>CM055120.1:371258544-372491877 GCA_029206835.1 Rana muscosa | reverse complement strand
TCTGATGACTCCGAGGATAAATGGCAGTTGTTTCTCCCAGAGAAGCACCGAGAGACTGTGCTGGTTGCCCTACATGACCAGCATGGTCACCTGGGAGCTGAAAGAACCTTCCAACTTGTCAGAAGCCGGTTCTATTGGCCCTGTATGAGGGCTGAAGTGGAGGAATATTGCCACTCCTGTGCACGATGCATCCAGAGGAAGACTCTACCCCATCAAGCTGCCCCAATGGGCCACCTACAGAGTCAAGGCCCAATGGATCTGGTATGCATTGACTTTCTCTGCCTCGAACCCGATTTGAGTGGATTGGGAAATGTTCTGGTGGTAACCGATCATTTCACCCGTTATGCACAGGCGTTCCCCACCAGAGACCAGAAGGCTTCCACTGTAGCTAAGGTGCTTCTAGAAAAATACTTCGTCCACTATGGATTACCACAGAGAATCCACTCCGACCAAGGAGGGGACTTTGAGAGTCGCCTGATCCGGAACCTACTGGACTCCCTGGGAGTAGAAAAGACCAGGACTACCCCTTATCATCCACAAGGAGATGCCCAGCCTGAGAGGTTTAATCTGACTTTGTTAAACATGCTGGGGACTCTGGAGACAGAGAAGAAGCAGCATTGGAGTCAACACATATCCACTTTGGTGCATGCCTACAATTGCACCACCAGTGATGTGACGGGTTACTCTCCCTACCGCCTCATGTTTGGGAGAGAAGCAAGATTGCCAGTGGATCTGGCCTTTGGCATTTCCCTAGACTATACCTCTGCTACCTCCCACAAAGGATATGTGGATCGACTTAGGTATAAACTGAAAGCGGCCTATGAACAAGCCCAAGCGGCCTCAGACCGGAGAGGGGTCAGAAATAAAAGGAACTTTGACCTGAAGGTTCGAGTGCAAGACCTGCAGCCTGGAGACCGTGTGCTGCTACGCAACCTAGGGATCCCAGGGAAGCATAAACTTGCTGATAGATGGAGGTCCGAGCCTTATGTCATTTGTAGAAAACTTCCTGGACTACCGGTGTATAAGTTAAAGCCAGAGGGGAGAGTGGGACCCTTGAAAACATGGCACAGAAATCACTTACTCCCACTTAAAGAGGCAGTCAGGATACCTTCAGTGAAGAACCTGCCGGAATCTGTTTCCATCTTGGATACCCCCAGACCCAACACTCGGTCTCAGACCCTCCGAGCTAGGGATGGACAGGCTTCCCAACCAAGTGAAGATGGGAGGGGAGAACTTGAGTGGCTATGGCCCTCCTCAACTCCAGGGAGTTCCGCCATAGACCTTCCATCCACTGAAGATACACAGGATGGGACCCTGAACCCAGAGGCTACAGAGTTCATTCCATCCAGTGATGTGCCTAAATGCTGGGAAGATATTCCGGGCCTTTACTCAGAAGCAGAGGAGGAAGAGGCCCCAGAATCAGTGATGATGTCAGAAAGTGTTCCTGACGCAGAGCCTGTGGTACCTGAGCCTGAAGTCCCAAGGGAGCAAAGAACTTACAGAGTCGTGAGGCCTCCCAGGAAATTAACCTACCCTCAATTGGGAAAAAGCTCAGAGGACTCTGTTACCACTGCCAGAAGAAGTACTGAGTGCTCAGATCCTTCCACTGTTCATTTGGTGGAAGGCAACCCCAGCTCACTCTCTGGCACAGTTAGACAGGCCACCCATGCTAGTGTGACCTGTGGTACAGGGAACCCCACCTCTGAGTTTTGGTGGAAATTCCCTGTACCAACATCATACTCCGCATTCAGTAAATTGGTTCAGAATTGTTGTTAAATTGTTTATCTTTGGGGACCAAAGAGTTTTAGTGGGGGGAGTGTGTAGCGGGGTGTTTCCCCTTTAATTAGGAGAAAGAACTACGATTCCCAGAGCTCCACTGGTTCACAGGATGTTTTGGGTTATGCCCCAGAGACTCATGGGGGAAGTGATATAAGGAAGGGGCGAGGGCTAGCTCGCTCTCTTTGGACACGGGACGGCTGAGACTGATCCACCTGTGCGGAGCTGTGCTGTGTGAGGGCCTGAAGCCTGGGGACTTCTTACAGCGAACCAAAGAGCCTTCCACTCTCTGCGAGCCTGGGTGGCATCCAACATCTCCTGCCTGCAGCCTAGATTGGATCGGAGACCCGATGGCAGCAACCGCTGTGTGCGAGTGACGACACAGCCGGTGGAAGTCCCGGACGGGTCGCGTCCGGAGGGTGAGCTGAGCGAAAGCTCATCCAATAACCTGTTTATAGTACTGTGCCTATAGACTGCCGAGGCCTGCCACCTCACTTTAAGACTCTCACTGGAGATCCGCAGCAGGACTGATCCAGAGGATCTCTAGTGAAGTACGGTCAGTTGTTCAGATTCTCCCTGTTGGATTACAAAGTGTTTATTATTCTTATGTGCACCACCTCTACAGCAAGCCGGTGAAGAATCCATTATTCTTACAGGACTAAGTTTTAGAGTAAGGGATCAGGCCTGATCCGTTAGGTATACATTTAGCTGTTGTGCCATAGGGTACCTAGTTAACGGTCGCCCCACGTGGCGTTCCTTTACCCCCCTTTATTCTTATGGTGTAATGTGACTGTCATTGCAGGGCTCTGCATACAAGTTAAAAATCATATTGTCATTGCTGTGTGTTTTCTTTGCATAACAAGAAGTAAAATCCGTTATCCCTTTATCACTGTTCTATGTTTGAATCTCTCTCTTAAAGTATAAGGATATATGTGTGTATCCTTTAGACTAGCTGTGCCAGAGTGGGTAGAGCCGATTGCCGGTGGGTTGGAGAGCTGTACTCAGGGCCCAAATCAAACCTTGCGGGCCGCTTAAGCTGAGGGTATCGCTACATAAAAAAAAAAGTATTTATTTATTTATTTTTTAAAACGGCCCACTGAGCCATCAGCCCACCAGGAAACTCCCGGTAGTCCCGATGGCCAGTCCATCCCTGCCAGGAACCCCACACCTCAGAAAGAAGGGGAACTCATCACACCACAAGCTGAGGGTGTGGAGGAAGGAGAGGTGGAGGAAGTGGTTGAAATTGTCACCACAACAGGTCAGTGTCTGTCACCACAGCTTCAGGTAATATATGTAGGCCTGCATATTTATAATACATGCTTTTTAAGTTTTTTTTTAGGTGATGTGCTGGTTGTGGAAGAATAATCTCCTCATTTCACAAGTGCTAGTGCACAAATCCTACTCCAGGACATCATGGTGTGTAGTCGGGAAATAGACATCATAAGGAATAAACTCCATGATCTTGAACAAAACATTAAGAACATGATTGATGTGTTGGGGAGAATCTAAATATCAACAAAATGCCACCATTTTACATTTTATTGGACTAAACGTCAAAAAAATTTGGACATTTTAAAAGCCAAATTTGGAAAATGCACACAGTGTGTCAACATGTGCTATCTCCCATCAGGGGATATCAATGTACGTGTTTTGTGGGTGCAACCCCTTCCTCGCAACTCAAGTAGGTGAGAAGAAGGGGTTGCACCCCCAAAACACGTCTATTGATCCCCCATGATGGGAGATATCACATGTTGACATTAGGCATGGGATCAGGAGGGAAATCCACCTTTTGCTTCTCAATTTGTGTGCATCTTCAAAATTTGGCTTTTACAAGGGTGACATCACCCCATCTGATGAAGGCAGGATCAACACAGTTTTGACACACTATAATGTCTGATATTGCCTTCAGTTTTTCAAGGTTGAACTTTGTAAGTTCCAGAGTTGTGTATGTTATGTTTTAAAACATGCCTGTTTAGGCAAAAAAAAAATAATATAAAAATTGTAAAACTTTAGAAAAAAAAGATGTTTTAATTTTCCCAAAAATTTTATAACGCCCATGTGAATGTGCACAGAGTAAAAACATTTCTACTCAACAATGTGTGGCTTCTTCTTTCAATGCTCAATACCAGATTTTGTATTAAGTTGGTGTTTACAGTGACAATGGGGGTTATTTACTAAAGGAAAAACCACTTGGCACTACAAGTGCACTAGGAGAACCTAGGAGACAGCTAAAAGAAACACAAGCAATAAATAAAATTCAAGATTTTAAAAGATACATTTTTTTTTATTTGATAAAATATTCATAAATTGTCTGGCATAGCAATGGCCCCCCTACCTGTAAAATAATCAACATATTTTTGGCACACTTCACGGGCACTTTGGGGGGGCAAGTCAGGACGGCCAGCTTCCAGGCCCGTCAGGGGATTCCCAGGAAGTCCGGCCTCAGGCCCAACTGAGGCAACATAATTTGGTGCATTTTGCCTTAAAAAGTTGTGCAGTATGCAGCATGATAAAACAATGTGGTTAAGTTTGTAGTCCGCCATATGAATTGCTGTCAGAACCGGCTGGCCATTATACCGAAGGCATTCTCAACGGACTCTTCTGGCTTTGGCCAGCCGGTAGTTAAAAACCCTCCTCTCCGGGGTGAGGGTCCTCTGGGGGAATGGCCTCATAAGATGATCACCCAGACCAAATGCTTAATCTGCGACGAACACAAATGGGAATCCTTCCACGTTGTCTTCATCAGGTGGCAATGCCAGGCCACCACTCTGGAGACATTGGGGAAACTCCGTCTGGGCGAAAAAACTCCACCATCCGACATCCGGCCATTCTTCCCCATGTCCACATATAGAAACTCATATAGTGCCGACACCACCGCCATCAACACAATACTATTGAACCACTTATAGTTATAATAGTATGACCCGAAATGGGGTGGTGGCACGATGTGGACGTGTTTCCCATCCATTGCCCCTCCACAGTTAGGAAAGTCCCACCGCTCTGCAAAATGGGATGCCACAGTCTGCCATTCTTGTGGCGTTGAAGGAAACTGTGGAGTCAAACCAGTAAAAATAATATTAGTACTTTTGCACATAACATTGCAAGCAGATTATACAAAAACATTCTTGGCCAACATCAGTATAACTTTTTTTTTAAGGAGTATTTAAAGACGAAAATATAAGGTCCACTTATCAGATTCCTCACCCCCTTTAATGGCCCATTGTAAACATTTTAGGGGGGGTGGTTCTAGATGAGTTTGGGACCCCAAAAAAAAAAGCCTCTGCCACTCTGCCTGAAATTAATGAGCACAATAACATTTGTACACATTTTAGAGGGGGGGTTCTAGATGAGTTTGGGACCCCAAAAAAAAGCCTCTGCCACTCTGCCTGAAATTAATGAGAACAATAACATTTCTACACATTAAGGGGGGTCTAGATGAGTTTGGGACCCCCCAAAAAAAGCCTCTGCCACTCTGCCTGGATTTAATGAGAACAATAACATTTGTACACATTTTAGGGGGGGGGGGGTTAAAGCACTACAATGGAGCTGACAAAATATATTGTTAAGTGACTAGGCTAGGTGTGTATGGGCCCAGGAAAGCATGCTGGAGAGGTTAGTGAAGGCAAATATGCATGTAGGCCAAAAAAATAGCATTAAAAGCTTACAGCATGCATGGGGACAAAGGGGACATTCACAGCATGTTAGGGAAGGATGAAAGAAATACAATACATTAGCATACATTAAATACACAGAATGTGATGTTAAAGGAGAAAACTTACCTTAATATAGTCCTCCTGCAGGACTTGTATGATGGCAGAACAGGTCTCTGGGATAATGAGTCCCAGAGCCTAGGGGGAGATGCCTGTCGAGAACTTGAGGTCCTGCAGACTTCTCCCTGTCGCCAAGTAGCACAATGTTGCGACTAGCCTCTGCTCGGGAGTGATGGCTTGCCGCATGCAGGTGTCCTTGCTTCGTGATATAAGGGGACAGCAATACCAACAAACAGTGAAAAACGGGGTCTGTCATTCGGAGATAATTCCTGAAATCATCAGAATTATTCTCCTGGATCTCCCGCAGCAAAGGCATGTGAGAGAATTGGTCACGCTGGAGCGACCAATTCTTCGTCCATGAACTCTTCCCCACCCTGTTCATGGACTGAGCTTGGGTCAAAGCAAGAACCCCAACACCAAGCCCATGCACAGCACGAACTCTAAAATGAGCACGTACCCGCAAGATGGCTAGAAAACGGTCGGCTGGTCAGAACGAACTAACAGAACGCACTGAAGAACAGAAAGGCCTATGAAGAACGACCTGAAAATCAGAAACGAGAGAACAAGAATGCACTGAAAAACAGATACAAACTCACTACACGCACTGAAAAACAGATACGAACCCACAAGCACCAACTGAACAGCAGAAAATGATCTGAAAAGCATGAAGACTGAAAAGCGTGAATCGTCTCTCACCAAACTTTTACTAACACGAGTTTATGTTTTTGGTTGTAACATGACAAAATGTGGAAAATTTCAAGGGGTATGAATACTTTTTCAAGGCACAGTACTATACCGTACTATACACTGTGTACTGTGTGTATACAGAGAGGAGGACAACAACACACTGCACAATATACACCACACTATACTATACTGTGTGTATGTATGGAGAGATTGGACAAGAACACACTGTACAATATACATAACACTACACTATGCTGTATACTGTGTACTCTGTGTGTTTGTATGTATGGAGAGAGAGGATGACAACACACTACAATATACACCACGCTATACTATACTGTACACTCTGTACTGTGTGTATGGAGAGAGAGGAGGACAACAGCACACTGTACAATATACACCACACTATACTATACTATACGTGTACTGTGTGTATGTATGGAGAGAAAGGAGGACAACAACACACTGTGCAATATACCCCACAATATACCGTGTACTGTGGATGTGTATGGAGAGAGAGAGAAGGACAGCAACACACTGCACAATAAACAACACACTATACTATACTTTTCACTGTGTACTGTGTGTGTATGGAGAGAGAGGAGGACAACACTCTTTACAATATACACCACACTATACTATACTGTGCACCTTGTGTGTATTTATGGAGAAAGAGGAGGACAACAACACACAGCACACTATACACCACACTTTACAATACTGTACAATACTGTACACTGTGTACTGTGTGTGTGTGTGTGTATGGAGAGAGAGAGGAGCAATATACACCACACTATACTAAACTGTACAATGTACAATGTATATAAGAGGACAACACTGTTACACAACAATGCACATTATACTACACAATATCTCCATACACACAATGACTGTGTGTATGGAGAGGACGACAACTGTGTATGATGGAGAGGACGACAACACTTTACAAAACTATACATTACACTGTACTGTACAATGACTGTGTGTATGGGGGGACAATACTGCTACACAACACACTGTACACACCTCTACACTACACTGTACTGTACTGTACAATGGCTGGGTTTATAGGAGGACAGCACTGCCACACAACAACACACTGCACACAGCGGTTCACTACACTGTACAATGACAGGGTATAGGAAGACAGCAGTGCTACACAACAACACACATTACACTACACAATACTATACAATGACTATGTGTATGGAGAGGAGGACAACACTGTACACAGTGTGACAGCAGGCAGGTAAAATCACCAGGTTTCATCCAAGATGGAAGGTATATATGTCCTAGATTCAGGCTTTATGCCGATTTATACCACTAGGGGGAGTGCTGGGAGTCTTGCAGGGGAGGAGTTAATGAGCCCAGCTGAAGTAAGTGGGCTCATTAGGACCTCTACAAGAACTCCCAGCATACTAAGGGAGATGCTCCAACCTGGAACCAGATCTGTGTGGATAGTCTGGGGAGTGTGATCTCTGTACGGTGAGCCAAAGCCTGTGTGGTTATTGCTAGAACTTCTAAAAGCAGGGAGCTAGGGACTGGGACAGCACAAGTCTGTACCCAGTTGTTAGTTAGGGACACCAACGTGTGTAGTGAGCGGTCAAGTTGACCAGGATTTCTTTTCCTGTTTCTTTTGTTTTTGTCTGTATTTTTTTGTCTGTATATAGTTCAAATAAAACCACACCCTTTTGTTTTCTCCTACCACTGTCTGCTGTGCCTGTTTTTGTGTGGTGAACCCATCCAGGGGGTCACACACACCCGCTGCTGAGTTAACCCCCTCACAGTTGGTGGAGAATGCGGGCAGTTTTTTTTAAGGCCAGCATGGAGGAGATACTGAAACAGCTGGCTCTAGCAAATGCCAATCAGCAGCAGACAAATGCAGGTTTACAAAAGAGCCTTGTAGCTCAACAACAGAGCTTTGCATCCCAGCAGCAAGCTCATCAACAGAGCCTTGCAGCCCAGTAGCAAGCTCATCAACAGAGCCTTGCAGCCCAGCAGCAGACAAATTCAACTTTGCAACAGAGTCTGGAAGCTCAGCAACAAGCCCAGCAGCAATCTGAGGCCCGCTTCATAGACCTGTTACAGAAGCAAGAACAGAGACTACAGCAACAAATGGAAACGGTAATGCAGCAACGTCCGCAGACCAGTGAGGCAAGTAGTTCCACTAATACTGCGTCCTTTGGGGTGAGTCGTTTATTGACAAAAATGACTGGAGAGGATGATCCAGAGGTGTTTTTGACCACATTTGAAAGGACTGCTGAAAGAGAAAAGTGGCCTAAGGAGCAGTGGGCTGGACTGGTGGCTCCTCTGTTAACTGGTGAATCGCAGAAAGCTTACTATGACCTAGAGCCTGACCAAGCAAAAGACTATGTGATGCTAAAAACTGAAATATTGGCACGGCTGGGTGTCACCCTGGCTGTTCGGGCTCAGCGTGTGCATAACTGAACTTTCCGGCTTGGAAAACCCCCCAGGTCTCAAATGTATGATCTCATTCACCTGAGCAGGAAGTGGCTACAGCCAGAGACTTTGTCCGCACCAAAGATTGTGGAACGTGTTGTGATGGATCGTTTCTTGAGAGCTCTTCCTACTGCCATCCAAAGGTGGGTAAGCCATGGAGACTCAGAAACGGCCGATAATCTTGTGGATCGTGTAGAGAAGTACTTGGCTACAGAGAACCTGACTGCCTCTTCCAGAGACTCACAGACTTTCCACCCTAAGACCAGACCATCCCCAGTGTCGGGTAAGATGATTCCAAGGGGTAAGGGTGGAGAGAGTGAGAGGGTGGGAGTTCTACCTAAGGTCTGGCGAGAACAGCCTGGGAAGTCAGGGGCTCAAGAGGCAGCAAAAAGGATTGTTTGCTACCGCTGCCGACAAGAGGGACATATTGCAGAAAATTGCCCGGTTGTGGATGAACCCATGCAATGTGACTTTCTAAGGGACAGACGTCAGTCGCTGTTTGCGACAGTCGCATGCACTGCCATTCGGGGAACTGAGAAACATTTATGCAAAATGTGTATTAATGGTAGAAATGTTGTTGTGTTGCTGGATTCAGGTAGCCTGGTGACACTGATAAAGGCTGAATTAGTTACTACAGAGGTCTCTGGGAATAACAAGGTAGCTGTTATTTGTGTGCATGGGGACACCCGAGAGTATCCGGTGACTACAGTGTGTTTTGAGACCCCCAAAGGTACCCTCTCTCATCAGGTGGGGTTAGTGTCTCACTTGCCTCATGATGCCATTGTGGGAAGGGATTTTCCAAAGTTCTGGGAACTATGGGATTATCCTGAGCCCCCCACTGGTGCCCCTATATACCAGGAATGTGATAGCCAGAATTCCTCTGAGAGTGGTGAGGACTCTCCAGAATTCCCCTTGTCGGTATTGGCCGGGGAGACTCGAGAAACTGGGGAGGAGCCAACATCCTCAGATGAAAACATGCCGTCTGTGGAGTTTTCTGATCTCGAGGTTCACAAGGAAAATTTGGCCACAGAACAGTTAAAAGACCCCACCCTAATAAAGGCACGAGAAAACGTAGTGGAAATAGATGGCGAGTTAGTGAACCCAGATGAGACCTACACTTACCCATACTTCATTGTGGAAAAGGACCTACTCTATCGGGTGGCTAAAAGGGCAGAAGAAACCATCGAGCAGCTTGTGGTGCCCAAACCTTACAGGAAGTTGGTGTTAGATTTGGCCCATGGGCACATTCTTGGAGGTCATCTGGGGATAGAGAAAACCCGAGAGAGAGAGTATTGCAGAGATTCTATTGGCCTGGGGTCATGAAGGAAACAGAAAATTATTGTTCCTCCTGCCCTGTGTGTCAGAGGTCGGCACCGATGCCACACTTCCACAACCCGCTGGTACCTCTTCCCATCATTGAGGTTCCCTTTGAGAGGATCGCAATGGATTTGGTAGGTCCGATAATGAAGTCCGCTAGGGGACATCAGTACATTTTGGTTATATTGGACTATGCCACCCGTTATCCGGAAGCGATTCCTCTCCGAAATACCTCGGCCAAAACCATAGCTAAAGAGCTATCTCTTTTTTTTAGCCATGTGGGTATTTGTAAGGAACTGCTTATGGACCAAGGTACACCCTTTATGAAAGAGCTGTGCAAGTTGTTCAAAGTGACACAATTGCGTACATCTGTGTATCACCCCCAAACAGATGGGTTGGTTGAAAGATTCAACAAAACTCTAAAACAAATGTTAAAGAAGGTGGTGGATAAAGATGGAAAGGATTGGGACTGTCTACTTCCCTATTTAATGTTTGCTATTAGGGAGGTACCCCAATCCTCTACGGGTTTCTCACCCTTTGAGTTACTCTATCGGAGACACCTAAGAGGGCTGTTGGATATCGCCAAGGAAACTTGGGAAAGTGAGAGTTCTCCCCACAGGAGTGTGATTGAGCATGTCGCCCTGATGCAAGATAGAATTGCACAGGTAATGCCAATCGTAAAGGAAAATTTGGCCCAAGCGCAGTTGGCACAACAGAGAGTGTACAACCGTGGAGCCAAGACCCGTACCTTTTCCCCGGGGGATAAGATATTGGTACTTGTCCCTACGGTTGAAAGCAAGTTCCTCGCTAAATGGCAAGGCCCCTACGAGATAATGGAAAAAGTGAGCGAAGTGAATTACAAGGTCAGACAACCAGGAAGGCGAAAGCCCGAACAGATCTATCACATTAATCTGTTGAAAGCCTGGAGGGATAGGGAATCCCTAGTCGCAGAAACTTTGTCACCAGCTCAGTCTGATTGCGTGATTCTTGAGGTTGGAATAGCCGTCACCTTGTCAAACCCCCAACAACAGGAGGTTAAGGAGTTTGTGCTTCGCAACAAGGAGGTTTTCTCTGAGCTGCCGGGACAAACGTATGGGGTAGAGCATGATATTATTACCCCGCCCGGTGAAAGGGTGAAGCTAAAACCCTATCGGATCCCAGAGGCCCGACGGGAGGCAATACGTGAGGAAGTACAGAAAATGCTTAAGTTAGGGGTGATAGAGGAATCCCAAAGTTATTGGTCAAGTCCCATAGTGTTAGTGCCTAAACCGGATGGGAGCTGCCGATTTTGTAACGATTTCCGACAACTGAACAAAGTTACAAAATTTGACACTTACCCCATGCCACGTATAGATGAGTTGGTCGACTGGTTGGGAACAGCCCGATACATGACAACTCTTGATCTCACCAAAGGGTATTGGCAAATTCCCCAGGCCAAGTCAGCCAAGGAGAAAACCGCATTTGTAACCCCAGACGGGGCGTTCCAATATAAAAGAATGCCGTTTGGTTTACAGAATGCGCTGGCAACATTCCAGCGGAAAATGGACCAGATACTGAGGCCCCATCAGAAGTATGCTGCGGCTTACCTAGATGATGTAATTATCTATAGCACAGATTGGGCCTCACATATGCCAAAAGTGCAAGCAGTCCTAGACTCTATCCGGGAAGCTGGGTTTACGGCCAACCCCAAGAAGTGTACCATTGGACAGGAGGAGGCCAAGTATCTTGGGTACACCATTGGGAGGGGAGTAATAAAACCCCAAGTCAATAAAGTCGATGCCATACAGAATTGGCCACGTCCCAACAGCAAGAAGCAGGTACGAGCCTTTCTGGGAATCGCTGGTTATTATCGGCGATTCATTCCCCACTTTGCTTCTCAGGCTGTGCCCCTAACCAACCTGACAAAAGGGAAAGAGTCTGTCATGGTTAAATGGACCCCAGAGGCTGAGGCAGCATTTCAATTCTTAAAAAAAGCCTTATGTAGCCAGCCAGTGTTGTACTCACCAGACTTCTCTAGGGACTTTGTCGTACAAAGTGATGCATCCGACGTTGGGTTAGGAGCAGTATTGTCCCAGGTCTGGAACGGTGAAGAGCACCCAGTCATTTACCTCAGCAGAAAATTGAAGTCCCATGAGGTAAATTACGCCACGATTGAGAAGGAGTGTTTAGCGGTGAAGTGGGCTCTAGATTCCCTTCGGTACTATCTGCTAGGTAAGCACTATGCTATATCTCATACCTCAAAGGGACAGGAGCTACTTTAATTTCTGCCTAGAGTTCAGTAACACTAACATGCATAGGGTGGTGACGGGGCCTCTTTAAGTGACACATTAAAGTACCTGTAAACCCAAATAATAATCCTGCTGATAACATGCAATGTAGCTGTGCCCCCTTTTTTTTGGGGGGATAATCGCTTCACTTTCCATTAATTGCCATTAATCCACACTTGCCTACTGTGACAGCAGGCAGGTAAAATCACCAGGTTGCATCCAGGATGGAAGGTATATATGTCCTAGATTCAGGCTTTATGCCGATTTATACCACTAGGGGGAGTGCTGGGAGTCTTGCAGGGGAAGAGTTAATGAGCCCAGCTGAAGTAAGTGGGCTCATTAGGGCCTCTACAAAAACTCCCAGCATGCTAAGGGAGATGCTCCAACCTGGAACCAGATCTGTGTGGATAGTCTGGGGAGTGTGATCTCTGTACAGTGAGCCAAAGCCTGTGTGGTTATTGCTAGAACTTCTAAAAGCAGGGAGCTAGGGACTGGGACAGCACAAGGCTGTACCCAGTTGTTAGTTAGGGACACCAACGTGTGTAGTGAGCGGTCAAGTTGACCAGGATTTCTTTTCCTGTTTCTTTTGTTTTTGCTGTATTTTTTTGTCTGTATATAGTTCAAATAAAACCACACCCTTTTGTTTTCTCCTACCACTGTCTGCTGTGCCTGTTTTTGTGTGGTGAACCCATCCAGGGGGTCACACACACCCGCTGCTGAGTTAACCCCCTCACAACAGCTATACACTATACTGTGCTATACAAAGACTGGGTGTATAGGAGGACAACATTGGTACACAACACACTGCACACACTTATACACTACACTGCACTGTACATTGATTGGGCAGAGTAAGCAAAAAAACAACCGCGGAAAAGAGAGTCCTTTTAATCCAGGGTCAATAATAGGGAATAAAAAATAAGAGAATTAATTACATGTACAAGTACCCACATCACCTACGTTATAGAGTGTCCATGTCACCTCCAATATGTAGGGAGGACCACCCGACCCCTACTTGTGAGAATTAGAGAGCACATAATATAAGAAAAGGATTCCCAAAACATAACCTCTCCAGACACTTCAAAAAAGTACACCATAGAGATCCCACTGGCCTGATCTTTTATGGAATAGACCAGATTAAGGACCACTGGAGGTGGGGGGTGGTAACAAAAAGATCCAGGTCTCACAGAATGAAACAAGGTAGATATACAGGCAGGGGCGGATCCAGGGGGGGGGGGCAACAGGGCAATTGCCCCCCCCCCCGAGACCATCTGTCACAATTGCTTGCTGTTTTTTTTTTTGCGCCTGATCTCCCGGAATTTGGGGACCTGGTACCGGCTGGCCATAGGTCCCCTGGACCCCAAACTTGACACAGCTCCTCTACAAGTGTTCAAAGTTTGGTGTCTGGGAGACCTACGGTCGGGGAGAACCGATTTTTCAAAGCCGGGCACTCCTTCCATAGACTCCCATGTTAAACGGTAATTTCTCCGGTGAATTTGCGGACCCGGCACCGGCCGGTCGTAGGTCCCCTGGACCCCAAACTTGGCACACGTGTAGGCTCATGTCTCCTCTACAAGTGTGCAAAGTTTGGTGTCTGGGAGACCTACGGCCAAGGAGAATCGATTTTTCAAAGCCGGGCACTCCTTCCATAGACTCCCATGTTAAACATCAGTCTAGTCATGGGCACAGTGAAGCATGGACACAGTGAGGCATGGGTACAGTGAGGCATGCAGATGGACACCCTAGGCTTATACTCGAGTCAATACGTTTTCCCAGTTTTTTGGGGTAAAATTAGGTGCCTCGGCTTATATTCGGGTCGGCTTATACTTGAGTATATACAGTACTTGTTCTGCGGCTGCCGCTGCCTCTCTGAGTCTCTCTCTCAGTTTCTCACATCAGCCAATCAGCGGCGCCGAGAGAGAGACTCGTCTAATGTAGTTACGCGGCGCACTGACACGATACCAGGAGCGGAGGAGGAGGTGGGTGGAGCCTCTTCCCTGCACTCGTTGCTAACGCCTGGACCGCTTGGCGTCTAGCAACGAGTGACGTCAGTGAGTCACGTCGGGCCGCTCTGCGGGCAGGTGCGATAGCGTGCGGCTCCACAGACGGATAAGAAAGCGGGCGGCTCCGCTTGCGGCGCGGTTTGTGGGCGGGCGGCGCGGTTCGTGGGCAGACCGTGCTGCTCAGTGTGTTGGCAGCGCAGGTGAGAGTGAGAGAGCAGGCTCATCTCTCACCGCCTGTGCCTGCCCTGCATTCCTGCAGTGACTTCCACCCTCACTGTGCAGGCAGCAGAGAGATTACATTATCTCTCTGTTGCCTGACTCTGGGAGTCTGGGACACAGCAAGAGACAACCAAAACGACACCTTAGCAGGCAAGGTAGTGACAATCCGCGAATTGTGTCAGGTGACGTGGTAAATGACAATCTGCATCTGGCGGCAGGCAAGTGACAATCAGCAAGGTGTGGCAGGTGAGTGGCAAGTGACAATCCGCAAGGTGTGGCTAGTGACAATCCACAAGGTGTGGCAGGTGATGTGGCAAGTGACAATCCACAAGGTGTGGCAAGTGACAATCCACAAGATGTGGCAGGTGAGTGGTAAGTGACAATCCGCAAGGTTTGGCAGGTGACGTGGCAAGTGACAATCCGCAAGATGTGGCAGGTGATGTGGCAAGTGACAATCCGCAAGGTGTGGCAGGTGATGTGGCAAGTGACAATCCACAAGGTGTGGCTAGTGACAATCCACAAGATGTGGCAGGTGACGTGGCAAGTGACAATCCGCAATGTGTGGCAAGTGACACTCTCAGGGCTCCCACTAATTGCAGGCGACGGTGGCAAGTGACACACTCGGGGACTCCCACTGATTCTGCATTGAACTATTTAATTCTATATTACAATGTAATAATATAAATAATGCGCTTCAATCATCCTGACACCATAACAACCATGGTGGCGGGATGATTGAAGCGCCGACACCAGCCATTTCCCCGATAAATTTCCCACAAAAAAAACATATTTTTTGTCAGTGCCTCTCCCGAGAAAAGACTCTGGATCCGCCCCTGTATACAGGTTGGGGCCCTAGGAGCCTGGGGACCTGAACTTGGATATTGACCTGAACTGCTTTATATCCAACTATTGACCACTCTAACCCACATCCAACGGGAGCTTAGAGTAACCAACATTAAAGCCACCCCCTAACCCTTTACTGGTGCGTTTTAGCTCTATTTCATAGTGACTTTTTTGCTACATCATTACTAACCTTATTCCCAATTTATAGTGTTCAAACAATACCCACCTCACCAGATCCAAACTATACTGAACTGGGTCTGATGGAATTTTATACCATCATAATAATATATATATTTTATCTTTTACTCTCAAGGTATTATCCCCTCTGAATAATATAATGTGTACAATTAAAAGCTAGGATGATGTTTTAGTTTTACCAGGTAATATCTGGTTTGTACAGCGCAAAGTGGCTGTGCAGGAAGTAGTACCAAATTTGTCCACCGGGGAGACAAGCTAATGATCTATAGGATGCCGTATGGAAAGCCATCCACCTAAATGAGTTGAAAGGATGGTGTTGTAATCCCCATAGGATGTGTTTGGTTACATGGGTTTTACATTACTATTATACTGGCAACGCAGCTAATCACAGGGGGTGGATCCTGCACTACCACCTGCTATAAATGACGTGAGGTGTATCAAGATAGTACCGCCTCAGATGACGTCCTATGACGAAACGCATAAAATTGAGCCTAGTACGCACCCACGTCACTTCTGTTTTGCGGCGTTCAGACCAGTGGAATGCACGCTGAATAGGATCTTTGTTATCTTAACACTAATTCGGCAACTGGCTTTGTTGTATCGTCTTTTTTAAACTTAATTTTAATAAATTTGAAAATTTTACAGAATTACGCTATGAGTGCCTGTCTCTTCCATACACATGAGGATACCCCACGGTCTTGAGGTGCCACGAAGAAGGTGACCATCCAGGAACTTGTAACCACGCTCATCGCTGTTAACCCCAGCAGGGACATAAGGTCCAGACATCCCAGGGTCTGATACATCAAGGAGGAGGACAGTTCCAGATATGCCTCCAGGGGTATGAGGATCTGGTGAGTAGGGAACTGAAGGGGAGCACGAACGTCACCTCACGTTGTCTGCACAGAATTTGACCTATGAATGATTTCTGCACAAGTCACTTTGGATTATTTCACTTATAATTAGCACTACAGATTGGACCTACATATCAATATTATTCTGCACATGAGACTTTATTTTGTTTGATAAACTCACATGATATCTCTGTTGATTTATTTATACATATATTAATATTTAATTCATTATGCACTTTTGGGTACACGTGTAGAGATCCAGGATACCCTACACACAGGAGTACTCCAATATATGTTTTTTTTGGCTTGGTACACCATTTCTTCTGCACATGATGTTGTAATTATTTGTAATTATATTTTTTATACAACCACTTCTTTGGATGCACATATAGGGACTAGGGATGAGCCGAACACTCCCCCCCCCCCCCCGGTTTGGTTCTCACCAGAACCTGCGAACGGACCGAAAGTTCGCGTGGACTTTAGAACCCTATTAAATACAATGGACTCGAACGTTCGAAATCAAAAGTGCTTATTATAAAGGCTAATATGCAAGTTATTGTCCTAAAAAGGATTTGGGGACCAGGTCCTGCTCCAGGGGACAGGTATCAATGCAAAAAAAAGTTTTGAAAACGGCCGTTTTTTTCGGGAGCAGTGATTTTAATTATGCTTAAAGTGAAATATTCCTTTAAATATCGTACCTGGGGGGTGTCTAAAGTATGCCTGTGAAGTGGCGCATGTTTCCCGTGTTTAGAACTGTCCCTGCACAAAATTACATTTCTAAAGGAAAAAAAGTCATTTAAAACTGCTTGCGGCTTTAACCACTTAACGACCGCTCACTGTATATATACGTCGGCACAATGGCACCGACAGGCACAATCACGTAGAGTGTACGTGATTGCCTTTGTACAGTTGGGGGGTCCGATCGGACCCCCCTTCTGTACAGTGAGCGGTCGGAATTCGTCTGGGAGCGTTCCGAGATGGGGGGGCGGCCGTTCGATTCCGACCACCCCCCCGCGATCGCTCCCGGCGAATAGAAATGCCCCCTCTGTCTGTGTACTGTTTACACAGATAGAGAAAGCAGGAGGAAGTGATGTCATCTCCTGTGCGGCGCTCACATATACCGAGCGTCGTACAAGAGAAGACACACAGGTCAGTGCACTAACACTACACTAACACCAGCACACATAGGCACATAAATCGCCCCCCCAGGCCCCCCCAGATCACCCCCCAGCCCCCCCAGATCACCCCCCAGCCCCCAGTCACAGTGTCACTGATTGCAGTGACCATTTATTTACTGATCACTGCAATCAGTGACATTTGTGACTGTAAAAGTGTCACTACATTTAGTTTTAGGTCCAGTGTAGCCCCCTAACCCCCCCTAATAAAGGTTTAACCCCTTGATCACCCCCCAGATAACCCTTTCACCCCCTAGCACCGCCGTCGCTTGGCGATCATTTTTCTGATCGCTGTCTTGGCGTCGGTGATGCAGATCGGTACCCAGTAATTTTTTTTAGGTTCGCCGCAGGTTTTTATAGCGTCGGGTACCCCCATAAATTATCTAATAAAGGTTTAACCCCCTTGATCGCCCCCCAGGTAACCCTTTCACCCCCTATCACCACTGTCACTAAGCGATCGTTTTTCTGATCGATGTCTTAGCGTCGGTGATGCTGATCGGTAGCCAGTATTTTTTTTTAGGTTCGCCGCAGGTTTTTATAGCGTCGGGTACCCCCATAAATTATCTAATAAAGGTTTAACCCCCTTGATCGCCCCCCAGGTAACCCTTTCACCCCCTATCACCACTGTCACTAAGCAATTGTTTTTTCTGATCGCTGTCTTGGCGTCGGTGATGCAGATTGGTACCCAGTAATTTTTTTAGGTTCGCCGCAGGTTTTTATAGCGTCGGGTACCCCCATAAATTATCTAATAAAGGTTTAACCCCCTTGATCGCCCCCCAGGTAACCCTTTCACCCCCTATCACCACTGTCACTAAGCGATCGTTTTTCTGATCGATGTCTTAGCGTCGGTGATGCTGATCGGTAGCCAGTATTTTTTTTTTAGGTTCGCCGCAGGTTTTTATAGCGTCGGGTACCCCCATAAATTATCTAATAAAGGTTTAACCCTCTTGATCGCCCCCCAGGTAACCCTTTCACCCCCTATCACCACTGTCACTAAGCAATTGTTTTTCTGATCGCTGTCTTGGCGTCGGTGATGCAGATCGGTACCCAGTAATTTTTTTAGGTTCGCCGCAGGTTTTTATAGCGTCGGGTACCCCCCATAAATTATCTAATAAAGGTTTAACCCCCTTGATCACCCCCCAGGTAACCCTTTCACCCCCTATCACCACTGTCGCTAAGCGATCATTTTTCTGATCGATGTCTTAGCGTCGGTGATGCAGATCGGTAGCCAGTAATTTTTTTTAGGTTCGCCGCAGGTTTTTATAGCGTCAGGTACCCCCATATATTATCTAATAAAGGTTTTAACCCCCTAATTGCCCCTAGTTAACCCTTTCACCAGTAATCATCATATAAGTGTTACGGGTGACGCTGGTTAGTTAGTTTGCTTTTTATAGTGTCAGGGCACCCGCCGTATATAACCCAATAAAGGTTTAACCCCCTGATCGCCCGGCGGGTGATATCAATTAGGTTTTAGCGTCAGAGAGGGTCTGCGTCACACCCCAGGCAGCGTCAGGTTAGTGCCAGTAACGCTAACACCCACGCGTGAAGCATACACCTCCCTTAGTGGTATAGTATCTGAACAGATCAATATCTGATCTGATCAGATCTATACTAGCGTCCCCAGCAGTTTAGGGTTCCCAAAAACGCAGTGTTAGCGGGATCAGCCCAGATACCTGCTAGCACCTGCGTTTTGCCCCTCCGTCCAGCCCAGGCCACCGAAGTGCAGTATCGATCGATCACTGTCACTTACAAAACACAACACACATAACTGCAGCGTTCGCAGAGACAGGCCTGATCCCTGCGACTCCAGTGCTGTAGGAGGTGATTTCACCACCACAGTTAAAAAAAAAAAGAAGCAAATATGCCGAAGCATTGGGGCAGCAGGGGCGGAGGAGCGATTTTGCTCCTAATGCCGCGTACATACGGTCGAAATTCCGACGGAGGCTTGCCCGTGGAAAAGTCCGACCATGTGTGTGCGGCATAACTTTTTTGCGGGAGGATGCCCCCATGCTTCGGCATATATAAATGGTGCATGTATGCCCATCATTAGAAGTGGGTGGATGAAGGGCGGTATTCTAATGGTGGGCATACCCACCGATCAATCTCTTTTTTCGTTCAGCCACCTGGCTGCATGAAAAAAAAAGATTACAATACATGTCCAACAAGGACCAGCAACGTACTGGTATGTTGCTGGACTTTGAATGGTTATACCAGATTGATGCCTGCGGGTTTAGGTATCATCTTGGTATCATTCTTTTCAGCCGGCGGCCGGCTTTAATGTAAAAGCAACCCTAGTGGCTAATTAGCCTCTGGACTGCTTTTACAAGCAGTGGGAGGGAATGTCCCCCCCCCGGATATAAAAAGCGCCATTGGGAAATTGGGAAAGCATTTTATCACACCGATCTTGGTGTGGTCAGATGCTTTGAGGGCAGAGGAAAGATCTAGGGTCTAGACCCCAGTTTTTTCAAAAAAAGAGTACCTGTCACTACCTATTACTATCATAGGGGATTTTTACATTCCCTGAGATAACAATAAAAATGATAAAAAAAAACAAAACATGGAAGGAACAATTTAAAAATAAAATAAAAAAGCAAAATTAATAATAAAAAAAAAAAAAAAAAGCACCCCTGTCCTGCCCTGCTCTTGCCCAATGGCGAACGCAAGCGTCGGTCTGGCGTCATATGTAAACAGCAATTGCACCATGCATGTGAGGTATCACCGCAAAGGTCAGATCGAGGGCAGTAATTTTAGCAGTAGACCTCCTCTGTAAATCTAACGGGGTAACCTGTAAAGGCTTTTAAAGGCTTTTAAAAATGTATGTAGTTTGTCGCCAATGCGCGTTTGTGCGAAATTTTAAAGCATGTCGTGTTTGGTATCTATGTACTCGGCCTAAGATCATATTTTTTATTTCATCAAACATTTGGGCAATATAGTGTGTTTTAGTGCATTAAAATAAAAAAAAGTGTATTTTTTCCCCAAAAAATGCGTTTGAAAAATCGCTGCGCAAATACTGTGTAGAAAAAAAAAATGCAACACCCACCATTTTATTCTGTAGGGCCTTTGCTTTAAAAATATATATAATGTTTGGGGGTTCAACATAATTTTCCTGCAAAAAAAAATATGTTTTCATGTAAACAAAAAGTGTCAGAAAGGGCTTTGTCTTCAAGTGGTTAGAAGAGTGGATGTAAGCTTCCTAATGTTGTGTATAAAATGCCAGAACAGTTCAAAACCCCCCCAAATGACCCCATTTTGGAAAGTAGACACCCCAAGCTATATACTGAGAGGCATGTCGAGTCCATGGAATATTTTATATGTTGACACAAGTTGCGGAAAAAAGACAATTTTTTTTTTTTGCACAAAGTTGTCACTAAATGATATATTGCTCAAACATGCCATGGGCATATGTGGAATTACACCCCAAAATACATTCTGTTGCTTCTCCTGAGTACGGGGATACCACATGTGTGAGACTTTTTGGGAGCCTAGCCGCGTACGGGACCCCAAAAACCAATCACCGCCTTCAGGCTTTCTAAGGGTGTAAATTTTTGATTTCACTTCTCACTGCCTATCACAGTTTCGGAGGCCATGGAATGCCCAGATGGCACAAAACCCCCCCAAATGACCCCATTTTGGAAAGTAGACACCCCAAGCTATTTGCTGAGAGGTATTGTGAGTATTTTGCAGATCTCGCTTTTTGTCACAAAGTTTTGAAAATTGAAAAAAAAAAAAAGAAAAAAAAAAAAAATTCTTTCTTCATTTTCAAAAACAAATGAGAGCTGTAAAATACTCACCATGCCTCTCAGCAAACAGCTTGGGGTGTCTACTTTCCAAAATGGGGTCATTTGGGGGGGTTTTGTGCTATTTTGGCATTTTATGGCCTTCGAAACTGTGATAGGTAGTGAGGAGTGAAATCAAAAATTTGTGCCTAGAAATCCTGAAGGCGGTGATTGGTTTTCGGGGTCCCGTACGCGGCTAGGCTCCTAAAAAGTCCCACACATGGGGTATCCCCATACTCAGGAGAAGCAGCAAAATGTATTTTGGGGTGCAATTCCACATATAACCATGGCATGTGTGAGCAATATATCATTTAGTGACAACTTTTTGTAATTTTTTTTTTTTTGTCATTATTCAATCACTTGGGACAAAAAAAAAATATTCAATGGGCTCAACAGGCCTCTCAGCAATTTCCTTGGGGTGTCTACTTTCTAAAATGGGGTCATTTGGGAGGGTTTTGTGCTATTTTGGCATTTTATGGCCTTCAAAACTGTGATAGGTAGTGAGGAGTGAAATCAAAAATTTGCGCCCTTAGAAATCCTGAAGGCGGTGCTTGGTTTCCGGGGTCCCGTACGTGGCTAGGCTCCTAAAAAGTCCCACACATGTGGTATTCCCGTACTCAGGAGAAGCAGCAGAATGTATTTTGGGGTGCAATTCCACATATAACCATGGCATGTGTGAGCAATATATCATTTAGTGACAACTTTTTGTAATTTTTTTTTTGTCATTATTCAATCACTTGGGACAAAAAAAAAAAATATTCAATGGGCTCAACATGCCTCTCAGCAATTTCCTTGGGGTGTCTACTTTCCAAAATGGGGTCATTTGGGGGGGGTTTTGTACTGCCCTGCCATTTTAGCACCTCAAGAAATGAGATAGGCAGTCATAAATTTAAAGCTGTGTAAATTCCAGAAAATGTACCCTAGTTTGTAAACGCTATAACTTTTGCGCAAACCGATAAATATACACTTATTGACGTTTTTTTTACTAAAGACATGTGGCTGAATACATTTTGGCCTAAATGTATGACTAAAATTGAGTTTATTCGATTTTTCTTATAACAAAAAGTAGAAAATATCATTTTTTTTCAAAATTTTCGGTCTTTTTCCGTTTATATCGCAAAAAATAAAAATCGCAGAGGCAATCAAATACCATTAAAAGAAAGCTCTATTTGTGGGAAGAAAAGGACGCAAATTTTGTTTGGGTACAACATTGCATGTCCGCACAATTTACAGTTAAAGCAGCGCAGTGCAAAATTCTGAATTCACCTCTGGTCCTCTAGCTACCAAATGGTCCGGGGCTTAAGTGGTTAATGTAATGTCTGGTCCCGGCAATATGGATGAAAGTCATTGAGAAAAATGGCATGGGTACCCCCCCCCCCCCAGCCCACTACCAGCCCCTTTGGGTCTTCTATGGATATTAAGGGGAACCCCGCACCCAAATTAAAAAAAGGCCCTATATGCTCTGAACAGCAGTATACAGACGGTGCAAACAAGACAGGGACTGTAGGTTTGTTCTTAAGTAGAATCTGTTTGTAATTTGGAAAAGGTAAATTTTTTATATGTAGCTCCAGCCAAAAAATCTATTTTTAAGCTTTTTGGAAAACATAGGGAAGGGTTATCACCCCTGTAACATTTGTTTTGCTGTCTGTGCAGTGTGCACCTGTTCAGAACATTTCACCTCACTTTCCGTCCCAATGACAAATGTTTTTTGAAAATTTGGGTTTTTTATTGAAACAAGGATTGGTGATAAAGAATCAGTGGATAGGAGACACCTTTTTCCCATATTAACTCTTACAGGAGAGAATTTCCCTTCCTAGGGGTAGATTCCTCTCACTTCCTGTTGTCTCCTTCCGTTTGCAAGTAGGAGTCGTTTGTAAGTTGGATGTTTGAAAGTAGGGGCCTGCCGTATATACTCTGCAGAAATTTGGCCCTTAGGTGTTGGTGTTGCCGCAACACTGTAAGCCCTCAAAGTTACTCTTGGTGGGCGCTGGAACGCCCTGCTGTGAACTATTATATCAAGAATTGTAATTACATGCCATTGTTGAACAGTGGTAGGAAAAATTGGGCCTTTGGTGGTGGTGCTGGTGCCACAATACTAAGTCCTCACAGTTACTCTTGGTGTGTGCAGGAATGGGCCCTGCTGTGAATTATTAAATCAAGAATTGTAATTACATGCCCCTGTTGAACAGGGGCAGAAAAATTGGGCCTTTGGTGGTGGTGTTGCCACAACACTGTAAGCCCTCACAGTTACTCTTGGTGGGCGCAGGAATGGGCCCTGCTGTGAATTATTAGATCAAGAATTGTAATTACATGCCCCTGTTGAACAGGGGCAGGAAAATTGGGCCTTTGGTGGTGGTGGTGGTGGTGTTGCCACAACACTGTAAGTCCTCACAGTTACTCTTGGTGGGCGCAGGAATGGGCCCAGCTGTGAATTTTTAGATCAAGAATTGTAATTACATGCCCCTGTTGAACAGGGGCATAAAAATTGGGCCTTAGGCACTGGTGCCACAACACTGCAACCCATCACATATACTGTACTTGGAGCGCAGCAATGAGCCCTCCTGCAAAGTATTGCATCAAAAATTGTAATTACACACCCCTGTTAAACAGGGGCAGAAAAATTGGGCCTTAGGCACTGGTGCTGGTGCCACAACACTGCAACCCCTCACAGATACTCTATTAGGAGTGCAGGAATGAGCCCTGCTGCAAAGTATTGCATCAAAAAATGTATTTACACGCCCCTGTTAAACAGGGGCTGAAAAATTGGGCTTTAGGCGCTGGTGCCACAACACTGCAACCCCTCACAGATACTGTAGTTGGAGCGCAGCAATGAGCCCTGCTGCAAAGTATTGCATCAAAAATTGTAAATACACGCCCCTGTTAAACAGGGGCTGAAAAATTGGGCCTTAGCCACTGTCGGTGCCCAGAACCAAAAATGTTCTTACAAGCTATCAGCATGATCATTGAGGAGGAAGAGGATAGTCACTCAGCATAACAGGATAGTCACTCGGCATCAGCATAGGAGTCTTGAAGGGATCTGAAATTTCCCCAAAAATTATTTGGGTTACATCAGCATCAGGTGCTTGGTAGCTGGTGGTGATCCAAGACTGATTCATTTTTATGAAGGTCAGTCTATCGACCGAGTCGGTGGACAGGCGCACCCTGTGATCGGTTATAAAGCCTCCAGCAGCACTGAATGTGCGTTCCGAAAGAACGCTGGATGCAGGACAGGCCAGTAGCTCAATTGCATACTGTGCAAGCTCTGGCCAGTGATCCATCCTCAAGACCCAGTAACCCAGAAGATTTTCGGTGGGAAAGGTGTCCAAGTCTGATCTTGCCCCTAGGTATTCCTGCACCATGTAAACCAGACGCTTGCGATGGTTGCTGGAACCAATCATACCTTGGGGCTGCGTACTAAAAAATTGTCTGAACGCATTGGTCAGACGGCCATCTTCTCCACCGCTCCTTCTTTGACTGACCGAAGCCTCAGCAACACGTTGTCCAGGACCAGGAATTTGTAACCTCCCAGTCTCTGGGAACGCGTTGCACAGACCTTTCTGCAAGGCCTCCCAAAGATGCTTCATCCTCTGCTCCATCTGCGACGGCAAGATAAGGTCCGCAACCTTACCCTTGTAATGTGGATCAAGGAGTATTGCCAGCCTCTTCTTGATCGCACAAATACGAGGATCCTTCCCGCAGGCTTTGCAGGATCAGGGAGGCCATGCAGTGTAGGTTTGCTGAGGCATTTGGTCCGGAGTCCTCTGGGTCACTCAGGACGACATGATCCGCAGCCACCTCCTCCCAGCCACGTACAAGTCAATGGGTGTCTTGGGACTGTAATTGATCCCTTGAAGACTGCTGCTGATGCTGAGTGCTAGGCTCCACCTCCATGCTGACACAATCCTCCTCCTCCTCCTCTTCCTGTGTGGATAAAGGGGGCCTTGAGAGGTAAGGAAGTCCTCCTCTTCCTGCCTCTGTTCTGCCTCAAGTGCCCTGTCCATTATTCCATGCAGCGTGTGCTCCAACAGGTGGACAAGAGGGACAGTGTCACTGATGCATGCACTGTCACTGCTCACCATCCTTGTGGCCTCCTAAAATGGTGCCAGGACAGTGCATGCATCCCTGATCATGGCTCACTGGCGTGGGGAAAAAATCCAAGATCCCCTGACCCTGTCCTGGTGCCATATTGCAACAGATACTCATTGATGGCCCTCTGCTGCGTGTGCAGCTGCTGCAGCATGGCCAACAAAGAGTTCCACCTGGTGGGCATGTCACAGATTAGGCGGTTCTTGGGCAGGTTGTAATTATTTTACAGGTCAGCCAGCCGAGCACTGGCATTATATGACCGGCGGAAATGCCCATAGTGTTTCCTGGCCTGCTTCAGGACCTCCTGTAAGCACGGGTACCTGCCTAAGAACCGCTGCAACACCAAGTTAAGGACGTGAGCCAAACAGGGCACATGGGTCAATTGTCCCTGTTGGAGGACGGAGAAGAGGTTGGTGCCATTGTCGCAAACAGCCTTTCCTGGCTTAAGGTTGCATGGCGTCAATCACCTCTGAGCCTGCCCCTGCAGAGCTGACAGAATCTCTGCCCCAGTGTGGCTCCTGTCCCCCAAGCACACCAGCTCAAGCACCGCATGGCGTCTTTTTGCCTGCGTACTTGCGTAGCCCCTTGAACGCCTACGGAGCACCGCTGGTTCCGAAGACAAAGCACAGGTAGAGGCCATGGAGGAAGAAGAAGAGGAGGGGGTGGAGGAGAGAGGTGTGTCAGAATCACCAGTAGTAACATTTTGGAGGCGTGGTGGCGGAACAACCTCCGACACTACTGCACCTTGTCCTGCATCCTTCCCAGCTGCCAGCAGAGTCACCCAATGCGCCGTGAAAGATAGGTAACGTCCCTGTCCATGCCTGCTGGACCATGAGTCAGCGGTAATATGCACCTTACCGCTGACTGCCCTGTCCAGCGAGGCCAAGACATTGCCTTCCACATGCCAGTAGAGAGCCGGAATCGCCTTCCGTGAGAAAAAGTGGCGTTTGGGAACCTGCCACTGAGGAACTGCACATTCCACAAACTCACGGAAGGGGGCAGAGTCTACCAACTGAAAAGGCAGCAGTTGTAGTGCTAGCAATTTAGCCAAGCTAGCATTCAACCGCTGGGCATGTGGATGGCTGGGAGCGAACTTCTTTCGGCGGTGCAGCAGCTGGGGCAGGGAAATTTGCCTGGTACAATCTGACGTCGGTGTACCAATAGCAGATTGCCCGCAAGTACTTGGCTTTGACACACCTAATTCTACACCTTCATTCCTCTCAGTGCAGGTTTCAGAGAGGACTGAAGGTATAATGGGGTTGGAGATCCCAGCTGATGAGCAAGGAGAGGTCCGCTTTGTTCTTTGGTGTGGGTCTTTTAGGTACGCTTGCCAACGAACTGCATGGCAGGTCGACATATGTCTGGAAAAGCACGTGGTGCCCAAGCGGCTGATGTTTTGGCCACGCGAGATACGTTTCAGACATATGTTGCAAATGGCAACGGTGCGATCTGCTGCACACGTCTGAAAAAAAGCCCACACCAAAGTACTTTTGGAATAACGTGCAGAGACAGCAGCGCCCTGCACATGCGGAGCTCTGCGGTGTGATGAAGTCAGTGTGCTGCCCTTAAGCTGGCCCCTGGAGGGCATCTTGCATCGTTGGAGATATGCCTCCTCCTCTCTCCTATCAGGCACCCATGTGGAGTCAGTGACCTCATCATCCCCTCCCTCCTCATCACTGGAGCAAATCTGGCAGTCTGCTGCAGCTGGGGGAACATGACTGACAGATAGCTGTCCTTGTTGGGCACCCCCTCCCTCTGGGCTCACGTTACTACGCCCTCTTTTTGGGCTCAAGTTACTGCCTTCCTCTAGTTGGGTTCCATCATCGGAGCCTTCAAAAAGCTGGGCATCCTCCTGGAGCATGTACCCAACACTGTAGTCAAACAGTTCGGGGGACTCCTCAGGAGGACATGGTGGGGCTAGGGAAGGATTGACTGATGCCATTAAGCCGAGGGAAGAGGCCGCTTTGGCAGCTGCTTTGCCAAAGTACCCTGAGCCTGGGTAAGAGAGGTCGAGGAGGATGAGGACGGCTTGGTCATCCACTCTACCAAGTCTTGGGCATGGTGTGGCTCAACATGGCCAGCTGCCAAAAAGAAGGACAAGCGTGTCCCACGGCCACGTGCTTTTGAGGATGCACCGTGTCCACGACCAGCACTGTTGCCTCTAGACACAGAGCCTGCTTGCCCTCTTTTATTGCCTCGTGACTGTCTGCCTTTCCTTGTTTGCCTTCCAGACATACTAATGGCCTGCAGTGAGATGTAGCTGCACAAAGGTGGGATGTATATATATTGTGTGAAGGACTAGCATCAAGTGTAGAGCTTGAAGGACACCGCCACTCGCTGGTTCTTCTTTTTAAGGGCTTTGTTTGCCCATTTTTATTAAAAGAATTTCAAAACAAAATCAAAGGTTTTCCCTCGCAGGGGTTTCAGTACTCCTATTCATCAACAAAATGACATTCAGCCTCCTGGCTTATTCATACAGCAGTGCTGTTCAGGCCTTCCACTTCAGGCTCTCGCCTGTCTCCTACAGACTAGTCCCTTGGCAACACCGTCCATTTAGATAGCAGCCCCTCACTGCTTTGAGCCTCAGACTTGGGTCTCTGACTTCCACTGTGCACACAAGCATTCTCTGGTTTCCCCAGTGCACACCTACACTCTATCAGTGTGCCGTTGAGTTTCAAAACCCGGATTCAGGACTGGGGATTTCATCCCACCTGGATCTCTAAGAAATCCCCAGGCTCCAGGTCCCAAAGTGGAGTTTAGTGAATCATGAGGAAACTGAAAAGCCAGTTTCCTCCCAAACAAGCAATACCCTGGAGCCCCTCAACCTGCCTGGTTGAGAATCCTGTATTCATACACTGGTGGGGTACCACCCTACAACAATATATATATCTATATATCTCTGTACTGATTATAATGCAGCTATCAGAATCAACTGCCTGCTGTGGTATTAGTATGAGAAAAGCAGCAATTGTCTTCAGTTAGTTTTAGGTGAACACTGTGCAGAGGACACAGTACACTAACTGAAAATACTTGCAGCTCTCTGCCTGTGGTTTTATTACGAGAACACCACAAATTGTATTCAGGTTCCTTTAAGTGAACGCTGTGCAAAGGACAGAAGTACTGCAGTACACTAAATGAAATGAATGCAGCTCCCTGCCTGTGGTTTTATTATGAGAACACCACTAATTGTATTCAGGTAAGCTTTAGGTGAACGCTATGCAAAGTACACAGTACACTAAGTGAAACACTGCAGCTAGCGCAATCACCTGCCTGCCTGTCACAGTATAGAGAATAACAGGAACGGATCTAGCTAAACTGAATACAGTGTATAAATATATATACACAACACCTAGGATGCATATATATCCTCTACACACTGTAACTGCAGCTAACTGACTCGCCTGCCTGCTCTATCTAACTCAATATAAATGACACTGTCTCTCTCTCTCTCTGTAAGCTCTCTCTTTAACCAACACCACAACACACTACACAAGGCTGCCACGGAGGCGGCCTTATATAGGGTGGGGCGTGTACTAAACCCCTGAGACATAATTGGCCAAAGCCACTCTGGCTTTGGCCAAGTATGGCTCTCCGTTTTTTGCGCGCTGTGATTGGCCAAAGCATGCGGGTCATAGTGCATGCTTGGCCAATCATCAGCCAGCAATGCACTGCGATGCCGCAGTGAATCATGGGCCGTAACGTGCCACTCGAATTTGGCGCAAATGGCCCATAATGTTCGCAATTCGGCGAACAGCCGATATTCGAGTCGAACATGGGTTCGACTCGAACACAAAGCTCATCCCTAATAGGGACCCACTAAGCATTTCCACACAGGGATAGCTGCTGTATTATATACCTGGTGTGATAGCCTAACAGGGTGACCAATAATCTATTTATTGCACAACACACCTGGGTCCAACCAGCAACTTCACGTGACTAGTGACTTGCCATCACTGGAGGTCACTCCCCAGATGACAAGCAGCGCCACCTACCCCAGCATATACTGTATAACAGTTCCTTAATTCAATGCACATCACACTGTGGTTTAACCAGCACTTGCACTTTCACGTGGTTAGTCATCACTGGAGGTCACTCTCCAGGTGACAGGCAGCGCCACCCACCCCTGCATATATATTAATTTTACAGATTTTGTTTTATCCAGCTGTATTTACTCAGTGTAACTTATAACATCCAAGTGAAAGATTTAACACCAACATGTCATAAAAAAATAAACAGAATTCAAAAACAGAATCACTGAGTTGGAAAAGGGATCACCACCCTGTGCCAGTATTTTGTTAAACCACCTTTTGCTTTAATTACAACCTTTAGTCTGTTGGGAAATTTCTCTACTAACTTTGCACATCTAGACTTTGCAATATTTGCCCACTTATCTTTGCAGAACTGCTCAAGTTCAGCTAACTTTGATGGTGACCGTTTGTGGACTGCAGTCTTGAAGTCATTCCACAGATTTTCAATAGGGTTTAAGTCTGGGCTCTGACTAAGACATGCAAGGACATTCACCTTTTTCTCCTTCAGCCACTGCGTGGTCATTTTTGCTGTGTGCCTTGGGTCATTGTTATGTTGGAAGGCAAACCTTCTTCCCATTGACTTCGTCCCATATATGGAAAGGTTATAGATGTAAATTCAGCATGTAAAGCACCTCCCTCTTTGCGATGTGCTTAAGTGCACATAATTCAGTAGTGGACTACAACACTCCTCCACAAAAGGCAATATGTATGAAATAAATGTGAACTAAAAAGAATATGTATAAACTGAAAAATATAAATAATTCCAAATGAATAGTTCTTATGTACAATATAGTAACAGAGCAGTTCTTCATAAAGTATAACAAAAACGTGCTTTATCCATCCAGAGTAATAGTGATGTCACTTGTGCTCCCCTCCAGAACGGCACTCACCAAATCTATACGACCCCTTATATCTCAAGCTGGCCATACATTATACTATTTTCTTGTACTATTTTCCTTTAGATATACTAAAACCATATTAAATTAGGTCAAACCTAAACACTTTTGATTTGTATGCAATCAGGCAGGCCTTTGCACTACATGGTTGAAGGTAAATCTAAAGAAAATGAAATAAGAAAATTGTATAATGTATGGCCTATTAGGTCAGTTAATGTTGTTTAAAATAAATCTTCAGGTTCCAGGTATCAGTTGCCGGCTTCTCCAGGTTGCCTTTAAAAACGTCGTCCTCAATTCCCCTGCAGTAGAACCATGCAAAGTAAATGGACAAGGGCAAGCCATAGAATATTTTCACAGTGAGGGATGTTAACACTCTCACCTTCTTCCAGGTGTAAAGTGGTACGAAGAACACTGACCACCTATGCCGGAGCAGTAACTGTCTACAGACCATCACAAAAGCGTGTACTGAAATAAAATAACGGGAATCCACCTGTGTACACTGACTGTGTGTATGGGAGGATAACATTGCTACACAACATACACCACACTATACTGTACACTGTGTGTATGGAAGGACAACATTACTACACAACATACACCACACTATACTGTACACTGTGTGTATGGACGGACAACATTACTTCACAACATACACCACACTATACTGTACACTGTGTGTATGGGAGGACAACATTGCTACACAACATACACCACACTATACTGTACACTGCGTGTATGGGAGGACAACATTGCTACACAACATACACCACACTATACTGTACACTGTGTGTGTGTGTGGGAGGACAACATTGCTACACAATGTACACCACACTATACTGTACACTGTGTGTATGGGAGGACAGGATTGCTACACAACATACACCACACTACACTGTACATTGTGTGTATGGGAGGACAACATTACTACACAACATACACCACACTTTACTGTACACTGTGTGTGTGTGTGGGAGGACAACATTACTACACAACATACACCACACTATACTGTACATTGTGTGTATGGGAGGACAACATTGCTACACGACATACACCATACTATACTGTACACTGTGTGTGTGTGTGTGTGTGGGAGGACAACATTACTACACAACATACACCACACTATACTGTACATTGTGTGTATGGGAGGACAACATTGCTACACAACATACACCACACCATACTGTACACTGTGTGTATGGTAGGACAGCATTGCTACGCAACATACACCATACTATACTATATATACACTGTGCGTGTATAGGAGGACAACATTACTACACAACATACTGTACACTGCGTGTATGGGAGGACAACATTACTACACAACATACACCACACTATACTGTATACTGTGTGTATTGGAGGACAACGTTGCTACACAACATACACACTATACTGTACACTGTGTGTATGGGAGGACAACATTGCTACACAACATACACCACACTATACTGTACACTGCGTGTTACTGACAAATGTGAAGACAGTCTCGTGCTACCTCTATTTCCCTCAATAGTGAATAAATGATAAATAAGGGTAATACATTTTTTTTTCAAAATAAAGATTAATAATGATGAGTGGACGCAAACAAATTGTGTTCCTACAAAGTGTCAGTAAAAAATAGGATTTTTATAACAGCTTACCTGTAAAATCCTTTTCTTGGAGTACATCACGGGACACAGAGCGACATAGTCATTACTAATGGGTTATATAGATACCGTCAGGTGCTGGCACTGGCAACTTCCAAAACCGGAAGTACCCTCCCCTATATAAGCCCCTCCCATCCGGGAGCACCTCAGTTTTGTAGCAAAGCAATAAGTGTCCCCAAAGAGGGGCGGGAGCTCTGTGTCCCGTGATGTACTCCAAGAAAAGGATTTTACAGGTAAGCTGTTATAAAAATCCTATTTTCTTTCTCGTACATCACGGGACACAGAGCGACATAGTCATTACTAATGGGATGTCCTAAAGCAATGCCCAATGAGGGGGGGGATACACCATATATAAGCTGAGCGCTATCAGACATGAGGATCTTTTGCGGCCTGCAACACACTGCGCCCAAAGGCGACATCCTCCTGACTTCTAACGTCCACCTGGTAGAACCTAGTAAACGTGTGTACTGAAGACCATGTTGTGGCCTTACAGATTTGAGCCAGGGAGGCCTGGTGATGCACTGCCCATGAAGTTCCAACTGCTCTCGTGGAGTGCGCTCTAACTTTGAACGGAGGCGGTCTCCTTCTCAAGCCATAGGCTTGTATTATGACCTGTCGAATCCACTTAGCTAAAGTAGATTTTGACGCTGCCTGACCCTCTCTGGGGCCTTCCGGCAGAATAACCAAAGTATCCGTTCTGCGAATCTGAGCAGTGGCCTTTAGATAAGCTTTAACTGCTCTTACTACATCCAAAGAATGCAATAACTTTTCCTCTACCGAAGTAGGTTTGGGGAAAAAAGAAGGAAGAACCACATCTTGGTTCAAATGAAACCTTGATACCACCTTAGGAAGAAAGGCTGGATGAGGACGTAACACTACTCTATCCTTATGGATAACCAGATATGGCTCCTTACAGGACATAGCTGCTAATTCCGACACTCTTTTAGCCGAACAAATGGCTACTAGAAAAATCAATTTCCTGGTGAGAAGCACCAAAGAAATATGATGTAATGGTTCAAATGGTTGTTTCTGTAGAACCGACAGAACCAAGTTTAGATCCCATGGACATATGGGAATATTAACCGGAGGACTAATACGCATCACTCCTTGTATAAAGGCTTTGACTAGTGAATGCGAAGCCAAGGGCCTTTGAAAAAATATTGACAAGGCCGAAATCTGACCCTTGATAGTACTCAAGGCAAGCTTCCTATCTACAGCCCACTGTAGGAAGTCCAGAATCCTACCTATTACGTACTTATGTGGATGCCATTTCTTGGCCTCACACCACGCGATGTACGCCTTCCCGATTCTATAGTAGATCTGCCTGGATACCGGCTTCCTGGCATTGATCATGGTAGATACCACAGGATTAGAGAGCCCTCTCTTTTTTAGAATGTGGGCTTCAATAGCCAGGCCGTCAAACCTAGGGCTGGTAAGGAAGGGTGGTATATCGGTCCTTGCGAAAGCAGGTCCGGACGACGTGGGAGAGACCAAGGACTCCCCACTGACATTTTACAATCTCCGCGTACCACGCTCTTCGGGGCCACGCTGGAGCCACCAGAATCACTGGTTCCTTTTCTACCCTGATTCTGCGGAGTCATCGAGGTAACCATTGTGGCGGTGTGAATGCATATATCAGCTTGAACTGATCCCAAGGGAACACTAGGGCATCCGAGCCGCAAGCTAGGGGATCCCTTGTCCGAGAGACAAACCTGTCCACCTTTGCGTTGAATCTGGATGCTAGAAGATCTACATCCGATGTTCCCCACCGCTGACATATTGTCCAGAAAACCTCGGGGTGAAGGGACCCTTCCTCTGGGCCTAATTGCTGGCGACTTAGAAAGTCCGCCTTCCAATTCTCCACTCCTGGAATAAATACCGCAGATATGGCTGGGACATATCTTTCTGCCCATTTCAGGATGTAATTTACTTCCCTCTGGGCTGCACGACTCCTGGTGCCCCCCTGATGATTGATATATGCCACTGCTGTGGCATTGTCTGATTGAATTCTGACAGGGGACCCTTGGAGTTTGGATGTCCATGCTACTAGGGCATACCGGGCTGCTCGTATCTCTAAGAGATTGATGGGCAGGGCCTTTTCTGCATCCGACCATCTTCCCTGGAGAGACCCTTGCTCCAGTACTGCTCCCCAGCCTATAAGGCTGGCATCTGTAGTGACCACCTTCCAAGAAATCGGACTGAAGGATTTCCTTTTTTCCAGATTCTGGGGAACCAACCACCAACGGAGGCTCTTGCGAACGGAAGGGGACAAGGACATTGTAAGTCTAGGGCCTGAACTTTTTTGTTCCAGGCTGACAGTATGGCCCCTTGCAAATTCCTTGAATGGAATTGACCGTAGGGTACTGCTTCGAATGATGCCACCATTTTTCCCAGCAGCCTCATATACAGGCGTATGGACGGCTGTCTTTTTTGTACCCACTAAGTGGATCAAATCTTTCAAAGACAACACCTTTCCTCGAGGCAAGAATATTTTTCTCTGGCCTGAATCCAACCTTAGCCCCAAGTATTCCAGACTTTTGACTGGTTTTTAGGGCTGACTTGTCTCGGTTGATAATCCAACCGTGAGATTCCAGATACTTGATTGTCTTGTGAACGACCACGTCTAGTTTTTTCACTGAGTGGTCTATCAGCAACAAGTCATCCAGATATGCCATTATCATTACACCTTGTGTTCTTAGATTGGCCAATAAAGGGCCAGAATTTTTGTAAACACTCGTGGTGCTGTGGCCAAACCGAAGGGTAAGGCTCTGAACTGAAAATGGCGCCCTTCTACTGCAAAGCGTAGAAATTTTTGGTGGACTGGAAAGATGGGAATGTGCAAATAAGCATCTTTGATGTCGATCGCGGCTAACCAATCCTCCCCTTGTAGGGCAGTGGCCACCGATCGGATCGACTCCATCGGAAAGTCCTGATATACAGGAATTTGTATAGCCCTTTTAGAATTAATATGGGCCTCCCGTCCGCGTTTGCTTCGGGACTGTAAAGAGGTTTGAGTAAAACCCGAACCCTCATTCTTCCAGGGGAACCTCCATAATTACTCCTTGGAGCAATAGTTGTTCTAGTGCCAACAGGAGGGACTCTCTCTTCCGGGGATCCCTTGGCACGTTTGACCTCAAAAATGGGAAGGAGGAGAGTCTTTTAACTCCAAACTGTATCCCAAACATACTGCGGAGAGCACCTATCTGTCTTGATCGTGTCCCGCCAGGTCTCTTGCGAACAACTGGAGTCCTCCCCCCACCCGACTGAGTGGGGGCTTCAATGAATTTAACTTTGGGGGAGGTTTTGTACCTCCCCTGACCCAAGGTTTCTCATTACCCTGCTATTGTCCCTGTTTTTTACCCCCGGGAATTGACCGAGGAGGCCGTCGGAACTGTTACACAGCCGATGCCCCAGGGACTGGAGAAGCAGGCCTCTTAAAGAGGAACCTCTAACTCTGTTTTTAACCGGCAAGAGCGTATTTTTACCGCTGGAAATTTTCTGGATATATTTGTCCAGGTTTTCCCTGAATAAGCGTTCACCATGAAATGGGACGCTAACCAGCCATTCTTTACAGGGAGCTTCAGCAGACCAGTTTTTGAGCCATAGAAGCCTACGCATATGTACTATAGACAGCGTAAGGCGGGAGGCCTGATGGACTGAATCCTTTATGGCGTCAACCGCAAAGCCTAAGGCTCTAGGTAGATCAGCTAGGGCAAGGCCTGCTGATCTGTCAAGTCCCTCAAGACCTGTTTCAACTGATCCTTCACTGCTTAGCAGACCCCACTGCTGGTTGTGTCACCAAGCTTGCTGTAGAAAGAAGCAGATTTTCATAAGGACTCCAATCTTTTATCTATTGGGTTCTTGAACATTTGGACATTATCCACTGGACATGTGAGTGATTTATACATACAAGAGATGGCTGCGTCCACTGTAGGGACCTTCCATTTTTTTTTTTTTTTGATGAACTTATCCTCCATGGGATAGACCACCGGAAATCTCTTGGGGGACTAAATATTTTCTCAGGATGTTCCCAATCCTGGTAAATGAGCCCTTTCAGCAAAGGGTGAAGTGGAAAAGAACAGACAGTCTGGGGGCTTCTAGCGACCCCAACGAGGATACAGTAGTGGTTGATGGTTCCGCAAGGTGCATTTTTAAATGCTGATCGGACCATGTTAGTCAGAGACTGAACCCATAATCTTTCAGCTTGAGATGCTGAGAAAAGGTTCCCCCACTGTTGATTCCTCTATAACAGAATCAACCTCATCCTGATCCCCTTCAGGCAGGTCGATCCCTGTATGGGACTGTTGCTCTGCTAACAGGCACTCTGAAGGAGGAGACGGAGATCGGGCGTGCTTTCCCTGACAGGGAGGCACCGATCAATGTTGACAATCTCTCTCTAATCCTCCCAGAGCTGAGGAAAAAACCTCCTCTGTTACATACACAGGAGCAGGTGAACTGAGGACAGCCACAGTACCAAGTACCCCTGCGGGGTCTCTACGGTCACTTACCTCTGAACTTCAGGGGAGACTGGTGCAGCAGAAGTATGCCCAAGATCCTCAGAGCCCGATGAGACCCCCTTCGCTTCCTGGAAGATTCAGTTCCGGAGCTTCTGGACGGCATATTCCTAAGCCTAAAGCTGAGGTATTCCAGCCGTAATACACCACTTTTACTGAGAATAGTCTAGCACAATTGCTGCTATATCACAGTTGGTGTCTACTAAAGTGCCTTTCTAGGGGATGCCTGCATCAACCGCCTCTATGTGCCTTTATATTGTTGCTAGCTCTGTCTGTGCACTTCAACAGCCAGCTATAATGTGCTTCAAAACATGCTGGACGCCCGCACATGCGCAGTAGCGCCGCGGCGCACACCTGAGCGTCATCCACCCGCTCCGCCCCTTTTTCCAGATCGCCTCTATGAATAGAGGCGCGTGCACGCGCGCGGGCACGTGCGCCTTCGGCGCCTTTTTTGAAAACAACCAGGAGCTAGATGGGAGCCAGGGTCCCTTTGCCGCAGGGCCCGGGGATGGATGAGCGCAGCAACAGGGCAGAGGAGACAGCTTCCCAGCAGAGAACATACCAACTGCCTGGATTTAATTCTGGAAGAAAAAAATCCACATTACAAGAAAAAGAACCATAGCGGCCTCTAGTGTCTAACACAGGTACCGCGGTCTTACATTTTTTTTTTTTTCTTGCCTACTATTAAAATTTTTACATTTTCTCAGTAGTAACAGGCATACACAGAATATTAGCGGGAATACCGTTAGGTAACAGACAGAAAGACAAATTAGGCTTGGGGGTCCCCCAATAGAACCAAGTTCCTGGGGGCCCCCACTTACCTGTTCCCCGCCGCAGGACTTTGTTTGGTCCACAAAAGCCCAAACTTCACCTATCACGGCAGGCATTGTAATCAAACCTTCAGGGACCGGGTTCCCAAGGATTCCACTCCCCTGGACCTGTATAGCACCCTGCACAGAAAACATCTTGGTCGTGGGTATGACCAGAGCTCTGGATCCCAGGGTCCAGCTCTCCTAAGAGAAGCATTACAGGCAAAACCTTGCTCTTCTCTGCAAGGCCCGGGTACCGACCGTTTAGCTATGAAGCTTTTTTGGTCGGATCCGGAATAGCTTACTGAGGCCCAAAAGAACCTGTACGCAAGCTCAGTGAAAAACACATGTTTCTTCTTGGCCAACACCTTAGACACTGGCAAAAAAAACTGAGGTGCTCCCGGATGGGAGGGGCTTATATAGGGGAGGGTACTTCCGGTTTTGGAAGTTGCCAGTACCAGCACCTGACGGTATCTATATAACCCATTAGTAATGACTATGTCGCTCTGTGTCCCGTGATGTACGAGAAAGAAAATATAAGCAAAAGTTTTTGTTGCACCTACCCCCTGTGGTGGAGGAACTTAACTGGCCTGCACAGAGTCCTGATAGAACACCTTTGGGATGAATTAGAGTGTAGACTGCGAGCCAGGCCTTCTCGTCCAACATCAGTGCCTGACCTCACAAATACGCTTCTGGAAGAATGGTCAAACTTTCCCATAGACACACTCCTAAACCTTGTGGACAGCCTTCCCAGAACAGTTGAAGCTGTTATAGCTTCAAAGGGTGGACCAACTTAATATTGAACCCTACGGACGAAGACTGGGATGCCATTAAAGTTTATGTGCGTGTAAAGGCAGGTGTCCCAATACTTTTGACAATATAGTATATGTAGGACTTAAAGTCGCAGCGACTTCAAAGTAGTTCATGCACTACTTTGGTCCGATGTTCATGCAACTTGAGAGCCATAGACTTCAATGTTAACCCTCAAAAGTTACATGTACAGTAAGTCATACCTGAATGGTTTTACATGTGGCAGTGGGGCAACAGTGGATCTGACTTTGTAGAGGGCCAACAAGTCACATTAGGGTTGCCACCTTTTCTTCAAGTCAAACCCAAACACTTTAGCAGCGCACAGCAATTTTGTTTTGTAATATAAACTATACATATATTTTGCTATTAAATAACATTTCTAATCATATGAAGTTAAAAACAAGAGTCACCCTTTACATCAGAGTCCAGAGTTCCCCTTTTACATCTGAACTCACAAGAGTTCTCTTTCACTGTAAGGCAGGACTCTGCAGACTCTGATATAAGGGAGAACACTGGGGACTCTAACATAAGGGTTGCTCTGGGAACCCTGATTTAGGAGTGAACACTGAGAACTCTGATGTATGGAGAGGACTCTGATTGAAGGGGGAACACCTATGGCCTCTGGTGTAAAGAGGAACTCTAAAGTAAGGGGTGCTCTGAGAACCCTGATTTACCTTAGTGTACTCAGTCAGAGGCAGGAGAGAGAAGGGGGGAGACTGACAGTCACAGACAGGGATGGATGGTGAGCTCACTCACCCCTTGGCAGTCAGCACCTCTCATCCAGATGTATCTGAGGCTGCTGGACTTCAAATTTCCAGCCCGCACTTTCCTCTTCTAAGGAGTGTGGGCAGACATAGAGGGGTAGGACCTAGAGGAAGAGGTGCAGATGAAGCCCTCTCTCCTCTCCCGTCTGTGTGGGGAGGGGGAATTGTTAGTGCTGGCTTTGGGCAGCATGAAAGAGAGTGTAACAGACACTCTCAGCTTAGACAACTGCAGCCAGCAACCCTGCTGGGAAGCCATATTCCAGTCTGAATAAAGTGGTCAGGGTTTCAGGCAGTCTGAAACCCGGACGCAAGATTCCAAACCCGAACTGTCCGGGTGAATCCCGGACAGGTGGTAACCCTAATGCCGCGTACACACGATTGGAAATTCTGACAAGAAAACCATGGATTTTTTTTCCGACGGACTGTTGGCTCAAATTTGTGTTGCATACACATGGTCACACAAATGTTGTCGGAAATTCCAACCGCCAAGAACGCGGTGATGTATGACGAGCCGCGATCAATGAAGTTCAATAGGCAGTTCCGCTCTTCTGCTTGATTCTGAGCATGCGTGTTTTTTTGTGCGTTGGAATTGCATACAGACAATCGGAATTTCCGTCAAGAACTTTTCTTGTCGGAAAATTTGAGAACCAGAACGGACATTTTGTTGTCAGAAATTCCGACAGCAAATGTCCGATGGAGCCTACACACGGTCGGAATTTCTGACGAAAAGCTCCCATCGAACATTTGTTGTCGGAAATTCCGACCGTGTGTATGCGGCATAAGTCACATCCAGGTTGCACTCATCCAAGGTTGTGTCAAAGTTGCACCAAAGCTGCACTCCAAAGACGCACAACTTTGGAGTTGTACTAATGTGAATGGAGTGTAAAACCCCATAGTTCATTGTGGCCGCAATTGGTTACTAAATCACTTAGGGCCCTTTCAGATGAGCGGACTCCGGCAGCGGATCTGCCTGCTCAGTGGGGAATCTGTCCACTGATCCCCACTGAGCAGGCGGCTGACAGGTCTGAGGTCCGATCCGCTTATGCAGAGCAGACATGGACACAGCCTGCTTTCCTCTATGGGCGGTCAGATGGAAACGGACCACCTGTCTGTTTACATCCGACGATCATCCGATCCGCCAGACAGATGGGGATTGGATCCCCGGTTTCCCATCCATCTGTTTTTATCAGATAGGACTGGATGTCGGCAGGTGTCAACGGACACTTGTCTATTGATACCAATCACTCCATAGAGGGCAATGTTTGATCCAATCGGATCCGCCTAAAAAAACAAACAAAAACTGACAGGCGGACCCGATCGGTTCGCCATGTGAAAGGGGCCTTAAAGCTTAAGTGGCCCTCGCTCTTTCAGAGGTTGAGCACCCCTGCACTAAGGCATCAGTGTCTGAAGGAGTACAGCCATTCATCTTTTATGGCTGTGACTTCCAGAGCACGGAAAAAGCCAAGATTGTATGCAAGGCATATTTCATAATACTAATTCCACAAAGTCCTCAAAGATCCATGCCTTGCAAAAATGCAAGGGATGAAAGTTAGGAGGACATGGTCCATATTCCCATTGCACACATTCCTGGAATGAGCTAAGGTACCAGGTGCTGTAGTGACCACCAGCTGGATACTGGAACATACACAATATAATGTAGGTATTCGCCAGCACACCAAGGATCTTCAGTTAGGTCCAGAGTTTTTTTATTTAAGAAATATCACATTACAAACAGTGTAGTGCCTTATTTAAGAGCCACGCAGGACCCTTCATAAGGCATATGATCACAGTCCTGTGTGGCCCTAAAACATTGGGCTCTGTGGGTGGCAAACCATCACTTCCAGGACTCCTTGTTCTTCTTAACACTGAAGATACCGTATTTTTCGCTCTATAAGATGCACCTGACCATAAGAAGCACCTAGGTTTTAGAGGAGGAAAACAAGGAAAAAAAATATTCTTAACCAAATGGTGTACTAAAATATTTACCAGTGCCCATGAAATGCAGCCTGACCTGTGCCAAAGAAATGCAGCCTGACCATTGCCATTAATGCAGCCTGACCATTGCCAATAATGCAGCCTGACCATTGCCAATAATGCAGCCTGACCATTGCCAATAATGCAGCCTGACCATTGCCAATAATGAAGCCTGACCATTGCCAATAATGCAGCCTGACCATTGTCAATAATGCAGCCTGACCATTGCCAATAATGCAGCCTGGCCATTGCCAATAATACAGCCTGGCCATTGTCAATAATGCAGCCCGACCTGTGCCAATAATGCAGCCCGACCTGTGCCAATATTGCAGCCCGACCTGTGCCATCGTTCTGGCTGCTATGTCTTCTCAGCAAGTGTCAGGACATGTCGGGAGATCGCCCGGCGCTCGTGAGGGCTTGGGATGTCTTTCCTCTGCTCTCTTCCGGTACTAAATTCCGGTACTAACGTGGCTACGGCAGCGGGGGCAGTGGTGTATTTAGGTTTTGTGTTGCCCTAGGCCTGACTAAACTCGTGCACCCCCTAATTTAAGTATGACCCATCCCTTCCTGTCAAGGCCACATCCCCTCCTATTTAAGACCCGCCCTGCCCGTGCAGCCCGATCAGTGCAGACTACAACAGAGTCTAATGGGACCTGGAGGGGGGGCTCTCTCTAACAGTGTCCATTAGAAAGTCTCTGTTAGAGAGAGACCCCCCTCCAGGACCCATTAGAGACTCCAAAGGAGTCTAATGGGACCGGGGGGGGGGGTCCCTCTAACAGAGGCCCTTTCATTGTCCATTAGAGAGTCTGTTAGAGTCCCATCCAGGCCCCATTAGAGACTGAAAAGGAGTATAATGGGACCTGGAGGGGGGCCTCTTCCTAACAGAGTGTACAGTGAACACCTTCATTCACTCTGGTCCTCATGGGACCCCCTCCTTGTACCACGACTCTCACCCCTGCCCCAACCTCTCACAAAGTAGATTGGCACTGTGTAGCGCTCCTCTTACCTTAACTATGGGTACTGTAGCTGTGGCTGACTCCCGCGTCCTCTTTGGCTGGCTGGCTCCCGCGTCCTCTGTGGTTGGCTGTCTCCCGCGTTCTCTGTGGCTGGCTCCTGTGACTGGCTGGCACCCTGGCCCTGCTGTGGATGGGTCACCGCCGCTGGCTCCCTGCTGTGGCTGGGTCACCATGGCTGGCTGGCTCCTGTGTGTGACTGGCTGGTTTCCTGGTGTGGGTGAGTCACCCTGGGTGGATGGCTGGCACCTTGGCCCCGCTGTGGGTGGGTGGGTCACTTTAGGTGGCTGGCTGGCACCCTGCTGTGGGTGGCTGGCCTGGCTTCCTGCTGTGGGTCAGTGGGGTGGGTGGGTGGCTGGCATGGTGCACCTTGCTGAGGTGGCTGGCCTGGCTCCCTGCTGTGGGTCAGTGGGTGGCTGGCATGGTGCACCCTGCTGTGGGTGGCTGGCTGGCCTGGCTCCGTGCTGTGAGTCAGTGGGTGGGTGGCATGGTGCACCCTGCTGTGGGTGGCTGGCTGGCATGGTACACTCTGTTGTGGGTGGCTGGCCTGGCTCCCTACTGTGAGTCAGTGAGTGGGTGGCTGGCACGATGCACCCTGCTGTGGCAAACAGAGAGGGGTGGGCTGATAGAGAGGTGGGCTGACTGACAGAGGGAGAGGGGGAGGGGGCTGACAGAGGTGGGCTGGCTGACAGAGGGGGATGGGTGGCTGACAGAGAGGGGGTAGCTGACAGAGAGGTGGGCTGACTGACAGAGGGGGAGGGGGCTGATAGAGAGAGGGGGGCTGATAGACAGAGGGGGCGCTGACAGAGTGATCAGAGGGAGACCTCAGGAGACTCTTCGCTAAAACAAACTGCCTTGTGTTACAGCCGAATATTTCAATATTTTTTGACTTATCAGTCCAGAGCACCTGCTGCCATTTTTCTGCACCCCAATTCCTATGTTTTCATGCATAAATGAGTCACTTAGCCTTGTTTCCACATCCTATGCTCGAAACAAAAAATAGCATTGGAGAAGGGAGGCACTACATACACCAATGAAAAAAATCTTTATAATTTTATTCAGATAGGAGCAATGATTTTTGGATGGCTACCCACAGAAGAGATGGAGGAACATTCATTCCTAGAAATCTTCTGTGATGAATGAAGATGGAAGTGGGGAAGGTTTTGTCACTTTCAGTTTCAAAGGTGTGTAGCGGGGTCTCCTTTAAGGCCCCTGGACTACGTTACCCAGAACCCCGTTTGGCACCCAGGGTGCATTGGGCCGCCGCAGAGACTCATGGGTGGGGCTGTATAAGAAGAGGGCGAGGCTAGGCTCGGCCTCTTTGGACACCGCGCTGCAAGCAATAGTACTCCCTGTGCGGATCCGCTGCTGTGTGAGGCCTGAAGCCCGGGCCTTGCATACCGACCAAAGAGCCTTCCACCCCACTGCAGAGCCTGGGTGGCACCTGTTCCTGCTCGAGTTTGCGGACATCAGCTGGACCGGAGACCCGGCCGTTGGAGACACTGTGTGCAGATACCCAGTGGTGGAAGCCCGGACTGGGATCGCGTCCGGAGTGGTGAGCGAGCACTTGCTCACTTCATTACCCTTTTACTTTGTTGGGCCTAGTGACTGCCTTGGCCCACCCTGTTATTTACTACCCCTTGGATTACAAATATTGTTTCATGAAAGTGCACCACCGTTCAAGTTGCATGCGAAGAATTGTTCTCATAAGGGACTGAGTTTTAATCTGGGTCAGGCCTGACCAGGGTGGGGGGTTAAAACTTTGTTGCTGCGCCATATTGCGCATAGGGAAAGAAGATAGTTGCACGTGGCGGGTGATCACTCTGCACTATCGCTGATGAATATGTTTATTGCTGCAGGGCTCTGCATGTATACTATGTGATGTGTTTAACTTTGAATCCTTATACCAAAGTAAATCCAGTTATATTTTATCACATTGGTATTAGTGTCATCTTTGTAGATAGTGGTTATCTATCAATACTGCCAGATTGCGTATAATCAGATATAGACCGTTACAAGGTAACAATCCCTAGACTAACTGTGCCAGTGTGGGTTGAGTAGATTGCCGGGGGTTGGCGGTGCTGTATACAGGGCCCGAAACAAAACCCAGCGGCTCTCTTAACTGGGGATAGCGCTACAGGTGTCATTCCCTGGCTTTTACCACCAGGGAAGCAGCTAACCAAGCACAATCTGTGCTTGGTTAGTTGCTTTGGAGAGCAGAGAATAAAGAGTACCTGTCACGCCGTAAAAAAAATATTAAAAGCCAGCAGCTACAAATACTGCAGCTGCTGACTTTTAATAAATGGACACTTATCTGTCCTGGAGCCCAGCGACGTCGGCAGCAGAAGACGAGCAATCGGCCGCCCCCACTGCCATCATCGGTGAGGGAATCAGGAAGTGAAGTGTTGCGGCTTCAGTGCCAGGTTCCCTACTGCGCATACGCGAGTTGCGCTGCACCGTCCTCACTGTTTCCCGCTGTGTTCTGGAAGCCGGGTGTTTCCCAGAACATAACGGGGGGGGGGGGGGGAAGTGGCGTACTGCCCGTAGGTCCCCGCAGAGTCTATGCCCAGAAGTGGGTGCAAATACCTGTCTTAGACAGGTATCTGCACCCCCCTCCCCCCTGGGAGGAAAAGTGATGAGGGGGCACAGTGCTGAGGAGAAAATGTGATGAGGGGGCACAGTGATGAAGGAAACATGTGATGAAGGGGCACAGCGATGAGGGGAAAATGTGTTTAGAGGGCACAGTGGCGAGGGGAAAATGTGATGAGAGAACACAGTGGCGAGGGGAAAATGTAATGAGGGGGCACAGTAGTGAGGGGCAAAGTGATCAGGGGTACAGTAGTGAGGGGGCACAGTGCTGAGGGGGAAAAGCCATTAGGGGAAAATGTGATGAGGGGGCACAGTGGTGAGGGGAAAATAAGATGAGGGGGCACAGTGGTGAGGGGAAAATGAGATGAGGGGGCACAGTGGTGAGGGAAAAATGTGATGAGAGGGCACAGTGATGAGGGGGCACAGTGATGAGGGGGTACAGTGGTGAGGGGGCACGGTGATGAGGGGGCACAGTGATGAGCTGGCACAGTGATGAGGGGGCACAGTGGTGAGGGGGCACAGTGGTGGGGGAAAAATGTGGTTAGGGGGCACCATGGTGAGGGGGAAAATATGATGAGAGGCAAAGTGATGAGGGGGCACAGTGCTGAGGAGACAAAGTGGTGAGGGGGCACAGTGGTGAGGGGGCACGGTGCTGAGGGAAAAATGTGATGAGGGGGCACAGTACTGATGGGGCAAAGTGATGAGGGGGCACGGTGATGAGGGGGCACGGTGATGAGCGGGCACGGTGATGAGGGGGCACGGTGATGAGGGGGCACAGTGATAAGGGGGCACAGTGATTAGGGATCAAAGTGATGAGGGGGCACAATGATGAGGGGGCACAGTGATGAGGAGAAAATGTGATGAGAGGGCACAGTGATGAGGGGGTACAGCGGTGAGGGGGCACAGTGATGAGCCGGCACAATGATGAGGGGGCACAGTGGTGAGGGAAAAATGTGGATAGGGGGCACCATGGTGAGGGGAAAATATGAGAGGCAAAGTGATGAGGGAGCACAGTGCAGAGGAGACAAAGTGGTGAGGGGGCACAGTGATGAGGGGGCACAGTGATGAGGGGGCACAGTGATGAGGGGGCACAGTGATAAGGGGGCACAGGCACAGTGATAAGGGGGCACAGGCACAGTGATAAGGGGGCACAGTGATAAGGGGGCACAGTGATAAGGGGGCACAATGATGAGGGGGCACAGTGATGAGGGGGCACAGTGATAAGGGGGCACAGTGATAAGGGGGCACAGTGATAAGGGATCAAAGTGATAAGGGGGCACAATGATGAGGGGGCACAGTGATGAGGAGAAAATGTGATGAGGGGGCACAGTGATGAGGAGAAAATGAGATGAGGGGGCACAGTGATGAAGGGGTACAGTGATGAGGGGAAAGTGTGATGAGGAGGCACAGTGGTGAGGGGAAAATGTGATGAGAGGGCACAGTGGTGAGGGAAAAATGTGATGAGGGGGTACAGTGGTGAGGGGGCACAGTGATGAGCGGGCACAGTGATGAGGGGAAAATGTGGTTAGGGGGCACCATGGTGAGGAGAAAATGTGATGAGGGGCAAAGTGATGAGGGGGCACAGTGCTAAGGAGACAAAGTGATGAGGGGGCACAGCGATGAGCGGGCACAGTGATGAGGGGGCACAGTGGTGAGGGAAAAATGTGATGAGGGGGCACAGTGCTGAGGAGACAAAATGGTAAGGGGGCACAGTGGTGAGGGGGAAAAGTGATGAGGGGGCACAGTGCTGAGGGGGAAATGTAATGAGGGGGCACAGTGCTGAGGGGGAAAAGTGATGAGGGGGCACAGTGCTGAGGGGGCAAAGTGATGAGGGGGCAAAGTGATGAGGGGGCACAGTACAGTGCAGCGTGCTACTGGCGGCGATGCGAGTGATGTCATGGCTTATGCCGCCAGGCGCGCCAGCCTTTAAAAATAGTCACCATGAGGCAGGAGCTGAGCAGGCGGAATGGAGGAGTCTTGCCTGTCAGACAATCCAGTGATAGTCCAGCCCAGCACAGCAGCTACCCAGGTTTTTTTTTTTAAACTGCCGTTGTCTCACATTTGGCCCGTTTGCAGGGGGATTTAGGCTGATGTCCGGCGACTACTATGCGGCTAGTGATCCTGCTGCTGCCAATTTGTGTAAATCCAACAGGTTGTCTGTTTGTCCCTATGGAATGGCTTCCAAGATGTCACTCCCACTGCTAGCAATCGAGATTCAGCAGCGTTTGGGTAATAGAGCATCAGCTCACTGCATCCAGCTCCGTGGTGCCCAGCCTGCTGCCCTTGAACCACATACGGCCCTTTGGCACACTTTGTGTGGCCCTCTGGGCCCCTGCAGACACTAATCTGTGCTGCCCTATTGTGCTGCTATAGTAGTGATTTCTATCAGTCTCATATAATATGTCTCCTGTCCATGACTATCTCCAGAAGCATATCCCCAGTCTTCAACAACTTCTATAGCATGTTCACAGTCTCTGAAAGTCTCCTGTAGTATGTCCGCAGTCCCTGACCATCTCTTATGTCATATCCTCAGTCTTTGGAAATCTCTTCTGTCATGTCTGCAGTCCTTAACCATCTCTTATATCATGTCCACAGTCTCTGACCATCTCTTGTATCATGTCCAGTCCACAGTCTCTGACCGTCTATTATATCAGGTCCACAGTCTCTGACCATCTCTCTTTTCCTGTCCTCAGTCTCTGACCATCTCTCGTATCATGTCTGTAGTCTCTGACCATTGCTTGTATCATGTCTGCAGGGTATGACCTTTGTTTGTACCATGTCTGCAGTCTCTGACCGTCTCTTGTATCATGTCTGTAATCTCTGACCATCTCGTGTATCATCTCTGCAGTCTCTGACCATCTTTTGTTTAAGGTCTGTACTGTAGTCTCTGACCCTCTCTTGTATCATCTCTCCAATCTCTGACCATCTCCTGTATAATGTCTGCAGTCTCTGATCATCTCTTGTATAATGTCTGCAGTCTTTGACTATGTCTTGTGTGTCTGCTGTCTCTGATGATGAATATTCAGTGAGTTTTATGTGCAGTCCTTTTGTGATGTGGAGGACCACATTTGAGACCTCGGATCAAGCTGGTTGACCACTACTGATCCAGCTACAGAGGGAGCGACTCCACAGGAACAGGCAGGCGGCCTTTTTTTTTTTTTTTAACAGAAACATTTTTATTAGAAATTAAAAAGAGTACAGACAATGTCATTACATCAGGTTCATCTATTGGTAAGGCACATGGTCAAGCAAAATAACATTACACATGGTTTCTTCATAGAATTGCTAAGAATAGAGAGACAGGATATGATTCAGTCGGGTTTAGGGAAGCTCACTAATGCATTGTGTTTCCACACAAGTATGGCCAATTAAGTACCAGTACTACCCAAGTGGGTGGAGAACTAAAATCCCTTAAGTGAGGGGGCCATTGCACAACCAGATAGGCAACTTATAACCTACCCGCCCTCAATTCCCCGTCAGGTCTTTAAATATTAAGTGCCTGGGTTTCTATCCATGGATCCGAGATTTTATGAAACTTTTGCGGGCATTTCCGTCCTTTATACGTCAGCTTGTATATCGGAAGGACCGAGTCTACAAGTGTGCGCCATTGAACAGTCGTTGGTGGGGAGGGTAGCTTCCAGTTTTGTAACAGTACTTTCCTGGCGTAGAACGCCAGGTAGAAGATAAGGAGACCCTTATGGGTGGAGTGTGTCAGGGAGTCCATGAGTCCCAATAACAATAGCTTGGGATCCATTGACACCGAGACACCAGCCACTGTATTAATTTCCGCCAGTACCTGTCCCCAATAATTTTGTATGGCCGGGCAGTCCCAAACCACGTGGTAGTATGTTCCCACCTCTTGTAAGCATTTGGGGCACCTCTCAGATTGTGTGTGGTAGATTTTTGCTAAGCGTTGAGGGGTGTAGTAAGCCCTATGGATAAATTTCAGTTGGATAAATCTATCTCTTGCAGAGATCACTGTGGGGAGATAGTTTTGTAAGGCCAGATCTCATTCCTCCTCCGACAAAGAGGGAATATCTCCCTGCCATGTTTGACACAGGGGTGATGGGCCCTCAGGATCTCCAGATGTCAATCTAAGGTATAAAGAAGAAAGGATTCTGTCCGCTCCCCGAGAGATAAGAAATCTCTCTATCCGATGTGGTTCAACCGAGACAGTAGCTGGAAATTGTGATTGAGTGGCATGCTTCAGTTGAAGATACCGAAAGAGCATCCATGAGGGGAGCTGGTAGATATCCTTTAGTACTGAAAAGGGGAGGAGAACCCCGGATGGCATAATGTGTTGGATCTTGGTCACTCCATACCTGGCCCACAAGTTGGGGTCCGGTATGGTGCGAAAGTGAGGGAGCTTTGGGTTACCCCAGAGCGGAGTATGAGGGGAAATGGAGTTTGCTTTCCTAATTGTCGCTGTGACTTTGTCCCATACCTGCACCGTAGTCCTCATCGGAGTAGTACTCTGAGGGGAAGTCCGCACCCCCCTATATACCAGATTTGTAAGGGTAGAGTAGGACCCCATTATGGCTGCCTCAAGGTTAACTGCAGGATTGGATCGGGTTTGGGCAAACCACCAACGGGCCGTGACCAAAACTGCTGCCCAATAGTATTTCAAAAAGCACGGTAATGACAGACCCCCCAAAGATAGGGGGAGTTGCAATTTGGTTTTGGATATTCTCGGGGGCTTCCCCCCCCAGATAAAGGATGAAACTACTCCATCCAGTTTGTGAAAGAAGGTCATAGGAATCAGGCTTGGGGTGTTCCTAAAAATATACAAAAATTTGGGGAGAAATGTCATTTTTATGAGGTTCACTCTGCCAACCGGAGTCAATGGAAGGGTCTTCCAGGTATTGCACTTAGCTATTAGGGACGTTAGGATTGGGTAGAGGTTGTCCGTTAAATATTGCGAGAGGTCTCTAGTGATCTCTATGCCCAGGTATTTAAAATGGGAGACTAACTGCAGAGGACATGTGGCAAGTGGCGTTTGGAGGGTGTTCGAGTCAGATAGCAGAAACAGGTTAGATTTCTCCCAATTGATCCGAACACCTGAAAAACCACCAAATCTATCAATAATCGTCAGGGCTGCTGTAAGGGAATCTGCAGTATCACCTAGGTATAGCAACGTGTCGTCCGCATACAGCGACACCCTCTCCACCAGAAAGCCCAGCTGTAGTCCTCTAACTTCGCTTGTTGAGCGGAGGAGTATCGCCATGGGCTCAATGGCCAGGGCAAACAGCCCTGGAGAAAGGGGGCATCCCTGCCTCGTGCCCCTACAAAGATGGAAGGGGGAGGAGAGGGTACCGTCAGTACGCACACGCGCCGTTGGGGAAGAGTACAACTGTCGAATCCAGTCTATGAACCTGGGGCCGAAGCCAAATTTAGCTAGGACTTGCCACAAAAAGATCCATTCCACAGAATCAAAGGCCTTTTCTGCATCCAGGGAGGCCACTGCACCCCCCTGAATGCTGTCCTTAAAGTACGCTATATTCGTGTGGAGCCTGCGAATATTAACATCTGTGCCCTTACCAGGCATGAAGCCCGTCTGGTCCCCGTGTATTAGAGAAAGGATCACTGCGTCCAGTCTACAGGCCAGGACCTTAGTTAATATCTTTGCGTCGACGTTCAGCAAAGATATGGGCCTATAGGATGAACACAATGTGGGGTCCTTCCCCCGGCTTAGGTATAACAACTATCACGGCCTCAGACATGGAGGCCGGAAGGCTGTTTGTCGCTAGCGTCCCGTTGAGCGTCGAGTGAAGATGAGGGCCCACCACCTCTAGATTAGTCCTATAGAACTCGGAGGGCAGTCCGTCCGGTCCCGGTGACTTCCCTGTTTGCATGGATTTAATGGCTTTTTGGATTTCTAGTAGTGTAATGGGAGATTCCAGACCCTGGGCCGCATCAGCAGACAGGGTCGGGAAATCAACGGTGTCAAGAAATGTGGTCAGCTCCTCGGGGGTATAAGTAACCCTGGAGGCATAGAGGTGAGAATAGTATTGTTCGAATCTGGCATTAATGTCTAGCGGGTCTGAGAGAAGGGTACCATCCTCTGCCTGTACGTTCGCTATGCACAGGCTTCCCGTCCTTTCCTTCGCCAGCCAGAAGTCTGCCAGGACGTTCCCCTTGTTCAAATATACGGTGAGTTTGGGACAGGAGGAAACGACGGCATGAGTCAATACGTATCAGAGCTAGCTCTCGGTAAGCAGTGAGCATATCAGTGTGCGTTCCAGGGTCTGGGGAGCTGGTGTATCTATCTTAAAGTCGCAGAGCCCTATGCTCAGCCACTGACAGCTCAAGTTTCGTTTCTTTCCTCACTTTTGAAATATTGTATTGGTACCTGCCTCTAGCATAGGCTTTAAATGCATCCCAGATCGAAGCCTGGGACGCACTATGTACATTATGGGTCCAGTATTCCCCTAGTTCCGACAACATCAGCGGCTCCAGCTTCTCATCTGTAACCCAGTATCTGGATAGTCTCCACAACCCCTCCCCCGCTACCGTGTCCGTTGTCAGTGTCATCATCATAGGGGCGTGGTCAAAGATACCTCGTGGGAGGATGGAAACCGCAGCAACCTTGTTTAACAGGGAGTCGCTGACATATATTAGGTCTATACGTGACATGGTGGCATACGTAGCCGAATGGCACGTATAGTGTCTGGCGTTGGGATGTTTCCATCTCCACACATCATGTAAACCAAACGTCTCCGCCCATCTAGTTAGGCCCGGGTCAGTCGTGTGGCTCCTGTGACTCTGACTGAGACGGTCTGCCTCAGGATCAGGGGTCATATTGAAATCCCCTGCCAGAATAACATTCGTCGTGGGATATTTAGCTAGTACAGTAAGGATCTTATGTAAAACATTCATATTTGCCGGAGGGGGTATATATAGGCCCACAACCACCATTTCTATCCGATCACACATTACGTGCATGATCACATATCGACCTTCTGGGTCTAAATGGAGATCCAGCAGTGTAAATGGGAGCGTCTTATGTACCAGTACACTTACCCCTCGGGAGTGTGAGGAGAAAGTGGAATGGTAGTAGGATCCCACCCATGCCCTCTTCAGTGACAATAACTTGGATCCCATGAGGTGCGTCTCCTGGAGGATACATATGTGCGGGAGATGCCTCTTTAGATACCCAAACACTAAGGAGCGCTTGATCTCAGAGTTCAACCCCCGCACGTTCCACGAAATCACCCTCAAAGGAGCCATATTAGAGTTGGTAAAATAAACATCAACCACCCTCCCCATCTGCCCCGACCCAGCAGCGGTGCAAGGGATGAGAATAACCTGTGTAATTTCCTACGCGCCTTAAAATAAAGAGATAGTAATGACATGACCCAAAAACAATCAGTGATAGTAGAACTCATAAAACCCAAACCAACATCCTTTCCCACCCCCCCTCCCCCCTCCCCAAGCTACCTCCCGAACTCAGGCGCGTTTTCAAACCCCCAAAACAAAACAAGACCATGGGTCTTAGCGAGGCAATGTACCAAGAAAGGCCCCTAGGGGACAAAGCGTTGAGGCACCTGTAGGTTAGTCAGCAGCCGCCATGGTAGCAAGTGCCTGCAACGTAAAGGAAGTTCAAACGGATAAAAGGGAAATAGATAAATTGGTCCTCCCTGCGGAGAGGTATTCACCCGAGGGGGAGGAATGGAGATAAAAAAAAAAAAAAGGGGAAAATAGGGGGAACCCCCCCCCGGGGGCACAGTTCTTGAACTTGCATTTGAAGCGCCCATAGGTGGTATCAGAGCAACTCAGCTAGTAATGTAACAGTCCCTCTTCTCTCCCAGCAATACGGCATGTGCGGGATATAGTGTCTGTGTGAATAGATCTAGCGGCAATACATGCCATGTTGATCCCGAAGCAAACATGGGATAATGGGCTAAACATGGATCAGGGGCGAATGGCCAGAAAAAATGTGGGAGATAGTTAGGGGTATAGGGAGTTCAGTTTAAGGAGAAAGAGGCCGGCCGGGAACATCCACAAACAGTCAGTGCTATGGTAGACGGTCAAAGGCAAAAAGGTTAGCTCACCCGTCCAAGCTGGTAGAAGCGGAGAGAGGGGTCCTGCCACGGGGTTCATCTGCGCGGGAGGGATTCCAGCCAGTTGGAGGCCTCCTCGGGCGAGGTAAAGAATTTCAGTGCTTCTCCATCTTGCACTCTAAGGTGGGCTGGGAAGAGCATACTATACTTCAAGCCTTTCTGCCGGAGGGCAAGTTTCACCTGGTCGAATGATTTCCTCATCTTTTGAGTTTCGACCGAGAAGTCAGGGAATATCATGAGACGTGTTCCCTCAAATCGTAGGGCTTCAAGCTTCCTGCTTTCCCTCAGTACCGTGTCTCTGTCCCTATAATTCAGGAGACGAAGGATAAGTGTTCGCGGGGGGCTACCAGGAGGGCCGCGGGCAGCCGGCATCCTGTGGGCCCGTTCGACGGTGAGAATGTCGCTTGTGGAAGCAATTGCTGGAGAAGCCTCTCCACGAACACAACCGGATCCGGGGCCTCCGAGCCCTCTGGCAGCCCGATGACTCGGAGGTTATTCCTCCTGTTGCGGTTCTCCGCGTCCTCGGCTCGATATTCAAGAGCCCGGACCTTAGTGGTGAGGGTGCGGAGAGCGGTGGAGTGGTCTCGGAGCACATCCTCAGCGTCACCTACCCGCTGTTCAGCTTCCGTTAGACGGGCCCGGAATTTGTCCATGTCTTTGCGGATCAGTCCCATCTCCATCTGCATGGCGTCTATTTTACCCGTCAGGGTAGTTTGGCAGGTGGTGATTGCTTGCATCAGGGCATTAAAGTTATCTTGGCTCTGAGTCGCAGGATCCACATCCTCCGTCTGCGACGCCATATTGGGCCGCGTGCAGGTCCCAGTCTTCTTGCCACGCGATGAAGCGTTCAGTCCAGAGGCTTTCGGATGTGTCGCCGACCTGCGCTTAGGGGGGATACCACTCCAGGGAGTCTCAGGAGACAATTGGGTGGCTTCGGTAGGATAAGTGTCCGCAGGGAGTCAGGATTATAGCAGGCAGGATAGCGGAGCTCTCACACTAAACCTCCACACTGGTCGCCATCTTGGACACGCCCTCGCAGGCGGCCTTTTTAGTGATCCTACCACTGGTGGTTTCTCTTCAGCGGCAGAGTTGGCCATCTGAAATTAGCCTATGTGATCCTGACACTGCTGATTGTTCACCAGCATCAAGATCTCCCATGTGACATGGCGCTATGTCTGCATCCCTTGTCTATTTTTTCAAAGCATCGCTTCCAATTCTGACCAGATTGTACCGCAACAAAATTCTTATTCTGATTGTTTGCTACAGATTACCGCACACTCTGCTCTTTGCAGTCTGCATCTTCCAATCTGTAGCGGGAGTTTATGAGCAGACATTTTTGTCTTTCCACTGTAAAAGTTTTTTTTTTTTTCAATTTTAGGGTCAGACATGTGATTGCACTTGTTTGTATGATTTGTTTACAGACTGATGATGGAGAAGCGAGTTTACATGCGGGGGGGGGGGGGGGTATTGTTTGTTAAATCCCACCATGTGTAGGCAAGTGTGGATTAATGGCAATTAATGGAAAGTGAAGCGATTATCCCAAAAAAAAAAAAAGGGGGCACAGCTACATTGCATGTTATCAGCAGGATTATTATTTGGGTTTACAGGTACTTTAATGTGTCACTTAAAGAGGCCCCGTCACCACCCTATGCATGTTAGTGTTACTGAACTCTAGGCAGAAATTAAAGTAGCTCCTGTCCCTTTGAGGTATGAGATATAGCATAGTGCTTTTGTAGTGTCATTTATCCCTTTCCATGTTGTACAATACCTGGTTGACTCTGCCGGTTTTTGTGTTCCCCTCTGTAATCTGACCATGCTTATCATGGCTGCTGACCCACGATAGAGTGGTCAGTTTATGAGCCTCTGTCATCCTGCTCCCTCCTCAGCATCTCTGCAACTCCCCCTCCCTCTCTCTGTATCATTTCCATAGTCTGCGTGAAGCCAATCTCCTCCCCGCCCCTCCCATCTCCTCCTGCCTTCATTAAGATACTATTTCCTTGCAGCTGCTCCTCCCCTCCTCTTTGTTAAAGCTGCCTTGTCTCCCAGAGTTAACTATCTTTGGAGATAGCAGCTAAAATCACAGTTTTCCTGCTTTCACATGGCAATCTTTTTAACCACTTGTCGACCGCATACCTTAGATATATACAGCGGCAAAGTGGCACGGCTGCACCAGATCACATACCTAGTGCGTGATCCGACACTTCCGGGTCTGGGGCGCGCTTGGGTACCGCGAACTCGATGTCTGTCGGCATTTGCCGATTGTTCACTACAGGCAGATCGCCGTTCTGTCAGTAGAGAAGGCATTGAGGCTGTGTTCCTGCAACGCAGGGACACAGATCTATGCCTTCCCTTAGTAAAAGCACCTCCCACACAGTGAGTAAGCCAGTGTTTCTCAACTCCAGTCCTGAAAGCGCCCCAACAGGTCATGTTTTTAGGCTTTCCATTATTTTGCACAGGTGATTTGATCAGTTTCACTGCCTTAGTAATTACCACAGCTGTTTCATCTGCGGGAAATCCTAAAAAAACATGACCTGTTGGGGCACCTTGAGGACTGGAGTTGAGAAACACTGGAGTAAGCACTTGCTAGGAACACATTTAACCTTTTGATTGTCCCTGATGGTAACCCCTTCCCAGCCAGTGTCATTAGTACATTGCATATTTTTTAGCATTGATCACTGTGTTAGTGTCACTGGTCCCCAAAAAGTGTCAGTTAGGTGTCCGATTTGTCCGCCACAGTATTACAGTCCCGCTATAAGTCGCTGATCGCCGACCATTGCTAGTAAAAAAATAAATATATATATCCCATAGTTTGTAGACGCTATAACTTTTGCACAAACCAATAAATATACTGATTTTTTTACCAAAATCATGTAGCAGAATCCATACTGGCCTAAACTGATGAAGAAATTAGATTTTTTTTAATTCTGCTATTGGATATGTTTTAAAGCAGAAAGTAAAAAATATTGTTTTTTTTCCCCCAAAATTGTCTGTTTTTGTTTATAGCGCAAAAAATAAAAACCGCAGAAGTGTTCAAATACCACCAAAAGAAAGCTCTATTTCTGGGGGAAAAAAGGACATAATTTTTTTTGGGGTACATTGTCGCACGACCACGCAAATGCCATTTAAAGTAACACAGTAAATGAATTACTTCTGCAAAGTTTTTTTTTTATTATTATTGCTATACAGTAGGGATGAGCTTCGTGTTCGAGTCAAACATACGTTCGACTCGAACATCGGCTGTTCGATCGTTCGACGAAGATCGAACGATTTGGGCCGTTCGCGCCAAATTCGAGTGACGCGAACGGCCCACAATGCACTACGCCATCGCAGTGTCATCCAGGCGCTGTGATTGGCCAAGCATGCACTGTGACCCCGCATGCTTGGCCAATCACAGCGCCGGCAGCGAGGAGAGCAATGATTGGCCACAGGCAGGATGCCTGTGGCCAATTATTGCTGAGGGTGTTTAGTACACGCCCCACACTATAAAAGGCCGCCAGCACGGCGGCCTAGTGTAGTGTGTTCCGGAGCAGGGAAAGAGAAGCATAGGCAGGGACAGTGACATTTCTTTCTTTCTTGCTTAACCTGGATTCCTTTAGTTTAGGGAAAGAGAAGGATAGGTAGGGAGAGTGTCAGTGTGTTTTACTGTGCGAATCCTTGTTTCTAGGGACAAAGAAGGAAAGTGAGGGGAATTCTCCTTGTGCTATAATGTGCTTTAAAAAAACATTTTTTCTAGGGACAGAAAACTCTAGGTAGGGAGAGTGTCAGTTTCTTTCACTGTGCGAATCCTTGTTTCTAGGGACAAAGAAGGAAAGTGAGGGGAATTCTCCTTGTGCTATAGTGTGCTTTAAAAAAACATTTTTTCTAGGGACAGAAAACTCTAGGTAGGGAGAGTGTCAGTTTCTTTCACTGTGCGAATCCTTGTTTCTAGGGACAAAGAAGGAAAGTGAGGGGAATTCACCTTGTGCTATAGTGTGCTTTAAAAAAACATTTTTTCTAGGGACAGAAAACTCTAGGTAGGGAGAGTGTCAGTTTCTTTCACTGTGCGAATCCTTGTTTCTAGGGACAAAGAAGGAAAGTGAGGGGAATTCTCCTTGTGCTATAGTGTGCTTTAAAAAAACATTTTTTCTAGGGACAGAAAACTCTAGGTAGGGAGAGTGTCAGTTTCTTTCACTGTGCGAATCCTTGTTTCTAGGGACAAAGAAGGAAAGTGAGGGGAATTCTCCTTGTGCTATAGTGTGCTTTAAAAAAACATTTTTTCTAGGGACAGAAAACTCTAGGTAGGGAGAGTGTCAGTTTCTTTCACTGTGCGAATCCTTGTTTCTAGGGACAGGGAAGGACAGTGAGGGAAATTCTCCTTGTGCTATAGTGTGCTAAAGCATTCCTCATCAACCATCTTTGAAATCCTTGTTTTTTGGACAGTCAGGGAAATTGTCGTTGTGCTATTCTGTGCAAAAGCAATCATCCTCAACCATATTTAGAAATCCTTAAGTAAAGGGACAGAGAAGGACACCTGAAGGTAGCCCTTATTGCTTTTTTCCCATCTCCCTGCAGGCCATCTATTAGAATGTCTGGAAGGCAAACAAGGAGAGGCAGACAGTCAGGAGGCAATAAAAGAGGGCAAGCAGGCTCTGTGTCTGGGGGCAACAGTGCTGGTCGTGGACGCGGTGCATTGTCATCAGCACATGGCCATGGGACACGCTTGTCCTTTTCGGCAGCTGGACATGTTGAGCCACATCATGCCGAAGACTTGGTAGAGTGGATGACCAAGCCCTCCTCCTCCTCCTCATCCTCTCTCACCCAGGCTCAGGGTACTGGCAAAGCAGCTGCCAAAGCGTCCTCTTCCCTGGTATCAATGTCAGACTCATCATCAGTCACTCCTTCCCTAGACCCACCATGTCCTCCTCCTGAGGAGTCCCCCGAACTGTTTGAGCACAGTGTTGGGTACATGCTCCAGGAGGATGCCCAGCGTTTCGAAGGGTCTGATGATGAAACCCAGCTACAGGAAGGCAGTAGCGTGAGAGCAGACAGAGGGGATGCTCAAGAAGGACACCAATCTGGCAGTCATGTTCCAGCAGCTGCAGCATACTGCCAGATTGGCTCCAGTGATGAGGAGGGAGGGGATGATGAGGTCACTGACTCCACGTGGGTGCCTAATAGTAGAGAGGAGGAGGAGGAGGATGAGGAGGAGGCACATCTCCAACGAGGCAGGATGCCCTTTGGTGGCCAGCGTAAGGGCAGTACACCGACGGAATCACACCGCAGAGCTCCGCCTGTGCAGGGCGCTGCCTCTGCCCGTCATTCAAAAAGTTCCTTGGTGTGGGCCTTTTTTGAGGCTAGTGCATCAGATCGCACAGCTGCTGTTTGCAACATATGTCTCAAGCGTATATCGCGTGGCCAAAACATCAGCCGCTTGGGTACCACATGCCTGACCAGACATATGTTGACCTGCCATGCAGCTCGTTGGCAAGCCTACCTCAAAGACCCACACCAAAGAACAAAGCGGACCTCTCCTTGCACCGCATCAGCTGGGATCTCCAACCCCACTATAACTTCAGTCCTCTCTGAAACATGCACTGAGAGGAATTAAGGTGTAGAATTAGGTGTTTCACAGCCAAGTACTTGCGGCCACTCTGCTAGCAGTACACCGACGTCCGATTCTAGCAGGCAAATTTCCCTGCCCCAGCTGCTGGACCGTCGAAAGAAGTTCACTCCCAGCCATCCACATGCCCAGCGGTTGAATGCTAGCTTGGCTAAATTGCTAGCGCTTCAACTGCTGCCTTTTCAGTTGGTAGACTCGGCCCCCTTCCGTGAGTTTGTGCAATGTGCGGTTCCTCAGTGGCAGGTTCCCAAACGCCACTTTTTCTCACGGAAGGCTATTCCGGCTCTCTACCGGCATGTGGAAGGCAATGTCTTGGCCTCGCTGGACAGGGCGGTCAGCGGTAAGGTGCATATTACCGCTGACTCATGGTCCAGCAGGCATGGACAGGGACGTTACCTTTCTTTCACGGCCCATTGGGTCACTCTTTTGGCAGCTGGGAAGGATGCAGGACAAGGTGCAGTAGTGTTGGAGGTTGTTCCACTGCCACGCCTCCAAAATGCTACTACTGGTTGTGACACACCTCTCTCCTCCACCCCCTCCTCTTCTTCTTCCTCCATGGCCTCTTCCTGTGGTTTGTCCTATGAACCAGCGGTGCTCCGTAGCCGTTCACGGGGCTACGCAAGTACGCAGGCAAAAAGATGCCATGCCGTGCTTGCGCTGGTGTGTTTGGGGGACAGAAGCCACACTGGGGCAGAGGTCCTGTCTGCTCTGCAGGGCCAGGCCGAGAGGTGGTTGACGCCACGCCAGCTTAAGCCAGGAATGGTGGTTTGCGACAATGGCACCAACCTCCTCTCCGCCCTCCGACAGGGACAACTGACCCATGTGCCCTGTGTGGCTCACGTCCTTAACCTGGTGGTGCAGCGGTTCTTGGGCAGGTACCCGGGCTTACAGGATGTCCTGAGGCAGGCCAGGAAAGTCTGTGTGCATTTCCGCAGATCTTATAATGCCAGTGCTCGCCTGGCTGAGCTGCAAAAGGAGTTGAACCTGCCCAAGAACCGCCTTATATGTGACATGCCCACCAGGTGGAACTCAACGTTGGCCATGCTGCAGCGGCTGCACACGCAGCAGAGGGCCATCAATGAGTACCTGTGCGACTATGGCACCAGGACAGGGTCAGGGGAGCTTGGTTTTTTTTCTCCACGCCAGTGGGGCATGATCAGGGATGCATGCACTGTCCTGGCACCATTTGAGGAGGCCACGAGGATGGTGAGCAGTGACAGTGCATGCATCAGTGACACTGTACCTCTTGTCCACCTGTTGGAGCACACGCTGCGTGGAATAATGGACAGGGCACTTGAGGCAGAACAGAGGCAGGAAGAGGAGGACTTCCTTGCCTCTCAAGGCCCCCTTTACCCAGACAGTGTTCCTTCTGTCCCACCCATCGCACAGGAAGAGGAGGAGGAGGAGGAGGATTGTGTCAGCATGGAGGTGGAGGCTGGCACTCAGCATCATCAGCAGCAGTCTTTTAGGGATGATTTACAGTCCCAAGAAACCAGTGGACTTGTACGTGGCTGGGAGGAGGTGGCTGCGGATCATGTCGTCCTTAGTGACCCAGAGGACTCCGGAGCGAATGCCTCAGCAAACCTACGCTGCATGGCCTCCCTGATCCTGCAAAGTCTGCGGAAGGATCCTCGTATTCTTCGGATCAAGGAGAGGGACCATTACTGGCTGGCCACTCTCCTTGATCCACGGTACAAGGGTAAGGTTGCGGACCTTATGTTACCGTCGCAGAGGGAGCAGAGGATGAGACAACTCCGGGAGGCCTTGCAGAAAGGTCTGTGCAACGCGTTCCCAGAGACTGGGAGGTTACAAACTCCTGGTCCTGGACAACGAGTTGCTGAGGCTTCGGCCAGTCAAAGAAGGAGCGGTGGGGAAGGTGGCCGTCTGACCGATGCATTCAGACAATTCTTTAGTCCGCAGCCCCAAAGTATGATCGGTTCCAGCAACCATCGCCAGCGTCTGATAAACATGGTGCAGGAATATCTAGGGGCAAGGTCAGACTTGGACACCTTCCCCACCGAAAATCCTCTGGCTTACTGGGTCTTGAGGATGGATCACTGGCCAGAGCTTGCACAGTATGCAATTGAGCTACTGGCCTGTCCTGCATCCAGCGTTCTTTCGGAACGCACATTCAGTGCTGCTGGAGGATTTGTCACGGATCACAGGGTGCGCCTGTCCACCGACTCGGTTGATCGACTGACTTTCATCAAGATGAACCAGTCTTGGATCACCACCAGCTACCACACACCTGATGCTGATATAACAGACTAATTGATTTTAACATGTCACATCCCTTCAAGACTGATGCTGATGCTGAGTGCCTGTGCTGTTATGTTGACTGGCTATCCTCCTCCTCCGAGTCCTCAATGATACGATTGATGATGATAGCTTGGAAGATCATTTTTGTTTATGGGTGCCGCCACCAGTGGCTAAGGCCCAATTTTTCAGCCCCTGTTTTACAGGGGCGTGTAATTACAATTTTTTTAGCAATAATTTGCCATAGGGCTCATTGCTGTGCTCCAAGTACAGTATCTGTGAGGGGTTGGAGTGTTGTGGCACCAGTGCCTAAGGCCCAATTTTTCAGCCCCTGTTTAACAGGGGCGTGTCATTACAATTTTTGAAGCAATACTTTGCAACAGGGCTCATTGCTGTGCTCCAAGTACAGTATCTGTGAGGGGTTGTAGTGTTGTGCCACCAGTGCCTAAGGCCCAATTTTTCAGCCCCTGTTCAACAGGGGCATGCAATTACAATTCTTGATCTAATAATTCACAGCAGGGCCCATTGCTGCACCCACCAAGAGTAACTCTGAGGGCTTACAGTGTTGTGGCAACGCCACCACCACCACCACCACCACCACGAAAGGCCCAATTTTTCAGCCCCTGTTCAAAAGGGGCATGTAATTACAATTCTTGATCTAATAATTCACAGCAGGGCCCATTCCTGCACCCACCAAGAGTAACTCTGAGGGCTTACAGTGTTGTGGCAACACCACCACCACCACCACCACGAAAGGCCCAATTTTTCAGCCCCTGTTCAACAGGGGCATGCAATTACAATTCTTGATCTAATAATTCACAGCAGGGCCCATTGCTGCACCCACCAAGAGTAACTGTCAGGGCTTACAGTGTTGTGGCACCAGCACCACCATCAAAGGCCCAATTTTTACTACCACTGTTCAACAATTATATGTAATTAAAATTCCTGATATAATAGTTGACAGCAGGGCGTTCCAGCACCAACCAAGAGTAACTGTGAGTGCTTACAGTGTTGTGCCAACACCAACAACTAAGGGGCCTATTTCTGCAGAGTATATACGGCAGGTCCCTACTTTCAAACATCCAACTTACAAACGACTCCTACTTGCAAACGCAAGAAGACAACAGGAAGTGAGAGGAAATCTACCACTAGGAAGGAAAATTCTCTCCTGTAAGAATAAATATGGGAGAAAGGTGTCTCCTCTGTACTGATGCTTTATCAGCAATCCTTGTTTCAAGAAAAACACCACATTTCAAAAACAGTTGTCATTGGAACGGAAAGTGAGGTGAAATGTTCTGAACAGGGGCACAGACAGCAAAACAAATGTTACAGGGGTGATAACCCTTACCTATGTTTTCCAAAAAGTTTAAAAATAGATTTTTGGGCTGGAGCTACACTTCAACAATGTACCTGTTCAAAATTACAAACAGATTCTACATAAGAACAAACCTACAGTCCCTGTCTTGTATGCACCGCCTGTATACGGCTGTTCAGAGTATATAGGGCCTTTTTTATTTTATGTGCGGGGTTCCCCTTAATATCCATACAAGACCCAAAGGGGCTGGTAATGGGCTGGGGTAGGGGGGGGGGGTGATGGGGTAGCTATGCCATTTTTCTTAAAGAATTTCATCCATATTACCGGGACCAGACATTACATTAAAGCCGCAAGCAGTTTTAAATGGCTTTTTTTTCCTTTAGAAGTGTCATTTTGTGCAGGGACAGTTCTAAACACGGGAAACACGTGGCACTTCACAGGCATACTTTAGACACCCCCCAGGTACGATATTTAAAGGAATATTTGACTTTTTTTTTTCACTTTATGCATCATTAAAATGACTGCTCCCGAAAAACGACCGTTTTTAAAACTTCTTTTTGCATTGATACATGTCCCCTGGTGCAGAACCCGGGTTCCCAAACCCTTTTTAGGACAATAACATGCATAATAGTTGTTATAATTAGCACTTTAGAATTCGAACGTTCGCATCCATTGTATTTAATAGGGTTCTATTGTTCGTACGAACTTTCGGTCCGTTCGCGGGTTCTGGTGCGAACCGAACCCGGGGGTGTTCGGCTCATCACTACTATACAGTGACATTGATTGTTTCATTATCAAGGCTAGGTTCCCTTGATCGATTGATCAAAGGAAGAATCGGTCAATCGATCAAAGAAACCAATCCTATCAATCGATTGACTGATCCTTCCATTGATCGTTCAACTGATCTTATTTTCTTTGATTGGTTGATCCTTCCTGCCTTCCATTGATCCTTCCATCGATCAATTGACCTATCCTTCCTTTAAAAGATCCTTAGATTGATCGATCGAATAAATCCTTCCATCAATCTACCAATCCTTCCATTGATTGATCCAATGATTCTTCCATCGATCGATTGACTGATCCTTCTATCAATCCCTCCTTCCTGAGATCAATTGATCATTCCAGCGACCGATGGACCGATTATTCCATTGATTGATTAACAGATTTTTTTTGATCAATCCTCTGTTCTTACCATTGGTTGATCTTTCCTTCCTTTTTTCAATTGATCCTTCCATCGACCCTTCCTTACTTTGATCAATTGATCCTTCCATCGATCCTTTCTTCCTTCAATTGATTCTTCCTTCCTTTGCTCGATCCTTCCTTCCTTCAATCGATACTTACTTCGATCAATCCTTATGTCCTTCGATCAACTGATCCTTCCTTCCTTTGATGAGTTCTTTCTTCATTATTTTTGTGCAAGTAATTTTTTGCACAGATATTTATCCTTTTCCAGCTTGCATAATACTTGGTTGATCCTGCCTCTTCCTGCGTTCCTGTCAGTAAACTGACTTCCCGTCATACTGCTCTCTCTGCAGCCCCTGTATCTCCCTCTCTCCCCCTCCCTTCCTGGTCTGTGTGAAGCCCCTCCTCTCCTGAAACTGAAACTAAAATAGCAGAGGAATGTAAGCCCCTCCCACTGGAGTCGCTCTGCTTGGAAGTAAGACCCGAGAAAATCATGAAATGCGCAAAAGCACTGCTGTGAAAAGAAGGGGTGGCCCGTCCATTAAGGGTGCACTCAATTCATGTCACCCCCCTATATGGTAATGTATAGATTCATGCATAGCATTAATCTATCCACGGCCACCCCCTATTCGGGCATTAGGCCCCTTTCAGGACGCAGGGTGCCTGAATTACAGTGGTGCCTGAATTACATAGGCTCTAATAGGCTTCAAAATAGGGTGGACTCAGAGCGCAAAGCATTGCACTCGGAGCCCACCCAGGTGTATTAGAAAAGCAAATGAATATTCGCTTTTCTAACACTGAATCGCCTTTCCGCTAATCAGGAAGCGCGGGTCTGTTACCCATTTCCCGATTGGCTGAAAGGTCAGGTGATCCTATTGGACGCTTAAGAGGAGGGGAGGAGACGCACGGCGGAAGCTGCCGTGATCTCAGAAGACACAGGAGGTGCTGCCAGATGCCCGCTGCAGCCTGTCTACCTGCCCGATGTGCCCGCGGATCCCCGCCGCCGATGTGGTGAGTGCCGGTGGACCGGCAGACAGCAGGGGGGGGGATGTTGTTCGCTGCCCCCATACAAAACAGTGTCATTACTATTCCCCCATAAGAGAACCTATCATGGGAGTTTTTTATGGAGACTTTGCAACCACTTTAAAGACACAAATTAATGCAGCTCGCTAATCATTAAAGTGGCACATAAAAAAAATATATATATTCAGTTCTTGATTCTTAACTCAAAAAAGTCCCTCACCAAATTCCTTTTTTTTCCTTCTGTGATGTGACTTCCTGTTAGAGGGTGGCTACATTCGTTCTCCATGATCCCACTGTATGTAGGAATGTAGCCACCCTCTTATGCTCACTCCTGAGACTGAGGACTATAATATATGTAGCGTGCAAAGAGTAGTGATGACCGCACTGAACCTGTACTGCTTTGGGGAAAAGGAGAGGTTTGGGAGTTCAATGGTCAGTAGGAAACAATTTAATAATACATAGATTACTGGACCATTACGTAGTGGATGTGTACAGATTACTTTTATGAAGAATAAGGATATTATTTAGTGTCACTTTAAAACATCATTAAATGTATTTGTTTAAAGTGGTTGTAAACCCTCGGACATAACATTATTTTAAAAATTAGCCCATATCACAGGCAGCTGATCGCTGCCTGTGAAAGTGTACTCACCCCTGTAATTAGCTGGAAAATCGTATTTTTAATTTCGATGACGTCACCGTGCTTGCGCACTTCTGTCTGTCAAAACCGGCATCTAAAGTTTGCCAGGTTTTCATTTACGTTGTTTCCTGCACTGAATGTGAGCGATCTTCCCCTCTGTCCCACACAGAGGAGAAGTCTTGCGTTGTTATAGTCCTTCTCCTGTTCCTGATACTCCCCCCGTGTGACTGAACAAGACGTCACAAAGGGGAGTAAAAGTACACTGCAGCCGCAGACACAGCATTCATTGCCGTGTATGATGGTTGCCGCGGTAACGGCAATCGACATCGAAGCTGTGTTACGGCGCTACGGCGCATGCGCGAGATTTAGAACAGGGAATCAGTAAGGGCGGAAGTGACGTCAGATAAGGATTCACTGAGCAGCACTAACAATGGCGATTTCTATACCCGGAAGGAGAGAAAAAAACAACGGGTGATAAAAGGCATTTGTGGGCCTCGGTTTTCACAATCTATGTAATATGTATTGCCATGCCCTTGTGCAACATATTATTTCAAAAATAGAAAAAAAATCGGCCGGGGTTTACTTCCTCTTTAAATACAAGCAGTTTAGTATGTGAATTTGACCCGCTCTCAGCCTCTTGCAGTCTCTTTATAGCAGACCTGGAGTATAAGAGAAGGAAGCACTACATGAGCCAATCAGTTCATAGGCTGACAAGAAGTATGCTGATAGGAGGAGAAAATAGAGTTACAGAGAGATGAGCTCATCGCTGTGCTGCTTCTTCTTTACCTGTCCAGTCACAGGCTGGGATGGACTGAGGGCAACCTGGGCTCAAAGGAAGTGGGTTGAATGATGCTGGACATCAGACTTATGCCCCGTAAACACGGTCGGGATTCCCGACAGAAAAAGTCAGATGGGAGCTTTTGGTCGGGAATTCTGACTGTGTGTATGCTCCATCTGACTTTTTCTGTCGGGAATTCCGACAGAAATAGATTGAGAGCAGGTTCTCAATTTTCCCGTTGGAATTTCTGACTGACTTTTCCCATTGGAAATCCCAAACGTGTGTACAGGGCATAAGGATGAAAAAAAAGTGTTGACTGGAGTTTCACTTGTAAGGTATATGGTTGGAGTTGACTTACAACTAAGTTATTGACATTTAACGTCAATTCCTTTGCATCATAAACTGCTACGTCCTTTTTATTTTTTAATAAAATCCTTGCAAAAAATAGTATTCACCCCCCTTGGCATTTTTCGTGTTTTGTTGCCTCACAACCTGGAATGAACATGGATTGTTTGAGGATTTGCATCATTTAATTTACAGAACATGCCCACAACTTTGAAGATGTTTTTTTTTTTTTATTATTATTGTGAAGCAAACAACAAATAGGACAAAATAACAGAAAAAGTCAATGTGCATAACTATTCACCCCCCTAAAATCAATACTTTGTAGAGCCCCCTTTTACGGCTATCACAGCTCCAAGTCACTTTGGATAAGTCTCTATGAGCTTGCCACATCTTACCACTGGGATTTTTGCCCATTCCTCTTTGCAAAACTGCTCCAGCTCCTTCAAGTTGGATGGTTTGCGCTTGTGAACAGCAATCTTTATGTCTTACCACCGATTTTCTATTGGATTGAGGTCTGGGCTTTGACTAGGCCATTCCAACTCATTTACATGTTTCCCCTTAAACCACTCGAGTGTTGCTTTAGCAGTGTGTTTCGGGTCATTGTCCTGCTGGAAGGTGAACCTCCGTCCTAGCTTCAAATCACACACAGAGTGGTACAGGTTTTTCTCAAGAATATCCCTGTATTTAGCACCATCCATCTTTCCCTCAACTCTGACCAGTTTCCCAGGCCCAACTGCTGAAAAACATCCCCACAGCATGATGCTGCCACCACCATGTTTCACTGTGGGGATGGTGTTCTTTGGGTGATGTGATGTGTTGGGTTTGTGCCAAACATAGCGTTTTCTTTGATGGCCAAAAAGATAAAAAAAATTGTCTCATCAGACCAGAGCACCTTCCTCCATACATTTTGAGAGTTTCCCACATGCCTTTTCACAAACTCAAAACGTGCCATTTTTTTTTTGCTGAAAGTAATGGCTTTCTTCTGGCCACTCTGCCATAAAGTCCAACTCTATGGAGCGTACGGCTTATCGTCGTCCTATGTACAGATACTCCAGTCTCTGCTGTGGAACTCTGCAGCTCCTCCAGGGTTACCTTAGGTCTCTGTGCTGCCTCTCTGATTAATGCCCTCCTTGCCAATTCCGTGAGTTTTGGTGTGCGGCCGTCTCTTGGCAGGTTTGCTGATCCTAGGGATCATCAAAGATTTGGATATTTTTTTTATAACCTAACCCTGACTTGTACTTCTCAACAACATTGTCCTTACTTGTTTGGAGAGTTCCTTGGTCTTCATGGCAGTGTTTGGTTAGTGGTGCCTCTTGCTTAGGTGTTGCAGCCTCTGGAGCCTTTCAAAAAGGTGTATATATGTAATGACAGATCATGTGACACTTAGATTGCACACAGGTGGACATCATTTCACTAATTTTGTGACTTTTGAAGGTAATTGGTTGCACCAGAGCTTTTTATGGGCTTCATAACAAAGGGGGTGAATACATACGCACATGCTAATTATCATTTTTTTATTTCTGAAAAATATTTTTATGTATATATTTTTCTAATTTTACTTCACCAACTTAGACTATTGTGTTCTGATCCATCACATATAATTCAGATTAAAAAACATTGAACTAAACTTGGCTGTAATGTAAAAAAAAAAATAGGTAAAAAGCCAAGGGGGGGTGAATACTTTTGCAAGGCACTTTATATACTGTGATTCTGTACTTGCCAAATATGCTGCAGATATCTCCCTCCACCAAGTCTTTCTGCATCCATTTTAACTGTAGGCAGCTGAAGCTGCTGCCTGTTCACTTCCTGGATTTACACAGAGGCACACCTCCAGCTCTCATTGGCCCTCTTTTGACTCATCCCCCCCCCCTTCCTTCCTGGCAAACTCTCACCAGAGAGGGAGAGAGAGCTGTGCATGATGGACCTAGACTAATGACCAGACAAAAAACAGGCAGTGGGCTGTATAAGGTATTTACTGGCAGTATTAAAAATTACTGAAGGTCCACTTTAACCACTGTGAGGGGGCTAGCTCGGCAGCGGGTATGTGTGACCCCCGGGATGGGCTCCCCACCCAAAACAGGCCCAGCAGACGGAGGTTGTGGTTTTCAAAATCAAAAAGGTGCGGTTTATTTTCTATTTACAGTGACAAAAACACAGCAAGGCAAAAAAAACATAAACAAAATAAATCCTGGTCAACTTGACCTCTGACTAAACTTACAGGTTTCCTAACTAACGACTGGGATCAGCCTAGTGCTGTCCTAGTCCCTGGTTTTAAATGTCCAAGCAAAATATAGCCACACAGGCTTTCTCTCACCGCACAGGGGTTCACTCTCCCTAGACAGTCCACACAGGTCTGCTTCCAGGCATGAGCTAACATCTAATGAATCTGGGAGTTTTTTATAGAGGCCTAAATGAGCTGACAAGCTTCAGCTGGCCTCATCAACTCCCTGTCTGCACGACGCCCAGCCCTCTCCCTAGAGGTATGAGTCATCAATGAGCCCACTAGTCTCAGCTGGGCTTATACAACTCTCCACCTAGCTGTATAAGTCAGCGTAAAGCCTGAATCTGGGCGAAATATATCTACCCCCCTGGATGCAACCAGGTGACTTTACCTTCCTGCTGTCACATACCCCCCCCTCTTGTTTTAACCTCGGGGTTGGAACACCAGCAATCAGGCATTCATGTACTCGAGACAAAGCATCCACATTCCCCATTTGAACGCCAGGGCGATGCTTTACTGTGAAGTTGAATTCCTGGAGGGCCAGGAACCACCTATTCACTCTTCTATTTGTTTCCTTGTTTTGAGCCATCCACTTTAACGGAGCGTGATCCGTAACCATGTCAAAGTGCCTACCTAGCAGGTAGTACCGAAGGGAATCTAGAGCCCACTTCACCGCTAAACACTCCTTTTCAACGGTGGCGTAATTTACCTCATGGGACTTCAACTTCCTGCTGAGGTAAATGACTGGGTGCTCTTCCCCGTTCCAGACCTGGGACAATACTGCTCCTAACCCCACATCTGACGCATCACTTTGTACGACAAAGTCTCTAGAGAAGTCGGGTGAGTACAACACTGGCTGGCTACATAAGGCTTGTTTCAAGAATTGGAATGCTGCCTCAGCCTCGGGGGTCCATTTAATCATGACCGACCCTTTCCCCTTCGTCAGGTTGGTTAGGGGCACAGCCTTAGAAGCAAAGTGGGGAATGAATCGCCGATAATACCCAGCGATTCCCAGAAAGGCTCGTACCTGCTTCTTGCTGTTGGGACGTGGCCAACTCTGGATGGCCTCGACTTTGTTGAGTTGGGGTTTTATTACTCCCCTCCCAATGGTGTACCCAAGATATTTGGCCTCCTCCTGCCCAATGGTACACTTCTTGGGGTTAGCCGTAAACCCTGCTTCCCGAACAGAGTCCAGGACTGCTTGCACTTTTGGCAGATGTGAGGCCCAATCTGTGCTATGGACAATTATGTCATCCAGGTAAGCCGCAGCATACTTCCGATGGGGCCTCAGCATCTGGTCCATTTTCCGCTGGAATGTGGCCGGCGCATTCTGTAACCCGAACGGCATTCTTTTATATTGGAACGCCCCGTCTGGGGTTACAAATGCGGTTTTCTCTTTGGCCGACTTGGCCAGGGGGATTTGCCAATACCCTTTTGTGAGGTCAAGAGTCGTCATGTATCGGGCTGTTCCCAGCCGGTCGATCAACTCATCTATACGTGGCATGGGGTAGGTGTCAAATTTTGTAACTTTGTTCAACTGACGAAAATCGTTACAAAATCGCCAGCTCCCATCCGGTTTAGGCACCAACACAATGGGACTAGACCAATCACTTTGGGACTCCTCTATCACCCCTAAGTTCAGCATTCTCTGTACTTCCTCCCGTATTGCCTCCCGTCGGGCCTCTGGGATCCGATAGGGTTTTAACTTCACCCTTTCACCGGGCGGGGTAATAATGTCATGCTCTACCCCAGATGTTTGTCCCGGCAGCTCAGAGAATACCTCCTTGTTGCGAAGTACAAACTCCTTAACCTCCTGTTGTTGGGGTTGTGACAAGGTGGCTGCGATTCCAACCTCAGGAATCACGCAACCAGTTTGAGCTGGTGACCAAGTGTCTGCGACTAGGGACTCTCTATCCCTCCAGGCTTTCAACAGATTAACGTGATAGATCTGTTCGGGCTTTCGCCTTCCTGGTTGTCTGACCTTGTAATTCACTTCGCTCACTTTTTCCATTATCTCGTAGGGGCCTTGCCATTTGGCAAGGAATTTACTTTCAACCGTAGGGACAAGTACCAATATCCTATCCCCCGGGGAAAAGGTACGGGTCTTGGCTCCACGGTTGTACACTCTCTGCTGTGCCAACTGAGCTTGGGCCAAATGTTCCTTCACGATGGGCATTACCTGTGCAATTCGATCTTGCATCAGGGCGACATGCTCAATCACACTCCTGTGGGGAGAACTCTCACTTTCCCAAGTTTCCTTGGCAATATCCAACAGCCCTCTTGGGTGTCTCCCATACAGTAACTCAAAGGGGGAGAATCCCGTAGAGGATTGGGGCACCTCCCTAATAGCAAACATCAAATAAGGAAGTAGACAGTCCCAATCCCTTCCATCTCTATCCACCACTTTCTTCAACATTTGTTTTAGGGTTTTGTTGAATCTTTCAACCAGCCCATCGGTTTGGGGGTGATACACAGATGTACGCAATTGCGTCACTTTGAACAATTTACACAGCTCTTTCATAACCCGGGACATAAAGGGTGTACCTTGGTCCGTAAGCAGTTCTTTACAAATACCCACCCGGCTAAAAACAAGAGATAGCTCTTTGGCTATGGTTTTGGCCGAGGTATTTCTGAGAGGGATCGCTTCTGGATAACGGGTGGCATAGTCCATTATAACCAATATGTACTGGTGCCCCCTAGCGGACTTGATTATAGGACCTACCAAATCCATTGCGATTCTCTCAAACGGGACCTCAATGATGGGTAGAGGGACCAGCGGGCTACGGAAGTGTGGCATCGGGGCCGACCTCTGACACACAGGGCAGGAGGAACAATAATTTTCTATGTCCTTCATCACCCCAGGCCAATAGAATCTCTGTAATACCCTCTCTCGGGTTTTCTCTGTCCCCAGATGACCTCCAAGAATGTGCCCATGGGCCAACTCCAACACCAACTTCCTGTAAGGTTTGGGCACCACCAGCTGCTCAACGGTTTCTTCTGCCCTTTTTGCCACCCGATACAGTAGGTCCTTCTCTACGCTGAAGTATGGGTAAGTGCAGGTATTATCTGGGTTCACTAACTCGCCATCTATTTTCACTACGTTTTCCCGTGCCTTTATTAGGGCGGGGTCTTTCAACTGTTCTGTGGCAAAGTTTTCCCTGTGAACCTCAAGATCAGAAAACTCCACAGACGGTAGGTTTTCGTCTGAGGAGGTGGGCTCCTCTCCAGTTTCTTGAGTCTCCCCTGCCAATACTGACAAGGGAAATTCGGGAGAGTCCTCACCACTCTCAGAGGAGTTCTGGCTATCATATTCCTGGTACATAGGGGCACCAGTGGGGGGCTCATGATCATCCCACAGTTCCCAGAACTTCGGAAAATCCCTTCCCACAATGGCGTCATGCGGTAACTGAGACACTAAGCCCACTGGATGAGAAAGGGTACCTTTGGGGGTCTCGAAACACACTGTAGTCACTGGATACTCTCGGGTGTCCCCATGCACACAAATAACGGCTACCTTGCTATTCCCAGAGACCTCTGTTTTAACTAACTCAGCCTTTATCAGGGTCACAAGGCTACCTGAATCCAGCAATACCACAACATTTCTACCATTAATACACATTTTGCATAAATGTTTCTCAGTTCCCCGAATGGCAGTGCATGCGACTGTCGCACACAGCGACTGACGTCTGCCCGTCAGAAAGTCACACTGCATGGGTTCCTCCAAAACCGGGCAATTTGCTGCAATATGTCCCGCTTGCCGGCAGCGGTAGCAAACGATCCTTCTTGCCGCCTCTTGAGCCGCTGATTTCCCAGGCTGTTCTCGCCAAACTTGGGGTAGAGCTCCCACCCTCTCACTCTCTCCACCCTCACCCCTTGGAATCCTCTTATCCGCCCCTGGGGATGGTCTGGTCTTAGGGTGGAAAGTCCGAGTGTCTCTGGAAGAGGCCGTCAGGTTCTCTGTAGCCAAGTATTTCTCCACACGATCCACAAGACCATCGGCCGTCTCTGGGTCTCCATGGCTTACCCACTTTTGGATGGCAGTAGGAAGAGCTCTCAAAAACCGATCCATTACAACACGTTCCACAATCTTTGGTGCGGACAAAGTCTCTGGCTGTAGCCACTTTCTGCTCAGGTGAATGAGATCATACATTTGAGACCTGGGGGGTTTTCCAAGCTGGAAAGTCCAGTTATGCACACGCTGAGCCCGGACAGCCAGGGTGACACCCAGCCTTGCCAATATTTCAGCTTTTAGCATCACATAGTCTTTTGCTTGGTTAGGCTCTAGGTCATAGTAAGCTTTCTGCGATTCACCAGTTAACAGAGGAGCCACTAGTCCAGCCCACTGCTCCTCAGGCCACTTTTCTCTTTCAGCGGTCCTTTCAAATGTGGTCAAAAATACCTCTGGATCATCCTCTCCAGTCATTTTTGTCAATAAACGACTCACCCCAAAGGACGCGGTATTAGTGGGACGGCTTTCCTCACTGGTCTGCGGACGTTGCTGCATTACTGCTTCCATCTGTTGTTGTAGTCTCTGCTCTTGCTTCTGCAACAGGTCTATGAAGCGGGCCTCAGATTGCTGTTGGGCTTGTTGCTGAGCCTCCAGACTCTGTTGTAAAGTTGCAAGGCTCTGTTGATGAGCTTGCTGCTGGGCTGCAAGGCTCCTTTGCAAACCTGCATTTGTCTGCTGTTGATTGGCATTTGCTAGAGCCAGCTGTTTCAGTATCTCCTCCATGCTGGCTTAAAAAAAAACTGCCTGCATTCTCCACCAACTGTGAGGGGGCTAGCTCGGCAGCGGGTATGTGTGACCCCCGGGATGGGCTCCCCACCCAAAACAGGCCCAGCAGACGGAGGTTGTGGTTTTCAAAATCAAAAAGGTGCGGTTTATTTTCTATTTACAGTGACAAAAACACAGCAAGGCAAAAAAAACATAAACAAAATAAATCCTGGTCAACTTGACCTCTGACTAAACTTACAGGTTTCCTAACTAACGACTGGGATCAGCCTAGTGCTGTCCTAGTCCCTGGTTTTAAATGTCCAAGCAAAATATAGCCACACAGGCTTTCTCTCACCGCACAGGGGTTCACTCTCCCTAGACAGTCCACACAGGTCTGCTTCCAGGCATGAGCTAACATCTAATGAATCTGGGAGTTTTTTATAGAGGCCTAAATGAGCTGACAAGCTTCAGCTGGCCTCATCAACTCCCTGTCTGCACGACGCCCAGCCCTCTCCCTAGAGGTATGAGTCATCAATGAGCCCACTAGTCTCAGCTGGGCTTATACAACTCTCCACCTAGCTGTATAAGTCAGCGTAAAGCCTGAATCTGGGCGAAATATATCTACCCCCCTGGATGCAACCAGGTGACTTTACCTTCCTGCTGTCACACCACATAAGGACTGCCGCACGTCGATATACGTCGTCAGAATGGCACGTCTGGGCACAAGGGCGTACAAGTACGTCCCCTTTAAGATCCCAGCCGTGGGTCGTGCATGCCGCCGCCGGTGGCGTGCTCGCGACCTGGTCCGAAGCTCCATGACCGCACTCGTGGACCCGATCGCCTTTGGCGACCCGCGATTGGGTCACAGAGCTGAAGAACGGGGAGAGGTAAGTGTAAACAAACCTTTCCCAGTTCTTCCTAGTGGCATTTCAGTGATTGTCTGTTCCCTGTCACACGCCAAGCCACACCCCCCTACAGTAAGACTCACTAGGGCACACTTAACCCCTACAGCGCCACCTAGAGGTTAACCCCTTCACTGCCAGTTTTCACAGTAATCAGTGCATATTTATAGCACTGCTCGCTGTAAAAATGACAAAGGTCCCAAAAATGTGTCAAAAGTGTCCGATGTGTCCGCCATGTCGCAGTCACGATAAAAATCGTTGATCGCCGCCATTACTAGTAAAAAAAAAAAATTATTAATAAAAATGACATAAAACTACCCCCTATTTTGTAGACGCTTTAACTTTTGCGCAAACCTATCAATAAATGCTTATTGCGGGTTTTTTTTACCAAAAATATGTAGAAGAATACGTATCGGCCTAAACTGAGGAAAAAAATTTTTGTTTGGGAGCCACGTCGCACGACCGTGCAATTGTCAGTTAAAGCGACGCAGTGTCGAATTCCAAAAAGGGGCCTGGTCCTTTAGCAACAAAATGGTCCAGGGCTTAAGTGGTTAACTACTTGCAGACCGCCCGCCGTCAATGTACATCGACTGTTTGAAGTGGAATATAGTTGTTATGACAGCAGATAGCCATAACCCCAGTATCCTCTTCAACAGCGGGCGGTCCGCTTTCAGGTAAAAGCGGTCTCTGCAGCGGATTCGCCGTGAGATCACTTTTAATCGGATGGGAGAGGGCCCCCCTCCCGCCGTGCTACGGTCGTCTCCTCCGCTTACTGGAGTTGTCGGTAGCAGCAGAGACAATGACTTCCTTCCCCGACAGGCCTGGAGCCGAGTGAGGGAAAGATGGCGCCCAATTCGGCTCCATAACATTGGATGGTGGAAACAACGTCAAACCTCACTTCCGCCCAATGGTTTTAAAGGGGAATTTTAGTTTTTAGTATAAAAAAAAAAAAAAAGTCATTTATTTATTTATTTTTATTGCATTTTAGTGTAAATGTTATATCTGCGGTCTTTTTGACCCCAGATCTCACATTTAAAAGGGTCCGGTCATGCTTTTTTTCTATTATAAGGGATGTTTATATTTTTTTAAAACAGTGTTAAAATAAAAAGTAAAATAAATAAAAAATTTAGGGCGCCCCGTCCTGCCGAGCTTGCATGTAAATGCGAGCACATACGTAAGTCGCGCCCGCATATGAAAATGGTGTTCAAACCACACATGTGAGGTATCGCCGCGATCGTTATGCGGTGTACACACGGTCAAAATTTCCGACAACAAATGTTCGATGTGAGCTTGTTGTCAGAAATTCCGACCGTGTGTAGGCTCCATCGGACATTTGCTGTCCGAATTTGCGACAACAAATGTTTGAGAGCTGGTTGTCAAATTTTCCGACAACAAAACTTGTTGTCGGAAATTCCGAGCGTGTGTATCCAATTCCGATGCACAAAATTCCACACATGCTCGGAATCAAGCAGAAGAGCCGCACTGGCTATTGAACTTCATTTTTCTCGGCTCGCCGTACATCACCGTGTTTTTGACATTTGCAATTTACGACAACATTTGTGTGACTGTGTTCGCAAGACAAGTTTGAACCAACATCCGTCGGAAAAAAAAATACACGGTTTCGTTGTCGGAATGTCCGATCATCTGTACGCGGCAAAGGAGTGAGAACAATAATTCTAGCACTAAACCTCCTCTGTAACTCAAAACTAGTAGCCTGTATACATTTTTTAAAGTCGACTTTGGAGATTTTTAAGGGTCAAAGTTTGTCGCCATTCCACGAGCGGGCACAATTTTGAAGCATGACATGTTGGGTATCAGATTACTTGGCGTATCGTTATCTTTCACAATATAAAAAAAATTGGGCTAACTTTATTGTTGTCTTATTTTTGAATTAAAAAAAGTGTATTTTTCCGAAAAAATTGCGCTTGTAAAACCGCTGCGCAAATACGGTGTGACAAAGTATTGCAATGACTGCCATTTTATTCTCTAGGGTGTCTGAAACAAATATATATATATAATGTTTGGGGGTTCTAAATAATTTTCTAGCAAAAGAAAACAAAACTGATTTTAACCACTTGCCAACGGCTGGACGTCTAAAGACGCCCTGGGCTTTGTGGTGGTATATCTGAATGATGCAGCTACGGGCATCATTCAGATATTGTTGTTTTCAGCCAGCGATTCCCTACACCATAAGAATGATCATAGCGGCTGGTCAGCCGCTTGATCGTTCTTACGGGTGGCGAGAGGGGACATCCCCCCCTCCCGCCGCGCTCCGGTGCTTCTACTGACTCACCACTGCGATCGGCGAGTCGGAGAACGGACCTACCGGCCCCGGATGTTGCTTAATAGAGATTTCCGGCAGACCAGATGGGCGCTGGAGTCTCTATGATCGTCGGAGGCCGGGCGCGATGTTATGACGTCACATCTAACCTCTGCATTCAAAAAAGCGGCGCCAATTCGGCTGGAAAGCCGTGATCGTTTTTTTTTTTTTTATCGATTTCAGGCTTCCCAGCTTAGAGGTGGCATGTGGGGTCTAATTGACCCCATATCTCACTGTAAAGAGGACCTGTCATGCCATATTCCTATTACAAGGGATGTTTACATTCCTTGTAATAGAAATAAAAGTGATCAATTGTTTGTTTGTTTTTTAAAGTGTCAAACTAAAAAAAAAATTAAGTACAATTAACAATAATTTTTTTTTTTTAAGTGCCCCTGTCCCCGTGTGCTCGCACGCAGAAGTGAACGCATACGCAAGTCCCGCCCACATATGAAAACCACTCATGTGAGATGTCCCAGCGAACGTTTGAGCGAGAGCAATAATTTTAAACCTAGACCTCCAGACCTCCTCTGTAACTCAAAACATGTAACCAGTAAAAATATTTAAAAACGTCGCCTATGGGGATTTTTAAGTACCGAAGTTTGGCGCCATTCCACGAGCGCGTGCAATTTTGAAGCGTGAGATGTTAGGTATCTATCTACTGGGCGTAACTTCATCTTTTACATTATGCAAAAAAATTGGTCTAACTTTACTTTTTTTTTTTTTTTAAAGCATGAAACTGTTTTTTTTTCAATAAAAAAACGCATTTCAAAAATTGCTACGCAGATACCGTGCGAAATAAAAAATTGCAATGACCGCCATTGTATTCTCTAGGGTCTCTGCTAAAAAAACATATATAATATTTGGGGGTTCTATGTAATTTTCTAGCAAAAAAAAAAAAGATTTTTATATGTAGGAGAGAAATGTCAGAATTGGCCTGGTTGGCAAGTGGGTAACTTGTAAACACCAAGTCTGAAAAATAGGCCAGGTCCTTAGGTAGTTAAGATAAAAAAAAAAAACTTCTGCCTTTACAACCACTTTAATTTAGTGAATGAACACAGTGACTGATCGGTACCGATCGCGCCTGTGTCCATTTATAACTGAAGCGTAGTAAACTGTGTGTACTCTGTCTCCTGTTCATAGGTGTGCACAGCTTATTGCATTAGGGTGTGCACCCCAAAGCTCAAACACGTGTGTGCATGTGTATACATACTGACAGTGTCCGTAGAGCAGTGGATGGTGTCAGTAGGGCAGTGGATAGTGTCTGTATTTTTTTTTATTATTTATAAATAAAAAATGTTTTATTTGTTTTACAATATTTTTAGGATCTCTTTGGTGATCAGGGCATGCCCAGGCACACCTGGCACACCCAGTGCGCATGCCTATGCTCCTGTTCATTCATCTGTGTAGCCGAGTCTGCAGAAAAAGGAATTAAAGAATCGGTGTCCTCAATTCCTTTCTCTGTCTAAAAGGTTGTCTATTTAGACCCCTGATATTTTACCCCCCCCCCCCCCAACAGTGTTGTAAACAATTAAATTTGAATAAAAAAATAAATAAAATAATAACAAATTGTAATTGTTTGCGCATCTCTCTTATTCTCTGAGGACGCAGAGGCTTTATGAACACAGCCGCAGGTCCTACCCGCAGGTGCAAGGCATTTCTCAGGATGAATTCCTGAAAGTGACCACAGTGGATCATGCCATTAATAGCCATTAAGTCTCCATAGGAAGCTTGTTTGACCGGGGGACAATGCAGGATCATTATTGGGACAGCAGACAGATCTCTGTTGAAATGCCTAAACAAGGCCCTTGTGGCAGGTATTATTTTACTTGAACATTTTTTTTTTTTAAATATTGAAAATTACATAAATATGTAAAAGTCTGTATGAGGTTTCAGCGACTGGGTTTACGTATGTTATGTTTTACCACTAGGTGGCAGTGTCTTGCAGTTTCACATAAGAAGCACATTCAATGTATTTGGTTTTCTCAAGGGCAGGGGATTCTTGAATTCATTTTTCAAGAAGTACAAACAGTTTTCTGGAGCCCCAGACAATTTCTCTGTCACAAGCCATAAAAGGCCTCCTGTTATTATTTGTTATAATTAACTTCTGCAAAAAGCAATTTTCAAACCGCTAGCAGAATTTATAAAAACAATAAAAATACATTATAGCCACTCCACTGTGAAAGAAATCAAAATGACATTCAAATAGGCAGAAAGGTACCGTATATACTCGAGTATAAGCCGACCCGAATATAAGCTGAGGCACCTAATTTTACCACAAAAAACTGGGAAAACGTATTGACTCGAGTATAAGCCTAGGGTGTCCATCTGCATGCCTCACTGCGTCCAATCTCCCTACCTGATCTCCGGCACTGTGTGACTAGACTGGACTGACATTTAATATGGGAGTCTATGGAAGGGGTGCCCAGATTTGAAAAATCGGTGCTCCCCGGCCGTAGGTCCCCTGGACAACAGCCTGTGCACACTTGTAGATGAAGAGTGGGGCTACATGTGTGCCAAGTTTGGGGTCCAGGGGACCTAGGGCCGGCCGGTACCGGGTCCCCAAAATCACTGGAGGCACGACCATTTAACATTGGAGTCTATGGAAGGAGTGCCCGGCTTTGAAAAATCGGTGCTCCCCGGCCGTAGGTCCCCTGGACAACAGCCTTTGCACACTTGTAGATGAAGAGTGGGGCTACATGTGTGCCAAGTTTGGGGTCCAGGGGACCTACGGCTGGCCGGGATCAGGCACAAATTTGAAGATGGGCACAGACTCGAGTATAACCTGAGGGGGGCATTTTTAGCACAAAAAATGTGCTGAAAAACTCTGCTTATACTCGAGTATATACGGTAATTTTGTGAGAAGCTGTGTGCATTGTGTTTTTCTCCCCCCCCCCCCCTTAGTTGAGTGCTAAAATATCATATGTTGGATCGCCAAAAGGCGTTAGATGCCGCTTGTCAGAAAAATGTGTTTTTAAATAGTTTGGATGAGAAACGAGAAAGGTATAAGAAAAGAATGAATGTAGCACAAACACATCAAGTCTGTTAGTATATTGCTGTCCTGTGTATGGTAAGGTGTACCAAATTGTACTGCCATTCTGTGAATAAACTGTTGATCGTATTCTTATTCCTTTAAAATTAAGGAAAAAAATAGCCTTGTAGCCATTCCTCTCCCTCCTTGTGCCTGTGCCATGGCTAGCATTTCTAGAGTGGCACAAACAATGCAAGGTTTCTACAGGCTGACCCTAGAGGGACCCTGCCACTATAGAGCCAAAATGCAAATTACCCAAAACCCCAAATAATAGGATTTTTGTACTCACCGTAAAACCCTTGTCTCTGTCGTCCATGGACGGACACAGCTCCTTAATTCTTGACTTGTGGGTTATGTTCTGTCTATTAGGAGAGGACTAGGCAGACATGTTAGTTATACTTTAACAGAGTTGAACAGCCCCACCCAGAGGGCGGTCCCTCCGGTCATAACCCCTCACCCTGCAGCTAGCAGCTCAGTTCATCAAAAAGCAGTACAAACTTAAAAAGGAGCGGTGTGGGCCGTGTCCGTCCATGGACGACAGAGAAAAGGATTTTACAGGGAGTTCAAAAATCCTTTATTCTCTTTTTGTCCATGGACGGACACAGCTCCTTAATTCTTGACTTGTGGGACCAGAGGCGGCTCTAGGCTTTGTGAGGCCTTAGGCAAAACTTAGACATGAGGCCCCACTCATGTTCTCCATGTACCAGTCTGCAGTCCCCGTCTGTGGGAAGGTGTGTATGTGATGCTCAGTACGGTACCTTCCATGCCAGTGCCAGCCGGGCAGGTGTGGAGCGGCCGGGCGAGCGGTGGGGGCTGAAGGAGCAGTCCCAGCTGCCTTAGGGCCCCACATAGACATGCTGCCTGCACGTCTTGTGGAGATGGCACCTGGAGCCAGGTGCGGTCATCTGGACACTGCCGCCACCTAGAGGTCTTTGCTGTCCCATACCTGCTGCTACCGGACTGGACGTTCCATGAGGAGTCCGCTATTGCCCAGTACCCGATTGTTCGTCAGTCAGCCCCTGGGCCACAGAGTCCCAGCAAGGGTAGGGTGAGCCACCGGCGCCATAATCGGTGTTTGATCACAGGCAAATTAGGTGGCCGTGAGGCCCCTGTGAGTGCGAGGCCTTAGGCGACTGCCTAGTTTGCCTAATTAGAGAGCCGCCTCTGTGTGGGACGTCCCCAAGCAGTGTCAGAAAAAACGAGGGGTGGGAACAGCAATCAAAAATCTAGCTTCACCCCAAACAGCAGAGCTCCTCAACGGAGGAGTTGCAACCTCAAACAGCCGCCTGTAAAACCTTGCGGCCAAAAGAAGCATCCGAAGATGCACTCACATCAACCTTATAACATTTTGAGAAAGTGTGAACGAACGACCAGGTCGCCGCCTTACACACCTGTGAGACAGACGCTTGATGTCGGCAGGCCCAGGAGGCACAAATTGCTCTGGTCGAATGCGCCGTGATGGGAAAATGAGGTGCCCGCCCCTTAAGGGCATAGGCCTGGACGACGGTCTGCCTGATCCACCAAGAAACGGTGGCAGACGAGACCGCCAGGCCCTTCTTTGGACCAGACACCGACATGAACAGTGAGTCAGATCTCCGGAATGGAGCAGTAGCAGACAGGTACACCCGTAGGGCACGTACCACGTCCAAAGTATGTAAGGATGGAAGTACAATGTCTTCGTTTAGGTGACGTAATTGTAGCCGTATTAGTGCAATTGTGACAGAGAAAATTAAGTACTGTCCGTGATACTTTTTTTATTTATTTATTCATTTTATTTATTCAGTACTGCTTGGACCTTGAAGAAGGGGACATACCCCGAAAGCTTGTCCTGAAAAATTGTATGTTAGTGCAAATAAAAAAAGTATCACGGACAGTACTTAATTTTCGTTTAGGTGAAAAGCCGAAAACTACCTTAGGAAGGAATGAGGGTTGCGGGCGTAGCACCGCTTTATCCTTATGGAGGACCAAGTAAGGCGACTTGCAGGACAAGGCCGCCAATTCAGAAACCCTTCTGACCGATGTAATGGCTACTAGGAAGGCAACTTTCTGAGAAAGTGTCGAGAGAAATCTCCCTGATGTTCTCTAAAGGAGATTCCTGAAGTACCGAGAGCACCAGATTCAAGTCCCACGGAGGGAGCAGTGGTCTAATCGGGGGAATCACGTGTCGGACCCCCTGCACAAACATGCTTACCAGTAAATGAGCCGCCAGGGGTCGTTGGAAGAAAACAGCTAAGGCTGAAATTAATAGTGCTTAAGGCCAGTTTCTGATCCACTCCACGCTGTAAGAACAGCAGGATCCGAGAAACCGAATATGCCCGTGGGCGCCAATCCATCTCTTCACACAGAGATGTAGGCCTTCCAAGTGCGATGGTAGATCTTCCGGGAAGATGACTCCCGAGCCCTCAACATGGTGGAGATTACCGTGTCTGACAGACCACGGTCCCTTAGTACCTGGCTTTCAATAGCCATGCCATTAAAGCCAGCGACTGTAAAGCAGGATGAAGTATGGGACCTTGAGACAGAAGGTCCTCCCCCATTGGCAGACGCCAGGGAGCGTCCGCCACCAGGCGCACCAGGTCGGCGTACCAGGGATGCCGGGGCCAGTCTGGGGCGATTAGAATCACCGGAATCCCCTCGGCCTCCACTCTGCGGAGCCCTTCGGGTGTAGCGACCATTCCCCTTGGTCCAGCATCTGGCGACTTAGATAGTCCGCCTGCCAGTTTTCTACGCCCGCAATGTGAACAGCCGATTGAACCAGTACGCTCCTTTCGGCCCACCTTAGGATGTGAGCGACCTCCAACGCTGCGGCAGAGCTCCTTGTTCCTCCCTGATGGTTGACATAAGCCACCGCCGTGGCGTTGTCCGACTGGATCCTGACTGGACGCCCTTGAAGTCTCTGTGACCACTTGGAGAGGCATAGCCTGATCGCTCGAAGCTCAAGGACATTGATCGGCAGGAGAGATTCTTCCGAAGTCCAGCGGCCCTGGGCCAACTGAACCCCCCAGACTCCCTCCCCAACCTGTCAGGCTGGCGTCCGTCGTGATCACAGCCCAGTGGAAAGGAAGAAACGACTTCCCGGACTGAAGTGTCGGGGATGTCAGCCACCAAGTCAGAGAGACCCTGACTAGGCGACTTACCTGAATCTGATGATCCAGAGACAATGGGGATGTGTTCCATTTGGACAGAATCTCCTTCTGCAAAACTCGAGTGTGGGATTGGGCATACGGTACTGCCTCGAAGGAGGCTACCATGAAGCACAGGATTCATGCAGAAACGGAGAGACGACCATTTGCAGGATGTTAACAACCTCACCTCAGCCTGGAGCGTCTGCAACTTCTCTGGAGGAAGAAAAACTCTCGACTCCGAGAAGTCCAGAATCAGCCCCAGGTATTCCAGGCGCTGAGTCGGTACTAACACCGACCTCTGGGGGTTCAGTACCCAACAAAATTCTCGGAGAGTCTGACTGGCTATAGACACGTCCTCCTCTAATTCTGAGCGTGAAGCAGCTCTCAGAAGGAGATCGTCTAAGTAGCCCACGACAGCAATGCCTCGCTGTCTCGGCAAAGCCAGAATCGGGGCGAGCACCTTGGTGAAAACTCTTGGTGCCGATGCTAGGCCAAAGGGGAGAGCCACAAATTGATAGTGGTCTTCCCCGACTGCGAAACGCAGGAACCTCTGATGCCTGACGCAGATGGGGACATGCAAGTATGCATCCTTGATGTCCAAGGACACCAGAAAATCCCCCAGATGGAGCACAGCTACCACCGAGCGAATCGATTCCATCCTGAATTTCCGAACCTTCACAAAGGCATTGAGGGCCTTGAGATCTAGGATTGGACGAACTACGTCCTTTGGGACCACGAACAGATTTTGAGTAGAATCCCTGAAACCTGTCCTGCGGCGGCACGGGTATGATCACCCAGCATCTCAACAAGTCTTGTACTGCCCCAGTCAGGGCAGTCCGACGAGATGGAAGGAGAGGAAGATTTGAGGGAAAGAATCTGTTTTGTTGACAAGAAAGAAACGCGATCTTGTACCCTGAAGTGATCACTTCGCAAACCCACTGGTCGGAAAGCAGGGAGGTCCATGGAGCTGCGAACTCGCGAAGACGGCCCCCCACCCAAGAATCAGGTGGGGGCAAGACTTCATGCTGAAGCGGGCTTGTTTGCAGACTTGGATTGCTTGCGCACCCAGGGACGCTTCTGTCCCCCAGTTGAAGCCTTATCGGCTTGGAAGGGTCTGCTAGCGGACCCTGACTGACGAAAATACCGCTTTTGTGCGGGAAAGGAGGGCCCCGGCTTAGGGCGCGGCTCCTTACCTTTAGTGGACTGAGGAAGAAGTGTACTCTTACCTCCATTGACATCCTTAATAATGTCGTCCAGTAAGGCACCAAAGAGCCTCCCACCGTTGAAAGGCAAATCTGTTAGAGCTTTCTTAGAAGCTTGGTCCGCGGACCAGCATTTTAGCCATATCAGGCGGCGCAAGACCACCACGGATACAGAGGCCCTGGAGATTAAAGGGGCCGCATCCAGTGTTGCATCACAGACGTACACAAGACCCTGCACTAGCTGGTCGGCCAGTGTCAAGATTTCCTGTGGGAGCTGATGCTCCTCCACTGCCTGGTGCAAAAGTTTAGCCCATTCAGTGAGTGTCTGAGACACCAAAGTCGCAGCCATCATCGGCCGCAATGCTGACCCCATCATGGTGAACACGGTCCGACTCCCCGCTTCGGACCTCCCATCAGTAGGGTCCTTAAAAGCAGGGGTCCCCTCTACCGGTATAGTGGTTACCTTGTTCAACCTTGAGACCGGGGGGTCAACGACAGGTGGAGAAGCCCATTTTATCAAAAGGCTCTCTTCAAATGGGTAATGGACCGCAATGCGCTGAGGGACCAAAAAGGACCTCTGCGGCCATTCCCATTCCTTATCTATGAACTTTTTAAGGAAATCTACATAAGGAAAAACCTTAACAGAGCGGGTCGGTTTGTGAGACCCAAAAGGGACCGACACCTCAGTGGATGTCCCAGCTGTATCTTCTAGCTTAAGGGTGTCCCTTACTGCGCTGATAAGTGCTCCCACAAGTGCTCTGTCCTGTGTTGACCCAGACGAGGAGTCCTCCTCAGTACCCGGACGGTCCTGGTCCGCATCCTCTGACATCCCAGAACAGGTGTCCTGAGCTGCAGCCAGGCCAGAGTCAGAGCATTCCCCAGGAGATGGCGGGGCGCTTTTTACCCCCCTTACGCCCGCATGCCGCTTCCACCCTGGCAACAAATGACTCCAGGACTGCCGACAAAGTGTCAATGGGAACCGCAGGTGCAGGGGCACCGGTTGCTGCCTCTGGAATGTCTGGGGAAGAAACCCCAGCTTCAGACTCTATTCTGACACACTAACAGTCCTTAGGGACTAAGTCAAGGCACTTGTAACAACAAATGTCCACCCTCCTATCTGCGCTGACCGGGGGGGTTACCCAGGGACTCACCACCCAGCCAGAGATTGCTCAGCGCCATTGTCTGCTCTGCCTCACACACAGCGTGTGACTGAGGAGTTCTGTGAGGTGATTCACGCTGTTCAGGAAGCCTCCAGCGCTAGAGGCCAAGCCATACACTGAAAAAAACACTGTAAAATGGCCGCCGGACTCCTCAGGGAAAAGGGCACGGGCTACAAGAAAATGGCCTCCCGCAATGAAGACCTGCGCCACAGCGCGGCCACGACAAAATGGCCGCCAATGGGAATTTTCAATACAGGAAAAAAACACTAGAAAATGGCGCCGGCGCTACCCAAAATGGCGGCCGAGCACACTGAGGTGGACGAGAAGGCTGCAGGGACGCTGAGCGAAGGCTCTCCCCACAGAGAGCGGACCCAGGCACCCCCACAGCCCCCAACTGGGATACGGAGGCCCCCTACAGGTATACCCCGCCGACGCAGTAGGCCCCACATTGGGGAGGAGGAAAGAGTGGGGGACAGAAGGAGGGAAAGGGAGGACAGGAGACCCCCTAATGACCCTCCAGGAAGCCCAGCTGTTCCAAACTGCCCAAAACAGGAGGAACTGTACTTACCAGTGCATGCTTGGACTTGCTGGTGCGTTCCAGACAGACTCACCGCCGGACAGTACGGAGAGGCTGTCGGCCATGGTCCACTGTGACTGAGACAAAAGTAGCCCAGTCATATGTGGACCCCGGAGTAAAAACTCACCGGCCACCCCTGGAGCAAACGGGGCATGTTGTGGCCGACCTATCGCTTAGCTAAGGTCTGCTCACGCTCGATGGCCGGGCTGGGGAGACTACCAGGATCTATATTATCCAGCTTGTCGCCCAGCCGGCAATTGATAGAAGATCTCAGGATCAAAATATTAAATAATAAAACAAGAAAAAGTTAAACTTTCCATAGGACTCTGGGCCCAAGAGGGAGCCAGGTCCTTCTCTACTAGGCAGAAAAAAACTGAGCTGCTAGCTGCAGGGTGAGGGGTTATGACCGGAGGGACCGCCCCCTGGGCGGGGCTGTTCAACTCTGTTAAAGTTACATGTATTTAGATAACTAACATCTCTGCCAATCCTCTCCTAATAGACGGAACATAACCCACAAGTCAAGAATTAAGGAGCTGTGTCCGTCCATAGACGAAAAGAGAAAATTATGTTTTTCTGAAAGCAGAGGCCCAGTAAAATAAAAAGGTTGGCAGTTGCAATTTTACTATGTCGCACAATATTTGTGCAAATGTTTATCAAATCTATGTTTTCAGGAAAAAATACACCAAAAACGAATTTTAGTGCACACAAATCCTAAATAATACCCATTTTTAGGAAAATTTTAAGATGGAGTTGTATCAAGTATCTAGATACCAAACATGCTAAGCTTTAAGTTTTAAAGCTTGGCATGTTTGGTATCTAGTTAATTCATTTTACTCACCGTAAAATCTGTTTTTCTGATGTCCACGGACTGACACAGCCTCTTAATATTTGACAAGTGGGTTTATGTCCCTGCTCGCAGGAGAGAACTAGGCAGAATGTTAGATGTTACAACATACAGTGGGGCAAAAAAGTATTAAGTCAGCCACCAATTGTGCAAATTCCCCCACTTAAAAAGATGAGAGAGGCCTGTAATTGTCATCATAGGTATAACTCAACTATGAAAGACAAAATGTGGAAACAAATCCAGACAATCACATTGTCTGATTTGGAAAGATTTTTTTTTGCAAATTATGGTGGAAAAATAGGATTTTTGTACTCACCGTAAAATCCTTTTCTCTGAGTCCATGGACCGAATGCGCCGTGACCGGAAAGGGGGGCGCTTGACCCTTTAAGGCGTAAGTCTGGATTACTATCTGTCGGATCCACCTAGAGATGGTGGCGACGAGACTGCTTGGCCCTTCTTGGGACCAGCCACCGAAACAAACAGTGAGTCTGACTTCCGGAACACGGAAGTAGCAGATAGGTATACTCTCAAAGCTCGGACAACGTCCAAGAAATGCAACGCCGACTCCTTAGGATTCGACGGGTGCGGGCACAAGGATGGAAGTACAATGTCTTCGTTGAGATGAAAAGCCGAAAAGACCTTCGGAAGAAAGGAAGGCTGCCGCCACAGCACCACCTTATCCTTGTGGAAAATAAAATAGGGAGCCTTGCAGGACAAGGCTGCCAGCTCAGAGACTCGTCTAACTGACGTAACAGCCACCAGAAAGACCACTTTCTGAGAAAGTGTCAACAGGGGAATATCTCTAATATTCTCAAACGGTGCCTTCTGAAGCACCGAGAGGACCAGGTTCAAGTCCCACGGAGGTAGTGGGGGACGGACCGGAGGGGCCACATGTCGAACCCCCTGCACAAATGTACTCACGAGAGAGTGAGTCGCCAGGGGTCACTGAAAAAAGACAGCCAGGGCAGATATCTGTCCCTTAATCGTACTTAAGGCAAGTCTTTGGTCCACCCCATGCTGTAAAAACAGCAGGATTCTGGAAACCAAATAAGTACGCGGATGCCATTTCATTTCCTCACACATGGAGATGTAGGCCTTCCAAGTGCGGTGATAAACCTTCCTAGAGGACGGTTTCCGAGCACTTCTCATAGTAGAGATTACTGAATCTGATAGGCCCCGGTCTCTCAGTACCTAGTTCTCAACAGCCATGCCGTTAAAGCCAGTGACCGTAAAGCAGGATGGAGTATGGGACCTTGCGATAGCAGGTCCTTCCGTAGTGGTAGGCGCCAGGGGACGTCTGCAACCAGACGTACTATATCGGCGTACCAAGGACGCTGAGGCCAATCTGGAGCGATTAGGATCATTGGAATTCCCTCTGCCTCCACTCTGCGGAGCAGAAGAGGAAGAAGCCTTAAGGAAGGGAAGGCATAGATTAGCCGATACTGACCCCACGATGCCACCAACGCGTCCGTTGCGTCTGCCCATGGGTCTCTTGACCGGGCCACAAACCTCAATACCTTCCGATTGAGTCGGGAAGCCAGAAGATCTACGTCTGGTGTGCCCCATCTTTGGCAGAGGAGTTGGAACACCTCCGGGTGTAAGGACCATTCTCCCTGGTCCAGCATCTGGCGGCTCAGGTAGTCCACCTGCCAGTTTTCCACACCCGGAATGTACACGGCCGACAGTGCCTGTACGCTCCTCTATGCCCACTTCAGAATGCAAGTGACCTCTGATGCTGCAGCTGAGCTTCTTGTTCCTCCTTGATGATTGACATATGCCACTGCTGTGGCGTTGTCTGACTGGATCCTGACTGGACGCCCTTGCAGCCTCTGAGACCATTTGAAGAGGCACAGCCTGATCGCCCGGATTTCCAGGACATTGATCGGCAGGAGGGCTTCCTCTGGGGTCCAGCGACCTTGCACCGACTGAACACCCCAGACTCCCCCCCAACTGTAAGGCTGGCGTCCGTCGTGATCACTATCCAGTAAACCGGAAGAAATGACTTCCCGGCCATAAGAGCCGGTGCTGTCAGCCACCATACCAGGGATCTCCTGACTAGGTGGCTCACTCGGATTTGATAATCCAGAGATGAAGGGCATCTGTTCCATCTGGACAGAACTTCCTTCTGTAACACTCGAGTGTGGTATTGAGCATATGGGACCGCCTCGAAGGAGGCTACCATGAGGCCCAACACTCGCATGCGAAAACGGAGTGACGACCAATTCCTGGAAGTCAGCTGCCGTACTGCAGCCCAGAGGGTCTGCAACTTCTCCACAAGGAGGAATACCTTTGCCTCTGAGGAATCCAGAATCAACCCCAGGTACACTAGGCGTTGAGTGGGCACCAATACTGACTTTTGCGTGTTTAATATCCAACCACAGTCTCGAAGAGTCTGACAGGTAATAGACACGCTTACCTCTAATTCTGAGCTTGAAGGGGCCTTCAGTAGAAGGTCATCCAAGTAGCCCATTATAGCGATACCCCGCTGTCTCAGAAGTGCCAAAATCGGAGCGAGCACCTCTGGTGTCTGGAGTATATGGGGACATGCAGGTATGCGTCCTTGATGTCCAAGGAGGCCAGAAAGTCCACCAGATGGAGAGCCGTGACTACAGATCGAACCGACTCCATCCGAAATCTTTGTACTTTCACAAAGCAATTGAGGGCTCTGAGATCCAAGATTGGACGAACCCCCTCCTTCTTCGGCACAATGAACAGATTTGAGTAAAAACCCTGACCCCGTTACTGTTCTGGAATTGGAATAACTACCCCGCGTTCCAGTAGACCCCGGACCGCCCCATACAGGGCCTCCCGACGGGTCGGTAGTAGCTGGAGATTGGAGGTGATGAATCTGTCCGGTGGACAAGAGAGAAATTCTATCTTGTAGCCTGAGGAGATTACTTTGCAAACCCACCTGTCGGAGACTAGAGCTGTCCACTGAGTCGCGAATTTGCGAAGACATCCCCCCACCCGAGAGCTGGGTGGGGGCGGACCTTCATGCGGACGCAGATTTGTCCGCAGGCTTGTTGGGTCTGCGGGACCAAGGACGCTTTTTTCCTTGGGCAGGCGCTTTATCGGCCTGGGGTCTTTTCCCTGTCGCCCTAGGGGGACGAAAAAAACGCTTGCGTGCAGTAAAGGAGGGCCCTTGCCCTTGGCGTGGCCCCTTACCCTTGCTAGTTTGGGGAAGCAAAGTGCTTTTACCTCCTGTGGCATCCTTGATGATGTCATCCAGAGAAGCCCCAAAAAGTCTGTCGCCCTTAAAAGGCAGATCCAACAGGGCTTCCTTGGAAGTCTGGTCCGCAGACCAGCCCTTTAGCCAGATTAGGCGGCGTATTGCTACTGCATAAACCGAAGCTTTTGACAGCAGGGGAATAGTATCCATGTCTGACTCGCAGACAAACTTAAGGCCCTGGACCAATTGGTCGGCCAAAGTTATCTCATTAGGAGGAACATCTCGCTCCTTTAACCCCTGGAGTAGCAATTTTGCCCATTCAGTAAGTGTCTGAGACACTAGGGCCCCCGCCAATGCCGGGCGTACTGCCGAGCCTACCACTGAGTATAGGTAGCGAGCGAGTGCTTCAGCCTTCTTATCCACAGGGTCCTTGAAAACAGGAGCCCCTTCTACTGGAATAGTGGTGGCTCTATTAAGTCTGGACACCGGAGGGTCCACTATAGGGGGAGAGGTCCATTTCTTCAGAAAACTCTCCTCAAAGGGGTACCGTACCGCAAACCTCTTTGGGGCTGTAAAGACCCTCAGTGGGTTCTCCCATTCCTTGTATAATAGTTTGTCAAAATAAGACACACAAGGGAACACCTTAGCAGTGCGGGCAGGTTTACGAAACCCAAAGGGGACTGGAGTTTCTGCTGCTTATGCAGTATTTTCCAACTTTAGCGTATCCCGCACTGCAGTAATAAGGTCAGATACCAAAGCCGTCTCGCGTACTGACCTGGACTTGGAGTCACCCTCACTGTCCGATCGGTCACGGTCTGCCTTCTCTGATGCGTCCGAATCTGGGCCATGAGCCGTAGCTGGTTCTGCATCAGAATTATCCCCGGAAGATTGCAGGGGACGGGGCGTTTACTACCCCCTGTCTTCCCGTGTGCTGCTTCCACCCTGGCAGCAAACGCCTCTAGGATTGCCGACATAGCGTTCATAGACACCTCAGGGGCACCAGCTGCTAAATCTGGTGTTTCAGGGGAGAAGACATCTGGCTCAGATGCCATGCTGACCACACGCTGACACCCACAGGGCTAAAGGCAAGATATCAATAGGCCACCCTTCTGCGCTGCAGAGATGCTGGGTCACCCAGAGGACTCACCACCCTGGACCGGTACTGCTAAGCTTCCGTGTGCTGCGCCTGTGATGCTGTCCCACTGCTGCTGTGTCAGTCTGCTTCTTTTATCAGCACTTCCTGTGTGAATTTTTCGCGCCAGTGTAATACACCCTAGAGGCCGGAGACTCTCACAAAATGGTCGCCAAAAACGTCTGCATGGAAGATAATGTGGGCTCTAAGAAAATGGCCGCCGAGCCGAAGACAGAGGCCAAGCAACCGTAGCCCACAGAAAGATGGCCACCGAACGGCAATATATACATACAGGGTGGACAAACATGGCCGCCGACCAGTTGATAGGAGCCAGTGGGTGTGGACTACAAGAAAATGGCGCCGAAACCACAGGAAGATGGCCGCCGGGCGGTCACTAGAGGCCGAACCCGGCATGGACCACCCCAAAATGGCCGCCGACAGCATGGAGGAGGAAGCACACACACAGGTAAGCAGAAATTACATTTCTTTTAAATGTTAGTTACAGCCAGCCCTGCTCCAGTGGAACCCCTTAGGTGACCCCCAGCACCCAGCAACCTTTAGCTAGAAGCCCAGGGAGGAGGGAAAAGCAGGGAGAGAGGGAAGAAAGGGGCCACAACTTGATCTCTCCAGGAATGTCCAGCTAAATCACCCAGCCGAAGCAGGGGAGTTTACTTACCTATCCTGCGTGTCTTATGCTGGAAGACATTCCAAACAGATCATCGTCCGCGCACGGAAGGTGACTGTTGGCCAGGCATGCTGTGATTGGACCCAAAAGGGACGATCATATGTATGCCCTGGAGCGTGACGCTCACCGGACAGGCTGCTGCGACTCGGCCGTAAGGTCAGCCGAAGCTGAGCGATCCGATGCAAGCTTTGGAGCGTAAGCTCACCGGCCAGGCTGCTGCGACTCGGCCGTAAGGTCAGAAGGAAGGGAGCCGCTCAGGTGTGGAAGTCCCTGGAATTACCTCCTCCCAGCAACCAAGGGTGCAGGCAAATGCAAGTGCAATTGAAGAAAGAAAGGAAGATCTTCTGGACGCAGCACTCCGGTTAAAAAGCCTTTATTCCAAAAAAAAGGTTCAGGAAACCAAAAACACTCTGCACAACACAACAAACTGATCTAGTGCTTATTCATAGCTAGTTATTACACAAATGCTACCCAAGATATACCCTAAACAGGGGAAGTCATGTGATCCAACCCCAAGGTGAAAATAATTAGTTAATTAAAAATTAATTAAACATAAAATGATTCAAGTGAAATGGGTGTGGTTCACTGACCACAATGAAAAAAGAGGATAGAAATGCCTCACCATATAACAATCTATGCAGATATGTAAAAGATATATTTTTAAAAAGTATAATATATATAAAAAATATATAATAAAGATAAGTGATATGGTGTGGAGTGGGAACAAAAAAATATATCAATAAGAATAAATGTGAAAATCAAATAAAATCTTTCACCTTGGGGTTGGATCACATGACTTCCCCTGTTTAGGGTATATCTTGGGTAGCATTTGTGTAATAACTAGCTATGAATAAGCACTTTAAATAGTGTGAAACGCGTCAGCCAAACTAGATCAGTTTGTTGTGTTGTGCAGAGTGTTTTTGGTTTCCTGAACCTTTTTTTTAGCCAAACTAGATCAGTTTGTTGTGTTGTGCAGAGTGTTTTTGGTTTCCTGAACCTTTTTTTTGGAATAAAGGCTTTTTAACCGGAGTGCTGCGTCCAGAAGATCTTCCTTTCTTTCTTCAATCGGCCGTAAGGTCAGCCGAAGCTGAGCGGTCCGAAGCAGCCCCTGAAGCGTAGGCTCACCGGCCACCCGTGGATCAACGGGCATGTCGTGGAAAACCCAGCGCGTAGCTAGGGTCGGCACACGCTCGATGGCCGAAACTGGGGAGACTACAAGGATCGAGGATCCAGCCTGTCACCCAGTCGGCAGTTGATCGAAGATCGCAGGAAACAAAAAATGTAGCAAAAAAATATATCATAGCCATGTCCTACTCCTTGCTAGACAGAAAAAAACTGATCTGCGAGATGCAGACTGAGGTGACATACCCGAAGGGTCCGCCCCCCTGGGCGGTACTGTAGAAGGTGTGATGCAACACTTTTTCCAAGTTTTCTGCCTAGTCACTCCTAATTAACGGATAATACCCACTTTGTCAATAGAGAGGCTGTGTCGGTCCATGGACGAAAGAGTAATAAGTATTTGGTCACCTACAAACAAGCACGATTTCTGGCTCTCACAGACCTGTATCTTCTTCTTTAAGAGGCTCCTCTGTCCTCCACTCATTACCTGTATTAATGGCACCTGTTTGAACTTATCAGTATAAAAGACACCTGTCCACAACCTCAAACAGTCACACTCCAAACTCCACTATGGTGAAGACCAAAGGGCTGTCGAAGGACACCAGAAACAAAATTGTAGACCTGCACCAGGCTGGGAAGACTGAATCTTCAATAGGCAAGCAGCTTGGTGTGAAGAAATCAACTGTGGGAGCAATAATTAGAAAATGGTAGACATACAAGACCACTGATAATCTCCCTCGATCTGGGGCTCCACGCAAGATCTCACCCCGTGAGGTCAAAATGATCACAAGAACGGTGAGCAAAAATCCCAGAACCACACGGGGGGACCTAGTGAATGACCTGCAGAGAGCTGGGACATACGTAACAAAGGCTAGCATCAGTAACACACTACGCAGCCAGGGACTCAGATCCTGCAGTGCCAGACGTGTCCCCCTGCTTAAGCCAGTACATGTCCGAGCATGTCTGAGGTTTGCTAGAGAGCATTTGGATGATCCAGAAAAGGATTGGGAGAATGTCATATGGTCAGATGAACCCGAAGTAGAACTGTTTGGTAGAAACACAACTCGTCGTGTTAGGAGGAGAGAGAATGCTGAGTTGCAACCAAAGAACACCATACCTACTGTGAAGCATGGGGGTGGTAACATCATGCTTTGGGGCTGTTTCTCTGCAAACGGAACAAGACGACTGATCCATGTACATGAAAGAATAAATGGGGCCATGTATTGTGAGATTTTGAGTGCAAACCTCCTCTCATCAGCAAGGGCATTGAAGATGAAACATGGCTGGGTCTTTCAGCATGACAATGATCCCAAACACACCACCCAGGCAATGAAGGAGTGGTTTCGAAAGAAGCATTTCAAGGTCCTGGAGTGGCCTAGCCAGTCTCCAGATCTCAACCCCATAGAAAACCTTTAGAGGGAGTTGAAAGTCCGTGTTGCACAGTGACAGCCCCAAAACATCACTGCTCTAGAGGAGATCTGCATGGAGGAATGGGCCAACATACCAGCAACAGTGTGTGACAACCTTGTGAAGACTTACAGAACACGTTTGACCTCTGTCATTGACAACAAAGGATATATAACAAAGTATTGAGATGAACTTTTGATATTGACCAAATACTTATATTCCACCATAATTTGCAAAAAAAATTCTTTCCAAATCAGACAATGTGATTGTCTGGATTTGTTTGTTTCCACATTTTGTCTCTCATAGTTGAGGTATACCTATGATGACAATTACAGGCCTCCCTCATCTTTTTAAGTGGGAGAACTTGCATTGGTGGCTGACTAAATACTTTTTTGCCCCACTGTACATTCTAAAAAGCAGAGCTGAACAGCCCCGCCCAGGGGGCGGTCCCTCCGGACATAACCCTCCTACCTGCAGCCAGCAGCCCTCAGTTCGTAACAAGCAGTACAAACCTTAGAAGGAAGGGTGGGTGCTGTGTCAGTCCATGGACGTCAGAGAAACAGATTTTATGGTGAGTACAAAAATCTTATTTTCTCTTACCGTCCATGGACTGACACAGCCTCTTAATATTTGACAAGTGGGACGTCCGAAAGCAGTGTCAAAAAAGAGGGGTGGGAGCAGAATGAAAGGAAAAACCAAACTTCACCCCAAACAAGCAGAGCTCCTCAACGGAGGAGTTGCAACTTTAAACAGCGGCCTGCAACACCTTGCGGCCGAAGGAAGCATCAGAAGATGCAGCCACATCAACCTTGTAAAATTTAGAAAAGGTATGTGTGGACGACCAGGTCGCCGCCTTGCACACTTGTGCAACCGACGCTTGGTGTCGGAAAGCCCAGGAAGCACCAATTGCCCTGGTGGAATGCGCCGTAACTGGGAAGGGAGGCGTCCACCCCTTAAGGGCATAGGCCTGTATGATGGTCTACCTGATCCATCTAGAAATGGTGGCAGGCGACACCGCTTGGCCCTATTGTGGACCAGACACAGACACAAACAGCGAGTCAGACTTCCGAATGGGAGCAGTAGCAGACAGGTACACCCGCAAGGCACGTACCACGTCTAGCGTGTGAAGCACAAACTCTCTGGGATGCGATGGATGATGACACAAGGACGGAAGAACAATGTCCTCATTGAGGTGAGAGGCCGAGACCACCTTCGGAAAAAAAGAAGGTCGCGGAAGCAACACGGCCTTATCTTTATGGACGACCAAGTAAGGCGGCTTTGCAAGACAATGCCGCCAACTCAATCACCCGTCTGACAGAAGTAATGGCTACCAGGAAAGCCACCTTTTGAGACAAAGTCAAGAGAGGGATATCGCTGATGTTTTCAAAGGGAGGTTCTTGAAGAACCGAGAGCACAAAATTCAGATCCCAAGGAGAGAGAGGCGGTTTGACAGGGGGGACCACATGGCGAACCCCCTGAAAAAAGGTGCTAATCAAGGAAAGGCCCGCTAGCGGTCGTTGAAAAAAGACAGCCAGGGTCGAAATCTGACCCTTGATGGTACTTAAAGCCAGCTTTTTGGGTCACACCACGCTGCAAGAACAGCAGAATCCTGAGAACGGAATACGTCCGTGGACGCCAATCTAGCTCCTCGCACATAGCGATGTAAGCCTTCCAGGTACAGTGATAGATCTTCCTGGAGGAAGATTTCCCTGCCCTCAACATGGTCGAGATGACCGAATCTGAGAGACCTCGGTCCCTTCAGCACCTGGCTTTCAATAGCCATGCCATTAAAGCCAAGGACTGTAAAGCAGGATGAAGTATGGGACCTTGAGACAGAAGGTCCTCCCGCAGAGGCAGTCGCTAACAAAATTCCAAAAGGAATAAAAAATTCTTCAGGAGACTGGCTCCGAAGCAAGCCACGTCCTCTCCTTCTGCTAGGCAGAAAAAAACTGAGGGCTGCAGGTAGGAGGGTTATGTCCAGAGGGACCGCCCCCTGGACGGGGCTGTTCAGCTCTGTTTTTTAGAATGTATGTTACATCTAATACATCTAACATTCTGCCTAGTTCTCTCCTGCGAGCAGGGACATGAACCCACTTGTCAAATATTAATAGGCTGTGTCAGTCCATGGACGGTAAGAGAAAACAATGATACCCCAAATTGTCCATGGGCAATGCTTTAAAAGCCTTTAGAGGTTATCAGTTTAGAGTTAAAGCATTTGTTACCCTGAAAAAAAAAATAGGTCCTGTTCCCTTAAAGCATGTTACACAGCACTGTGCTTGTGCTGTGCAATTTGGCCCCCTGTATCACCTGAAATACCTAGCTGATCCTGCATCCCCAGTATCATAGTGTTCCTAAAAACACAGCGTTTGCAGGATCAGCTCAGCAATTGCGTCCCTAGGGGGGCCAGAGGGGGCCCTGGCCCCCCCAACATTATGCTGTGCCTCACCAAAAAAAATTTTTTTTTTTTGTATTTTGCTTGGGCCGTCGCTGGAGTAACACAGTCTCTCCTGAGAGGGAGAGCATTCCCAGTCAGCTCCTGCAGGGGATTCCTCCCCCCCTCCCTTTGCTCGCTGACACTACATAATGCGAGCGCTCACACAACCACAGCCGCCCGATCTGCTCCTTCCCCTGCATCCTCATTGGCACGGAGAAGAGCGAGTTGCAGGAAGGACTCCACGAGCACTGTGGGGGGGAAGGGGGGCCCAAGCCTTCATCTCAGTTACTGAAAAAACAGACTGATTTCTCCCGTCCTTAGGACAGAAGAACCAGCCTGTAAATTCAGAGAGTGGTGACTGCAAGCTGAGCCGAGTGTCAGTCTATGACATTCTTTCACAGCCCAGCGAGTCCAGCCACTCTCCTCACATACGAGCAGGGAGGAATACAGCCCCTCCTCCTCCTTCCAGTCCCACCCACACTATCCCTGGCGTGCTGTATCTGAAGAGGGAATGTGTGGGCGGGAAATATGAAAATCAGCAGCATTCCTGGCTGTGTGTGAATGATGCCTGATATTCTAGCCTGGACCATGGGTAAGTGTGTGCACTGCAGACTGCAGTACACTGTAATCACTGAACTGCATTATCTCCATCCCTTCTCTCCCCCATCTGTCTCCCTCCCCTCTCCTGTTCTTTCAAGACATTCACAATTTACTTTCACTTTCAGTTAGGCAGGTAATATACGGTGCAAATTTATTTCCTGCATCCACAGATTGCAGGAAAGAAACTTGCACGACAGTGCTGACAGGGGAATATCCCTCCTGCCCAGCAATTGTATTCTCCCGACAAACAGTGATTATCACTAGTGGCTATAGCAACCACTAGTGATAATCATAAGAGAATCTGCTCATTAATAGTTCAAATCTCAGCCAGTTCCTGCTGAACCAGCTGAGATTTAAACTGTCTATTGCCGCGTAAACACGTCCGTTTTTAATGTCATTTTTAAAACCGACGTTTTTCTCGTTGTTTTTTTTCTTGTTTCCTCTCAACCCTGTCTTGCGTACACACGATTATGAAAAAAACGCTCGAGCAAAGCGCAGTGACGTACAACACGTACGACTGCACTATAAAGGGGAAGATCCGTTCGAATGGCGCCACCCTTCATGTTAGTAAAGTTTGTTGAGCGACGATTCGCGCTTTTCAGCCTTGTGCTTTTCAGTCCGTTACAGTGTGACGAATGTGCTATCTCCATTACGAACGCTAGTTTTACCAGAACGAGCGCTCCTGTCTCAAACTTGATTATGAGCATGCGCGTTTTTTCCCCTCGTAAAAGCATACACACTACCGTTTTTCACGACGTTAAAAAAAACGACATGAAAAACGACGTGAAAAAATAGAGCATGTTCGAAATTTTTAATGGCCGTTTTTCACGTCGTTAAAAATGCTCTGGAGCCTACACACGATCAGTTTTAATGCCCATTTTTAAAAATGGCATTTTTAACGTCATGAAAAACGATCGTGTGTACGCGGCATATGGCTGGTCTTAGCTCTTAGGCAGCCCATACATTGATCGCTTTTTTTCATTCAACTATTAGGTTGAATGAAAAAAAAAAAATCCAATTCCACCATCTACATGTAGCGCCCCCCCCCCAATATTTGGGGGCGCTATGTGTAAATTTAAGGGTAGTCTGAGCCAGTAATTGGGCTCAGACCAATTGATTGTTCTGGATTTGCTTCTGCTCTGGGTGTGATACTGCCTGGCAGTAGTGTTCCCTGTCTGCCAGTAGGTGGCACTGTCATCACCGGCATAGGTTCAACCACAGGGGGTATCACAACACCTTGGGTGTCCTTTCTCGGCAGCCGTACAGTAGGCGTGGTCTACCCGCTGTGCATGCTGGGAGAGGGTACATAAGGGGCAGACACCATTAATTGGGGTCCTGTTCTGGGGTTTCGCCCTGGGAGCCCACCCTTCGGTGTGCACCTCGTGGCCCGCATGGCTGGGGGCATATGTGTGTTCTGGCACCGGGCACCTTTATCCCGAGGCTACATCGCTTTATGATAGGCCCAGCTCTGATGGCTGAGGCCTATACTCAAGAAAAAGGATCCTCAGCTGCCCACTTGAGGGAAGCCACTCTTAGGCAAGGAGACCAGGGGAGGATCTGCCCCGGAGACTAGCGACGGTACTGCTGTCTTGGGAGGGGTGTAAAAATGGTGGGTTCAGTCAGCGCAAAAGACAAAAACTATGAAAATGTGGAACCCCCAAAGAGATCCCTAAAAAGCAGCTGTGCACTCAAGGTCAATATATCACACTCCTTGCAAATAACATATACAAATAAATAGTGCAGCGCTACATAACTGGTGAATTCTAAACAAGTCCAACAAGAATCAAGGAATAATGTCCCAAATTTCAGTATAGACGACAAAAAATGAAAGGAAAAAGTTGCTAGATGTGAAAAGTCCTCAAAGGTGATCAGAGTGCTTTGAAAATGGAAAATTTATATCAAATACTTACCGTAATTTTCCTTTCCTGATGGACTCCATGGCAGCCTACGTGTGGGTTAATCCCGCCCCTCATACCTCATAGGACCCTTCTCCCATAAATCTTTGCTCTGGGCCAGAGGCCGTGTTCCATAATTTAGCCTACTCCAGCCACTGGGAGGGAACTCCTGCTGCCATGGAGTCCATCAGGAAAGGAAAATTACGGTAAGTATTTGATATAAATTTTCCGTTTTCCTGACAGACTCCATGGCAGCCTACGTGTGGGAAATAACTAGCCATACACACCCGGGTGGGCAGAGTGCTGGGCAAAAGAAAAAAGGTTTAATTGGCACCATCAACAGACAAGATACGTAAACCACTACGCAGTAGTGTGCCATGAACGTGTTAATTGAAGACCACAAGGCCACCTTGCAAATAACTTCTGGAGGCACGTGACGTGATGCCGCCCATGATGAAGACACACTTCTAGTTGAGTGAGCAGTCACCGCTTCTGGAGGCGCCAAGCCCTTGGCTTTATAGGCCCACTGAATGGCCTGAACAATCCATGCTCCGATAGATCTGGAAGAGGCACGCATTCCCTTATACTTCCTGTGAAAAGAACGAGCAGGTGGTCGGTCTGACGGAAAGAAGCTGTAGCTTCAAGATACTGACTCAGAGCTTTTCCAACATCTAAGGGATAAACACTGGAATCCTTGGTAGATCTGAACGTTGGAAGAGCAATCTCCTGATTGTCATGAAACACAGATGCCACTTTGGGGTTTGAACCCAACATAGGAATTAAAAAGTTTAGAAATGGCTCCTTGCATCCCAGAGAGCTGATTTCAGAGACCCTCTTGGCCGATGTTATAGCCACCAAGAAGACAACTATTAGAGAGAGTCATTTGACAGAAGATTGATCTTCATGTTCCAACTCTCTACCTAAGAAAAAATCCAGGACAAGGGGAAGATCCCAATTAGAAAAACTTGGCTCTGAGGTCTGAGCCTTATTGCTCCTCTGAAAAACTACTGAGTAAGAGGGTGTCTAGCCCAGGAAACACCCGTAAAGGCAGAGATTACAGCGATTTGGACTCGCAGCGAGCTGACTGACAATGAGAGATCTAATCCTGATTGTAAGAAGCCCAGGATATCATGTATCTTTGGGTTATTGCAAGAACCTGCAGTGGAAGAGGTGTAGTCTGAAAACTTTTCCCAAATCCTCTGGTAGACCCTGTTGGTGCCTGTTCTTCTGGCATTTAATATTGTGGAGATGGCCCTACTTGGACAGCCTAGGGCCTCCAACCTTCCCCTCTCAAGAACCAGATCATCAGATGTAGATTGGGCCGGGCATGGATGTAGAAATGCCCCTTGTGATAGGAGATCTGGTCTGGAGGGTAGAGGAACTGGGTCCCGGAAGCTGAGTTGCATCAGCAGTGGAAACCATGGCTTGTTTGGCCAGTACGGGACTATTGCCACTATCTCTGCTTCTTCCATCCTGAGCCTCGACAAAAAACGGAGAATGACAGGAACCGGGGGAAAGGCATAGGCCCTGTGGAACCGCCAATGGTCTGTCAGAGCATCTACCCAAAAGCCTGGGGATACCAAAACCTTGTGTAGTATCTCTCTAGTCTGAAGTTGCATGGGGAGGCGAACAAGTCTACTTCCGGAATGACTCCCAGGGACAGGACCCACCTGAAGACTTCGGGGGGGAAGTCCACTCGTTGTCCAGAGAAACTCAACAGAAAATCTGCCTGAACGTTCGGGACTCCAGGGAGATAGACAGCCGTCAGGTTGGCCAGGTTTTTCTGGGCCCAGATCATGATGGGCTCTATTTCCTTTGACAGGGAGAGACTGCGAGTACCCCCCTGTCTCTTGATGTATGCGACTGCCGTTGTGTTGTCCAGTCTTAGGAGGACTGAGTCTCCTGCTGTTAAGTGGTGAAAGGCCTGCAGAGCGCAGAACGCTGCCCGGAGTTCCAGAACATTGGAGACTATCCTGTGAGAGGGAAAATTCCATATGCCTTGGGCTACTTCTGTCAGCCCCTGTTGCTGGCATCTGTAGTGATGGTGACCCAAGACACAGGTGCGATGGAGTGACAATTGAGGAGGTTCCTCTGTTGTAGCCACCAAGTAAAGCTCTCCCGCATGGATGAGGTTATTTGGATAAAATGATCCCGAAGCCCTGGATTATACTGCTGGAGGAAACCCTTCTGGAAGGGCCGCATTTTCCACTGAGCCCACTTTACCATGGGTGTTGTTGCCACCATGGTGCCAATGAACTTTAGGCATTGAGAGGCTTGGAGATGAGAACGACATTGCAAGCCAAACTCTGTCCCGGATCACTGGGATTTTTCCAGGGGTAACAAGATGGTGCTCTTGATAGCGTTGAAGTGTGCCCCGAGGAATACCAGGGACTGCGTAGGATCCAGATGGCTCTTTTACAGATTCAGAAGCCAACCAAACTCGAGTAGAGTGGAGATGACCTGGGATCTGTGGATTAGCAACTGCTCCTTGTCCCGAGACAACAGCAGGTCGTCTAGATAGTGATACAAACGGATACCTCTGGTCCTGATCAGAGCCACGACAGCCAACAAGTTTTGAAAACACACAATGCGATGTTGTAAGCCCGAAGGGGAGACAGGTAAACTGCAGACGGATTTGATCGACAGCAAAGCGAAGGTATTTCTGGAATTCTGACGCTATCGGAACATGGAAGTAGGCGTCCTTCCGGTCTATAGAGACAAGCCAATCGCCTGGTTGGATTGCTTGACTGATCATGAGTAGTGTCTCCATCTTGAACTTCTCCTTCTAGATAAAAGAATTCAAGTGGGTTAGGTCTATAACTGGCCTCCAGGAGACGTTTTTCTTCAACACCATGAAGAGGGGCGAGTAGACCCCTTAAAACCTTTTGTCATCTGGAACTGGAATTGCAGCGCCCTGAGCCACAAGAGAGACAGGAGAATTCACTTTTTCTCTTCCGAGAGAGGCAAGGATGCCGACTCGCTCTGTTTTAGGCAGGTGCAATATCATAAAGACTTAGGGGATTCTTGTCCACCGGAAGATGCCCCTTTTGAAAACTTCTGGCCTGAAGGCTGTTTTTTCTTCCAGGTCTTCTTGAACTCACGGCCAGGCCTATAGTAGCGAGCATTCCTTGCTCGATCTGAACTTTGCCTGGGCTGTGTTCTCTTCTGGTTTAGCAGACGGCGATCCTGGGGAAGGAACCCCGACTTGCCCCCTGTGGCACGGGTGATGGCACTGTCCGATATGTTCCTAAAGAGGGACGAACCCCCAAATAGAATCCTGCACCATGCCTGCTTGGAGGCAGGGTCAGCTACCCATGGGCGCAGCCACAAGGCACGCTTAGCCGTGACAGATGTCAGCATGATCCGAGCCACCAGGCGAATTATGTCTAGGGAAGCCCCACGAGAAAAGCCAACGTCAACCTTAGCCCATGAATAGGTGAGCTCCTGGCCAGTTCTTCCGAGATGCTCCTCAGAGAAGCATCTACGTCATCTGCCCAGACTTCCATCGCTTTAGAAAGAGCTGCGAGAGCTAGAGCTGGTTTGCAGGTCATACCCGCTGTAATGTAGATCCGCTTGAGGGCGGTATAAATTTTCCACTCCAGGCAATCCCTAAAGGAAACAGTATCCTACAATGGGAGTGTGACGTGCCTCACCATCCTCATTAGGGCTGAGTCAATGAGAGGAGCCGACTCCGGGTGTTTTACATCCTTGCTTTTAAATGGGTACATTTTTGATACCTTCATTAACAGGCAATTCTTCCTTTCAACACCACCCCATTCGTCGGTAATTATTGCGCTGAGTTCACCCAAAAAGGAGAAATTAGGGTGTTCTTTTTTGAGGTGTTTAAAATATTTCCTCTGTTTGGAGGGTGCCTCCACTGGCTCTTCCATCTCAAAGCTTCTTTGACAGCTTTTGACCAGCTGTGGTACTAGGGCAAATTCAAAACCTGCACCAGGGTCATCTACCTCCACCTCACTGTCTGAGGCTTCAATTGAGGAATGGCTCGGCTGTGAAGGGCCTGTAGCCTTGAGATCATCCCTAATAGGGACTGACATAGTGTCGCCAGCAGGGTTGTGGGTATGACCAGAATCCCCTTTACTCAGGGACTCACGGACCACCTTTCTGACCAGTGCTTCCACTTGTTGGTCTCCACCCTCTCTTTCTTATGCGACTTTAGAAAAGCATCGCTTGCAGAGCGATTTGCCTTCAGGAAACTGGGCCCCGCATACCCAGCAGGCTTTCCTCACAGAGCGGCTGGAGTGGCGGTGAGAGTGACGCCCAGAGGTGGTTTTAGACTCCTATCTGTGGTACCTAGATCTAAAAGGAAGATCTGACGTCTGGACCTTGAAGAGGAGTGACAACGTTGAGACCTAGGACGGTCTTTGCTGTGCTTTGGTGTTCAGACCTAGAAGAGCTGAGTGAAAAAGAAAGGGTTAAGAGCTCCTGAATAAGTGAACCCAAGCATCACAGGTAGAAAATAAATAAATCCTACCTGCAGTGCAAGGGTTGGCCACAAGAGGGCGGTGACAGATCCATGGCAAGGCAGTTTGAAAGTGAAATGAATCATTAAAGCCTAATGAGAAACAGGAGTGAGAGAGCACATAACAAAACATAGCCAGCACCCAGGGAGCCTGCAGCAAACAATTTACCTTGTAAACCAGAGCCCAGTGCCTGGATAAACACTGCATAAGCCTGCAAGTCATCCCAAGTAATAGCTGCTTTGACAGCTATTTAAATCTGCCACCGTTAACGATGTCACCGCCCCATAGCGGTTGCCATCCGGTGGCGGCCAATCGCATGCGCGACCGCCGCCGCCATTTTGGCGAAACTGCGCCTGCACGAACCAAGCACGGAATCTTCGTTCGCAGCTTGCGGATGCGCAGCGACTTCCTGAAACGGCGAGCTGGAACGCAGCTGCGCTCCAGCCACCGTGGCCACTCACTGGAGCTTGATAGAAAATAAGGAGACACACAAAACACAGAGATACGGCTGCCATATAAAAGGAATATCTTTGTACATTACCACCACCATGGCACGATCCGGACCAGAACCTGGGACTGGGGAGCTGTTCGCTCGACCCACCGCATGATCGGGTGTTTACAAAGCCTCCCGCTAATAGCTGGGACGTTTGGCCATATTGCCGCTTGCCTGCCAATGGCCAGGTTAGTAAGCTCTTCATGGTATCACATCATATCGCCCATGTCCACCTGCTAATAGCTAGGATTGCTGGACTGCAGAGAGGATCACCGCTAACCACCAACGTATCGCCGTGCACACCGCCAGGCCTGGATTACAGAAAAACTTCATGAAAAGGTAAGACTATATCTTGGTCCTAGGAGGAGGACAAAAAAAGGAACACGGCCTCTGGCCCAGAGCAAAGATTTATGGGAGAAGGGTCCTATGAGGTATGAGGGGCGGGATTAACCCACACGTAGGCTGCCATGGAGTCTGTCAGGAAAACAATATATCAATGGTGCTTCTATACATGTGTTCCCGTCACCAACTTCACAGGCCGCTCACCTCAATAATTGGGTCTCTGAGCTAACAGAAGACCAAGACACACATTCCCCTTGTAGGGTGTAATTATAGATGAATCCTGTCTTCAGATGATCATTAACAAATGGCGATGCTCCTCCAAACATTAATTCTCAGCAGTGTTCATGTAAGACATAAAAACAACCATAGTGCTCTCTGTTTCGCTTAAAACTATCACATTTATTAAAATATCTCACTTACATAAAAAGCACTGAGCCCAGTGCTAGGAACATGAGCCTCCTGTTTTATAGACACAGCGTCTTTGGTTGCAAGCTTCTGGGTATTGTTGAATGGAATGTCACATAATGGTCCCCTCCGCACGCGTATCGTTCCTTGGGGCGGAACTTCCTCAGCGTATTATGGGGACCCCCGTATGAACCATCCTTTAAATACCCTTTCCTTCCATCTATTATAAGCCACACCCCCAGTGGTCACAAGATCACAGTGGGGAGAATCCCCATCACATGACTCACCATAGCCATTCAGTGGTCATCATGACATACGGCCTCCTTCGAGAACTAATACCACGCCCCCTTTTTTAATATCAGTGAATCAGAAATCCCTGAGAGTAAAATGAATTTCGGCAGTCTGTACCTCACCCTGAGGGAACTTACACTATGATAAGTCTAATGCACCCCACGTAAGTGTTCGAAGGTAACCCGCAGTCCTCCACGGCCACGATCATGTAAAAAACATGACCGCAAAAACACTCCCCTAGGGACGTCCTGAAGCACAGACAGACACACCCCTTCGGGCACGTCCTTCTCCTTTGGTCGGCACTGCGTCTAACGTGACGGCGTCATACGCGATCACGTGACGCACACCGGCCATACGCGATCGCGTGACGCACGACGGCCAATCAGTGTGTCTCTATACCGGACTCGTCGCCCTAGCAACAATGACGCCTTAATGCCGGAACAGCACTGGGCACCGGTGCGGCCAAATAGCATCAAGGCCCCACACGAGCGCTCAGTGCAACCTGCGGCTATGAGGGGGGAATGATGGAATAAACTGCCAACTCCCCAAGGTTTAATCTTATTGGCAAACAATTCAATTCGGCAGCGTCATATAACTAATGGCCCACACTATTTCTACCGTAATATCGTCATACGTAATCACATGACGTGCGTCCACCAATCGGTGTGTACACAGCATGAGCCGATTCGTTGCCATAACAGCACAAACGCCATAAGGCCGAAGATATTAATATAACAGTAATATATGTTATATAATCCCCGTATTGTTATCCATAATAAAGGTTGGTATTGAACTAGGAACCTTAATATATTATATTAACACAAGAGATGTGTCTAAATTTGATATCCTTTTTGATATCAGAGTTAAAATAACAAAATTTATGCATCTTTAATTAGTAAACTATAAGGGAAGAATGGTCTGAACCCATGGACCCAACCATAATGGGGCATCACTACCCATATAGAAATTATTTTTACAACCAACTAGATACTTATATACAACTGCATAAAGTAAGATTCTCACGATCAGAGCAAATACTCCAGATATTGACGGACTCTAATCGTCAGATAACCCCCTACACAGTAATAGATACCGACATCACATCCATCAGCACCCAAAGCCCTGCAACCATATTAAAACAATACATAATAAAATAAATGATTAATAACATAGAGCTATCCAATCCGCTTAACGGTCAGAGATGAAGCAGTTGAGATCAAACTCAACATTAAACCCCAAAGGGACCCCCACCTTCATCCCTTACACCCAGAATGATTCCCGTTTACTAAGCTGTCCTATAAAATGTCCTCCTCTCCAATGTTTGGTAACTTTCTCAATCCCCCAAAATTTTAATTTTGCGGGGCTTCGATTGTGAAACAATCGGAAATGCTTGGAAACATTATGTGTAATGAGGCCTTTTTTGATATTCGTCACGTGTTCCCCTATCCTCACATGGAGGGGCCTGGAAGTTCTTCCCACGTATTGCAAACCGCACCCACACTCCAACATATATACCACACCTTCTGTGTTGCATGTTATTAATTGCTTAATTTGGTATTTCTTATTGGTGGCAAATGCGGTGAATTCTTTTCTCTTCTTAACATTACACTTGGCCTGCCTACATGGAGGGCATTTCCCACAGGAATTAAATCCTGTAAGGAAATTGAAACAGAACAGGAGGGTCAATCACCCCTGGAGCCAACTTGTCTCGTAGTGAGGGCGCCTTTTTATACACAAATTGGGGGCGTTCAGGCAATGCTGGACCCAAAACCTTGTCCTGTTTAAGGATCAGCCAGTGTTTTTGTATAATTTTCTCAAACTTCCTAAGTTGGACGTTAAATTCAAGAAACATTCTCATACCCGTACTGGTATTTGAATTAGACTTGGGAATGTTGGCAACCAAGCTTTTTCTATCTATTTTACGTACACTTTCCATCTCATTTTGTAAAGTAATTTCATCATACCCCTTCTGTGAAAAGCGGGCAGATAGAACTTTAGATTGAGATATGAAATCATTTACATAAGTGCAGTTCTGTCTAAGGCGTATGAACTGCCCCTTGGGAATGTTGCACAGCCATTTGCTATGGTGGCAACTGTCTATTGGAATAAACGCGTTTCTATCAGTGGCTTTAAAGTGGTTGATCATTTTTACATGGTCTCCATCCTTAGATATATTCAAATCAAGGAAAACCATATGCTCTGTGCTAACATTCCAAGTCAGAGCTATATTTTGGTTATTAGCATCTAACTTCCTCATGAACCCATCCAAGGGCGGCCTGTCACCATCCCAAACCATTACGATATCATCAATATAACGCTGGTAACATACCAGCTCCGATGGTCTATTCTTAAATACAGTCCTTTCCTCCCAGTGAGCCATAAAAAGATTAGCTACACTGGGAGCAAATCGGGCTCCCATAGCCACTCCTCTCGTTTGGCTATAAAATTGCTTGTTGTACCAAAAATAATTCTTGGCTAAGCAAAATCTCAGATTATCCGCCAGGAAGTTTTTATGCCGTCTTGAAAGATTAAGAGATTTAAAGGCCCAGGTTACCGATGTAATAGCATCCTCATGACTAATGATGGTGTAAAGGGAACTTACATCTGCTGTAATTAGAAAAGTAGACGGGGATATTGTCAGGGATTCCAAGATCTGGATTGCATGTTTGGTGTCTTTCAAAAATGCATCAGTTTCTCGGACTAAAGGCTGTAAGAACGTATCGATATATTGACCTAACCTGGAGGTAACGGAATCTATCCCGTTAACTATTGGCCTTCCAGGTGGATTGATACTATCTTTGTGAATTTTGGGTAAAAAATAAATTATAGGAGTACGGCAAAATAAAGGGTCTAAATACAATGCTTCTTTGGCATTAAGGACGCCTATGTGTTTTCCCCTTTCTATATGGAAGTGTAACTCGCTTTTGTATTCTAACAATGGATCTTTATTCATAACACTGTATGTATTAGAATCGCTGAGTAGATTTTCCATCTCGTTCCTATAATAGGATTTGCTAAGTACTACTAGGCCCCCACCCTTATTCGCTGGGCGGATAACCAAATCTTTTCTCTCCGGTAAAGAGTCAATTCCTTTTTTGATGTATTCAGGGTCATTAACCTTCCGTACCTTAAGGGATTCTAAATCCTTTGCCACCATGTTTTTGAAGACATCTATGTTTTTTGTGTCAACTTTAGGGGGGTTAAACACTGACTTATTCCGGAGATTAGAGTATTGGTTAAAAGGGGTCTTAATGGTAGGGACGTTGTTTTTAATGACAGGGTTGGACAGAAAATATTTCTTAATATTCAAACTCCGTACGTAATCACATGACGTGCGTCCACCAATCGGTGTGTACACAGCATGAGCCGATTCGTTGCCATAACAGCACAAACGCCATAAGGCCGAAGATATTAATATAACAGTAATATATGTTATATAATCCCCGTATTGTTATCCATAATAAAGGTTGGTATTGAACTAGGAACCTTAATATATTATATTAACACAAGAGATGTGGCTAAATTTGATATCCTTTTTGATATCAGAGTTAAAATAACAAAATGTATGCATCTTTAATTAGTAAACTATAATACAGTTCTATTTCACAATATATTACGGCCCAGCAGCAATTGATTATGGATGTTTTTCAATACTTGGAAAAAAGAGAAATAAAAATAGGAGATGTCTTCTCTAGAAACCCCATTACGGGAGATGGGAACGATATAGCCCAAACCTTCAGAAAACTGGGGCATGTTTTCGAGAAGAAGGTAAAAACTTGGTGGGATATTGTTTCCTTCGAGCACTACATAGCAGCTAAATTAATCCCAAGACGCCTTAGATGGGATGTTCCCCCTAATGACGGACTTGTGGATGATGAAGCTACAAAATAATGGGGTGATTTCTTTATATGCAAGGGTCTAGAACTTCTAGAACTCTTGCATGGGAGGAAACAAAGAAAAATGAAAATCTTAGAGACCCAAATCCGAGAGCTCAAGAGTTCCCTTGAACCTCACAAAGAGTCTGATGAGTTCTTGAGATTATCAACAGAACTAAAAAACAGATTAATTAAATGGGATTCTGAGTCTCAAAATAAAAAACGGAAGAAATTCATTAGGGATCTAGAGGATTTCAGTAAGGGCAATGTGTTCAAATGGCAAACCAGCCCAGTGGATGTGGCTATGACACAAGCACAACCTGAACATTCCACTGTGGAAGCAGTCACTACTCCATTGCCCATGACCAGTGGTAATAATGTATATACATATGACCATTTGGAATATCCTTATGTGGGGACACCTCATGAGGAGAGTCAATATCAGGCCATACGGGGGAAAAAAGGGTAAGAATAGGAGAGGGCGGGGAAAGAGAGGTGGGCACACACCAATCCCCCCATAGGAATTATGACTATGGTGCATCCACAGGGCATAATGGACAATATAATGATTATAGTCAACAGGGCAATTACCAATATGCGCCAGATAGAAATGGGACGTGTACGAATAGAGGTAATGATTCAAATTACCATCAGAATGATTATTATCATACCTCGGGGTACGATACATATTCCAACAGAGGGAGAATTCCTCAACAATATGGAAACCATTTAGCCACATATAATCGATTTTCCCCCTTGGCGAATCATAGTGCCAGGGGGGGGGGATTTTCCCAGAGCCCAGAGAGGGGCGCCCTCTATGCCACCCAATCCAGGTGGTTGGCAGGGACCAATCCCCCCCGCCACTCACCCAGGAGGGGGGACCTTTCAGAAAAAGAAAAAAATCGAGAGGAAGGAGGGGAGGAAGGCGAAATAAAAAGAACAAAGCCCCAATCGGGACAGGGACCTATAATTTAAGTGGCACGCCCCTTAACGATAATGAGATAAGGACATTGGATAGAGGCTTGAAATATGCCCCCACCAGGAACTTGAATACATTTCAAACTTATGTCAGCCTGCAAAAATATGTACGGAGTTTGAATATTAAGAAATATTTTCTGTCCAACCCTGTCATTAAAAACAACATCCCTACCATTAAGACCCCTTTTAACCACTTAAGCCCCGGACCATTTCGGGCCATTAGGACCAGGCCTGTTTTTGGGATTCGGCACTGCGCTGCTTTAACTGTAAATTGTGCGGACATGCAATGTTGTACCCAAATGAAATTTGCGTCCTTTTCTTCCCACAAATAGAGCTTTCTTTTAATGGTATTTGATTGCCTCTGCGATTTTTATTTTTTGCGATATAAACAGAAAAAGACCGAAAATTTTGAAAAAAAATGATATTTTCTACTTTTTGTTATAAGAAAAATCGAATAAACTCAATTTTAGTCATACATTTAGGCCAAAATGTATTCAGCCACATGTCTTTAGTAAAAAAAATGTCAATAAGCGTATATTTATTGGTTTGCGCAAAAGTTATAGCGTTTACAAACTAGGGTACATTTTCTGAAATTTACACAGCTTTAAATTTATGACTGCCTATCTCATTTCTTGAGGTGCTAAAATGGCAGGGCAGTACAAAACCCCCCCAAATGACCCCATTTTGGAAAGTAGACACCCCAAGGAAATTGCTGAGAGGCATGTTGAGCCCATTGAATATTTTTTTTTTGTCCCAAGTGATTGAATAATGACAAAAAAAAAAAAAAAATTACAAAAAGTTGTCACTAAATGATATATTGCTCACACATGCCATGGTTATATGTGGAATTGCACCCCAAAATACATTCTGCTGCTTCTCCTGAGTACGGGGATACCACATGTGTGGGACTTTTTAGGAGCCTAGCCACGTACGGGACCCCGGAAACCAAGCACCGCCTTCAGGATTTCTAAGGGCGCAAATTTTTGATTTCACTCCTCACTACCTATCACAGTTTCGAAGGCCATAAAATGCCAAGATGGCACAAAACCCCCCCAAATGACCCCATTTTGGAAAGTAGACACCCCAAGCTATTTGCTGAGAGGCATGTTGACCCCATTGAATATTTTTTTTTTGTCCCAAATGATTGAATAATGACAAAAAGAAAAAAAAAATGTACAAAAAGTTGTCACTAAATGATATATTGCTCACACATGCCATGGTTATATGTGGAATTGCACCCCAAAATACATTCTGCTGCTTTTCCTGAGTACGGGGATACCACATGTGTGGGACTTTTTGGGAGCCTAGCCGCGTACAGGGCCCCAAAAACCAAGCACCGCCTTCAGGATTTCTAAGGGCGTAAATTTTTGATTTCACTCCTCACTACCTATCACAGTTTCGAAGGCCATAAAATGCCAAAATAGCACAAAACCCCCCCAAATTACCCCATTTTGGAAAGTAGACACCCCAAGCTATTTGCTGAGAGGCATGTTGAGTCCATGGAATATTTTATATTTTGCCACAGGTTGCGGGAATATGACAAACTTTTTTTTTTTTGCACAAAGTTGTCACTAAATGATATATTGCTCACACATGCCATGGGCATATGTGAAATTACACCCCAAAATACATTCTGCTGCTTCTCCTGAGTACGGGGATACCACATGTGTGGGACTTTTTGGGAGCCTAGCCGCGTACGGGACCCCAAAAACCAAGCACCGCCTTCAAGGTTTCTAAGGGCATAAATTTTTGATTTCGCTCCTCACTACCTATCACAGTTTTGAAGGCCATAAAATGCCAAGATGGCACAAAACCCCCCCAAATGACCCCATTTTGGAAAGTAGACACCCCAAGCTATTTGCTGAGAGGCATGTTGAGCCCATTGAATATTTTTTTTTGTCCCAAATGATTGAATAATGACAAAAAGAAAAAAAAAATGTACAAAAAGTTGTCACTAAATGATATATTGCTCACACATGCCATGGTTATATGTGAAATTACACCCCAAAATACATTCTGCTGCTTCTCCTGAGTACGGGGATACCACATGTGTGGGACTTTTTGGGAGCCTAGCCGCGTACGGGACCCCAAAAACCAAGCACCGCCTTCAAGGTTTCTAAGGGCATAAATTTTTGATTTCACTCCTCACTACCTATCACAGTTTTGAAGGCCATAAAATGTCAAAATAGCCCAAAACCCCCACAAATGACCCCATTTTGGAAAGTAGACACCCCAAGCTATTTGTTGAGAGGCATGGTGAGTATTTTACAGCTCTCATTTGTTTTTGAAAATTAAGAAAGACATTTTTTTTTCTTTTTTTTTCTTTTTTTACATTTTCAAAACTTTGTGACAAAAAGCGAGATCTGCAAAATACTCAACATACCTCTCAGCAAATAGCTTGGGGTGTCTACTTTCCAAAATGGGGTCATTTGGGGGGGTTTTGTGCCATCTGGGCATTCCATGGCCTCCGAAACTGTGATAGGCAGTGAGGAGTGAAATCAAAAATTTACACCCATAGAAATCCTGAAGGCGGTGCTTGGTTTTTGGTGTCCCGTACGCGACTAGGCTCCCAAAAAGTCCCACACATGTGGTATCCCCGTACTCAGGAGAAGCAACAGAATGTATTTTGGGGTGTAATTCCACATATGCCCATGGCATGTTTGAGCAATATATAATTTAGTGACAACTTTTTGTACATTTTTTTTTTTTTGGTCATTATTCACTTGGGACAAAAAAAAAAAATATTCAATGGGCTCAACATGCCTCTCAGCAAATAGCTTGAGGTGTCTACTTTCCAAAATGGGGTCATTTGGGGGGGTTTTGAACTGTCCTGGCATTTTATGCACAACATTAGGAAGCTTATGTCACACATCATCCACTCTTCTAACCACTTGAAGACAAAGCCCTTTCTGACACTTTTTGTTTACATGAAAAAAAATTTTTTTTTGCAAGAAAATTATGTTGAACCCCCAAACATTATATATTTTTTTAAAGCAAAGGCCCTACAGATTAAAATAGTGGGTGTTGCATTTTTTTTTTCCACACAGTATTTGCGCAGCGATTTTTCAAACGCATTTTTTGGGGGAAAAACACACTTTTTTTTTTTTAATGCACTAAAAAACACTATATTGCCCAAATGTTTGATGAAATAAAAAAGATGATCATAGGCCGAGTACATGGATACCAAACACGACGTGCTTTAAAATTGCGCACAAACGCGCAGCGGCGACAAACTACATTCATTTTTAAAAGCATTTAAAAGCCTTTACAGGCAGGTTACCACGTTAGATTTACAGAGGAGGTCTACTGCTAAAATGACTGCCCTCGATCTGACCTTCGCGGTGATACCTCACATGCATGATGCAATTGCTGTTTACATATGACGCTAGACCGACGCTTGCGTTCGCCTTTGCGCAAGAGCAGGGGGGGACAGCGGTGCTTTTTTTTTATTATTTATTTGGCTTTTTTATTTTATTTTTAAACTGTGCCTTCCATATTTTATTTTTTTTACCATTTTTATCGTTATCTCAGGGAATGTAAATATCCCCTATGATAGCAATAAGTAGTGACAGGTACTCTTTTTTTGAAAAAAATTGGGGGGTTAGACCCTAGATCTTTCCTCTGCCCTCAAAGCATCTGACCACACCAAGATCGGTGTGATAAAATGCTTTCCCAATGGCGCTTTTTATATCCGGGGGGGGGACATTCCCTCCCACTGCTTGTAAAAAGCAGTCTAGAGGCTAATTATCTGCTAGAATTGCTTTTACATGAAAGCCGGCTGCTGGCTGAAAAGAATGATACCAAGATGATACCTAAACCCGCAGGCATCATTCTGGTATAAACATTCAAAGTCCAGCAACATACCAGTACGTTGCTGGTCCTTGTTGGACATGTATTGTAATCTTTTTTTTCATACAGCCTATTGGCTGAACGAAAAAAAGAGATTGATTGGTGGGTATGCCCACCATTAGAATACCTCCCTTCATCCACCCACTTCTAATGATGGGCATATATGCCGAAGCATGGGGGCATCCTCCCGCAAAAAAGTTATGCCGCGTACACACGGTCAAGCCTTCGTCGGAATTTCGACCGTATGTACGCGGCATAAAAGGTTATGCCGCGTACACACGGTCGGACTTTTCCACGGGCAAGCCTCCGTTGGAATTTCGACCGTATATACGCGGCATTAGGAGCAAAATCGCTCCTCCGCCCCTGCTGCCCCCATGCTTCGGCATATATGCTCTTTTTTTTAACTGTGGTGGTGAAATCACCTCCTACAGCGTTGGAGTCACGGCTTTATGTATCGTGGGAGCAAACGCTGTTGCTGTCAAGATAAATAATTCCGCGCTGCAGTTGAATGGCGCACCTGAAAACAAAAAATTACATACCTGAAAAGCAAGCATGATAAAACATTGCAGAATAGAATACAGTAAAAAAGAGCAGAACAATAGAGAGAAAATAGAGAGAGAGAGAACAATAAAACGACAACTATTTTTGGTTTTTTTATTTTATATTTTTTTTGTGTTTTGTTTTTTACGTTTTTTTTTTCTTTTTTACACTTTTTTTTGTAACTTTACAACTGTAATGGTTCGGGTCTCTCAAAATGTAATGGCATCTTGGGAGACCCTGTGTAAGTGTGTCCTTGTCTGTGAAATGCTGTACCCTACGCTAAAACTTCACTTTTGAGTGGTAGCGTTCAAAACATTCACCTTGGCAAAGACCAGGCTTGTCAGGACAGAGTGGACAAAAACTACGGGTGTCACGCCTAAATCCGCGCTTGCTACAGACACGACATCTTTTTTGGGGGTGGCTTTGGGTAGGGGTACTCGGGAGGACATACGAATAATGCCTCTCATGCAGCCGGCTTACTGCATTTGGTTGGGGATGGTGAGGTGCAGAACCGCCTGGATACAGGAGTTCTGTGACTATCTCATTCTGGAATTTTAGAAGAGATAACCTCCCGCCTGAAGCTCTGTATAGCACATGAGCGTTCAGCAAAGCCAATTGGAATAATGATAGAGACACTTTTTTGTACCAGCGTCTCGCCTTACGGTCAATTAGATACGGCGCCATCAACTGGTCGTTGAGGTCCACCCCTCCCATATTTTGGTTATATTCGTGGACACAGAGGGGTTTCTCCACAACACCAGTCGCCGTACGAATTTGGACTGTCGTGTCTGCATGAAGGGAGGTAAGAAGGAAAACATTCTTATTGTCCCTCCACTTCATAGCGAGCAAGTTATTACACTTCAAGCAGGCTCTCTCCCCCAGCCTAAGACGGGCATCTACAAGCCGCTGGGGAAAGCCCCGGCGATTAGGTCGCACGGTGCCACATGCTCCAATCTGATGATCAAACAAGTGACTAAACAGTGGCACGCTCGTGTAATAATTGTCCACATACAAGTGGTACCCCTTTCCGAATAAGGGTGACACCAAGTTCCACACTATCTTGCCAGCGCTCCCTATGTAATCCGGGCAGTTGACCGACTCAATCTGACTATCTTTTCCCTCATAAACCGTAAAGTTCACTACATAGCCTGTTGCCCTGTCACAGAACTTGTAGAGCTTGACCCCGTATCTGGCACGCTTGCTGGGAAGGTACTGCTTGAAAGACAAGCGGCCAGAAAATTTAATCAGGGACTCATCAACGCAGACAACTTGATCGGGAGTAAACAAGGCTGCAAAACGTTCGTTGAAGTGGTTTATGAGGGGCCGAATTTTATAGAGCCGGTCGTATTCAGGGTCCCCACGTGGACGACAAAGTTCATTGTCGTTGAAGTGCATGAACCGCAAAATCTGCTCGTATCGTGCCCTGGACATGGAGGCAGAGAACACGGGCATGTGGTCAATTGGGTGCGTGGACCAATAAGCACGCAATGACGGAAATTTATGTGTGCCCATGTTGAGGGAAAGGCCCAGAAAGGTCTTAAATTCGGAAACCGTAATTGGTTTCCAATTTCTGGCAATTTTAGGCAACTGGGGGTTAGCGGCGATAAATTGACCAGCATATAAATTACTCTGGTCCACAATAGATCTATAGAGATCTTCCGTGAAAAACAGTGAATAAAAATCAATTGGAATAAAATCAGCTGTTTCCACCTGAATACCGGGTTGGGCAGTGAATGGGGGAAGTACGGGTTCTGCAGAAGTGGTGGGGACCCAATCAGGATAGGCGAATTCTGCAGGAAGGGCAGTATGGGCACGACGGGCCTGCCTTTGTCTTCTTGGTGGCAGCGGGACACTACTTGTGCTTGCCACCTCGCTAGGGTGACCACATGTCCCGGATTGCCCGGGACAGTCCCGCATTTTGCAGGTCTGTCCCGGGCACATTCATTCCAGGACAATACAGTGTCCCGGAATGAAACTGACACAACCACCCCCCCAGGCCAATCTAATGCCCCCAAAAAAGGGCGCCACATCACCAATTTACTCACTGACAGTACTTGTCCTGGCCGGGAATGCCTGGAGGAGCACAATCCCCGCCCCTGCTTGTGATTGGAGAAATCATTAATCCCGCCTCTTGTGTCCAATCACTGTGCTGTGATTCGTTACAGCACAAGCTGATTTTTGGGAAGGGAGGGTGTCCCTGAATGGTAGTTTGGAAATGTGGTCACCCTACACCTCGCCAGCTTTAACTGCACTTATGGGACTCGCCACGTCACCAAGTGTTACTGCAGTGCTGGATGTACGTCCAGGCTGTACTAGGCCGCTGGTGCTTGCCAGTTCACCAGAAGGAATAGCGGCGCTAGTACTACTCTGCTCCATGATACGAGAGACCTGCGGTTCTTGCTCCTCAACAACCTCAGAAGATCGGGATCGGGTACACCTGACCTTAGCAGGGACCTCAACTTCGTCGTCAGAGCTATCTGACGTGGGGCCGCTGACGTCACTGTCTTCTACGGGAAGATATTCTGAGCCTGAATCTGACAGATACGTGACCTCCTCTTCACTATCTGTCATGCTTAGAATCTCGTAGGCCTCTTTACTAGTGTACCTTCGTCTTGCCATTTTGGGCTCTAAATTTAGGGGTACACTAGTAAGATTCACAGGAAAAAAAGCACCTGACTGTCGTCAGCAAATATATCAAACGCTACAAAAAAACTGTTAGCGATCGCAGGGATCAGGACTGTCTCTGCGAACGCTGCAGTTATGTGTGTTGTGTTTGGTAAGTGACAGTGATCGATCGATACTGCACTTGGGTGGGCTGGGCTGGGCTGGGCGGAGGGGCTAAACGCAGGCACTAGCAGGTATCTGGGCTGATCCCGCTAACACTGCGTTTTTGGGAACCCTAAACCGCTGGGGATGCTAGTATAGATCTGATCAGATACTATACCACTAAGGGGGGTGTATGCTTTGCGCGTGGGTGTTAGCGTTACTGGCACTAACCTAACACTGCCTGGGGCGACGCAGACCCTCTCTGGCGCTAAAACCTAATTGATCTCACCCGCCGGGCGATCAGGGGGGTTAAACCTTTATTGGGTCATATACGGCGGGTGCCCTGATGCTATAAAAAGCAAACTAATCAACCAGCGTCACCCGTAACCTTTATATGGTGATCACTGGTGAAAGGGTTAACCAGGGGCAATCAGGGGGTTAAAACCTTTATTAGGTTAAATATGGGGGTACCCGACGCTATATAAAAACCTGACGGGTAACCTAAATAACTAAATAACTTACTGGCTAACCAGTGACACCAGTGACGCTTATACGGCGATCACTGGTGAAAGGGTTAACTCTAGGGGCAATCAGGGGGTTAAAATAATATATGGGGGTACCTGACACTAATAAAAACCTGCGGCGAACCTAAAAAAAAATAACTGCCTATCTAAAACACCAGCGACACGAATACAGCGATCGGAAAAACAATCGCTTAGTGACGCTGAAGTTAGGGGGTGAAAGGGTTACCTGGGGGGTGATCAAGGGGTTAAACCTTTATTAGGGGGGGGGGCTAGGGGGCTACCCTGGACCTAAAGGGGCCTAATCCTAACTGCCCTGCAACTTTTTACAATCACAGATGACACTAAATGCAGTGATCAGTAAAATAAATGATCACTGCAATCAGTGACACTGTGATTGGGGGCTTTGGGGTGACCTGGGGGGTGATCTGGGGGTGACTGGGGGGTGATTTGTGTGCCTATGTGTACCTACGTGTCAGTGGACTGTTGGAGCACTAACCTCTGTCTTCTCTCCTCGGCGCCGGGAACGAAAAGACCGCGGCGAGGGAGATGACATCACTTCATCCAGCCTGTGTTTACATCACATGGCGGAGGAAGCATTTTCATTGGCCGGGAGCGATCGCGAGGGGGGGGGGCGGAATCGAGCGGCCGCCCCCTCATGCCTGATCGCTCCCGAACACTTAACGGTCGCTCACTGCAGTGAAGGGGGGTCCGGATGGACCCCCCAACTGCACAAAGGCGATCACGTAGATCTACGTGATTCTGCCTGTCGGTGCCATTCTGCCGACGTAAATCGGCGGTGGGCGGTCGTTAAGTGGTTAACCAATACTCTAATCTCCGGAATAAGTCAGTGTTTAACCCCCCTAAAGTTGACACAAAAAACATAGATGTCTTCAAAAACATGGTGGCAAAGGATTTAGAATCCCTTAAGGTACGGAAGGTTAATGACCCTGAATACATCAAAAAAGGAATTGACTCTTTACTGGAGAGAAAAGATTTGGTTATCCGCCCAGCGGATAAGGGTGGGGGCCTAGTAGTACTTAGCAAATCCTATTATAGGAACGAGATGGAAAATCTACTCAGCGATTCTAATACATACAGTGTTATGAATAAAGATCCATTGTTAGAATACAAAAGCGAGTTACACTTCCATATAGAAAGGGGAAAACACATAGGCGTCCTTAATGCCAAAGAAGCATTGTATTTAGACCCTTTATTTTGCCGTACTCCTATAATTTATTTTTTACCCAAAATTCACAAAGATAGTATCAATCCACCTGGAAGGCCAATAGTTAACGGGATAGATTCTGTTACCTCCAGGTTAGGTCAATATATCGATACGTTCTTACAGCCTTTAGTCCGAGAAACTGATGCATTTTTGAAAGACACCAAACATGCAATCCAGATATTGGAATCCCTGACAATATCCCTGTCTACTTTTCTAATTACAGCAGATGTAAGTTCCCTTTACACCATCATTAGTCATGAGGATGCTATTACATCGGTAACCTGGGCCTTTAAATCTCTTAATCTTTCAAGAGAGCATAAAAACTTCCTGGCGGATAGTCTGAGATTTTGCTTAGCCAAGAATTATTTTTGGTACAACAAGCAATTTTATAGCCAAACGAGAGGAGTGGCTATGGGAGCCCGATTTGCTCCCAGTGTAGCTAATCTTTTTATGGCTCACTGGGAGGAAACGACTGTATTTAAGAATAGACCATTGGAGCTGGTATGTTACCAGCGTTATATTGATGATATCGTAATGGTTTGGGATGGTGACAGGCCGTCCTTGGATGGGTTCATGAGGAAGTTAGATGCTAATAACCAAAATATAGCTCTGACTTGGAATGTCAGCACAGAGCATATGGGTTTCCTTGATTTGAACCTATCTAAGGATGGAGACCATGTAAAAATGATCAACCACTTTAAAGCCACTGATAGAAACGCGTTTATTCCAATAGACAGTTGCCACCATAGCAAATGGCTGTGCAACATTCCCAAGGGGCAGTTCATACGCCTTAGACGGAACTGCACTTATGTAAATGATTTCATATCTCAATCTAAAGTTCTATCTGCCCGCTTTCACAGAAGGGGTATGATGAAATTACTTTACAAAATGAGATGGAAAGTGTACGGAAAATAGATAGAAAAAGCTTGGTCGCCAACATTCCCAAGTCTAATTCAAATACCAGTACGGGTATGAGAATGTTTCTTGAATTTAACGTCCAACTTAGGAAGTTTGAGAAAATTATACAAAAACACTGGCCGATCCTTAAACAGGACAAGGTTTTGGGTCCAGCATTGCCTGAACGCCCCCAATTTGTGTATAAAAAGGCGCCCTCACTATGAGACAAGTTGGTTTCAGGGGTGATTGACCCTCCTATTCTGTTTGAAAACAGGATTTTCAATTTCCTTACAGAATTTCATTCCTGTGGGAAATGCCCTCCATGTAGGCAGGCCAAGTGTAATGTTAAGAAGAGAAAATAATTCACTGCATTTGCCACCAATAAGAAATACCAAATTAAGCAATTAATAACATGCAACACAGAAGGTGTGGTATATATGTTGGAGTGTGGATGCGGTTTGCAATACGTGGGAAGAACTTCCAGGCCCCTCCATGTGAGGATAGGGGAACACGTGACGAATATCAAAAAAGGCCTCATTACACATAATGTCTCCAAGCATTTCCGATTGTTTCACAATCAAAGCCCCGCAAAATAAAAATTTTGGGGGATTAAGAAAGTTACCAAACATTGGAGAGGAGGACATTTTATAAGACAGCTTAGTAAACGGGAATCATTCTGGGTGTACAAGACGAAGGTGGGGGTCCCTTTGGGGCTTAATGTTGAGTTTGACCTCAACTGCTTCATCTCTGACCGTTAAGCGGATTGGATAGCTCTATGTTATTAATCATTTATTTTATTATGTATTGTTTTAATATGGTTGCAGGGCTTTGGGTGCTGATGGATGTGATGTCGGTATCTATTACTGCGTAGGGGGTTATCTGACGATTAGAGTCCGTCAATATCTGGAGTATTTGCTCTGATCGTGAGAATCTTACTTTATGCAGTTGTATACAAGTATCTAGTTGGTTGTAAAAATAATTTCTATATTGGTAGTGATGCCCCATTATGGTTGGGTCCATGGGATCGGACCATTCTTCCCTCATAGTTTACTAATTAAAGATGCATACATTTAGTTATTTTAACTCTGATATCAAAAAGGATATCAAATTTAGCCACATCTCTTGTGTTAATATAATATATTAAGGTTCCTAGTTCAATACCAACCTTTATTATGGATAACAATACGGGGATTATATAACATATATTACTGTTATATTAATATCTTCGGCCTTATGGCGTTTGTGCTGTTATGGCAACGAATTGGCTCATGCTGTGTACACACCGATTGGTGGACGCACGTCATGTGATTACGTATGACGATATTACGGTAGAAATAGTGTGGGCCATTAGTTATATGACGCTGCCGAATTGAATTGTTTGCCAATAAGATTAAACCTTGGGGAGTTGGCAGTTTATTCCATCATTCCCCCCTCATAGCCGCAGGTTGCACTGAGCGCTCGTGTGGGGCCTTGATGCTATTTGGCCGCACCGGTGCCCAGTGCTGTTCCGGCATTAAGGCGTCATTGTTGCTAGGGCGACGAGTCTGGTATAGAGACACACTGATTGGCCGGCGTGCATCATGCGATCGCGTATGGCTGGTGTGCGTCACGTGATCACGTATGACGCCGTCATGTTAGACGCAGTGCCGACCAATAGAGAAGGACGTGCCCGAAGGGGTGTGTCTGTCTGTGCTTCAGGATGTCCCTGGGGGAGTGTTTTTGCGGTCATGTTTTTTACATGATCGTGGCCGTGGAGGACTGCGGGTTACCTTCGAACACTTACGTGTGGTGCATTAGACTTATCATAGTGTAAGTTCCCTCAGGGTGAGGTACAGACTGCCAAAATAAATTTTACTCTCAGGGATTTCTGATTCACCGATATTAAAAAAGGGGGCGTGATATTAGTTCTCGAAGGAGGCCGTATGTCAAGATGACCACTGATTGGCTATGGTGAGTCATGTGTTGGGGATTCTCCTCACTGTTATAATGTGACCACTGGGGGTGTGGCTTATAATAGATGGAAGTAAAGGGTATTTAAAGGATGGTTCATACGGGGGTCCCCATAATACGCTGAGGAAGTTCCGCCCCAAGGAACGATACGCGTGCGGAGGGGACCATTATGTGACATTCCATTCAACAATACCCAGAAGCTTGCAACCAAAGACGCTGTGTCTATAAAACAGGAGGCTCATGTTCCTAGCACTGGGCTCAGTGCTTTTTATGTAAGTGAGATATTTTAATAAATGTGATCGTTTTTAAGCGAAACAGAGAGCACTATGGTTGTTTTTATGTCTTACATGAACACTGCTGAGAATTAATGTTTGGAGGAGCATCGCCATTTGTTAATGATCATCTGAAGACAGGATTCATCTATAATTACACTCTACAAGGGGAATGTGTGTCTTAGTCTTCTGTTAGCTCAGAGACCCAATTATTGAGGTGAGCGGCCTGTGAAGTTGGTGACGGGAACACATGTATAGAAGCACCATTGATATATTGTTTTCAAAGCACTCTGATCACCTTTGAGGACTTTTCACATGTAGCAACTTTTTCCTTTAATTTTTTGTCATCTATACTGAAATTTGGGACATTATTCCTTGATTCTTGTTGGACTTGTTTAGAATTCACCAGTTATTTAGCGCTGCACTATTTATTTGTATATGTCTTGGGAGGAGGCCTGGAGCTGACCTAAGGAGGGATCCATCATTACAAGCCCTGCAATACGCCAATCCGGCTTAAAGGTTCTTCACTATTGCTTGGCTGGGAGGTTCTGGACTTTTACCAATCCTGTGGCAGAGGATTCCTGATCGTATCCCTAGAAATATTGATTTGTGCTTCATCCCGGCTGCTAGGACCACCAAAACGAGACTATCCGGGTGAGCAATACCCACTCAGGCTTGAGTGGTGATGATTGGGACTTGCGTGCCTGAACCTTCCCTGTGTTTCTCTCGTTTCCTACTTTCTTCTAAAGTTTTCTACTTCAGCAAAGTAAAATAAAGCCTGACTGTTTGGGTTTTACATTGTGTGGACATTGGCCTTTCTGAAGACTTTTCTCACACCCTGACAACGTAAGCCTTGGAGGTAGTTTGCAGACCCAACAAAACCAGCCAGTCCCTTAAATGGGGGTAAGTGCTACATACACATTATAGGTGGATAGGGGAATGTTCCCAGTGTGGACCAGTGCTGGAACAGCCAGAGTTGCGCTGTTACTAGTGATAGAATCAAATAGTAAAATTAGATAACTGATATCACCAGAATGGGAGTGCAACAGATTGCTAAACGCATGAATGCTAAACGCATAAACATAAATCCAAAAAGCAATAATAACAAAGTGCAGCGTGCATATGAAACTCAGAATCTGGAATATACATAAATATCCATAGGGGTTGTGCAAAATACCGTATATACTCGAGTATAAGCCGAGATTTTCAGCCCTTTTTTTGGGCTGAAAGTCCCCCCATCGGCTTATACTCGAGTCAGCGAAATTTTTACATTGGAAATAGTACCTGTAAAGAAGTTGCGGCTGCGGCGTCCATCGGTCAAATTCCGCCGTCTCTTCCTGTTCCTTCCGTGATAGGCGATTCTCATCAGACACTCTCCGCCTATCACGAACGGTCTCTCATCCTCAGTTTCCCAGCAGACGTCTGTGATTGGCGGAACACCCAACACAGTGTCTGCTGGGAAACTGAGGATGAGAAAATGTTCGTGATAGGCGGAGAGTGTCTGATGAGAATCGCCTATCACGGAAGGAACAAGAAGAGACCGTGGAATTTGAACGATGGACGCCGCAGCCGCAACTTCTTTACAGGTACTATTTACAATGTAAAAATTATAGGAAACAGTGAGGATAGGAGAACAGTGAGGATAGGAGAACAGTGAGGATAGGAGAACAGTGAGGATAGGAGAACAGTGAGGCATTGTTGACCCTCGGCTTATACTTGAGTCAGTAAGTTTTCCCAGTTTTTTTGTGGCAACATTAGGTACCTCGGCTTATACTCGAGTCGGCTTATACTCGAGTATATACGGTAGCTAAATAAATGTGCAAAGTACAAAATGCAATCCTGTGCAAAGTGCAAAACAAACACTAGGTGCAACTGTGCAAAGCAAAATATAAAAATGTCCAATCTGTAATAAATAGTGCAAAGTCCAAAAACTATGTGCAAAATTGCAATCAAATTGTGAGCATAGCAATCTGATATTCTTTATTCAGTGCAAACAGATTCCATGTGCAAAAGTGCTGGAGAGGTGTAACAGTCTCCTCTTCATGCAAAGGACACACCAGTGAGAGTGGCCTCTCACCTTGCGGTAAAAGGACAACCGCATATATGTGTATATATATCACAGAGGTGGCTGCTCCTCCCTTTTGATCCTGGACCAGATGTGGGTCTTGGGCTTTAGTCTTTGTCACTCAGTGGCAGCAAGGATTTAAAAAAGAAATGGGGTCCCAAATAGTGTAGTATGTTTAAAACCAACAGCGGTATTTATTATATCAACAGTTAAGGGTACTCACATAATACATATAAAACACAACACTTATCTCCTACGAGCAGCGAGCTCGTCTGCTTACGTCTAGCTGTGTGCCTATTCTTCCCACTGAGTGACAATCACCTGGATCACATCCCGATCAGCATGTCAACAGAGAAGGTTATACATTATTACTGCTTCTAGGTGACCAGCTGGGGGCTCGGCTCTATATAACCAATAGTGCCAGCCTTCCCCTGCATGCACCCATAATGTCACCAGCATTAGGTCCTAATAGACTGCCGCCGCTGCCAAGGAGACAGATGCCAGACCAGTGCTGTCAATAGCAGGGACAGGACAGCTGGGGAACCCCACAGTGGCAGAACACCAGGGCCCGGTGGCAAGACAACCTTTGCAACCCTGATAGGTCTCCCACTGCTTTGGACCCTTATATTTTCTTGGTGTGCTGGCAGTGTTGCCAACCGTACGTAGAATTACGGACAATACGTAAATAAAAGGCACTTTTTCCCTGTCCGTAAATGTCCGTAGTAAGGGAAATGTGCCAGTAACAATGGTGCCGATCGCATCGGGTCCGAACTGCGCATGCGCAATTCCGGAAATCGCCGAGAAAATCTGAATCTGAGCCGCCGAGTCTGACTCCTTCACAGCCTCTGCCCAGCCCACCCGCCGCGCCGCAGCCAATGACCTCTCTCAGCGCATTTTCGCGCCAACACCGCCGCCAGTCTAAAAACGGGAGACTAAGAGAGCTGAGCGGCGGGACTCGGGAGCCTGAGTGACGGGGTCGGAGTACGGACCACAGCAGTGACAGCAGCACACATACCCCCCACCGGAGCAACGGACGGACCCCTGCCTGCCTGCCCAGATGAATGTGTGGACTGTGGAGCCTGCTGGCTGCTGCTGCTCGCCGTCGCTGTGCCCAGTGTGTGTCTCTTAAATTGGACTTGGTGAGTCAGTCAGCAGACTAGTAGTTGAGGCTGCAAGTTGCAGACTGGTGGCAGGAGGTGATGGAGGCAGGAGCTGGTGATGGTGGCAGAAGGAGCTGGTGGTGGCAGAAGGAGCTGGTGGTGGCAGGAGCTGGTGATGGTGGCAGGAGCTGGTGATGGCAGGAGGTGACAGAGGCCGAAGGAGCTGGTGGTGGCACTAGGAGCAGGTGGGGGCAGAAGGAGCAGGTGGTGGCAGAAGAAGCTGGTGGTGGCAGGAGGAGCTGGTGGTGGCAGGAGGAGCTGGTGGTGGTGGTGGGAGCTGGTGGTGGCGGCAGGAGCTGGTGGTGGCGGCAGGAGCTGGTGGTGGCAGGCAGGAGCTGGTGGTGGCAGGAGGAGCTGGTGGTGGCAGAAGAAGCTGGTGGTGGCAGGAGGAGCTGGTGGTGGCAGGAGGAGCTGGTGGTGGTGGTGGGAGCTGGTGGTGGCGGCAGGAGCTGGTGGTGGCGGCAGGAGCTGGTGGTGGCAGGCAGGAGCTGGTGGTGGCAGGAGGAGCTGGTGGTGGCAGGAGGAGCTGGTGATGGGAGCTGGTGGTGGCGGCGGGAGCTGGTGGTGGCGGCGGGAGCTGGTGGTGGCTGCTGGAGCTGGTGGTGGCGGCAGGAGCTGGTGGTGGCAGGCAGGAGCTGGTGGTGGCAGGCAGGAGCTGGTGGTGGCAGGCAGGAGCTGGTGGTGGCAGGAGGAGCTGGTGGTGGCAGGAGGAGCTGGTGATGGGAGCTGGTGGTGGCGGCGGGAGCTGGTGGTGGCGGCGGGAGCTGGTGGTGGCGGCAGGAGCTGGTGGTGGCAGGCAGGAGCTGGTGGTGGCAGGCAGAAGCTGGTGGTGGCAGGAGGAGCTGGTGGTGGCAGGAGGAGCTGGTGGTGGCAGGAGGAGCTGGTGGTGGCGGCAGGAGCTGGTGGTGGCGGCAGGAGCTGGTGGTGGCGGCAGGAGGAGCTGGTGGTGGCAGAAGGAGCTGGTGGTGGCAGAAGGAGCTGGTGGTGGCAGGAGATGGTGGTGGGAGCTGGTGGTGGTGGCAGGAAGAGCTGGTGGTGGCAGGAGGAGCTGGTGGTGGCAGAAGGAGCTGGTGATGGTGGCAGGAGCTGGTGATGGCAGGAGGTGACAGAAGGAGCTGGTGGTGGCACTAGGAGCAGGTGGGGGCAGAAGAAGGAGCTGGTGGTGGCAGAAGAAGGAGCTGGTGGTGGCAGAAGAAGCTGGTGGTGGCAGGAGGAGCTGGTGGTGGCAGGAGGAGCTGGTGGTGGCACTAGGAGCAGGTGGGGGCAGAAGAAGGAGCTGGTGGTGGCAGAAGAAGGAGCTGGTGGTGGCAGAAGAAGCTGGTGGTGGCAGGAGGAGCTGGTGGTGGCAGGAGGAGCTGGTGGTGGCAGGAGGAGCTGGTGGTGGCAGAAGGAGCTGGTGGTGGCAGAAGGAGCTGGTGGTGGCAGGAGATGGTGGTGGGAGCTGGTGGTGGTGGCAGGAGGAGCTGGTGGTGGCAGGAGGAGCTGGTGGTGGCAGGAGGAGCTGGTGGTGGCGGCAGGAGGAGCTGGTGGTGGCGGCAGGAGGAGCTGGTGGTGGCAGGAGGAGCTGGTGGTGGCAGAAGGAGCTGGTGGTGGCAGAAGGAGCTGGTGGTGGCAGGAGATGGTGGTGGGAGCTGGTGGTGGTGGCAGGAGGAGCTGGTGGTGGCAGGAGGAGCTGGTGGTGGCAGAAGGAGCTGGTGATGGTGGCAGGAGCTGGTGATGGCAGGAGGTGACAGAGGCAGAAGGAGCTGGTGGTGGCACTAGGAGCAGGTGGGGGCAGAAGAAGGAGCTGGTGGTGGCAGAAGAAGGAGCTGGTGGTGGCAGAAGAAGCTGGTGGTGGCAGGAGGAGCTGGTGGTGGCAGGAGGAGCTGGTGGTGGCAGAAGGAGCTGGTGGTGGCAGAAGGAGCTGGTGGTGGCAGGAGATGGTGGTGGGAGCTGGTGGTGGTGGCAGGAGGAGCTGGTGGTGGCAGGAGGAGCTGGTGGTGGTGGCAGGAGGAGCTGGTGGTGGCGGCAGGAGGAGCTGGTGGTGGCGGCAGGAGGGGCTGGTGGTGGCGGCAGGAGGAGCTGGTGGTGGCGGCAGGAGGAGCTGGTGGTGGCGGCAGGAGGGGCTGGTGGTGGCAGGAGGAGCTGGTGGTGGCGGCAGGAGGTGACGGTGGCAGGAGGAGCTGGTGGTGGCGGCAAGAGGTGACTGTGGCAGGAGGAGCAGGTGGTGGCAGGAGGAGCAGGTGGTGGCAGGAGGTGATGGTGGTGGCAGGAGGTGAGGGGGCAGATGGTGAACAAAAACTGATGGACTAATTTTATATTGAAAATAACAGAAATGTTTTTTTTACCTTTTAATATCTACCTTAAATCGCATTGCTATTTGGATACTGAACTATATTAGTACCCCCCCCCCCCTTACCTTAGTGTATTCACTCTGTGGAAGGTGGTCTCTATTCACCAGAGCCCCCCTCCACATCAGAGTGCCTCCTTACATCATGATCTGCAGCGTTCCCCTTTACATAAGAGTTCCCTTGCACTGTAAGGGGGCATCCTGCAGACTCTGATGTAAGAGGGAACTCTGTGCTGGCTGGGTTATAGTAACCTAACCTTCATGTGAATTGAGAAATATGTTTTTTTACTTTTGTTTAACTTAAACACATTGATATTAGCATTAGCTGTGTGTTTATAGTTGAAATATTGCTATTTGCACTGTTTAGCACTAAAAAACTTAATTTTAGGTACTTTTTTGCAGCATCAGTAAAAAATGCGGCTCTGCCAGTAATCTTCATTATTTTTGCCAGTAAAAAATTGGTGCCGTACAGAAATTTTGGCATCCTTGCCAGTAAATTTCACTTCAGGGGGTTGGCAACACTGTGTGCTGGTGACATATATCTCTTTTCTGCCACCCTGGTGGGCCCCAGTATAGTAGGAAGGGAGCTCACTGCAGAACATGTGAAAGGGCCCGTTGTGGAATCGTAGTAAAGAGCCCCAGGATATATATATACTGTGTATATATATATATATATTAGGGCTGTGGAAATTAACTATTAATTCCTCGATTAATCGATTACGTTTTTTAATCGATCAAAATTCTTTTGATCCATACTCGCCTCTCCGCCAGCTTCCGGGTCTTCAGGGAGTTCCGTCGGAGATCCGGTGACGCCGCGGACACCGGCAGGGCTTGCCGTGTCCATCTGAAGGGCTCCTTTGCTGTGCCTTCATATCTGCATGCTGGTGGGACCTTGCTATCTGCCACACGCAAGGGATGTTACACTTCCCTCTATCAACCTGGGATTCTACAGCCATCCACTGGGAGTTGTGATAGTTCCCTTCACGGGACATCTACATGCCGACGGACTGATGTTAACCCCTCCTCATCTGGATTCAGCAGTGGTATCGTTGTACAGATTTTTATACCAGTATCATACTTAGCTACATGTTTTTATGACTGCTTTTGCTACCGTTTGGTATTACTCGCACCATTTTTACAGATTATGTAGCTACATCGAATTTTATCTCCAGTGCAATATTTATTTTGTTACCTACTTGAAGACTATAAAAGTTTTAATGCTATTCCCATCGAGCGCTGCCTTTGTGTGTTTTTTGTATCCTGCTATCCATTTTTCCAGTGGTTGGTAGATGCACTGGGAATCAGCCTGCAAGGAGATCAGCTAAAAGTAGTTGGATCTGTATGTGCGTTATAATTATTCGAAATTAGTCGATTAATCGATTTAAAAAAAAAAACGATTAATCGAACACGAAAATTTTAATCAGTAACAGCCCTAATATATATATATGTATATATAAAATTGCATTTTATAGTTGGCCCCCCTACTTTTGTCCCTGTCCCCCCATGTGCCCCCCCTAAATAGGAAAGCTGGAGATGCCACTGCAGCTCAGACACCTGCCAGCACCTGCGTTTAGCCCCTTTTTCCAGCCCAGCCAAGTGAAGTGAAGTATCAGAAGTTCACTTTCACTTGCAAAACACAACACACAAAACTGCAGCGTTAGAGTAAGGGCCTGATCCCTACAAGCGCTAGTACTTAATATTTTTGTAGCGATACAAACAGTCCTCTGACAACCAGGTGCTTTCTTACCTGTGAGTATAACTAGTTACCTATAAAGTTATTGGACAAAATGTCGAACGAAAAGTACACTAGTAAAGAGGCCTACAGGATACAGAGCATGACAGATGAGAGTGGGAGTCCTCACAGTCTGATTCAGGCTCGGTATTTGAACCTGTAGTGAGCGACACCCCCGACAGATAGCTCAGACGATAGAGAATGGGTCCCTGCTAAGGTCAGGCATAACCGACCCCGTTTTTCTATTGCTGAAGTACAACAACCGCATGATACTTGTATGCAGCAGTGTCAGTACTAGTGCCGCTCAACCTTCTGGTGAATTGGCAAGCACCAGCAGCCTAGTACATCCTGGTCCTAGACAAACCAGCACTGCAGTATCACTTGGTGACGTGGCGAGTCCCATAAGTGCAGTTCAAGCTGGTGCGGTGGCTAGCACAATTAGTGTCCCGTAGAGTTCGAACACAGGCCCGTAGAGCCCATAGTGCCCTTCCCGCTGCACTTGCAAGTCCGGATTGGCAGCCCACAGATTCTGCAGCGCCCGTACTTCCCTCATTCACTGCCCAACCAAGAATTCAGGTGGAAACAGCAGAATTAACGTCCCTTGAATTTTTTGAGCTCTATTTTACTGAAGAGCTATACGGATCGATTGTGGACCAAAGCATTTTATACGCTGGTCAATTCATTGCCCAAACCCAAATTCACCCCTTGTCAGACAATTTAGCTGGAAACCTATAACGGTTCCCGAATTTAGGACCTTTCTGGGCCTATCCCTCAACATGGACATTACTAAAAAAAAGTGTGAGTTGCGGTCATATTGGTCCACTGACCCAATTTATCATATGCCTGTGTTCTCTGCCGCCATGGCCATTTTATTTGCATTTCAATGACAATGAACTCTGTCATACTTGGGGTGACCCTGAACATGATCGGCTCCATAAAATTCAGCCCCTCGTGAACCACTTCAACGAAAAATTTGCAGCCTTGTTATCCCCGATCAAGAGGTCTGCATTGATGAGTCTACGATTAAATTTTCTGGCCATCTGGTTTCAAACAGTATCTCCCCAGCAAGCTTGCCAGGTATGGGGTCAAAATGTATAAGCTGTGACAGGGCAACGGGCTATACATGGAGTCTTTTAGTTTGTGAGGATAAAGATAGCACCTTGGAGCCCCCAACTGCTCAGACTACAAAGGGAGCAGCGGCAAGATTGTTTGGGACTTGGTGTCAACCTTATTCGGAAAGGGGTACCCTTTATACGTGGACAAGTGGGAAGGCTGCCCGCCTCCTCCTCTGCGTCTGCCGATTTCCGGGTCACTTCCGGTCCTTTCGTTTCTCGTGGCGGCAGACGTTTCAGTGCTCGGCGGCACTTCGTTCAGGGCAGACAAGCGGGGGTGCAAGGTAAGTGTGGGGTCACCCTGGTGGCTACAGGTGCAGGGGGGGGGCGTTTTGGCACTCGGTCTGTGCCTCGTTCGTTCGGCCAGCAATGCTGCTGCTGCAGCAAGGGGGGGGGGGCGCTCTGGCTTGTGATTGGCTGTGCACCGCATGGCTTCCGGGGGTGGGGCTGTTGCTGGTGTCTTTGGGGGCAGGCTTGGCCGCATTTCACGTCCATGATGGCTGGGTTAGGGAGAGGGGGGGGCGGCAGCTCTGCCTTACATGCTTGCTCTGCAGTGTCCTCTGCCAGGTTTCCTGCACACGCTGTTTGGGCTGGGGGGGGGGCTTAGGTGCCACAGGTCACATCTTGCTTAGGGTGGTCTTCTCACAGGTGGGCATGTTTAGGGGGGGGGGCTGTTCCATGCTTGCTCTTTCATGCTTGCTCTTTCCATGGGGTCAGGTGGTAGGATGACCGTCGGTTGTTTTTCATGTTTTTTATTTTTATGTATTGTCTGCTTTTGTTTTCAGGTTCTGCTCCTCTGTCATATTTTGCTTTTCAGGGCTCCTGCCTGTCTCAGTTACGTCAGGTGCGTTTTGGTTAGTTTAGGGTCACGCTCTGCTTCGCAGGGGTGTTTTTGGGGCCGTTTTTGGAGGTTCAGGGTTTTTCAGTTGGTTTTTTCCTGTTTGTCATTTGCACTTGTAGGTGTTTTCATCCGTGTCATTCCTGTTCTTTCGTGAGGCTCCAGGTGCGTGCTTATCGTTTTATTTCACGGGGTGTCTGCTACGTCAGGTCAGCATCCTGCACGTTTAGGGGGCGTTCGGGCCAGGTTCAATATTTGCAGGTGTCATGCAGGTCCTCGGCCACATTCATACGTCATACGTTAGAGGGACTGGGTCGCTGTACGTCTTACTCTCATTCCCATACCCACCACGTCTGTGGGTATTCTAGCCCTGAGTGTTCGTTTTTAATTACCTGTTTTAGCGCTGCAGGTGGCTCGGGCTCGCTCAGTTCTTACACGTAGGGTGGTTGGGCTGCAGGTTTCTTTCACGCGCTGTTGACACATCTCTGCACCCCCCTTTTTGGTTTAGGCGGTCTGTGTTGGGGGGGGGGGGGCTGGTTTGCACGGTTTTTCATCTGTTTTGGTTGTTCTTTTTGTCTTAGATTCAGCATGTCGCATAGCGAGGAGTTTGCGTTCGTTCCACCTTCCCGTTCAGGGGGTTCGGAGCACGACAGCACCCCGTCGATGAGAACTTGGACTGTGCTCAAGCTCGTGGCGGAGCTTCGTCGTAGGGGCATTTCCTTTCCGGCCTCGGCCAGGAAAGCTGACCTGTTTAGGTTGCTGTTCCCCAGTCCGGCGCAGCCTGTCCCCACGGATAGTCTGAGTCAGGGGTCGGTACAAAATGCTCTAACGCAAATTCATGCCTTGCTGAACACATTATCCTCGTCCATGTCACAGATGCAGGACAGGATGGAGGCGGTTGAAGCGCATGCTGCCAGGCCACAGGTAGCTCCTGTTCCACCAGTACCCGCGCTCCCTTGTGCTCCCCCAGGTAACTTGGACATCTCGTTACCTGTAGCAGCCCCTTCTCCGTTAGCCGCCTTCCCATCGGTTCCTCCGGCCCACTTCATTCTGGCTAATTTGAGGAAGGACATATTGGAAGGGAAGGACGTCAACCTGGCTTCCCTTCTGATAGCGTCACAGGATGTCACGGAAAACGAATCATATGCTTGCGGGGAGGTTTCGGTTATCCTAAAGACCAAGGACCCCAGGCTGAACCACAAACTCAGCGTGGCTGAGTTTGTGCTAGCGTTCTGTGTTTTCCGTGATATTATTTGTACGGTCAGTCCGGACGGGAGGGTGGAGTTTGATTTATATATGCACAAGGTGGTTGATCTGGCTCACAAGTACGGTGGTTGTAGTTTCTATGACTACCACCGGTCTTTCTCGGCTAAGGTAGCGGCCACTTGGGCCCAGTTCCGGGCGGTCATGTGCTGGAGCAATGTAGATATGGAGTTGTTCTGCAGACACTTTGCTAATCAGAAGTCCCCGGTGTGCAGCTCGTGCCAGTCCACCTCGCACACCTCTGCCTGGTGCCCGTTAGGTGAGGTCCAAGGTCCCTCAGGGGTTAACAAGCTGTCGGCTGGTGCGTCCTCCTCTGGTCCCTCTGGGCAGGTGGACAAGTTGGGTAGACCGATACATTTTTTAGGGAAATCTCAGGTTTGCAACAATTTCAAAAACGCAGGCTGCAATTACAACCAGTGCAGGCTCCTGCATGTTTGTTCAAATTGTTTCAGGGTGCACCCCAAGTCGTCTTGCGGGGTGAAACCTTTCACCTCTGCATGACTATGCCAGGTCAACGTGGCCGCGTTGGGGGCTCACCTAGAAGCTCACCCTTCCCCCGGGGTCAGGCAGTTCCTCTTAGCTGGCTTCACCCTTGGTTTCCACACGGGCTTGATCACTCTGCCCACCGTCACTTGGGAATGTAGCAATTTTTTCTCAGCAGATCACCATGCGTCCTTAGTGGATGAATTGTTACAGGTTGAGGTAGCCAAGGGCTTTATCATTGGGCCTTTCAGCTCGTCACCTTTTGGCATGTGGAGGGTCAGCCCGATTAGGGTGGTATGTGGTAAATTTTCCAATAAATTCCGTCTCATTTATGATTTGTCTGCGTCTCATTGTTCTCATATTCCGAGTCTCAATGCGCCGATTCCCTCTGAGGAATTTTCCTTGAAATATTCGTCGGTGGATTCAGCTATTCAGCTCATTCTGCAGTTGGGTAGGGGGGCATGGTTGTCCAAAGCAGACATTGCTGATGTATTCAAACTGCTGCCCATCAGTCCGGCGCTTTGGCAACGGTACGGCATCAGGTGGCGGGGTCTGTATTACTTTGCCACTAAGTTAACTTTTGGGTCCAAAAGTAGTCCGTCTGTTCGACATTTTTTCCCAGGCACTCCATTGGATTCTGGTGCACTCCAAGGGTTGTCGCGGGGTAGTACACTACTTGGACGATTTCTTGCGCGTAGAGCGCCCTGGCCGTCCTCCTAGGGATTTGCGTGGGCTCACGGAGTTGTTTGCCGAGTTGAACGTACCACTGGCGCTTCACAAGGTAGAAGGTCCGGCCACTGTCATTGATTTTTTGGGTATCACGCTTGATTCTGGTCGCATGGTTGCTAGTTTGCTCGAGGTGAAGTTGGACAGAATTTGTTTGTCTGTCCGTTCATTTGTTCGTTCGTTGTCTGCACTAAGGAGGAGTTGCAGTCACTCTTGGGTATGCTTAATCATGCAATGAGAATCATTCCGCAAGGTAGGGCTTTTGTCTCCAGGCCGTTGGCCCTGTTCCCCCTTTTTCAGGATGTCGATGCTCGCGTCAGCCTGCAGGCTGACGCTGGCGCCGACCTTGTCATGTGGGACCAGTTTCTGCAGGACTGGAATGGCATCTCCTCGCTCATTCCGCAGCCTTCCAACTCCTCGCCCAGGGTCTTCACTGATGCGGCTGCGTCAGTGGGGTTTGCGGCCATTTGCGGGTCGGAATGGCTGGCCAGTGCTTGGCCTCCGGAAGTTTTTAGTCTGCCCAAGTTCGCGCAGACTTCGGCTTTGTTCGAGGCGTACCCCATCGTGGCGGCAGCTGTCACTTGGGGGCCTGGTTGGGAGGGTAGGTCGGTTTCTTCACCGACAATCTGGCCACCGCCTCCATTATCAACAAAGGCAGGTCAGCGTCCCTGGTCATCATGGCCTTTGTGCGCAGGTTGACATGGTTGAGCTTGAGGTACAGGTTCCATTTTCAGGGGGAGTTTAGTGGGGCTTGTAATGGGGCAGCTGACGCCTTGTCCCGTTTCAAATTCGGTCAATTTTTCTTACAGCGCCCGGATGCGGAGCGGGTGGGCAAACCAGTCCCACACTTTTCCCTTCTCACTATGGACTAACGAGCTTCTGGACGCAGGCGATCTCTTTGGCCAACGCTTCATTGGCCAGCAACACGCGCAAGGCTTATTCCACTGGCTGGAGGCAGTTCCACAGGTTTTCTAGGCTGCATCCGTCTAGCTGTCCGTGGGATATCAGGTTCATCATGGCCTTCGCGGCTTATTGCCACGGCGAGTTGGCGTTGTCCGCGAGTACTATCAAGTCCTACCTGGCCGGGGTGCAACACTTCAAGTCACTGCTTGACCCTTCCTGCCCGTCCATTTTTGCTGCTCACCCTCTTAAAGCCGTGTTGAGGGGTATTGTGAAGTCTCAAGGTCAGTCTCAGGTGTCTAGACTGCCTGTTACCGGCCAGATGGTCCGGGACATGTCAGATTTGCTGTTTGCATCCCCCTTTGGTGTTGGTCCCAGTCTGGTGATCAAGGCTGCCATTTATCTTAGCTTCTTTGGGTTCCTCAGGCCCGGGGAGGTGTCACGGGTTAGTAGTCTGTCTCCTTTGCTGCGTAAGAGCAGTCTTTGTCAGGGTAGTGACCATTTTGCTTTACAGCTTAACAACAACAAGACTAGGCAAGTGGGGCAGGGTTTTGTGGTCAAGTTTTACAGCACTGGTCACAGGTGGTTCCCGTTTGCGGTTCTTGTTGCTCTTTCAGGGTTTCTGGCTGCTTGCCCACTGGACAGTCCTCTGTTACCTTTCCCCGTGGATCCTTTAACGTCCAAGCAGTTTATTGCTCACGTTAGGATTCTGGTCTGGAGGCTGGGGTTGAACCCCAGTTTGTTTAGTGGTCACTCGTTTAGGATTGGGGCAGCTTCTGCCGCATCCAAACAGGGGGTGCCTCCTTTCATCATCAAACACATGGGGCGGTGGAGGTCCTCCTGTTTCAGCCGGTACATTCCCGAACCTCACGCTGAGGTTGTGAGGGCGTTCGCCTCTTTGTTGGATTAAGCTCGTTATTTTGCATGTCTCATTAAAACTTTCTTATACACCTACACATGTGTCTTTTGCCCTCTTTTCAGGTATACCGTCCTGTCAGGCTAAGGCACACCTCAGGCCTTGGTTGGTTAGGGTATGTCACACCTCAGGCCTTGGTTGGTTAGGGTTTATCGGTTCAGGAGGACTCTGACTACAATTTTTATTCAAGCATGCCACTTTTTAGACACCTTTATCAATCAGGAATTGGCACTTGTGGCACCATGCAATCTAATCGTCAGCTCTTCCCCCAACGGCTTGTAAATGTTCAAACTTAGTCTGGGTGAGAGAGCCTGCTTGAGGTCCAACGGGTTACCAACAAGTTACTTGCAGTGAGATGGAAAGACAAACGGAACGTTTTCGTTCTGTCTTCCATTTACCCAGATACGGCAGTCCAAATTCCTACGGCGACTGGTGTTGCTGAGAAGCCCCTCTGTGTCCACAACTACAACCAAAAAATAGGAGGAGTAGACTTCAATGACCAGATGATGGGGCCATACTTAGTTGCCCGTAAGGCCAGACGCTGGTATAATAAAAAAAAAAAAGTGTCTGTATACTTATTCCAATTGGCTCTGTTCAGCGCTTATGTGCTATACAAAGCATCTGGATGAACTGAATACTTCCTAAAATTCCGGGACAAGGTCATCGCAATCCTTCTGTATCCAGCAGGTGCGGTGGCTCAAATTCACAACCCAGCTGCATGAGAAGAATTTTCTGGATGTCTTTCCTGGTACCCCTACCCAACGAGCACCCCAAAAAAGATAGCATGTCTGTAGCAAGTGCTGATACAGGCGCGAAGCCCGCTATTTTTTTGTCACTCCTGTCCTGGTCTCTGAATCTGTGACTGTTTCCATCGCTACCAAACACTAGTGGTGTATTAGACTAGAGTACAGCACGACACAGTCCTAGGGGACATATTCACACAGGGTCTGGAAAGAGGTTAGATGGTCATCGCATTTTGCAAGACCCTAAGCTGAAACGTTCAAAGTTATGATAAACGTGTTACACATTTTTATTTATATATAAGACGAAAATTGTTTTATTGTTCTGCTCTATTTTACTGTATTCTATACTGTAGTGTTTTATTGTGTTTGCCTTGCAGGTATGTCCTACTGTTTTACATTACTGTGATTTGTTAACCTTTGCAGCTACGCCATTCAGCTGCAGCACAGATTTATTTATTTTGACAGCAACAGGGTTTTCTCTCACGATACGCAAATCCGTGACTCCAGTGCTGTTGGAGGCGATTTCACCACCACAGTTAAAAAGGAAGAGCATACATGCCAAAGTACAGGGGCAAAAGGTGGACATTAGGGATGGATTGCCCCTATGCTTTGGCATATATTTTTTACTCTTTTTATTGATACTGCGATTTATTGTTACCATTGTTTGCTTTTCAGGTATGTCATTCATTTACACAGTGATTTCACCACCACAGTTAAAAAAAGAGCATATATGCTGAAGCATAGGGGCAGGGGTGGATTTCCCCTATGCTTTGGCATATATTTTTATATTTAGTGTATGCCCATCATTAGAAGTGGGTAGATGCAGGGTGGTATTCTAATGGTGGGCATGGCACCGTTCAACTGATGTGAATGAAGACCTCTTATCTTTTTTCGTTCAGCCCACAGACTGCATGGGAAAAAAAAAAAAAGAACATTACAATATATGCCCAACAAGGACCAGCGACATAATGGTATGTTACTGGACTTTGAGCGGTTATACTGGAATGATGCCTGCAGGTTTAGGTATCATCTTGATATCGTTTTTATTAGCCGGTGGTCAGGTCTCATGTAAAAGCAATTAGCCGCTAGACTGCATTTACAAGCAGAAGAAGGGAACGTTCTCCCCCCACCCCCCCCCCCGCCATCTTCCATGGATTTATCGGGCTCTCCTGTCCCACCGGAGAACCTGAGAATGCAGCCGGCTGTAATCATCTCTATGGCCTAAGTAACCGGAAGCTATGAGCATTTTTATGACTTTGGTTTCGCCAGATATGAACAGCGCCATTGGGAAAACATCTTATCACACAGATCTTGATGTGGTCAGATGCTTTAGGGCAGAGTACCTGTCACTACCTATAGCTATCATAGGGGATATTTACATTTACATTCCCTGTGATAACAATAAAATTTACATTCCCTGTGATAACAATAAAAATGATAAAAAATGAATAAAAAAAATAAAAATAAATGAAAAGGCACAGTGTAAAAATAAAATGCTAAATACATTTTTTTAAAGCACCCCTGTCCCCCTTTGTGGGAAAACGCAAGCATCGGTCTCGTGTCCTATGTAAACAGCAATTGTACCATGCATGTTAGGTATCACCGTGAACGTCAGCTCGAGGGCAGTAATTCTAGCAGTAGACCTCCTCTGTAAATCTAAAGTAGTAACCTGTAAAGGCTTTTAAAAATCTATGAAGTTTGTCGCTGCTACACAGGTGTGCGTCATTTTAAAGCATTCCGTGTTTGGTATCTATGTAATCGGCATAAAATCATCTTTTTTTTTAACCAAACATTTGGGCAATAGTGTGTTTTTGTGCATTAAAAAAAAAAAAGTGTTTCTCTCCCCCCCCCCCCCCCCCCCCAAAAAAAAAAAATTGGGTTTGGAAAAATCACTGTGCAAATACTGTGTGAAAATGTTTTTGCAACACACACCATTTTAACTTGTAGGGCCTCTGCTTAAAAAAAAATAGGATTTTTGTTCTCACCGTAAAATCCATTTCTCTGACGTCCATGGACTGACACAGCTGGATACTGTAAACGTGTGGGCATATGTCCCTGCTCGCAGGAGAAGATCTAGGCAGAATGTTAGATGTTAGAAACATACATTCTAGAAAAAAACAGAGCTGAACAGCCCCACCCAGGGGGGGGGGCAGTCCCTCCGGACATTACCCTCCCACCTGCAGTCAGCAGACCTCAGTTCGTAACAAAGCAGTACAAACCTTAAAAGGAAGGGTGGGTGCTGTGTCAGTCCATGGACGTCAGAGAAATGGATTTTACGGTGAGTACAAAAGTCCTATTTTCTCTTATCGTCCATGGACTGACACAGCTGGATACTGTAAACATGTGGGACGTCCCAAAGCAGTATCAGAAGAGTGGGAGCAGTAGTAAAGGAACAACCAAAACTTCACTCCAAACAAGCAGAGCTCCTCAACGGAGGAGTTGCAACATTAAGCAGCGGCCTGCAATGCTTTGCGGCCGAAGGGAGCATCCGAACATGCAGCCACATCAACCTTATAAAATCTTGAATCGGTATGAACGGACGACCAGATCGTCGCCTTGCACACTTGTGCAACTGCCGCTTGATGTTGCAAGGCCCAGGAAGCACCAATTGCCTTGGTGGAATGCGCCGCAACCGGAAAGGGAGGCGCACGCCCCTTAAGGGCATAGGCCTGTATGACGGTCTGCCTGATCCACCTAGAGACGGTGGCAGAAGACACCGCTCGGCCCTGTTTTGGACCAGACACAGACTTCCGAATGGAAACAGTAGCAGACAGGTACACTCGTAAGGCTTGTACCCATCTTAATGTATGAAGCGCGAACTCTCAGGGATGCGATGGGTGAGGACACAAGGACGGAAGAACAATGTCCTTCTTAAGGTGAAAGGCCGAGACCATCCTTAGAAAAGAAGGACGGTCGTGGGCGCAACACCGCCATATCCTTATGGAGGACCAAGTAAGGTGACTTGCAGGACAAGGCCGCCAACTCAGACACCCGTCTAACCGAAGCAATGGCCACTAAGAAGGCCACCTTCCGGGACAAGGTCAAGAGAGGAATCTCTCTGATATTCTCAAAGGGATGTTCTTGGAGAACCGAGATGCATCAAATTCAGATCCCAAGTAGGGAGAGGAGGCTTGACAGGGGGGGATCACATGGCGAACCCCCTGCACAAAAGGTGCTATCAAGGAATGGCCCGTAGCGGTCGTTGAAAAAGACAGCCGGGCCAAAATCCGACCCTCAAAAAGGTATGCAAGGCCAGCTTTTGGGTCACACCACGCTGTAAGAACAGCAAAATCCTGGGAACGGAATACATCCGAGGACGCCACTCAAGTTTCTCGCACATAGCGATGTAAGCCTTCCAGGTACGGTGAGATATCTTTCTGGAGGAAGATTCCCGTGTCAACATAGAAGAGATGACCGAATACGAGAGAACTCGGTCCTTCAGCACCTGGCTTTAAACAACCATGCCATTAAAGCCAAGGACTGTAAAGCAGGATGAAGTATGGGATCATGAGACAGAAGGTCCACCCCAATAGGCAGTCGCCAGGAACGTCTGCTACTAGCCGAAGTAGATCGGAGTACCAATGTCGCCATTCCGGAGCAATGAGGATCACTGGAATGGCCTCAGCGCCTACTCTGCGAAGCCGGCGAGGCAACAACAGTAGCGGAGGGTAAGCATATATCAGGCGATACTGCCCCCACGGGCTTCCAACGCGTCTGCCTAGGGGTCCCTGGACCTGACCACGATCTTGCCACCTTGCGAGTGAGTCGAGAGGCCATAAGGTCCACTTCCGGTGCCCCACCTCCGGTAATGGAGGTGGATACACCTCCGGATGCAAGGACCCTTCCCCTGCAATGCACACGGCCAACAGGACCATCTTGCAGCGAGATGTATGAAAATCCCAAAGAGACTCCGCAATGCATCGGAGAAGGGAGGCCCTGGAATACAGGGTGCCTCAACTGTTGGCCAATAAAGGCAACTTGACGGAACTTCCCTAGAAACTCGGTCAGAGGACTAGTACCTCAGCCTCCACAGGTGGCGCAAACCCACCCCGGGCACAGAGACCCTAAAGGCTAAAGCAGTTGCAGTGCACCTGCTAGACGACTGATGGATAAAGCAGAGGCTTTTGCCCAGTCATTGAGCTACAAAAAACCGCCACTAACGGGCGTATCGCTAACCTCAGCCTGGCGAACACAGTCCAAGCCAGTGCTTCTGATCACCACTGAAAGCAGGTGGAAAGTGATACCCCTGAAACCAGGGATCCTTGTGACAATGCTCCATCCAGCAGCTACCCATGGATAAGTGCTGATTTTGCAAACACATAGTTTATACTATGTATTGCGTCAAACGCGCAAATAGAGTGTGGGAGGAAACCCACCCAGCCACAAAGAGCAGAATACCACCACATACGGCGTATGTAGTTTAGTATGTGTGGATAAACCTATTAACCACTTGACCATTGGGCACTTAAACCCCCTTAATAACCAGACCAATTTTCAGCTTTCGGTGCTCTCACATTTTGAATGACAATTACTCAGTCATACAACACTGTACCTAAATGAATTTTTTGTCCTTTTTTTCACACAAATAGAGCTTTCTTTTGGTGGTATTTAATCACCGTTGGGTTTTTTATTTTTTGTGCTATAAGAGAAAAAAAAGACTGAAAATTCTGTAAAAAAAAAAAAGATTTTTTTTTCGTTTCTGTTATAAAATTTAGCAAATTACTATTTTTTCTTCATAAATTTTGGCCAAAATTTATACTGCTACATATCTTTGGTAAAAATAAGTACAAATTGGTGTATATTATTTGGTCTTTGTGAAAGTTAGAGTCCACAAGCTATGGTGCCAATATCTGAAAATTGATCACACCTAAAGTACTGACGGCCTATCTCATTTCTTGAGACCCTAACATGCCAGAAAAGTACAAATACCCCCTAAATGACCCCTTTTTGGAAAGAAGACATTCCAAGGTATTTAGAAAGAGGCATTGTGAGTTTTTTGAAGTTGTCATTTTTTCCCACAATTGTTTGCAAAATCAAGATTTTTTTTTTCTCTTTTTTTTTTCTTTTCACAAAATTGTCATATTAGCAGGTTATTTCTCTCACACAGCATATGCATACCACAAATTACACCCCAAAACACATTCTGCTATTACTCCGGAGTATGGCGATACCACATGTGTGAGACTTTTACACAGCGTGGCCACATACAGAGGCCCAACATACAGGGAGCACCATCAGGCATTCTGGAGCACCCAGGCCAATTCTGACATTTCTCTCCTACATGTAAAAATCATCATTTGTTTGCTAGAAAATTACATAGAACCCCAAAACATTATATATGTTTTTTTGGCAAAGACCTTAGAGAATATAATGGTGGTCGTTGCAACTTTTTATCTCGCACGATATTTGCGCAGCAATTTTTTTAACGCGTTTTTTACGAAAAAAAATGTTTTGTGCTAAAAAAAAAAAAAAAACAGTAAAGTTAGCCCAATGTTTTTACATAATGTGAAAGATGAAGTTACGCCGAGTAAATAGATACCTAACATGTCACCCTTCAAAATTGCACAGGCTCGTGGAATGGCGCCAAACTTCGCTACTTAAAAATCCCCATAGGCGACGTTTTAAATATTTTTACTGGTTACATGTTTTGAGGAGGTCTAGGGCCAGAATTATTGCTCTCGCTCTAACGTTCGCGGCGATACCTCACATGTGTGGTTTAAACACGTTTTCATATGTGGGCGGGACTTACGTATGCGTTCGCTTCTGGATGCGAGCTCACGGGGACAGGGGCGCTTAAAAAAAATATATTTTTTTTTATTGTTCATTTTACTTTATTTATTTTAGTTTGACATGTTTTTCCGCCCCCAAAATTTTTTTGATCACTTTTATACCTATTACAAGGAACGTAAACATCCCTTGTAATAGGAATATGGCATGACAGGTCCTCTTTACAGTGAGATATGGGGTCAATAGGACCCCACATCTCACCTCTAGGCTGGGAAGCCTGAAAAAATAAAAATAAAATAAAATCCTGGCTTTGATCATAGCGGTGAGTCGGTAGAAGCACCGGAGGGTGGCGGGGGACATCCCCTCTCGCCTCCCGTAAGAATGATCAAGCGGCGGAACAGCCGCTTTGATTGTTGTTATGGTGTAGGGAATCGCCGGCTGAAAAAGCTAATATCTGAATGATGCCTGTAGCTGCAAGCATCATTCAGATATCCCCGCACAAAGTCAAGGACGTCATATGACGGCCGGCGGGCGGGAAGTGGTTATTGCGGAGTATGGCAGGGCATTGCGGAGTATGGCAGGGCATTGCGGAGTATGGCAGGGCATTGCGGAGTATGGCAGGGCATTGCGGAGGGTATTGCGCAGGGTGTACTGTGCAGGGTATTGCGCAGGGTGTACTGTGCAGGGTATTGCGCAGGGTGTACTGTGCAGGGTATTGCGCAGGGTGTACTGTGCAGGGTATTGCAGAGTATTGCGCAGGGTATTGCAGAGTATTGCGCAGGGTATTGCAGAGTATTGCGCAGGGTATTGCGCAGGGATGGCTGAGCAGGGATGGATGGATTGCTGGATCCGTGACTGCAATTGTCACAGATCCAGCCCACAGCTGACATGATCTGACATGGGGGAGGGAGCTGACATGATCCGCTCCCTCCCCTCTCCTCTCACACTGTACCGATCGGTACAGAGAGGGGAGAGAGGAACCGGCGTCATCACACGCCGGTCTGTTTACAAGTGATTGCTCCGTCATTTGACGGAGCGATCACGTGGTAAACGGCCGCTATCAGCGGCGATTTACCGTGATTCGTGATGCGCCGGGTCCTCTGGACCCGGCGGTCACGGAGATTCCCGTGTGCGCGCCCCAGGGGGCGCGCGGAAGCGCGATTCTGGGAGGACGTTATATAACATCCTCCCAGAGTTAAGCAACCACCTTGTCGATGTTATTTGTCGGCAGGTGGTTGCTAAGTGGTTAAACACGTATATACTGTGCCAGCAACGAAGGCGCGCACATCATCGGGGCTTGGACGTAAACCAGCCACGCAGATTGCGTACACAACCATGTAGGTATGTTAGACTGCGAATAAACAAATATGTTTATACTGTGCATAGCGCTGAGAATGCGCACACCATTTGAACGCAGGGGAGAAACCTGAGCACCCGGATGAAACCCATGCAGACTGCATACGCATACCGTGTAGGTATTATAGTGTGTGTGTGCTAAACATTTTGCACAAGCCCATGTGTGCATAGCACCGAAGGCGCACACACTGTTGGCGCGTGGGAGGAACCAAAGTACCCCACGCATACTCCGAGAATGCAATACCTACAACTACTGTGAATGTATTTAGTGTATAAGCATAATGTGTATGTTTACACCGTGTATTGCACCAAAGGCATGCATGTCATGTAGCGTGGGCGGAAACCCACGCAGACTGCACAGACATACCGGGTAGGTATGTTAGTATGTGGATATCCAATCGCACAAATTTAGACTGTGCATAGTGCCGAAGCGCCCATACCAATGGAGTGTGGGAGGGAACCGGAGTACCCGGAGGAAAACCACACAGACTGCCTACACATACCGTGTAGGTATTATAGCATGCGTGATAAACATTGAACATGTTTAACTGTGCAGAAGGCCAAAGGCGCACATACTGTCAGCGTGTGGGAGGAAAGCGGAACACCCGGAAGAACTCCACGCAGACAGCACACAGATAGCGTGTAGGAATGATAGCATGTGAATCAACATATTGCACATGTTTATGCTGTGCATTTCCATTGGAGTGTGGGGGGAAAACCGGAGTACCCGGAGGAACCCCACAGAAACAGTATACCCATACTGTAAACATGTATACCCATACTGTAAACATGTATAGTATGTGCAATAAACATATTGAACAGGTCTATACTGTGCAGAGAGCCGAAGCGCACATACCATGAGAGCGCGAGAGGACACCGGAGCCCCCGGTGGAAACCCAGGCCGACCCAGAGAGTATAATACATACATATACTGTGAATGTATTTGGAGTCGTGCATAAACATATTTTGTACGTTTATATCATGTATGGCACTGAAACACAGCATTGGAACATGGGGGGACACCCACGCAGACACAAAGACCAATAACACATACATACACTGTGAATGTATGCAGTGTAGAGGTATAGGATGAGATTAAATTATGGCGCAGAGGCGCATAATCTTCTTTGTATCATTCCAACCTGCTTGACTGTGCTGCCGAAGCAGCATGCAGGTAACAGGTAACCTCTGACCCTCAGACCGTGTGTCTGTCAGAGCTCAAAGCGTTACCCAGGAAATGGCGGGAAATGTTGCCTCAGGATATCACACAGAAGGATCACAGGGACTAGAGACATAAATGAATAAAGTCCTCCCCCCCACCATGCTGCACCGACCAGGGGGAGGGAAACACTGTGTACCACTGTATCATCCATGCTGCTCTTGAGACAGCGTGTGAGGAAAACAGTGAGGAAGCTGTGTAAAAGAAAGGCTTGTCACAGCAATTCCAGCTTGAGAGTGTTCCTCACATCATCAATGAGTTCACTTACAAGCGCCCTGTCATTCACTGACACAGAACTGGAGTCTTCCTCACAAGGGAATGTCCTGTTCGTAAACATTAAATATTCAGAGCTAGGGTCCCGAGCACAGTAGCTAGGCCCATATCTGAATCAGAGCACTCCTTCACTAAAGATTTTTGTGGGGAGAGGGTGCTTATAGCTCCTTTCGCTCGCACACTGCTTCCATTCTGACAAGGAATGATTCCAGGACTGCCGACAACTGGTCCATAAGGACCGCAGGTGCAGGAAACATATGAACATGTTTAACTGTGCAGCACTGCCAGTTGCCCCAGGCAAGTGTGGAGAGCAGGTGTATCAGACTCCAAAACGCCACCCTCTGAGACCTTATACACTATACAGTAAATATACAGTCCACCCACTGGCTACGCTGAAGCGGGGATACCCGGAGGACTCACCAACCCTTAAGGACTGCTCAGTCTGAGATTGTGAGGGGATTCGCGCCGCCGCTAGAACCGAAAATAAATGCGCGGCGGCGCTATAACTGCGCCATTGAACGCCAAGATGGCCGCCGAGCGCGAAATTCAAAGCTCTAATGCGCGCCAATGGCGCACGCAATAATCACCTCAAACAGCGATAATGCGCGCGCAATAATCACCTCACACACCAGAAAAAACTGCAGACATGAGCGCCCAGCCAGGCCAGAGTGACCCCAAGCACCCCACAGCACAGCACCAGTACAGGGTGCAGAGAGCAGCATAACAGGGGGGAGACAGGGGAGAAACCCCCCATATAAAGAAACGCAGCCAGCATGTACTCACCTGCAGTAGGAGAGACTACTTACCCGTCCCTTTCAGGGACCCACTGGCTTGTTTCAGACAGACCTATCACAGAGCAGTACTGCGTAGCTGTCGGCCCGGTCCACCGCGAGAGATAGTCAGTCAGGTACTGTTCAATCTTGAGAGGACCGCGGGAGCATGAAAGCAACCCGGCCACCCCTGGAGTCATGGGGCATGTCGTGAACTGAGTCTCACGCACACAAGGCGAGGATCAGCACGCTCGATGGTCGGACAGGGAAGACTACGAGGATACTAGTGTACCCAACCTGTTGCCCAGCCGACAGTTGATTGAAGGTCTCAAAAATAAAATAATAAAATTCCCAAAGGAATAAAATTTATAAGTAAAATCTTCCAGGAGACTGGCTCCTGAGAGAGCCATGTCTTCTCCTTCTGTTGGCAGAAAAAAACTGAGGTCTGCTGACTGCAGGTGGGAGGGTAATGTCCGGAGGGACCGCCCCCCTGGGCGGGGCTGTTCAGCTCTGGTTTGTTCTAGAATGTATGTTTCTAACATCTAACATTCTGCCTAGATCTTCTCCTGCGAGCAGGGACATATACCCACACGTTTACAGTATCCAGTGTCAGTCCATGGACGATAAGAGAAAATATGTTTGGGGGTTCACTGTAATTTTCTAACAAAAAAAAAATTTTTTTTCATGTAAACAGTGTCAGAACGGGCTTTGTCTTCAAGTGATTATAAGAGTGGGTGATGTGTGGCATAAGCTTCTAATGTTCGGCATAAAATGCCAGGACAGTTCAAAACCCCCCACCCCAAATGACCCAATTTCGGAAAGTAGTCACCCCAAGCTATTTGCTGAGAAGCATGTTGAGTCCATGGAATATTTTATATTTTGCCACAAGTTTCTGGAAAATTACAAAACAATTTTTTTTTTTTTTTTTTTTTTTACACAAAGTTGTCATTTAAATAATATATTGCTCAAACATGCCATGGGTAGATGTGAAATTACACCCCAAAATACATTCTGCTGCTTCTCCCGAGTACGAAGATGCCACATTAGACTTTTTGGCAGTCTAGCCACATACAGGAACCCCAAAACCAATCACTGCAGGATTTCTAAGGGCGTAAATTGTTGATTTCACTCTTCATTACCTATCAGTTTCGGAGGCCAATATTAGCACGAATCCCCCCCCCTTCAAATGACCCCTTTTCGGAAAGTAGAAACCCCAAGGTATTTGCTAAGAGGCACGGTGAGCATTTGCAGGTCTCATTTGTTTTGGAAAAAGAAAGAAAAAGGAAAAATGTTTTATTTTTTCAAAACTTTGTGACAAAAAGCGAGATCTGCAAAATACTCAGCATGCCTCTCAGCACATAGCTTGGGGTGTCTGTCTACTTTCTGAAAAGGGGTAATTCGGGGGGTTTTGGTGTCATCTTGGCATGTCAAGGCCTCCGAAACTGATAGGTGGTGAGGAGTGAAATCAACAATTTACGCCCCTAGAAAGCCTGAAGGCTGTGATTGGTTTTCGGGGTCCTGAGCGCGGCTAGACTGCCAAAAAATCTCACATGTGGTAACCCTGTACACAGGAGAAGCAGAGGAATGTATTTTGGGGTGCAATTTTACATATACCCATGACATGTTTGAGCAATATATAATTTAGTGACAAAAAAATAAAAAAATAAATTTCGGTCGTTTTTCGTTTATATTGCAAAAAATTTAAACCGCAGCAGGTGCTCAAATACCACAGAAAGATCTTTTTGTGGGAAAAAAAAGGATGAGAATTTTGTTTGTGTATAGCATTGCATGACCGCACAATTACCAGTTAAAGCAGCGCAGTGCCAAATTGTTAAATGTGCTCTGGTCATTAACCTCCTTAGCGGTATTCCCGAGTCTGGCTCGGGGTGATTATTTTGAGCTAAGAGCGGTAACCCCAAGCCAGACTCGGGCTGCATCGCAGTATCCAGGGGAAGTTACTTACCTTGTTCCCTGGATCCTGTGATGTCCTCCCGCAGTGTCTGCGAGCCGTGTCTCGCTCGATCCTCACTGCCGAGCTCCGTTCCCTGCGAAGTTGCGGCGCACGGGGACGGAGTTCGGCGCCAAATTCAAAAAGTGAAACACATAGTAAGATAACAGTATACTGTATGTATACTGATTACAGTACTGTATGTAATAATTACACACCCCCTTTGTCCCTAGTGGTCTGCCCAGTGTCCTGCATGCAGTTTTATATAATAAAAACTTTTTTCTGCCTGGAAACTGGAGATTGTTCATAGCAACCAAAAAGTGTCTCTTTATGTCAAAAGTGGTTTTAGACCAGCTAAAAAACAGCGACAATAAATTAGAATCACTCGCAGAATTGAGCGATAGCGATTTGTGGGGAAATTTGTCATCAAACACTAAATCTAATGACAGCGACAATTCTGCAACTGAGCAAATTTCAGTGTTTTTGATTTGATTACATTATTAAATAATTTTTATTATAATTACATTACTATTTGTTATAATTATTTATAGTTATTATATCATAATTTATGATTTTGGGTTTCAAACTTTATCATACCCGGGATGTCTACTAGACTCTTGTTTGGTCAGGTTTAAGTGAGTAATTACTAAGAATTGGCAGGCCTACAATATATAACACCAAATTTCCATGCAAAATAATTGTACCGCTTTTGGTACATAATTCCAGACAGAATCATACCGCCAGGGAGGTTAAGGGGGTAAAATTTTCAGAGGCTGAAGTGGTTAAATAAAGATTGGCAGTAAGGTTTGTGTCAACGAAAACAGGTCAAACAATTCTATTAAAAATATAATATAACAAAAATATGAGTGTTAATTTTTTTCCTATGTATGGAGAGTTTTGGAACGCCCTCTAGTGTGTCGTACATCAATAAATAAAATGGACTAGAAAAAGTCCAAGCATGTTCGCAATAAAAAGACCACAACACCAGTTTATACTAAAAGAATAAAGATTTTTATTAAGCATTGTAAGTTGCATTCAATAGCCTTCAGACATAACGCACCACAATCCACCGACTTCCAAACAAAGCCAACAGTAGTTCATTCTTGCACAGTCCATGAGTTGGGGCAAAACTCCTTTCAACTTACATTAAAATGCCTACTCAGCTCTTGCGGGCAAAAGAATGGGGGGAGTTACACCTCATTTCTGATCACTAATGAGTTATGAAGAGCATCAGGAGAATTATATGAAAACGAAGAGAAAGAAATGATTTGGATTTTTTTTTTTCATAAAGAACATTTAAAAGGTTTTGGAAACACTAACAGAAACATCAAAATGATACAGGTGTACTCAGCGTAGGAAAAGGCTGAAGAGCTCAGGAACGGGCAAATCCTGTCCTGCTACAGAAGTGGGGGGGGGGGGGGGTGAATGGGGGAAGGTTTAAAGATCAAAAGCACTTTTAAGATTATTTTTTTTAATCACAGAATCCATATTTGCTAATGTGAAAACAGCAACAGAGAACAATAATGCAATACAGCAATGGATACACCAGAGAAAAAACGTTGATATTTAAACGGCTAGTTAATTTTTTTTTTGTTTTAGGATAAATGCAACAGAGGTCAATAATCACAAAATTTTCTTTAAAAGGTTAGAGCGAGATCAGTCAATGACTAAACATAATTAACATCTCATCGAACTATTACTGATTATTAGTTTTTTTTGTTTTCTTGTTTTGCAGATGGGCACAGAACTTTGTAAGAATGGCAGAAAGAGGACGAGAACATGCATAATATTGACTACACACCTTAAAAAGGATGAACCATGCAAGGTCAATAGTAGCACTAATGGTCTACGTTTGATTCAAAAAACCACACAATTTCATTGATCACGGATGCATGGTAGAACAGTATTCACTGAAACTTTTTTTTTATTATTATTATTATTTTGTGAGCGGCTGTTTTTTTTTCCAGGGGGGAAAAAAAAAGGTTGTTGCCCCTTTTTTTTCTACCCTCCTCTATGATTTCTAACTTTGCTTGAATAGTATGAGTAATGAGTATTTAAAAGATTAGCAAAAATCTGTAAATGTTAACGCTATAATGGTTTGTGTTCCAATAAAGTTGCACATCGTAGTACGAAAAAAAAGAGAAAAACCACATCAACAGCGATGAAATAATAAAGAATGAAAGAGAAAAAAAAAAAAAAACTGTTTGTGCCATATCATAATCCGGAAAACCAACGTTTCCGATTTTCTTTTAACGTGACACAGTATTGTAAAATCAAATATAATGGCATACATATGGTGCCAAATGCTACAAATTATACTTAAGCTATATATATATACTGAAAAAAGAACTGCCATAAAATTGTGTTTGCTTGTATCTAAAGATACAGCACGAGCGGTTTTTGTTTACGCCTTGTTGTAGTAACCAGTTTTAACTTTGCGCATGTTTCGTTAACATATGGGAGTCAAATGCTCTTCAAAATATGCTTAGCTTTTTTTTTTTCCTTGTAGCATTTTGACTACAACTGGTTAAAAAGAAAATAAAACCTCTGAAACTTTTTTTTTTCGTCTGACGTCAAAAGAGGGATCCGAATTTCCAAATCCTCATTTTTCACTTACGGAAAGGAAAAAATGTACGTAACTGTAGGCTCTCCTTCTTTCCAGATATTCCTAACCCTGAACTTTCTAACATCCTTCACCCTCTAGAAAAATAAGTTTACTCTTCTTTTTTTAAGACAGAGGCCTCAAGGGTTTCCTCCTCGTGGTGCCCGCTGTCTGGATCTAGTGCATTTAAATGAGGATTCGTATTGCACACTTTAGAGTCACTGCTTAAGGCACTTTCAGAGTGATTCGGAGGCTGAGTGTCTGCAGAGCCCCCGTTGATCTGGGAAGCTTGGGTGTCCCCGTTCCCCACTCCGTTCTCAGTCAGAGAACCATCTGAAGACACGGCGGATGATTTGGAGTCTTCGGATTGTGTCTTAAGCTCTTTGGCCACTTCTGCCGCAGAAGTAGCGTATGCTGGCTTGGTCTGTGGAGCAACATGGAAATAAAAAAATAAAATAAAAATTATTCTTTAAAAAAAAATATTTAGCTGATACTGTCTGTGCACTTCCTTGCAAACAAAGAGAACGGAGCAACTGCCAATGGTAGAATAAAGCTCCACAATAGTTTTACACATTACAAAGGTTTTTAAAATTGTATTTCAGACACTTGCTTGCTCTGGTTCTGGAGACACATATGAAAGCATTTCTCAAAATGTTGCCAACCAGACTGTTAAGCAAGAGGGTTTGTCTTTATTATACTACATAAACAGTCTTAGTGTTGTATTGGAATGGGCGCAGCTGAAGGCTCACTTTAAAGGATTCTCTGTAGGCATCTCACCAAAGCTAAGGCTAATATTTTAGAGGATACTTCCAAATTGACTTCAGGAGGCTGTAAAGGCTGAAGATTTTTTTTTTACCTTCGGGCATTGAAGGTAAAAATAGGATTTTTATAACAGCTTACCTGTAAAATCCTTTTCTTGGAGTACACCACGGGACACAGAGCTAGTCATTACATAATGGGTTAAGGGTCACCAGCGGTGATTGGACACTGGCACAACCAATGGAAGACAGTTCCCCTCCATATAACCCCTCCCATCAGGGAAGTACCTCAGTTTTGTAGCAAAGCAGTAAGGTTCCCATAAGAAGGGTGGGACCTCTGTGTCCCGTGGTGTACTCCAAGAAAAGGATTTTACAGGTAAGCTGTTATAAAAATCCTATTTTCTTTATCGTACACCACGGGACACAGAGCTAGTCATTACATAATGGGACGTCCCAGAGCAATGCTCATATGAAGGGGGGGAGACACAGATCAAACCGACCGCTTGCGGACCAGAAGCCCTATACTGCTGCCTGCAGCACACTTCGCCCGAAGGCGGAATCCTCATGTCCTTTCACATCTATTTGATAGAATTTGGAAAATGTATGGACTGAGGACCAAGTTGCAGCCTTACAGATCTGAGCCATCGAAGCCTGGTGGTGCACTGCCCATGAAGCACCTATCGCCCTGGTAGAGTGCGCCTTAACAGGAAAAGGAGGAGTCCTGTTCTTTAAACCATAAGCTTGAATAATTACTTGTCTAATCCACCTGGAAATGGTGGATTTTGATACCGCTTGGCCCTTCTTGGGCCCATCTGGTAAAATAAACAAAACATCTGTTTTACGTATCTGAGCAGTTGCTTGCAGATACACCTTTACCGCTCTCACTAGATCTAGAGAGTGTAATAATTTTTCCCCCGCCATCCGCGGGTTTGGAAAAAAGGAAGGCAGAACAATGTCTTGATTCAAGTGAAAAGCCGACACCACCTTAGGCAGAAAAGCCGGATGGGGTCGTAGTACGATCTTGTCCTTGTGACAAATTAGATAAGGCTCTTTACAAGAAAGAGCTGCTAGCTCTGATACTCTCCTAGCAGAAGCTATAGCAATCAGAAAGGCCAATTTCCTACTTAATATAATTAAAGGAATATGGCGAATAGGTTCAAAAGGTTGCTTTTGCAACACTGACAATACCAAATTCAAATCCCATGGACACAAGGGAGACCTGACTGGAGGATTTATCCTCAGTACCCCCTGAATGAATGTCCGAACTAGGGAGTGAGATGCCAATGGTCTCTGAAAGAAGACTGATAGAGCCGATATTTGCCCTTTGATGGTGCTAAGGGCTAATTTCATATCCACTCCTAACTGGCAAAAAGCAAGAATCCTACTTATTTCATATTTCAGAGGATTCCAACTTCTGGATTCACACCAGGAAACGTATGCTTTCCAGACTCTATGATAGATGAGTCTGGAGGCTGGCTTTCTAGCATTAATGAGCGTAGAAAGAACCAGGCCAGAGACCCCTCTCTTTTTCAAAATGTGGGTCTCAGCAGCCAGGCCGTCAAATTTAGCCTTTGTAAGGAAGGGTGGAATACTGGACCCTGTGACAACAGGTCGTGTCGAAGTGGAAGCTTCCAGGGCCTTCCTATCGCCATTTTTACGATCTCGGCATACCAAGGCCTCCTGGGCCAGTTTGGGGCCACTAGGATTACTGGTATTCCCTCCTCCTTGATCCTGCGAAGCAGTCTTTGTAGAAGAGGGATCGGAGGGAATGCATAGATCAGTGAGAACTGATTCCATGGAGTTATTAGAGCGTCTGTCCCGTAGGCTAGAGGATCTCTCGTTCTGGACACAAAGTTGTCCAATTTCTTGTTGAACCTGGAAGCTAGCAGGTCTACATCTGGGTTTCCCCATCTCAGACATATGGCCTGAAAGATCTCTGGGTGAAGAGACCACTCTCCTGGTAGCAGCTGCTGACGACTCAGGTAGTCTGATTGCCAGTTTTCTATCCCTGGAATGAAGATTGCAGAGATGCAAGGTACATGCTCTTCTGCCCATGCCAAGATCCGGTTCACCTCTCTTTGGGCTGCCCGACTGTGGGTGCCTCCTTGGTGATTGATGTAAGCTACTGCCGTAGCATTGTCGGATTGAACCCGAACTGGGTAGCCCTGTAACCTGTATGTCCAGGTTTTGAGGGCTAGATATACCGCCCGGATCTCTAGCACATTGATGGGCAGGATCCCCTGAGTCTTGGCCCAGGTTCCCTGGGTAGAAGCCTCCTCGAATACTGCACCCCAGCCCGATAGGCTGGCATCCGTAGATACCACCTTCCAGGCCACTGGGAGGAAGGACTTTCCCTTCCGTAAATTCCTGGCTTCTAGCCACCAATTGAAGCTGTGGCGTACTTGTGAGGACAGGCGCATGGGTATATCCAGAGCTTGGCTCTTCCTGTTCCAGGAGGCTAAAATATTGCCTTGAAGTAGTCTCGAATGAAACTGGGCGTAAGGGACCGCCTCGAAGGAGGCTACCATCTTTCCCAATAGTCTCATGCAAAGGCGAATAGACGGCCTCTTGTTTGCTTTGACCTTGTGGATCAGGTCTTTCAGAGACTGTATCTTTGGCTCTGGCAGGTATACCCTGTTTTGGGCTATATCTATGATCATGCCCAGGTACACTATCCTTCTTTGGGCCTGGAGAGAGGATTTTTGTAAGTTTATAATCCATCCTAAATGCTCCAGGTATCCTACTGTAGTGTCTACAGCGTGATCCAATCCCTCCTTTGACTGATCTATTAATAGTAGATCGTCTAGATAGGCTGTTACCGCAATGCCCCGTGTTCTTAGGTTTGCTAACAGAGGAGCTAGCACCTTTGTGAATACTCTGGGCGCGGTGGCTACACCAAATGGCAGGGCCACAAATTGAAAGTGGCGATCTTCTACCGCAAACCTTAGGAATCTTTGGTGAGCGGGGAGGATTGGTATGTGTAGATATGCGTCTTTGATATCTATGGACGCAATGAATTCTCCGCCTTTTAAAGTAGTGACCACGGATCGAATCGTTTCCATTCGAAAATGGCGAACGTTCAGAAACTGGTTTAGATTTTTTAGATCCAGGATGGGTCTGACTTCTCCGTTCGGTTTTGGAATCACAAAGAGGTTTGAATAAAAACCTGAACCTTGCTCCTTTTGGGGTACCTCTGTAACCACACCTTGAGCTATTAAGTGATTCAAACCTTTGAAGAAGGATCCTCTTTTTTGTGGATCCTTGGAGAGTCTTGAACTTCGGAATTGAGAAGATGGGATCTCTCGAAATTCCAGTCTGTACCCTGAGGATATTGTGGATACCACCCATTTGTCCTGGGTTTCTGTCCGCCAAGTCGCTGAGAACTGACGAAGCCTTCCCCCCACTCGGCCGAGCGGGGGCGCCCCTTCAATGAGAGGTTTTGGGGGCTTGCTTATTAGCTCTTGAACCCCACGGCTTCTTGTTCTTCTGAGCCTGTTCTTTGGCTTTTTTGGGCGGCTGAAAAGGCCGTCGCCACTGGCTGGAGTCAGATTTCCCGGGAGCTGGGGAGAGAGTATTTAAAACAAGGTCTCTTGTTTTTCTTTCTCTCAGGTAAAAGTGTCGTTTTACCACTTGATATCTTTTGGATATATCTTTCTAAATCTTCCCCAAAGAGGCATTCGCCATGGAACGGGAAACTTGCCAACAACTTTTTGCATGGGGCTTCCGCTGACCAATGCTTAAGCCAAAGTACTCTGCGCATCTGTACCAGCTGGAGTGTAAGGCGTGATGCCTGTATGATAGAATCTCTAATGGCATCCACTGTGAAGCATAAGGCTTTAGGCAAATTCTCCCAATTTTTAGCCTGCTCTGAAGGCAGCTCCTTCAGCCCCTGCTTTACCTGTTGGCTGACGACCTGACACATACCGACTGCTGCTACTGCAGGTTGGGTAATTGAGCCGGCCAAAAGGAAGGAGGATTTCAGTAAGGATTCCAACTTCTTCTCAGAAGGATCTTTAAACACTTGTACATTATCCACTGGACATGTCAGGTTTTTATTTACACAAGAAATAGCCGCATCTACCGTAGGCAGGCTCCATTTCTTTAAAAAAATTTCCTCCATAGGATAAAGAATGTTAAACTTTTTTGGAGGTGAAAAACGCTTATCTGGATGTTGCCAGTCTGCGTACAATAGATCCTCTAGTAACGGATGAACCGGGAAGGAGCATGCACCTTGCAGGGATCTTAATGATCCTAGGGAGGAGACAGGTGATTCTGTTACCTCCAAAGAGGGTAACCTAAATGCAGCTCGTACGGCTCCTGCATAGCATTGCACCTGTGACTTTAAAATCTGGGATACCGAAAAAGGCTCATCCGATATCCCTGATCCGTCTGACTCCTCATCCTCTGCTGATGTAGCCTCCTCCTCATCCTCCTCCTCCTCAGGTACTTCTGAAGGGAGGTCCAATACTGGAGGAGATCTGCTTCGCTTATTGTCCTTTTTAGAGGATTTAGCGATTAAAGTAGAAATTTTCTCCTCCAGATTATTTAGGGCAGCTGATAAAGTGTCCTCAGTGACATATGCAGGCCCAGGCTTCACTGGGGAAGCCGCCATACCTGACAGAGGTAATGGCTCATCCTGTACAGGTGCTTTTGGCAACACAGGAGAGGAAGGTACCGAGTCAGCACAGCTAGAGCCCCCTGTCTCAGGCGGCGGTGCTCTTTTATCTCTTTTTGTCCGCATTACTTCCCCTGGAAGGCTTACTGTTTAGACAAAATACAAGGTACCTAAATGCATATACTACCGTGTTCAGTTTAGCAAATACATTAAGTATGCAACTTTTAACACATAACTATGCATAACATGGATGTCTTCTAGGAAGTACCCAATCCAACCACATGGAGTCTTACGTCCCTGTATAGCTGCTGTGTTTCTCTGCCAGGAACAAGAGAACTAACGAGCTTGCTTGCTGCTGCAGTGCTTTTTACACTGACAGTCTTTTAAAATTTGGCGCCGTTTCTGTGCCCGCGCGCGCCACGTGCCCGCGCACGCCTCGGCCCCCCCCTCCGATAAAGCGCGCTCGCGCGCGCGCGCGCGGCCTTTAGCGCTATGGTGGTGGCCATAGTGAGAGAGGACTCTCATCAGCCCCTGTCCCCACTTACCTGCATCTGCAGGTGTCTGTATCGGCCACCGGAAGGAGGAGCGGGGTGCTCAAGCAAGCTCAGCAGCGGAGGTGACGAGCAGTGTACTTCGCCGAAGCCGACACTGAACAGAGTGAGGTGAGTATATTCAGCTCTTTACTCCCCCCAGTGGTGGAAAAAAAGAAGACATCCACTTTTTGAAAAAGGTCCCAACCTAGTTATGGACCTTCTAATCTCACCTTATCCACGCCGCAGGTTTTTCTGCTGAAAGTTTTCAGACAGATACCAAACTTCACCCTTCACGGTGGGCTATGTGTGCCAACCTTCAGGGATATGGGTTCCTATTTAAAGGATACCTCTCCCCTGGGCCTTGTACAAGACTCTTACCAGGACTTTATAGCGAAATAGCGAAAGTGCTGGATCTTAGAGCCCAGTCCTCCGAAGAGAGACATTACAGGCGACGCCTCATGGATGAGGCCCGGATCCCATCCAGATTCAGCTCATTTGTAGGCATCTTGGATGGATCCGAAAGCATAGCTCTTTTACCCCCAGAGGGTCTCTTTGGTAGAGCTTTCCTTTAGCACCTCCTAACGCGTCCAACACCTTTCGACACTGGCGAAAAAACTGAGGTACTTCCCTGATGGGAGGGGTTATATGGAGGGGAACTGTCTTCCATTGGTTGTGCCAGTGTCCAATCACCGCTGGTGACCCTTAACCCATTATGTAATGACTAGCTCTGTGTCCCGTGGTGTACGATAAAGAAAAACCTTCTGTCTACTGCTCCCTCCACAGTTTGTATCTACACAATTTATTTAGGATATTTGCAGTCTTATGATTTTTTTTTTATTTTAGGAGTAATGAATAGCGTTATTTTTTTTCTTCACTTTTTAATAAAGCTGTATTCTTTACAGATGGCTTATATGTGATGCACTCAATGCAATACCGATAAGTAAACAAGTCTGTTGGGCTTCTTTACACACTCGATACTAGATCCATAATGGAGACCACGTGATGTATTCTAGTCTGTAAGATCGGGAGTGTAAAAGAGTCCAAACCGAGACTTGACTTCCCTGCTTCCTATATCTGAGTGACGGTCTGACATGGCGTCCGTACCCCAGATTATGTCAGGTATGATAACGCATAGGCACAGCCTATTGTGACATCACTACGTCGGTTCTGGAAGCGAACCTGTATTATCCACGGATTATATACCAAAAAGCCCTTATTCTTGGAGGATATGTAAGTGTTACTATTTCTTTTATTCAATAAACCTCTCTACATACTGAGTTACGCCATGCAAGGTCTCTCTGTCTATTTTTAAGCACATATACTGCAGAGCATTTGGTTACAGAGGTGTGCAATGGTAATGCCTGCGATGGACCATCACTATTGAGGATCCTTGGATATCGGTATACTACATGCCCAAATTGACCTATCTGTAATTGATAGTAAATTTCGTCTGAAAAGCCTCGTGTTTGACCACTGGGTAGAGCTTTGGACACAATACACGTGTTTTAGTTGGAAGTTGCTCTCACACTTTGGGATTTTTACAATAAACAGATTGTCATCTGATCACTGGAATCATTGTGGACTTTATTTCTCATCAATATCCAGGTGATCACTTATTTTTCTTTTCCCATTTTAGCGCAACATTTTGTATTTAATTTCTGATGCTATGTCATATCACATGGTATGTTGCAGCTGTTTGCTTTAAACTGTAGTTTGACTTTGCGCAATTTTTGTTACCATTTACAAAAAATCTTATGGTCCAAAAATGCTGATCAATTCTGACTAGCCAAGTTTTTAAGCTTTTATCAGAGTTAAGCCTCGTACACACGATCGGATTTTCCGATGGGAATTGTGTGATGGCAGGCTGTTGTCGGAAAATCTGACCGTTTGTATGCACCATCGGACAATTGTTGTCAGATTATCCGATCGTGTGTACAGAAGTCTTTTGGACAAAACTCCAAAGTACAAACATGCATGCTCAGAAGCAATGCTAACCATAACACAACATTAGCAGAAGTTGCCCAAAGGGTGGCTCTAAAGAGCTGAAAAACCACAATTTTGTGTTTGTTGGCCGACAATTCTTTGAACATGTATTGCATACAAACGGCAAACAAAAGTCCTACGCTTTTTCTGTGGAAAATCAGATTGTGTGTACCAGGCTTTAAAGCAGTGGTTCTCAACTCCTGTCCTCAGGACCCACTAACAGGCCAGGTTTTCAAGATAACTGAAATACACCACAGGTGATATCATTTGCTGCTCAGTGATTGCAGAATTCTAGTCTGCATCTCTCCAAGGTAATACTTAAAATCTGACCTGTTAGTGGGTCCTGAGGACAGGAGTTGAGAACCACTGCTTTAGAGCATTTTTACAGCTGCAAAACTCCTCTTAAAACACACTAGTTCTGGGGGTTTTTCCAGCCAGAAAAAGCCCCTGCCAAAAAAAATAGGATTTTTTGTACTCACCGTAAAATCCTTTTCTCTGTCGTCCATGGACGGACACAGCCTTCTCAATTCTTGACATATGGGTTATGTTCCTGTTCATAGGAGAGGACTAGGCAGAACATGTTAAATGTTTAAACACATGTTATACTAATCAGAGTTGAACAGCCCCCTCCAGGGGATGGTCCCTCCAGACAAAACCCTCCACCCTGCAGTCAGCAGCTCTCTGTTCGTAACAAGCAGTACAAACCTAAAAAAGGAGGGTGGGTGGTGTGTCCGTCCATGGACGACAGAGAAAAGGATTTTACGGTGAGTACAAAAAATCCCATTTTCTCTTTTCGTCCATGGACTGACACAGCCTTCTCAATTCTTGACATATGGGACGTCCCCAAGCAGTGTCAAAAAAAACGAGGGGTGGGAACAGTATCAAAAACAACTAACTTCACCCCAAACAAGCAGAGCTCCTCAACGGAGAAGTTGTAACCTCAAACAGCCGCCTGCAAAACCTTGCGGCCGAAGGAAGCATCTGAAGATGCACTCGCATCAACCTTCTAAAATTTTGAGAAAGTGTGCACGAACGACCAGGTCGCCGCCTTGCACACCTGTGAGACAGACGCTTGATGTCGGAAAGCACAGGAAGCACCAATTGCCCTGGTTGAATGTGCCGTGACCAGAAAGGGGGGCGCCCGCCCCTTAAGGGCATAGGCCTGTATGATGGTCTGCCTGATCCACAGAGAAATGGTGGCCGACGAGACCGCCAGGCCCTTTTGTGGACCAGACACCGACACAAACAGTGAGTCAGACCTCCGAAACTGAGCTGTAACAGACAAGTACACCCACAAGGCACGTACCACGTCTAAAGTATGGAGCGTAGTCTCTCTGGGATGCGACGGCCAAGGACACAAGGACGGCAGCACAATATCCTCATTTAGATGAAAGGCCTAAACCACCTTCGGAAGGAAGGCTGCGGGCGTAGCACCGCTTTAACCTTATGGAGGGCCAAGTATGGTGACTTGCAAAACAAGGTCGCCAATTCAGAAACCCTTCTGACAGATGTAATGGCCACTAGAAAGGCCACCTTCTGAGATAGTGTCAAGAGAATAATCTCTCTGATGTTCTCAAAAGGAGGTTCCTGAAGAACCGAGAGCACCAGATTTAAATCCCATGGAGGAAGAGGTGGTCTAATTGGGGGAGCCACATGTCGAACCCCCTGCACAAAAGTACCCACCAGGGAATGGGTCGCCAAAGGCCGTTGAAAGAAAAGAGCCAAGGCTGAAATCTGAAAACAGCAGGATCCTGGAAACCGAATACGTCCGTGGATGCCACTCCATCGCTTCACACATAGAGATTTAGGCCTTCCAAGTACGATGTTAGATCTTCCTGGAAGATTTCCGTGCCCTCAGCACGGTCGAAATGACCGAATCCGAAAGACCTCGGTCCCTTAGTACCTGGCTTTCAATAGCCATGCCTTTAAAGCCAGCTACTGTAAAGCAGGATGAAGTATGGGCCCTTGAGACAGAAGGTCCTCCCGAATTGGCAGCCGCCAGGGTAAGTCCGCCCCCAGGCGCACAAGGTCAGGGTACCAAGGACGCCGGGGCCAATCTGGAGCGATTAGAATCACCGGGATCCCCTCAGTCTCCACTCTGCGGAGCAGACGAGGAAGCAACTTCAGTGGGGGATAGGCATAAATTAGCCGATACTGACCCCGCGGGGCCACCAACGCGTCTGCCCAGGGATCTCTGTACCTGGCCACGAATCTCGACACCTTGCGATTGAGCCGGGAGGCCCACGTCCGGCGTGCCCCACCTCTGGCAAAGGAGTTGAAACACCTCCCGGTGCAATGACCATTCCCCCTGGTCTAGCATCTGGCGACTCAGATAGTCCCCGCCTGCCAGTTTTCTACGCCCGGAATGTAGACGGACGACAGATCCGCACACTTCTTTCCGCCCACCGCAGGATGTGAGCGACCTCGGACGCTGCAGCCGAGCTCCTTGTTCCCCCCTTAAGGTTGACATAAGCCACCGCTGTGGCATTGTCCGACTGAATCCTGATCGGGCGTCCCTGTAGTCTCCCTGAGAGGAGAGACAGTCTGATCGTTCCAGGACATTGATCGGCAGACGGGATTCATCCGGAGTCCAGCGACCCTGGGCCAACTGGACTCCCCAGACTCCCCCCCAACCTGTGAGGCTGGCGTCTGTCGTAATCACAGTCCAATGGAAGGGAAGGAACGACTTCCCTGACTGAAGAGCCGGGGATCTCAGCCACCAACTCAGAGAAGCCCTGACCAGGCGACTGACCTGAATCTGATGATCCAGACACAACGAAGATTTGTTCCATTTGGACAGGATCTCCCTCTGCAAGACTCAAGTGTGGAATTGGGCATACGGTACTGCCTCGAAGGAGGCTACCATGAGACCCAGAACTCGCATACAAAAGCAGAGAGACGACCATTTGCGGGATGTCAATAACCTCACCGCAGACTGGAAAGTCTTAAATTTTTCCAAAGGAAGGAAGACTCTCGCCTCCTTGGAGTCCAGAATCAACCCTAGATACTCCAAATGCTGAGTCGGTGTCAGGACCGTCTTCTGAATGTTTAACACCCAACCGAATTCTCGGAGGGTCTGACTGGCTATAGCCACATCTTCCTCTAATTCTGAGCCAGAAGCTGCTCTCAGAAGAAGATCGTCTAAGTAGCCCACGATAGCAATGACTCGCTGTCTCAGCAAAGCCAGAATCGGGACGAGCACCAACGCGAAAAGCCACAAACTGATAGTGGTCTTCCCCGATTGCAAAGCGCAGAAACCTCTGGTGTCTTGTGCAGATTGGGACATGCAAGTATGCGTCCTTGATGTCCAGGGATGCCAGAAAGTCCCCCGGATGGAGCGCAGCAACCACTGAACGAATGGATTCCATGCGGAACTTCCGAAGCTTTACAAAGACATTTAAGGCTTTGAGATCCAGGATCGGACCGACTCCGTCCTTCTTTGGGACCACAAACAGATTTGAATAAAAACCCTGAAACATCTCTTCCAGTGGTAAAGGTAAAATCACTCCCGCCCCTAGCAAATTTTGCACTGCCTCCAAGAGGGCAGACCGACGAGCCGGAAGAAGAGGAAGATTTGAGGGAAAGAATCTGTTCGGAGGACGGGAAAGAAACTCGATCTTGTACCCCGAAGTGACCACCTCGCAGACCCACTGGTCGGAGAGCAGGGAGGTCCACCATGCCGTGAACCTGCGAAGCCGTCCCCCCACTTAGGAGTCGGGCGGGGGCAAAACTTCATGCAGTGGCAGGCTTGCTTGCTGGCTTGTTGGGCTTGCGCACCCAGGGGCACTTCTGTCGCCCAGCTGGACCCTTCTCAGCTTGGGAGGGTCTACCCGCGGACCTTGACTGACGAAAATACTGCTTCTGCGTTGGAAAGGAAGGACTCGGTTTATGGCGCTGCTCCTTCCCTTTAGTGGACTGAGGGAGAAGAGTACTCTTACCCCCAGTGATATCCTTAATAATGTCATCCAGCGAGGTACCAAAAAGCCTCCCACCTTTGAAGGGCAAGTCTGCCAAGGCTTTCTTGGAAGCCTGGTCAGCGGACCAGTATTTCAGCCAAATTAGGCGGCGCATTACCACCGCAGATACAGAGGCCCTGGAGATAAGGGGGGCTGCATCCAGAGTGGCATCACAGACATACACAAGGCCCTGCACAACTGGTCGGCCAGTCTTACACACTCCAGAGGGAGCTGATGTTCCCCCACAGTCTGGTGCAAAATCTTTGCCCATTCAGTGAGCATCTGACACACCAAGGTAGCAGCCAAAATAGGCCGCAACGCAGACCCCAATGAGGTGAACATGAACCTACTCAGCGCCTCGGACCTCCTATCAGTATGGTCCTTAAATGCAGGGGTCTCCTCTACAGGGAGAGTGGTTACTTTATTTAACCGAGCAACCGGGGGGTCAACAACCGGAGGAGAACCCCATTTGGTCAACAACCGGAAGAGAAGCCCATTTTTTCAAAAGGCTCTCCTCAAAGGGATACCTGACCACCAGGCGCTGAGGGACCACAAAGGACTTCTGCGGCTTTTCCCATTCCTTATCTATGAATTTATCAAAAAAGGACAAATAGGGAAACACCTTCACAGAGCGGGTCGATTTGTGCGACCCAAAAGAGACTGACCCCTCCGTGGACGCCTCAGCTGCACCTTCCAGCTTAAAGTGGCTGTAAACCCTGCTTTTTTTTTTTTAAAACAACCTGCAAAACAAAGACATAATGAGCTAGTATGCATAGCATACTAGCTCATTATGAATCACTTACCCGAGATCGAAGCCCCCGCAGCGGTGCTCGGACACCTCTGTCGCCAATGCCATCTTGCTCCCCTCTGCCTTCCGTGTATCGCCGCTCCGGCACTGTTATTGGCCCAGGAGCGGCGATGACGTCACACGCATGCGCGCTCGGGCCGGCTAACTCCATTCAGAAATCCGGCTACTAAGCCCGCCCGCTAGTGCGCATGCGCTCGACGTCAGCGGCGCCGGTTTTAAATGCAAATATCTCCTTAACCGCGTAGGTTAAGGCGATATTTCATGCACCTACAGGTAAGCCTTAATCTAGGCTTACCTGTAGGTGCATGTTGTGTAAGTGGGTTTACAACCACTTTAAGGGAGTCCCTCACAGCATTGACAAGTGCACCAACAAGTGCCCTGTCATGCGCTGACCCGGATGAAGGGTCTTCCTCACAAGGAAGGTCCTGGTCCGCATCCTCTGATAACCCAGAACCGGGGTCCTGTGCCGCAGCTAGGCCTGGGTCTGAGTCAGAGCATTCCCCCGGGGATGGCGGGGGAGGGGGCGCTTTTTACCCACCGCTTCCACCCGGGCAACAAAGGATTCCAGGGCTGCCGACAAAGTGTCCATGGTAACCGCAGGTGCACCGGCTGCCGCCTCTGGCATGTTTGGGGAAGAAGGGCCAGACACTGACTCCATTACTGACAGCTCTCAGGGACTCAGACAAAATCTGAAAAGGCCACCCTCCTTGCTGCACTGACCGGGGGGGGGTTACCCAGGGGACTCACCATCCAGCAAGAGACCGCTCAGCGCCGCTGCCAGCCTTCCGTCTGTACACAGAGGAAAAGAACTGTGGGGAATTGTGCTGCGCACCTTACAGGATGCCAGCACTAGAGGGCAAAACCCCATCCAAAATGGCCACCAGACGCTCAGAAAGAAAAGGGCGCGACCACAAGAAAATGGCTGCCCGCAATAACAACCTGCGTCACAGCAAGATGGCCGCCAATGGGGAAATTACATATAACAGCAGGCATACAAGAAAATGGCGGCGGCGCTGCAAAAATGGCGCCCGAGCAACTCGATGTGGACGAGAAGGCAGAGCACAGGGACTTCCCCAGAACAGAGCGCCCCTCACAGACAAACGAGCCCCGGCACCCCACAGTCCCCCACCGGGATCCAGAGCCCCCCCACAGGTACGCCCCGGTCGCAGCGCACCCTGCTAGAGCAGAAAGGGAATTGTGACAGAGCAGGGAAAGGGAGGACAGGAGAACCCCTAATTCCCTGAAATGCCCAGCTGTTCCCACCTGCCGAGGTCCCTGACAGGCTTACAACCGAATTGGAGTAGCTGTCGGCCCGGTCCACTGTGAGTGAGACAACAATCAGCCCAGTCATATGTGGACCCCGGAGAATGTGCTCACCGGCCACCCCTGGAGTCACGGGGTACGTTGTGGCAGAACCAGCGCAAAGCGAAGGACTGGCACGTTTGATGGCCGGAACTGGGAAGACTACAAGGCTCTATATAATATCCAGCCTGTCGCCCAGCCGGCAGTTGATAGAAGATATCACACAAAAAAATAAAATAAAATTCTTCAGGACTCTGGGCCCAAAAGGGAGCCACATCCTTCTCTGCTAGGCAGAAAAAAAAGTGCTGAGCTGCTGACCGCAGGGCGGAGGGTTATGTCTGGAGGGACTGCCCCCTGGGCGGGGCTGTTCAACTCTGATTAGTATAACATGTGTTTAAACATTTAACATGTTCTGCCTAGTCCTCTCCTATGAACAGGAACATAACCCATATGTCAAGAATTGAGAAGGCTGTGTCCTTCCATGGACGAAAAGAGAAACACTGATAACAGCCTGTGTGTGCATGGATACACAGAATAACATGCTAGGGAGTTTACTGGCTGTAGAAAAAAAATATCTAAAGCCAAAAACAGCCTTCATAAAAACCTCCAGTGTGCATGAGGCCTTAATATCACTTTCAAGATTGGTGCAAACATCTGGTTAAAGCAGTTAACCAAGAAAAGATATACCTGAGGACATTCAGTACACAAGGTACAAAACTCCTCTTGGGCTGCCATGGTTGCATAGGGCAATAATATTGGTCAGAAAAATAACAGCTGCAGTTAGACTGACATAGTACGATTCCTTATCCTGCCAAGACACAGGGTGCTCAGTGATAAAATGTGGAAGTGAACCATAATGGGCTAAATTTGAAAAGCTTGTGAGTTTAATCATGTGGAGACGTGCCATAACAACGAATACTACTGAAGTTTGTGCGTTTACCTGTGATTCCCAAAGACCGATCTTGCAGACAAGGACACTGGCTTGTACAACAAGGCTATTATATATGTAGGACGAAACGTTATTCAGTGTGCCTAACCCACATTGCTGAGCAGGTCCTTTACAGAGATTTATGGTTAACACTGCATTGGGATATTTCAAGTTTATTATGTGAGCTGTAGTGAATACATGAAACAAAGGAAGGTAAAACTGACCAATCCCAAACAGGGCTAAGAAGACAGGCTGCTGCACTGGACTAACTGACCCCTTTCAGTGCACAAAGAAGGTGTAACAATGTAGAAGCACAATACTACAGCTGCATTTGCACAGTTATATTTCCCAATGGGAATGTTGCTAAAAAGTGACAGTGGAGCAAGATGCAGATGCAGTGTTTGGCAAGATGCAGAATTGAGAAAATCGTTTAGTTTTCTCTCTATTGCTTTTAAACCGCAGTGCAAAGCAGACAGTAGCTCTTTCCAACTAGCTATCACTCAAAAATACTCTGTCCTGAATGCCTGAAACAAATTTACATCTTAAATTGTCAGACAACAAATAGTATACCTGAGATGCCCCTTGGTTTTTGTATGCCCCTCTTCCAAAATATCTACCACCTCTTCCAAATGTTCGTATGACGGGGGTTGATATAACTCCTCTGGGGCGTCTACAGGGAGCAAAAAGAAAAAAAACGTATTAGCATTTGGTAATATGTATACATATGAAACATTAAAATCTATTTAAAACTGCTTTTTTTCCCCTTTTCCTTTATTAGCCCTTCCTTGCACATTGGTTCTAACTGTGCTTTATCACAAAGTATTAAAATTATTCCAAGTCTAGGTTCACACTGAATGCGGCTTTGAAATTGCACGATTTCAAAGCCGCATGTTGGTGCGACTTTGCCTGTCAAAACGCATGACAAGTCGCTCACTTTAAAGGATTCTCTGTAGGCATCTCACCAAAGCTAAGGCTAATATTTTAGAGGATACTTCCAAATTGACTTCAGGAGGCTTCAGGAGGCTGTAAAGGCTGAAGATTTTTTTTTTACCTTCGGGCATTGAAGGTAAAAATAGGATTTTTATAACAGCTTACCTGTAAAATCCTTTTCTTGGAGTACACCACGGGACACAGAGCTAGTCATTACATAATGGGTTAAGGGTCACCAGCGGTGATTGGACACTGGCACAACCAATGGAAGACAGTTCCCCTCCATATAACCCCTCCCATCAGGGAAGTACCTCAGTTTTGTAGCAAAGCAGTAAGGTTCCCATAAGAAGGGTGGGACCTCTGTGTCCCGTGGTGTACTCCAAGAAAAGGATTTTACAGGTAAGCTGTTATAAAAATCCTATTTTCTTTATCGTACACCACGGGACACAGAGCTAGTCATTACATAATGGGACGTCCCAGAGCAATGCTCATATGAAGGGGGGGAGACACAGATCAAACCGACCGCTTGCGGACCAGAAGCCCTATACTGCTGCCTGCAGCACACTTCGCCCGAAGGCGGAATCCTCATGTCCTTTCACATCTATTTGATAGAATTTGGAAAATGTATGGACTGAGGACCAAGTTGCAGCCTTACAGATCTGAGCCATCGAAGCCTGGTGGTGCACTGCCCATGAAGCACTTATCGCCCTGGTAGAGTGCGCCTTAACAGGAAAAGGAGGAGTCCTGTTCTTTAAACCATAAGCTTGAACAATTACTTGTCTAATCCACCTGGAAATGGTGGATTTTGATACCGCTTGGCCCTTCTTGGGACCATCTGGTAAAATAAACAAAACATCTGTTTTACGTATCTGAGCGGTTGCTTGCAGATACACCTTTACCGCTCTCACTAGATCTAGAGAGTGTAATAATTTTTCCCCCGCCGTCCGCGGGTTTGGAAAAAAGGAAGGCAGAACAATGTCTTGATTCAAGTGAAAAGCCGACACCACCTTAGGCAGAAAAGCCGGATGGGGTCGTAGTACGATCTTGTCCTTGTGACAAATTAGATAAGGCTCTTTACAAGAAAGAGCTGCTAGCTCTGATACTCTCCTAGCAGAAGCTATAGCAATCAGAAAGGCCAATTTCCTACTTAATATAATTAAAGGAATATGGCGAATAGGTTCAAAAGGTTGCTTTTGCAACACTGACAATACCAAATTCAAATCCCATGGACACAAGGGAGACCTGACTGGAGGATTTATCCTCAGTACCCCCTGAATGAATGTCCGAACTAGGGAGTGAGATGCCAATGGTCTCTGAAAGAAGACTGATAGAGCCGATATTTGCCCTTTGATGGTGCTAAGGGCTAATTTCATATCCACTCCTAACTGGCAAAAAGCAAGAATCCTACTTATTTCATATTTCAGAGGATTCCAACTTCTGGATTCACACCAGGAAACGTATGCTTTCCAGACTCTATGATAGATGAGTCTGGAGGCTGGCTTTCTAGCATTAATGAGCGTAGAAAGAACCAGGCCAGAGACCCCTCTCTTTTTCAAAATGTGGGTCTCAGCAGCCAGGCCGTCAAATTTAGCCTTTGTAAGGAAGGGTGGAATACTGGACCCTGTGACAACAGGTCGTGTCGAAGTGGAAGCTTCCAGGGCCTTCCTATCGCCATTTTTACGATCTCGGCATACCAAGGCCTCCTGGGCCAGTTTGGGGCCACTAGGATTACTGGTATTCCCTCCTCCTTGATCCTGCGAAGCAGTCTTTGTAGAAGAGGGATCGGAGGGAATGCATAGATCAGTGAGAACTGATTCCATGGAGTTATTAGAGCGTCTGTCCCGTAGGCTAGAGGATCTCTCGTTCTGGACACAAAGTTGTCCAATTTCTTGTTGAACCTGGAAGCTAGCAGGTCTACATCTGGGTTTCCCCATCTCAGACATATGGCCTGAAAGATCTCTGGGTGAAGAGACCACTCTCCTGGTAGCAGCTGCTGACGACTCAGGTAGTCTGCTTGCCAGTTTTCTATCCCTGGAATGAAGATTGCAGAGATGCAAGTACATGCTCTTCTGCCCATGCCAAGATCCGGTTCACCTCTCTTTGGGCTGCCCGACTGTGGGTGCCTCCTTGGTGATTGATGTAAGCTACTGCCGTAGCATTGTCGGATTGAACCCGAACTGGGTAGCCCTGTAACCTGTATGTCCAGGTTTTGAGGGCTAGATATACCGCCCGGATCTCTAGCACATTGATGGGCAGGATCCCCTGAGTCTTGGCCCAGGTTCCCTGGGTAGAAGCCTCCTCGAATACTGCACCCCAGCCCGATAGGCTGGCATCCGTAGATACCACCTTCCAGGCCACTGGGAGGAAGGACTTTCCCTTCCGTAAATTCCTGGCTTCTAGCCACCAATTGAAGCTGTGGCGTACTTGTGAGGACAGGCGCATGGGTATATCCAGAGCTTGGCTCTTCCTGTTCCAGGAGGCTAAAATATTGCCTTGAAGTAGTCTCAAATGAAACTGGGCGTAAGGGACCGCCTCGAAGGAGGCTACCATCTTTCCCAATAGTCTCATGCAAAGGCGAATAGACGGCCTCTTGTTTGCTTTGACCTTGCGGATCAGGTCTTTCAGAGACTGTATCTTTGGCTCTGGCAGGTATACCCTGTTTTGGGCTGTATCTATGATCATGCCCAGGTACACTATCCTTCTTTGGGCCTGGAGAGAGGATTTTTGTAAGTTTATAATCCATCCTAAATGCTCCAGGTATCCTACTGTAGTGTCTACAGCGTGATCCAACCCCTCCTTTGACTGATCTATTAATAGTAGATCGTCTAGATAGGCTGTTACCGCAATGCCCCGTGTTCTTAGGTTTGCTAACAGAGGAGCTAGCACCTTTGTGAATACTCTGGGCGCGGTGGCTACACCAAATGGCAGGGCCACAAATTGAAAGTGGCGATCTTCTACCGCAAACCTTAGGAATCTTTGGTGAGCGGGGAGGATTGGTATGTGTAGATATGCGTCTTTGATATCTATAGACGCAATGAATTCTCCGCCTTTTAAAGTAGCGACCACGGATCGAATCGTTTCCATTCGAAAATGGCGAACGTTCAGAAACTGGTTTAGATTTTTTAGATCCAGGATGGGTCTGACTTCTCCGTTCGGTTTTGGAATCACAAAGAGGTTTGAGTAAAAACCTGAACCTTGCTCCTTTTGGGGTACCTCTGTAACCACACCTTGAGCTATTAAGTGATTCAAACCTTTGAAGAAGGATCCTCTTTTTTGTGGATCCTTGGAGAGTCTTGAACTTCGGAATTGAGAAGATGGGATCTCTCGAAATTCCAGTCTGTACCCTGAGGATATTGTGGATACCACCCATTTGTCCTGGGTTTCTGTCCGCCAAGTCGCTGAGAACTGACGAAGCCTTCCCCCCACTCGGCCGAGCGGGGGCGCCCCTTCAATGAGAGGTTTTGGGGGCTTGCTTATTAGCTCTTGAACCCCACGGCTTCTTGTTCTTCTGAGCCTGTTCTTTGGCTTTTTTGGGCGGCTGAAAAGGCCGTCGCCACTGGCTGGAGTCAGATTTCCCGGGAGCTGGGGAGAGAGTGTGTTTAAAACAAGGTCTCTTGTTTTTCTTTCTCTCAGGTAAAAGTGTCGTTTTACCACTTGATATCTTTTGGATATATCTTTCTAAATCTTCCCCAAAAAGGCGTTCGCCATGGAACGGGAAACTTGCCAACAACTTTTTGCATGGGGCTTCCGCTGACCAATGCTTAAGCCAAAGTACTCTACGCATCTGTACCAGCTGGAGTGTAAGGCGTGATGCCTGTATGATAGAATCTCTCATGGCATCCACTGTGAAGCATAAGGCTTTAGGCAAATTCTCCCAATTTTTAGCCTGCTCTGAAGGCAGCTCCTTCAGCCCCTGCTTTACCTGTTGGCTGACGACCTGACACATACCGACTGCTGCTACTGCAGGTTGGATAATTGAGCCGGCCAAAAGGAAGGAGGATTTCAGTAAGGATTCCAACTTCTTCTCAGAAGGATCTTTAAACACTTGTACATTATCCACTGGACATGTCAGGTTTTTATTTACACAAGAAATAGCCGCATCTACCGTAGGCAGGCTCCATTTCTTTAAAAAATTTTCCTCCATAGGATAAAGAATGTTAAACTTTTTTGGAGGTGAAAAACGCTTATCTGGATGTTGCCAGTCTGCGTACAATAGATCCTCTAGTAACGGATGAACCGGGAAGGAGCATGCACCTTGCAGGGATCTTAATGATCCTAGGGAGGAGACAGGTGATTCTGTTACCTCCAAAGAGGGTAACCTAAATGCAGCTTGCACAGCTCCTGCATAGCATTGCACCTGTGACTTTAAAATCTGGGATACCGAAAAAGGCTCATCCGATATCCCTGATCCGTCTGACTCCTCATCCTCTGCTGATGTAGCCTCCTCCTCATCCTCCTCCTCCTCAGGTACTTCTGAAGGGAGGTCCAATACTGGAGGAGATCTGCTTCGCTTATTGTCCTTTTTAGAGGATTTAGCGATTAAAGTAGCAATTTTCTCCTCCAGATTATTTAGGGCAGCTGATAAAGTGTCCTCAGTGACATATGCAGGCCCAGGCTTCACTGGGGAAGCCGCCATACCTGACAGAGGTAATGGCTCATCCTGTACAGGTGCTTTTGGCAACACAGGAGAGGAAGGTACCGAGTCAGCACAGCTAGAGCCCCCTGTCTCAGGCGGCGGTGCTCTTTTATCTCTTTTTGTCCGCATTACTTCCCCTGGAAGGCTTACTGTTTAGACAAAATACAAGGTACCTAAATGCATATACTACCGTGTTCAGTTTAGCAAATACATTAAGTATGCAACTTTTAACACATAACTATGCATAACATGGATGTCTTCTAGGAAGTACCCAATCCAACCACATGGAGTCTTACGTCCCTGTATAGCTGCTGTGTTTCTCTGCCAGGAACAAGAGAACTAACGAGCTTGCTTGCTGCTGCAGTGTTTTTTACACTGACAGTCTTTTAAATTTGGCGCCGTTTCTGTGCCTGCGCGCGCCACGTGCCCGCGCACGCCTCGGCCCCCCCCCTCCGATAAAGCGCGCTCCCGCGCGCGCTGCGCGCGGCCTTTAGCGCTATGGTGGTGGCCATAGTGAGAGAGGACTCTCATCAGCCCCTGTCCCCACTTACCTGCATCTGCAGGTGTCTGTATCAGCCACCGGAAGGAGGAGCGGGGTGCTCAAGCAAGCTCAGCAGCGGAGGTGACGAGCAGTGTACTTCGCCGAAGCCGACACTGAACAGAGTGAGGTGAGTATATTCAGCTCTTTACTCCCCCCAGTGGTGGAAAAAAAGAAGACATCCACTTTTTGAAAAAGGTCCCAACCTAGTTATGGACCTTCTAATCTCACCTTATCCACGCCGCAGGTTTTTCTGCTGAAAGTTTTCAGACAGATACCAAACTTCACCCTTCACGGTGGGCTATGTGTGCCAACCTTCAGGGATATGGGTTCCTATTTAAAGGATACCTCTCCCCTGGGCCTTGTACAAGACTCTTACCAGGACTTTATAGCGAAATAGCGAAAGTGCTGGATCTTAGAGCCCAGTCCTCCGAAGAGAGACATTACAGGCGACGCCTCATGGATGAGGCCCGGATCCCATCCAGATTCAGCTCATTTGTAGGCGTCTTGGATGGATCCGAAAGCATAGCTCTTTTACCCCCAGAGGGTCTCTTTGGTAGAGCTTTCCTTTAGCACCTCCTAACGCGTCCAACACCTTTCGACACTGGCGAAAAAACTGAGGTACTTCCCTGATGGGAGGGGTTATATGGAGGGGAACTGTCTTCCATTGGTTGTGCCAGTGTCCAATCACCGCTGGTGACCCTTAACCCATTATGTAATGACTAGCTCTGTGTCCCGTGGTGTACGATAAAGAAACTTTCAATAGCAGCTCCCCCGAGTCCCCCACCCATACATTTACCGGAGTCCCCTCTCGATCCAGCTCAGTCCTGTGTCTGCAGCAGCTCTGCTCCCCTCTGGAGGGGGAGCCATTTGATTCCACTGCTGTCAATCAAATCCTGTGAGCAGGGAATTGGGCCAAGCTGTGCAGTGTGTGCCTATAGATACACCCAGCCCCACTTGCGCATCACACCTGCACAAGTGCCCCCCATAGCAAGCTAAACGCTATGGGAGCATTTGAATAAGAGAAGCAGCAGAGAGCACCAGCAGGAGACCCCAGAATGGGGGGGGGTAAGGGGCCACTCTGTGCGAAATTATTGCGCAGAGTAGATATCTTTTTTTATTTTAGAATAATAATTAAAAAAAAAAGGTCTACAGTTTAAGACTGCGTAGAGCCAAGACCCCCACTCAATTTACGCCCCACCCAAAGATAGCGCCTTTGTGGCCATTAAAAGTGCTCTTATTTTTTAAGGGGTGGTGGATCGAGCTTAGCCCCTGGGTCAAGCATCATGAGCCTTTAGTAACAAATAAACTAGGATGGAAATGTGCACACAGGAGAGGATCTACTGGCTAGCAGGTGTCTCCCTCCTAGGTAGGATTTTATGTATGCCCTTATCCCTGTTACCACCATTGTCAATCCTCGTCTTCAGCCATGTTTCTATATACACTGTACAAAGCAAGGTTTACACTGGCCTGCACCTTAATACAGTTTTCAAAGTACATGGAAAGAAAGGTTTCTAGGCATTCCTGGATATATTAAACGTGTTACACTTATCCTTTACCAGATGATCATTCTAGTAAGATTTTGTAAATCAAGAGCAAACTCAGAATATGGAAAGAAAAATCTGATCTCTCTTCTATGAATTTTAGAGGCTTGATTACATATTGAACATTTCATAAGCAAAAAAATGCACAAAAAGTAAATTAAAAGCAGAATCGTAAAATAGATCTATAGAATCTATATAACAATCTCTCTACAAAGTTTGGGAGCCCAGAATTCCTGGCATCTGGAGATACCTGGCCATAGATCACCCTATACCCCACTATGGCAGAATCCCATGCTCCTGTAGTTTCTCTCTATTCTAGACCTTATGGTTTGGGCTTCTAGGGGGATTAAGTATCATGACCAGATATGCGATAATGGCACTCTAAAAACCTTTGATTCTTTATAACAGTATGACTGTCCCAATAAAACCTATTTAGGTATTTACAGCTACGCCATGTGTTCATGGTCCAATTTCGTTGGTCCCTGCTGTTGCATTCCTCCTCTAGGCTAGAACTCCTACAGGATGATTCCCTTACAAAAACATAATCTACTATATGCATGGCCTTAATGCCCTCTGTTCATGAAGGTTTAGATGGTTTGCTGGCAGCATAGTGGGAAGAGGGTCCAGCGTTAGATAGCGAGGATTGGGAGGATATTTGGTAATATCCAATGTTGCAATTAGTCTCAGCTAGAGATTGCTTAATTTATTTTAAGGTCCTCCATAGGATATGCTTCACACCTCAGGAGATTGCACAGGATTTATCCTCATACAGCCTTGAGATGCCGACGGGCGATGCCTGGCTGCCTTCACCCATATATTTTAGACTTGCCCAGCCATTATTTAAGTATTTTAGGGGAACCTGGCACAATTAACCACTATCCCAATACCACCAACTGTAGACATATTTATTTTGGGGTTAGTTAACGCCTCTGCCCCTACGAAGGCGCTCAGGACTCTATTAGGTCTTCTTTTATTCTGTGACAGGAAGGCTATTATACTTACATAGGAAGTCTTCCATAGCCCCTACTTTGAAATACTGAAAACAATTGGTCAACTTGGTCATTCCAATTTTTTTAATTCATGTATGAGCCTAGGGGTTGCCCAAAAAAAATCTCTAAGTTCTTGGACATATGGTTCAATTCTCCCTCCACTACTGCCTCTCCAGAACCAAACCCTTCATAATGAGTTGGTTATCCCATCATGTGGGGGTTTCCTTTTGGTATTTTAATTTTTCTGTACACAAGGTGCTATGATGTAATGCGTTGAAGTGGTGTGGGGAACATTTGTCAGGAGTTACTTCTGCTGCTGATCTGTTACGCCTATTTTTTCTCAGATTGCTGCGACAATTAAAGTGCCTTTAGATTTAAGTGTGTGGCTATGTCTGTGTTTTGTATCTGCAAGCCCAGGGATACCCAATGGGCCAAGTTTTGTAATTTCTTAGATTTTTTTTAATCATCAAAAAAGTTGCAAAAAAAAGAAAAAACCTCTTTAACGTCTCATGTTCATTGAATGCATCAGTCTAGCAAAATACTATGAACAGGCCCAGCTGGTGTTAAAATATTACAGGGTGTGCATGAAGCCACATGTTAACAGTCAAATGAAGATGTGTGAAGCATATTACCCAGAGATTTTAGTTTACAAAAGTAAGACCAGTGAAAGGGAAGGTTTGGTTAAAGGTTGGAGTGGGTGTTGAAGGCAGTGTTTGTCAACCTTTGTTTAGTGAAGGCACCCTCTAAAATTATGCAACTGATGTAGTCATTGGTTGTTTGGACACCGATGGCTAGGAGGTTGTAATTGTGCACAGTGAAAACCTGTAGCTTTGTGCAACTAAAAGGCAGGCTTGCATACAATATTTGGGCATTTTTTAGGCATTCTGAAGAAACCTGAAGGCACCCTGGTTGAAAAAGGCTGCTGTACAGTACTGTTACCATGACTGAGTACTATTACAGATTGAATGATATACACTTGTACTGGGAGGGTGCAAAGAAGGCTTGCTATACATACCCTCTAGTTGGTCCACCAACAGAAACCACCTGAATTGGAAAATGTCCTCTGCCACGTCCACGTCTAGTCCCAGCCCACTGGCCAACCACAGTTCCAGCTATTTCAAGCTTCCCTCCCTGAGAAGGCATGGGCTGGACACCTTAGAAAAATTAAAGACAACCATTTCAGAAACAGATTAGTATGGGTCTTATTTAAACCATTAATGTCTTGCTCCAGGTGCTCAGAGAGAACACAACAGCCATGGAAAAATGTTGTTAAAAAACTGACCAGGAAATCTACACAAACATATAAGGCACTTGTGCATGAGACAAGGTTTTTTTTGCATGAGAATTGGTTCTGCAGGTACATGTGCTGATGCAGGGCTATACAGAAAGCCCATGAATGAACTGCCTTTTCAGCCTTCTGTAAAGCCTTTTCTGTAAAGCCTTTTCAGTACTTGCTAATGAATATAGATTGTTGTGGCAGGTCAGCTTACTGTACTCACAGAAAGTTCCGATTTCACTCAATTTGCTCACAGATTTACAATCTAATGTTTTTTACAGACACTTATTAATAGAAAAGCTCTGGGCTTTAAAAATGTCCCAAAATACACAGCTGTAGATTTCACAATGGCTTCCAGAAGTGCAGAGGAAGGCACTTGTTGCATGTGAAAGTTTTCTTCTGCATCAGAATCAGACCTGTGGGTACTCGCAAAACACCCCAGGTGAAAAGCTTGAGGCTTTGCCTTTCTGCATTACCAATACATGGAGATGATCTATCCAATATCAACAAGGAGCTGTAGGTATACTAGTGCTCATACTTGCTGCAGCCTCTGCAAGCCCGTAGTTATGGCAGAATGCTTGGCTGATCTGATTGGCAAGGATCAAGCACTTCCTCACAGTGCTGAAGCTTATCGTCCCCTTCATGCCTCCTACTGGACAGTGGGGTTGCTTCCACAAACCCCTGGTAACGACCCGACACCCCTGCCATCTTTTCCAGGCTCCGTTGGCCCATCTAAGGGCCTGGGACCGACAAAGCAGGCGCCACTGTGTAGAGGGGAGGGAGCAGACTAACGTCAGCTCTCCTCCCCTTCTTGTTGATGACCCAGAAAACGTGTTTGACCGTCTCTAGGTGCCCCCTGGCCAGCATACTCAGGAAATAATGTAATGCATGCAACATGATCTGCATTGCATTCAGTGGAGCACAGGACATGTCTCATTAATGAGAACCTGTCACAAAAAATCATCACATGGGGAATTTTTTGATAAAAATAATAATAAACATTTTTATTTGTAAAAAACTAAGTGTTAAACCCAAACACATAAAATCCCCCCCAAAAAATGTTTCAGGCCACACACACACACACATATATATATATATATATATATACACACACACACACACACACGTACAACACACACATTGGGAGGCGCCTACGCATGAAACCGCTGATTACGACACGCGCAACATATTTCACAGGCACGCGTAAATTTAAAGGTTTGACATGTTGGGAATCTTTTTACTTGGCGCAACTTCAACTTTTATATTTTACCAAAAAACTGGGTAATTGATTGTGTTTGTGTGCCCTAATATTAACTTGTTGCATTATATACCTTTGAGGTAAAATGGTGTAAAAAAAAAATTTGGAACTATCACCATTTCATTCTCTAGCGTGTCTACTTTCAGAAAAAATATGTTTTGGGGGGGGTTTATGTAATCTTTAGGCCTAAAATTATTTTTTAAGCATGTGTGCGGAAAAAAAAACGCAAAAACGGCTCTGGCAGCAAAAGGGTCACATATGCTTTACCCTTTAGAGCTTGAAACGATAAAGACAAGAAGCCGAAGGTGGACAAAGATTTGTGCAAAAGTATTTTTCAGCAGTCACATTATACACCCTGTTCCAAATTATTATGCAAATTCTATTTCAGTGTCACAAAGATTAAATATTTTGGTTTTTCAATTGAACTCATGGATGACATTGTGTCTCAGGGCTCTTTTGATCACTGAAAACAATCTCGGACACCTGTGATAATTAGATTGCCAGGTGAGCCCAATTAAAAGGAAAAACTACTAAGCCCTGGTTCACACTGGTGCGTTTTGACATGCGATTTGGCATGTCAAATCGCATGTCAAAACGGCGGTATTTGCCGCAAATTGCCGGCAATGGCACCGTCCTATTCACTGCGATGCCGCATCTGCGGCGCTGCACCGATTTCAAAAAGTAGTTTCTGTACTACTTTTTGCGATTTCGGGCCGCGATTTACATTGACATCTGTGCAGAAACCTGCACAATGTCTTTGTAAACGCGGCTGAAATCGGGACTGCCAGCGAGAGTGAAATCATGCGAGTTCAGCTGAACTTGCACGGCTTCACTCCCGCAGCCCAGTGTGAACCTGGGCTAAAGGAGGGTGTTCCACATTATTAAGCAGAGCACCATTTTCAAGCAATATGGGGAAGAAAAAGCATCTCTCTGCTGCCGAAAAGAGTGAAATAGTTCAATGCCTTGGAAGCGGTATGAAAACATTAGATATTTCACGAAGACTTAAGCGTGATCATCGCACTATTAAGAGATTTGTGGCTGATTCAGAGCAGACGGGTTTCATGCAGATAAAGGCACATTGAGGAAGATTTCTGCCAGATCCATGCATCGGATCAAGAGAGCAGCTGCTAAAAGACCATTACAGAGCAGCTGCTAAAACACCATTACATAGCAGCAAACAGATATTTGAAGTTGTTGGTGCCTCTTGAGTCCCACGGACATCAAGGTGTAGAGTCCTCCAGAGTCTTGCAACTGTGCATAAACCTTCCATTCGGCCACCAGTAACCAATGCTCACAAGCAGAAACGGCTGCATTGGGCAGAAAAATACATGAAGACTAATTTTCAAAACAGTCCTGTTTACTGATGAGTGCCGTGCAACCGTGGATGTTCCAGATGGATGGAGTAGTGGATGGTTGGTGGACGGCCACCCTGTTCCAACAAGGCTACAATGTCAGAAAGGCGGTGGAGTCATGTTTTGGGCCGGAATCATGGGAAGAGAGCTGGTCGGCCCCTTTAGGGTCCCCGAAGGTGTAAAGATGACCTCTGCAAAGTATGTGGAGTTCCTGACTGACCACTTCCTTCCCTGGTACAGAAGGAAGAACTATGCTTTCCGTAATAAAATCATCTTCATGCATGACAATGCACCATCTCATGCTGCAAAGAATACCTCTGCATCAATGGCTGCTATGGAGATAAAATGAGAGAAAGTCATGGTATGGCCTCCATCCTCCCCTGACCTCAATCCTATTGAGAATCTTTGGAGCATCCTCAAGAAAAAGATCTATGAGGGTTGGAGACAGTTTACATCCAAACAGGAGCTCTGGGAGGCTATTCTGACATCTTGCAAACAAATTCAAGCAGAAACTGTCCAAAAACTCACAAGTTCAATGGTTGTAAGACTTGTGAAGCTGCTATCAAATAAGGGGTCCTATGTTAAAATGTAACGTGACCTGTTACAATGTTTAAAAAGTTAAAATGTTGTTCAAAGTTTGATTGAAATAGCTTTTGATTTCCGAAAATATGCTGCAAACACAACAAATGACAATTTTCAGTTCTTTACAACCTATAAAGTGTTTTGAAACTTACTGTGCATAATAATTTGGAACAGTGCATTGTAAGTTTTTTTATTAGGAGGTTTGTTCAATAAAAAATGAATTGTACTCTTAACAGTTGATAACATGAGAATTATGCTGACTGTTTACATCAATTATTTAGGTAAATGAGAAAAATATCATTGGCATAATAATTTGGAACAGGGTGTATTACATTTTAAAATTGTGATAAAAAGAATGTTGCATGAAATTTAATGGAACCATGTCCCATCAATATAAATTAACCTGAAAGCTGGTAACACTTACCAGAGAATCCTCTTCCTCTACCTGGAGGTGGAGGCATTGGTCCAAAGGGTCGCGGGTACACAGCAGCAGGGTAAAAAGGCATGACGGGTGGAGGCGGGAACGGCAGTGGGTGGCTCTGTCTTGTAAAGTGTAGCCCTTCAAGGATACTTTGTCTCATCTTGTCTACTTTGGCAGCTTGTTCTGCCTGCACCAAATAAAGAGAACAATTGATTAGAAAGGAACAGTAGGAAGTCCAAGCGCAATTTTCCCCACGCACACGTTCAAGAAACTGGCTGTTAAGTAGGTGCAGGGTGCTGTATTGACCATAGGCTGGAAACCGTGGACAATCAAAGTGAAGAAATGTCATCAGCACACCAAGGATTCCTCGACAGGGTCCAAACCTGTATTTTCGTTGTCACATGATAAATATACAGCAACGTTTCGGAGCCAAGCAGGGCCCCTTCGTCAGTGATGTATGTTTATCATGTGACCACGAAAATAAAGCTTTGGCCCTTTTTCAAGGAATCCTTGGTGTGCCAATGACATTTCTTCACTAGGACCAAAATAAAGTCACATTACACAAATGTTTAAGGCTACTTTCACACTGGGGCCACGCTGCGTTAGCGGTAAAGCGCCTCTCGTTTTAGCGGCGCTTTTCGGCCGATAGCGAGGCGCTTTTAACTCCTGCTAGCAGCTGAAGAAAGGGTTAAAATCGCCCGTGTTGCGGTGCTTCCAAAATCGGTTTTCAGGCACTTCTGAAGCACTATCCTAAAATTAAACCTGTCAACATATTTTGCGGTATACGGCTCCGTGCAGAGTTGAATGTATAATGAAACCACGTCATGTTGGCCTATCTGCCCATTACCACCTCGTATGGGGTACAGAAGAGACTTACAGATGACAGAAAACATTTCTTATTGATGTTCCGGCACGACTGTCTCTGCCAGTCCCAACGATCACCAGTATGACCAGTAGAATCACATGCACTGGATCTTGTTGTGGGTCAGTGACTTAGAAAAGTAATGAAGACAAAAAGAGCCAGACAAAAAGCATTGCAGGTGGTCAGCAATGCTGATCTCAATAGGGGAAGAAGATGCCATGCTAGTATGCCCAACATCCCACTAATATATAACAGAATGTGTGTTGTAGCAAAGACTGCAAAAGGGCATACATGTAGTGAGCAAAACCTACATAACAAATATAGCACATAAAATTACAAATTTATGATACAAAAGTTAAATAAAAGACATAATAGTAACCCCTCCATGTGTTGTACCCAGGTAAAGTTCACATAGAATATTCCTATTTTTACAAAACTGGTACACATAAGCTCAACACATTTCGAAAACCCCTTTTCCAGCCTCCATGATGGACGTCTGACACACAAAAACATGTAAAAAAAAAAAAAATGACCAGTGTGCTAAACAATTGTTATATGATCATGTATTTGCAGATGCCAGTTGAGATTTTTTTTGGCATACACATATTCTATTGATGTGGGGTGATAATTGTAATTGCTGGCGCCACATGCATAAACCTATGATCCACTACATGCTCTCTGCTGTTCTATCATGTTGCTAACTCACTTTATAAAAATAAGCCTAAAAGTTCATCTCCAGTGATCCACGAGGCCAAAGCAGCGCTCTTCAGTGTGTTGATACTGCACTCATTTTACAAGACAAAGCCCTTTAACACTTTTTATATATTGACCCTGTTCTGGACATCAAATATGCTCACATGCGCTTCTGAAGAAGAAAGTGTTTTTGAAACGAGTCAAGCTTCTTATGTGGATCAGTTTTTTAAAAACAGGAATATTTAGAGGTCAACTTTACCTTGGTACAACACATGGATATGGTTACTATGTCGTTTTTAACTTTAGTAACATAAATTTGGAATTTCATGCAATATATTTCTGTTTACTACTTGTATGCCTTTTTAGTCCCTTTGCTACAACACACATTCTGTTATGTGGTCAGCAATGGCAAGCCAGGTATTGTTTTCTGTACGAATTTAATTTAATTAATATGGCCATTTTAAATCGATTAGAGCGTTTTTTTTAAACTCTGCAGTTCTCCTAGACAGCAGATAGACCATCTACCCAGATGTTATTCTCTGTCCTTGAGCTCTCTATGCCAATACCTGAAGGGGTTGCAAGCAAGGAGGGGGATCTACGTTTTAACCAGTTCCCACCCGGCCTATAGCAGATTAATGGCCGGGTGGACATCATGAGACGTCCTCCCGGTCATGTCGCTTGTGCGTGCCCCAGAGGTCCGCAGCGATCAGTGTCCCCCCGACACAGCGCATCGTTGATCAGGGTAAAGAGCCAATGACATTGGCTCTTTACCATGTGATCAGCTTTGTCCAATCACAGCTGATCCCATGTAAACAAATGATGGTTATCGACATTTCCTTTCCTCAGGGCTGTCACTGTGTGAGGAAAGGAAAGCAGACAACCAATTTTCCTGTGACAGCAGACATTTACACTGATAATCAGGCCACTGAACATCAGTGCAAATCAGTGCCCATCAGTGCCGCCTATCAGTGCCACCTCAGCAGCAAAAATCAGTGAAGAAGAAGAAAAATGACAGATTTGTAAAATTTTTATAAACCGAAACAAAGATAGAGGGTTTTTATTTTTTGTTTGTCTAGCAAAAAATAAAAAACCCAGTGGTGATTAAATACCACCAAAAGAAATCTCTATTCGTGTGAAAAAAATGATAAAAATTTAATTTGGGTACAGTGCTGCATGACCGTGCAAATGTCATTCAAAGTGTGATAGCACTGAAAACTGGCCCGGGCAGGAAGGGCGTGAAAAGTGCCCAGTAGGCAAGTGGTTAAATAGAAAAAATTGAGGCATGTAAAAAGGAACATTACATGACTTACCTGATGCTCTGGTCACATACCTGACCATCGCAGAGGTCAATAAGTGAAGCCTTTTCCCTAGTAGCTTTAATATACTTGGACTGAAGTAATTTTCCATCAAAATACATCCAAGGGCAGCAGTGTTCCCATGGGATAGGCTGTCCACAAGCATCATTGGCCAGTAGCGCCATGTCCACTCCGCTCATGAACAATGCAGACAGTTGAATTCCTCTTGGGTCCAAATTTTCGATCTAAAAAAAAACACGTTAGAATTGTCACTCTCAAAATTAACGCAATTATAATAAGAAAGAACTATTTTTCCATTAATACAATTTTTTTTAAAATGTTTTTAAAAGTATTTGTAAACCTGAAGCTTTAACATGTTAATCCAATTTAAAAATACTGAAATGAACTCATTCATTAAAATCATAGCTGGTAATCCTGTCATGATGGTCCTCCTTGCTCAGGCAGGTGTTCGCAGGAAAGCTCTGTCCGCGTATTTCAGTTTTGCTCCTGCGTTGACAGCCTGTTACAGGGTTTCAATTGGAAAATGCAATTGGCCATTTCAACCCACGTTAGGTACACATGGTTCATTGTTGTCACCATAAGAAAAACCACCCTGAGAAGTACCCTGCAGCCATTTCTGGTGTGCATTTATGTAGACAGGAAGTGGCTGCAAATCGGCAGTACAGAGATTTAAAAAAAAGGTTAACAGTACACAGTGTTGATAGGGAAATCAAGCGATTTTCCTTTCTTCAACCTGTGGTTGAAGAAAATAAATTTGCTTAATGTAAAGCCAGCCTTAGGCAGGAATTTAAACCTAACCCATTTAGTGTGACACATTTATATTGGGGGTCTATACAATAACATGCAATAATCCTTACCTTGAGTTCTTGGAGTTGTTCAGGCTCATAGAGTTTGGGTGACAGTGCCTGGGAGAGAAAGGCATCAAGCTCCTGGCGCCGAAGTATTCTGATGCCCGGCCATTGCACCATATAGCTGCAAAACAAAATGTGTTTGTGAGCCACATGCGAAAAAGACACAAAATGCATGACATTAAAGGGACCGTGTTGCTTAACTTAAAAAAAAAATCCAAACACTGGATTGCTGCAATAAGACAGTACATACTTACCGGTGTGTGGTGAACGTCTTTGCCTTTCAGCGTTGCAGCCTCTGGCAAAGTCTTCAACAATCAACTCACTTCTGGGATTGTTGAATGCCTGTGTCCTACACAGTGCAAGCTTCCTTCCTCCAACCTCTGTCATTACAGGACTCAGCATTCATGTAGGGGTTGGCAGGAAGTTCCAAGGCAAGTTGTGGGGAAATTTAGGCCTTTTGAGATTCACAGTGACACACACGAAGAGTGTCAAATATGGTGAACTTGCCAGGGGCTGCAGCATTCAGAGACATCTAATCCCACTAACAAATAGAAAATTGAGCGTTCTTTAAAATACAACTTATCGTAAAAAATTCTACTAGTGTATGGGCAGCTTAAGCTGGGAGCACGGCAGGACCAACCCTCTCTGTCTAGAATCAGCCATGTTACGTTGCAACAACCAACTGGAAATGCAACGTAGCTCAGGGTACGAAGCAAGGCCTCAGGTACTCACAAACCCAACTGCTGGTAGGGTCAAACGGCTGGGGGTGACCAAGTCATTGTAGGCAAGCAATATGAACAGATTGAAATGTCACATGACTTTTTGTAAGCTGGAGCAGCAGTCGGATGCTCTCTCTGATGATAGGCAGGAGAAAGAAAGGATCATGCGCAGGACACTACACAGAGTGGATGATGTTAACGCTAAAACCCTTCATGCTAAAACCTTCTGTGGCAAAGCTGGCTGTAATGGGAAACTTGAGAAATTACATTAGTGAGAAATCTCCCCATACTCCAGTCCAAACTGCCTACTCAACAGAGTAAGTCTTCAGAGACAAGTACACAGAGGTCTGAAAAGTGCCACATGCAGAACACAGTGCCTGAAGGTCACATTCCAGGGTAGCCTTATGCTGTGGTTGGCACTGTGTATGCCACTCCAAAGTCAGGCTAAAGGAATGGCTGCTATACATAGACCAGTTCAAGCAGCGATGAGGTCAGGTTGTTGATTAAAAGGTAAAAAAAAAAAAAAAGTTAGCAAAAAAAAAAGTTAGCAAAAAAAAAGTTAGCAAAAAAAAGTTAGCAAAAAAAAAAGTTAGCAAAAAAAAGTTAGCAAAAAAAGTTAGCAAAAAAAAAAAGTTAGCAAAAAAAAAAGTTAGCAAAAAAAAAAGTTAGCAAAAAACACACGCACACACACACACACACCATGGTTATACACCTCAAGAGAGCTGAGGAAAAGACATATATCCTCCCAGGACACCACAAAATAACTGATGCATGCTGGGCTGTAAGGTGTTACCCAGGGCTGGACAATTTTTTTTGGACAATTCTCTTGCAGAAAGCAGTATAACACAACAGTTAGTTCTCATTGGCCACATAGGAAAACGTTTTGTTTTCCTGTGCGGGCTGGTGTCCATCTTGGACGGGCAGTGCCTTGCATTTTTACAATGCAAGGCATCATTTATGTTTTTTCCTTTTGTAAATTTTATTGAAATATCACAGGGACGCTGCATTCATTTTTCAATTCAATCTTATTTTATTTGTTTATGCAATGAAACGACAGAAAAAATAGGATTTTTATAACAGCTTACCTGTAAAATCCTTTTCTTGGAGTACATCACGGGACACAGAGCGACATAGTCATTACTAATGGGTTATATAGATACCTTCAGGTGCTGGCACTGGCAACTTCCAAAACCGGAAGTACCCTCCCCTATATAAGCCCCTCCCATCCGGGAGCACCTCAGTTTTGTAGCAAAGCAATAAGTGTCCCAAAAAGAGGGGTGGGAGCTCTGTGTCCCGTGATGTACTCCAAGAAAAGGATTTTACAGGTAAGCTGTTATAAAAATCCTATTTTCTTTCTCGTACATCACGGGACACAGAGCGACATAGTCATTACTAATGGGATGTCCTAAAGCAATGCCCAACGAGGGGGGGGATACACCATATATAAGCTGAGCGCTATCAGACATGAGGATCTTTTGCGGCCTGCAACACACTGCGCCCAAAGGCGACATCCTCCTGACTTCTAACGTCCACCTGGTAGAACCTAGTAAACGTGTGTACTGAAGACCATGTTGCGGCCTTACAGATTTGAGCCAGGGAGGCCTGGTGATGCACTGCCCATGAAGTTCCAACTGCTCTCGTGGAGTGCGCCCTAACTTTGAACGGAGGCGGTCTCCTTCTCAAGCCATAGGCTTGCATTATGACCTGTCGAATCCACTTGGCTAAAGTAGATTTTGACGCTGCCTGACCCCTTCTGGGGCCTTCCGGCAGAATAAACAAAGTATCCGTTCTGCGAATCTGAGCAGTGGCTTTTAGATAAGCTTTAACTGCTCTTACTACATCCAAAGAATGCAATAACTTTTCCTCTACCGAAGTAGGTTTGGGGAAAAAAGAAGGAAGAACCACATCTTGGTTCAAATGAAACCTCGATACCACCTTAGGAAGAAAGGCTGGATGAGGACGTAACACTACGCTGTCCTTATGGATAACCAGATATGGCTCCTTACAGGACATAGCTGCTAATTCCGACACTCTTTTAGCCGAACAAATGGCTACTAGAAAAATCAATTTCCTGGTGAGAAGCACTAAGGAAATATGCTGTAATGGTTCAAATGGTTGTTTCTGTAGAACCGACAGAACCAAGTTTAGATCCCATGGACATATGGGAATATTAACCGGAGGACTAATACGCATCACTCCTTGTATAAAGGCTTTGACTAGTGAATGCGAAGCCAAGGGCCTTTGAAAAAATATTGACAAGGCCGAAATCTGACCTTTGATAGTACTCAAGGCAAGCTTCCTATCTACAGCCCATTGTAGGAAGTCCAGAATTCTACCTATTACGTATTTACGTGGATGCCATTTCCTGGCCTCACACCAGGCGATGTACGCCTTCCAGATTCTATAGTAGATCTGCCTGGATACCGGTTTCCTGGCATTGATCATGGTAGACACCACAGCATTAGAGAGCCCTCTCCTTTTTAGAATGTGGGCTTCAATAGCCAGGCCGTCAAACCTAGGGCTGGTAAGGAAGGGTGGTATATCGGTCCCTGCGAAAGCAGGTCCGGACGATGTGGGAGGGTCCAAGGACTCCCCACAGACATTTTTACAATCTCCGCGTACCATGCTCTTCGGGGCCACGCTGGAGCCACCAGAATCACTGGTTTCTTTTCTACCCTGATTCTGCGGAGTAATCGAGGTAACAATTGTGGCGGTGGGAATGCATATATCAGCTTGAACTGATCCCAAGGGAACACTAGGGCATCCGAGCCGCACGCTAGGGGATCCCTTGTCCAAGAGACAAACCTGTCCACTTTCGTGTTGAACCTGGATGCTAGCAGATCTACATCCGGTGTTCCCCACCGCTGACATATTGTCCGGAAAACCTCGGGATGAAGGGACCATTCCCCTGGGCATAATTGTTGGCGACTTAGAAAGTCCGCCTTCCAATTCTCCACCCCTGGAATGAATACCGCAGATATGGCTGGGACATATCTTTCTGCCCATCTCAGGATGTAATTTACTTCCCTTTGGGCTGCACGACTCCTGGTGCCCCCCTGACGATTGATATATGCCACTGCTGTGGCATTGTCTGACTGAACTCTGACAGGGGACCCTTGGAGTTTGGATGTCCATGCTACTAGGGCATACCGGGCTGCTCGTATCTCTAAGAGATTGATGGGCAGGGCCTTTTCCGCATCCGACCATCTGCCCTGGAGAGACCATTGCTCCAGTACTGCTCCCCAGCCTAAAAGGCTGGCATCTGTAGTGACCACCTTCCAAGAAATCGGACTGAAGGATTTCCCCCTTTCCAGATTCCGGGGAACCAATCACCAACGGAGGCTTCTGCGAACGGAAGGGGACAAGGACATTGGTACGTCCAGAGCCTGAACTTTTTTGTTCCAGGCTGACAGTATGGCCCTTTGCAACTTCCTTGAATGGAATTGACCGTAGGGTACTGCTTCGAATGATGCCACCATTTTTCCCAGCAGCCTCATGCACAGGCGTATGGATGGCTGTCTTTTTGAACCCACTAAGTGGATCAAATCTCTCAAAGACGACCCCTTTTCTCGAGGCAAGAAAATTTTTCTCTGGTCTGAATCCAGCCTTAGCCCCAAGTATTCCAGACTTTTGACTGGTTTTAGGGCTGACTTGTCTCGGTTGATAATCCAACCGTGATATTCCAGATACTTGATTGTCTCGTGAACAACCACTTCTAGTTTTTCCACTGAGTGGTCTATCAGCAACAAGTCGTCTAGATATGCCATTATCGTTACACCTCGTGTTCTTAGATTGGCCAATAATGGGGCCAGAATTTTTGTGAACACTCTTGGTGCTGTGGCCAGACCGAAGGGTAAGGCTCTGAACTGAAAATGGCGCCCTTCTATCGCAAAGCGTAGAAATTTTTGGTGGGCTGGAAAGATGGGGATGTGCAAATACGCATCTTTGATGTCGATCGAGGCTAACCATTCCTCCCCTTGTAGGGCAGTGGCTACCGATCGGATCGACTCCATCCGGAAAGTCCTGATATGTAGGAATTTGTTTAGCCCTTTTAGATTTAATATGGGCCTCACGTCCCCGTTTGGCTTCGGAACTGTAAAGAGGTTTGAGTAAAACCCGAACCCCCATTCTTCCAGGGGGACCTCTATAATTACTGCTTGAAGCAATAATTGTTCCAGTGCCAACAGGAGGGATCCTCTCTTCTGGGGATCCCTTGGCACGTTCGACCTTATAAAGCGGGAAGGAGGGGAGTTTTTTAACTCCAATTTGTATCCCAGATTTACTGCGGAGAGCACCCATCTGTCTCGGATCGTGTCCCGCCAGGTTTCTGTGAACAACTGAAGTCTTCCCCCCACCCGATTGGGTGGGGGCAACCCTTCATGCATTTGACTTTGGGGGAGGTTTTGTACCTCTCCTGCTCCAGGGCTTCTTGTTACCCTGCAACTGTCCCTGATTTTTACCTCCGGGATTTGACCGGGGAGGCCGTCGGAACTGTTTCACAGCCGATGTCCTAGGGACTGGAGAAGCCGGCCTCTTAAAAGAGGGACCTCTAACTCTATTTTTGACCGGCAAGAGTGTACTTTTACCGCTGGAAATTCTCTGGATATACTTGTCCAGGTCTTCCCCGACTAAGCGCTCCCCATGAAATGGGAAGCTGACCAGCAATTTTTTACAGGGAGCTTCAGCAGACCAGTTTTTGAGCCATAGAAGCCTGCGCATATGTACTACAGACAGCGTAAGGCGGGAGGCCTGATGGATTGAATCCTTTATAGCGTCCACCGCAAAGCATAAGGCTCTAGGTAGATCAGCTAGAGCAAGAGCCTGCTGATCTGGCACGTCCCTTAAGACCTGTTTCAACTGATCCTTCACTGCTTAGCAGACCTCAATAGCTGCCACTGCTGGTTGTGTCACCAAGCCTGCTGTAGAAAAAGCAGATTTCAATAAGGACTCCAATTTTTTATCTATTGGGTCCTTGAACATTTGGACATTTTCCACCGGACATGTCAGTGATTTATTCACACAAGAGATGGCTGCGTCCACTGTAGGGACCTTCCATTTTCTGACGAACTTATCCTCCATAGGATAGACCACCGGAAATCTCTTGGGGGGAGTAAATATTTTGTCAGGATGCTCCCAATCCTGGTAAATGAGCCCTTCCAGTAAAGGATGGATCGGAAAAGAACAAACAGTCTGGGGAGCTTTTAGCGACCCCAACGAGGAGACAGAAGAGGAGGATGGCTCCGCAAGTGGCATTTTAAATGCTGATCGGACCATATTAGTCAGGGACTGCACCCATAACCTCTCAGCATGTGATGCTGAGAACGGCTCCTCCACTGTTGATTCCTCTACAACTGAATCAACCTCATCCTGATCCCCCTCAGGTAGGTCGTTCTCTGTATGGGACTGTTGCTCTGTTAACAGGCACTCTGAGGGAGGAGACGGAGATCGAGCGCTTTTCTCCTGTGACAGGGAAGCAGCAATTAGTGCTGACAATCTCTCTTCCAGCCCTCCCAGAGCTGAGGAAAAAACCTCCTCTGTTACATACACAGGAGCAGGTGAACTGGGGACAGCCACAGTACCAGGTACTCCTGGGGGTGCCCTACGGTCACTAACCTCTGATTCTTCAGGGGAGACTGGTGCAGCCAAAGCATGCCCAAGATCCTCAGAGCCCGATGGAGACCCCCTATTCCTCCTGGAATTTCTAGTCCCGGAGTTTTTAGACGGCATATTCCTAAGCCACAAAGCTGAGGTATTCCAGCCGAAAATACACCAGTTACTGATAATAGTCTAGCATAAATGCTGCTATAATAAACAGTTGGTGTCTACTAATGTGCCTTTCTAGGGGATGCCTGTATCAACCGCTTGCTGTATGCCTTTAAATGTTGCCAGCTCTGTCTCTGTACTTCATAGCCAGCTTACTGCAATAATGTGGCTTTTTAAAAACCTGCTGGGACGCCCGCACATGCGCAGAAGCGCTGCGGCACGCACAGAGCGTCATCCCCCAGGCCCCGCCCCTTTTCCCGGCCACCTCTATATATAGAGGCGCGTGCACGCGCACGCGCGCGGCCACGTGCGCCTCGGCGCTAATTTTCAAACATGGAAACCAGGGACAGGAGCCAGGGCCCCCTTTGCCGCAGGCCGGGGGATAGACGAACACTGCAACATGGCAGAGGAAACAGTTTCCTGTAGGAGAACTCACCAGCTGCCTGGACTTTGCTCTCTGAGAAGAAACTAGTCCATATGACAAGAAAAACATTCCACAGCGGCCTCTAGTGGACAAACACAGGTACCGCAGTTTAATATACTAAACATATATAAAAAAACATTCCTTTTTTTTTTTTTTTTTTTTTTTTTTTTTCTTGACCACCATTAAAAATTATTACATTTTTTTTAGTAGTTACAGGCATGCACAGATATTAGCGGGAATACCGTTAGGTAACAGACAGAAAGACAAATTAGGCTTGGGGGTCCCCCAATAGAACCAAGTTCCTGGGGGCCCCCACTTACCTGTTCCCCGCCGCAGGACTTTGTTTGGTCCACAAAAGCCCAAACTTCACCTATCACGGCAGGCATTGTAATCAAACCTTCAGGGACCGGGTTCCCAAGGATTCCACTCCCCTGGACCTGTATAGCACCCTGCACAGAAAACATCTTGGTCGTGGGTATGACCAGAGCTCTGGATCCCAGGGTCCAGCTCTCCTAAGAGAAGCATTACAGGCAGAACCTTGCTCTTCTCTGCAAGGCCCGGGTACCGACCGTTTAGCTATGAAGCTTTTTTGGTCGGATCCGGAATAGCTTACTGAGGCCCAAAAGAACCTGTACGCAAGCTCAGTGAAAAACACATGTTTCTTCTTGGCCAACACCTTAGACACTGGCAAAAAACTGAGGTGCTCCCGGATGGGAGGGGCTTATATAGGGGAGGGTACTTCCGGTTTTGGAAGTTGCCAGTGCCAGCACCTGACGGTAACTATATAACCCATTAGTAATGACTATGTCGCTCTGTGTCCCGTGATGTACGAGAAAGAAATGTGAGCCTCAAGTGTTTGTGGAGGGAACACTGAACCCTCCGACAAAGAGTTGAACACCTTAGTTAGAAAGGGCGTGAGGAGGGCGGCAAAAAGTTTGTAGAACTTAGGAGTAAAGCCGTCTGGGCCCGGGCTCTTTCCACTCGGTGTATCCGCTATGGCTTTGGTGACTTCGTCTTCTGTGATTGAGGTTTCCAGATCAGCGATGACGTCATCGTCTAACGTAGGGAGCGCGGTTTCCAATACATATGACATCTGGTCCTCCACCCCGGAGGAAGGGGAACTTGTCCCTTGAGTCTTAGGGATATTGTACAGGGACTGATAAAAGTCCCTGAATTCCCCCGCCATCTTAGTGGGTGAGGATACCATTTCCCCCTGTGCCCCCCGAATATGAGGCACAAAGGCGGAGGTTGTTTTTGGGTGCAGGGAGCGAGCCAGTGGCCTACCACATTTATCTCAAAACTTATATTGATGGAAAGTGAGCTTATCTGCATATGTACGTGCAGAGGCTTCATAAAGTTCTCTAAGTTGTGATCGTGCCTTAGAAACGTCCGCCAGCATTCTCACTGTCGGGGATCGTTTGTGCTCAGTTTCTAAGTTTCTAAGCGTTTTATTTGCTGCCTCTATGGCGGCTGAGCGCTCCTTTTTAAGACGCGTACCCATTTGGATAAAGGTACCACGTAGGACAGCCTTAAGTGCCTCCCATTGAAAGGGCAACGATGTCGTATCCAAAGCGTGGTCCGCAAAAAAGTTAGAGATTGTATCTGAAACCCTTGTCACAAATTCCGGGTTCGTAAGCAGCGAATCGTTCAAGCGCCATGACCATTCCCTAATCGGAGTGGAAGGGAGCGAGAATGTCATGTGTATAGGAGAATGGTCAGACCAGACCATTGGGTCTATGGTGCATTCCGGGGACCAGTTCAGGCAGCTATGGTCACTCATTAGGTAGTCTATGCGACTATAGGTGTGATGAACATGGGAGAAGTGGGTATAGTTACGGACCGTGGGGTACAGCACTCTCCAAACGTCCACCAGACGCAGATCGTATAATGCCCGTTTCAGAGCCCTCAGTTTGGGGAAGGAGATACACGATCGCGAGGTGGAGGAATCTAAAAGTGGTTCAAGAGGGGTGTTAAAATCTCCCCCCAATATGAGCTTACCCTCCCTGAATCCTGACAAAATCCTCATGTATTGTAACGCGGCCGATACTTGATTAACATTAGGAAGGTAAATGTTAGTTACTGTAAATTTGGTACCCCATAACACGAATTTCACAAAAACATACCTCCCCTGGGGGTCCGAGAGATGGTCAAGCACCTCTATAGGGAGCGTCTTATGGAAGGCCACAGACACTCCCTTGGCTTTCTGGGTTGGGCTAGTGCTGTGGAACCACCTGTTGAAGTATCTGTTGGAACAGGAAGGGGTGGAGGCAGAGTGAAAATGTGTCTCTTGGAGAAGAAGCACATTGACTTGGCGTTTGTGCATTTGATACAGGATTTGTCCTCTTTTGGAGGCAATATTGAGCCCATTGACATTGTAGGAACAGAATTGTAACCTAGGGTGAGAGGTCACTGTGTGGGCCATGATGGAGCGATGGGGGGGGAGGGGGGGGAAGGAGAGAGAGAAGAAGAAAAAAAAGAAAAGCGGGGAAGAAAAAAAGGGGGGAAACACAACAGGGGAGGAAGAGAGAAGGTAGAGCGAGGCGGGGGGGAGATTGAACGTAGAGAGCACCTGGGGAAGGTGGCTCAAGAATACTAAAGTGTGCGCAAAAACGTAACACTTCGTGAAATATCACGTAGTAGGCACTAACTGTGCCAATCCTATTTAGGGGGAGAGAACGGGGTTAGAACAGCTGAGTTGTGACCCCGACAACCTAACAGGCATATATAACATAACTGTAAGTGTAACACACCCAATGACCGTGGCATCTAATGCTCAACTGCCTAGTCACTAAAGGGCAGAATGTCAGACTAATACCATTGGTACGCTGGAGTGTAATAAACAGTCTAAAATTACATAGAAAAATAACATCAACGTAGAACAAGGTGTACACAATCTGGTGACAGAATAAAGGCACAGGTATTCCCGCGTAAGCATGCGAGGGTTGGAAGCACCAATTACTACATTTATAGCAGCATTAACTATGATAGTTGTCACGGCTTAGCTCAGATATCTGTGTAAACGCACAGAAGGTGTCAGTGATAAGGCCAGTCAGTCCCAAGCTCCAGGGACATAGATGTCCAGAGCCCGAGGGAAGACCCGGAGGTCCCCGGACAAGCCAAAGGGCTATGCCCGGGAAACACCAAGCCAGCCAGTAGAGCCAATGCCGTGAAAGAACATATCAACACCACCGACCGCCTTTCCAAAGCCCCCGCAAGCACAACCGCACCAGCTGAGGGCAAGGAAACATTCTCCGTGCCAAGCGAGACAACTAAACCGTCAGCAGCACTTAGATAACAAAGTGAGCAAGAGTCAGCGGGGTGGATACGCAAGTAAAACCGTGAGTACAAAACAAAATAGAGAAAACAGTAGGCAAACCTGGCCGGAGTCTCATAAAGGAACTGTAGTCACCTGGTGGACTAAAGGACATATCAAAAAAGAACCATTTCAGGTCTCGGACGACAGAATCTGGATCAGTCTTCTGGTGACGTGGCTCGCCGTACTCTAGGACCGGAAGGTACCGATCTAGACTGTGGGCGTCCTCGACGCTGTAGAGGAGGGCCCGGTAGCCGCTGACGGTCATCTGGGGGGTCCAACCAGTTCGGGATGACAATAGGGTCCCGGTCCAGGAACAGGAAGAAGGCAGGAAGCTGGTCCGGGTCTGACAGCACAAATTTGTGGTTATCTTTTCGGGTCACTTTGATGCTGAAGGGGTGGCCCCAAGTGTACGTGGCGCCTACTTGGCGAATCAAGTCCAACAGAGGACGGACCGCTCGCCGCATGTACAGCGTGTTGCGGGAGAGGTCCGGGTAGAGGTGTATAGGTGATCCGTGAAAGTCCAGTGGCCCCAGGCGCCAGGCCTTGCGCAAAATTTCTTCCTTCAAGGTATAGTAGTGCACCCGGCAAAGTACGTCACGAGGGCGGTCCCTGCGGTCACCCCCCATGCCTCCCACTCTATGCACTCTGTCCAATTCAATGGGAGATGTAACTTCCCTGCCCAGGACCTGATTGAGGATAGCGATGACAGTGGGTTTGAGATCGGCACCTGATGTAGCCTCCGGGACCCCCTGCAGCCGGATGTTGTTCCTGCGGCTCCGGTTCTCACTATCTTCTATCCGGAGCTGGTGTTGCCGTAGACGGGAGAGGTGAGCCGTAGATGCATTTTCAAGCGCCTTTATGCGGGCTGAATGGTCCTCCTGGGTGGTGGCCATAGCAGAAACCGTGACCTCCGGTGCGGAAACCCGTTGTTTGAGGGCATTCAGTTCAACATGGAGAGAAGTTTCCATTTTGGAAGCCCAGGAATCAAAGTCAGCTCGGAAAGCAGAAAGTACGGCAGCGGATGTGGAGCCCTGGGAGAGCATCTCTGCTGAGGCCGTGTTCACGCTAAGAGTAGCGGGATCCATCGGAGGGGTCGGGTGTACACCTGGGCCGGTCCCACCGACAGAGAAAGCTGCTGCAGCCGGGGGAGGAGGTGTTGGTTTGCCTGGAGTTCGGGCTGATGAAGCCCTGTCTTTCCCTGTACGGGAGTCCTGTGAGGCTGTGCGTAGCAGGTATCGTTGGATATTACCTGGTTGCAGTGCAGCGGAATCAGTAGAGGTAGAGCTGGAAGCCGCCATCAGCAGATTGGGCGTGATTGGTTGGGAACGCAGCCTGCGGTCGTCGGGAGAGCACAATGCTCAGCAGTACATGTCTTCAGCCGTCCATCCTCAGCCACGCATCCCCATAGGTGGAGTGGAAGAACAGAAAGTGCGACCCGTGTCGTACATGGGAATAGACGCTTGCTTTGCTGCTACTGACGTCTTGGAGCAGGCGCAGGGGAGTGCCGGTGTTTGCGTTACAGGGCAGCGGTACGGCAGCCTGGGCAGCACTGGCGGCTGAGGAGGGGGCAGAGCAAGGCTAGTGGCAAGGGGGAGCACGGAGTCCGGGTGGAGCAAGATGGCCACTACACTGCTTGCTAGTCTGTGACTGGAGGGTTACGGGGAGGGCCAGATGAATGAGGTGGAGGCCCAGCCGCCCCGTACACCAGAGTAATCAGACCTTGATGGGTAGGGCAAAGCGGTTTTAAACGGGCAAGGGGGGACCCAGCAGTCCTATGGTCGGGTATAGCAAGATGGCCGCCCCTCGAACCTATGGGGTCAGGGCTCCCACCGAGTGCTCCTTTCTGACTGCCAGCTGGAGAGGGATCAGCCTACTTCTGGTGCCTTTTACTCTGCCCCCGCCTTGCTTACCCCGTGCGAGATGGTGCTTTGTGCTGGATGTTGCTCTGGGTGTATTGGGAGCAGCAAGATGGCCGCCGACTTCCAGGAGTAGGCCGAAGCCGCGGACTTTCCTAGAACTGGCCGCCGCGGGTGTGTCAGGCCGAACGTCCCGGGATCCCTCAGGTATGTAGACCAGACCAGTGCAGACACACTTGCGGCCGATCCGCCCGCCGCACACTCCGCCGACCGCAGCACTTTAGGCCGGAGGATGCTGCTGTTCCCGCAGGCCGCAAGATGGCGGCCAGGCCCCGGAGCCGACCACGGGCCGAAAAGAAGACCGAGGGGGTTCCCTAAGAGTCAAACACCTCCATCCAAGCCTGGATGGAGATGTAGAATGTCCGTGGGGTATCCGGAGACCCTCCGGGAGGCGGTGGAGGCTTCGTGGGCCCCAAGATGGCGTCGGGCCTGGGCTGTGTAGAGCAGGCCTGGTAGTTGCCGCACGGCCGGCCCGGAGTCACAATTCAGGCTGGGTTGCAGGTATGGAATCCTCAGGAACGACAGGGGAAGAGTTGGAGCAATTTCCAGTGGATTAGGAGCGAGGATGGCTATAGATTGAGGGTGCAGTTGTGGATCTCAATGTCTGCACGTCCTCCTCAGTCGGCTCCCGGACACGCCCCCTGCATTCATTTTTATACATAGAAACACAAGTAGTGAGAGAGGGCTACAGAGCAGAAAATGTCGCACAGCAATTTTCCACCACTGCCACCTGTGTGGCAAACAGGGCACACAGATAACAATGGTTTACTGTGTGCCCTTGTGGAAATGGGTGCTTTACTAGTGCAGAAAATTTCCAGTCTCTGCACACTTGTGCGCAAGCCTTAAATGGATGTTAAAGAAAAGCTTTAATCCAGGTGAGTCCATCAGTATTCTACAACAACCCTGGCAATGAATAGCCATCATTTTCCTATTACACATACACAAAGTGCATCATCATAAGGAATACATGGGCAGCCACTCACCGTAATACACAGCAGAGCACCATAAGATGAGTGGGCACATTCGCAGGATTAAGCATGGCTGGTGTGTCAGATCTCATACAGGCCAGAAAAGCTCTCATCCTTCGGTTCTTGTCCTCAACTGCTTTGCCCAACCACAGCTTCTTTAGATTAGGACAGGTCCATTCCCTAAAGGCAAGGGCTTCCACCAGCTCTGGTGTCTGAGGTGACTTTCCCTTATAGGCTGCCCACTCTTTAATAATGACTGGGTAATCTGTATGACAAAACAAAATGCAAAAATGAATATTGGGTGCAACATCTGAGCTCTCATAATTTTCATAATTATATATTTATTTTCCAATTTAATCTGTTTATTTCAGTTTTGAACAGCAATAGAAAGCACATACAGTTCAAGAAAGAAAAACACATGTACATCAAGTAATAAGTTGTGTATTGTAACAAGTATAGATCCGTCACATACAAATGTCACAATAATGAAAGCAACAGTAATGGACATATCACAGCTTAGATGGTATAGATACTGAAGAGTAGTGTATGTAAACCATGGGGAGTAATTGGTGACCCCAATTAACATTTACCCCACCCCTACCTAAACTAGGGAGAAGAGCTCATAGTGAATTACAGTAGATTTGACATTCATGTAAACCGTGTGTCATTGAAAGTAGGACTGCAACTAGTGATTATTTTCATAATCAATAAGTTGGCCGATTATTGTTTTGATTAATCGGATAAAAACGTAAAAAAAAAAGCGTGGTGTATAATTTAGTTAATATGTTAAGGTAAAAAAAAAAAAAAAAGGCAATTTATTCTTAAATATCTATAGTGGTAAATATAAATGACCAACTATATGGTTAGGGAGACACATCTCTAATCCACTCTGAGAATAACAGAGAGAAGAGATATACTGTATATACTATTAGAGGTTGAATCTGGTAAATATCAGACAATATTTAAAGGAACACTAAAGATAAAAATGTTATTTATTTTTTTAAATAACTAACATGTTATACTTGCCTCCACTGTGCAGCTCATTTTCAGTGGCCCCGAACCTGGTCTTCTGGGGTCCCTCGGCGGCTGTCTCGGCTCCTCCCCACAAAAACTCATCACCTTCATGCGAGCATGGTGGCGAGTGATTGCGGGCGCGCTCCAGTGACACAGCCAGCGGCCATAGCCGCTCACTGTATCACTAGGCCCCGCCCCCCGGCGTCATTGGATGTGATTGACAGCAGCGCAAGCCAATGGCTGTGCTGCTTTCAATTAACCAATGAATGAGCCGAGGAGCTGGCCGAGATACCTGCGCGTTCACGGCGCGGACTTTCGAGGGGTCAGGTAAGTAAACGGGGGGCCGCTAATCCAGAGATGTTTTTTCATCTTAATGCATAGAATGCATTAAGGTCAAAAATGTTTTGCCTTTACAACCCCTTTAAAGAAAATTTTCAGACAGAACTGCAATATATTTTGTATGACAGACTCCCTTGTCATAGGCAGGTGGCTTGATAAAAGCTCCCTGCGCCTGCTGTCACTTATGCTGGCGATACAAAAAGGTCTTCCTTTAAAAAAACACAAATAAAATCATTTTAAGAACGTTCGTTCAATTTTCTAATCGTTAGTGGGGTCAAATCGATGTTCATTTTCGACTACAGTGATGGGAAAATTGAAGGGGCAGAATAGAAAACTTCTTGGTACGAGGAATTTTCAGTCAGTATATATGTGGTTTTCATTCTTTCATTTAGCGCAGTGGTTCTCAACTCCTGTCCTCAGGACCCACTAACAGGCCAGATTTTAAGTATTACCTTGGTGAGATGCAGACTAGAATACTGCAATCCCTGAGCAGCAAATTATATCACCTGCGATGCATTTCAGTTATCTTGCAAACCTGGCCTGTTGGTGGGCCCTGAGGACTGGAGTTGAGAACCACTGATTTAGCGAATGTACAAAGATTTTTCATATGAATATTCTCACCTGAAGTGTATGGCCAGCATAAGGCTTGGGGGGTCACACCCTTGCAGTTTGCTTTTGATCCGTTTCTGCAGTGCTTTTTTTTGCATGCGCAATTTTGCTGCGTTTTGAATTTTTTTATGCTTTTTTTTTGCCCAATTTGTTGTTAGGCAGATTAAAAATGTAAATCGCGGCAGATTCTCCATTGAAGACTATTGAACCAAAAAAGCAAAGCTTTACGTTGAAGAAATATAAAAATATAAATAAATACACCCAGAAGTAGGATATATGGGTATTTTACCTAGGAGTCGGACATGAAGCTATATGAAGGGTGGAAGGGAGATATAAATCTTTTATATTATAGTACTGAAGCTGAGACTTTTTCATTGCTATGATCATTTTAAATAGAATGCACAAAGCTGGTTAAAATTTACTTTCAATTCAACGTAGTGCCTTATATTACCTTGTCTATCAGTCTCCACCTTCTCTGGGTTTAGATGCTGATCTTCCCTGCACAGAGTCTTTAAAGTGTTTTTTTTAAACAAGCATGTTATACTTACCTGCTCTGTGTAATGGTTTTGCGCAGAGCAGCCCTGATTCTCCTCTCCTGAGGTCCCCCACCAACGCTTCTGGCTCCTCCTGCATTCAGAGCGCCCCAATAGCAAGGGAAAAAAAAAATTCTGCCTTCAGAACCACACACTTCCTGCCTAGGACTACATGTCCCATGAGGCATTGCTCCTCACACATTTGTTCTCAGGCACTTACTGACAGGTATGGATGGTGTACTGACCTGTATGTGGGAAAAGTAATTATCTACTCTGAAGGAGCAAGACACGGGTCGGACTTTGCAGGCAACACACGAAAATGGAATAGAAAATACTTTAATGTTACATTAATGTTGAACAGGGATTAAAAACTATACAATGTACAAGGGACCTCTTACAGTAATATACATTGTATGGTTTTTAATCCCTGTTCAACATTAATGTAACAATAAAGTATTTTTTTCTATTCCATTTTTGTGTGTTGCCTGCAAAGTCCGACCCGTGTCTTGCTCCTTCAGGGTAGATAATTACTTTTCCCTATAATATACGGATGTGGCAATGTGAGTGCCTTCCCTTTTTCCCTTTTTTTTTCGACCTGTATGTGGGCTTCACTGTATTTTCTGTTATGTAAACAAATAATGCATTCGGTTTGCAGGCCAACTAATCGGCTGACCAACTAATCGATTATGAAAATAGTTGACTATTTTACAACTAATCGATTATGAAAAGAATTGATTAGTCATTTCAGCCCTAATTGAAAGTAACTTCTTGTGAACTGATTTCATATTATAAATTGTCAAGAATAAGATAGAGAAGAGCAAGCGATCCGTGAGGCGCGCAATAGGCGTCCTGCCCCGCCATGAGAGTCATCGCACCATATTTCATAGTTTTCAGTTTAATTCCACTTTACTGTTACAAGGCGGAGCATGCTGTTGCTACGCGGTTCTTTCCTTACCATCACGGCTATTTTGTTCCAGCTGCTGAGAAGTACTTAAGACACTGAAGTGCGCTTCCACTGTTGCCCCCAGGATGACCTGGTACCGGCCTTTGGCTAATTTTTGGCGTGACCGTTTGGCCCTGTTGGCCAGTTTCCATGGATCGAGCTACTATGATACTTCCACCATGCCTTTTTTACATTTTTTTTTCTTTTTTCTATATTTTATTTTTGTGCTCAATGCCTTCCACGAGTACACCATTTGTGTTGCTATTTTTTATGTCTGCACATGGGGTTGGAGGACCTCTCCTCTCTCCACATGCGCTGTGCGCCTAACTTCATTTCCCTGGGTATACTGTTATATTTGTGTGGGTTCTTATCTGAACATATCTGAAATGCTCCTAACCGTTCACATAACTGCAGATATAAGATGGCTAATGCCGCGTACACACGATCGTGATTCACGGCAGTGAAAACACAGCCGTGAATCGCGACAGGAAAAACGAGGGAACGGCTTGTTCCCCCCCACACGGCCAGTTTTCCCGTCGTTTTTTCTCTTGACGAGAAAAACGACCGTGTGTAGGCTCCGCAGCAGTGTTTCCCTATGGGAAAACTGCCGCGGAAAAAAATTACAGGAATCACGACGAGAAAAATTAGAGCATGTTCTAATTTTTCTCGTCGTGATTAATGCCGTTTTTCCCCGTCGGGAAAAACAGCAAAAATCCCACAGACGATCGTTTTTCTCGTCCAAAGGAAAAGATGTAATTTTTCCCGATGGGAAAAATGATCGTGTGTACGCGGCATAAGTTAACTAGATTTTTGTCCTGGAATGTCAGGGGTTTGAATAATCCAGTTAAGCGTCTGGCTGTACTCCACACGACCAAGAGAATAGATGCGGATGTGATATGTCTGCAGGAGACTCATCATCCCCCTGACTTCTACCCCACAATTTGCAACGAGACAGTTTTGTCAATACCACGCTACAGGATCGGTGTACTCAAGGGGGATGAGTGTCCTGATAAGACGAGGTATGCAATTCTCCTTCATAGATGTAAAAACTGATCCGGAGGGTCGCTTTGTATTTCTGTTGTGCTCCCTTTATGGTACAAAATGTATATTGGCTGGGTTATATATTCCTCCTCCATATTCTGCGGGCCTACTTAAGATTTTAGCAGACTTTATATCCCGCTTCCCAGGTATACCGGTGTTGGTCCTGGGAGATTTCAATAACTATTTAGACTATGGGAAAGACAAACTCCGCTCCCGTATCTTGGTACCAACACTGCCAGGTAAAGGGGCGACCCCTTTTGCTCGACTTCTCACGGAGTTGGGCCTCACGGATGTTTGGAGAATGCATAATCCTGAGGCTAGAGTGTATTCCTGTCAATCAGCTTCGGTGGGGGGCTTGTCCAGGATTGACCTGGGACTGGGTACTGATTTGCTGTTGCCACTGGTTGCCTCCTCACAATTAGGGCTGCAACGGATCGGCAGTGATCCGAACGGGACACCCTGTTCGGATAGGATCACCACTTGATCCGCGGAGCGACCCCGCGGCCTCAGTCTTAGGAAAGGCCGCGGCTTCGGCCTAGCTCAGGAGCCACGGCCATCTTGGTACACCCGGCGGCGGCTGCCTTGTGGGCGCTGACGTCATCACCCCTCGCTGCTCGTGGATCTGAACTGCCTGGCGGGAGAGACTAAAGTTAAGTGGGGGAGATGCCCATTACAGTGGGGAGATTGTGGATATTACTGGGGGAGATTGTGGATATTACTGGGGGAGATTGTAGTTATTACAGTGGGGGGGATGACGTGGATATTAGTAATTTATTTTTTTTCCCGATCCGAAAATGATCCGATCCGTGGCTCTGATCCGAGGATCGATCCGATCCATGAGTTTTTTGATCCGTTGCACCCCTACTCACAATACTACCCCAGACAGATCTCGGATCACTCTCTGTTTGCGGTAGATCTCAGGTTGGGGGCCGCTAGAGGGAATAGACTATGGAAACTTAACCCATTTTGGCTGTCTCTGATACCGGATCCTGATCCCATTCCAGCACTTTTGACGGATTTCTTTAATCAAAATTTGGACTCCGCAGATATCGGCACGGTGTGGGATACAGCCAAAGCCTATTTAAGGGAGCAATTTATTAGAATAATTTCCCAGATTAAGATCAAAACGAAGGAATGGGAGATGCTTGTACTGGCATATGCACAGCGCTCGGATGCTGCCTATGTTGCTGACCCCAAGGATAACACTAAAAGAACATGGTTGGCCTCCCAGTCTATGCTTAGGCTGTTGTCCCTACAGTTAGCAGAAAACAAACGCTTCTTTCTGCAACAAACACTTTGAAGAGGGGGAGAATACAGGACATGTTGGTAATGATTGCCAAATCGCAGCAATCTACTTCTCACATAGTTGCTGTAAATGATGCACATGGGACACCTTGTTACTCCACTCAGTCCATTATAATAGGATTTTTATAACAGCTTACCTGTAAAATCCTTTTCTTGGAGTACATCACGGGACACAGAGCGACATAGTCATTACTAATGGGTTATATAGATACCGTCAGGTGCTGGCACTGGCAACTTCCAAAACCGGAAGTACCCTCCCCTATATAAGCCCCTCCCATCCGGGAGCACCTCAGTTTTGTAGCAAAGCAATAAGTGTCCCTAAAGAGGGGCGGGAGCTCTGTGTCCCGTGATGTACTCCAAGAAAAGGATTTTACAGGTAAGCTGTTATAAAAATCCTATTTTCTTTCTCGTACATCACGGGACACAGAGCGACAGTCATTACTAATGGGATGTCCTAAAGCAATGCCCAATGAGGGGGGGGGATACACCATATATAAGCTGAGCGCTATCAGACATGAGGATCTTTTGCGGCCTGCAACACACTGCGCCCAAAGGCGACATCCTCCTGACTTCTAACGTCCACCTGGTAGAACCTAGTAAACGTGTGTACCGAAGACCATGTTGCGGCCTTACAGATTTGAGCCAGGGAGGCCTGGTGATGCACTGCCCATGAAGTTCCAACTGCTCTCGTGGAGTGCGCCCTAACTTTGAACGGAGGCGGTCTACTTCTCAAGCCATAGGCTTGTATTATGACCTGTCGAATCCACTTGGCTAAAGTAGATTTTGACGCTGCCTGACCCTTTCTGGGGCCTTCCGGCAGAATAAACAAAGTATCCGTTCTGCGAATCTGAGCAGTGGCTTTTAGATAAGCTTTAACTGCTCTTACTACATCCAAAGAATGCAATAACTTTTCCTCTACCGAAGTAGGTTTGGGGAAAAAAGAAGGAAGAACCACATCTTGGTTCAAATGAAACCTCGATACCACCTTAGGAAGAAGGCTGGATGAGGACGTAACACTACTCTGTCCTTATGGATAACCAGATATGGCTCCTTACAGGACATAGCTGCTAATTCCGATACTCTTTTAGCCGAACAAATGGCTACTAGAAAAATCAATTTCCTGGTGAGAAGCACCAAGGAAATATGCTGTAGTGGTTCAAATGGTTGTTTCTGTAGAACCGACAAAACCAAGTTTAGATCCCATGGACATATGGGAATATTAACCGGAGGACTAATACGCATCACTCCTTGTATAAAGGCTTTGACTAGTGAATGCGAAGCCAAGGGCCTTTGCAAAAATATTGACAAGGCCGAAATCTGACCCTTGATAGTACTCAAGGCAAGCTTCCTATCTACAGCCCATTGTAGGAAGTCCAGAATCCTACCTATTACGTATTTACGTGGATGCCATTTCCTGGCCTCACACCAGGCGATGTACGCCTTCCAGATTCTATAGTAGATCTGCCTGGATACCGGTTTCCTGGCATTGATCATGGTAGACACCACAGCATTAGAGAGCCCTCTCTTTTTTAGAATGTGGGCTTCAATAGCCAGGCCGTCAAACCTAGGGCTGGTAAGGAAGGGTGGTATATCGGTCCCTGCGAAAGCAGGTCCGGACGATGTGGGAGGGTCCAAGGACTCCCCACAGACATTTTTACAATCTCCGCGTACCATGCTCTTCGGGGCCACGCTGGAGCCACCAGAATCACTGGTTTCTTTTCTACCCTGATTCTGCGGAGTAATCGAGGTAACAATTGTGGCGGTGGGAATGCATATATCAGCTTGAACTGATCCCAAGGGAACACTAGGGCATCCGAGCCGCAAGCTAGGGGATCCCTTGTCCAAGAGACAAACCTGTCCACCTTTGCGTTGAATCTGGATGCTAGCAGATCTACATCCGGCGTTCCCCACCGCTGACATATTGTCCGGAAAACCTCGGGATGAAGGGACCATTCCCCTGGGCATAATTGTTGGCGACTTAGAAAGTCCGCCTTCCAATTCTCCACCCCTGGAATGAATACCGCAGATATGGCTGGGATATATCTTTCTGCCCATCTCAGGATGTAATTTACTTCCCTTTGGGCTGCACGACTCCTGGTGCCCCCCTGACGATTGATATATGCCACTGCTGTGGCATTGTCTGATTGAACTCTGACAGGGGACCCTTGGAGTTTGGATGTCCATGCTACTAGGGCATACCGGGCTGCTCGTATCTCTAAGAGATTGATGGGCAGGGCCTTTTCTGCTTCTGACCACTTGCCCTGGAGAGACCATTGCTCCAGTACTGCTCCCCAGCCTATAAGGCTGGCATCTGTAGTGACCACCTTCCAGGAAATCGGACTGAAGGATTTCCCTCTTTCCAGATTCTGGGGAACCAACCACCAGCGGAGGCTCTTGCGAACGGAAGGGGACAAGGACATTGGTAAGTCCAGAGCCTGAACTTTTTTGTTCCAGGCTGACAGTATGGCCCTTTGCAATTTCCTTGAATGGAATTGACCGTAGGGTACTGCTTCGAATGATGCCACCATTTTTCCCAGCAGCCTCATGCACAGGCGTATGGATGGCTGTCTTTTTGAGCCCACTAAGTGGATCAAATCTCTCAAAGACGACCCCTTTTCTTGAGGCAAGAAAATTTTTCTCTGGTCTGAATCCAGCCTTAGCCCCAAGTATTCCAGACTTTTGACTGGTTTTAGGGCTGACTTGTCTCGGTTGATAATCCAACCGTGATATTCCAGATATTTGATTGTCTCGTGAACAACCACTTCTAGTTTTTCCACTGAGTGGTCTATCAGCAACAAGTCGTCTAGATATGCCATTATCGTTACACCTCGTGTTCTTAGATTGGCCAATAATGGGGCCAAAATTTTTGTGAACACTCTTGGTGCTGTGGCCAGACCGAAGGGTAAGGCTCTGAACTGAAAATGGCGGCCTTCTACCGCAAAGCGTAGAAATTTTTGGTGGGCTGGAAAGATGGGAATGTGCAAATAAGCATCCTTGATGTCGATCGAGGCTAACCATTCCTCCCCTTGTAGGGCAGTGGCTACCGATCGGATCGACTCCATCCGGAAAGTCCTGATATGCAGGAATTTGTTTAGCCCTTTTAGATTTAGTATGGGCCTCACGTCCCCGTTTGGCTTCGGAACTGTAAAGAGGTTTGAGTAAAACCCGAACCCCCACTCTTCCAGGGGAACCTCTATAATTACTGCTTGAAGCAATAATTGTTCTAGTGCCAACAGGAGGGATCCTCTCTTCTGGGGATCCCTTGGCACGTTTGACCTTATAAAGCGGGAAGAAGGGGAGTTTTTTAACTCCAATTTGTATCCCAGATTTACTGCGGAGAGCACCCATCTGTCTCGGATCGTGTCCCGCCAGGTCTCTGTGAACAACTGAAGTCTTCCCCCCACCCGATTGGGTGGGGGCAACCCTTCATGCATTTGACTTTGGGGGAGGTTTTGTACCTCTCCTGCTCCAGGGCTTTTTGTTACCCTGCAACTGTCCCTGATTTCTACCTCCGGGATTTGACCGAGGAGGCCGTCGGAACTGTTTCACAGCCGATGTCCTAGGGACTGGAGAGGCCGGCCTTTTAAAAGAGGGACCTCTAACTCTATTTTTAACCGGCAAAAGTGTACTTTTACCGCTGGAAATTCTCTGGATATACTTGTCCAGGTCTTCCCCGAATAAGCGCTCCCCATGAAATGGGAAGCTGACCAGCAATTTTTTACAGGGAGCTTCAGCAGACCAGTTCTTGAGCCATAGAAGCCTGCGCATATGTACTACAGACAGCGTAAGGCGGGAGGCCTGATGGATTGAATCCTTTATAGCGTCCACCGCAAAGCATAAGGCTCTAGGTAGATCAGCTAGGGCAAGAGCCTGCTGATCCGGCAAGTCCCTTAAGACCTGTTTCAACTGATCCTTCACTGCTTGGCAGACCCCAATAGCTGCCACTGCTGGTTGTGTCACCAATCCTGCTGTAAAAAAAGCAGATTTTAATAAGGACTCCAATTTTTTATCTATTGGGTCCTTGAACATTTGGACATTTTCCACCGGACATGTCAGTGATTTATTCACACAAGAGATGGCTGCGTCCACTGTAGGGACCCTCCATTTTCTGATGAACTTATCCTCCATGGGATAGACCACCGGAAATCTCTTGGGGGGAGTAAATATTTTGTCAGGATGCTCCCAATCCTGGTAAATGAGCCCCTCCAGTAAAGGATGGATCGGAAAGGAACAAACAGTCTGGGGAGCTTTTAGCGACCTCAACGAGGAGACAGAAGTGGAGGATGGCTCCGCAAGTGGCATTTTAAATGCTGATCGGACCATATTAGTCAGGGACTGAACCCATAACCTTTCAGCATGTGATGCTGAGAACGGCTCTTCCACTGTTGATTCCTCTGCAACCGAATCGACCTCATCCTGATCCCCCTCAGGTAGGTCGACCTCTGTATGGGACTGTTGCTCTGTTAACAGGCACTCTGAGGGGGGAGACGGAGATCGAGTGCTTTTCTCCTGTGACAGGGAAGCAGCGATCAATGCTGACAATCTCTCTTCCAGCCCTCCCAGAGCTGAGGAAAAAACCTCCTCTGTTACATACACAGGAGCAGGTGAACTGAGGACAGCCACAGTACCAGGTACTCCTGAGGGTGCTCTACGGTCACTAACCTCTGATTCTTCAGGGGAGACTGGTGCAGCCAAAGCATGCCCAAGATCCTCAGAGCCCGATGGAGACCCCCTATTCCTCCTGGAATTTCTAGTCCCGGAGTTTTTAGACGGCATATTCCTAAGCCACAAAGCTGAGGTATTCCAGCCGAAATACACCAGTTACTGATAATAGTCTAGCATAAATGCTGCTATAAGAAACAGTTGGTGTCTACTAATGTGCCTTTCTAGGGGATGCCTGTATCAACCGCTTGCTGTATGCCTTTAAATGTTGCCAGCTCTGTCTCTGTACTTCATAGCCAGCTTACTACAATATTGTGCTTTTTTTAAACTGCTGGGACGCCCGCACATGCGCAGAAGCGCTGCGGCGCGCACAGAGCGTCATCCCCCAGGCTCCGCCCCCTTTCCCGGCTCACCTCTATATATAGAGGCACGCGCACGCGCGCGGCCACGTGCGCCTTCGGCGCTAATTTCAAAAAATGGAAACAAGGGACAGGAGCCAGGGCCCCTCTTTGCCGCAGGCCGGGGGATGGACGAGCACTGCAACATGGCAGAGGAAGCAGTTTCCTATAAGAGAACTCACCATCTGCCTGGACTTTGCTCTGCTGAGAAGAAACTAGTCCACATGACAAGAAAACATTCCACAGCGGCCTCTAGTGGACAAACACAGGTACCGCAGTCTAATATATTAAATATATATATAAAAAAAAAAATTTTTTTTTTCTTTTTTCTTGACCACCATTAAAAATTATTACATTTTTTTAGTAGTTACAGGCATGCACAGAATTTTGCGGGAATACCATTAGGTAACAGACAGAAAGACAAATTAGGCTTGGGGGTCCCCCAATAGAACCAAGTTCCTGGGGGCCCCCACTTACCTGTTCCCCGCCGCAGGACTTTGTTTGGTCCACAAAAGCCCAAACTTCACCTATCACGGCAGGCATTGTAATCAAACCTTCAGGGACCGGGTTCCCAAGGATTCCACTCCCCTGGACCTGTATAGCACCCTGCACAGAAAACATCTTGGTCGTGGGTATGACCAGAGCTCTGGATCCCAGGGTCCAGCTCTCCTAAGAGAAGCATTACAGGCAAAACCTTGCTCTTCTCTGCAAGGCCCGGGTACCGACCGTTTAGCTATGAAGCTTTTTTGGTCGGATCCGGAATAGCTTACTGAGGCCCAAAAGAACCTGTACGCAAGCTCAGTGAAAAACACATGTTTCTTCTTGGCCAACACCTTAGACACTGGCAAAAAACTGAGGTGCTCCCGGATGGGAGGGGCTTATATAGGGGAGGGTACTTCCGGTTTTGGAAGTTGCCAGTGCCAGCACCTGACGGTATCTATATAACCCATTAGTAATGACTATGTCGCTCTGTGTCCCGTGATGTACGAGAAAGAAAGACAGCTTTTCCAGGTTTTTCCAGGAGGTTTACACATCGAAGGTTCAACCCACCCCGGAGCAACTTTCCTCCTTCTTGGATAGATACCCCATTCCTGTTTTCTCCTCGGACAAACTCTTAGAGGCCCTGGCGTATGCTCAAAATGGGCGGGCCCCGGGGGCGGGTGGCTTACCGGCTGAGGTATTTAAAAAGGTATACGGAACAGCTCCTAACAATACTTTTAAAAGTTTATAACAAAGCCTTTGAAAAGGGAAATGTTTGCCTCTTTCATGAATGAAGCTCTTATAGTAGTGTTATTAAAACCTGGCAAGGATGCTACGTCCCCGGACTCATATAGACCTATCTCCCTGCTCACGTATGATATCATGTCGCTGGCCAGAGTCTTGGCTAACAGATTATCCAAATGCATCCACCATGTGATACATAGGGACCAATCCGGATTTATCCAGACGAGATACACCTCCCAGAACCTGCGTAGACTGTTTCTCAACATTCAAATACCGATAGACAACCCCGGTAATAGGGCCATTTTCTTTGGACGCAGCCAAAGCGTTCGATAGCGTCGAACGGCCCTATTTATGGGAGGTATTGGCAAGATTTGGGGTGGGCACTACCTTTCTTAGATGGGTTCAATTATTATACAGCGCCCTGTCAGCTAGAATACGCATTAACGGGGATCTGTCTGACTCATTTAGACTCTTTAGGGGCACACGGCAGGGGTGCCCGCTTTCACCCCTGCTGTTCGGTCTTGCTTTGGAGCCTCTAGCTATACATATAAGAGCCTCGCAAGACATTACCAGGTTTTGTAGGGGCCCTAGGCAGAATGTGGTCTCTTTATATGCAGACGACACCTTGATCTACCTGGGTGACACCGGAAGCTCTCTGGAGAATGTGATGCGACTGATTGCGGGCTTCGGGGAGCTGTCGGGGTTCAGTATTAATTGGAATAAAATCGGTGCTTATGCCTTTGGACCCTTTGACTCGCCCCATTCCTGATTGTGCTAGGGTTAGCCTAATAGTGAAGGAATTCCGCTACCTGGGCATACAGGTGACCCCTGACCCAACCCAATACCTGTTGCTGAACCTGGCGCCTTTGCTTCGTAAAATGTACGGCATGGGCGAAGCTGCCTCTTTCGGTCACGAGGCGGGCTAATTTAGTGAAAATGATTTGGGCTCCACAACTTCTTTACGTCTTTCACAATGCTCCCATTTGGATACCCCATAGATCGTTTACCCAAATAGATACCCAATTCAGAGACCTAATATGGGGCAACAAATCAGCATGCATCAGCCTCTCTTCTTTACAGTTAGCCAAGGATCAGGGTGGAATAGCAGTTCCTCATGCTCGATACTATTTTGTGGCCTCCCAGCTCCAGCACCTTGGTAATTGGGGTGGGGAGGATATGGATGACTCCGTTAGGTCGTTATTGGTCCCTTGTGGATCGGAGATGTCCGCACTATCCCATCTAGAGGCAGGACTTCCACATCTACCTAGTTCCTTCCCCACTATTCACCTGTTAAATGCCCCTTGGAAGTATACCAGGGCTCTCCTGAAGATTAAAGGAGTATGTTCATTCACTCCTATATGGAGAAACAAATACTTCACTGAACTCTTTAAACTTAAGGATTTTCACTCTTGGGAACTGGCAGGCATACATTATATCACACAACTGTTTAGGGGACAAATCCTTAAATCATACTTTGTCTCCTATATGTGGCCCGGAAGGCGTGTGCGAGGCTTTGGATGTCTCCGAGAGTACCAACGGGGGGGACAATGGGTGGAAATGGTAAACAGCCAGTTGATACGTGAGAAACTTACCTATCAACATAGGAATGCACTGAAAATGTTTTACTCAAAGTGGCAAACGTGGCTTGACACCCCCGGTCTGGGTCCTTCACAACTTGTCAAAGATAGACTCTTACAGATGTAGGGACATGACCTGTCATACATTGTCTAAGTCGAACCATGGAAGGGGGGGGGGGCAGAGGAGAAGAAAAAAAAGAGAAAGGGGGAAGAAATAGGAAGGAAAAAAAGAGGGTAAGGGGGGGGGGGGGATATTATGTTTTTAATTTGTTGTTTTTGTGGTGGTATGACTTGGGAATGGGTGATTGAGGCATGGTGGCTGATATTTCCCCAAACCGAGTTTTCTGTGGGGAAGGTTATCCACTCTCACTGGTAGAGAGGGTGGTACGCTCCTTTTTTGTTTTTGTCAATTTTTAATTTTTTTTTGTTGTTTTTGTTTTGTGTTATATCAGTAAGTATTTCTTACTTTAGCACTTGGTGAAACGGTATGGCCATTGGTTTCGACTTGTACACTTTATTATCTTTATATGGTACGCAGCTAAGGATAATAACATTGTTTGATATGTACAGGTAGATACTATATCCCAAATGATTGTCGTACTTACTGTTTATGAGGCATAAGACTGATTGGAACCTATATTTTATGATAGATGCTTGAGTATGTTACGAATGTACATGTCTGTTATATGGTTTTCTCAAACTTTTTACTGATTTAAAAAAAAAAAAATTATCAAGAATAAACTGAAAAGGGAAGAAGGAAGAGAAGCGTCGAGAGCAGCTGGGGTGGGACTTTCTTATGCTTCAGTCTTTTGGTGAGAGATATTGTATGCCAGAATTATAATTAATAGAAGCACTGACACATCTGCATTTTAATATCAACTGTCTTTACACATTGAAGGAATGGTTAAAGAAGAAGATAATCTGTTAAAAGAAGTCTTTCATTTTGCATGGTTTCCTGTTAGTACTACCTTACTGAGGGGGTCCAACTTAAAAAAACTTCTGCCTTTACAGCTCCTTTATCTTATTGCATTCTATGCATTAACCACTTAACGACCGCTCACTGTACATATACGTCGGCACAATGGCACCGACAGGCACAATCACGTACAGTGTACGTGATTGCCTTTGTACAGTTGGGGGGTCCAATCGGACCCCCCTTCTGTACAGTGAGCGGTCGGAATTTGTCTGGGAGCGTTCCGAGATGGGGGGGCGGCCATTCGATTCCGGCCACCCCCCGCGATCGCTCCCGGCGAATGAGAATGCCCCCTCTGCCTGTGTAATGTAAACACAGGCAGAGGAAGCAGGAGGAAGTGATGTCATCTCTTGTGCGGCACTCACATATACCGAGCGCCGTACAAGAGAAGACATCAAGGTTAGTGCACAAACACTACACTAACACCAGCACACATAGGCACATAAATCGCCCCCCCCCCCCCTAGATCACCCCCCAGCCCCCAGTGTCACTGATTGCAGTGACCATTTATTTACTGATCACTGCAATCAGTGACATTTGTGACTGTAAACGTGTGTCGCTACAGTTTAGTTTTAGGTCCAGTGTAGCCCCCTAACCCCCCCTTAATAAAGGTTTAACCCCTTGATCACCCCCCAGATAACCCTTTCACCCCCTAGCACCGCCGTCGCTAAGCGATCATTTTTCTGATCGCTGTCTTAGCCTCGGTGATGCAGATCGGTAGCCAGTAATTTTTTTTAGGTTCGCCGCAGCTTTTTATAACGTCAGGTACCCCCATAAATTATCTAATAAAGGTTTAACCCCCTTGATCGCCACCCAGGTAACCCTTTCACCCCCTATCACCACTGTCGCTAAGCGATCATTTTTCTGATCGCTGTCTTAGCGTCGGTGATGCAGATCGGTAGCCAGTATTTTTTTTTTAGGTTCGCCGCAGGTTTTTATAGCAACAGGTACCCCCATAAATTATCTAATAAAGGTTTAACCCCCTTGATCGCCCCCCAGGTAACCCTTTCACCCCCTATCACCACTGTCGCTAAGCGATCATTTTTCTGATCGCTGACTTAGCGTTGGTGATGCAGATCAGTAGCCAGTAATTTTTTTTAGGTTCGCCGCAGGTTTTTATAGCGTCAGGTACCCCCATAAATTATCTAATAAAGGTTTAACCCCCTTGATCGCCCCCCAGGTAACCCTTTCACCCCCTATCACCACTGTCGCTAAGGGATCATTTTTCTGATCGCTGTCCTATTGTCGTGATGCAGATCGGTAGCCAGTAATTTTTTTTTAAGTTCGCCGCAGGTTTTTATAGCGTCAGGTACCCCCATAAATTATCTAATAAAGGTTTAACCCCCTTGATCGCCCCCCAGGTAACCCTTTCACCCCCTATCACCGCTGTCGCTAAGCGATCATTTTTCTGATCGCTGTCTTAGCGTCGGTGATGCAGATCGGTAGCCAGTAATTTTTTTTAGGTTCGCCGCAGGTTTTTATAGCGTCAGGTACCCCCATATATTATCTAATAAAGGTTTTAACCCCCTAATTGCCCCTAGTTAACCCTTTCACCAGTGATCATCATATAAGTGTTACGGGTGATGCTGGTTAGTTAGTTTGCTTTTTATAGTGTCAGGGCACCCGCCGTATATAACCCAATAAAGGTTTACCCCCTGATCGCCCGGCGGGTGATATCAATTAGGTTTTAGCGTCAGAGAGGGTCTGCGTCACACCCCAGGCAGCGTCAGGTTAGTGCCAGTAACGCTAACACCCACGCGTGAAGCATACACCCTCCTTAGTGGTATAGTATCTGAACAGATCAATATCTGATCTGATCAGATCTATACTAGCGTCCCCAGCAGTTTAGGGTTCCCAAAAACGCAGTGTTAGCGGGATCAGCCCAGATACCTGCTAGCACCTGCGTTTTGCCCCTCCGTCCAGCCCAGGCCACCCAAGTGCAGTATCGATCGATCACTGTCACTTGCAAAACAGAACACACATAATTGCAGCGTTCGCAGAGACAGGCCTGATCCCTGCGACTCCAGTGCTGTAGGAGGTGATTTCACCACCACATTAAAAAAAGAAAAAGCAAATATGCCGAAGCATTGGGGCAGCAGGAGCGATTTTGCTCCTAATGCCGCGTACATACTGTCGAAATTCCGACGGAGGCTTGCCCGTGGAAAAGTCCGACCATGTGTGTGCGGCATAACTTTTTTGCGGGAGGATGCCCCCATGCTTCGGCATATATAAATGGTGCATGTATGCCCATCATTAGAAGTGGGTGGATGAAGGGCGGTATTCTAATGGTGGGCATATCCACCCGATCAATCTCTTTTTTCATTCAGCCAACTGGCTGCATGAAAAAAAAAGATTACAATACATGTCCAACAAGGACCAGCAACGTACTGGTATGTTGCTGGACTTTGAATAGTTATACCAGATTGATGCCTGCGGGTTTAGGTATCATCTTGGTATCATTCTTTTCAGCCAGTGGCCGGCTTTCATGTAAAAGCAATTCTAGTGGCTAATTAGCCTCTGGACTGCTTTTACAAGCAGTGGGAGGGAATGTCCACCCCCCGGATATAAAAAGCGCCATTGGGAAATTGGGAAAGCATTTTATCACACCGATCTTGGTGTGGTCAGATGCTTTGAGGGCAGAGGAAAGATCTGGGGTCTAGACCCCAGTTTTTTCAAAAAAAAGAGTACCTGTCACTACCTATTGCTATCATAGGGGATATTTACATTCCCTGAGATAACAATAAAAATGATAAAAAAAATAAAAAAATTTGGAAGGAACAATTTAAAAATAAAATAAAAAAGCAAAATTAATAATAATAAAAAAAAAAGCACCCCTGTCCTGCCCTGCTCTTGCCCAATGGCGAACGCAAGCGTCGGTCTGGCGTCATATGTAAACAGCAATTACACCATGCATGTGAGGTATTACCGCAAAGGTCAGATCGAGGGCAGTAATTTTAGCAGTAGACCTCCGCTGTAAATCTAACGGGGTAACCTGTAAAGGCTTTTAAAAATGTATGTAGTTTGTCGCCAATGCGCGTTTGTGCGAAATTTTAAAGCATGACGTGTTTGGTATCTATGTACTCGGCCTAAGATCATCTTTTTTATTTCATCAAACATTTGGGCAATATAGTGTGTTTTAGTGCATTAAAATTAAAAAAAGTGTATTTTTTCCCCAAAAAATGCGTTTGAAAAATCGCTGCGCAAATACTGTGTAGAAAAAAAAAATGCAACACCCACCATTTTATTCTGTAGGGCCTTTGCTTTAAAAATATATATAATGTTTGGGGGTTCAACATAATTTTCTTGCAAAAAAAAATATGTTTTCATGTAAACAAAAAGTGTCAAAAAGGGCTTTGTCTTCAAGTGGTTAGAAGAGTGGATGTAAGCTTCCTAATGTTGTGTATAAAATGCCAGAACAGTTCAAAACCCCCCCAAATGACCCCATTTTGGAAAGTAGACACCCCAAGCTATATACTGAGAGGCATGTCGAGTCCATGGAATATTTTATATGTTGACACAAGTTGCGGAAAAAATACAATTTTTTATTTATTTTTAATTTTTTTTGCACAAAGTTGTCACTAAATGATATATTGCTCAAACATGTCATGGGCATATGTGGAATTACACCCCAAAATACATTCTGTTGCTTCTCCTGAGTACGGGGGATACCACATGTGTGAGACTTTTTGGGAGCCTAGCCGCGTACGGGACCCCAAAAACCAATCACCGCCTTCAGGCTTTCTAAGGGTGTAAATTTTTGATTTCACTTCTCACTGCCTATCACAGTTTCGGAGGCCATGGAATGCCCAGATGGCACAAAACCCCCCCAAATGACCCCATTTTGGAAAGTAGACACCCCAAGCTATTTGCTGAGAGGTATTGTGAGTATTTTGCAGATCTCGCTTTTTGTCACGAAGTTTTGAAAATTAAAAAAAAAAAAAAAAAAAATTTCTTTCTTCATTTTCAAAAACAAATGAGAGCTGTAAAATACTCACCATGCCTCTCAGCAAACAGCTTGGGGTGTCTACTTTCCAAAATGGGGTCATTTGGGGGGGTTTTGTGCTATTTTGGCATTTTATGGCCTTCGAAACTGTGATAGGTAGTGAGGAGTCAAATCAAAAATTTGCGCCCTTAGAAATCCTGAAGGTGGTGCTTGGTTTCCGGGGTCCCGTACGTGGCTAGGCTCCTAAAAAGTCCCACACATGTGGTATCCCCGTACTCAGGAGAAGCAGCAGAATGTATTTTGGGGTGCAATTCCACATATAACCATGGCATGTGTGAGCAATATATCATTTAGTGACAACTTTTTGTAATTTTTTTTTTTTTTTGTCATTATTCAATCACTTGGGACAAAAAAAAAAATATTCAATGGGCTCAACATGCCTCTCAGCAATTTCCTTGGGGTGTCTACTTTCCAAAATGGGGTCATTTGGGGGGTTTTGTACTGCCCTGCCATTTTAGCACCTCAAGAAATGAGATAGGCAGTCATAAATTTAAAGCTGTGTAAATTCCAGAAAATGTACCCTAGTTTGTAAACGCTATAACTTTTGCACAAACCAATAAATATACGCTTATTGACATTTTTTTTACTAAAGACATGTGGCTGAATACATTTTGGCCTAAATGTATGACTAAAATTGAGTTTATTCGATTTTTCTTATAACAAAAAGTAGAAAATATCATTTTTTTCAAAATTTTCGGTCTTTTTCCGTTTATATCGCAAAAAATAAAAATCGCAGAGGCAATCAAATACCATTAAAAGAAAGCTCTATTTGTGGGAAGAAAAGGACGCAAATTTCGTTTCGGTACAACATTGCATGTCCGCACAATTTACAGTTAAAGCAGCGCAGTGCAAAATTCTGAAATCACCTTTGGTCCTTTAGCTACCAAATGGTCCGGGGCTTAAGTTGTTAAGATAAAAAGTCTTCTGTGTGCAGCTGCCCCCCTCAGCCAATCTAATACCTACCTGAGGTCCATCTAGATGCAGCGATGTTGCAGGAGCGTCTCGGCTGCCTGGGACTCCCCTCATTGGCTGGGACAGAAGCGCGATGACATGCTGCTGTCAAAGTCAGTCAGCCAACCAATGAGGAGAGAAAGGGGGCTGGGCCGGGTCACATCTTCATGTCTGAATGGACACAGGGAGCTTTGGCTCGGCTTCTCCCATAGCAAGCTGCTTGCTATAGGGGCACTCAACAGGAGGGAGGAGTCACAAGCACCGAAGAGGAACCTAAGAAGAGTAGGATCTGGGCTGCTCTGTGCAAAACCACTACACAGAGCAGGCAAGTATAAAAAAATGTTTTTTTTTAAATAAAAATAAAAGACTTTAGCATCACTTTGAGGGCCAAGCCCCACCCCCGAAGCCAGGCCCCACTCACAATCATCTAGTCCAATGAAAGTGCCAGTACTGGCAACTTAGCTATTCTTACTGGACATTTAACATCGGTACTGTAGTAGATGTTTAACATCGGTTGTAGTCCAGTTAATGGAATCACTCTTGAAAAGAAGGATAATTGATCACTTAAAAATACACAACTCGCTGGACCCAAAACAGCATGGCTTTACTGAGGGCAGATCCTGTCAGACTAATCTGATTGAATATTATGACTATATTACCAATGTTTTGAATCAGGGTGGTGCTGTGGACAATATCTTGATTTCAGCAAGGTATTTGGTACAGTTCCACATAATGATCTATTACAAAAGTTGCACAAGCTACAAGCTAGGACTTAACCCTTGGGTGGTTCAGTGGATATGCAGTTGGCTAAAAGACAGATACCAGAGTGTGGTTGTAAATGGGGTTCACTGGGAACAGAGACCAGTCCACTAGTGGTGTACCAAGTAGGTCCTGTTCTTTAACTATATGTACAGTGAGTGGAAAAAAGTATTTGATCCCCTGCTGATTTTGTACGTTTGCCCACTGACATAGAAATGATCCCACTCCTCTTTGCAGATCCTCTCCTAGTCATTAAGGTTTTGAGACTGATATTTGATAACTCGAACCTTCAACTCCCTCCACATATTTTTTTATGGGATTAAGGTCTGAAGACTGGCTAGGCCACTCCAGGACCTTAATGTGCCTCTTCCAGAGCCACTCCTTTGTTGCTTTGGCCGTGTGTTTTGGGCCATTGTAATGCTTGAATACCCATCCATAACCCATTTTCAATGCCCTGGTTGAGGGAAGGAGGCTCTCACCGAAGATTTGATGGTACGTGGCCCCGTCCATCGACCCTTTGGAGGTGGTGAAGTTGTCCTGTCCCCTTAGCAGAAAAACACCCCCAAAGCATAATGTTTCCACCTCCATGTTTGAAGGTGGGGATGGCATTCTTGGGGTCATATGCAGCATTCCTCCTCCTCCAAATACGGCGAGTGGAGTTGATGCCAAAGAGCTCGGTTTTAGTCTCATCTGACCACAACACTTTCACCAAGTTCACCTCTGAATCATTCAGATGTTCATTAGTAAACTTCAGACAGGCCTAAACATGTGCTTTCTTGAGCATGGGGACCTTGTAGGCGCTGCAGGATTTCAGTCCTTCACAGCGTACTGTGTTACCAATTGTTTTCTTGGTGACGATGGTCCCAGCTGCCTTGAGATCATTGACAAGATTCTCTTGTGTAGTTCCGGGCCGATTCCTCGCCATTCTCATGATCATTGAAACTCCACGAGGTGAGATCTTGCATGGAGCCTCAGACCGAGGGAGAGTGACAGTTATTTTGTGTTTCTTCCATTTGCGAATAATCGCACCAACTGTTGTCACCATCTCACCAAGCTGCTTGGAGATGGTCTTGTAGCCCATTCCAGACTTGTGTAGGTCTACAATCCCATGGACAGCTCTTTGGTCTTGGAATCTAATTGATTGCTTCTGTGGACAGGTGTTTATACAGGTAACAAGCTGAGATAAGGCGCACTTCCCTTTAGGAGAGTGCGCCTAATCTCAGCTCGTTACCTGTATAGAAGACACCTGGGAGCCAAAAATCTTGCCGATTGATAGGGCATCAAATACTTATTTCACTCATTAAAATGCAAATCAATTTATAACTTTTTTGAAATGCGTTTTTCAAGATATTTTTGTTGTTATTCTGTCTTTCACTGTTAAAATAAACCTACCATTAAAATTAGACTGATAATTTATTTGTCAAATGTACAAAATCAGCAGGGGATCAAATACTTTTTCCCCTAACTGTAAGCGATATAAACTAAAGGTTTGTTGGGCAAGGCATGTCTTTTTGCTGATGATACATTGGTGTGTAATAAGGTTGATATCCCTGGAGGTGTCCAACATGGAATATGATTTGGCATTGCTGGAAGATTGGTCAAAGTAGTGGAAATTGCAGTTCACCGTTTCTAAATGTAAAATAATGCACCAAGGGAAAAATAATCCCTTGAGAGAGTACAACATTGGAGGTATAGTGTTGGCTAGCACTACACAAGAAAAATAATTGGGGGTACATCTTTCAGATGATTGCAAAATGAGCAGAGTGTCACCAGCAAATAGAATTCTAGGATGCATCACTAGGGGGGGATCACCAGCAGGAGGAAGGAGGTCCTGATTCCCCTATATAGATCTTTAGCGAGACCTCATTTAGAACACTGTGTCCAGTTCTGGAGAACTCACTAAGGCCCCTTTCACACTGAGGCGTTTTAGCGCTGAAAATAGCGCTGTAAAAACACCTGAAATAATCCTGCTCCAGCATTCTCAATGTGAAAGCCCTGAGGGCTGTGCTGTGCGTTGGTTGGAAAAAATCCTGCAAACCGCTTTTTTGGAGCATCTTTGGGGCGCATAAAATAGCGCTATAAAAACGCCTATCCCAATTGAAATGAATGAGTACCGCGGTAAAACCGCATAGGCGTTAGCGCTATTTTTAAAAATGGCGCTAACGCCTATGCGGTTTTGCCACGTTTTACCGCGTTAGCGCTAAAAATAGCGCTAACGCAGAAAAATCACGGTAAGGACGCATAGGGGTTAGCACTATTTTTCACGCTATTGCGGTAAAATCGCAACGCCTCAGTGTGAAAGGGGCCTTAATGAAATATATAAGATAGAACGAGTTCAGAGATGGGTAACAAAAATAATGAAATGTCTGGAGGATAAAACATATCAAGAGGGACTTCAGGAACTATATCTACAGTCTGGAGGAAAGAAGGGAAAGGGGAAGACCTGACTAAAACCTTTAAAATCATCACAGGTTTGTTTTTAAATAAAAAGCCAAGATCAAGAACACTGGGACATGACCTCAAACTACCTGGCAGAACGTTCAAAACTAATCGTAGAAAGTATTATTTTATTGAAAGGGTAGTTGATCCTTGGAATAAACTTCCAGCAGAAGTAGTGAGACAGTCAACTGTAAATGGCTTCAAATATGCTAGAGACAAACATAGATCCACCCCATTCTACAATGTTAAAAACTAAACTAATAGTTTTACAGCAACATCCACACACGTAGGACACGGAACGTTAGAGGCGATTTATTCTTCCAAAAGCAAACAAACAAGGATGCTGTGTAAGCCCCCGATGTCCTCATCAAACGATGGCATCATTGGTTGTTAGGACGCTGGCAGCTGGAAGATCGAAATGGTGCACAATAAAAACCCATGGCTTTGTGTAACTGAAAGGAAGGCTTCATCCACTTGTATACAAGTTTTGGGCAATTTTTTTACATTTTGCCAAGGTACCCCTGAAGAAACCTGCCTGGACACCCTGGTTGAAAAAGTCTGGGTTAGAGGGTGTGCAGCGTGTAGCCTCAATGTTAGAGCAGCTGAGCACTTGTTGAAATAAAACCAGGACAAAAGTGTTTTCTGGTTAACAATGGTAATAGCATGTGTCAAACAAGCTATTTAAACCAATTAAGAACAATAACTGAACCTTTTATTATTATCGAACATAAAACGGTCTTTCACAAAAAAGGCAGCAACATAAATCCTGATAAATGCCAAGGCACAAAAAACAAACAAAAAAAAAAAAAAAACATGCATGCAGTATAGCTCTACGATACATGTACAACCATGGTTTATTCCTTGAAAGTCCCCGCATGAAACACTTTCAGCTGTTGCTTTCCTATTGTAGGCAGACAAAAAGCAGCATTTTGGTGGACTTAGTGGTTTCAGCCCTGCCTAGTTTTTTATTCCCTTTTCACACGACAGTTTCAATCAGGTCTGCCTGTCAGTTATTCAGGAAGTCCTGATTGGATGGTCCATTCACCCCTCGGGACAGGTGGGTGTAAATGGTCTTGTGTCCATTTACACCCACCTCGCTCTGATTCAGTACGCTAAAAAAACAAAAAAAAACTCCTCAGTGTAGGCGGATCAGATATAGTTGGGTGTAAACGGACAGCGGAGTCCTTTTACACCCGGCCACCCCAAAAGCAGAGCGGGTTCTGTCCATGTCGGCTCTGCATAAATTGAGCCAACACAAACCTGTCATCTGCCTGCTCTGATCAGCAGGGTATCTGTGAGCGGATCCCCTGCTGATCGGAACCAAGCCCGCCCCATGTTAAAGGAGCCTTTTGCTACTACTCAGTTCATTCCACTGACTTGGTCTTTAAAGTATAGGTACCTATTGACTTGTAGTCACCAAGATAAGAAATAGGTGAGCTAAATAATCTCTTTGAGATAACATAGAATGATGCAGCAGACACGATTTCTGAAATGATCAACCTTTTTTGTGCACTTTAGAGTCTTTTCACGTGGGCTCTTTGATCAGGTCCGCCAGTCAGTTTTTCAGGCTGACGTGATTGGACCCTCCAATCTCCCCCTATGGAGCGGTGGATGTCAGTGCACACCGCCATGTCTGATTCCACCTGATTTCCCCATAGAAGAGAGCAGGACTGTGTCCGCTCTGCACAGCAAAGCGGACAGGACCTGTCACCCGCCTGTTCAGTGGAGCGATCCCCCGCTGACCAAGCAAAATCCGCAAAACGGAGGCGTCCGTGTGAAAGGGACCTAAAGAAAAAAGGTATACAAAAATAGGATTTTTGTACTCACCGTAAAATCCGTTTCTCTGGCATCCATGGACTGACACAGCGTGTCTTATACACCTTTACACGTGGGTTATGTCCCTGCTTGCAGGAGAAGACCTAGGCAGAATGTGAGATGTTATACATACATTCTAAACAGCCAGAGCTGAACAGCCCCGCCCAGGGGGGCGGTCCCTCCGGGCATAACCCTCCCACTGCAGTCAGCAGACCTCAGTTCGTAACAAAGCAGTACAAACTTAAAAAGAAGGGTGGGTGCTGTGTCAGTCCATGGATGCCAGAGAAACGGATTTTACGGTGAGTACAAAAATCCTATTTTCTCTTGTCATCCATGGACTGACACAGCGTGTCTTATACACCTTTACACGTGGGATGTCCCAAAGCAGTGTCAAGAGGGATGGGAGCAGTATAAATGGAAAACCAAAAACTTCACTCCAAACAAGGCAGAGCTCCTCAACGGAGGAGTTGCAACATCAAACAGCGGCCTGCAACACCTTGCGGCCGAAGGAAGCATCCGAAGATGCAGCCACATCAACCTTATAAAACTTAGAAAAGGTATGAACAGACGACCAGGTCGCCGCCTTGCACACTTGTGCAACCGACGCTTGATGTCGGAAAGCCCAGGAAGCACCAATTGCCCTGGTGGAATGTGCCGTAACCGGAAAGGGAGGCACCCGCCCCTTGAGAGCATAAGCTTGAATGACGGTTTGTCTGATCCACCTAGAAATGGTGGCAGACGAAACCGCTTGGCCCTGTTTTGGCCCAGAGACAGCCACAAATAGTGAGTCAGACTTCCGAATAGAAGCAGTAGCAGACAGGTACACCCGCAAGGCTCGTACCACATCCAAAGTGTGTAGCGCAAACTCTCTGGGATGCGATGGGTGAGGACACAAGGACGGGAGGACAATGTCCTCGTTTAAGTGGAAGGCCGAGACCACCTTTGGCAGAAAGGAAGGTCGCGGACGTAACACCGCCTTATCCTTATGGATGATCAAAAAGGGCGACTTGCAGGACAAGGCCGCCAACTCAGACACTCGTCTAATGGAAGTAATGGCCACCAAGAAGGCCACCTTCTGAGACAAAGTCAAGAGGGGAATATCTCTAATATTTTCAAAGGGAGGTTCCTGGAGGACCGAGAGCACCAAATTCAGATCCCACGGGGGGAGAGGAGGCTTGACAGGGGGGAGCACATGGCGAACCCCCTGCACAAAGGTGCTAACCAAGGGATGACCCGCCAGCGGTCGCTGAAAGAAGATGGCCAAGGCCGAAATCTGACCCTTAATGGTACTCAAAGCGAGCTTTTGGGTCACGCCACGCTGCAGAAAATGCAGGATTCTGGGAACGGAATACGTTCGTGGGCGCCAGTCCAGCTCTTCGCACATGGCGATGTAAGCTCTCCAAGTACGGTGATAGATCCTTCTGGAGGAAGACTTCCGTGCCCTTAACATGGTCGAAATGACCGAATCCGAGAGACCTCGGTCTCTCAGCACCTGGCTTTCAATAACCATGCCGTTAAAACCAGAGACTGTAAAGCAGGATGAAATATAGGACCTTGAGACAGAAGGTCCCCCCGTATCGGTAACTGCCAGGGAACGTCTGCGACGAGACGTACCAGATCGGCGTACCAGTGACGCCGAGGCCAATCCGGAGCAATGAGGATCACCGGAATTCCCTCGGTCGCTACCCTGCGGAGCAGGCGAGGGAGCAACTGCAGCGGAGGATAAACGTATATCAGGCGATACTGACCCCATGGGGCCACCAACGCATCCGAGGCATCCGCCCAGGGATCCCTGGATCTGGCCACAAACCTCGACACCTTGCGATTGAGTCGAGAAGCCATCAGGTCCACATCCGGCGTGCCCCACCGTCTGCAAAGGAGTTGATAGACCTCCGGGTGCAAGGACCACTCCCCCTGGTCCAGCGTCTGGCGACTTAGATAGTCCGCCTGCCAATTGTCTATGCCCGGAATGTAGACGGCCGACAGAGCCGGCACGCTTCTTTCGGCCCACCTCAGGATGCGGGCGACCTCGGAAGCCGCAGCTGAGCTCCGAGTCCCCCCTTGATGGTTGACATACGCCACTGCTGTGGCGTTGTCCGATTGTATCCTGATGGAGTGACCCTGTAGTTTCTCCGACCATGAGGAGAGGCACAGTCTGATTGCCCGTATCTCCAGCACATTGATCGGTAAGAGGGCTTCGTCCGGAGTCCAAAGCCCTTGGGCCGACAGGACTCCCCAGACTCCCCCCCAGCCCGTCAGGCTGGCGTCCGTCGTGATCACCGTCCATTGGATGGGGAGGAACGACTTCCCGGACCGAAGAGCCGGGGACCTCAACCACCACGTCAGGGACGCCCTGACCAGGTGACTCACCTGGATCTGAAGATCCAAGGACAACTGGGATTTGTCCCAAGTGGACAAGATCTCTTTCTGTAAGGCCCTGGTGTGCGCTTGGGCATAAGGAACGGCCTCGAAGGAGGCCACCATGAGTCCCAGGACTCTCATGCAAAAGCGGATTGACGACCATTTTCGGGACGTCAGCACCCGTACTGCAGACTGAAGAGTCAGTAATTTGTCTGGAGGTAGGAAGACTCTTGCTTCCAAGGAGTCCAGAATCAGACCTAGATACTCCAGACGCTGAGTAGGGACTAGAACCGACTTCTGAACGTTCAGGAGCCACCCAAACTCCCTGAGGGTCTGACTGACGATAGTCACACTTTCTTCCAATTCTGAGCCACTGTCTGCTCTTAGAAGGAAATCGTCCAGATAGCCCACGATAGCAATGCCTCGCTGTCTCAGCAAAGCCAGGACCGGAGCAAGCACCTTGGTGAACACCCTCGGTGCCGAGGCCAGGCCGAAGGGAAGAGCCACAAATTGATAGGGGACTTCGCCGACCGCAAAGCGCAGAAACTTCTGGTGGCTTGCGCAGATCGGAACATGCAAGTAGGCGTCCTTGATGTCCAAGGATGCCAGAAAATCCCCTTGACGGAGTGTAGCGACCACCGTGCGAATGGATTCCATGCGGAATTTTTGCACCTTCACGAAGGCATTCAGGGCCTTGAGGTCCAGGATCGGCCGAACCCCGTCCTTTTTTGGAACAACAAACAGATACGAGTAGAACCCCTGAAACCTCTCCTGGGACGGAACCGGCACAATTACTCCGGACCCGATCAAATCCTGTACAGCCCCCAAGAGGGCTGCCTGACGGGCAGGAAGGAGAGGGAGATTTGAGGGGAAGAATCTGTCTGGGGGCCAGGAGCGGAACTCTATTCTGTATCCTGAGGTGACCACCTCGCACACCCACCGGTCGGAGATCCGGGAGGTCCACCGATCCGTGAACCTGCGAAGTCGTCCCCCCACCCCAGAGACGGGCGGGGGCAAGACTTCACGCGGAGGCGGGCTTGGGAGCCGGCTTGTTCGGCTTACGCACCCAGGGGCGCTTGTGCCCGCCAGCCGCACTGTTGTCAGTCTGGGATGGCTTACCCGTGGACTCTGACGGACGAAAAAAAACCTTTTTTGCTGGAAAGGAAGGACCCGGTTTACGTCGGGCCTCCTTACCCTTGATAGTTTGAGGAAGGAGAGTGCTTTTACCTCCCGTGACATCCTTGATGATGTCATCCAGAGCAGCACCAAAAAGTCTACCACCCTTAAAAGGTAGATCCGTCAGGAGCTTCTTAGAGGCTAGGTCAGCAGACCAGCATTTCAACCAGATGAGACGACGCAATACCACCGCCGAGACAGAGGCCCTGGATATTAAAGGGGCCGCGTCCAACGTGGCGTCGCACACATATATCAGACCCTGCACCATCTGGTGGGCCAGAACAATAGTGTCTGGAGGAAGGTTATACTCCTGCACAGTTTGGTGCAAAATTTTTGCCCATTCCGTGAGTGTCTGAGACACAAGGGTCGCCGCTACTACGGGCCGTAGGGCGGATCCCAACAAGGCGAACATGGCTCTACTCACCACTTCTGACCTCCTGTCAGTGGGGTCCTTAAACGCAGGAGTCCCCTCCATCAGGAGAGTGGTGGCCTTGTTTAAACGGGCGACTGGAGGGTCGACCACCGGGGGAGAAGCCCACTTTTTAAGCAGGGCGTCTTCAAAGGGGTATCTAATAGACAAACGCCGCGGGACCATAAAAGTCTTCTGCGGCTTTTCCCAGACCTGGTCAATGAGCTGGTCAAAGAAAGGTACATATGGAAAAACCTTTTTAGAAGGCTTGGTCTTAAAAGAACCAAAGGAGACTGTATCCGCCTGAGGTTCTGCGGTCGCAGCATTTAGCTTGAGAGTGTCCCTCACAGCATCAATGAGTTCACTAACAAGCGCCCTGTCATTTACTGACTCAGAACTGGAGTCTTCCTCACAAGGAATGTCCTGTTCAAAACCATCCAAATATTCAGAGCTAGGGTCCTGAGCAGCAATAACTAGGCCCATATCTGAAGCAGAGCACTCCCCTTGTGGAGATAAAGTGGGGAGAGGGCGCTTTTTTGCTCCCTTGTGCTCACACACAGCTTCCATCCTGGTCAGAAATGATTCCAGGACTGCCGACAACTGGTCCATAGGGACCGCAGGTGCTGGAGCACTGGCTGCTGCCTCTGGCATGTTAGGGGAAGCTGGTGACTCTGACTCCATAATGTCCCTCTCAGACCACCCACAGGCCGTGCAGACTGAAGTAGGGGAATGCCCAGGGAACCCACCAACCTGACCAGGACCGCTCGGTTCCGCCGCTCTGTCTCACTGAGCCGCGCTGCTCAGCGTGAGTGAGCTGAGAGGAGAGAGTGTGAGGAGATTCGAGCCGTTTCCAGCGGCGCTAGAGGCCAAACTAGTGCCCGAAAAGACGTGCGGCTACAAGAAAATGGCCGCCGCAATGTGCTCCGGCGGGCCCCGGCAAGATGGCCGCCGATGTAAAAATCAGCACACACAAAACATGGCGCCGAACGGCGCCCAGGCCCCTCACCTCCAAAAACAAAACAGCCCCAGCGAGTGCAGAGCAGCATGAGCCCCCCCCCCAGGACAGTATGGCCCCCAGGCACCCCCCATAGTACAGCGCCAGCACTAGTGAACAGAGAGTGACATTAAAAACACAGGGGGAGACAGGGAAATCCCCCCACACAAGAAACACACAGCATGTACTCACCTGCAGCCAGGAGAGACTACTTACCCGTCCCCTGAGGGACCCGCTGGTGTGTTTCTGACAGAACTATCACAGTGCGGTACTGAGTAGCTGTCGGCCCGGTCCACCGCGAAAGATACAGCCGGACTGTTCTATCTTGAGAGGACCGCAGAGCTGGAAGCCCACCGGCCACCCCTGGAGTCGTGGGGCATGTCGTGAACTGAGTCTCACGCACACAAGGCGAGGATCAGCACGCTCGATGGTCGGACAGGGAAGACTACGAGGATATCTTGTACCCAACCTGTTGCCCAGCCGACAGTTGATAGAAGATCTCAAAAAAAAAAAAAAAAAAAAATAGGAAAAAAATTCCCAAAAGAATAAAAATAGGTCAGGAGACTGGCTCCTGAGAGAGCCACGTCTTCTCCTTCTGCTAGGCAGAAAAAAACTGAGGTCTGCTGACTGCAGTGGGAGGGTTATGCCTGGAGGGACCGCCCCCCTGGGCGGGGCTGTTCAGCTCTGGCTGTTTAGAATGTATGTATAACATCTCACATTCTGCCTAGGTCTTCTCCTGCAAGCAGGGACATAACCCACGTGTAAAGGTGTATAAGACACGCTGTGTCAGTCCATGGATGACAAGAGAAAATGATTTTATTGGTATATTTAAACAGACTAAAATGGAGCAATAGGAGAAGGTCACTGTAAGGGTTTACATGTACTAAGTTAGCATATATCATCCTTGCATTGGTCCCTTCACCTTCTGTGTAGTCGATTAAAACCTAATTCATGCAACCAATGTAGGTAGGAGGATAGCTAAAGTGTCTTTTTAAATAAAGTGGACACAGTCACAAAAAGAAACCTGCATTATTGGAGGGAATGAGAAAGACCAAAAGCAGACTTACATTCGGGGGGCATCCTGTTCTTTCTAAAAGCAAGACGCTCTGCTTTCTTCCTGCATTCTGCCAGGCTGAACAGGACCCCATAGACATACTGGCGCACTGGTCTGTAGAGGATAGCAGCTGGGGGAAGGTCCTTGTTCACTTCATCTTCAATGGTAACTGGAATTTTTATCTCTCCCTAATTAAATCAATACATTATTAACCAGATGAAATTGACACCACTAATAAAATATATCCTATAACAAACTAAGAATATTTATACATTTTATTTGTGCAATAGGATCACCGCAATACAGAAGTAGAATTCCAAACTGGGTGGTAAAAAGGAACAATTGGAAACAAGTAAATATGTTAAACTGCTGCAGGGGTATCATCCTATCAAGTACTTTGCAAAGTCTACTGCAAGCTTTTTTTCTGGAAACTATACAAAAAGAAACGTTAAGCTATAAAGTCAAGAAGATGTTATTTTTAGTATTGCATGGTGTGTGGGACAATTAGAAACAGGTAGATGTTGAACAGTACACAGTAGCATAACCCTAAAAGCACCCTGCAAGGTAAAGTAGATCTTTCTGGTAAAACTATGCAAAAAAATGTTTAAAGTATATTTAAAAGAAAAACCTTATGTAATGCTGTCTGTGTCCCTGGTAAGGAGATTCACCCTTTATGTCCTGCTGGCCACTGTTACTGGGATTGAAAGGGAAATCTAAAATTTTGAGTCACCACCACATAAGAAATAGAAATAGAGCAGAAATATTCCACTGCAGACACTTGTTACAACTAAGAGGAGATTTACCCAACACTGGAGTTTTTTCTTCTTCTTTCTCTACAGGACAAGAAGTGGAGGTAAATAATTTAAATAGGATGGAGATGGCAAAAAAAAAACTGACCAGTGTTTTAACATCCCCCTACACTATCCAAAAAATAAGATTTACGTAAATTCTATTTCTTGAGGTCCCACACAGGAATGCACAATCTCTTATATATTTGGGTTATTCTGCTGTCTCCAGGAGGCAAACAAAAAACATTAAGCCAGCTCCCACAGAGGAGTGGGACTTGTGACCCTTTAATGACACATGCAAAAATACTAATTTTCTTTATTATTCATTTAGACACAGGAATGTATAAGCCTTAAACATTTGGGACATCCAAATGTCCAGCCCAACTGATGGGTGGGCAACAGCCACTGAGATAAGAAATGGCACATGTGAGCCATGGCTCTGGACCTGAAGAGCACTCTGACTAACCAGCACAGTACAGAGGTCTGAAAAACACCACATTGCAGAGCCCAGTGCCCGAAGGTTACATCCAGGCTAACCCTACAACTGTTCAGGCCAACGGGATTTGGTTAAGGCTTCAAAGCTGAATCTGGAGAGCTGCGGTGTAGAGAGGATTACCTCAAGTATTTTATTTGTTTTCAAAGTCTTGATATCACTGAAGTAAAATTAAAAACAAAAGGAATATCTTGACTGAAGAAAAAAAATTTGTTTCTCTCAGCAGAGTTGGGGCAGGGCCTGCCTTTGTGTTTTTTGTTATCCGGTGTTCAAACCTCCTGAAGGCAGCAGTATAGTTCAAATGCCCAGTTACTACATTCCTAAGATCTGGATTTAGACATACTTTAAAGCTGAATTCCAGACATATAAAGACACAACCAAATGCTCTCTAACCATTAATACATCATTAAAAGTTTTATTCTCAATACAAACAGTGCAAGTAGCTAAATTTGACCGCTTTTAGCAGGCTACTGCGTGACAGAAAAGACAGAGATAAGCTCATCATTACACTGCATCTGCTTTAACGGTCTAGTTGCAGGGTGGGGAGAGGACATATAGGAGCTTTGTTTACACCAAGTCTGTTGAGGTGCATTACCACTGCTCAGGTATCGGGGCACAACAATTGTCCAGACCATACAAGTAATGTGCAGATAAACAAAGCTCAATGGAGAGTGTGTGAACAAGCCCTACATTAACTTTAAGCTACAGAAAGATCTGGTCCCGTCCTCTGCACAGACAGGCTGTGCTGTGGGGCAAAGTTGTGTACATTTCAGGACTGTATTAACAGAACAAATAATCCTTTGGCAGGTGAAACAGCTATCGTACATATTTTATCTGTGTGTTTATCTGGAGTTCAGAATTAAGTGACTCTGCACTAACAAAAAAGTAAATGTACAAAAAGACACCTGACTGATTGCAGCGGTTCTGTTAAAAACAAAGCTGTCAGTTTTGTAGGGGTGCAACGGATCAAAAAACTCACAAATCGATCCTCGGATCAGAGTCACGGATCGGATCATTTTTCGGATCAGCAAAAAATAAATAAAAAGACAATCTTGTTACACCCACCGGAGTTTTAGATTTCAGTTCATTTCAACACAAAACTGAGTTTATTTGCTTAAATACAGTATTTGTAAATCCGACAGACTCTTTACATGTTAAATTTAAAAGCAGCAGCAAACCTTACATGCTTGCTAATGTGACAGAACACCTCCTGATTTTCACATTTAACATTTAGTTAAATGTGAAAATCAGGAGGTGTTCCGTCACATTAGCAAGCATGTAAGGTTTGCTGCTGCTTTTAAATTTAACATGTAAACAGTCCGATGGATTTCCAAATAATGTATTAAAGCTGATAAGCTCCGTTTTGTATTGAAATGAACTGAAATCTAAAACTCTGTTGGGTGTAACAAGATGTCCGCTTGGCCCCTTCTCCATCATTACTGTGCAGGAGTATGGGGTGGAGCAAGATTGCGGCAAAACGTCACTACAGCGGCCGTCGCCGGGTGTACCAAGATGGCCTCCGCTCCGAAGCTGCGGCCTTTCCTACGGCCGAGGCTCCGGAGCGCGTGGTGATCCGATCCGAACAGGGTCTCCCCCATTCGGATCACCACCGATCTGTTGCACCACTTGTTTTCAGGTATATGGGATGGGCATTATAGCAGCCAGCAGAATTTGTGCACATGCCCAGAAATCCAATGCACATGTGCAGATGCACCATAACATTGTAGCGACTGTACTGATTCTTGGAGTGCGTGCACCTTGGGCAATACACTGCCTGATAAGATACTGTAGGTCTGATGTAACGATCCAAGGAGGCAGTGGGCATAAGGCTAGGCTGGGAAGCAGTAGTTATTTGCCTTGCAGCATAAAAAAGAAAAGAAAAGAAAAAAAAAAAAAAAAAAAAAGGTAAAAAATGTAATCCCTTTTTTTATTTTATTATTATTATTATAGAGGTTGAAGTTATACATAAATTCCCCTTATTGAGTACAAGAAAAATGAGGCACTTGGGTATGTAAAATAATGATGACACATCGTCACAGTGGAACATTTTGCTTAGGTTCCAAAAAGGACACAAGATTATCCTTTAACATTTACATGGTTGGTATGGACATAAATGTTAAATAGTCATATTCTACAAACTAGGATTCTCGCCTGTCGCCCTATTTGCACTAAGTGCCTAAACAGAATCAAAACGCAAGAAGCATAAGGTGCAACATTGTCGCCTTAAGAGGGAAAAGAGGAGAGAAGGGCAAAAGTGTAGACAGAGTTCCCCGGATCGCACTACACTCTTTCGAGATAGCAGTCATAGCTGAAAAGTTTTGTCGAATTTTGACTGGGTGTTATTAAGGGTGCGTGAAAGTTTATCGTTAATCTGTGTCCAATTCAATTTTAGCACAACGTAGGTAAATTATATCACTGACTGGTTTCAGCATCTAGCTATGGTGATCCTAGCCACCACAATAAAATAGGATATTGTTTTTTGGGGTATTTGGAGGTCTTGCTAAACCGTTTTTGGAACAGGGCCATTTCAGGGTTTCTGGTAATATTCACATATTGTGGTGAAGGTTTTAATCCAGAATCTATAAAAAAAAAATTAAGATTAAAACTTATTTTGTTGCTGTCAAAAAGGGCTTTGAACGAGGGGGGATTGACAATAATACACACAGGTGTGTGGTGTTTGTGCGTTTTAATTCCACCACCCAATTTAACCAACTCCTCAGCCCTTAGTCTAGCTGTCTTGCTACCAATTTCAAATTCTACAAATTTAGATATACACACAGCCTAGGGGTCAGTACATGATGAAAAAGCAGAAAAGTGCTCTGTAGCCTTGTTCGCTAATAAGTGCCGGTTCACACGGGGCGACCTGTCAGGTGATTTAGCCGCCTGATAAGTCGCGCTCCATGCATTGCAATGGAACTGTTCTAATAGGAGCGACTCAAGTCGCTCTGACTTAGAAAAAGGTTCCTGTACTACTTTGGGGCAAATTGCATCGACTTCTATACAGAAGTCATTTTTCAAGCCGTGCTGAAGTCGTGCTGTAAGGGGCGGCTTCAGAGTCCCGACGACTTTGAAGCCACCCATGTGTGAACCGGCACTAAAGATGTGGGTTGAAAACCTATTTACATCTCCATGTACACTAGGTGGAAAAAATAGCACATGGCAAGATAATTGAAGTGAATTTTGATACAAATCTATTGTATGAAGTGTCTTAGCTCTTTTTGACCAGGTTCACATCCATTTGTGTACATTTTTGTCTGGTTTTTAGTACATATAACATGCTTTGTAGCACATTTACATGCATTTTCTTTATTCCAACGGGCATTGCAATACATGAAAATGCACAGAAAAATTACATGCTTCACTTTTTAAATTGCAGCACAACGCATCCCCAAAGACCTGAACAGCCTCACTGAAAAAGCATTGCTTCCTATGACAGGTGCTGTTTTGCGTTACAACGCACATTAGTAAACTAGTCTCTTCATGTTTGAACTAACTTTATATACAATGGATTTTCACAGCTTAAAAAAAGGGTCACAATATTTTAAACCTAAAAGTCTAAGGCCTTGTTCACACTTGCTCAAAATACTGACGCTTAACAAACACGTCTATAATGTTAATGCGAGTTGTTCGCTAAATTTGCGTTGTGTTTAACTTGTGTTAAAAGGCAAGTTAAAACGGCTCCCCAAATGCTCTATTTGCTTTCGACACGAGTTTAACAAGGGTTAAAAAATGCACCACAGATGCCTAGATTTTTTTCTTCTCTGTTGCGAACAAGGCCCAACTCCCTGTAAACTCTCTACACACATTGCAAACTTGCTGCAAACACATACCAGTGAGTTTCTGGTGCACTACCATAAACTTGAATAGAAGGAGTTGAGATGCTTCAACTCGTTCCAAGCTCTACATGAGACGTGACACAAACTCTTAAAGTTTTGATAATGTGAACAGCACTGAGTGCAGTCTATAGTATTAATTGTAGACTGCTTTACTAGTCATTTGATAAGAGTTAAAAACGCACCTCAAACTCTTGCTTTTATGCCAGTGTGAACAGGGCCTTAATTGCGTCTTTCCACACTAAGCAACAAAATCCTAATACTCAAAGTTTCCAGATCCATTTGATTTGAGTAATGCTGCAATCAGAGGAGAAAAAATAGGATTTTTGTACTCACCGTAAAATCCTTTCCTCTGTCGTCCATGGACGGACACCGCTCCTTAATTCTTGACCATTGGGTTATGTTCCTGTTCTATAGGAGAGGACTAGGCAGAACATGCTAGATATTTAATACATGTTACTTTAACAGAGTTGAACAGCTCCGCACAGGGGGCAGTCCCTCCGGACATAACCCTCCACCCTGCAGTCAGCAGCCTCAGTTCGTAGAAAAGCAGTACAAACCAAAAAAGGAGGGGTGGGTGCTGTGTCCATCCATGGACGACAGAGAAAAGGATTTTACGGTGAGTACAAAAATCCTAGTTTCTCTTTTCGTCCATGGATGGACACAGCTCTTTAATTCTTGACCATTGGGACGTCCCAAAGCAGTGTCAAAAAACGAGGGGTGGGCACAGCAATCAAAACCAATTTCACCCCAAACAAGCAGAGCTCCTCAACGGAGGAGGTGCAACCTCAAACAGCCAACTGCAAAACTTGCGGCCGAAGCTAGCATCCGAAGATGCACTCACATCAACCTTGTAAAATTTTGAAAAGGTGTGAACGGACGACCAGGTTGCCGCCTTACACACTTGTGATACAGACGCTTGATGTCGGAAAGCCCAAGAGGCACCAATAGCCCTGGTCGAATGCGTCGTGACAGGAAAGGGAGGCGCCCGCCCCATAAGGGCATAGGTCTAAATGACGGTCTGCCTGATCCACCGAGAAATGGTGGCCGACTAAGCCGCCAGGCCCTCCTACGGACCAGACACCGACACAAACAGCGAGTCAGACCTCGGGAACGGTGCCGTAGCAGACAAGTACACCTGCAAGGCAGGTACCACGTCTAAAGAATGTAGCGCAACCTCCTTGGAATGCGATGGCCAAGGACACAAGGATGGAAGTCAATGTCCTCATTCAGGAGAAGGGCCGAAACCACCTTCGGAAGAAAAGAAGGCTGCGGGCGTAGCACCGCTTTGTCCTTATTGAGGACCACATATGGGGACTTGCAAGACAAGGCCGCCAATTCAGAAACCCTCCTGACGGATGTGATGGCTACCAGGAAGGCCACCTTCTGAGAGAGCGTCAAGAGGAATTTCCCTGATGTTCTCAAAAGGAGGTTTCTGAAGCGCCGAGAGCACCAGATTCAAATCCCACAGAGGTAGTGGTGGTCGCACCGGAGGAGCCACATGTCGGACCCCTTGCACAAACGTACTCACCAGTGAATGAGCCGCCAGGGGTCGCTGAAAGAAAGCAGCCAAGGCTGAAATTTGCCCCTTAATGGTGCTTAGGGAAGTTTCTGATCTACTCCGTGCTGTAAAAACAGCAGGATCCTGGAAACCGAATAAGTCCGTGGACGCCATTCCATCTCCTCACACAGAGAAGTAGGCTCTCCATGTGCGATGGTAGATCTTCCTAGAGGAAGATTTTGGTGCCCTCAACATGGTTAAAAGGACCGAATCCGACAGGTCTCGGTCCCTTAGTACCTGGCTTTCAATAGCCATGCCATTAAAGCCAGCGACTGTAAAGCAGGATGAAGAAAGGGACCTTGAGAGAGAAGGTCCTCTCCCTCATGGCATTCGCCAGGGCACATCCGCCACCAGCTGCATGAGGTTGGCGTACCAAGGACTCCTGGGCCAATCTGGGGTGATTAGAATCACCTGAATTCCCTTGGTCTCTACTCTGCGGAGCAGACGAGGAAGCAACTTCAGTGGGGGAGAGGCATAAATTCGCCGATACTGACCCCACAGGGCCACCAACGCATCTGCCCAGGGATCTCTGGACCTGGCCACGAATCTCGACACTTGTGATTGAGTCGAGAAGCCAGGAGATCCAAGTCTGGCGTGCCCCATCTCCGGCAAAGGAGTTGAAAAACCTCCAGATGCAATGACCATTCCCCATGGTCCAGCATCTGGTGAGTGAGTGAGTGAGTGAATAACTTGTATAGCGCTACAAATGCGAACTAAATCGCCTCAAGGCGCTTTGCATCCAGTGACATCCTGACCCTTCAGAATAGGTGGGTCTTAAGTTTTTTCCTGAAGGCCCGGTGGTTTTCTTCCATGCGGATGTTGGTGGGTAGAGCGTTCCATAGCCGTGGTCCTTGGACTGCAAATCTTCGTTCTCCCTTTGATTTGTAGCGGGACTTGGGGATGTGAAGGAGGTTTTGGTTGGTTGATCGGAGATTGCGATTGGGGGTGACTCGGATAGTTTGCCTGCCAGTTTTCCACGCCCGGAATGTAAACTGCCGATAGGGCCGGCACGCTCCTTGCCGCCCACCGTAGGATGTGAGCGACCTCCGACGCTGCAGCCGAGCTTCTTGTTCCTCCTTGATAGTTGACGTATGCCACAGCCATGGCATTGTCTGACTGGATCCTGACTGGATGCCCTCTTAGTCTCTGAGACCACCTGGAGATCAGACTGGCGTCCGTCGTGATCACAGTCCATAAAAAGGGGAGGACCGACTTCCCGGAGCGAAGAGCCAGGGATCTCAGCCACCAACTCAGAGAGGCCCTGACTAGATGACTTAACTGAATCTGACGATCCAGACACAACGGAGATTTGTTCCATTTGGAGAGAATCTCCATTTGCAAGGCCCGAGTGTGGAATTGGGCAAACGGCACTGCCTCAAAAGAGGCTACCATGAGGCCCAGGACTCGCATGCAAAAACGGAGAGACGACCATTTGCGGGAAGTCACTAACCTCACCCCAATCTGGAGTGTCTGCAACTTTTCCAAAGGAAGAAAGACCCCCGGATGGAGCGCAGCCACCACCGAACGAATCGATTCCACCTGGAATTTTTGAATCCTTTTAAAGGCATCGAGGACCTGAGGTCCAAGATTGGACGGACTCCGTCCTTCTTTGGGACCACAAACAGATTCGAGTAGAAAACCTGAAACCTGTCCTGTGGTGGTACGGATATGATCACCCCGCACCTCAACAAGTCTTGCACTGCCCCCTGGAGGGCAGCCCGACGAGCCGTAAGGAGAGGCAGATTTGAGGGAAAAAATCTGTTTGGTGGACAAGAAAGGAACTCTATCTTGTACCCGGAGGTGACCACCTCACAGACCCACTGGTCGGAGAGCAGGGAGGTCCACCGAGCTGCAAACCCGCAAAGCCGTCCCCCCACCCGGGCGGGGGCAAAACTTCATGCGGTAGCAGGCTTGTTTGCTGGCTTGGTGGCCTTGCGCACCCAGGGACGCTACTGTCCCCCCAGCTGGACCTTTGTCCGCTTGGGAGGGTCTGCCGGCAGGTCCTGACTGACGAAAATACCGCTTCTGTGTGAGAAAGGAGGGCCCCGACTCACGGTGTGGCTCCTTCCCTTTAGTGGACTGAGGGAATGTCCTTTTACCTCCAGTGACATCCATAACGATGTTGTCCAGTGAGGCACCCAAAAGCCTCACATCTTTGAAAGGCAAATCTGCCAGAGTTTTCTTAGAAGCTTGGTCAGCGGACCAGCATTTCAGCTATATAAGGCGGCGCAACACCACCGCAAATGCAGAGGCCCTGGAGATCAAGGGGGCTGCACCCAGGATTGCATCACAGAGTACCAACTGTTCGGCCAGTGACACGCATTCTGGAGGGAGCTGACGCTCCTCCACAGTCTGGTGTAATATTTTTGCCCACTCCATGAGTGTCTGGGACACCAAAAGGTAGCAGCCAATATAGGCCGCAATGCTGACCCCAGCATGGTGAACATGGAGCGGCTCACCTATCAGTAGGGTTCTTAAAAACAGGGGTCCCCTCCACCGGTATAGTGGTTACTCAAAGCATTGATAAAGTGCACTTACAAGTGCCCTGTCTTGAACTGACCCGGACGAAGGGTCCTCCTTACAGGGAAGGTCCTGGTCCGCCTCTTCTGACATACCAGAACCGGGGTTCCGAGCCGCAGCCAGGCCCGAGTCTGAGTCAGAACATTCCCCAGGCGATGGCGGGGGCGCTTAGTACCCCCCTTACGCCCGCAAGCCGCTTCCACCCTGGCAACAAATGACTCTAGGACTGCCGACAAAGCGTCCATGGGAACCGCAGGTGCAGGGGCACCGGTTGCTGCCTCTGGAATGTTTGGGGGAAAAAACGCCAGCATCTGACTCCATATTGCCCACTCACAGCCCTTGGGGACTTAGTCAAGATACCCGACACAATTTTGTCCACCATCCTTGCTGCACTGACCGAGGGTGGGATACCCAGGGGACTCACCGCCTAGCCAGAGACTGTTCAGCACCGCTGCCCGCTCTCCATCCGCACACCGCATGTGACTGAGGAACTGTGTGAGGTGAATAGCGCCATTCGCTCTGTTCAGGAAGCCAGCCAGCACTAGAGGCCAAAACCCACTCCAAAATGGCTGCCGGGTATCTCAGAAAAAGTGGGCGGACCACAAGAAAATGGCCGCCCGCAATTGCAGACATGCATCCACCCACAATGGAAAAAAGCAATACCCAAGGGGCAATTCATCAGAATCAGACGCAATTGTAATTCAATGGTAGATTATCAGGAACAAACTGAAATACTCATTAACAGATTTGTGGACAAAGGATATGAAAGGGAACAAATGGAGTACACTAGGGAGCAAGTGAAGAATATGGACAGAAAAAAATTACTAGAAAGTAAAAACAAGAACAATAAAGACAAAGACAGTGTATCGTTTATCACAGGATTCAATAAAGGGTATAAAAAATTGGAAGGGATCATTAAAAAGAACTGGCCAATTATCAGTAATGATCCACACCTTAGCCAGGTTCTACCAGCCAAACCAGTATTCATTTACAGAAGGGCTAGGAGGATAAGGGACATTGTTGTCAAAAATGTCCCTGACCCCCCTAAAAAAATGACCACCTTTTTCGACCACAAAGGATTTTTTAGGTGTGGGAAGTGCAAACCTTGTAGGCTCACGAACAAAGCGAGCAGAAAACTAACAAAATTTCAATCTCGTTCCACAAAGCAGGAATTTAAGATCGAGAAACTCATTACCTGCAAGAGCACGCATGTCACCTACATACTGGAGTGCAGTTGTGGCCTCCAGTATGTGGGTAGAACCACCAGAGCCTTAACTGTTAGGATAGGTGAACATGTGAGAAACATAAAGAAGGGGTACAAATATCACAGCGTCTCAAGACATTTTAGAGATGTACACAACAAGGACCCCCGGTATCTCACATTTTATGCCATTGATCGGATCGAACCAGATTGGAGGAATCTGAATATGCGAAGGGCAGTATCACAGAATGAAACCTTCTGGATATTCAGATTGAACACTATGAAACCACAGGGGATGAATGTGGAGCTAGATGTAAATTGTTTTTTAGAAGATTATTAAATATATTAATATATTTTTTTTTTTTTACTATTATTTATATTTATTTTTATTATTTATTTATTTTCAATTTTTTTCATTTTAAAAATTAATAATTTAAAAATCAATATTTTTAATTAAAAGGGTGACATATGATTAGAGTACATATATTTTTAATATTTAAACATGATTCATCAGCAATGATTAATACATGTTTTTTAAACATGAGGTGTCAGCAATGACTAAGTATATGATTTGCCAGTAATTATTACATTGTAAGAGCGACCCAGCCATGTATAGGGGCAACCCAGCACAAACATTTGGGGACAGCAGTGGGTGTAAACAAACCGGGAATAGGGACCACATTTGGTTGAAACTAAATCGATAAGTGTTGCCATTCGCCAGAGGGTTTTATCTTTGGCAAATGGGCAACCTGCCAGCATCCAAAATGGCGGCCGGCACACTTCCGGTGGGCGGAGCTGACACTTCCGACCGGAAGTGGTAATAGATGGGGCAGTACCAACAACAAAGATGGAGTAAACACCACTTCCTGTCAAACGGAATGGAAGAACTGTACACAGAGGCAGTGATTGGCAGTAAAAAAAGCTGAAGGGGGTATATATTAGGGGACAGACAAGCAGTAAGCAGCTTCCTGATGACGAATTGATTTCGAAATGCATTGAGGCTGCAGGGACATCTCTGGCAATTGTAAACAGGATTCATAGCATCACTCAGCCCAGAAAGGAACCGTGAGGGGAACTTGTGCGGACCAGACATAGGGAATACCTATACATTGCTGGATCAGCTCAGTGCCGGCTTGGAGGCACAGATAAATGTGAGTGCATGACACATATATTTTTTAACTTTAATAAATGATTTTTATACATACTGCACCATGATGGCCCTTTATATCTTATGAGCAATCATAGAGTGACATTCACCACCGACATATGGGGAGGAACTGCTGGATACATCTATAATACGGAGTGGTTATCCATATGAACCAAAGGCGTACATATTCAGCCTATCTGGTGAGTGGCCAATTTACCTGGTGGTGGTGTATAGCACAACGTGGTGGAGGTGAAAATCTAGGGAATATTTAGCAAGTCACTGGGAATAGAACATACCACCGGCATTGGATCACATGGACATTTTTCTTGGAAATTCATCCATATAATATCTCCATTCAGTTCACTGGATGGATTTTATGAACTAAAAATATTTTATGGTTTAATTTTATTTCTTATATTTATTAAACAAGGGATTATTTATTCATTGCACATGCACTTTTAAGAAATCACAGCAGGATTTTTGCTACTAATGACACACAGATTGGTATACTAATTGTGGTTTTAAGGTTTAGAACACTGAGTTCACATATTGTTTAATTGTGGTTTTAATTAATAATGTTTAGAGCACTAAGTTTACATATTGAGTAGAAGATCACAGGTTTTAGGATTTAAGTTAGCGCAATCCACCTTTTATATAATATGCATCAGAGCGCGGCCACGGCAAAATGGCCGTCAATGGAATTTGCAATGCAATGCACAGGCCCCAGAAAAATGGCGCCAACGCTTCAAAAAAATGGGGCCCAGCAAGCGAGGTGGACGAGAAGGCCAGCAGCGGAGGCTTCCAAAAATGTACTACCCCCCACACAGAGCGGGCCTGGACACCCCCCCACAGCCCCCCTAAAAGGTATTCCCCGGTCGCAGCAAGCCCCGCAAGGGGAAGAGGAAAAAGGGTGACAGAGGGGAGGGCAGGAGAACCCCCTAACGACCCCCTTAGGAATGCCCAACTGTTCCATCCCACCGAAGTGGGAGGAACCGTACTTACCCGTCCTTGCGAGGATCTGCTGGTGCGTTCCTGACAGACCTACAACCGAGCAGTACGGAGTAGCTGTTGGCCCGGTCCACTGTGACAGACAGCAAGCCGCCCGGTCATATGTGAACCCTGGAGCATAGCTCACCGGCCACCCCTGGAGCCATTGCCGACCCCGCACGTAGCTAAGGTCTGCTCACGCTCGATGGCCGGACTGGGGGGACTACAAGGCTCTATATTATCCTGCCTGTCATGCCCAGCTGGCAGCTGATAGAAGATTCAAAAAAATAAAATAATAAAAAGTAAAAATGTCTTCAGGACTCTGGGCCCAAAAGGGAGCCAGGTCCTTCTCCTCTACTAGGCAGAAAAAAACTGAGGCTGCTGACTGCAGAGTGGAGGGTTATGTCCGGAGGGACCACCCCCTGGGCGGGGCTGTTGAACTCTGTTAAAGTAACATGTATTAAATATCTAACATGTTCTGCCTAGTCCTCTCCTATAGAAGAACAGGAACATAACCCAATGGTCAAGAATTAAGGAGCTGTGTCCGTCCATGGACGATAAGAGAAATTGTAATTTTGGAAACAGGTAAAGGTAATAAGCAGGGTAAGACTTACCTTTGTGAGTACATGAAAGATGTAAGGGTACATTAAGCCCTTCTTGTGGCGATGTTCAGCTACTCTTAATACTTCAGGTGCTACAGGAGGCAATGGAGGAGTTGTGATGTCCATGTGATTCCTGGTGGGCATGGACAGAAGACATGGAATCTGCAGGCCACCCCCCTGGTTGCCTTTCTTTTCAGTTGCCTTGGGTCCTGATGTGGCAGCTGAGGAGCCCTCAGTCTGTATTGAAAGACAAGATAGATATTGAACAGCCACTCTGGAAACAGTCAGTCCACACAACTTTAACAAAAAATTCTCTGTAACCAGTGCAAGTTCATATGTTCCACGAGATCAAAAGTGGAAGGAAAATAGACTCAACTCTGTTGTGAACATGCCCTTGATGGTATATTCTGGGCCCAAATATAGATATTACTATTAAAGTGGATTCAGGAAGGCTTGCCTACATACAGCGTATTCAATTTAATAAGCTTCATGGATACATGTATAGACCTCCGAAAACTACCAATGATTCTTACTCCTTGTAGGGCTCCCAATGTACAAATAATCGTAAATAACCCTTTGAAGTTCTCTCTCGGGCACCTTTTCTGTAAGACCGAGCTGTGGAGCAACAACAAGTCCCATGAGACATTGCAAGCTCCTGACAATCACAGGCATGACTCCTAGAGGCAGAGGCATGATGGGATTTGTAGTTTCACCACAGCTGGAGTGCCAAGGATGCCTACCCCTGTTGTAGTTCAACTGAGTCGTACACAGTTTATAGGTCACATTAAGGGTGTAAAAAGTTCTGAAATTATTTATCTTTGTCTTATTTTTTACATCACAGAATTCTGAAAATTAAGCACCCAGACGAAACTTTGCACGGTCTGAATAGTTTAAAATGACACTGTCTACCAGGACTTGCACTGTTCGCTCAACAGGTGGTTGTTTAGAATGCCCACAATGGGGATGCCCTGGGAGCTCAGCAGAGCTAGCAAAGAAAACAACATCTTGGTGAATACCTGAGGTGCAAAGATAGACTGAATGTCAGGGCCACAAACTGGTAGTGCTGGGGACTTATAGCAAAGCAAAGGAATCGCTCATGTGCTGAAAATAAACAAAATGCAGTTGCACATCTTTATTGTCACAGAAGCCTGAAAGTCTCCCTGATGGAGAGGCTTTGACAAACCTGGAGGATTCCATGTGGAATCTCTGGGCACAAATAAATACAATTAGGGCCCCGAGATCCTATATGGGGTGAATAACCCCTTTTGGTTTGGGAACTGTAATCAAGTTGAAGTAAAACTCCGGGAACCATTCTGCCACAGGGACTGCAGGGATAATGCTGCTGGATCCACAGAGGGGACCAGCTTACCTTTTAACAAAGTACTCCTTAAACCGGTACAAAGCTGCTATCTGTTTATCAGCAAACAGCTCTTGGGGAGTTTTCTAGTTTCCATAAAGGACAACTGAACAGCGAGTGCCTTGGAAAGGCCCCTAAAAGGTACCTAGTCTGGGGACAGCACTGATAGAAGCTCGACGAGAAAAACGGCATTAAAAACGACGAGAAAAATTAGAACATGTTCTAATTTTTCTCGTCGTTTTTTCCGACATTTTTTCCGCTGCAGTTTTCCCATAGGGAAACACTGCCGCGGAGCCCACAGACGGTCGTTTTTCTCGACAAGAGAAAAAATGACGTGAAAAACGACCGTGTGTGGGAACAAGCCGTTCCCTTGTTTTTAATGTCATTATTCACAGCGGTTTTTTAACCGCCGTGAATAATGATCGCGGCATAAGGGTAATGGCAGGAAGAGCATTGCATTGTCCATTAAGGGCTGGAGACCGAGAATAAGACCGTTTCGGTGGCTGAAGGCTCAGAGGCTGCAAAGGTTGTGGACAGATCAGATAAGGATTCAACAGGGGAACATGTGGAGACATGTTTATAGACTCTGTGGTCAGAGTCAGCAATTAAGGTTGTCATTTTCAAATTCCAGGCCATTGGTGTCAGGCCCATGAAGTGGTAGCACTGGAACGAAGCACTCAGAACAGCTTGACTGTTCCCCATTTGTATAGGATCTCACATGCTCACCGCAGGGCATGGGGAACATAGCTCGGGGCACAAAGCCAGGCATTGAATACTCAGGAACCCAGATACTGGTAGCGGGGGGGGGGGGGGGGTGGCTCAGTGCTTGAAGGTCTGCAGGTTATTGTGGGCAGTCAGCAGAGGCAAGAAGAGGAATGATCCATGTGTCAGCAGTCAGGCGCATCAGCAGGAAGGTCGTCAACACTTAGTGGTGGAGACTGCAAGAGCAACACGTTACTCTTTTCAATATCAGAGCTCAGTTCCTTAGCATTAACCCTTCTGCAGTGAACTGATTAAAAGTAAGGATTTTAAACGGTGCCAAGTGAGCCTAGTAATGAGGTGGATACAGGTGCGCAGCCTGCACAGCCTACTCAAAAAAATGAGTCTTTGGCAAATGGGTCTTACCTGGATCTCTGCCATGGCTCTGAACTTGGAAAGCACTTCTCAACTAACACACACAGGACACTCGAGAGTCCAGGGCCTGAAGGTAACATATAGTACTAGCCCTACAACAATCAGTCCAAAGGGGTTCTGGTACAGCCTCTAAAGCTACTACTGAGGAATCCAATGAGCTGCATATGGAAACCAGCTCAACCACAATAAAGCAGGAATCTTGGTTAAAGGAAAACATACAAAAGGATAGGCAAAATATAAAAATAAAAAAGATAATAAAAAATTAACTGAAAAATGGTGTCCTTCCTTTTTGAGCAAGAGCAAAAAAACTGAAACATGCTGGGAATAGTAGTTACGCAAAACTGTCGCACAAGATCATGTGTCCCTCAATAAATGAGTAACAAAGTCAGTTTAAAGTGGTGTTAAACCCAAAAGCAAACATATTGCACATTTGCAAGTTTTAGATGTAATGGCAGCATTCCTTTTCTTTTTTTATGCTTTCTTCTATTTTTATAAGGTGATCCAGCAAGCAAGTCTGTTTTTCAAAAGCACAGGCTTCTACAGCAGAATGTATTAGTTTACACGGATGAGAGAAACTAATTACCACTGACAGGGGTGCTTAAAATGATCAGCTTTTATCTATGCAAAACCTTTATCCCAAAAGGAAAAAAACGGTTTACTGTAATTGATTATAAAGGCTTGAGCTTGGGTTCAATTTGTTAGATGTTCTAGCAGATTTAAATACACTAACACTACCTACCTACCGCGCTCCCCCCCAGACCGACAATGGTACTGTCTGCTGTGCTCATTCATCCATTGTGGTGTCTCACCAATACAGGAGGTACGTTTCTGGCCAGATCACCAGGTGAAAACAGAGGGGGGGGGGGGAAGAAAGAGTGGTGCAGCCACTACATCTAATCACTGGTAAGCTGCTATAATACATTTGGGTTAAATACCACTTTAACATGCTTTTATACCTTCCACATCAACCAGAGCAGGGCAAAAACTTCCCCAAGTCAATGTTTGTTTATAGATCTGAACTAATTACCTTTACTTGGTCTGCATTATCCTTCTTATTTGTTTTACCGGGCGATTTTGCTTTTTTATCCCATCCAGGCTTATTTCCACTGACGTGACTGAAAAGAAGAAAAAAAAAAAACACAGCCATTTATCATCTGAAAGATTGATACATCACAGTCCTTAACCCCCCCCCCCCCCCCCCACACTTCCAGCTCCCCCAAAATAAGTCAGCTTCCCGGGTTCTGGTTATACTAGATGTAGCCAAAGCATTTGACTCAGTTGATTGCGTCTACATGTCTGCTGTGTTGGAGGTGCTGGGTTTTGGGCCACGTTTCTGTAATTAGATTAAAATACTTTATAAAGCTCCCTTAGCACAGATTAAATTGGGATGTGGGTTGTCTGAACCATTTTCCATTGGCAGGGAGACCAAACAAGGTTGCCCGCTGTCCCCAGCATTATTTGCTCTAATGATGGAACCAATTGCCCAAGCCATACGTATATCCCCGCATATTAAAGGCATACCGGTTGGTCCGATTGTTGAAAAGTAGCGCTATACGCCAATAACATGATTCTTTTTTTTGAACGACCTAGGACCTTCCCTTAAGGAGGCTCTGGCCTATTCCCCTTAAACAGGTTTAAAGGTCAACTGGGACAAGTCCCTAATTTTACCCATTGATCGAGAGGCGGGGGTTTGGCTGACCCAGAATAGTCATTGCAGTGGACTCCTACTACCAAATACTTGGGGGTGGTCATCTCCTCCAACGCATCTGAATATACTACCTTAAATTTGTTGCTGCTATTGAATCTGGAGAAGCAACGCTTGTTGGCATGGTCACACCACCCTCTCTCACTCATGGGTAGGATTAATTTCATTAAAATAAAATTGCTTCCCTCTAGACTATATACGCTTTGTCATGCCTTGGTGTGGATTCCCAGAAAGTATTTTAGACAATTTGACACTGCAATGGTTTTGTTTAAATGGGGTTCACAGCAGGCCAGGATTAGGTTGGCATTATTACAGAGACCATGGATGCAGGGTGGGCTGGCATGTCCTGATTTATTTGTATATTGTATTGCTGCTCTGCTTATTCAGGCACACAAGTGGTTGGTAGCAGATGCAACCAATGCTGCTGTGGGACTAGAGGCAGCATATATCTTAGTATATTGCGTAGGGCTTCATATAAACAATTTGGAGGCTCCTCAACCCTCTTTCCATGAAAATACATCATAAAGGACTGGCGATTGCAACATTGATGGTCCACCCATAATTTATTGTCCCATACACCGCTGTGGCTCAACCCCTCTCTCAAACAATTCTCGGTTTCCAGACCCCAATATGGGCTTCTAATTAAATACCTTAGCCAAATTTGTACAGGGGGTGGTCTCCAGACTTTTGATTCCCTTAAATTGACCTCCTCGCTCCCTAACTCATACCTGTTCCGTTACCTCTTCGCTATCAACTGTTATCCCTTACAATATCAGGGATTGAGTCTGTTGCGGAGCTCCAAAGTCCGCTGGGAAATCCTTGAAGCTGAGGAAGTACTGACTTATCCAAGGCAACCTGTTACCCCCCCTCAGTAACTGGACGACACACAGTTCTGGGAGTAAATCAACACTTTATTTAGCCCAGGCTGGCTTTTTATATCATTTCCCATGCAAGGGTTTTCTTAACTCATTTTACAGGGGCATTCCCTTCAACAATTAACAGATGACAGCGATTTAATTACCTGGGATGTGTGAGACGTTGGTCTCTGCATATTTACCCATAACAATGAAACCGTGCCAGACACATTACTAGGAGTGTAATTACATCCCGTAGCAGATAATAGATGGTCCTTAACATACTGACAATAGATGAATGGAACGCTACCTCAGACCCCCAACTAACCCAATTTACTTATTCAGACATCAGTAGACATTCTGTCTCTACATTTCCTGGAATGAATCTTTGCTGTCACCTCTGAAGTGATCCAAACCATATTCTCAGTTTCAGCATTTTGCTACACTGCTCCCCCTTACCCACAAGCCGGCATACACAGTCTGATCCTTAACGGATCGGCTTGGGGATGTCCGGGGAGTACTCACGGATCACTTTTCCAGTTCAGTTTGCCGCGATAATCAGTCAGCATTACCGTTCTGTTTCCCGGGGCGGTAGTGGATAGTAAAGTCATACGGTTGTAACGCCAGACTCCAGCGCAACAACCAGGCATTGTCCCCTGCCACTCGATTTAGCCATACCAACGGGTTGTGGTCTGTGAGTAGGGTGAACTGTTGTCCGTACAAGTAGGGCTGAAGCTTCTTTAGGGCCCACACCACAGCCAGGCATTCTTTTTCTATGGCGGCGTAGCTCACTTCCCTGGGGAGAAGCTTCCTGCTCAAGTAAACTACGGGGTGTTCTCCGCCATCTGCTCCAACCTGGCTCAATACCGCGCCCAATCCAAACATTGAAGCATCCGAGCCTCAGAGGATGCGCTGTTTTCCGTGGTGGGGGCCTGGGACCGGGTGGTAACGGGGTAGATCTCGTTGGTAACCGGGGCTGATGCAAAAGCAGAAGTCAACTGGCCAAGATCGTTCCCCAGCAGGACATCAGCGGGAAGTTCCTGGATCAACCCCACCTTAATTAATCCGGAGCCGGCACCCCAGTTCAGGTGTACTCTTGCCGTGGGTAGCCTGTGTACTGCTCCCCCTGCAACCCACACAACTACGGAACTCCCGGTGTGGTCGGCCTCTGGAACCAGGTGACGTTTGACCAGTGTGAGGGTGGCACCGGAATCTCGTAGACCTTGAGCAGTCTTCCCGTTCAGCTGTACTGACTGGCGATGGTGTTGCCTGTTGTCGGTAGCCGCCTGTACTGGGTCAGCCTCGTGTAGGATACTCCAGTGTTCCTCCAATTCTCCTGCTCCTCGGTTGACCGGGGCCGCTTCCGTGTGATAGCAATGAGCGGCAGCCCGTGCTGGAGGGGGTGGCCCTGGTCGAATCCATGCAGCTTGGTCCTGGTTCTGAGTGCAGTCTCTCTGATAGTGCCCAAATTGCTTGCATGAATAGCACTGCACTCCCTTGCGCCCAAGGTATCGATTTGCAGGGGAGTTAGGGATTAGCCCGGGTCGTTGTGTAGCTGGGGGCCCTGGGTTATGGTTCAGTGGTCTGGTGCTTGGTCGGAAGCTAGTCTGTGAGGGCCGGCGGGCATCTTGATATTCATCAGCTTGCCTGGCCGCTTCCGAGAGAGTGGTAGGTTTGCGATCCCTTACCCACTCCTGTACCTCTGGGTTTAGTCCATTAAAGAATTGCTCCAGTAAAATCAGCTGGGTGATCGCGTCTGCTGTGGTTGCCTGACTGGCTTGCAGCCAAGCTAGGGCTGCCCTCTGCATTCGGCAAGCCCATTCGGTGTGGGAGTCCTTCTCCTGTTTCTTTGTGTCCCGGAAGCGTCTCCTGTATGCTTCTGGGGTGATGGCATACCTTGCCAAAATAACTTCCTTTATCCGGCTATAGCTTGCGATTTCCTCCTCTGGCACGGCTCTGTAGGCTTCTGCTGCACGGCCTGACAGCTTACCAGCTAAGATCCGTACCCAGTCTGTCTGGGGTACCTGGTACAGCTTGCATTGCCGTTCAAAATCTTGCAGGAAGCTATCGATCTCTTCCTCTGCTTCCATAAACTTTTTAAAGGCATCATGGGGTACTTTTAGTTTTGTCTCTGGTGCCGGTGTAGTCGTTAGCAGTCTCTCAGAGGCATGCTGTTCCGCCAGCCGGAGTTGGGTCTCCCTTTCTTCTCTCGCCGTGATAAAGGCATCCACTTGGGCTAACAATGCCTGTACCAGCTCGGTGGAGGGGTTTTCTCCATAAAACGCTAGCCTGCGTTTCACTTCTTGGTTAAACTCGGTCTCCATGGCTTCTGTAGCCATACTGTGTGCCCGATCTCCCTCGGTCAGTTCTGCAATCAGCTCTGCTTTGGTTTTAGTGCTGGCGCTCTTCCCTCTTGCTTCCAGCAAATCCTTTAACGCCGCTCGTTTTAATCCAGCATAGTTTGTCTCCCTTCACACTTCCATTCGTGTAGCCGAATTTGCATGAACGCTGCTTCCTCTTGCTGCAAGGCTTTAATCCCACCGCTGCCAACCAGTGTTGCGGAGCTCCAAAGTCCGCTGGGAAATCCTTGAAGCTGAGGAAGTACTGACTTATCCAAGGCAACCTGTTACCCCCCCAGTAACTGGACGACACACAGTTCTGGGAGTAAATCAACGCTTTATTTTGCCCAGGCTGGCTTTTTATATCATTTCCCATGCAAGGGTTTTCTTAACTCATTTTACAGGGGCATTCCCTTCAACAATTAACAGATGACAGCGATTTAATTACCTGGGATGTGTGAGACGTTGGTCTCTGCATATTTACCCATAACAATGAAACCGTGCCAGACACATTACTAGGAGTGTAATTACATCCCGTAGCAGATAATAGATGGTCCTTAACATACTGACAATAGATGAATGGAACGCTACCTCAGACCCCCAATTAACCCAATTTACTTATTCAGACATCAGTAGACATTCTGTCTCTACATTTCCTGGAATGAATCTTTGCTGTCACCTCTGAAGTGATCCAAACCATATTCTCAGTTTCAGCATTTTGCTACAGAGTCCCTATTGCGAGAGGAAACTTTAGAGAAACCGCTCTTCACCTTTTACAAGGACCTTCAGCCCACTATACATAATGGTCTTGATAAGCTTTTGTCATTTTGGCGCACGGAGGTCCCGGAGCTGGATTGGGAGGGTGTTTGGGAATACCCCATGCAACAACCGGTTTTGGCCAGGGATAGATTATTACAATTTAAAATTCTTCAGAGTCTATCTCACTCTGACAATTACATGAAAATTTTCCCTCGCACCAATTTGCATGCTGGCGCTGTTCGGAAGACCCTGCCATGTTCATACATGTGTTTTGGGATTGTCTGGGTACTAGAATTTTTTTGGACTGAAATTTACTGGTGAATTTGTTCAGTTACTACCATCTTGGTACCCGTGTCCATTGACATTTGTATATTAGGTCTGGTCCATTTATTAGCTACCTCCAGGGCCAAGAGAATTTTGATATGCTTGTTATTTTATGCTCGTAAGTCTACACTCCTTAAATGGAAATCTCCTTAGGCCCCTACCTTAGACTTCTGGAAGTCCGTTGTTAACAAAATGATACCATTGTACAAATTTACATATGAATCTAGAGGGTGCGCCAATAAATTCTCTAAGGTATGGGACACCTGGATGGAGTCCGGGAATACTGTTGTCTCAACAGCAAAGTTCCCATGATTAGTGCCAACCTGCTTTTTTTTATCCTATACTAATTAATCTAGTATACTGTGGGAGAGTGGTTTCCTGTCATATGCTTGAAGCATACCAGAAGTATCGTGTGAGTTTATCTTACGGTTTGGTTGCTATTTACTTTAATCTGTGCACTTGCTTTTGTTTACTTAGGCCTGGGTATGCCCAATAGGGTTTTGTTCAAATACTGTGCAAAGAACACATACACACAAATATATATTTTTTTATTTATATTATATGGCAAGTTCACCTATACAGAAAAATCTGTAAGGTGGACTTAGACAGGAGCCCCTTCGGGGTCCTGTATAAGTTCACCATACAGATTTTTCTGTAAAGGTTAACTTATACTATAAGTATAGGACCATCAAAACCAAGGGATTCTCTATTTGTTCTTGGCAACAGTTTGGTGGTTAGACCAATGACATATCATCTGAGCACTAGTACAGATACTATAAAGAAGACACTTTGCAATTGCTTTATAACTTAATATATTCTTGGAAAACAAACAAATGAAATGGAGATGGACATAATTGTTAATACTCCTGAGCAAATATTTATTAGCCCAGGACTCAACAAACCCCAGACGCCAGGTCGCCATTGCAACTAGAAATTGCGCCCTGGCACCTGGGCATTTGTCAGCTCATTCACTGTTACAGGGATGTGTAAATTCTATTGCCCGACGTCTGGGACATGCAGTTCCGGGCACCAGGCAGGTGCTTTTTTTTTTTTTTAACATTTAGCCCTGCTGTTTTTAACAAGCAGTGGGAGGGGATGTCCCTACCCTCCCGTGGCTATTCGAGCGAGAGGCTCCTGGTGGACAACAATCTGATGTCATGCAGGGAGGGTCTTGCCTAGCTGTGCAGGGTTCCTGGAAGCGGCTGGATGCTGTGTATCCTGTGTAGAGCGCCGGGATCAGCGAGTGTGCTGTGCCGGGGGAAAAAAGTGGGCTGGGCTGTAGTGTACCAGTCTGTGTGGACATAGTTCACTGACACAACAGCGTTCATATTAAGTGTGTAATGGGTGGTGGCTGCAATGATTGCCTTGCACAGCACTCTCCTCCTCTGCCTATCCCTGTGTGGCTCAGTGCCCAGCCAACCCCCTCTGCCTATCACTAAGTTCTCAGTGCCCAGCTGCCCCCCTACATCTATCAATGTAAGGGCAAAAAGTAAAAAATATTGTTTTTCTTTTTAAATTCCAGTCTTTTTTCATTATTAGTGCAAAAAATAAAAACCCAGTCGTGATTAAATACCACGAAAAATAGGATTTTTATAACAGCTTACCTGTAAAATCCTTTTCTTGGAGTACATCACGGGACACAGAGCGACATAGTCATTACTAATGGGTTATATAGTTACCGTCAGGTGCTGGCACTGGCAACTTCCAAAACCGGAAGTACCCTCCCCTATATAAGCCCCTCCCATCCGGGAGCACCTCAGTTTTGTAGCAAAGCAATAAGTGTCCCCAAAAGAGGGGTGGGAGCTCTGTGTCCCGTGATGTACTCCAAGAAAAGGATTTTACAGGTAAGCTGTTATAAAAATCCTATTTTCTTTTTCGTACATCACGGGACACAGAGCGACATAGTCATTACTAATGGGATGTCCTAAAGCAATGCCAAATGAGGGGGGGGATACACCATATATAAGCTGAGCGCTATCAGACATGAGGATCTTTTGCGGCCTGCAACACACTGCGCCCAAAGGCGACATCCTCCTGACTTCTAACGTCCACCTGGTAGAACCTAGTAAACGTGTGAACTGAAGACCACGTTGCGGCCTTACAGATTTGAGCCAGGGAGGCCTGGTGATGCACTGCCCATGAAGTTCCAACTGCTCTCGTGGAGTGCGCTCTAACTCTGAACGGAGGCGGTCTCCTTCTCAAGCCATAAGCTTGCATAATGACCTGTCGAATCCACTTGGCTAAAGTAGATTTTGACGCTGCCTGACCCTTTCTGGGGCCTTCCGGCAGAATAAACAAAGTATCCGTTCTGCGAATCTGAGCAGTGGCTTTTAGATAAGCTTTAACTGCTCTTACTACATCCAAAGAATGCAATAACTTTTCCTCCACCGAGGTAGGTTTGGGGAAAAAAGAAGGAAGAACCACATCTTGGTTCAAATGAAACCTCGATACCACCTTAGGAAGAAAGGCTGGATGAGGACGTAACACTACTCTGTCCTTATGGATAACCAGATATGGCTCCCTACAGGACATAGCTGCTAATTCCGATACTCTTTTAGCCGAACAAATGGCTACTAGAAAAATCAATTTCCTGGTGAGAAGCACCAAGGAAATATGCTGTAATGGTTCAAGTGGTTGTTTCTGTAGAACCGACAGAACCAAGTTTAGATCCCATGGACATATGGGAATATTAACCGGAGGACTAATACGCATCACTCCTTGTATAAAGGCTTTGACTAGTGAATGCGAAGCCAAGGGCCTTTGAAAAAATATTGACAAGGCCGAAATCTGACCCTTGATAGTACTCAAGGCAAGCTTCCTATCTACAGCCCACTGTAGGAAGTCCAGAATCCTACCTATTACGTACTTATGTGGATGCCATTTCTTGGCCTCACACCACGCGATGTACGCCTTCCAGATTCTATAGTAGATCTGCCTGGATACCGGCTTTCTGGCATTGATCATGGTAGATACCACAGCATTAGAGAGCCCTCTCTTTTTTAGAATGTGGGCTTCAATAGCCAGGCCGTCAAACCTAGGGCTGGTAAGGAAGGGTGGCACATCGGTCCTTGCGAAAGCCGGACGACGTGGGAGAGTCCAAGGACTCCCCACTGAAATTTTACAATCTCCGCGTACCACGCTCTTCGGGGCCACGCTGGAGCCACCGGAATCACTGGTTTCTTTTCTACCCTGATTCTGCGGAGTAATCGAGGTAACCATTGGCGGTGTGAATGCATATATCAGCTTGAACTGATCCCAAGGGAACACTAGGGCATCCGAGCCGCAAGCTAGGGGATCCCTTGTGCGAGAGACAACCCTGTCCCCCTTTGCGTTGAATCTGGATGCTAGAAGATCTACATCCGATGTTCCCCACCGCTGACATATTGTCCAGAAAACCTCGGGGTGAAGGGACCCTTCCTCTGGGCCTAATTGCTGGCGACTTAGAAAGTCCGCCTTCCAATTCTCCACTCCTGGAATGAATACCGCAGATATGGCTGGGACATATTTTTCTGCCCATTTCAGGATGTAATTTACTTCCCTCTGGGCTGCACGACTCCTGGTGCCCCCCTGATGATTGATATATGCCACTGCTGTGGCATTGTCTGATTGAAATCTGACAGGGGACCCTTGGAGTTTGGATGTCCATGCTACTAGGGCATACCGGGCTGCTCGTATCTCTAAGAGATTGATGGGCAGGGCCTTTTCTGCATCCGACCATCTGCCCTGGAGAGACTATTGCTCCAGTACTGCTCCCCAGCCTATAAGGCTGGCATCTGTAGTGACCACCTTCCAAGAAACCGGACTGAAGGATTTCCTTTTTTCCAGATTCTAGGGAACCAACCACCAACGGAGGCTCTTGCGAACGGAAGGGGACAAGGACATTGTAAGTCTAGGGCCTGAACTTTTTTTGTTCCAGGCTGACAGTATGGCCCCTTGCAAATTCCTTGAATGGAATTGACCGTAGGGTACTGCTTCGAATGATGCCACCATTTTTCCCAGCAGCCTCATATACAGGCGTATGGACGGCTGTCTTTTTTGTACCCACTAAGTGGATCAAATCTTTCAAAGACAACACCTTTCCTCGAGGCAAGAATATTTTTCTCTGGCCTGAATCCAACCTTAGCCCCAAGTATTCCAGACTTTTGACTGGTTTTTAGGGCTGACTTGTCTCGGTTGATAATCCAACCGTGAGATTCCAGATACTTGATCGTCTTGTGAACGACCACGTCTAGTTTTTTCACTGAGTGGTCTATCAGCAACAAGTCATCCAGATATGCCATTATCATTACACCCTGTGTTCTTAGATTGGCCAATAAAGGGCCAGAATTTTTGTGAACACTCTTGGTGCTGTGGCCAAACCGAAGGGTAAGGCTCTGAACTGAAAATGGCGCCCTTCTACTGTAAAGCGTAGAAATTTTTGGTGGACTGGAAAGATGGGAATGTGCAAATAAGCATTTTTGATGTCGATCGTGGCTAACCAATCCTCCCCTTGTAGGGCAGTGGCCACCGATCGGATCGACTCCATCGGAAAGTCCTGATATACAGGAATTTGTATAGCCCTTTTTAGAACTAATATGGGCCTCTCGTCCGCGTTTGCTTCGGGACTGTAAAGAGGTTTGAGTAAAACCCGAACCCTCATTCTTCCAGGGGAACCTCCATAATTACTCCTTGGAGCAATAGTTGTTCTAGTGCCAACAGGAGGGACTCTCTCTTCCGGGGATCCCTTGGCACGTTTGACCTCAAAATGGGAAGGAGGGGAGTCTTTTAACTCCAAACTGTATCCCAAACCTACTGCGGAGAGCACCTATCTGTCTTGATCGTGTCCCGCCAGGTCTCTTTGCGAACAACTGGAGCCCTCCCCCCACCCGACTGAGTGGGGGCTTCAATGAATTTAACTTTGGGGAAGGTTTTGTACCTCCCCTGACCCAGGGTTTCTCATTACCCTGCTACTGTCCCTGTTTTTTACCCCCGGGATTTAACCGAGGAGGCCGTCGGAACTGTTACACAGCCGATGCCCCAGGGACTGGAGAAGCAGGCCTCTTAAAGAGGGACCTCTAACTCTGCTTTTAACCGGCAAGAGCGTATTTTTACCGCTGGAAATTTTCTGGATATATTTGTCCAGGTTTTCCCTGAATAAGCGTTCAACATGAAATGGGACGCTAACCAGCCATTCTTTACAGGGAGCTTCAGCAGACCAGTTTCTGAGCCATAGGAACCTACGCATATGTACTATAGACAGCGTAAGGTGGGAGGCCTGATGGGCTGAATCCTCTATGGCGTCAACCGCAAAGCCTAAGGCTCTAGGTAGATCAGCTAGGGCAAAGCCTGCTGATCTGTCAAGTCCCTCAAGACCTGTTTCAACTGATCCTTCACTGCTTAGCAGACCCCAATAGCTGCTACTGCTGGTTGTATCACCAAGCAGATTTTCATAAGGACTCCAATCTTTTATCTATTGGGTTCTTGAACATTTGGACATTATCCACTGGACATGTCAGTGATTTATACATACAAGAGATGGCTGCGTCCACTGTAGGGACCTTCCATTTTTTTTTTTTTTTTTTGATGAACTTATCCTCCATGGGATAGACCACCGGAAATCTCTTGGGGGAATAAATATTTTCTCAGGACGTTCCCAATCCTGGTAAATGAGCCCTTTCAGTAAAGGGTGAAGTGGAAAAGAACAAACAGTCTGGGGGCTTCTAGTGACCCCAACGAGGATACAGTAGTGGTTGATGGTTCCGCAAGGTGCATTTTTAAATGCTGATCGGACCATGTTAGTCAGAGACTGAACCCATAATCTTTCAGCTTGAGATGCTGAGAAAAGGTTCCCCCACTGTTGATTCCTCTATAACAGAATCAACCTTATCCTGATCCCCTTCAGGCAGGTCGATCCCTGTATGGGACTGTTGCTCTGCTAACAGGCACTCTGAAGGAGGAGACGGAGATCGGGCGTGCTTTCCCTGACAGGGAGGCAGCGATAAATTTTGACAATCTCTCTCTAATCCTCCCAGAGCTGAGGAAAAAACCTCATCTGTTACATACACAGGAGCAGGTGACTGAGGACAGCCACAGTACCAAGTACCCCTGCGGGGTCTCTACGGTCACTTACCTCTGAACTTCAGGGGAGACTGGTGCAGCAGGAGTATGCCCAAGATCCTCAGAGCCCGATGAGACCCCCTTCGCTTCCTGGAAGATTCAGTTCCGGAGCTACTGGACGGCATATTCCTAAGCCTAAAGCTGAGGTATTCCAGCCATAATACACCACTTTTACTGAGAATAGTCTAGCACAATTGCTGCTATATAACAGTTGGTGTCTACTAATGTGCCTTTCTAGGGGATGCCTGTATCAACCGCTTGCTGTATGCCTTTAAATGTTGCCAGCTCTGTCTCTGTACTTCATAGCCAGCTTACTGCAATAATGTGGCTTTTTAAAAACCTGCTGGGACGCCCGCACATGCGCAGAAGCGCTGCGGCGCGCACAGAGCGTCATCCCCCAGGCCCCGCCCCTTTTTCCGGCCACCTCTATATATAGAGGCGCGTGCACGCGCACGCGCGCGGCCACGTGCGCCTCGGCGCTAATTTTCAAACATGGAAACCAGGGACAGGAGCCAGGGCCCCTTTTGCCGCAGGCCGGGGGATAGACGAACACTGCAACATGGCAGAGGAAACAGTTTCCTGTAGGAGAACTCACCAGCTGCCTGGACTTTGTTCTCTGAGAAGAAACTAGTCCATATGACAAGAAAAACATTCCACAGCGGCCTCTAGTGGACAAACACAGGTACCGCAGTTTAATATACTAAACATATATAAAAAAACATTCCCTTTTTTTTTTTTTTTTTTTCTTGACCACCATTAAAAATTATTACATTTTTTTAGTAGTTACAGGCATGCACAGATATTAGCGGGAACACCGTTAGGTAACAGACAGAAAGACAAATTAGGCTTGGGGGTCCCCCAATAGAACCAAGTTCCTGGGGGCCCCCACTTACCTGTTCCCCGCCGCAGGACTTTGTTTGGTCCACAAAAGCCCAAACTTCACCTATCACGGCAGGCATTGTAATCAAACCTTCAGGGACCGGGTTCCCAAGGATTCCACTCCCCTGGACCTGTATAGCACCCTGCACAGAAAACATCTTGGTCGTGGGTATGACCAGAGCTCTGGATCCCAGGGTCCAGCTCTCCTAAGAGAAGCATTACAGGCAGAACCTTGCTCTTCTCTGCAAGGCCCGGGTACCGACCGTTTAGCTATGAAGCTTTTTTGGTCGGATCCGGAATAGCTTACTGAGGCCCAAAAGAACCTGTACGCAAGCTCAGTGAAAAACACATGTTTCTTCTTGGCCAACACCTTAGACACTGGCAAAAAACTGAGGTGCTCCCGGATGGGAGGGGCTTATATAGGGGAGGGTACTTCCGGTTTTGGAAGTTGCCAGTGCCAGCACCTGACGGTAACTATATAACCCATTAGTAATGACTATGTCGCTCTGTGTCCCGTGATGTACGAAAAAGAAAGAAGGCTCTGTGTAAACAAAATGCTAAAAATGTCATTTGTGTACAGCGTTGCACGATGGCGTAGTTATCAGTTAAAGTAGTGCAGCGCAGTATAGCAAAGAAGCTTTGTTCGTTTAAAAAAAAAAACTGGCTCTTAAAGCGGAGCTCCGCCGGAAAAAAAAATATTAAAAGCCAGCAGCTACAGCTACAGCAGCTGCTGGCTTTTAATATTTGGACACTTACCTGTCCTGGAGTCCAGCGACGTCCGCAGCAGAGGACGAGCGACCGCTCGTCGCTCTGCTGCTCCCTCCGCCATCCTCGCTGAGGGAACCAGGAAGTGAAGCCCTGCGGCTTCATGCCCGGTTCCCTACGGCGCATGCGCGAGTCGCGCTGCGCCGTTCTGATTGGTGCTCCTGTGTTCTGGGAGCCGAGTGTCTCCCAGAACACAAAGGGAAGTCTACGGGAAGTAACGTAACTCCCGCAGATTCCCGGAGAGAGGACTCCCGGATGTGGGTGAAAATACCTGTCTTAGACAGGTATCTTCACCCCCCTCCCCCCTGAAAGGTGTCAATTGTGACACCGGAGGGGGGGAGGGTTCCAAATAGCAAAAGTTGCTATTTAGGGTGGAGCTCCACTTTAACTTTTTTGGCTGGCACCTAGACTCAAAGCAAATTTGCCAAGCCCTGTCTTAGCCCACCTTTTGGAGGCAATAACTGCAATCAAGCACCTTCTGAAGCTCAGAATAACACCTCTACTCTTCTCAACTGAAGGTTTTTCCTACTCTCTTGAAGCAAACTGCTACAGTTGTTTTCAGTTTAAAAAGTTCTTTCTCCCATTTTAAGTCATTCCAAAGATGTTCCATTGGATTCAGATCAGGACTCAGCAGACCATTTCAAAACAGTCCAACGTCTGCTTATCAACCATACTCAGGTTCAATTAGACGTTTGTTTTGGGTTATCACGTTGGAGGATCCATGATCCAAGACTGAGGCAGTTTTTACAACACTAGACCTTCTGTTTTGCTATAGAATGCCCTGATATTTTACCGATATAGTGCTCTGCAAAGATTTAGGGCACTCGATGCCAGGAGGCACTACAGCAGTGGTGTCAAACCTTATTCCATTGCAGGCCGCATCAGCATTATAGTTGCCCCCAAAAGGGCAGGTTGAATCGGTAAGACTATATATGCTCCAACCCGCATCAAACAGTGAGTGTGGCCAAACTGCACCAACAGTGGGAGGATATTAAAAGGGCAATAAACACCAAGAGTGTATTATGAGCAGTGTTCAGGGGTGCGCGACGCACAGAGTGCAGTGTACAGGGGTGCGCGACGCACAGAGTGCAGTGTACAGGGGTGCGCGACGCACAGAGTGCAGTGTACAGGGGTGCGCGACGCACAGAGTGCAGTGTTCAGGGGTGCGCGACGCACAGAGTGCAGTGTTCAGGGGTGCGCGACGCAAAGAGTGCAGTGTTCAGGGGTGCGCGACGCACAGAGTGCAGTGTTCAGGGGTGCGCGACGAACAGAGTGCAGTGTTCAGGGGTGCGCGACGCACAGAGTGCAGTGTTCAGGGGTGCGCGACGCACAGAGTGCAGTGTTCAGGGGTGCGCGACGCACAGAGTGCAGTGTTCAGGGGTGCGCGACGCACAGAGTGCAGTGTTCAGGGGTGCGCGACGCACAGAGTGCAGTGTTCAGGGGTGCGCTACATACAGAGCGCATGGTTGAGGAATGCACTACATACAGAGCGCATGGTTGAGGAATGCACTACATACAGTGGGCAGGGTTTAGAGGTGTCTTCTGTGTTTACAAGTGACAATGGTAAGCAGGGAGCAGAGGGCGAGAGCCAGAGGTGGTGGGAAAAGCCCTGGGCAAGAGGGCCACGTGAAATGGCCAGGCAGGCCAGATTCACCCCGTTGGCCTTGTGTTTGACACATGTGCAATACAGGAGCACAACATTATGGATCCTCCGTTTTATTGATGCTTTTTTTTTTCCCCTTTTCTTCTGTGAACATAGTGCTGCTGTGACTTACAAAAAAGCCCCAATTTTCTTTCCTCTGCCCAAAAAAACATTACCACTAACTTTCTTTAAACAAGTATATTAGCATGCTCCAGTCTGGCTTTTTAATGTCAATCTTTCAGAAGTAGGTTTTCCTGGATCTATCACAGAGGCCACTTTCTTTCAGACAACAAACAGTTGGTGTGGCTTGATATTGTTATACATTGATCTTGGAGGTCACCCAGGATGTTTTTAAGCTTTTTTTGGCCCAACCATTCATATTAGTCTTCAGTTTGTGTTACTCATATGTCCAGGCAGGCTAGCTAAGGTCCCATAGAGCTTTAACCACTTGTCTACCATGGTATGCTTATAAATGTCATGATAGGCAAGTGGTTAAATCAGAGCAGCTGGAGAAGGTCTTTCCGAGCCGCCCGATTGCTTTTATGAGGCTCTCAAAGGAGCGCAATGATTGTATTTGCTATGCACTGGTAACAACGCCTACTGGTCTTTAATGTAGGTGTAAACCTTAACAAAATGACAACTAGTTTGCTAAAGCACAGTTTATCATAAATATAGCAATTTCAAAAAAAAAAATACAATACTTGTTTTTGCAGACTTTCATTTTTTTGCATTCAAGCCTCGTACACATGGGCAGGAATCCCGTCGGGGAAAAAAACTTCGGTTTTCCCGGCCGGATTCCCGGCAAGCTTGCCTTGCACGTCGAGTGTACACACGGCCATTCAAAAGAACCACCGTTCTTTTGAATGGCAAGAACGCAGTGGCATCATCGACTAAGACGAGCCTTCGCTGGTCACATTCGATGCCGTCGCTGCCATCTTGCTACACCTTACACTGCCCTTGTATGCTACTGCGCATGCGTCAAAGTCTTTGAGAATGCGCGTGTTTACCGTGGAATAGGTAAGCATACAGACGACTAGTTTTCTCCGCAGGAAAACTGCGGAGAATCCCGACGAGAAAAGGAGAGCAGGTTCTCTATTTTACTCGTCGAGATTCCAGGCAGTTTTCCCGACGAGAAACCATACACACAATCGGTTTTCTCGCCAAAAAGCTCTCCCAGCAGTTTTCTTGCAGAGAAAACCTGTCGTGTGTACGAGGCTTTATTATTTTTATTAAGCACAAAAAAAGAAAAATATATCACATCAGATCAAACAAAACCAGTAGTGAAAACACAGAAATGGTAAGATAATGCATGTGACAGGAGGGTCACGTTGGACACAGGGTGAGCCAGGAAATAATGGACATTAAGAAATATATCTTGGACTACCTAAAATGGATCTGTAATATTTATCCACCATATTCCCAAGGATATCTGTAAAGGACTATTTACTGATTCTGGACTCAACAGGTTAATTGAGAGATACTGAGGTGTTCAGCCTCAATCACCTGTCTGCCTAGTGTAATGCTAATGAATTCCAGCTTCTAGAAGACCTGTTCATTGTTTGTGGTGATGTGGATTGGGGAAATTAAGTCTGTCCTTGTGTGTATTGTAAAGTACCAGACAGTCTGGTGAATATAAAAGGTCATGCATAGTTAAACATAAAGGGGATTAGAACCTGTTGTCTCCTAGCAGACGTCAAAATAATGTGTATTGGCTCTTGTTATGTTGTGGGTGGAGCTGGACCATTGTTCATTTTAGGTTAATGCAGTATTGGATGGGTATAAAAGTTACAATGTTTTTCTCAATAAAGTAATTTGATCCTAGGAAGATACAGAGTGCGTCTCGTTCTTCCAGAAGGATTAATTCCTATGGGAAGGGGTCGTCTGGCTGTGGAGGATCGACAGGGAATTTGTGTCCAGGAGAGGGAATATCTAAACGGCGTTAAACCCCTTTCGTATTTGGGGTGCCGTTACAATGCACAACACTAGTTACCAGAAATGCAAATAGAGTTAGATAGCTCTCAGTAAATTTATAAACCACATTTTATTTTTTTGCTGCATATCAGTGCTGCTGATCTTATGCAGCCAATTTCGGTCTACAGTACATGTATGCACTCCACTATAGAATTCCACCTCCTACATCTTCTCTTTCACACAGGTGGGGCATTTTATTTTTTTGCACATATTTAACAAAATTCTTCCAATGGTATATTTAGTAGATTTAGTAGGGAGAAAATAAGTTAATTTTTAAGGTTTACCTACACTTTAGAGCTGCACGATTCTGGATACATTTTCTTTTTGCTTAGAAGATTGGCGTAACATCATCTATCTTTCACATTATACAAAAAAATTGGGCCAGCGTTGCTGTTAAAGTGTATTTTTTCCCAAAAAATTGTGTTTGAAAGACCACTGCGCAAACACAGTGACATAAAATATTGCAACAACTGCTGTGTGTGTATATATATATATATATATATATACTGTATATATATGAAAAATATAAATAAATACATGTTTGGGAGTTCTAAGTAATTTTCTAGCAAAAAATACTGATTAACTTGTAAGCAACGAGTGTTAAAAATAAATAAATAAAAAGAGCCTAAGACATGAAGTACACTGCTGCTGGTACACGGACGTTTAGGAGCAGTTGGGCGTTTTTTTTTCAGCTGCCCCTGAACTTTCCTCTATGTTATCTAATTAGTACATGTACACAGGGTCGTTTAGTCATTTCTAGGCAGTTGAGTTTAGAAGCTTTTTCTGGAAAAACACTCCTAAAACGCAAACGCTGCTAAACGCGTCAAAACAAACTTTTTAAACGTTGGTTACTATCCGTCAAGTTAAATCGTTCAGGCGAGGTTTCAAAACGTCCCGTATACATTAAGCCTTAGTCTTTAAGTGGTTAAACTGCTCTCATTTGCATGGAATGAAGATGTAGCGCTAAGTGAAGAAACGAAGCCCAATGATTTGGGCCTCCAATCAAACCAAAGTGATAAATAATATCAATATAATGAGTCCATACAGTGTCCATAGAAATTTTTTCGTGTTGTGAAGAAAGAACATGTAGCACTGAAGGGTCATCACATAACTCTTGTAGAAAAAGAGAGGTAGAATACTCTTACCGGAACATTAGACCTGTGGTTTAGGCAGGTCAAATAGGCATACGAAATCCCAGTGGCACTCCTCATCAGTTAGTCTGGAAACTGGATCAGATGGGTCCCCAATGTAGACTGTCCGGTAGGCTCCCCGACTTGACAGCAGACTCTGGGTTTCACACCAATCCAGGTGGTCCTCCGATGGAACTGGAACCGCCACTCAGCAAGGAGACTCTTTACCACGGTGAATATTAGTAACCAGTGGCCAAAGGAAGCTATTACTTGACCAACCACCCATGTGAGGAGAAAAGAAGGGAAGGAATGCTCCAATGGTGCAGGTAAATGAGGGTTTATTCAACCAACATAAAAGTGATCACAAACAATAAAAACGTTTAAAAAGGGGCAGTGAAAACGTTTTTATTGATTAAGGTAAAAAGCCGAAACCACCTTAGGAAGGAAAGACGGTCGCAACACCGCCTTATCCTTATGGAGGACCAGGTAAGGCGACTTGCATGACAGAGCCGCCAACTCAGACACCCGTCTAACAGAAGTGATGGCCACTAAGAAAGCCACCTTCTGGGACAAAGTTAAAAGAGGAATATCTCTGATATTTTCAAAAGGAGGTTCCTGAAGAACAGAGAGCACTAAGTTCAGATCCCAAAGAGGGAGCGGAGGCTTGGCAGGTGGAACCACATGGCGTACCCCCTGTACAAAAGTGCCAACTAAGGAATGACCTGCTAGGGGTCTTTGAAAGAAAACGGCCAAGGCCGAAATCTGACCATTAATAGTGCTCAAAGCCAGCCTTTGTGCAACACCACACTGCAAGAACCGCAGGATTCTGAGGACAGAGTACGTCCGTGGACGCCAGTCTAGCTCTTCGCACATAGCGATGTAAGCTCTCCAGGTACGGTGATAGATCTTCCTAGAAGACTACTTCCTTGCCTTAAGCATGGTCAAAATTACCGAATTCGACAGGCCTCGGCCCTTCAGCACCTGGCTCTCAATAGCCATGCTGTTAAAGCCAGAGACTGTAAAGCAGGATGAAAGATAGGACCTTGAGACAGAAGGTCCTCCCTCAAGGGCAGGCGCCAAGGGACGTCCACGATGAGACGTACCAGGTCGGCGTACCAGTGATGCCGAGGCCAGTCCGGGGCAATGAGGATCACCGGGATGCCCTCGGCCGCTACCCTGCGCAGCAGACGAAGAAGCAACTGCCGCGGGGGGTAGACATACATTAAGTGATACTGACCCCACGGGGCCACCAACGCGTCCGAGGCATCCGCCCAGGGGTCCCTGGACCTGGCCACAAACCTCGACACCTTGCGATTGAGTCGAGACACCAACAGGTCCACATCCAGAGTGCCCCACCGCCGACAAAGTAGTTGAAACACCTCCGGATGCGAGGACCACTCTCCCTGGTCCAGGGACTGGCGGCTCAGATAGTCCGCCTGCCAGTTTTCTACGCCCGGAATGTAGACGGCCGACAGCGCCGGCACGCTTCTTTCTGCCCACCTTAGTATGTGGGCGACCTCGGATGCCGCAGCCGAGCGCCCCCCTGATGGTTGACATACGCCATGGCAGTGGCGTTGTCCGACTGGATTCTGACCGAGCGGCCCTGTAGCCTCTTCGACCACGCGGAGAAACACAGTCTGATCGCCCGCAATTCCAGGACGTTGATTGGGAGACGAGATTCGTCCGGAGTCCAGAGCCCTTGAGCTGACAGGACTCCCCACACTCCTCCCCAGCCCATCAGGCTGGCGTCCGTTGTGACCACCGTCCATTGGATGGGGGGGGAACGACTTCCCGGCCCGAAGAGCCGGGGATCTCAGCCACCACGTCAGGGACGCCTTGACAGAGTGACTCACCTGAATCTGAAGATCCAATGACAATGGGGACTTGTCCCAAACAGACAGAATTCCCTTCTGCAATGCCCGAGTGTGTGATTGGGCATACGGAACCGCCTCGGAGGCCACCATTAGAGTCCCAGGACTGTCATGCAGAAGCGAATTGACGACCATTTTTGAGACGTCAGAACCCGCACTGCCTACTGAAGTGTCAGTAACTTTTCTGAGGGTAGAAACACCTTCACTGCCAAAGTGTCCAGGATCAGACCCAGATACTCCAATTGTTGAGTCGGGACTAGAACGGACTTCTGCATGTTCAGAAGCCATCCGAAGTCCCGGAGGGTCTGAGTGACTATTGTCACATTTTCCTCCAATTCTGAGCCATTTTCTGCTCTGAGAAGGAGATCGTCCAGATAGCACACAATAACAATTCCTCGCTGTCTCAGCAAAGCTAGAACCGGGTCAAACACTTTGGTGAAAACCCGTGGTGCCGCTGCTAGGCCGAAGGGAAGAGCCACGAACTGATAGTGGACTTCGCCTATGGCAAAGCGCAGAAACCTCTGGTGACTTGCGCAGATTGGAACGTGCAAGTAAGCGTCCTTGATATCCAAGGACGCCAAAAAATCCCCTTGGTGGAGTGTCGCGATCACTGTGCGAATGGATTCCATCCGGAATTTTAGTACCCTCACATAGCCATTCAGGGCCTTGAGGTCCAGGATTGGCCGGACCCCGTCCTTCTTCGGGACAACAGGTTTGAGTAAAACCCCTGAAACCTCTCTTGCGACGGAACCGGCACAATTACTCCGCACCTGATCAGATCCTGTACGGCGCCCAAGAGGGCCGCCCGGCGGGCAGGAAAGAGAGGGGGGTTCGAGGGAAAGAACTTGTTTGGGGGCCACGAGCGAAACTCTATCCTGTATCCCGAGGTGACCACCTCGCACACCCACTGGTCGGAGATCCGGGAGGTCCACCGCACAGAGAACCTGCGAAGACGTCCCCCCACCCCAGAGTCAGGCAGGGGCAAAACTTCATGCGGTGGTGGGCTTGGGAGCTTGCTTGGTAGGCTTACGCACCCAGGGACGCCTTTGTCCCCCAGCCGCACTTTTTTCAGTCTGGGCGGGCTTACCCGTGGATTCTGACTGACGAAAAAACTTCTTCGCCGGAAAGGAAGGGCCCGGCCTGCGGTGGGGCTCCTTTCCCTTAATAGACTGGGGAGGTAAGGTGCTCTTACCTCCTGTGACATCTTTAATAATGTCATCCAGGGCGGCCCCAAACAGTCTACCGCCCTTAAAGGGCAAGTCAGCAAGGAGCTTTTTGGAAGCTAGGTCGGCCGACCAGCATTTCAGCCAGATAAGGCGACGCAGCACCACAGCAGAGAGATAGAGGCCCCTGATATTAGAGGGGCCGCATCCAAAGTGGCATCGCACACGAAGACTAAACCCTGCGCAAGTTGGTGAGACAGGGCAATGTTCTCAGGAGGTAGATTATGCTCCTGCACTGTCTGGTGCAAAATCTTTGCCCATCCTGTGAATGTCTGAGACACAAGCGTCGCCACCACTATAGGGCGTAAAGCAGACCCCAATAAGGTAAACATAGTTTTACTCACCACTTCTGACCTCCTGTCAGCGGGATCCTTAAATGCAGGAGTCCCTTCCATCGGGAGTGTGGTAGCCTTATTTAAACGGGCAACCGGGGGGTCAAGTCCACTTCTTAACCAGGTTCTCCTCAAAGGGGTACCTTAAAGCTAGGCGCCGCGGGACCGTCAAAGTCTTCTGCGGCTTATCCCAGACTTGGTCAATGAATGTATCAAAAAAAGGCACATATGGAAAGACCTTTTTTGAAGAAACGGCTTTAAAAGGAACCAAAGGATACAGCTTCCACCTGAGGTTTCTCAGCCTCAACATTCAGCTTGAGAGTGTCCCTCACAGCATCAATGAGTTCACTTACAAGCACCCTGTCAGTTGTTGGTTCAAGACAGGGGTCTTCCTCACAAGGAATGTCCTGTCCAAAGACATCAAAATCCTCAGAACCAGGATCCTGAGCAGCAGTAGCTAGGCCCATATCCGAGTCAGAGCACTCCCCATGTGGAGATTGTGTGGGGAGGGGGCGCTTTACAGCTCCCGTGCTTTCGCACACCGCTTCCATCCTGACAAGGAATGATTCCAGGACTGCCGACAACTGGTCCATAGGGACCGCAGGTGCAGGAGCACTGCCAGTTGCCTCTATGAGACCTTATTCACTATTATAGTGAATAATATAGTCCACCCACTGGCTGTGCTGAGGAGGGGATACCCGGAGGACTCACCACCCTTAGGGACCGCTCGGTTCCGCTGTATGAGCCGCGCTGCAGCGCGAGTGAAGCCTGAGGAGAGTGAAGAATCTGTGAGGAGACTGAGGAATTTTGCGCCGTCAGCAGTGCCGCTAGAGGCCGAAACCGAAAGTACTGCGGCTACAAGAAAATGGCCGCCGGGCGCCTGTATAACTGCGCATTTGAGCCGCGGCAAGATGGTCGCCGAGCGCACTATTTAAATTAAAAAACCAGCGCTAATGCCGCACGCAATAAAAATTCACACCCTCCACACCAGAACACTTCCCAGAGTTCACCAACAGCCATGAGCGCCCCCCTCAGGCCGGAGCGACCCCCCAAGCACCCCCACACAGCACAGCACCAGTACAGGGTGCATAGAGCAGCATAACAGGGGGGAGACAGGGAGAACCCCCAACATAAAGAAACACAGCCAGCATGTACTCACCTGCATCAGGAGAGACTACTTACCCATCCCTAGAGGGACCCACTGGCTTGTTTCAGACAGACCTATCACAGAGCAGTACTGCGTAGCTGTCGGCCTGGTCCACCGCGAAAGATACAGTCCGTCAGGTACTGTTCAATCTTGAGAGGACCGCGGGAGCATGAAAGCAACCCGGCCACCCCTGTAGTCATGGGGTATGTCGTGAACTGAGTCTCACACACACAAGGCGAGGATCAGCACACTCGATGGTCGGACAGGGAAGACTACGAGGATACTAGTGTACCCAACCTGTTGCCCAGCCGACAGTTGATTGAAGGTTTAAAAAATAAAATAATACAATTCCCAAAGGAATAAAATTTAAAAGTAAAATCTTCCAGGAGACTGGCTCCTGAGAGAGCCACGTATTCTCCTTTTGCTAGGCAGAAAAAAACTGGGGCTGCTAGCTGCAGGTGGGAGGGTAATGTCCGGAGGGACCGCCCCTATGGGCAGGGCTGTTCAGCTCTGGTTTGTTCTAGAATGTTTTAACATCCAACATTCTGCCTAGGTCTTCTCCTGCAGGCAGGGACATATACCCACACGTAATCAGTATAAGAGCTGTGTCAGTCCATGGACGATAAGAGAAATATATATGTAGCGACCTCACCCCTCTCTCCCCTTCTCATTCACGGCTTGTTGGTCTCGTCTAGGGGTTAACACTGGGGGGAGGGATGAGATACACCACGGCCCATGTCATCTACTGTGTAGAGGCGAAAGCCAGAACTATCTCTCCTCGGATTGACCCCCCTTTGCTCCTAGTAACCAGAGTTCCACACACTGAATAGGTCCAACTCGTATTTATTCTTCTCAATAAACAGTCATACAGCACAGACTGGTTGAGACCCATATAACACTTCAGTATTTGTGGGGAGTAGGCCAAGGCACAATTCTTCTAGATAGAGCTAACCACTGTAGTATCACCAGTGGCGAATAGTCACTGCCACTGACTATATTGAACAGAACATGAATTGCCTTCGCTAGCACAGCCCCTGTCAGGGGAAGGTAATCCGTCCAAGGGAGTCACCGGAGGCCTCTCTGTCAGCAGCAATGCTGCGCCGTAGAGAAGTTCCGCTCACCAGTCTTCTCAACCTCAGACACGGGCACCCAAGGAGTTAGGGCCCCCTCTGATTCCTCCACCCTCGCGGAACTCAGTCGAAGGTACTGAGCTCCAGGCTTCCGCCATAGTACCTCACCCCAGGCTAAAGGTGCCCAAGATGGACTCCATCTCTCGCTCCGACCAGGTCAAGGGCACCTGGGCCCGGAACGCCAGCACCCAAGCTGAAGGTGCCTGGGTGCGGCTGCGTCCTCCGACTCTGAACCCCAAGGTCAGGGCGTCCGCCCCTTTTATCCCCTCGCCCTTTGCGTCACAGCAGGTTTCCCGCCCTGCTGTACCAGCGCCAGGAAAGGACAAAAAGGAAGCAGTCTTGCAGTGAGTGTTCAACTCCAGTCCACGGTGACACCGCCACCTACAGGCCGCAGGGAACCCCACACCACCAGAGTCCTCCAAGAACCACAAAAGGGTCTCAGATTCCCTGACAATCAATGCATCTGGGTTACACTACCACCCAGAAGCCTTCCCTAAAATCAAACACCCGCTACATATATATTTTTATTTTTTATTTTGACACCGTCTTTAAAAAAAAAAAAAAAAAAATTGGGTCACTTTTATTCCTATTGCAAGGAATGTAAAACACCTGAGGGCCATCTTTCCCTCAGTCGGCAGCCAGGCATCCATGGGACAGGACACAATCGTCTCTGCCACTACGGCGGGTCCGGTAACCGGCCGAGACGACCGGAGCGTGGCAGGCACCTCTCCCGCCCCTGATAAAATTGATCGTGCGGCGAGACCACTTTTACCTTAAAGAGAAACGCACGGCGTTCCTGAAAATACCGGGGTTATGGCAGCTAGCTGCTGCCATTACCCCGGTATTTGGCATCAAAATACTGACCTACGTCGTTTTGCGTGAAGTGGTTAAAGTGTATTTCCCCTTTTGCAGTCAAACTGGGTAATACCTACTTTAGATTTGTTACATGTTCCAATTCACATTTCAGAACTTAAAAAAAATATTAGATTGCTACTTACATTTGAAGTGATGGTAATAGTAAAAGATTATTTACCTTAATGCATTCTCTGCATGAAGGTAAAAAACCTTTTAAAGTGGTTGTATACCCTGTTTCTTAACTTTTACCTACAGGTAAGCCTATAAGGCTTACCTGTAGGTAAAAAGAATATCTCCTAAACCTCTACGGTTTAGAAGATATTCCCCCCGCAATGAGCCGCTGACTGCAGCGGCGCATGCGCGGCGGGGATTCTCGACTAAAGTCCGGCAGCTGCCGGACCTTGCCAACGCGTGGGGGTGACGACATCGCCGCTCCAGCCACTCACAGCGCTGGAGCGGCGATACCCGGAAGACACGCCGAGGCAAGATGACATCTCCCTCGGCGTGGACCAGGTAAGTTCCTGACACCTCGTTCTAAGGCAAGTATTTCATTATGAGCTAGTATGCGGTGCATACTAGCTCATTATGCCTTTTGACTTTCAGGTATGGAGAAAAAAAAAAAAAGTAGGAGTGGGTATACAACCGCTTTAATATTAGCACAGCCCTCAGCCCCCCAATTACTCACCTAAACCCGATCTTGATCCAGCGCTGTGCACGTTTGCAGCAGCTCTTCTACCCGGTCCATGACAGAGCAGCGAGAGCCATTGTTACTCAAAACCTGAGCATGCACGAGTGTCCCCACAGGAAGCAGCCTACGGGGGGGGGGCTGGGGGGCACTCTGGCTATGAGCAATATTAGCAGATAACTCTCCGCAGAGTAAGAGAACACAAAGTTATGAGCTCACAAATTCCCGTACCGTTCCTTCAGAGCTGTGTGCTGCAGGAGTGATGTCTTTGCGCCTCGCCTAATCAAGTCGGTATCTTTTTATTCCATAGAAAACAGATTAGAGAAAACTCACTTGCTGGCTCCTGCATTGCCATCGTCATTGTCAGAAGATGAGGAAGCAGAAGATGTTGGGAAGTAGGTGGAATCCACATGGTTGGGGCTCCCGCTCTGTGCCGGGTTGATGGGAGAAGAACGCTCGTACAGTGGGGTGTGTTTGCCTTCATGAGGAATGTTACTGTAGTTATTCTGTTCAGAAACGCTCTTATTTGTAGGACTGACAGTGGATTCTGAGAGGTTGTATGGATATGGACCTTTACCGATAGCACCACTATGGCCGGACAAGTGAGGAGCCTGTAGGAGTACAAAGAAGATGCTTACATTAAATAAAAATAAAAAAAAGTCAGTGGGTTTCTTAACAGTCAGAAAAAAAAAAAAGCTGGGACAAGATCAGGAACCAACACAGTAGCAAAAACACTGTCAAAAAGGTGTTTATTGGAGTGAAAACAGGATCAATCCATTGGTACAGCAGAAACAGCTTTAAAAAAAAAAAAGGCTGAAAATAAATTCTGTCTGCACTAGCAGTGCAGTATTGTGGGCATCTCATGAACGAGTGTTGACCCAGCAAATAGGGATAAAACAGACCTAATACTTACCATAGGCTTTGATTGTACAGAAGGCAGAGGAGGCATCTGAGATGGGTTGCCCTGCATCATACCGTGAGCTCTGATTTGATTTGGTCTGCCTGTTCATAAGAAGAAATACTCCATCAATTCATAAAAATTTAAATCAAAGCACACAGATACCAAATATCAGTGGCATATGGTAGTGCAATGCAAGAGAAAATGGAACGCACATAAAAGTGGATAGAATGATCATAGATTATACCGCATTTCTCAATCAATGGGTTATACAATGTACATATTCTAGAAAAAAAAAGTGTATATCTATGTAGAATGTACTGCTGGAGAGGATTAAAAGTAATTGAAAGGCTGAAATACCTTCAGCCTTTAGATGTACAGTCAGCATAGAAAGGAGCCTGAAGCAGCATTTTCTCCAGATATATACAACCCCTTTATCAACCAATCACAGCAAAGCTTAACACAGCTTTTATGTTAGGTCTGCCTTAAACTGATCAATGGAATTACCTTAATTTGCTCCTAGAAAGATCCCACTAGTTTCTAGATAGCACAAACTGGCTTTAAAACCTGTTACACCTTTTGAGTAAAGAGCAAACATACTGACAGATGGAAAGTGCAAAGTGATAACTCATGATGATATTCCTGCCCCATTGTCCAATCTGTAGGCTCGGGACATTTTATTACTCAAGCTGGGCTTTCAAGCAGGAGTGCCTAGATTTAACAATCTTTTGGCAGGTAATAAAAGAGTATTTAGCTGCTTTCCTTGAGTTCAGTGTTCCCTCCTATGTTAGCAGCTAAGGACTAGATGCTTCATTTTAGAATTTAAGAGCCAGTCAATATAATCGAATAGCTGCATTGACAGCCAAGTAAGCATAAGCCAAGTTTTGAGGTGGTAAAACACGCTTAAGCCCTGTACACACGATCGGTTTTACCGATGAAAACAGTCCGATGGACTTTTTTCATCGGACGAACCGATCGTGTATGGGCCCCATCTGTCTTTTTTCCATCGGTGTGAAAAAATAGAACATGTTTTAAATTTATCCGATGGGGAAAAAAAACGATAGCAAAATCCGATCGTCTGTGTGGAAATCCATCGGTTAAAAAACCCACGCATGCTCAGAATCAAGTCGACGCATGCGCAGAAGCATTGAACTTAATTTTTCTTGGCTCATCGGAGTGTTTTACGTCACTGCGTTTGAAACGGTCCGTTTTTTGACTGATTGTATGTGGGCAAGACTGATGGAAGACAGTTTCATCGGATTTCCGATGGAAAAAACCATCGGATTAGAATCCATAGGATATCCGATCGTGTGTACAGGGCTTTACACCACCTTACTTTTTGCAGTCTCTGCCACATGAGATTTCCCTTCACTTTGTGTCCCAGAGTCTCAATAAGTGGTAGAAGGAAATCTCTCCAAAAAGGAAAGGAATTTCTACTCTTAGACCATTGTCACCAGAGCAGATGCCTCCAAATTAAGATTTTTTTCCCCCTAACCGCCTCCTTTTTTTGGATATCAAATGACTTTCTGGCACACTAATGGTGGTCACCAGGACAGCCGGAATGAGTTTTAGATGATCTTGCATACAAATTGCATCCTTACCCTTAAAGCTGGTACCCATGGGCCATATATCAATGGGTTCAACGGAAACCGGCTAACATTCGGCATGTGTGTACAGTAGCCTGTACAGGCCAGTCAAAAAAGCAGCTTTTATTGAACGGGCATGCTGGATAATCAGCAGTTGCAGTCAAAATGATATAAGGACTGATCAGTGTGCTCTGGTGGAGAGGGGGTGCATCTTGGATGCAACTTTGATAAGGTCTGCAGATTCTATAGGGCCAAAATCACACTAGAAACGCACCAAAATAGTACAGGAACCCTTTTCAATATCTCTCTGTGCTTAGTGGTTTTGGTGTGAATGTGCACCATTGAAAACAGTGTTTCTTCCACTTTCATGCAATTCTGTGCGACTCAAGTTGCATCAGAAATTGCACCAGTGTGAAGGATTCTTTATCGCTGATATGCCAGCACTGGTTAGGAGAGAGACTAGCAGCACTTTGAGCCAATGAGGGTTCTACTATATTGTGCAGTGCTTTCAGAAAATATCTCAACATGATAACTGGAGGGGATCCTTCACTGTCCAATCACAAGCTTCATCAGCATTGTTTTACTGCAGTGCATTCTGCAGAGAGCTCCAGGGCCTGGCTGCGCTTTCCTCCCTTTTTTGGACGATAAAACAGACCGCATTTTTCACTTCTGTAATTAGCCGTTTACCTGGAGTTCAGCTCTCTGGAAACAAATATAGTATTCCTGCAAGTAACTTTTACCCATTTTACTTCATTATGCTTAGCTGTATACAGCTTTTAAGAAAATAGCAGAATGAATTAAAGTGAGCAACACTGATCAGGCATGGAAGGTGCAATTGCTGACCTCCACTTCTGAAAATACTGACTGCAATGATTCAATAATCAATACCTGAAAAAAGTACACAAATACAGAGATCAGACTTGCTTATCCACATGCCTGTTCTGGGTAACAGACTCAAACTAGGGAAGCCTGATGAAGCCAGGCACCTAGCATTCTAAATAGGTCAGCTATGGCTCTCCTAGCAAATCCCTCAGTAAGGCAAATGGTGTTCTTCCACTGTTCTGAATAGGAACCAAGGTAGTCATCAGCACAGATCCTGCGATTAGTGTTAGATGACTATTCAGTGCTCTTCCATGAAATGCTTGTAATCTCTGTCTCTGTGACAAAGGTTGCCGGTTTTTCAGTATAAAGCACTGAACCAATAATAACTAATTTCTCACATGATCTCTGAACGGGCACAAAGATCTGACAGTTACAGAGGAGTCAATAATCAAACAGACAATCTCTAAGAGGTAAGAAGTGTATGCCACAGGAACCAGATCTTAAGCAATGAATAACATTTATGAATGCATTTTGAAGCAAGTACATTTAGACATTGATCATACCAAGGTATGGAGCTGGTGGGTATGGCAGGGGCTTGTTGGTGGCTCTGTAGTAAGCGACAGCTCTCTTGAAGCGGGAAACTTTGTCATCTGTTCTGGACTAAAGAACAAATAATTTATATTTTTTATAAGGTGAACAGGTTTCGATGATTACTATTCTATAGCACTTCGAGCTCTTCCTTTTCATTCGCTTTCCACTTATATTCCAATAACCTGCATGTTTTATAGCCTTAAGGCCCCTTTCACACTTGTGCGACTTGGGACTGCAAAGTCGAATGACAAGTCGTACCCCATGATTTCCAATGAGTCCCTGCACTACTTTTGTCTGACTTTGATGCGACTTGAGGTCTATAGACCTCAAGATTACACAGCATTGCTTCACGCGCGTTGAAGCCGTGGGAAAGTCGTGTGACTTTCAGGTTGTAAAAGTGTGAAAGGGGCCTAATGCCAACCCATAACATTCACGTTCCTCCCCATCATTTCCCCTAGTCATGCTTCCTCTCCTACAACATCAATTAACCACATTAAAGGAGTTGTAAAGGCAGAAGTTTTTTTTATCTTAATGCATTCTACGCATTAGGATAAAAACACCTAATGCACCCCCCCCCCAGCACCCCCAAATTACTTACCTGATCACCATCTCTCTCCAGCGATGTCCACGAGTGTCTTAACCATCTGGACTCTCCTCCTGATTGGCTGAGACACAGCAGCGGTGCCATTGGCTCCCGCGGCTGTCAGTTAAGCCAATCAGGAGAGAGAGGGGGTGGGGCCGGGTCGGGGCTCCATGTCTGAATGGATAGACAGAGCTGTGACTCGGCTCCAGTGCCCCCATAGCAAGCTGCTGGCTTTCAGGGCACTCGTAAGGAGAGGGGCCAGGAGCAGCAAAGAAGGACCCGAGAAAAGGAGGATCCAGGCTGCTCTGTGCAAAAAGCAACTTCACAGAGGCAAGTATGACATTTTTATTTTATTTTTTAAAGAGACTTTACAATCATTTTAACTACACACACTAATCGGACCTAGATTTTTTATACAATGTCCATATCCTGAAGATTTACCCCCCTTCATGACCAGGCCATTTTTTTGCTTTTTGCCACTGCATTAGGTGACAATTGCACGGTCATGCAACACTGCAAAAATGACATTTTGGTGGTATTTGATCACCTCTGGGTTTTATTTGGCGCTGTTAAAAGGAAAAAGACAAAAAAAATTGAAAAAAAAAAATATATATTTTTTTGTACTCACTGTAAAATCAGTTTCTCTGACGTCCATGGACTGGCACAGCTGGATACTGTAAACGTGTTGGTATATGTCCCTGCTCGCAGGAGAAGATCTAGGCAGAATGTTAGACGTTAGAAACATACATTCTAGAACAAACCAGAGCTGAACAGCCCCGCCCAGGAGGGCGGTCCCTCCGGACATTACCCTCCCACCTGCAGCTAGCAGCCTCAGTTCGTAACAAAGCAGTACAAACCTTAAAAGGAAGGGTGGGTTCTGTCTCTGTCCATGGACATCAGAGAAACGGATTTTACGGTGAGTGCAAAAATCGTATTTTCTCTTATCGTCCATGGACTGACACAGCTGGATACTGTAAACGTGTGGGACGTCCCAAAGCAGTATCAGAAGGGTGGGAGCAGTAGTAAAGGAACAAAACTTCACTCCAAACAAGCAGAGCTCCTCAACGGAGGAGTTGCAACATTAAACAGCGGCCTGCAATTCCTTGCGGCTGAAGGAAGCATCCGAAAATGCAGCCACATTAACCACTTGACAACTGGGCACTTAAACCCCCTTCCTAACCAGACGAAGTTTCAGCTTTCGGTGCTCTCACATTTTGAATGACAATTACTCAGTCATACACCACTGTACCCATATGAAATTTTTGTCCTTTTTTTCACACAAATAGAGCTTTCTTTTGGTGGTATTTATTCACTGTTGGGTATTTTATTTTTTGCGCTATAAGAGAAACAAGACTGAAAATTTTGTAAAAAAATGAATTTTTCTTTCTTTCCGTTATAAAATTTTGCAAATTAGTATTTTTTCTTTATACATTTTGGCCAAAATTTATACTGCTACATATCTTTGGTAAAAATAAGTACAAATTGGTGCATATTTTTTGGTCTTTGTGAAAGTTATAGAGTCCACAAGCTATGGTGCCAATATCTGAAAATTGATCACACCTGAAGTACTGACGGCCTATCTCATTTCTTGAGACCCTAACATGCCAGAAAAGTACAAATACCCCCCAAATGACCCCTTTTTGGAAAGAAGACATTCCAAGCTATTTAGAAAGAGTCATTGTGAGTTTTTTGAAGTTGTCATTTTTTCCCACAATTCTTTGCAAAAATCAAGATTTTTTTTTCTTTTTCTTTTTTTCCACAAAATTGTCATATTAGCAGGTTATTTCTCACACACAGCATATGCATACCACAAATTACACCCCAAAACACATTCTGCTATTCCTCCCGAGTATGGCGATACCACATGTGTGAGACTTTTACACAACGTGGCCACATACAGAGGCCCAACATGCAGGGAGCACCATCAGGCGTTCTGGAGAACCCAGGCCAATTCTGACATTTCTCTCCTACATGTAAAAATCATAATTTGTTTGCTAGAAAATTACATAGAACCCCAAAACATTATATATGTTTTTTTAGCAAAGACCTTAAAGAATATAATGGTGGTCATTGCAACTTTTTATCTTGCACGGTATTTGCGCAGAAATTTTCTAACGCGTTTTTTACGGAAAAAAACTGTTTTGTGCCTAAAAGAAAAAAAAACAGTAAAGTTAGCCCAATGTTTTTGCATAATGTGAAAGATGAAGTTACGCCGAGTAAATAGATGCCTAACATGTCACCCTTCAAAATTGCACACGCTCGTGGAATGGCGCCAAACTTCGCTACTTAAAAATCCCCATAGGCAACGCTTTAAATATTTTTACTGGTTACATGTTTTGAGTTACAGAGGAGGTCTAGGGCCAAAATTATTGCTCTCGCTCTAACGTTCGCAACGATACCTCACATGTGTGGTTTGAACACCGTTTTCATATGTGGGTGGGGCTTACGTATGCGTTCACTTCTGCATGCGAGCTCGCGGGGGCAGGGGCGCTTTAAAAAAAAAATATATATTTTATTGTTCATTTTACTTTATTTATTTTAGTTTGACATGTTTTTCCGCCCCAAATTTTTTTTTGATCACTTTTATTCCTATTACAAGGAATGTAAACATCCCTTGTAATAGGAATATGGCATGACAGGTCCTCTTTACAGTGAGATATGGGGTCAATAAGACCCCACATCTCACCTCTAGGCTGGGAAGCCTGAAAAAAAAAAAAAAACAATCCTGGCTTTGATCGTAGCGGTGAGTCGGTAGAAGCACCGGAGGGCAGCGGGAGGGGGGGGCATCCCCTCTCACCTTCCGTAAGAGCGATCAAGAGGTGGAACAGCCGCTATGATCGTTCTTATGGTGTAGGGAATCGCCAGCTGAAAAAGCGAATATCTGAATGATGCCTGTAGCTGCTCCCATTATTCAGATATCTCCGCACAAAGTCAAGGACGTCATATGACGGCCGGCGGGCGGGAAGTGGTTATTGCAGAGTATTGCCGGGTATTGCGGAGTATTGCCGGGTATTGCGGAGTATTGCCGGGTATTGAGGAGTATTGCCGGGTATTGAGGAGTATTGCCGGGTATTGCCGAGTATTGCCGAGTATTGCGGGGTATTGCGGGGTATTGCAGAGTATTGCAGGGTATTGTGGAGTATTGCAGGGTATTGTGGAGTATTGCAGGGTATTGTGGAGTATTGCAGGGTATTGTGGAGTATTGCAGGGTATTGTGGAGTATTGCAGGGTATTGAGGAGTATTGCAGAGTATTGCAGGGCATTGAGGAGTATTGCAGGGTATTGTGGAGTATTGCCGGGTATTGTGGAGTATTGCCGGGTATTGTGGAGTATTGCAGGGTATTGAGGAGTATTGCGGAGCATGGCAGGGTATTGCGGAATATGGCAGGGTATTGCGGAATATGGCAGGGTATTGCGGAATATGGCAGGGTATTGCGGAATATGGCAGAGTATTGCACAGTATGGGCAGAGTATGGACAGGGTATTGCACAGTATGGGCAGGGTATTGCACAGGGTATTGCAGAGTATGGGCAGAGTATGGGCAGGGTATTGCACAGGGTATTGCAGAGTATTGCACAGGGTATTGCAGAGTATTGCACAGGGTGTATTGCAGAGTATTGCACAGGGTGTATTGCAGAGTATTGCACAGGGTGTATTGCAGAGTATTGCACAGGGTGTATTGCAGAGTATTGGCAGAGTATTGCACAGGGATGGCTGAGCAGGGATGGATGGATGGCTGGATCTGTGACTGCAATTGTCACAGATCCAGCCCACAGCTGACATGGGGGAGGGAGCGGACATGATCCGCTCCCTCCCCTCTCCTCTCACACTGTACCGATCGGTACAGAGAGGGGAGGGAGGAACCGGCGTCATCACATGACGCCGGTCTGTTTACAAGTGATCGCTCCGTCATTTGACGGAGCGATCACGTGGTAAACGGCCGCGATTAGCGGCCATCTACCGTGATGCGCCGGGTCTTCCGGACCCGGCGGTCACGGTCATATCCTGGAGCGCGCGGGAGCAAGATTCTGTGAGGACGTCCCTGGGACGTCCACTCAGGATAACTCGACCGCGCTGTGGACGTCTTTTGTACATGGCGCGGTCGGGAAGTGGTTAACCTCATAAAATTTTGAAAAGGTATGAACGGACGACCAGGTCGCCGCCTTGCACACTTGTGCAACCGACGATTCATGTCGGAAGGCCCAGGAAGCACCAATTGCCTTGGTGGAATGCGCCGCAACCGGAAAGGGAGGCGCTCGCCCCTTAAGGGCATAGGCCTGTATGACGGTCTGCCTGATCCACCTAGAGACGGTGGCAGACGACACCGCTCGGCCCTGATTTGGACCAGAGACAGACACAGACAGCGAGTCAGACTTCCGAATGGAAACAGTAGCAGACAGGTACACCCGTAAGGCTTGTACCCATCTTATGTCTGAAGAGCAAACTCTCAGGGATGCGATGGGTGAGGACTCAAGGACGGAAGAACAATGTCCTCTTTAAGGTGAAAGGCCGAGACCATCTTTTGAAAAGAAGGACGGCCGTGGGCGCAACACCGCCATATCCTTATGGAGGACCAAGTAAGGCGAATTGCAGGACAAGTCGAAGTAATGGCCACTAAGAAGGCCACCTTCTGGGACAAGGTCAAGAGAGGAATCTCCCTGATATTCTCAAAGGAATGTTCTTGGAGAACCGAGATGCATCAAATTCAGATCCCAAGTAGGGAGAGGAGGCTTGACAGGGGGGATCACATGGCAAACCCCCTGCACAAAAGGTGCCAAGCAAGGAATGGCCCGGTAGTGGTCGTTGAAAAAGACAGCCCGGGCCGAAATCCAACCCTCAAAAAAGGTATGCAAGGCCAGCTTTAGGGTCACACCATGCTGTAAGAACAGCAAAATCCTGGGAATGAAATACGTCCGAGGACGCCATTCAAGTTCCTCGCACATAGCGATGTAAGCCTTCCAGGTACGGTGATATTTCCCGTGCCAACAACATAGAAGAGATGACCGAATCCGAGAGAACTCGGTCCTTCAGCACCTGGCTTTAAACAGCCATGCCATTAAAGCCAAGGACTGTAAAGCAGGATGAAGTATGGGATCATGAGACAAAAGGTCCACCCCAATAGGCAGTCGCCAAGGAACGTCTGCGACTAGCCGAAGTAGATCGGCGTACCAATGTCGCCGTTCCGGAGCAATGAGGATTACCGGAATGGCCACAGCCCCTACTTTGCGAAGCAGGGGAGGCAACAACAGTAGCGGAGGGTAAGCATATATCAGACGATACTGCCCCCACGGGCTTCCAACGTGTCTGACGCGTCTGCCCAGGGGTCCCTGTACCTGGCCACGATCTTGCCACCTTGCGAGTGAGTCGAGAGGCCATAAGGTCCACATCCGGTGCCCCACCTCCGGTAAAGGAGGTGGAAACACCTCCGGATTCAAGGACCCTTCCCCTGCAATGCACACGGCCGACAGGACTGTCTTGCAGCGAGATGTATGAAAATCCCAAAGAGACTCTGCAATGTATCGGAGAAGAGGCCCCGGTGAACAGGGCGCCTCAACTGTTGGCCAATAAAGGCAACTTGACAGAGCTTCCCTAGAAACTCGGTCAGAGGACCAGTACCTCAGCCTCCACAGGTGGCGCAAACCCACTCCGGACACAGAGACCCTAAAGGCTAAAGCAGTTGCAGTGCACCTGCAAGTAGACTGATAGATGAAGCAGAGGCTTTTGCCCAGTCATTAAGCTACAGAAACGCCAGAGACGCAGCCACTAACGGGCGTGACGCTAACCTTAGCCTGGCGAACACAGTCCAAGCCAGCGCTTCTGATCACCACTGAAAGCAGGTGGAAAGTGGTACCCCTGAAACCAGGAATCCTTATGACAATGCTCCATCCAGCAGCTACCCATGGATAAGTGCCGATTGTACAAACACGTAGTTTATACTATGTATTGCGTCAAACGCGCAAATAGAGTGTGGGAGGAAACCCACCCAGCCACAAAAGAGCATAATACAACCACATACGGCGTATGTAGTTTAGTATGTGTGGATAAACCTATTAAAACATGTTTATACTGTGCCAACGACGAAGGCGCGCACATCATCGGGGCTTGGACGTAAACCAGCCACGGAGATTGCGTACACAACCGTGTAGGTATGTTAGCCTGCGAATAAACAAATTGCACATGTTTATACTGTGCATAGCGCTGAAAATGCGCACACCATTGGAACGCGGGGGAGAAACCGGAGCACCCGGATAAAACCCACGCAGGCTGCATACGCATACTGTGTAGGCATTATAGTATGTGTGCTAAACATTTTGCACAAGCCTATGTGTGCATAGCACCGAAGGCGCGCACACCGTTGGCGCGTGGGAGGAACCTTAGTACCCCACGCATACCCAGAGAATGCAATACCTACAACTACTGTGAATGTATTTAGTGTTGTGTATAAACATAATGTGTATGCTTACACCGTGTATTGCACCAAAGACACGCATGTCATGTAGCGTGGGCGGAAACACGGAGGAAACCCACGCAGACTGCACAGACATACCGGGTAGGTATGTTAGTATGTGGATATCAAATTGCACAAATTTAGGCTGTGCATAGCGCCGAAGCGCCCATACCAATGGAATGTGGGAGGGAACCGGAGTACCCGGAGGAAACCCACACAGACTGCATACACTTACCGTGTAGGTATTATAGCATGCGTGATAAACATTGAACATGTTTAACTGTGCAGAGGGCCAAAGGCGCACATACCGTCAGCGCGTGGGAGGAAACCGCAACACCCGGAAGAACCCCACGCAGACAGCACACAGATACCGTGTAGGAATGATAGCATGTGAATAAACATATTGCACATGTTTATGCTGTGCATTTCCATTGGAGCGTGGGAGGAAACCGGTGTACCCGGAGGAAACCGGTGTACCCGGAGGAACCCCACGCAAACAGTATACCCATACTGTAAACATGTATAGTATGTGCAATAAACATATTGAACATGTCTATACTGTGCAGAGAGCCGAAGCGCACATACCATGAGAGTGCGGGAGGACACCGGAGCCCCCGGGCGGAAACCCGTGCCGACCCAGAGAGTATAATACATACATATACTGTGAATGTATCTAGAGTCGTGCATAAACATATTTTGTACATTTATATCATGTATGGCACTGAAACACAGCATTGGAACGTGGGGGGACACCCACGTAGACACAGAGACCAATAACACATACATACACTGTGAATGCATGCAGTGTAAAGGTATGGGATGAGTTTAAATTATGGCGCAGAGGCGCATAATCTTCTCTGTATCATTCCAACCTGCTTGACTGTGCTGCCGAAGCAGCATGCAGGTAACAGGTAACCTCTGATCCTCAGACCGTGTGTCTGTCAGAGCTCAGAGCGTTCCCCAGGAAATGGCGGGAAACCACAGGTGCAGAGACCCTGTTGTTGCCTCAGGACATCACACAGAAGGATCACAGGGACTAGAGACAGAAATTAATAAAGTCCCCCCCTGCACCGACCAGGGGAAGGGAAACACTGTGTACCACTGTATCATCCATGCTGCTCTTGACGCAGCGTGTGAGGAAAACAGTGCGGAAGCTGTGTAAAAGAAAAGTTTGAAGGAACCAAGGGAAACAGCGTCCACCTGAGGTACCTCAGCCACAGCACCCAGCTTGAGAGTGTTCCTCACATCAATGAGTTCACTTACAAGCGCCCTGTCATTCACGGACACAGAACTTGAGTCTTCCTCACAAGGGAATGTCCTGTTAATAAACATTAAATATTCAGGGCTAGGGTCCTGAGCACAGTAGCTAGGCCCATATCTGAATCAGAGCACTCCTTCACTAAAGATTTTTGTGGGGAGAGGGGGCATAGAGCTCCTTTCGCTCGCACACCACTTCCATTCTGACAAGGAATGATTCCAGGACTGCCGACAACTGGTCCATAAGGACCGCAGGTGCAGGAAACATATGAACATGTTTAACTGTGTAGCACTGCCAGTTGCCCCAGGCAAGTGTGGAGAGCAGGTGTATCAGACTCCATAACGCCACCCTCTGAGACCTTATACATTATACAGTGAATATACAGTCCACCCACTGGCCACTGGCTACGCTGAGGCTGAGGAGGGGATACCCGGAGGACACACCAACCCTTAGTCCTGCTGAAGAAACCACGCTGTGAGCCTGAGGAGAGTGAAGAATCTGTGAGGAGATTGTGAGGAGATTTGCGCCGCAGCGCCGCCACTAGAGGTCCAAACCGAAAGTAAATGTGTGGCGGTTACAAGAAAATGGCCGCCGGCCGCAGCTATAACTGCGCCATTGAACCACTCCAAGATGGCCGCCGAGCGCGAAATTCAAAGCTCTAATGGTGCACGCAATAACCACCTCAAACAGCGCTAATGCGCGTGCTAATGGCGCACGCAATATCACCTCACACACCAGAAAACACTGCCCCTCTCTCCAGAACCCACTACAGACAAGAGCGCCCAGCCAGGCCAGAGTGACCCCCAAGCACCCCCACAGCACCAGTACAGGGTGCAGAGAGCAGCATGACAGGGAGAAACCCCCCATATAAAGAAACACAGCCAGCATGTACTCACCTGCAGTAGGAGAGACTGCTTATCCGTCCCTTTCAGGGACCCACTGGCTTGTTTCAGACAGACCCATCACAGAGCAGTACTGCGTAGCTGTCGGCTCGGTCCACCGCGAGAGATACAGTCAGGTACTGTTCAATCTTGAGAGGACTGCGGGAATTAAAAGCAACCCGGCCACCCCTGGAGTCATGGGGCATGTCGTGAACTGAGTCTCACGCACACAAGGCGAGGATCAGCACGCTCGATGGTCGGACAGGGAAGACTACGAGGATACCAGTGTACCCAACCTGTTGCCCAGCCGACAGTTGATTGAAGGTCTCAAAAATAAAATTCCCAAAGGAATAAAATTTAAAAGTAAAATCTTCCAGGAGACTGGCTCCTGAGAGAGCCACGTCTTCTCCTGCTAGGCAGAAGAAAAAAAAAACTGAGGCTGCTAGCTGCAGGTGGGAGGGTAATGTCCGAAGGTACCGACCCCCTGGGCAGGGCTGTTCAGCTCTGGTTTGTTCTAGAATGTATGTTTCTAACATCTAATATTCTGCCTAGATCTTCTCCTGCGAGCAGGGACATATACCCACACGTTTACAGTATCCAGCTGTGTCAGTCCATGGACGATAAGAGAAATAGGATTTTTGTACTCACCGTAAAATCAGTTTCTCTGACGTCCATGGACTGACACAGCTCTCATACTGTTTACGTGTGGGTATATGTCCCTGCTTGCAGGAGAAGACCTAGGCAGAATGTTAGATGTTAAAACATTCTAGAACAAAACCAGAGCTGAACACAGCCCCGCCCAGGGGGGGCGGTCCCTCCGGACATTACCCTCCCACCTGCAGCTAGCAGCCTCAGTTCGCAACAAAGCAGTACAAACCATAAAAGGAAGGGTGGGTGCCGTGTCAGTCCATGGACGTCAGAGAAACGGACTTTACGGTGAGTACAAAAATCCTATTTTCTCTTATCGTCCATGGACTGACACAGCTCTCATACTGTTTACGTGTGGGACGTCCCAAAGCAGTATAAGAAAAAGGTGGGAGCAAATTAGTAAAAGGAACAACCAAAACTTCACTCCAAACCAGCAGAGCTCCTCAACGGAGGAGTTGCAACATTAAACAGCGGCCTGCAACACTTTGCGCCCGAAGGAAGCATCCGAAGATGCATCCACATCAACCTTATAGAATTTTGAAAAGGTATGAACGGACTACCAGGTCGCCGCCTTGCACACTTGTGCAACCGACGCTTGATGTCAGAAAGCCCAGGAAGCACCAATTGCCCTGGTGGAAGGCGCCGTAACCGGGAAGGGAGGCACCCGCCCCTTAATGGCATAGGCCTGTATAACAGTCTACAACATAACAACATGGCCTGGGGAATGCCCAGGGAAAAACCAAGCCTACTTACCGACCAGCTCGCTGACAACCAATTAACCTGTCTAACAGTATGCGTTAAAAACAGGGGTTTGTCCGCACGCTCTGTGGCTCACGCATGCGTTTGCAAATGCGTGCGGACAAACCCCTGTTTTTAACGCATACTGTTAGACAGGTTAATTGGTTGTCAGCGAGCTGGTCGGTAAGTAGGCTTGGTTTTTCCCTGGGCATTCCCCAGGCCATGTTGTTATCTGCTGTATAACAGTCTGTCTGATCCACCTAGAAATGGTGGCAGACGATACCGCTTGGCCCTGTTTTGGACCAGAGACAGACACAAACAGTGAGTCCGACTTCCGAATAGAAGCAGTAGCCGCCAGGTATACCCGTAAGGCACGCACCACACCCAAATTGTGAAGCGCAAACTCTCTAGGATGCGATGGGTGAGGGCACAAGGACAATGTCCTCATTAAGGTGAAAAGCCGAAACCACCTTAGGAAGGAAAGACGGTCGCGGTCGCAACACCGCCTTATCCTTATGGAGGACCAGGTAAGGCGACTTGCATGACAGAGCCGCCAACTCAGACACCGGTCTAACAGAAGTGATGGCCACTAAGAAAGCCACCTTCTGGGACAAAGTTAAAAGAGGAATATCGCTGATACTTTCAAAAGGAGGTTCCTGAAGAACCGAGAGCACTAAGTTCAGATCCCAAGGAGGGAGCGGAGGAATGACCTGCTAGGGGTCTTTGAAAGAAAAACGGCCAAGGCCGAAATCTGCCCCCTAATAGTTCTCAAAGCCAGCCTTTGTGCAACACCACGTTGCAAGAACCGCAGGATTCTGGGGACAGAGTACGTCCGTGGACGCCAGTCTAGCTCTTCGCACATAGCGATGTAAGCTCTCCAGGTACGGTGATAGATCTTCCTAGAAGAAGACTTCCTTGCTCTAAGCATGGTCGAAATAACCGAATCCGACAGGCCTTGGTCCTTCGGCACCTGGCTCTCAATAGCCATGCCGTTAAAGCCAGAGACTGTAAAGCAGGATGAAAGATAGGACCTTGAGACAGAAGGTCCTCCCTCAAGGGCAGTCGCCAAGGGACGTCTGCGATGAGACATACCAGGTCGGCGTACCAGTGACGCTGAGGCCAGTCCGGGGTAATGAGGATCACCGGGATGCCCTCGGTCGCTACCCTGCGCAACAGACGAGGCAGCAACTGCAGCGGAGGGTAGGCATACATTAAGCGATACTGACCCCACGGGGCCACTAACGCGTCAGAGGCATCCGCCCAGGGGTCCCTGGACCTGGCCACAATCCTCGACACCTTGCGATTGAGTCGAGGTGCCATCAGGTCCACATCCGGAGTGCCCCACCGCCGACAAAGGAGTTGAAACACCTCCGGATGCAAGGACCACTCCCCCCCCCCCTGGTCCAGGGACTGGCAGCTCAGATAGTCCGCCTGCCAGTTTTCTACGCCCGGAATGTAGACGGCCGACAGCGCTGGCACGCTTCTTTCCGCCCACCTTAGGATATGGGCGACCTCGGATGCCGCAGCCGAGCTCCGAGCGCCCCCCTGATGGTTGACATAAGCCACGGCCATGGCGTTGTCCGACTGGATTCTGACCGAGCGGCCCTGTAGCCTCTTCGACCACGCGGAGAGACACAGTCTGATCGCTTGCAATTCCAGGACGTTGATTGGGAGACGAGATTCGTCCGGAGTCCAGAGCCCTTGAGCTGACAGGACTCCCCAGCCCGTCAGGCTGGCGTTCGTCGGATGGGGAGAAACAACTTCCCGGCCCGAAGAGCCGGGGATCTCAGCCACCACGTCAGGGATGCCTTGACAGAGTGACTCACCTGAATCTGAAGATCCAATGACAATGGGGACTTGTCCCAAACAGACAGAATTCCCTTCTGCAATGCCCGAGTGTGTGATTGGGCATACGGAACCGCCTCGAAGGAGGCCACCATTAGTCCCTGGACTCTCATGCAGAAGCGAATTGACGACCATTTTTGGGACGTCAGAACCCGCACTGCCAACTGAAGTGTCAGTAACTTTTCTGAGGGTAGAAACACCTTCGCTGCCGAAGTGTCCAGGATCAGACCCAGATACTCCAATCGTTGAGTCGGGACTAGAACAGACTTCTGCATGTTCAGAAGCCATCCGAAGTCCCGGAGGGTCTGAGTGACTATTGTCACATTTTCCTCCAATTCTGAGCCATTTTCTGCTCTGAGAAGGAGATCGTCCAGATAGCACACAATAACAATTCCTCGCTGTCTCAGCAAAGCTAGAACCGGGTCAAACACTTTGGTGAAAACCCGTGGTGCCGCTGCTAGGCCGAAGGGAAGAGCCACGAACTGATAGTGGACTTCGCCTATGGCAAAGCGCAGAAACCTCTGGTGACTTGCGCAGATTGGAACGTGCAAGTAAGCGTCCTTGATATCCAAGGACGCCAAAAAATCCCCTTGGTGGAGTGTCGCGATCACTGTGCGAATGGATTCCATCCGGAATTTTAGTACCCTCACATAGCCATTCAGGGCCTTGAGGTCCAGGATTGGCCGGACCCCGTCCTTCTTCGGGACAACAGGTTTGAGTAAAACCCCTGAAACCTCTCTTGCGACGGAACCGGCACAATTACTCCGCACCTGATCAGATCCTGTACGGCGCCCAAGAGGGCCGCCCGGCGGGCAGGAAAGAGAGGGGGGTTCGAGGGAAAGAACTTGTTTGGGGGCCACGAGCGAAACTCTATCCTGTATCCCGAGGTGACCACCTCGCACACCCACTGGTCGGAGATCCGGGAGGTCCACCGCACAGAGAACCTGCGAAGACGTCCCCCCACCCCAGAGTCAGGCAGGGGCAAAACTTCATTCGGTGGTGGGCTTGGGAGCTTGCTTGGTAGGCTTACGCACCCAGGGACGCCTTTGTCCCCCAGCCGCACTTTTTTCAGTCTGGGCGGGCTTACCCGTGGATTCTGACTGACGAAAAAACTTATTCGCCGGAAAGGAAGGGCCCGGCCTGCGGTGGGGCTCCTTTCCCTTAATAGACTGGGGAGGTAAGGTGCTCTTACCTCCTGTGACATCTTTAATAATGTCATCCAGGGCGGCCCCAAACAGTCTACCGCCCTTAAAGGGCAAGTCAGCAAGGAGCTTTTTGGAAGCTAGGTCGGCCGACCAGCATTTCAGCCAGATAAGGCGACGCAGCACCACAGCAGAGAGATAGAGGCCCCTGATATTAGAGGGGCCGCATCCAAAGTGGCATCGCACACGAAGACTAAACCCTGCGCAAGTTGGTGAGACAGGGCAATGTTCTCAGGAGGTAGATTATGCTCCTGCACTGTCTGGTGCAAAATCTTTGCCCATCCTGTGAATGTCTGAGACACAAGCGTCGCCACCACTATAGGGCGTAAAGCAGACCCCAATAAGGTAAACATAGTTTTACTCACCACTTCTGACCTCCTGTCAGCGGGATCCTTAAATGCAGGAGTCCCTTCCATCGGAAGTGTGGTAGCCTTATTTAAACGGGCAACCGGGGGGTCAAGTCCACTTCTTAACCAGGTTCTCCTCAAAGGGGTACCTTAAAGCTAGGCGCCGCGGGACCGTCAAAGTCTTCTGCGGCTTATCCCAGACTTGGTCAATGAATGTATCAAAAAAAGGCACATATGGAAAGACCTTTTTTGAAGAAACGGCTTTAAAAGGAACCAAAGGATACAGCTTCCACCTGAGGTTTCTCAGCCTCAACATTCAGCTTGAGAGTGTCCCTCACAGCATCAATGAGTTCACTTACAAGCACCCTGTCAGTTGTTGGTTCAAGACAGGGGTCTTCCTCACAAGGAATGTCCTGTCCAAAGACATCAAAATCCTCAGTTAGGCCCATATCTGAGACAGAGCACTCCCCTACAGAAGAATGTGTGGGGAGGGGGCCATTTACAGCTCCCGTGCGTTCACACACCGCTTCCATCCTGACAAGGAATGATTCCAGGGCTGCCGACAACTGGTCCATAGGGACCGCAGGTGCAGGAGCACTGCCAGTTGCCTCTGACAAGCGTGGAGAAGCAGGTGAACCAGACTCCATACTGCCACCCTCTGAGACCTTATTCACTATTACAGTGAATAATACCGTCCACCCACTGGCTGTGCTGAGTAGGGGATACTCGGAGGACTCACCACCCTTAGGGACCGCTCAGTTCCGCTGTATGAGCCGCGCTGCAGCGCGAGTGAAGCCTGAGGAGAGTGAAGAATCTGTGAGGAGAGTGAAGAATCTGTGAGGAGATTGAGGAAATTTGCGCCGTCAGCAGCGCCGATCGAGGCCAAAAGTGAAAGCGCCGCGGCTACAAGAAAATGGCCGCTGGGCGCCTGTATAACTGCGCAATTGAGCCGCGGGAAGATGGCCGCCGAGCGCACTATTTGAATAAAAAAATAGGATTTTTATAACAGCTTACCTGTAAAATCCTTTTCTTGGAGTACATCACGGGACACAGAGCGACATAGTCATTACTAATGGGTTATATAGATACCGTCAGGTGCTGGCACTGGCAACTTCCAAAACCGGAAGTACCCTCCCCTATATAAGCCCCTCCCATCCGGGAGCACCTCAGTTTTGTAGCAAAGCAATAAGTGTCCCCAAAGAGGGGCGGGAGCTCTGTGTCCCGTGATGTACTCCAAGAAAAGGATTTTACAGGTAAGCTGTTATAAAAATCCTATTTTCTTTCTCGTACATCACGGGACACAGAGCGACATAGTCATTACTAATGGGATGTCCTAAAGCAATGCCAAATGAGGGGGGGGATACACCATATATAAGCTGAGCGCTATCAGACATGAGGATCTTTTGCGGCCTGCAACACACTGCGCCCAAAGGCGACATCCTCCTGACTTCTAACGTCCACCTGGTAGAACCTAGTAAACGTGTGAACTGAAGACCATGTTGCGGCCTTACAGATTTGAGCCAGGGAGGCCTGGTGATGCACTGCCCATGAAGTTCCAACTGCTCTCGTGGAGTGCGCTCTAACTTTGAACGGAGGCGGTCTCCTTCTCAAGCCATAAGCTTGCATAATGACCTGTCGAATCCACTTGGCTAAAGTAGATTTTGACGCTGCCTGACCCTTTCTGGGGCCTTCCGGCAGAATAAACAAAGTATCCGTTCTGCGAATCTGAGCAGTGGCTTTTAGATAAGCTTTAACTGCTCTTACTACATCCAAAGAATGCAATAACTTTTCCTCTACCGAAGTAGGTTTGGGGAAAAAAGAAGGAAGAACCACATCTTGGTTCAAATGAAACCTCGATACCACCTTAGGAAGAAAGGCTGGATGAGGACGTAACACTACTCTGTCCTTATGGATAACCAGATATGGCTCCTTACAGGACATAGCTGCTAATTCCGATACTCTTTTAGCCGAACAAATGGCTACTAGAAAAATCAATTTCCTGGTGAGAAGCACCAAGGAAATATGCTGTAATGGTTCAAATGGTTGTTTCTGTAGAACCGACAGAACCAAGTTTAGATCCCATGGACATATGGGAATATTAACCGGAGGACTAATACGCATCACTCCTTGTATAAAGGCTTTGACTAGTGAATGCGAAGCCAAGGGCCTTTGAAAAAATATTGACAAGGCCGAAATCTGACCCTTGATAGTACTCAAGGCAAGCTTCCTATCTACAGCCCACTGTAGGAAGTCCAGAATCCTACCTATTACGTACTTATGTGGATGCCATTTCTTGGCCTCACACCACGCGATGTACGCCTTCCAGATTCTATAGTAGATCTGCCTGGATACCGGCTTCCTGGCATTGATCATGGTAGATACCACAGCATTAGAGAGCCCTCTCTTTTTTAGAATGTGGGCTTCAATAGCCAGGCCGTCAAACCTAGGGCTGGTAAGGAAGGGTGGTATATCGGTCCTTGCGAAAGCAGGTCCGGACGACGTGGGAGAGTCCAAGGACTCCCCACTGAAATTTTACAATCTCCGCGTACCACGCTCTTCGGGTCCACGCTGGAGCCACCAGAATCACTGGTTTCTTTTCTACCCTGATTCTGCGGAGTAATCGAGGTAACCATTGTGGCGGTGTGAATGCATATATCAGCTTGAACTGATCCCAAGGGAACACTAGGGCATCCGAGCCGCAAGCTAGGGGATCCCTTGTCCGAGAGACAAACCTGTCCCCCTTTGCGTTGAATCTGGATGCTAGAAGATCTACATCCGATGTTCCCCACCGCTGACATATTGTCCAGAAAACCTCGGGGTGAAGGGACCCTTCCTCTGGGCCTAATTGCTGGCGACTTAGAAAGTCCGCCTTCCAATTCTCCACTCCTGGAATGAATACCGCAGATATGGCTGGGACATATTTTTCTGCCCATTTCAGGATGTAATTTACTTCCCTCTGGGCTGCACGACTCCTGGTGCCCCCCTGATGATTGAATTCTGACAGGGGACCCTTGGAGTTTGGATGTCCATGCTACTAGGGCATACCGGGCTGCTCGTATCTCTAAGAGATTGATGGGCAGGGCCTTTTCTGCATCCGACCATCTGCCCTGGAGAGACCATTGCTCCAGTACTGCTCCCCAGCCTATAAGGCTGGCATCTGTAGTGACCACCTTCCAAGAAATCGGACTGAAGGATCTCCTTTTTTCCAGATTCTGGGGAACCAACCACCAACGGAGGCTCTTGCGAACGGAAGGGGACAAGGACATTGTAAGTCTAGGGCCTGAACTTTTTTGTTCCAGGCTGACAGTATGGCCCCTTGCAAATTCCTTGAATGGAATTGACCGTAGGGTACTGCTTCGAATGATGCCACCATCTTTCCCAGCAGCCTCATATACAGGCGTATGGACGGCTGTCTTTTTTGTACCCACTAAGTGGATCAAATCTTTCAAAGACAACACCTTTCCTCGAGGCAAGAATATTTTTCTCTGGCCTGAATCCAACCTTAGCCCCAAGTATTCCAGACTTTTGACTGGTTTTTAGGGGTGACTTGTCTCGGTTGATAATCCAACCGTGAGATTCCAGATACTTGATTGTCTTGTGAACGACCACGTCTAGTTTTTTCACTGAGTGGTCTATCAGCAACAAGTCATCTAGATATGCCATTATCATTACACCTTGTGTTCTTAGATTGGCCAATAAAGGGCCAGAATTTTTGTAAACACTCGTGGTGCTGTGGCCGAACCGAAGGGTAAGGCTCTGAACTGAAAATGGCGCCCTTCTACTGCAAAGCGTAGAAATTTTTGGTGGACTGGAAAGATGGGAATGCGCAAATAAGCATCTTTGATGTCGATCGCGGCTAACCAATCCTCCCCTTGTAGGGCAGTGGCCACCGATCGGATTGACTCCATTGGAAAGTCCTGATATACAGGAATTTGTATAGCCCTTTTAGAATTAATATGGGCCTCCCGTCCGCGTTTGCTTCTGGACTGTAAAGAGGTTTGAGTAAAACCCGAACCCTCATTCTTCCAGGGGAACCTCCATAATTACTCCTTGGAGCAATAGTTGTTCTAGTGCCAACAAGAGGGACTCTCTCTTCCGGGGATCCCTTGGCACGTTTGACCTCAAAAATGGGAAGGAGGAGAGTCTTTTAACTCCAAACTGTATCCCAAACATACTGCGGAGAGCACCTATCTGTCTTGATCGTGTCCCGCCAGGTCTCTTGCGAACAACTGGAGTCCTCCCCCCCACCCGACTGAGTGGGGGCTTCAATGAATTTAACTTTGGGGGAGGTTTTGTACCTCCCCTGACCCAGGGTTTCTCATTACCCTGCTATTGTCCCTGTTTTTTACCCCCGGGAATTGACCGAGGAGGCCGTCGGAACTGTTACACAGCCGATGCCCCAGGGACTGGAGAAGCAGGCCTCTTAAAGAGGGACCTCTAACTCTGTTTTTAACCGGCAAGAGCGTATTTTTACCGCTGGAAATTTTCTGGATATATTTGTCCAGGTTTTCCCTGAATAAGCGTTCACCATGAAATGGGACGCTAACCAGCCATTCTTTACAGGGAGCTTCAGCAGACCAGTTTGAGCCATAGGAGCCTACGCATATGTACTATAGACAGCGTAAGGCGGGAGGCCTGATGGACTGAATCCTTTATGGCGTCAACCGCAAAGCCTAAGGCTCTAGGTAGATCAGCTAGGGCAAAGCCTGCTGATCTGTCAAGTCCCTCAAGACCTGTTTCAACTGATCCTTCACTGCTTAGCAGACCCCAATAGCTGCTACTGCTGGTTGTGTCACCAAGCTTGCTGTAGAAAGAAGCAGATTTTCATAAGGACTCCAATCTTTTATCTATTGGGTTCTTGAACATTTGGACATTATCCACTGGACATGTCAGTGATTTATACATACAAGAGATGGCTGCGTCCACTGTAGGGACCTTCCATTTTTTTTTTTTTTTTGATGAACTTATCCTCCATGGGATAGACCACCGGAAATCTCTTGGGGGAATAAATATTTTCTCAGGACGTTCTCAATCCTGGTAAATGAGCCCTTTCAGTAAAGGGTGAAGTGGAAAAGAACAGACAGTCTGGGGGCTTCTAGCGACCCCAACGAGGATACAGTAGTGGTTGATGGTTCCGCAAGGTGCATTTTTAAATGCTGATCGGACCATGTTAGTCAGAGACTGAACCCATAATCTTTCAGCTTGAGATGCTGAGAAAAGGTTCCCCCACTGTTGATTCCTCTATAACAGAATCAACCTCATCCTGATCCCCTTCAGGCAGGTCGATCCCTGTATGGGACTGTTGCTCTGCTAACAGGCACTCTGAAGGAGGAGACGGAGATCGGGCGTGCTTTCCCTGACAGGGAGGCAGCGATAAATGTTGACAATCTCTCTCTAATCCTCCCAGAGCTGAGGAAAAAACCTCCTCTGTTACATACACAGGAGCAGGTGAACTGAGGACAGCCACAGTACCAAGTACCCCTGCGGGGTCTCTACGGTCACTTACCTCTGAACTTCAGGGGAGACTGGTGCAGCAGAAGTATGCCCAAGATCCTCCGAGCCCGATGAGACCCCCTTCGCTTCCTGGAAGATTCAGTTCCGGAGCTTCTTGGACGGCATATTCCTAAGCCTAAAGCTGAGGTATTCCAGCCGTAATACACCACTTTTACTGAGAATAGTCTAGCACAATTGCTGCTATATCACAGTTGGTGTCTACTAATGTGCCTTTCTAGGGGATGCCTGTATCAACCGCTTGCTGTATGCCCTTTTTTAAATGTTGCCAGCTCTGTCTCTGTACTTCATAGCCAGCTCACCACACAAAACTGTGGTTTTTACATGCTGGGACGCCCGCACATGCGCAGAAGCGCTGCGGCGCACACAGAGCGTCATCCCCCAGGCTCCGCCCCCTTTCCTGGCTCACCTCTATATATAGAGGCGCGTGCACGCGCACGCGCGCGGCCACGTGCGCCTTTGGCGCTAATTTTGAAAAATGGAGACTAGGGACAAGAGCCTTGGCCCCTCTTTGCCGCAGGTCGGGGGATGGACGAGCATTGCAACATGGCAGAGGAAGCAGTTTCCCATAAGAGAACTCACCATCTGCCTGGACTTGCTCTGCTGAGAAGAAACTAGTCCACATGACAAGAAAACATTCCACAGCGGCCTCTAGTGGACAAACACAGGTACCGCAGTCTAATATCTTAAATATATATAAAAAAATATATATATATATATTTTTTTTTTTCTTGACCACCATTAAAAATTATTACATTTTTTTAGTAGTTACAGGCATGCACAGAATTTTGCGGGAATACCATTAGGTAACAGACAGAAAGACAAATTAGGCTTGGGGGTCCCCCAATAGAACCAAGTTCCTGGGGGCCCCCACTTACCTGTTCCCCGCCGCAGGACTTTGTTTGGTCCACAAAAGCCCAAACTTCACCTATCACGGCAGGCATTGTAATCAAACCTTCAGGGACCGGGTTCCCAAGGATTCCACTCCCCTGGACCTGTATAGCACCCTGCACAGAAAACATCTTGGTCGTGGGTATGACCAGAGCTCTGGATCCCAGGGTCCAGCTCTCCTAAGAGAAGCATTACAGGCAAAACCTTGCTCTTCTCTGCAAGGCCCGGGTACCGACCGTTTAGCTATGAAGCTTTTTTGGTCGGATCCGGAATAGCTTACTGAGGCCCAAAAGAACCTGTAAAGCTCAGTGAAAAACACATGTTTCTTCTTGGCCAACACCTTAGACACTGGCAAAAAACTGAGGTGCTCCCGGATGGGAGGGGCTTATATAGGGGAGGGTACTTCCGGTTTTGGAAGTTGCCAGTGCCAGCACCTGACGGTATCTATATAACCCATTAGTAATGACTATGTCGCTCTGTGTCCCGTGATGTACGAGAAAGAAAAACAGCGCTAATGGCGCACGCAATAAAGACACACACTCCACACCAGAACACTGCTCCACTCCCTGAGTTCACCAACAGACATGAGCGCCCCCCCCCCCCCAGGCCAGAGCGACCCCCCAAGCACCCCCACACAGCACAGCACGAATACAGGGTGCAGAGAGCAGCATAACAGCGGGGAGACAGGGAAAAACCCCCATATAAGAAACACAGCCAGCATGTACTCACCTGCATTAGGAGAGACTACTTACCCATCCCAGAGGGACCCACTGGCTTGTTTCAGACAGACCTATCACAGAGTAGTACTGCGTAGCTGTCGGCCCAGTCCACCGCGAAAGATACAGTCAGTCAGGTACTGTTCAATCTTGAGAGGACCACGGGAGCATAAAAGCAGCCCGGCCACCCCTGGAGTCATGGGGTATGTCGTGAACTGAGTCTCACGCACACAAGGCGAGGATCAGCACGCTCGATAGTCGGACAGGGAAGACTACGAGGATACCAGTGTACCCAACCTGTTGCCCAGCCGACAGTTGATTGAAGGTCTCAAAAATAAAATTCCCAAAGGAATAAAAATTAAAAGTAGTAATCTTCCAGGAGACTGGCTCCTGAGAGAGCCACGTCTTCTCCTTCTGCTAGGCAGAAAAAAACTGAGGCTGCTAGCTGCAGGTGGGAGGGTAATGTCCGGAGTGACCGCCCCCCTGGGCGGGGCTGTTCAGCTCTGGATTTGTTCTAGAATGTTTTAACATCTAACATTCTGCCTAGGTCTTCTCCTGCAAGCAGGGACATATACCCACACGTAAACAGTATGAGAGCTGTGTCAGTCCATGGACGATAAGAGAAATGTTTTTTTTTACTTTCTGCTATAAAACACATCCAACTATTTTTTTTTAAAAATCTACATTTCTTCATTAATTTAGGCCAATATGTATTCTGGTACATATTTTTGGTAAAAAAAATCCCAAACAGCGCAAAAGTTATAACATCTACAAACTATGGTATATATACTGGAATGTGTATTTATTTTTTCATACTAGTAATGGCGGTGATCGGCTTTGCAGGGAAAGAAAATCGATTACATCCCCGCTGTCAGGACGGAGCCTTGCATTGTTTACAAATGCAGAGCTCCGTCCAGCTTCTCTTTATGATCAGCAGGTGCAAGCGGACATCCATATATACACTAAAATTTATATTAATTTTTTTTTTTTTAATACTAGTAATGGCGGCGATAGTATGGTGGGAAGTCTGACAATGACACTTTGTGGGAACCAGTGGCACTAATACAGTGATCAGTGCTAAAAATATGTACTGTCACTGTACTAATAACACTGACTGGGAAGGGGTTAACATCTAGGGCGATTAAAAGGGTTAAAAGTGTGCCCAACAGTGCTTGACACATTCACTGTTCACATTTCTTTTACCAGGGTATGTGCTGGCTTTTCTCCCTTACTCTGCAGGGAAACAAAAACCAGCACATCCCCGCTGACAGGATGGAGCTCTGTATTGTTTACGTTCACAGAGCTCTGTCCCATCATCCTCTTCAACGATCAGTGGATGCCGGCGCAACTGACTAATCACAGCATAGACGGCGCCCTACCCAGGAGTGCTGAATCACATATCTAATACGGGATTCAGCACAGGAGAGCCGATTTGCTGCCGTAGTCTTGTGTAAGGCGGTTGGCAGGTGGATATAGAGAGAAAAGGCGAAAAAGGCTCCATGTTGCCTGTACTGACTGAAAACTTCTCCTTTGCTATTTTTCAGATTTTTTGTAATTCTTACTATTCAATTTTTTTTTTTAGCTTACTTTGCTGAATTATGCACTATAAATAGAATTTTAGTCTCATTATAAATTTAATAAATTATAAAGTCCCAGGATGTCTGACCACTGCAGAGAAACTCACCAATAGCAGCAGTCTTCTCTGCAGCCCCTGCAAGCAGATTATATATTGGCACTGGGAAGAATTAAAACAAAAAAAAAAAGTTGCGTTTCCCTGATACATGTATTTTATTGTTTAAGTGAATGCACAATTGTTCTGTAACAAGTATTTCACATTTACATGCAGCCAGTGGGTGGAACTCTATGCAAGCGGTGCTTGCATGCTCTGTGAAGTATATCTGGTATGCTAGGAATAAATCTGAACAGCAGACACACAGCCACCACATCCATCTCTCCTACCACAGACAGTGCTTTATTTCAAAGAAGCTGCCTATTTTTCTAAAAAACAATGTACGCATGTAATACATGGTGTCATGTAGATCTAACAATCATACATTTGTGGAAGACTGGACAAGTAAAAGATGAAGTGACTGTCCATTTTCCTATTTCAATTACCTGTGAATGCTGAAAAACATCTGAAGAAATTGCATCCAAATCATCTGTATTTTTAATGTTGCGCACATAGTCTGCGACCGCTTTGATCACAACATCACATGGAGGTAAAACAAGCTGGTGAGCGCGAACCTAAAAAAGGTGAAAGAGGAGTCAGTCAATAAATAATGAACCTTAATATCAAATAGCTATAAATGACACGGCTGAATAGCTTTAACTGTAGTAGCCCACATGTTGCATTGTCATTGGGAGTCTAGGCACAATAAATGATAATGGAAACTTTTTTTTTGCTTACTGCTGCAATTGCACTTTTGATACCAACTGTTTTTATAGAGTTAGACGCTCTATGTTGCTTTGAAAACACACATCAAAGAGCCAACTGGTAACCATATATTACCTGACATACATTGGCAATCAACCTAACATGATGTGCCTCTTTGAAGATATAAATAATGGTTTTGCATGGACACAAAAGAGCAATTTTCTTTTTAACTAGCATATATTATACAATATTCTTGTACAATTTTCCTTTAGATTTACTAAAAACATAATATGAGGTCATAATTAAAACACTCTATCTGTAAGCAATCAGTAAGGCCCTTGCACTACATAACTGAAGGTAAATCTAAAGGAAATTGAAGAAATTGTATAACGCAAGGCCAGCTTTAGTCTTCCTCAGCTTTGAAATGCTGCAACTTGTTACAAGTAGTAAGCATTCATTCAGTGGTGTGCCCTAAAGCATTTGTGCATTGGCATGTGCTTTGAGATGTGCACTGTATTTCTTGAAACTGCCGTTTGATATTTTGTCGAAAAAAATCTTGGCTTAACAGACCGTGTTCTGCCTATAAATATATTATAAATGTAATTTTTTATTTTTTTTCAACCACTTCCCTACCGGGCCTATTCTGGCACTTCTCTCCTTCATGTAAAAACCATATTTTTTTTGCTAGAAAATTACTCAGAACCCCCAAACATTATATATATATTTTTAGCAGACACCCTAGGGAATAAAGTGGCGGTCATTGCAACTTTTTATCTCAAACGGTATTTGCGCAATTATTTTTCAAACGCCTTTTTTTGGGAAAAAAAAACGGTTTCATGAATTAAAAGATAACAAAAAACAGTAGTTAGCCCAATTTGTTTTATAGAATATGAAAGAGGATGTTACCTCGAGTAAATAGAGACCCAACTTGTCACGCTTTAAAATTGTGCACACTCATGGAATGGCGCCAAACTTCGGTACTTAAAAATCTCCATAGGCGATGCTTTAATTTTTTTTTACAGGTTACCAGTTTAGAGTTATAGAGGAGGTCTAGTGCTAGAATTGTTGCACACGCTCTAACGCACGTGGCGATACCTCACATGTGTGGTTTGGACGGCGTTTACATATGTGGGCGGGACTTGCGTGTGTGTTCATTCTGAGCGCGAGCTACCAGGGACAGGGGCGTTTTAAATAATATTTTTTTTTTACTTAAAAAATTTTTTGATCACTTTTATTCCTATTACAAGGAATGCAAACATCCCTTGTAATAGGAATCTTTATGACAGGTCCTCTTTATGGAGAGATGCGGGGTCAAGACCCCACATCTCTCCCCCAGGCTTCAAAGCATGAGATTGTGAAAAAAAATTCACAGATCTCATGCCGACAGCCGCGATTGCGGCTTTTACTTCCGGGTACCCGTGCGCGACATCATAACGTCGCGCCCGGGCCTCTGACAGTCATAGAAATGAACGGTGACCATCTGGTCACCTGGAAATCTCTATCCTCGTGAGCCTATAAGAACGATCAAGCGGCAGAACTGCCGCTATGATCGTTCCTATGGTGCGCAGAGTCGCCAGCTGAAAAGAAGGATATCTGAATGATGCCTGTAGCTGCAGGCATCATTCAGATATCCCCACCTCAATACCAGGACGTCATATGACGGTGTGCGGTATTGAGGTGGTTAAAGACATATGCAATTCGGTTTACAAGTTAAAACATCATTTTTAGGCCGGCCATAGACGGTGCAAATTTCTTTCCTGCAAAAAGATCGATCAACTTGGCACATTCAGCCTGCCCATTAATGGTTCGAATCTCGGGCAGTTACTGCTGAACCGGCCTGAGATTCGAACTGTGTATGGCCGGGCCTAACCCTAATGTCTTCCAACCTGACAGAGCCACCCTGCACAGAAATCCTGAGCTTGGCGTCACGGAGGGTAATGTCTTGTATGTATATATCCGTACAATTGAATCAGACCCCCTGTGGCTCTATGGGCTGGCTCCCTGGGCATCATGTCTGGTACGCGTAAAACCTTTTTATTCCTTGGCAAATTTTGCCTGGGCTTTCCTCAACCCTCCCAAATTGCCAAGACTTGGGACCGGCATAATAACACGTGTATAAGCAATCTGTACATACATACCAGGGTCAATTTAGACAAGGAACAATTAACCTACCAGTATGTCAGCAAATGCAGTCCAGTGCATTTTTTTTTTCTGCATCAGAAAAGCATGGACAGTAAATATAGGTTCCAAATGGCCTAGTTCACACCAGTGTGGTCAGTTTTAGTGCAGAAAAAAAAAGTAGAACATGCTGCATTTTTTTTTTTTATAGCATAGAACTGTACTGGAATGGGGCAAAATGCATGAAAAACAGACTGAAGCGCATCAAAAACACACTGGAACACATCTAAATGCATCAACATGCATGCAGCAATGCATCCAGACTGAATTTTTGTGGTGTGAATCGTCCCTATACAGTTATACGAAAGGAAGCATAGATTAAATCACAGGTTATTCACATACTTTTAATGAAGCTAATGGATGATCTGGTCCAAGTAAACTCCAATGGAAAGCAGCCAAATCTTCATCAGGTAGGATGTGGTTACCTAAATGACATACATACATTTTAGAGAAGACTTAAAAACTGTGTACAATTTACAAACATTAAAAGTATTCACTATGACAGGAGGATAAAAAGGCACTCAAACGCCAAATACCATTTTTGCATTTACTTTTTACTGTATAATGACTCTTGCATTTACTTTAGGGCTCGTTCACACCATACATGCATGAAAACTGATGGGAACAGATGGGAAAAGTGTGCAGATTTCACTTGCAGAGACATCAGTTTACCTCAGTTTTCACACACGTCAGTTATGTGCCCTATTCACAACAATGTTGATTTCATGTCAGCTTTTTCCCCCCAAAAAATCTACATGTGATACCAGTGTTGTGGTGTGAACAGGGCACATAGAGAACGATCGTTTTTTTGTGCCCGTGCAGAAAAACAAACGTCTCTTTACCATGGTGTGAACGAGGCTTTAACCTTTGTGTCAAAGCCAGGACAAAGCAATATGCGGGTTTGATTGCACTCATTCAATATAACCCCGTACACACAATGAGAATATCGGACAAATGATCATCTTTTTTTTTTAAATTGAAAATGAAGAGGTTTTACGAAAAATAGGATTTTTATAACAGCTTACCTGTAAAATCCTTTTCTTAGGAGTACATCAGCAGCTAGCAGCCTCAGTTTTTTTCTGCCTAGCAGAAGGAGAAGACGTGGCTCTCTCAGGAGCCAGTCTCCTGGAAGATTACTACTTTTAATTTTTATTCCTTTGGGAATTTTATTTTTGAGACCTTCAATCAACTGTCGGCTGGGCAACAGGTTGGGTACACTGGTATCCTCGTAGTCTTCCCTGTCCGACTATCGAGCGTGCTGATCCTCGCCTTGTGTGCGTGAGACTCAGTTCACGACATACCCCATGACTCCAGGGGTGGCCGGGCTGCTTTTATGCTCCCGTGGTCCTCTCAAGATTGAACAGTACCTGACTGACTGTATCTTTCGCGGTGGACTGGGCCGACAGCTACGCAGTACTACTCTGTGATAGGTCTGTCTGAAACAAGCCAGTGGGTCCCTCTGGGATGGGTAAGTAGTCTCTCCTAATGCAGGTGAGTACATGCTGGCTGTGTTTCTTATATGGGGGTTTTTCCCTGTCTCCCCGCTGTTATGCTGCTCTCTGCACCCTGTATTCGTGCTGTGCTGTGTGGGGGTGCTTGGGGGGTCGCTCTGGCCTGGGGGGGGGGGGCGCTCATGTCTGTTGGTGAACTCAGGGAGTGGAGCAGTGTTCTGGTGTGGAGTGTGTGTCTTTATTGCGTGCGCCATTAGCGCTGTTTTTCTTTCTCGTACATCACGGGACACAGAGCGACATAGTCATTACTAATGGGTTATATAGATACCGTCAGGTGCTGGCACTGGCAACTTCCAAAACCGGAAGTACCCTCCCCTATATAAGCCCCTCCCATCCGGGAGCACCTCAGTTTTGTAGCAAAGCAATAAGTGTCCCCAAAGAGGGGCGGGAGCTCTGTGTCCCGTGATGTACTCCTAAGAAAAGGATTTTACAGGTAAGCTGTTATAAAAATCCTATTTTCTTTCTCGTACATCACGGGACACAGAGCGACATAGTCATTACTAATGGGATGTCCTAAAGCAATGCCCAATGAGGGGGGGGATACACCATATATAAGCTGAGCGCTATCAGACATGAGGATCTTTTGCGGCCTGCAACACACTGCGCCCAAAGGCGACATCCTCCTGACTTCTAACGTCCACCTGGTAGAACCTAGTAAACGTGTGAACTGAAGACCATGTTGCGGCCTTACAGATCTGAGCCAGGGAGGCCTGGTGATGCACTGCCCATGAAGTTCCAACTGCTCTCGTGGAGTGCGCTCTAACTTTGAACGGAGGCGGTCTCCTTCTCAAGCCATAGGCTTGTATTATGACCTGTCGAATCCACTTGGCTAAAGTAGATTTTGACGCTGCCTGACCCTTTCTGGGGCCTTCCGGCAGAATAAACAAAGTATCCGTTCTGCGAATCTGAGCAGTGGCTTTTAGATAAGCTTTAACTGCTCTTACTACATCCAAAGAATGCAATAACTTTTCCTCTACCGAAGTAGGTTTGGGGAAAAAAGAAGGAAGAACCACATCTTGGTTCAAATGAAACCTCGATACCACCTTAGGAAGAAAGGCTGGATGAGGGCGTAACACTACTCTATCCTTATGGATAACCAGATATGGCTCCTTACAGGACATAGCTGCTAATTCCGACACTCTTTTAGCCGAATAAATGGCTACTAGAAAAATCAATTTCCTGGTGAGAAGAACCAGGGAAATATGCTGTAATGGTTCAAATGGTTGTTTCTGTAGAACCGACAGAACCAAGTTTAGATCCCATGGACATATGGGAATATTAACCGGAGGACTAATACGCATCACTCCTTGTATAAAGGCTTTGACTAGTGAATGCGAAGCCAAGGGCCTTTGAAAAAATATTGACAAGGCCGAAATCTGACCCTTGATAGTACTCAAGGCAAGCTTCCTATCTACAGCCCATTGTAGGAAGTCCAGAATCCTACCCATTACGTATTTACGTGGATGCCATTTCTTGGCCTCACACCAGGCGATGTACGCCTTCCAGATTCTATAGTAGATCTGCCTGGATACCGGCTTCCTGGCATTGATCATGGTAGATACCACAGCATTAGAGAGCCCTCTCTTTTTTAGAATGTGGGCTTCCATAGCCAGGCCGTCAAACCTAGGGCTGGTAAGGAAGGGTGGTATATCGGTCCTTGCGAAAGCAGGTCCGGACGATGTGGGAGGCTCCAAGGACTCCCCACAGACATTTTTACCATCTCCGCGTACCATGCTCTTCGGGGCCACGCTGGAGCCACCAGAATCACTGGTTTCTTTTCTACCCTGATTCTGCGGAGTAATCGAGGTAACAATTGTGGCGGTGGGAATGCATATATCAGCTTGAACTGATCCCAAGGGAACACTAGGGCATCCGAGCCGCAAGCTAGGGGATCCCTTGTCCGAGAGACAAACCTGTCCACCTTTGCGTTGAATCTGGATGCTAGAAGATCTACATCCGATGTACCCCACCGCTGACATATTGTCCAGAAAACCTCGGGGTGAAGGGACCCTTCCTCTGGCATAATTGCTGGCGACTTAGAAAGTCCGCCTTCCAATTCTCCACTCCTGGAATGAATACCGCAGATATGGCTGGGACATATCTTTCTGCCCATTTCAGGATGTAATTTACTTCCCTCTGGGCTGCACGACTCCTGGTGCCCCCCTGATGATTGATATATGCCACTGCTGTGGCATTGTCTGATTGAATTCTGACAGGGGACCCTTGGAGTTTGGATGTCCATGCTACTAGGGCATACCGGGCTGCTCGTATCTCTAAGAGATTGATGGGCAGGGCCTTTTCTGCATCCGACCATCTGCCCTGGAGAGACTATTGCTCCAGTACAGCTCCCCAGCCTATAAGGCTGGCATCTGTAGTGACCACCTTCCAAGAAATCGGACTGAAGGATTTCCCTTTTTCCAGATTCTGGGGAACCAACCACCAACGGAGGCTCTTGCGAACGGAAGGGGACAAGGACATTGTAAGTCTAGGGCCTGAACTATTTTGTTCCAGGCTGACAGTATGGCCCCTTGCAAATTCTTTGAATGGAATTGACCGTAGGGTACTGCTTCGAATGATGCCACCATTTTTCCCAGCAGCCTCATGCACAGGCGTATGGACGGCTGTCTTTTTTGTACCCACTAAGTGGATCAAATCTTTCAAAGGCAACACCTTTCCTCGAGGCAAGAATATTTTTCTCTGGCCTGAATCCAACCTTAGCCCCAAGTATTCCAGACTTTTGACTGGTTTTTAGGGCTAACTTGTCTCGGTTGATAATCCAACCGTGAGATTCCAGATACTTGATTGTCTTGTGAACGACCACGTCTAGTTTTTTCACTGAGTGGTCTATCAGCAACAAGTCATCTAGATATGCCATTATCATTACACCTTGTGTTCTTAGATTGGCCAATAAAGGGCCAGAATTTTTGTAAACACTCGTGGTGCTGTGGCCAAACCGAAGGGTAAGGCTCTGAACTGAAAATGGCGCCCTTCTACTGCAAAGCGTAGAAATTTTTAGTGGACTGGAAAGATGGGAATGTGCAAATAAGCATCTTTGATGTCGATCGCGGCTAACCAATCCTCCCCCTTGTAGGGCAGTGGCCACTGATCGGATCGACTCCATCGGAAAGTCCTGATATACAGGAATTTGTATAGCCCTTTTTAGAATTAATATGGGCCTCCCGTCCGCGTTTGCTTCGGGACTGTAAAGAGGTTTGAGTAAAACCCGAACCCTCATTCTTCCAGGGGAACCTCCATAATTACTCCTTGGAGCAATAGTTGTTCTAGTGCCAACAGGAGGGATTCTCTCTTCCGGGGATCCCTTGGCACGTTTGACCTCAAAAATGGGAAGGAGGAGAGTCTTTTAACTCCAAACTGTATCCCAAACATACTGCGGAGAGCACCTATCTGTCTTGATCGTGTCCCGCCAGGTCTCTTGCGAACAACTGGAGTCCTCCCCCCACCCGACTGAGTGGGGGCAACCCTTCAATGAATTTAACTTTGGGGGAGGTCTTGTACCTCCCCTGACCCAGGGTTTCTCATTACCCTGCTATTGTCCCTGTTTTTTTACCCCCGGGAATTGACCGAGGAGGCCGTCGGAACTGTTACACAGCCGATGCCCCAGGGACTGGAGAAGCAGGCCTCTTAAAGAGGGACCTCTAACTCTGTTTTTAACCGGCAAGAGCGTATTTTTACCGCTGGAAATTTTCTGGATATATTTGTCCAGGTTTTCCCTGAATAAGCGTTCACCATGAAATGGGACGCTAACCAGCCATTCTTTACAGGGAGCTTCAGCAGACCAGTTTTTGAGCCATAGAAGCCTACGCATATGTACTATAGACAGCGTAAGGCGGGAGGCCTGATGGACTGACTCCTTTATGGCGTCAACCGCAAAGCCTAAGGCTCTAGGTAGATCAGCTAGGGCAAAGCCTGCTGATCTGTCAAGTCCCTCAAGACCTGTTTCAACTGATCCTTCACTGCTTAGCAGACCCCAATAGCTGCTACTGCTGGTTGTGTCACCAAGCTTGCTGTAGAAAGAAGCAGACTTTCATAAGGACTCCAATCTTTTATCTATTGGGTTCTTGAACATTTGGACATTATCCATTGGACATGTCAGTGATTTATACATACAAGAGATGGCTGCGTCCACTGTAGGGACCTTCCATTTTTTTTTTTTTTTTTGATGAACTTATCCTCCATGGGATAGACCACCGGAAATCTCTTGGGGGAATAAATATTTTCTCAGGACGTTCCCAATCCTGGTAAATAAGCCCTTTCAGTAAAGGGTGAAGTGGAAAAGAACAGACAGTCTGGGGGCTTCTAGCGACCCCAACGAGGATACAGTAGTGGTTGATGGTTCCGCAAGGTGCATTTTTAAATGCTGATCGGACCATGTTAGTCAGAGACTGAACCCATAATCTTTCAGCTTGAGATGCTGAGAAAAGGTTCCCCCACTGTTGATTCCTCTATAACAGAATCAACCTCATCCTGATCCCCTTCAGGCAGGTCGATCCCTGTATGGGACTGTTGCTCTGCTAACAGGCACTCTGAAGGAGGAGACGGAGATCGGGCGTGCTTTCCCTGACAGGGAGGCAGTGATCAATGTTGACAATCTCTCTCTAATCCTCCCAAAGCTGAGGAAAAAACCTCCTCTGTTACATACACAGGAGCAGGTGAACTGAGGACAGCCACAGTACCAAGTACCCCTGCGGGGTCTCTACGGTCACTTACCTCTGAACTTCAGGGGAGACTGGTGCAGCAGAAGTATGCCCAAGATCCTCAGAGCCCGATGAGACCCCCTTCGCTTCCTGGAAGATTCAGTTCCGGAGCTTCTGGACGGCATATTCCTAAGCCTAAAGCTGAGGTATTCCAGCCGTAATACACCACTTTTACTGAGAATAGTCTAGCACAATTGCTGCTATATCACAGTTGGTGTCTACTAAAGTGCCTTTCTAGGGGATGCCTGCATCAACCGCCTCTATGTGCCTTTATATTGTTGCTAGCTCTGTCTGTGCACTTCAACAGCCAGCTATAATGTGCTTTAAAACACGCTGGACGCCCGCACATGCGCAGTAGCGCCGCGGCGCACACCTGAGCGTCATCCACCCGCTCCGCCCCTTTTTCCAGATCGCCTCTATGAATAGAGGCGCGTGCACACGCACGCACGCGGGCACGTGCGCCTTTTTTGAAAACAACAAGGAGCTAGATGGGAGCCAGGGTCCCTTTGCCGCAGGGCCCGGGGATGGATGAGCGCAGCAACAGGGCAGAGGAGACAGCTTCCCAGGAGAGAACATACCAACTGCCTGGATTTGATTCTGGAAGAAAAAAATCCACATTACAAGAAAAAGAACCATAGCGGCCTCTAGTGTCTAACACAGGTATCGCGGTCTTACATTTTTTTTTTTTTTTTCTTGCCTACTATTAAAATTTTTACATTTTCTCAGTAGTAACAGGCATACACAGAATATTAGCGGGAATACCGTTAGGTAACAGACAGAAAGACAAATTAGGCTTGGGGGTCCCCCAATAGAACCAAGTTCCTGGGGGCCCCCACTTACCTGTTCCCCGCCGCAGGACTTTGTTTGGTCCACAAAAGCCCAAACTTCACCTATCACGGCAGGCATTGTAATCAAACCTTCAGGGACCGGGTTCCCAAGGATTCCACTCCCCTGGACCTGTATAGTAGACTTGTGCACAACGGAAAAATTCGTTCCGTTTCGGTTCGTTTCTTTCCGGTCCTGTTGAGTCGTAATCATTCGTAATTTTGCTAGACGGGATTTTTCGTGTTCGGACTCATTCGTATTTTTGCAAGCGACATTTTTCGTTGAATTTTTTGTTGCTTTATAATTCGTACTTTCGGTAGAGTACATTGTTTTTCGTTGATTCTGGAATCAACTCCTACTTTCGTAACTTTTTTTGGGTTCGTACTTTCGGTAGAGTACGTTGTTTTTCGTTGATTCTGGACACAACTCCTACTTTCGTAACTTTTTTTGGGTTCGTTGATTCGTAATTTTCCGTGTCTCTCTCACAACGACGCTGCCTATTATGCCTAATGTGCTTCGAATGGATTTGTACTTTTCTAAATACATTGCGGTTATTTGTAACGATTCGAAATCTCGTATTTTACTTTCGTTTTTTACATGCGGCTATAGCCTCTGCCCCTGTACACCATTTTGAGAGGGTTCAGCACGGTGAGGGAGAAGCAGAGAGCAGAGCAGAGTGTTATTGTGCTTCGAATGGATTCGAAATCTCGTATTTTACTTTCGTTTTTTACATGCGGCTATAACCTCCGCCCCTGTACACCATTTTGAGAGGGAGTTCAGCACGGTGTGGGAGAAGCAGAGAGCAGAGCAGAGTGAGTGTTATTGTGCTTCGTATGGATTCGTACATTCGTAACTTTTTCATAACGAATTATGCCGAAGACATTCGGGCATTCGCTATTTGCGGTATAATTTATTTCGGATTCGGTCTTATTCGTAATTGCTTTGTTCGGAAATTCGAATGCTTCCGAATGTCCGAAAGTTGCTAAATTCGGACGAATTTCAATTCGTTACGAAACGAATTGCACAAGCCTACTGTATAGCGCCCTGCACAGAAAACATCTTGGTCGTGGGTATGACCAGAGCTCTGGATCCCAGGGTCCAGCTCTCCTAAGAGAAGCATTACAGGCAAAACCTTGCTCTTCTCTGCAAGGCCCGGGTACCGACCGTTTAGCTATGAAGCTTTTTTGGTCGGATCCGGAATAGCTTACTGAGGCCCAAAAGAACCTGTACGCAAGCTCAGTGAAAAACACATGTTTCTTCTTGGCCAACACCTTAGACACTGGCAAAAAACTGAGGTGCTCCCGGATGGGAGGGGCTTATATAGGGGAGGGTACTTCCGGTTTTGGAAGTTGCCAGTGCCAGCACCTGACGGTATCTATATAACCCATTAGTAATGACTATGTCGCTCTGTGTCCCGTGATGTACGAGAAAGAAATTCTCGTATGACAGAATACAACTTCGGAAGTAATGTAGTGTATTGTATTGCAAGTAATGTATTCTTTAGTTTCCGAGCATGCACGGTCTTGTTCTTCTGATTTTAAAGACGAAAACGGTACCGATTAAAAGGAGAAGTACAGCCAAAGCTAGTTAAGGTGTACTTCTGTGGATCACAGGAGAGCAGTTTGTTCTGCACTCCTGTGACTCATTTTCAGCTGACAGTCACTAGCTCTTTGCTCACAGAGTACTGAAAACCGAGCGATCAGCCATGTTTGATTGCTCCGTTCTAAGTCTTCGGTCCGGTGCGGGCCCGATGCTGCATCCACCTTTCTTGTACGATACCAGATCCCTTTGGATAATTTCGGAAGAACTGCCCTGATCAGCTCTTGAAAGCTGTGTACTAACAATCAGATTATCGTACGATCACGCCGAAAGCGGTAATTTTCATCCGATTTTCTAATCGAGTGTACTAGGCTTATTATCCAAGTAGGGAATGTACAGGTTTCTATGCCTTAGCACCTAAAAAACAACATTACCTCTGCCACAATTAACCATCATGTGTCCCTACAATGAAATATGCTATTGCTAATAAATGCCTCACTGCTACTTGTGGTAGGGCCACAGATAGATTTCAGAACATGTCCAGTAATAGGGGCACTTTAACCACTCAAGCAATAGAGTGTAATCAGCCTGCCCTGGTGGACCGACAGCTGTGTGTTGACTGGTAAAGCAACATCACCATGAAAGGATAAATCTTTGACACAGATATATTACGCAGGCACTTAAATCGTACCTGTCACTTTACAAGTAGTTTAAGCTGACATTAACAGTTAAATGGATAATCCACTTAAAGTGAACCTGTAGCGGGTATAAAAGAAAGCTAAAATGATTAAAAGCGAGCAGCCAGGGTGCAGCTCAGATAATGTTTTTTAGCACCCCAGAAGATCCCAGACATGCAATGTACAATATGCAGTAAATCTTTGTGACCTTTCTGCTTTAAAAGATAAGGTCAGATTTTGGAACAGGTTACACCCAAATTTTGGGTGGAACATGCAACATGTTCAAGTTCCAGCAGCCAGTTCGCCTGACCCCCCCCCCTCGGCGCAGAGCCTCGGAAACACACAGAAAGGCCAGAGGACAGCTCGGCTGACCTCGGCAAATCTTGGAAAGGCTCGGGAACAGAGTATTTCCGAACTTCTTCCGAACGGCTCCGGCGCCCTCCACCTCAGGCCAAATGCGGTACTGCACACCGCTTTGGCCCGAATCCTGCTCGTTTTGCGAGACAACACTCGCAACCCGAGTTTGGTTTTTATAAAATAAAGTGCTCGTATTGCGAAACGCTCGTTAACCGCGTTACTCGCAATCCGGGGTTCCAATGTATGTGTATTTATTGCCCTGTATTGGGGACAATTTTTTTTTACCACCACTGAAAAAAATAAAAAAAATAAAAACACACACACACAAACCTCTACATTGAGGACATTTCTATACAGACTAAAGCCAAGGAATTCTACAAAATACAGATTGCCCAGTTTCCAGTTTAAATGTATCTAATTTATTGCCTAATCGTCACACAACTTTGAATAAATGTACATCCACAATGTACTCCGTTCCCTATAGCTGGTTAGAAAACCCTCAGTTATTGCTGCTCCATCAGAGGCAAATTACACGGTGTTGGGAACAAAGAGGCACTTCTGGCTAAGCCAACAGAACGAGCTTGGCCGCCTCCATCGGAGATTAGCACCTGATGCCCCACTGAAGGATTCTGTAACCTTGACAACAGAACAGGCCTCTCAATGCGGCGCTGTTATGATCAGTTCAGACTCGCTCGCTTTCTCTCCAATTACTCAAAACACGATGCTAAGTGCCACATTTTTCAACCACCGTTTTTAGATCGTGGTCATTACCCCAGAAACTGGGTTTCCATATATGTCAAAAACCATTCTATTCAAATAAAAGAACATTCACCACCCTGGAATCTTAAGATACCGCTCCTTGCTTACACGTCATTCACAGCGATCACACCGTCTCCCTTCATACCATGGAAAGCTTTACATTATTACCAACAGTAACTCTGCTACAACTAAGTAGCACTGCTTTCTATGGTGTTTTCAGTCAGTTCATCAGTCAAAGTCATAAAAGTAATCCACATAGCAGAATGCAATAAAGCCAAGTAATCTCGGTAGGATTCTCATTCCCATGTTTGTCTATGGCTAGTAATTTATATGCATTCTAGGCACTTGTGCATCCAGTTAGAATTCTGGGCTTCTATCAAAACATGGAATACAAGCACATTAAAGCTATAGTAACAATTAAAAAAAAAAAAAAAAAAAAAAGCATCTGCAGTATACACATCCGCATATTCTACTCCTTTGCCGAAATAAATTTGCTTTACATTTGCTTTAAAAAAAAGGTTGGCTTCCATAAACCTGCATTTACATAATCATGTTACACAATACAATAAATATATGTCAGTTTAATAGCAGCTATTCATTTTACCACTATTTATGTTGCCTTGGAGAACTAAATTGAACACCACTGTAAATTACTGCTTTTGGACAATAAAATAAAGCAAGTATAAATAAATCGAATGGAAACAGTGTTTTTTTTTTTCTGCTTGTAGCAAACAGATTTTCCTTTTTCCAGCACAAGTTAAGGACCGTACACACGACATGAAAACCGGATGGAAAAATTTGTATGACGAGCTGTCTGCAGATTTTCAGTGCTTTCGACAGCTGATTTCACTTGTTCATTAGACAAAAGTTGGATGTACAGAATATAATTTTTTTTTGTCAGATGTGAACTCAACGTCTGATTTTCGTACGAAAAAAATCGTAAGAGCAAGTCTACGCATGCTCAGAAACGAAAGAATACATACAAAACCATTCAACACGTTACATCAGGGCTCAAATTTTCAAGTCCTGAGCTACTAGCCAGGCCTCAAGGGTTACTCGCCACGAGTTGCCCCACCCAACCGGTACCCTGCCCCTAATCACGCCCTTATAAATTATCTCATGAAATTACACTTAAATGTTTTATGCAGAATTACATTACAAAAATAAATATAACAACTTTATCAGTTCCCTTCAATGCAAGCTCACCTGTACCCATCAATGCAACGTGACCTGTGCCCCAAATTGCGGCCTAATGGTGCCCCCCCCCATGACAGCCTCACTGTCCCCCAAATTGCAGACTCAATGTCATTTTGCCCCAAATTGCAGCCTCACTGTGCCCCCAAAATCACAGCCTCGGTGGAGGAAGTGAGAGGGCGGCCAGGACATGACTGGAGGAAGATTAGAGCCATGGGATCGCAGAGCGGTAAAACACGCTATAACAGCTGACATTGAAACTGTCTCCGCTCTGCTCGCTCTCACACAGCCCCGCCTCCGCCTAACCCCACGCCTGCGATACAAACGCGGGGTTAGGAGGTGGGGCTGTGTGAGTGCGAGCAGAGTGGAGACAGTTTCAATGTTAATTGTTACAGCGTGTTTTACCGCTCTGCGATCCCGCGGCTTTCCTCTTCCTATACGCTCTCTTCCACAGGGGCGATCGAGCTGGGAGAACGTCTCCAGATTAAACCTGCCTGCGGTGCTCATGTACACGGGATGTTGTTCAACCTTTCCTGAACGTTTTAACTTGACAGCTAGAAACCAGTGTCTAAAAATGGCCGTTTAGCCGCGTTTACATGCCGTGTTTGCATCTAGATTCTACAGGGGTCTCAAACTGGTGGCCCTCCGGCTGTTGCGGAACTACAAGTCCCATCATGCCCCTGCCTGAGGGAATCATACTTGTAACTGTCAGCCTTGCAATGCCTCATGGGACTTGTAGTTTCACAACAGCTGGAGGGCTGCCAGTTTGAGACCCCTGATCTAGAAGCATTTGAAAAAAAAAAAAGTTTTTTTTTGTTAAAAAGAAAAATGTTTTCTAAACGAAACGCAGCTAAACACAAATTTCCACGTTTAGCGCTTCAACTGCCTCTAAACACAGCTTCTGAACGCATTTTTTTGGGGTTCAAGAAAGCCTCTAAACACAACTGCCTAGAAACGACTATAAATGAACCAGTGTACATGTACTGATAAGATAACAGAGGAGGGTTCAGTTGAGAAAAAAAATAGGATTTTCTCTTATCGTCCATGGACTGACACAGCTGGATACTGTAAACGTGTGGGTATATGTCCCTGCTTGCAGGAGAAGATCTAGGCAGAATGTTAGATGTTAAAACATTCTAGAACAAACCAGAGCTGAACAGCCACGCCCAGGGGGCAGTCCCTCCGGACATTACCCTCCCACCTGCAGCTAGCAGACCTCAGTTTTTTTCTGCCTAGCAGAAGGAGAAGACGTGGTTCTCTCAGGAGCCAGTCTCCTGGAAGATTTTACTTTTAAATTTTATTCCTTTGGGAATTTTATTATTTTATTTTTGCGACCTTCAAATCAACTGTCGGCTGGGCAACAGGTTGGGTACACTAGTATCCTCGTAGTCTTCCCTGGCCGACCATCGAGCGTGCTGATCATTGCCTTGTGTGCGTGAGACTCAGTTCACGACATACCCCATGACTCCAGGGGTGGCCGGGTTGCTTTCATGCTCCCGCGGTCCTCTCAAGATTGAACAGTACTTGACTGACTGTATCTCTCGCGGTGGACCGGGCCGACAGCTACGCAGTACGACTCTGTGATAGGTCTGTCTGAAACAAGCCAGTGGGTCCCTGAAAGGGACGGGTAAGTAGTCTCTCCTACTGCAGGTGAGTACATGCTGGCTGTGTTTCTGTGTGTGGGGTTTCTCCCCGTCTCCCCCCTGTTATGCTGCTCTCTGCACCCTGTACTGGTGCTGTTCTGTGGGGTGCTTGGGGGTCACTCTGGCCTGGCTGGGCGCTCATGTCTGCAGTTTTTTCTGGTGTGTGAGGCGATTATTGCGTGCGCCATTGGCGCGCATTAGAGCTTTGAATTTCGCGCTCGGTGGCCATCTTGGAGTTCAGTGGCGCAGTTATAGCTGCGGCCGTTTTCTTGTGGCCGCCGCGCATTTATTTCTGGCGGCGGCACGAATCCCCTCACAATCTCCTCACAGACCGAGCGGTCCCCTTAAGGGTTGGTGGGTCCTCCCGTGTATCCCCTCCTCAGCGTAGCCAGTGGGTGGACTGTATATTCACTGTATAGTGTATAAGGTCTCAGAGGGTGGCGTTATGGAGTCTGATACACCTGCTCTCCACACTTGCCTGGGGCAACTGGCAGTGCTGCACAGTTAAACATGTTCATATGTTTCCTGCACCTGCGGTCCTTACGGACCAGTTGTCAGCAGTCCTGGAATCATTCCTGTCAGAATGGAAGCGGTGTGCGAGCAAAAGGAGCTATAAGCCCCCTCCCCCCACAAAAATCTTTACTGAAGGGGTGCTCTGAGTCAGATATGGGCCTAGCTACTATGCTCAGGACCCGACCTCTGAATATTTAATGTTTATGAACAGGACATTCCCTTGTGAGGAAGACTCCAGTTCTGTGTCAGTGAATGACAGGGCGCTTGTAAATGATCTCATTGATGTGAGAAACACTCTCAGGCTGGAATTGCTGTGACAAACTTTTCTTTTACACAGTTTCCTCACTGTTTTCCTCACACTGCCTCAAGAGCAGCATGGATGAGGGAGGACTTTATTCATTTAGGTCTGTAGTCCCTGTGAGCCTTATGTGTGATACCTGAGGTAACATTTCCCGCCATTTCCTGGGGAACGCTCTGAGCTCTGACAGACACACGGTCTGAGGATCAGAGGTTACCTGTTACCTGCATGCTGCTTCGGCAGCACAGTCAAGCAGGTTGGAATGATACAGAGAAGCTTATGTGCCTCTGCGCCATAATTTAACTCATCCTATACCTCTACACTGCATACATTCACAGTGTATGTATGTGTTATTGGTCTCTGTGTCTGCGTGGCTGTCCCCATGTTCCAATGCTGTGTTTCAGTGCCATACATGATATAAACGTACAAAATGTGTTTATGCACGACTCCAGATACATTCACAGTATATGTATGCATTATACTCTCTGGGTTGGCGGGGGCTCCGGTGTCCTCCCGCACTCTCATGGTATGTGCGCTTCAGCTCTCTGCACAGTATAGACATGTTCAATATGTTCATTGCACATATTATACAGGTTTACAGTATGGGTATACTGTTTGCGTGGGGTTCCTCCGGGTACTCCGGTTTCCCCCCACGCTCCAATGGAAATGCACAGCATAAACATGTGCAATATGTTGATTCACATGCTATCATTCCTACACGGTATCTGTGTGGAGTTCTTCCGAGTGTTCCGGTTTCCTCCCACGCGCTGACGGTATGTGCGCCTTTGGCCTTCTGCACAGTTAAACATGTTCAATGTTTATCACGCATGCTATAATACCTACACGGTATGTGTAGGCAGTCTGTGTGGTTTTCCTTCGGGTACTCCGGTTTCCTCCCACACTCCATTGGTATGGGCGCTTCGGCGCTATGCACAGTCTAAATTTGTGCGATTGGATATCCACATACTAACATACCTACCCGGTATGTCTTTGCACTCTGCGTGGGTTTCTGCCCACGCTACATGACATGCATGCCTTTGGTGCAATACACAATGTAAACACACACATTATGTCTATACACTACACTAAATACATTTACAGTAGCTGTAGGTATTGCATTCTCTGAGTATGCGTGGGGTACTTCGGTTCCTCCCACGCGCCAACAGTGTGCGTGCCTTCAGTACTATGCACACATGGGCTTGTGCAAAATGTTTAGCACACATACTATAATACCATACACGGTATGCGCATGCAGTCTGCATGGGTTTCATCCGGGTGCTCAGGTTTCTCCCCCTGCGTTCCAATGGTGTGCGCATTCTCAGCGCTATGCACAGTATAAACATGTGCAATTTGTTTATTCGCAGGCTAACATACCTACACGGTTGTGTACGCAATCTGCGTGGCTGGTTTACGTCCAGGCCCCGATGATGTGCGCGCCTTCGTCGCTGGCACAGTATATACGTGTTTAATAGGTTTATCCACAAATACTAAACTACATACGCCGTATGTGGTGGTATTATGCTCTTTGTGGCTGGGTGGGTTTCCTCCCACACTCTCCATTTGTGCGTTTGACGCAATACATAGTATAAACTATGTGTTTGCACAATCGGCACCTATCCATGGGTAGCTGCTGGATGGAGCATTGTCACAAGGATCCCTGGTTTCATGGGTATCACTTTCCACCTGCTTTCAGTGGTGATCAGAAGCGCTGGCTTGGACTGTGTTCGCCAGGTTGGGGTTAGCGTTACGCCCGTTAGTGGCTGCGTCTCTGGCATTTTTTATAGCTCAATGACTGGGCAAAAGCCTCTGCTTCATCCATCAGTCGTCTAGCAGGTGCACTACAACTGCTTTAGCCTTTAGGGTCTCTGTGCCCGGGGTGGGTTTGCGCCACCTGTGGAGGCTGAGGTACTAGTCCTCTGACCGAGTTTCTAGGGAAGTTCCGTCAAGTTGCCTTTATTGGCCAACATTTGAGGCACCCTGTACACTGGGGCCTCCCTTCTCCGATACATTGCGGAGTCTCTTTGGGATTTTCATACATCTCGATGCAAGACGGTCCTGTCGGCCGTGTGCATTGCAGGCAAAGGGTCCTTGCATCCGGAGGTGTTTCCACCTTCTTTACCGGAGGTGGGGCACCGGAAGTGGACCTTGTGGCCTCTCGACTCACTCGCAAGGTGGCAAGATCGTGGTTAGGTCCAGGGACCCCTGGGCGGACGCGTCAGACGCGTTGGAAGCCTGTGGGAGCAGTATCACCTGATATATGCTTACCCTCCGCTACTGTTGTTGCCTCGCCGGCTTCGCAGAGTAGGGGCTGAGGCCATTCCAGTGCTCCGGAACGGCGACATTGGTACGCCGATCTACTTCGGCTAGTCGCAGACATTCCTGGCGACGGCCTATTGGGGTGGACCTTCTGTCTCATGATCCCATACTTCATCCTGCTTTACAGTCCTTGGCTTTAATGGCATGGCTGTTTAAAGCCAGGTGCTGAAGGACCGAGTTCTCTCGTATTCGGTCATCTCTTCTATGTTGTTGACACGGGAATCTTCCTCCAGAAAGATATCTCACTGTACCTGGAAGGCTTACATCGATATGTGCGAGGAACTTGAGTGGCATCCTCGGATGTATTCCGTTCCCAGGATTTTGCTGTTCTTACAGCGTGGTGTGACCCAAAAGCTGGCCTTGCATACCTTTTTTTGAGGGTCGGATTTCGGCCCAGGCTGTCTTTTTCAACGACCGCTACCGGGCCATTCCTTGATTAGCACCTTTTGTGCAGGGGGTTCGCCATGTGATCCCCCCTGTCAAGCCTCCTCTCCCTACTTGGGATCTGATTTTGATGCATCTCGGTTCTCCAAGAACATCCCTTTGAGAATATCAGAGAGATTCCTCTCTTGACCTTGTCCCGGAAGTTGGCCTTAGTGGCCATTGCTTCGGTTAGACGGGTGTCTGAGTTGGCGGCCTTGTCCGGCAAGTCGCCTTACTTGGTCCTCCATAAGGATATGTTGGTGTTGCGCCCACGACCATCCTTCTTTTCTAAGGATGGTCCTGGCCTTTCACCTTAAGAAGGACATTGTTCTTCCGTCCTTGTGTCCTCACCCATCGCATCCCTGAGAGTTTGTGCTTCATACATTAAGATGGGTACAAGCCTTACAAGTGTACCTGTCTGCTACTGTTTCCATTCGGAAATCTGTGTCTGGTCCAAAACAGGGCCGAGCGGTGTCGTCTGCCACCGTCTTTAGGTGGATCAGGCAGACCGTCATACAGGCGCATGCCCTTAAGGGGCGGGCGCCTCCCTTTCCGGTTGCGGCGCATTCCACCAAGGCAATTGGTGCTTCCCGGGCCTTCCGACATAAAGCGTCGGTTGCACAAGTGTGCAAGGCGACGACCTGGTCGTCCGTTCATTCCTTTTCAAGATTTTATAAGGTTGATGTGGCTGCATCTTCGGATGCTCCCTTCGGCCGCAAAGAATTGCAGGCCGCTGTTTAATGTCGCAACTCCTCCGTTGAGGAGCTCTGCTTGTTTGGAGTGAAGTTTTGGTTGTTCCTTTGCTACCGCTCCCACCCTTCTGATACTGCTTTGGGACGTCCCACACGTTTACAGTATCCAGCTGTGTCAGTCCATGGACGATAAGAGAAAATAGGATTTTTGTACTCACCGTAAAATCCATTTCTCCGACGTCCATGGACTGACACAGCACCCACCCTTCCTTTTAAGGTTTGTACTGCTTTGTTACGAACTGAGGTCTGCTAGCTGCAGGTGGGAGGGTAATGTCCGGAGGGACCGCCCCCCTGGGCGGGGCTGTTCAGCTCTGGTTTGTTCTAGAATGTTTCTAACATTCTGCCTAGATCTTCTCCTGCGAGCAGGGACATATACCCACACGTTTACAGTATCCAGCTGTGTCAGTCCATGGACGTCAGAGAAATGGATTTTACGGTGAGTACAAAAATCCTATTTTTGTACTCACCGTAAAATCGGTTTCTCTGAAGTCCTTGGACTGACACAGCTCTAATACTGTAAACGTGTGGGTATATGTCCCTGCTTGCAGGAGAAGATCTAGGCAGAATGTTAGAAACATTCTAGAACAAAACCAGAGCTGAACACAGCTCCGCCCAGGGGGGCGGTCCCTCCGGACATAACCCTCCTACCTGCAGTCAGCAGCCTCAGTTCGTAACAAAGCAGTACAAACCTTAAAAAGGAAGGGTGGGTGCTGTGTCAGTCCATGGACGTCAGAGAAACAGATTTTACGGTGAGTACAAAAATCCTATTTTCTCTTATCATCCATGGACTGACACAGCTCTCATACTGTTTACGTGTGGGACGTCCCAAAGCAGTATAAGAAAAGGGTGGGAGCAAATAGTAAAGGAACAACCAAAACTTCACTCCAAACAAGCAGAGCTCCTCAACGGAGGAGTTGCAACATTAAGCAGTGGCCTGCAACACTTTGCGGCCGAAGGAAGCATCCGAAGATGCAGCCACATTAACCTTAAAGAATTTTGAAAAGGCATGAACGGACGACCAGGTCGCCGCCTTGCACACTTGTGCAACCGACGCTTGATGTCAGAAAGCCCAGGAAGCACCAATTGCCCTGGTGGCATGTGCCGTAACCGGAAAGGGAAGGGCCACCCCCTCAATGGCATAGGCCTGTATAACAGTCTGTTTGATCTATCTAGAAAAGGTGGCCGACGACACAGCTCGGCCCTGTTTCGGACCAGAGACAGACACAACTAGTGAGTCATATCACGTACCACATAAAATGTGTGAAGCGCAGACCTTCTGGAATGCGATGTGTGAGGACACAAGGACGGGAGGACAATGTCCACATGTAGGTGAAAAACCGAGACCACCTTTTTGCAAAATGAAGGTCGCGGACGCAACACCGCCTTATCCTTATGGATGACCAATTAGAGTGACTTGCAGGACAAGGCCGCCAACTCAGACACCCGTCTGACAGAAGTAATGGCCACTAAGAAGGCCACCTCCTGAGAAAAGGTCAAGAGGGGAATATCTGTGATATTTTCAAAGTGAGGTTCCTGGAGAACCGAGAGCACCAAATTCAAATCCCGAGGAGGGAGAGGAGGTTTCAACAGGAGGGAGCACATGGCGAACCCCATGCACAAATGTGCTACCAAGGAATGACCCGCTAGCGGTTGCTGAAGGAAGACGGCCAAGGCCGAAAACTGACCCCTAATGGTACTCAAAGCAAGCATTTGGGTCACACCACGCTGCAAGGACCGCAGGATACTGGGGACGGAATACGTCCGTGGACGCTAGTCCAGCTCATTGCATATAGCGATGTAAGCTTCCCAGGTACGGTGATATAGCTTTCAAGCGGAAGACTTCCGTGCCCTGAACATGGTCGAAATGACCGAACCGAGATACCTCGGACTCTCAGCACCTGGCTTTCAATAGCTATGCCGTTAAGTCAGAGACTGTAAAACAGGATGAAAACTAGGACCTTGGAACATAAGGTCCTCCCTTATTGGCAACCGCCAAGGAACGTCCACGATGAGACGTACCAGATCAGCGTACCAATGACGCCAAGACCCACCCGGCGCAAAAGGATCACCGGAATCCCTTCGGCCACAACCCTGCGCAGCAGGTGAGGAAACAGCTGCAGCGGAGGATAACAGATATCAGGTGATAATGACCCCAAGGGGCCCACCAACGGATACGAGGCATCCGCCCAAGGATCCCTGGACCTGGTCACAAACCTTGACACCTTACAATTGAGTCGAGAGGCCCTCAAGTCCACATCCGGCATGTCCCGGTGTAAGGACCACTCTCCTGGTCCAGCGTTTGGTGACTCCGATAGTCCGCCTGCCAATTGTCTACGCTTGAACATAGACGGCCGATAGAGACCACGTAGGGAAGCATATTCTGATTGCCCGTATTTCCAGAACATTGAACGGTAAACGGGCTTCGTCCGGAGTCCAAAGCCCTGGGGCTGACCGGACTCCCCAGACTCCACCCCAGCCCATCAGGCTGGCGTCCATCAGGAACACCGTCCACTGGATGGGGAGGGACGACTTCCCGGACCGAAGAGCCGGGGACCCCAACCACAACGCCAGGGACGCCCTGAGTGGGTGACTCATCTGGATCTGCAGATCCAAGGACAACGGGGATTTGTCCCAAGTGGACAGGATCTCTTACTGTAATGCCCGTGTGTGTGATTGGGCATACGGAAAAGCCTCGAACGAGGCCCTCGTGAGTCCCAGGACTCTCATGCAAAAAACAGGTTGACGACCATTTCCGAAACGTCAGGGCCCGCACTACAGACTGAAAAGTCAGTAACTTCTCCAGGGTTAGGAATACCTACGCCTCCATGGAGTCCAGGATCAGACCGAGATACTCCAAATGCTGAGCCGGGACCAGGACCGACTTCTGAATGTTCGGGAGCCACCCGAAGTCCCTAAGGGTCTGACTGACAAGTCACACTTCTTCTAATTCTGAGCCATGGTCTGCTCTTAGAAGAAGATCGTCCAGATAGCCCATAATAGCAATGCCTCGCTGTCTCAGAAAGGCTAGAACCGGAGCAAGCACCTTGGTGAAAACCTTTGGTGCCGAGGCTAGGCCGAAGGGAAGAGCCACAATTTATAGTGGTCTTCGCCGTTCGCAAGCGCAAAAAATACTGTTGACGTGCGCAGATCGGAACATGCAAGTAGGCGGCCTTGATGTCCAAGGATGCCAGAAAATCCCCTTCATGGAGTGTGGTGAACACCGTGCGAATGGATTCCATGCGGAACTTTTGCACCATCACAAAGGCATTCAGGCCTTGAGGCCCAGGCATGGCCGAACCTCCGTCCCCCTTTTGGGACTACAAACAGATTCGAGTAGAAACCCTGAACAACCTCTCCTGTGACGGAACCGGCACAATCACTTCGGACCTGATCAATCCTGTACGGCCCTTAAGAGGGCCGCTCGATGGGCAGGAAGGAGAGGGAGAATTGAGGGAAAGAATCTGTCTGGGGGCCAGGAACGGAATTCTATCCTGCATCCTGAGGGGACCACCTCGCACACCCACCGGTCAGAGATCCGGGAGGTCCACCGAACCGTAAACCTGCAAGGAGGTCCCCCACCCCAGAGTCGGGCAGGGGCAAGACTCCATGCGGCGGTGGGCTTGGGAGCTTGCTTGGTAGGCTTACGCACCCAGGGACACTTATGTCCCCCAGCCGCACTTTTTTCAGTCTGGGAGGGCTTACCCGTGGATTCTGACTGACGAGAAGAAACTCATTCTTCTTTGCCGGAAAGGAAGGGCTCCTTTTTCCGTAACAGACTGAGGAAGGAAGGTGCTCTTACCCCTTGTGACATCCATAATAATGGCATCCAGGGCAGCCCCAAACAGTCTACCGCCCTTAAAGGGCAAGTCAGCCAGGAGCTATTTGGAAGCTAGGTCGGCCAACCAGCATTTCAGCCAGATAAGGTGAGGCAGCCCCACAGCAGATAGAGGCCCCAGAAATTAAAGGGGCCGCATCCAAGTGGCATCGCACACAGAGACTAAACCCTGCGCCAGTTGGTGAGCCAGGGTAATGGTCTCAGGAGGGAGATTATGCTCCTAAACCATCTGGTGCAAAATCTTTGCCCATCCTGTGAGTGTCTTGAGACACAAGTGTCGCCGCCCCTATAGGGCGTAAGGCAGACCCCGATAAGGTAAACATAGTTCTACTCACCACTTCTGACCTCCTGTCAGTGGGATCCTTAAATGCAGGAGTCCCGTCCATTGAGAGCGTGGTAGCCTTATTCAAAACGGGCGACCGGGGGGGTCGACCACTGGGGGGAGAGCCCCTTCTTAACCAGGTCCTCCTTAAAGGGGTACCTCATGGCTAGGCGCTGCGGGACCGTCAAAGTCTTCTGCAGGCTTATCCCAGACTTAGTCAATGAATGTATCAAAAAAAGGCACATATGGAAAAAACCTTTTTGAATAAACGGCTTTAAAGGAACCAAAGGAGACAGCTTCTACCTGAGGCTCCTCAGCCTCAACATTCAGCTTGAGAGAGTGTTCCTCACAGCATCAATGAGTTCACTTACAAGCACCCTGTCAGTTTTTCAGAACTGGGGTCTTCCTCACAGGGAATATCCTGTTTAAAACATGAAAATCCTCAGAGCTAAGGTCCTGAGCAGCCATAGCTAGGCCCATATCTGAGACAGAGCACTCCCCTACAGGAAGATGTGTGGGGAGGGGGCGCTTTACAGCTCCCTTGCGCTCACACACCGCTTCCATCCTGACAAGGATGATTCCAGGACTGCCGACAACTAGTCGCTAGGGACCGCAGGTGCAGGAGCACTGCCAGTTGCCTCAGACAAGTGTGGAGAAGCAGGTGAACTAGACTCCATACTGCCACCCTTTGACTGTTAAACACTATCATAGTGAGTAACACAGTCCACCCAATGGCTATGCTGAAGCTGAGGAGGGGACACCCAGAGTACTCACCAACCCCTGTAAGGACCGCTCATTCCGCTGTATGAAACCACGCTGCCGCGCGGGTGAAGCCTGGGTAGAGTGAGGATACTATGGAGACTGGACTGAGAGGAGATTGTGAGATTCGCGCCGCAGCAGCGGCCGAAACTGAAAGCAAAAACGCCACGGCTTCAAGAAAATGGCCGCCGGCCGCATACAATACTGCGCCATCGATCCACGGCAAAATGATCGCTGAGCGAGTTTTTAAAAAAAAAATACCTCACAGCGCTAATGGCGCACATGTTTTGCGGTTGTTCACTAACCACAAGGCAGGAGCTCCTGCCCTCACTGGCTGTGGCATGGCAAGCGCTGGGGCGGCTGTTTGAACACAAACAGCCCCACTCAGGAACTGAACCTGTGACGCTTAGCTTTGCGAAGCATGCATGTAAACCACTACTCCACAACAGTATGTCAACACTCACACACCAGAACACTGCCCCAGTGCCATTAAAACAGACATGAGCTCCCCCAGCCAGGCCAGAGTGACCCCAAGCACCCCAACACAGCACCAGTACAGGGTGCAGCATAACGGGGGGGGAGACAGGGAGAAACCCCCCATATAAAGAAACACAGTCAGCATGTACTCACCTGTAGCAGGAGAGACTACTTACCCGTCCCAGAGGGACCCACTGGCTTGTTTCAGACAGACCTATCACAGAGCAGTACTGCGTAGCTGTCGGCCCGGTCCACCACGAGAGATACAGTCAGTCAGGTACTGTTCAATCTTGAGAGGACCGTGGGAGCTAAAAGCAGCCTGGCCACCCCTGGAGTCATGGGGCATGTCGTGAACTGAGTCTCACGTACACAAGGCGAGGATCAGCGCGCTCGATGGTCGGACAGGGAAGACTACGAGGATACCAGTGTACCCAACCTGTTGCCCAGCCGACAGTTGATTGAAGGTCTCAAAAATAAAATAAAATTCCCAAAGGAATAAAAATTAACGTAAAATCTTCCAGGAGACTGGCTCCTGAGAGAGCCACGTCTTCTCCTTCTGCTAGGCAGAAAAAAAACCGAGGTCTGCTGACTGCAGTGGGAGGGTTATGTCCGGAGGGACCGCCCCCCTGGGCGGGGCTGTTCAGCTCTGGTTTTGTTCTAGAATGTTTCTAACATTCTGCCTAGGTCTTCTCCTGCAAGCAGGGACATATACCCACACGTAAACAGTATGAGAGCTGTGTCAGTCCATGGACGATAAGAGAAAATAGTATTTTTGTACTCACCGTAAAATCTGTTTCTCTGACGTCCATGGACTGACACAGCTCTAATACTGTAAACGTGTGGGTATATGTCCCTGCTTGCAGGAGAAGATCTAGGCAGAATGTTAGAAACATTCTAGAACAAAACCAGAGCTGAACACAGCTCCGCCCAGGGGGGCGGTCCCTCCGGACATAACCCTCCTACCTGCAGTCAGCAGCCTCAGTTCGTAACAAAGCAGTACAAACCTTAAAAAGGAAGGGTGGGTGCTGTGTCAGTCCATGGACGTCCGAGAAACAGATTTTACGGTGAGTACAAAAATCCTATTTTCTCTTATCGTCCATGGACTGACACAGCTCTAATACTGTAAACGTGTGGGACGTCCCAAAGCAGTATCAGAAAAGGGTGAGAGCAAATAGTAAAAGGAACAACCAAAACTGCACTCCAAACAAGCAGAGCTCTTCAACGGAGGAGTTGCAACATTGAACAGCGGCCTGCAACACATTGTGGCCGAAGGAAGCATCCGAAGATGCAGCCACATCAACCTTATAGAATTTTGAAAAGGTATGGACGGACGACCAGGTCGCCGCCTTGCACACTTGTGCAACCAACACTTGATGTCGGAAAGCCCAGGAAGCACCAATTGCCCTGGTGGAATGCGCCGTAACCGGAAAGGGAGGCGCCCACCCCTTAATGGCATAGGCCTTGGGTTCAGATCCCAAGGAGGGAGCGGAGGCTTGGCAGGGGGAATCACATGGCCAACCCCCTGCACAAAAGTGCTAACTAAAGAATGACCTGCTAGGGGTCGTTGAAAGAAAACAGCCAAGGCCGAAATCTGACCCTTGATTGTGCTCAAAGCCAGCCTTTGGGCTACACCACGCTGTAAGAACCGCAGGATTCTGGGGACAGAGTACGTCCGTGGACGCCAGTCTAGCTTCTCGCACATAGCGATATAAGCTCTCCAGGTACGGTGATAGATCTTTCTAGAAGAAGACTTCCGTGCCCTCAGCATGGTTGAAATTACCGAATCCGAAAGGCCTCGGTCCTTCAGCACCTGGCTCTCAATAGCTATGCCGTTAAAACCAGAGACTGTAAAGCAGGATAAAAGATAGGACCTTGAGACAGAAGGTCCTCCCTCAAGGGTAGTCGCCAAGGGACGTCTGCGATGAGACGTACCAGATCGGCGTACCAGTGACGCCGAGGCCAATACGGGGCAATGAGGAACACCGGAATGTCCTCGGCCGCTACCCTGCGCAGCAGACGAAGAAGCAACTGCAGCGGAGGGTAAGCATATATCAAGCAATACTGACCCCACGAGGCCACCAACGCGTCCGAGGCATCCGCCCAGGGGTCCCTGGACCTGGCCACAAACCTCGACACCTTGCGATTGAGTCGAGACGCCATCAGGTCCACAGCCAGCGTGCCCCACCGCCGACAAAGGAGTTGAAACACCTCCGGATGCAAGGACCACTCCCCCTGGTCCAGGGACTGGCGACTCAGATAGCCCGCCTGCCAGTTTCCTACGCCCGGAATGTAGACGGCCGACAGGGCCGGCACGCTTCTTTCCGCCCACCTTAGGATGTGGGCGACCTCAGATGCCGCAGCCGAGCTCCGAGTGCCCCCCTGATGATTGACATACGCCACGGCCGTGGCGTTGTCCGACTGGATTCTGATCGAGTGGCCCTGTAGCCTCTTCGAGCACACGGAGAGACACAGTCTGATCGCTTGCAATTTCAGAACGTTGATTGGTAGACGAGATTCGTCTTGAATCCAGAGCCCGAGCCGACAGGACTCCTCAAACTCCTCCCCAACCCGTCAGGCTGGCGTCCGTCGTGACCACCGTCCACTGGATGGGGAGGAAGGACTTCCCGGCCCGAAGAGACGGGGATCTCAGCCACCACGTCAGGGACGCCTTGACAGAGTGACTCACCTGGATCTGAAGATCCAACGACAAACGGGGACTTGTCCCAAATAGACAGAATTCCCCTCTGCAATGCCAGAGTGTGTGATTAGGCATACGGAACAGCCTCGAATAAGGCCACCATTAGTCCCAGGACTCTCATGCAGAAACATATTGACGACCATTTTCGGGACGTCAGGACCCGTACTGCCGACTGAAGTGTTTAACTTCTCCGAGGGTAGAAACACCTTCGCTGCCGAAGTGTCCAGGATCAGACCCAGATACTCCAAACATTGAGTCGGGACTAAAACCGACTTCTGCATGTTCTGAAGCCACACGAAGTCCCGGAGGGTCTGACTGACTGTCACATTTTCCTCCAACTCTGAGCCATTTTCTGCTCTTAGAAGGAGATCGTCCAGATAGCCCACGATAACAATTCCTTGCTGTCTCAGCAAAGCTAGAACCGGGGCAAGCACTTTAGTGAAAACCCGTGGTGCCGATGCTAGGCCGAAGGGAAGAGCCACGAACTGATAGTGGACTTCGCCTATGGCAAAGTGCAGAAACATCTGGTGACTTGCGCAGATTGGAACGTGCAAGTAAGCGTCCTTGGTATCCAAGGACGCCAGAAAATCCCCTTGGTGGAGAGTCGCAATCACCGTGCGAATGGATTGCATCCGGAATTTTTTTCCTTCACATAGGCATTCAAGGCCTTGTGGTCCAGGATTGGCTGGACCCCGTCCTTCTTTGGGACAACAAACATGTTAGAGTAAAACCCCTTAAACCTCTCCTGTGACGGAACCGGCACAATCACTCCGCACCTGAGCAAATCCTGTACGGCCCCCAAGAGGGCCGCCCGGTGGGCAGGGAGGTTTGCGGGAAAGAACCTGTTTGGGGGCCACGAGCGGAACGCTATCCTGTATCCCGAGGTGACCACCTTGCACACCCACCGGTCGGAGATCGGGGAGGTTCACCGAACCGTGAACCTGCGAAGACGTCCCCCCACCCCAGAGTCGGGCAGGGACAAGACTTCATGCGGTGGCGGGCTTGGGAGCTTGCTTGGTAGGCTTACGCACCCAGAGATGCTTCTGTCACCCAGCCGCACTTTTTTCAGTTTGGGCTGGCTTACCCATGGATTCTGACTGACAAAAAAACTTCTTCGCCTGAAAGGAAGGGCCCGGCCTGCGGTGGGACTCCTTTCCCTTAACGGACTAAGGAAGGAAGGTGCTCTTACCCCCTGTGACATCCTTAATAATGTCATCCAGGGCGGCCCCAAACAGTCTACAGCCCTTAAAGGGCAAGTCAGCCAGGAGCTTTTTGGACGCTAGGTCGGCCGACCAGCATTTCAGCCAGATAAGGCGACGCAGCACCACAGCAGAGATAGAGGCCCCAGATATTAAAGGGTCCGCATCCAAAGTGGCATTGCACACAGACTAAACCCTGCGCAAGTTTGTGAGCCAGGGAAATGGTCTCAGGAGGGAGATTATGCTCCTGTACCGTCTGGTGCAAAATCTTTGCCCATCCTGTAAGTGTCGGAGACACAAGTGTCGCCGCCACTATAGGGCGTAAGGCAGACCCCAACAAGGCAAACATAGTTCTACTCGCCACCTCTGACCTCCTGTCAGTGGGATCCTTAAATGCAGGAGTCCCTTCCATTGGGAGCGTGATAGCCTTATTCAGACAGACGACCGGGGGTCGACCTCAAAGGGGTACCTTATGGCTAGGCTAGGCGCTGCGGGACCGCCAAAGTCTTCTGCCGCTTATCCAAGACTCGGTCGAAGGAATCTATCAAAAAAGGGCACATATGGAAAGACCTTTTTTGAAGAAACGGCTTTAAAAAGGAACCAAAGGAGACTGCCTCCACCTGAGGCTCCTCAGCTGCATCATTCAGCTTGAGAGCGTCCCTTCACAGCATCAATGAGTTCACTTACAAGCACCCCGTCAGTTACTGGTTCAGAACAGGGGTCTTCCTCTCAAGGAATGTCCTGTTCAAAAACATTAAAATCCTCAGAGCTAGGGTCCTGAGCAGCAGTAGCTAGGCCCATATCTGAGACAGAGCACTACCCAACAGGAGAATGTGTGGGGAGGGGGCGCTTTACAGCTCCCGTGCGTTCACACACCGCTTCCATCCTGACAAGGAATGATTCCAGGGCTGCCGACAACTGGTCCATAGGGACCGCAGGTGCAGGAGCACTGCCAGTTGCCTCTGACAAATGTGGAGAAGCAGGTGAACCAGACTCCATAATGCCACACTGAGACCTTACACACTATTACAGTGAATAATACAGTCCACCCACTGGCTGCGCTGAGGCTGAGGAGGGGATACCCAGAGGACTCGCAAACCCTTATAGGGACCGCTCAGTTCTGCTGTATGAAACCGTGCTGTCAGTGCGAGTGAAGGCTGAGGAGAGTGTGAGAAGATTGTGAGAAGATTTGCACCGCAACAGCGCCGAGAGAGGCCGAAACCGAAAGTGAAGGCTTCAAGAAAATGGCCGCCGGCCGCATGTAATACTGCGCCATAGATCCACGGCAAGATGGCCGCCGAGCGCAGGTTAAAATCACCACACAGTGCTAATGGCACACGCAATGAAGTCTCCAAACACCCACACATACCAGAACACTACTCCTCTCCCAGCACACAGACATGAGCGCCCACCGCCAGGCCAGAGTGACCCCCAAGTACCCCAACACAGCACAGCGCCAGTACAGGATGCAGAGAGCAGCATAACAGGGGGGAGACAGGGAGAAACCCCCCATATAAAGAAACACAGCCGGCATGTACTCACCTGCAGCAGGAGAGACTACTTACCCGTCCCAGAGGGACCCACTGGCTTGTTTCAGACAGACTTATCACAGAGTAGTACTGAGTAGCTGTCGGCCCGGTCCACCGCGAAAGATACAGACAGGTACTGTTCAATCTTGAGAGGACCGCAGGAGCATAAAAGCAACCCGGCCACCCCTGGAGTCATGGGGCATGTCGTGAACTGAGTCTCATGCACACAAGGCGGGGATCAGCATGCTCGGACAGGGAATACTACGAGGATACCAGTGAATCCAACCTGTTGCCCAGCCGACAGTTGATTGAAGGTCTCAAAAATAAAATAAAATTCCCAAAGGAATAAAATTAAAAAATAAAATCTTCCTGGAGACTGGCTCCTGAGAGAGCCACTTCTTCTGCTAGGCAGAAAAAAAAACTGAGGCTGCTGGCTGCAGGTAGGAGGGTTATGTCTGGAGGGACCGCCCCCTGGGCGGGGCTGTTCAGCTCTGGTTTTGTTCTAGAAGGTTTCTAACATCTAACATTCTGCCTAGATCTTCTCCTGCAAGCAGGGACATATACCCACACGTTTACAGTATTAGAGATGTGTCAGTCCATGGACGATAAGAGAAATAGGATTTTTTGTACTCACGGTAAAATCCCTTTCTCTGTCGTCCATGGACGTACACAGCTCCTTAAATCTTGACAAAGTGGGTTATGTTCCTGTTCTTAGGAGAGGACTAGGCAGAACATGTTAGTCATCTTAAAACATGTAACTTTAACAGAGTTGAACAGCCCCGTCCAGGGGGCGGTCCCTCCGGTCATAACCCCTCACCCAGCAGCATGCAGCTCAGGTCGTCAAAAAGCAGTACAAACTTAAAAAAGGAGGGGTGGGTGCTGTGTCCGTCCATGGACGACCGAGAAAAGGATTTTACGGTGAGTACAAAAAATCCTATTTTCTCTTTTCGTCCATGGACGGACACAGCTCCTTAAATCTTGACAAAGTGGGATGTCCCCAAGCAGTGTCAGAAAAAAACGAGGGGTGGGAACAGCAATCAAAAGAAGACTTAACTTCACAACAAACAGAGCTCCTCAACGGAGGAGTTGCAACCTCAAACAGCCGCCTGCAAAACCTTGCGGCCAAAGGAAGCATCCAAAGATGCACTCACATCAACCTTGTAAAACTTTGAGAAAGTGAACAGACGACCAGGTCGCCGCCTTGCACACCTGTGAGACAGATGCTTGATGTCGGAAAGCCGAGGAGGCACCAATTGCCCTGGTCGAATGCGCCGTGACAGGAAAGGGAGGCGCCCACCCCTTAAGGGCATAGGCCTTGATGACGGTCTGCCTGATGCACCTAGAAATGGTGGCCGACGAGACCGCCAGGCCCTTCTGTGGACCAGACACCGACACGAACAGCGAGTCAGATCTCTGTAACGGAGCAGTAGCAGACAGGTACACCCGTAGGGCACGTACCACGTCCAAGGTATGTAGCGCAGCCACATTGGGATGCGACGGCCGAGGACACAAGGATGGAAGTACAATGTCCTAGTTTAGGTGAAAAGCCGAAACTACCTTAGGAAGGAATGAAGGTTGCGGTCGTAGCACCGCTTTATCCTTATAGAGGACCAAATAAGGCGACTTGCAAGACAAGGCCGCCAATTCAGAAACCCTTCTGACTGATGTAATGGCAACTAGAAAGGCAACTTTCTGAGAAAGCATCAAGAGAGGAATCTCCCTGATGTTCTCAAAGGGAGGTTTCCTGAAGTACAGAGAGCACCAGATTCACGTCCCCCGGAGGAAGCAGTGGTCTAATCGGGAGAAGCACGTGTCGGACCCCCAGTACAAACGTACTTACTAGTGAGTGAGCCGCCAGGGGTCATTGGAAGAAGACAGCCAAGGCTTAAATCTGCCCCTTAATAGTGCTTAAGGCAAGTTTCTGAACCACTCCACGCTGTAAGAACAGCCGAATCCGAGAAACCGAATATGCCCGCGGGTGCCAATCCATCTCTTTGCACATAGAGATGTATGCCTTCCAAGTGCGATGGTAGATCTTCCGGGAAGATGATTTCCGGGCCCTCAACATGGTGGAGATTACTGAATCTGACAGACCACGATCCCTTAGTACCTGGCTTTCAATAGCCATGCCATTAAAGCCGGCGACTGTAAAGCAGGAGGAAGTATGGGACCTTGAGACAGAAGGTCCTCCCGCAATGGCAGCCGCCAGGGAGCGTCTACCAGTCTCACAAGGTCGGCGTGCCAGGGACGCCGGGGCCAGTCCAGGGCAAATAGAATTTACCGGAATCCCCTCGGCCTCCACTCTGAGGAGTAGACAAGGAAGAAAGTTCAGTGGGGGAAAGGCATAAATTAGCCGATAGTGACCCCATGGGGCCACCAACGCGTCTGCCCAGGGATCCCTAGACCTGGCCACAAACCTCGACACCTTGCGATTCGAGAGGCCAGGAGATCCACATCTGGTGTGCCCCATTTCTGACAAAGGATTTGAAACACCTCCGAGTGCAGCGACAATTCCCCTTGGTCCAGCATCTGGCGACTTAGATAGTCCGTCTGACAGTTTTCTACTGCAGGGGCACTAGCTGCTGCCTCTGGAATGTATGGGGAAAGTATACTAGCTTCAGACTCCATTCTGACCCACTGACAGACCTTAGGGACCAAGTCAAGACACTTGTGACAAAAAAAGTCCACCCTCCTAGCTGCGCTGACCGGGGGGATTACCCAGGGACTCACCACCCAGTCAAAGACTGCTCAGCGCCGTTTGTCCGCCTGCCTCACACACTGCGTGTGACTGAAGTGTTCTGTGAGGTAAATAGCGCTATTCGCGCCATTCAGGGAGTCTCCAGAACTAGAGGGTAAGCCATACAGTGAAAAAATACATCCAAAAAAAGTCACCAGTAGGTAGGATCAACCTAATAAAAATGATTCTTATGCCACAACTTCTTTACGTGTTGCACAACTCGCCTCTTGTAATCCCACTAAAACAGTTCATTAACTCTATGTTCGGCTCCCTTATCTGGCATTCTTCTTCGGCTAGGGTGAGATTGGAACAGCTTCAACGTCCTAAGGAGGCAGGAGGACTAGCACTGCCAAATCCCTGGCTGTACTACTTGGCCGCCCAGTTGCAACACATAGCTAGATCACTGAACCTGGCCCCCGACCCAGAGTTGAACTTGGTGGACTCCACCACCTCACTCATCAAATTTACGATTAAACAGGGAGTAGCGGAGGGGTTGGAAGCTTTGCGGATGGGTAAATCTAATAAACAGTACCCCACGTATAGCCTAATGCAAAAAATCTGGAATAAAGTCAGGACACTACAGCAGGTCACGGGGTTTACTAAATTCAGCCCTATATAGCACAATGACCGCTACATGAAGATAGGAAAACTACAATACAGTAAACGGTGGCAGCAGTACTGTAAGGTACCTGTGATAGGTAGTGTCCGAAGTGGAACTTGTGTGCTGAGGATTCAGGCGAAAATGTAGTCAGGCAGATTAGGTTGGCAACAGATCAGGCAAAATGGTATACGATCGAAATCCAGAGAGTGGTCAGGCAGGCAAAGGTCATACACGAGCTGGCAGTGAAGTACAAAATCAGCAGGCTGGAGAGTAGTCAGGAATTCAGGCAGAAGTTCAACACGAAAATCAGCTATTCCACACAAACGGGCGCTGAGAGATAGCATCACTTCCTTTTTAAGGGCTGCTTTGATTGAAAATTGTCCACAGCTGGCAGTAGGTGGGGCTGGTGAGTCCAAGGTAATGTTTAATACTGAGAGGACATTTCCAAAAGTCTAGATCTGCTCAGTAGTGCAACAGGTAAGGCTGCAGCTTTGGGACCAGGAAGATCCTGGTTCAAATACACCCAGGTACATGACAGGGCCCCCTCCCCAGTGGACCCCTCCGGGGGCCTAGCGGGGCTTAGTGGGAAAGGAGGCATGGAAGTCTCGAATAAGAGAAGGGGCATGCAGATCTTTGGCTGGAACCCAGGAACGGTCTGTGACAGGATATCCCTTCCAATGAACCAGATACCGAAGGCCACAACCCTGTCTTCTAGAATCAAGAATCTTGGAGACTTCAAACTCATTTTGTCCATCAACAAGAACAGGAGGAGGTAGCTGTTGCGTTCTGGAGTAGCGATTGAAAATTGCTTTTTTGAGGAGGGAAACGTGGAACACAGGATGAATCCGGAGAGAGGAGGGTAATTTCAACCGATAGGAGACTGGCCCAACTCGAGCAATAATTCTGTAAGGACCAATGAATCGAGGGCCCAATTTGGTAGAAGGTTGTTTCAGTCTCACATATTTGGTTGATAGCCAAACTCTGTCCCCCACCACATATGGAGGTATATGGCGTCTTCGTTTGTTGGAAAAAAGTGCATACTTGCCTGCTGACTTCCGTAGTAATAAGCAAATCTTTTTCCAATGTAGCAGAATATTTTTAACCCGCTGATCTGCTGCTGGTACACCAGAAGAAGGCTGAAGTAGGGGAAAAGTCTGAGGGTGATAGCCTAGGGCTGCGTAGAATGGTGTGGTATGAAGAGCACTGTGCCAACGGGAATTAATGGCGAACTCAGCTAAAGGCAAATACTCAGACCAGTTGGAGTGTAAGGCATTGACATAATGTCGAAGATAGGTTTCTAGGGTCTGGTTCATGCGTTCGGTTTGACCATCTGTTTGAGGGTGATGTGAGGTAGAGAGTGAAAGCGTTACTCCCAGTTTCTTGCAGAACGCTCTCCAGAATCGGTAAACAAACTGGGATCCGCGGTCTGAGACGACATTGGTAGGTATGCCATGATATCTCACAATATGGGAAAGGAAGAGAGTAGACAGTGCTTCCGCTGTAGGTAATCCCGGGAGCGGCACAAAATGAGACATTTTTGAAAAGCGATCCACTATGACCCATATAGCAGTCATGCCCTCGGACTTGGGTAAGTCTGTAATGAAGTCCATAGTCAAATGGGTCCAAGGCTGACGAGGTGCTGAAAGTGGTTGTAACAGTCCAGTAGGCAATGTACGGGGTACTTTATTAGCAGCACAAGTTGGACAGGCAGCCACATAGTCAGTAACATCCCTTTTCATATGAGGCCACCAGACATGACGCTGCAAGGTCTTAAGAGTGATGGTGACACCAGGATGACCAGATAAAACACCATCATGTGCCCAGAGGAGTACAGGTTTTCTGAGGCTAGGGGCTACGAACAGGCGACCTGGTGGTATCTTCAAGCCTTGGGGAACACAATTCTGGGTTTCTTGTAACTGTTGGGAAAGAGCCGTAGAGATCTGTGCGACAATTTTGTGAGGTGGGATTATATACTGCTCGGTAGGTTGGTCTTCTTCAGAGGTAGAAAACTGTCTGGAAAGAGCATCGGCTTTCTTGTTTTTATGCCCAGGAACATAAGAAAGAACAAAATTAAAACGGGAGAAAAACAGAGCCCATCGAGCCTGACGTGAGTTCAAACGTCTTGCAGTCTGAAGGTACAGTAGGTTTTTATGGTCAGTGAGGATAGAAAAAGGTTTGGGAGCCCCTTCCAGAAGATGTCGCCATTCAGACAATGCCAATTTGATGGCCAGTAGTTCTCGATTCCCAACATCGTAATTCATCTCCGCTGGAGAAAACTTTCTAGAAAAAAATGCTACTGGATGGATTCTACCAGACTTAGGCTGTCTCTGGGAGAGCACGGCACCTGCTCCTACCTAAGAGGCATCAACCTCAACTATGTACTGGAGATCGGGATTTGGATGCTGAAGAATTAGAGCTTTGCTGAACATGTCTTTTAATTGCTGGAAAGCCGATTCTGCTTCTGAGGACCATACCTTGCAATTTGTACCTTTCTTAGTCATAGCAGTAAGGGGGGCCGCAATGGAGGCAAAACCTTTGATGAAGCGTCTGTAGTAATTTGCGAACCCTAGAAAGCTTTGGAGCCCTCTTAAAGTGGTCGGTTGGGGCCATTGCAAGACAGCGGAAAGTTTTTGAGGGTCCATTTGGAAACCGGCAGCACTTATAATGTATCCAAGGAAAGGAATACGGCTTTGATGGAAACTGCATTTCTCAATCTTCGTGTAAAGATGGTTTTCTCTCAGTCGTTGCAATACCTGCTTTACATGCGAGATGTGCTCTAGATGAGTCTTGGAAAAGATTAAAATGTCGTCCAAGTAGATGATCACAAAACTGTTGCTGAAATCATGAAAAATGTCATTCATGAAACGTTGGAAGACAGCAGGGGCGTTACACAACCCAAATGGCATAACCAGATATTCAAAATGTCCATTACGAGTGTTGAATGCTGTCTTCCACTCGTCCCCGTCTTTAATTCGAATTAGATTATAAGCCCCTCGTAGGTCTAGCTTGGAGAAGATAATAGGATTTTTATAACAGCTTACCTGTAAAATCCTTTTCTTGGAGTACATCACGGGACACAGAGCGACATAGTCATTACTAATGGGTTATATAGATACCGTCAGGTGCTGGCACTGGCAACTTCCAAAACCGGAAGTACCCTCCCCTATATAAGCCCCTCCCATCCGGGAGCACCTCAGTTTTGTAGCAAAGCAATAAGTGTCCCCAAAGAGGGGCGGGAGCTCTGTGTCCCGTGATGTACTCCAAGAAAAGGATTTTACAGGTAAGCTGTTATAAAAATCCTATTTTCTTTCTCGTACATCACGGGACACAGAGCGACATAGTCATTACTAATGGGATGTCCTAAAGCAATGCCAAATGAGGGGGGGGATACACCATATATAAGCTGAGCGCTATCAGACATGAGGATCTTTTGCGGCCTGCAACACACTGCGCCCAAAGGCGACATCCTCCTGACTTCTAACGTCCACCTGGTAGAACCTAGTAAACGTGTGAACTGAAGACCATGTTGCGGCCTTACAGATTTGAGCCAGGGAGGCCTGGTGATGCACTGCCCATGAAGTTCCAACTGCTCTCGTGGAGTGCGCTCTAACTTTGAACGGAGGCGGTCTCCTTCTCAAGCCATAGGCTTGTATTATGACCTGTCGAATCCACCTGGCTAAAGTAGATTTTGACGCTGCCTGACCCTTTCTGGGGCCTTCCGGCAGAATAAACAAAGTATCCGTTCTGCGAATCTGAGCAGTGGCTTTTAGATAAGCTTTAACTGCTCTTACTACATCCAAAGAATGCAATAACTTTTCCTCTACCGAAGTAGGTTTGGGGAAAAAAGAAGGAAGAACCACATCTTGGTTCAAATGAAACCTCGATACCACCTTAGGAAGAAAGGCTGGCTGAGGACGTAATACTACTCTGTCCTTATGGATAACCAGATATGGCTCTTTACAGGACATAGCTGCTAATTCCGACACTCTTTTAGCCGAACAAATGGCTACTAGAAAAATCAATTTCCTGGTGAGAAGCACCAAGGAAATATGCTGTAATGGTTCAAATGGTTGTTTCTGTAAAACCGACAGAACCAAGTTTAGATCCCATGGACATATGGGAATATTAACCGGAGGACTAATACGCATCACTCCTTGTATAAAGGCTTTGACTAGTGAATGCGAAGCCAAGGGCCTTTGAAAAAATATTGACAAGGCCGAAATCTGACCCTTGATAGTACTCAAGGCAAGCTTCCTATCTACAGCCCATTGTAGGAAGTCCAGAATCCTACCTATTACGTATTTACGTGGATGCCATTTCTTGGCCTCACACCAGGCGATGTACGCCTTCCAGATTCTATAGTAGATCTGCCTGGATACCGGCTTCCTGGCATTGATCATGGTAGATACCACGGCATTAGAGAGCCCTCTCTTTTTTAGAATGTGGGCTTCAATAGCCAGGCCGTCAAACCTAGGGCTGGTAAGGAAGGGTGGTATATCGGTCCTTGCGAAAGCAGGTCCGGACGATGTGGGAGGGTCCAAGGACTCCCCACAGACATTTTTACAATCTCCGCGTACCATGCTCTTCGGGGCCACCAGAATCACTGGTTTCTTTTCTACCCTGATTCTGCGGAGTAATCAAGGTAACAATTGTGGCGGTGGGAATGCATATATCAGCTTGAACTGATCCCAAGGGAACACTAGGGCATCCGAGCCGCAAGCTAGGGGATCCCTTGTCCAAGAGACAAACCTGTCCACTTTTGTGTTGAATCTGGATGCTAGCAGATCTACATCCGGTGTTCCCCACCGCTGACATATTGTCCGGAAAACCTCGGGATGAAGGGACCATTCCCCTGGGCATAATTGTTGGCGACTTAGAAAGTCCGCCTTCCAATTCTCCACTCCTGGAATGAATACCGCAGATATGGCTGGGACATATCTTTCTGCCCATCTCAGGATGTAATTTACTTCCCTTTGGGCTGCACGACTCCTGGTGCCCCCCTGACGATTGATATATGCCACTGCTGTGGCATTGTCTGATTGAATTCTGACAGGGGACCCTTGGAGTTTGGATGTCCATGCTACTAGGGCATACCGGGCTGCTCGTATCTCTAAGAGATTGATGGGCAGGGCCTTTTCTGCATCCGACCATCTGCCCTGGAGAGACCATTGCTCCCGTACTGCTCCCCAGCCTATAAGGCTGGCATCTGTAGTGACCACCTTCCAGGAAATCGGACTGAAGGATTTCCCTCTTTCCAGATTCTGGGGAACCAACCACCAGCAGAGGCTCTTGCGAACGGAAGGGGACAAGGACATTGGTAAGTCCAGAGCCTGAACTTTTTTGTTCCAGGCTGACAGTATGGCCCTTTGCAACTTCCTTGAATGGAATTGACCGTAGGGTACTGCTTCGAATGATGCCACCATTTTTCCCAGCAGCCTCATGCACAGGCGTATGGATGGCTGTCTTTTTGAACCCACTAAGTGGATCAAATCTCTCAAAGACGACCCCTTTTCTTGAGGCAAGAAAATTTTTCTCTGGTCTGAATCCAGCCTTAGCCCCAAGTATTCCAGACTTTTGACTGGTTTTAGGGCTGACTTGTCTCGGTTGATAATCCAACCGTGATATTCCAGATACTTGATTGTCTCGTGAACAACCACTTCTAGTTTTTCCACTGAGTGGTCTATCAGCAACAAGTCGTCTAGATATGCCATTATCGTTACACCTCGTGTTCTTAGATTGGCCAATAATGGGGCCAGAATTTTTGTGAACACTCTTGGTGCTGTGGCCAGACCGAAGGGTAAGGCTCTGAACTGAAAATGGCGCCCTTCTACCGCAAAGCGTAGAAATTTTTGGTGAGCTGGAAAGATGGGAATGTGCAAATAAGCATCTTTGATGTCGATCGAGGCTAACCATTCCTCCCCTTGTAGGGCAGTGGCTACCGATCGGATCGACTCCATCCGGAAAGTCCTGATATGTAGGAATTTGTTTAGCCCTTTTAGATTTAATATGGGCCTCACGTCCCCGTTTGGCTTCGGGACTGTAAAGAGGTTTGAGTAAAACCCGAACCCCCATTCTTCCAGGGGAACCTCTATAATTACTGCTTGGAGCAATAATTGTTCTAGTGCCAACAGGAGGGATCCTCTCTTCTGGGGATCCCTTGGCACGTTTGACCTTATAAAGCGGGAAGGAGGGGAGTTTTTTAACTCCAATTTGTATCCCAGATTTACTGCGGAGAGCACCCATCTGTCTCGGATCGTGTCCCGCCAGGTCTCTGTGAACAACTGAAGTCTTCCCCCCACCCGATTGGGTGGGGGCAACCCTTCATGCATTTGACTTTGGGGGAGGTTTTGTACCTCTCCTGCTCCAGGGCTTCTTGTTACCCTGCAATTGTCCCTGATTTTTACCTCCGGGATTTGACCGAGGAGGCCGTCGGAACTGTTTCACAGCCGATGTCCTAGGGACTGGAGAAGCAGGCCTCTTAAAAGAGGGACCTCTAACTCTATTTTTAACCGGCAAAAGTGTACTTTTACCGCTGGAAATTCTCTGGATATATTTGTCCAGGTCTTCCCCGAATAAGCGTTCACCATGAAATGGGAAGCTGACCAGCAATTTTTTACAGGGAGCTTCAGCAGACCAGTTTTTGAGCCATAGAAGCCTGCGCATATGTACTACAGACAGCGTAAGGCGGGAGGCCTGATGGATTGAATCCTTTATAGCGTCCACCGCAAAGCATAAGGCTCTAGGTAGATCAGCTAGGGCAAGAGCCTGCTGATCTGGCAAGTCCCTCAAGACCTGTTTCAACTGATCCTTCACTGCTTGGCAGACCCCAATAGCTGCCACTGCTGGTTGTGTCACCAATCCTGCTGTAGAAAAAGCAGATTTTAATAAGGACTCCAATTTTTTATCTATTGGGTCCTTGAACATTTGGACATTATCCACCGGACATGTCAGTGATTTATTCACACAAGAGATGGCTGCGTCCACTGTAGGGACCCTCCATTTTCTGATGAACTTGTCCTCCATGGGATAGACCACCGGAAATCTCTTGGGGGGAGTAAATATTTTGTCAGGATGCTCCCAATCCTGGTAAATGAGCCCTTCCAGTAAAGGATGGATCGGAAAGGAACAAACAGTCTGGGGAGCTTTTAGCGACCCCAACGAGGAGACAGAAGTGGATGATGGCTCCGCAAGGGGCATTTTAAATGCTGATCGGACCATATTAGTCAGGGACTGAACCCATAACCTTTCAGCATGTGATGCTGACAACGGCTCTTCCACTGTTGATTCCTCTACAACCGAATCGACCTCATCCTGATCCCCTTCAGGTAGGTCGATCCCTGTATGGGACTGTTGCTCTGTTAACAGGCACTCTGAGGGAGGAGACGGAGATCGGGCGCTTTTCTCCTGTGACAGGGAAGCCGCGATCAATGCTGACAATCTCTCTTCCAGCCCTCCCAGAGCTGAGGAAAAAACCTCCTCTGTTACATACACAGGAGCAGGTGAACTGAGGACAGCCACAGTACCAGGTACTCCTGAGGGTGCTCTACGGTCACTAACCTCTGATTCTTCAGGGGAGACTGGTGCAGCCAAAGCATGCCCAAGATCCTCAGAGCCCGATGGAGACCCCCTATTCCTCCTGGAATTTCTAGTCCCGGAGTTTTTAGACGGCATATTTCTAAGCCACAAAGCTGAGGTATTCCAGCCGAAATACACCAGTTACTGATAATAGTCTAGCATAAATGCTGCTATAAGAAACAGTTGGTGTCTACTAATGTGCCTTTCTAGGGGATGCCTGTATCAACCGCTTGCTGTATGCCTTCTTTAAATGTTGCCAGCTCTGTCTCTGTACTTCATAGCCAGCTCACCACACAAAATTGTGGTTTTTAACATGCTGGGACGCCCGCACATGCGCAGAAGCGCTGCGGCGCGCACAGAGCGTCATCCCCCAGGCTCCGCCCCCTTTCCCAGCTCACCTCTATAGAGGCGCGTGCACGCGCACGCGCGCGGCCACGTGCGCCTTCGGCGCTAATTTTGAAAATGGAAACCAGGGACAAGAGCCAGGGCCCCTTTGCCGCAGGCCGGGGGGATGGACGAGCATTGCAACATGGCAGAGGAAGCAGTTTCCCATAAGAGAACTCACCATCTGCCTGGACTCGCTCTGATGAAAAGAAACTAGTCCACATGACAAGAAACGTTCCACAGCGGCCTCTAGTGGACAAACACAGGTACCGCAGTCTAATATATTAAATATATATATATATATATATATAAAAACATTTTTTTTTTTTCTTGACCACCATTAAAAATTATTACATTTTTTTTTAGTAGTTACAGGCATGCACAGAATTTTGCGGGAATACCATTAGGTAACAGACAGAAAGACAAATTAGGCTTGGGGGTCCCCCAATAGAACCAAGTTCCTGGGGGCCCCCACTTACCTGTTCCCCGCCGCAGGACTTTGTTTGGTCCACAAAAGCCCAAACTTCACCTATCACGGCAGGCATTGTAATCAAACCTTCAGGGACCGGGTTCCCAAGGATTCCACTCCCCTGGACCTGTATAGCACCCTGCACAGAAAACATCTTGGTCGTGGGTATGACCAGAGCTCTGGATCCCAGGGTCCAGCTCTCCTAAGAGAAGCATTACAGGCAAAACCTTGCTCTTCTCTGCAAGGCCCGGGTACCGACCGTTTAGCTATGAAGCTTTTTTGGTCGGATCCGGAATAGCTTACTGAGGCCCAAAAGAACCTGTACGCAAGCTCAGTGAAAAACACATGTTTCTTCTTGGCCAACACCTTAGACACTGGCAAAAAACTGAGGTGCTCCCGGATGGGAGGGGCTTATATAGGGGAGGGTACTTCCGGTTTTGGAAGTTGCCAGTGCCAGCACCTGACGGTATCTATATAACCCATTAGTAATGACTATGTCGCTCTGCGTCCCGTGATGTACGAGAAAGAAAACAGCCCCCTTAAGTACATCAAACAGTTCAAGAATAAGAGGCAAAGGGTAGGAGTCTTTTACAGTGATTTGATTTAACCCTCGATAGTCTATGCATGGTCGAAGACCCCCATCTTTTTTTTCAACAAAGAAAAAACCTGCCCCTACTGGAGAAGAAGAGGGTCGGATAAAACCTCTTTCCAAGTTGTCTTTTATGTATTCCTACATGGATTTTTGTTCAGGCAAAGACAGGGGATAGGTCCTTCCTTTGGGAAGAGGTGCTCCAGGAATCAATTTAATTGCACAGTCAAAAGAACGATGTGGAGGTAAAACCTCTGCCTTTTGCTTGCAAAATACGTCTGCAAGCGCATGGTATTCATGAGGCAAGGTAGATGGGATGGCCACGGAAGCCAACATACAAGCAGGAAGTCTTTTGGGTTGAGACAAACAGTTTGAATGACAGAACGACCCCCAAGAGGTTAGTTCTCCATTTTCCCAATCAAAAGAAGGGTTATGTTGTTGTAACCATGGGTAACCAAGGATAACAGGCAGAAGTGGAGAATCAATAAGAGACAAGACAACTTCCTCTTTGTGGAGTACGCCTACCTGAAGGGTGATTGTCATAGTCTCAAATTTTACAATGCCATCTCCCAAGGGTTGTCCATTCACGGTGGTAATGTTCAGGGGTCTAGATTTTGGAACAAATGGGATATTATTTTTTTTAGCAAAAGTGTAGTCCAAGAATATGCCAGCAGCTCCAGAATCCACAAAAGCCTCACAGGAGACAAGTTTAGAGGGTAAATGGATAATTGCAGGAATGGTAATCTTGGTCTTGGAGGATATACCTGTAAGGTCTAAGCCAGCTCCTCCAACACTGGTTAGACCCTGCCTTTTACTGGACGGGAAGGGCAGACAGATAATAAATGTCCTTTAAGTCCACAGTATAGGCATAGGCCCAATGCACGCCTCCTTTGTTTCTCAGACTCTGTTAGGTGGAGACGGCTTACATCCATGGGTTCCACAGGTGTCTGGGGTTCAACTGAGATTTCAGGTTCTGGCTGAGGTGGTGCTTGGAAGTTAGGGGCCAAACGGTAGACTGGCCGAGGAAACTTGCGAGTTCTAAGTCTCTCTTGGCATCTTTCATGATACCGGACATCCAGACGAACACAGAGCTCTATGAATTTCTCTAGGTCTTCTGGGGAATCCTTATAGACTAATTCGTCTTTGATGCGATCTGCAAGACCTTTTCGGAAGGCTGCACGTAATGCCCTTGAGTCCCAAGTAGTCTCAGCAGCAAGGGTACGAAACTCAATAGCATATTGTGCCACAGACCTGGTGCCTTGTTGCATGTCCAAGAGTGAGTACTCAGCTGCAGAAGCTCTATCTGGCTTGTCAAATACAGTCTGGAGAGAAGCCAGAAATTTGTCAGCGTCTTGCAGCACAGGATTATTGCGTTCCAGATAAGGAGAGACCCCGGCCAGGGCCTTCCCCTTTAACAAGGAAATTACAAAAGTCACTTTGGCAGAAGAAGTGCTAAAGGTCCCAGGGTTGTTGCGGAAATGCAAACGGCAAACATTTAAAAAGCCTCTGCAGTCCTCAGTATCACCACCAAATTTGTCAGGCATAGGAAATTTGGGTGGTACAGAAGAGGTGGGTTGGATCGTAGCAGGAGTAGGATCCAGAGTCTGGACCGTTGCAGAGGAAGCAGGCAAACAAGATTTAAGCATAGTACAAAGTTCATCTAACTTGGCGTCCAGGGAAGAAAGATGCTGTTCATGAGCTCCAATCAATTGTCCCTGACGTGAAATCGCCTTAACAATCTCAGCAGGGTCCACTGTCATTGTGGCCCGTTTGTAATGTAAGGTACCTGTGATAGGTAGTGTCCGAAGTGGAACTTGTGTGCTGAGGATTCAGGCGAAAACGTAGTCAGGCAGATTAGGTTGGCAACAGATCAGGCAAAATGGTATACGATCGAAATCCAGAGAGTGGTCAGGCAGGCAAAGGTCATACACGAGCTGGCAGTGAAGTACAAAATCAGCAGGCTGGAGAGTAGTCAGGAATTCAGGCAGAAGTTCAACACGAAAATCAGGATCAAAAAGCAGTCACAACACCCAGGGAGCTATTTCACACAAACGGGCGCTGAGAGATAGCATCACTTCCTTTTTAAGGGCTGCTTTGATTGAAAATTGTCCACAGCTGGCAGTAGGTGGGGCTGGTGAGTCCAAGGTAATGTTTAATACTGAGAGGACATTTCCAAAAGTCTAGATCTGCTCAGTAGCGCAACAGGTAAGGCTGCAGCTTTGGGACCAGGAAGATCCCGGTTCAAATACACCCAGGTACATGACAAGTACGGTGTTAACTACCTGTATCAAATATTCCGAAATGGAGAGCTGCGTTCATTTGCCGCTCTCCAGGAGGAATTTGGACTTGCTGGTTCCATGCTATTCTACTATGTCCAGCTCCAGCATGCGGTAAGGGCCGAAAATGACGTTGATACCTGGGTTCAGACTAAAGCTCCTATCTTTAACTACATGGCGGAGGTGGCATCGTATAAAGGCTTCATATCTTGTAGTTATGCTATGCTCCTTAACTTGTTTCTGCCTGATCTGACCCGGAAGGTGATAGCCCAGTGGGAGGGAGATGTTGGGCTTTTTAAGGAGAAACAGTGGGAGGAAGCACTTTTGTCAGTCTCTCAGTGTTCGCTGAATGTAGCCCAACGTCTGTCGCAGTTGTACATACTTCTCAGAGTTCACTATACGCCAGCCAGATTGGCTAGAATGGGGGTGCGTGATGATCCCTCCTGCACACGTTGCATGCGGGATCATGGCGACTTGCTACACTTGCTGTGGCGTTGCCCCAAACTTCATGCTTACTGGACGGGGGTGATGGAGGTCCTTAACCGAACCTTTCAGGTTCAAATTGCTAAAGAGCCCAAACCCTGCTTGTTAGGTATTATCGAGGGTGACACGCTTGAGGAGATGCCCAGACAGGCGATAGCTAGGGCCCTCTTTCAGGCCCGAATGCTGATTCTACGGCACTGGAAGTCAACGGAACCCCCTACTGTGAAGGAGTGGATAAAACAAATGGGTAACACCTTGAAGTTGGAAAAACGTATTTACCAACATAGAGGCAGTACAGTAAAATTTTCCAAACTATGGGATCCATGGTTGAGTGTGCCTGGGTTGGCTCCGGTGGAATTAGTACTGGATAGATTGTTATAAGTTTCCTAGTGCTCTTGCATCAGTAGCAGGGACCCAGTTAATTGGCTGCACTATTGTCTCAAGGTATTGTTCCCTGTCTTGAATGGGAAGATGCATATAATGTACATGTTTGTGTGAAATGTGCAGTATTTTCTGAAACTAAGCATGGTACAGGTTTAATGTATTATGGTGTTCTGATGCCAATAATGGATGTAACGTACTTTGTTTTTCAATAAAACATTTGTTTTGAGATAAAAAAAAGAAAAAATACATCCAGAATGGCCGCTGGACTCCGTGAAAAAAAGGACGCGAGCTACAAGAAAATGGCCACCCACAATGAAGACCTGCGCCACAGCGCGGCCACAAGAAAATGGCTGCCAATGGAATTTCTCAATGTAAAATAAAACCACCAGAAAATGGCGCCAGCGATACAAAAAATGGCGCCCGAGCACCTGAGGTGGACGAGAAGGCCACAGGGACACCGAGCGGAGGCTCCCCAGAAAACAAAGCACCTCCACAGAAGCGGACCCTGACAGCTGCACAGCCCCCAACCGGGATACGGAGACCCCCCCACAGGCACATCCCACCGACGCCGAGGCCCCGCACTGGGGAGGAGGAAAAGGAGGGGGACAGAGGGAGGGAAAGGGAGAACAGAGGACCCCCTAATGACCCTCTAGGAAGCCCAGCTGTTCCAAACTGACACAAAACAGGAGGAACTGTACTTACCCGTCCACGCGTGGACATGCTGGTGCGTTCCAGACAGACTCACCGCCGGACATACGGAGTGGCTGTCGGCCATGGCCCACTGTGACTGAACCCCGAGTAGGTCAGTCATATGTGGGCCCCGGAGCAAAAAAACTCACCGGCCACCCCTGGAGCAAACGGGGCATGTCGTGGCCAACCCAGCGCTCAGCTAAGGTCTGCTCACGCTCGAAGGCCGGACTGGGGAGACTACCAGGATCTAAAATATCCAGCTGGTCACCCAGCCGGCACTTAATAGAAGATCTCAGGATCAAAAAATAAAATATAATATAAAAAGTAAAAATTTCTGTAGGACTCTGGGCCCAAGGGGGAGCTAGGTCCATCTCCTCTACTAGGCAGGGTGAGGGCTAGGACTAGGCATGCTGCAGGGTGAGGGCTTATGACCGGAGGGACCGCCCCCTGGGCGGGGCTGTTAAACTCTGTTAAAGTTACATGTTTTAAGATAACCAACATGTTCTGCCTAGTCCTCTCCTATGAACAGAAACATAACCCACTTTGTCAAGATTTAAGGAGCTGTGTCCGTCCATGGACAAAAGAGAAAATGCTCAACTTCTCCTAAACGTCCGTTTACCAGCAGCAGTTTACATGAGGCCTTAAACTGAAAAGAAAGAATCTGAATTCAACAGTCAACAAAATTTTCCTCATCCGCATTTGTGTAAAACCTCTACCCTAAAGAAGTTCACCTTTTAACAAAAAATAATAAATGCAAATTTTTTTGCAGGTAAAAAAAAAAACATTTGCATTTATTTGTTTCTGGAGCCTCTAAAGCATTGCACCAGCGATCAAGATTGCTGGTGCCATGCAGGTCTCCTGCTTCCTCCCAAAGCCAGAGGTCACCACTTCGTGCCCTCAACCTCTCACCTGGTCTAGTAACTGCCTCCAGGAAGAGTTGAGGCAGTGCTAAGGTGTTGGTGTAGTCTGTTAGTTGGAAGAGCGTGTTGGAAAAGGAGCTGGAATGCCAGGCAGTGTGGAGACTGCTATGTGCCTTCCTCAAAATTTTGCTGTAGGAAACCTTCCCCTTTCCTATTTCATCCGCGCATCTCTTTCACTGTGAAACTCTTCCTGCACCCGCCACTCCTCACCACACCTGCAAGCCTAACCCCACCCCACTTCCGCTCATACCACCAAACTTGAACCCCAAACCTTACACCCACCTCTGCTTCCACCAAATCCCACCCCTCCTACCACCACACCTGCATATTTAACCCAACATCTTCCCATGACACCAGCACACCTAACCCCACAACTCCACAGTGATCTTCTCCTCACCCATATACCCAACTTTTCCCACTGTCACCAGAACATCTTCATGCTGAAAACCCAAACCTTCCCTGAGGTCACCACCATAGCTGTACATGTATCCTTCAACAAAGTCACCACATCACAAATAGGCATAACCTCCCATCCTTCCTTACCTCACTATCACATCCTCAGCCTTGCCTGCTCTGGAAGAATCACAAAATTGCTAGTTTCTTCAACATAAATGCCAGCATACATTAGCATTTGTATTCTGCTTCGAACATGAAGCATTTCTGACAGTTGTGGCAAGCAACGTAGATTCTATGGGACAACTTAGATTGAAACAAATGTCAAACATCATGATTACCTAGGAGAGCAGCAAAAATGGGGAAGCGGTTGGGATTGAGATCCAGTTGTTTAGCCACCTCGTGCATTAGATACTGGCTGGTTGTGATGCTTTTTCCATTGCGGCTCAGTTTGAGTGCGTGAGCACTGAAGTAATACGGTATATTGCACAGCGCATAGTCTGAGTCATAGGCAACCAGACCATGGAATCCATTTTCACGGCAAAAACTGATGACTTCTTGATGATGATCTTCAATGCTCTGTGCAACCTGAAAATAAAAAAAATAGAACATGGTTTTCAGTAAGACAAAGGTTCAGGACAATAATCAGCATTATGGTGAATCTAGCACCAGATGTATATTTTTTCATGTGTGGGCATTCTAAGATAAAGAGTAACACAATCTCTTAAACAAGTCAATGTTTAATACCCCCCAATAGGCCGATGTAATCTTTGCTCAGGACTCATCCAGGATCATCATCTAATTTTGGACTAAGGCAGCCCATAGATTAGTCCGTTCCGTCCGTCCCCATTCAAACAGCGAGCTGAATAAAAGAACTACCTTGAATCCCCCAACCACACCTATGATGTGGATGAGGAAGTCCTCCCCACTGAACTAGTGTATTCTGATAGTGGGGAGACTTCCCGCATTGTCAGTATACACTGATCAGCACTGTCGGCTATAGCCGGTTGTGTGACTAAGCAGAGAAAAATCGGACAGGTCAGTTGTATAGAGGTTAATTGGTAGATTGACTTTTGTACAAACTTCTTGCCCATACATGGATCGAAATTCAGCCGGTCCCTGCTCAACTGGCCAAATTTTGATCCATGTACAACAAGTTTAAAGCAGTTGTAAAGCTAGAAGGTTTTTCACCTTAAAGTGGTTGTAACGGTAGAAGTTTTTTTTTTTTATCTTAATGTATTCCATGCATTAGGATGAAAAAAACCTTCTGTGTGCAGCAGCCCCCCAATACTTACCTGAGCCCCATCTCGATCCAGCGATGTTGCACGAGAGACTCGGCAGTCCAGGACTTGCCCCCTCATTGGCTAAACCAGTGGCACCATTGGCTCCTGCTGCTGTCAAAGTTAGTGAGCCAATGAGGAGAGAAAGGGGGGTGGGGCTGGGCCGTGGTTCTGTGTCTGAATGGACACAGGGAGCTGTGGCTCGGCTGCCCCATAGCAAGCCGTTTGCTGTGGGGGCACTCAACAGGAGGGAGGGGTCAGGAGCGCTGAAGAGGGACCTGAGAAGAAGAGGATCTGGGCTGCTTTGTGCAAAACCACTGCACAGAGCAAGTAAATATAACATGTTTGTTATTTTTAATGAAAACAAACACGAGACGTTGGTTAATGCATTCTATGCATTAGGGGAAAAAACTTGTGTTCTGTAAAACTACTGCACAGAGCAGGTAAGTATGATATGTTTGTTATTTTGAAAATATAAAAATTGTAGCTTTACAATCACTTTAAGATGCTTTCTCACTGGAGGAGGCGAGATTGAGGAAAAATAGGATTTTTATAACAGCTTACCTGTAAAATCCTTTTCTTGGAGTACATCACGGGACACAGAGCGACATAGTCATTACTAATGGGTTATATAGTTACCGTCAGGTGCTGGCACTGGCAACTTCCAAAACCGGATGTACCCTCCCCTATATAAGCCCCTCCCATCCGGGAGCACCTCAGTTTTGTAGCAAAGCAATAAGTGTCCCCAAAAGAGGGGTGGGAGCTCTGTGTCCCGTGATGTACTCCAAGAAAAGGATTTTACAGGTAAGCTGTTATAAAAATCCTATTTTCTTTTTCGTACATCACGGGACACAGAGCGACATAGTCATTACTAATGGGATGTCCTAAAGCAATGCCAAATGAGGGGGGGGATACACCATATATAAGCTGAGCGCTATCAGACATGAGGATCTTTTGCGGCCTGCAACACACTGCGCCCAAAGGCGACATCCTCCTGACTTCTAACGTCCACCTGGTAGAACCTAGTAAACGTGTGAACTGAAGACCACGTTGCGGCCTTACAGATTTGAGCCAGGGAGGCCTGGTGATGCACTGCCCATGAAGTTCCAACTGCTCTCGTGGAGTGCGCTCTAACTTTGAACGGAGGCGGTCTCCTTCTCAAGCCATAAGCTTGCATAATGACCTGTCGAATCCACTTGGCTAAAGTAGATTTTGACGCTGCCTGACCCTTTCTGGGGCCTTCCGGCAGAATAAACAAAGTATCCGTTCTGCGAATCTGAGCAGTGGCTTTTAGATAAGCTTTAACTGCTCTTACTACATCCAAAGAATGCAATAACTTTTCCTCCACCGAAGTAGGTTTGGGGAAAAAAGAAGGAAGAACCACATCTTGGTTCAAATGAAACCTCGATACCACCTTAGGAAGAAAGGCTGGATGAGGACGTAACACTACTCTGTCCTTATGGATAACCAGATATGGCTCCCTACAGGACATAGCTGCTAATTCCGATACTCTTTTAGCCGAACAAATGGCTACTAGAAAAATCAATTTCCTGGTGAGAAGCACCAAGGAAATATGCTGTAATGGTTCAAGTGGTTGTTTCTGTAGAACCGACAGAACCAAGTTTAGATCCCATGGACATATGGGAATATTAACCGGAGGACTAATACGCATCACTCCTTGTATAAAGGCTTTGACTAGTGAATGCGAAGCCAAGGGCCTTTGAAAAAATATTGACAAGGCCGAAATCTGACCCTTGATAGTACTCAAGGCAAGCTTCCTATCTACAGCCCACTGTAGGAAGTCCAGAATCCTACCTATTACGTACTTATGTGGATGCCATTTCTTGGCCTCACACCACGCGATGTACGCCTTCCAGATTCTATAGTAGATCTGCCTGGATACCGGCTTCCTGGCATTGATCATGGTAGATACCACAGCATTAGAGAGCCCTCTCTTTTTTAGAATGTGGGCTTCAATAGCCAGGCCGTCAAACCTAGGGCTGGTAAGGAAGGGTGGCACATCGGTCCTTGCGAAAGCCGGACGACGTGGGAGAGTCCAAGGACTCCCCACTGAAATTTTACAATCTCCGCGTACCACGCTCTTCGGGGCCACGCTGGAGCCACCGGAATCACTGGTTTCTTTTCTACCCTGATTCTGCGGAGTAATCGAGGTAACCATTGGCGGTGTGAATGCATATATCAGCTTGAACTGATCCCAAGGGAACACTAGGGCATCCGAGCCGCAAGCTAGGGGATCCCTTGTCCGAGAGACAACCCTGTCCCCCTTTGCGTTGAATCTGGATGCTAGAAGATCTACATCCGATGTTCCCCACCGCTGACATATTGTCCAGAAAACCTCGGGGTGAAGGGACCCTTCCTCTGGGCCTAATTGCTGGCGACTTAGAAAGTCCGCCTTCCAATTCTCCACTCCTGGAATGAATACCGCAGATATGGCTGGGACATATTCTTCTGCCCATTTCAGGATGTAATTTACTTCCCTCTGGGCTGCACGACTCCTGGTGCCCCCCTGATGATTGATATATGCCACTGCTGTGGCATTGTCTGATTGAAATCTGACAGGGGACCCTTGGAGTTTGGATGTCCATGCTACTAGGGCATACCGGGCTGCTCGTATCTCTAAGAGATTGATGGGCAGGGCCTTTTCTGCATCCGACCATCTGCCCTGGAGAGACTATTGCTCCAGTACTGCTCCCCAGCCTATAAGGCTGGCATCTGTAGTGACCACCTTCCAAGAAACCGGACTGAAGGATTTCCTTTTTTCCAGATTCTGGGGAACCAACCACCAACGGAGGCTCTTGCGAACGGAAGGGGACAAGGACATTGTAAGTCTAGGGCCTGAACTTTTTTTGTTCCAGGCTGACAGTATGGCCCCTTGCAAATTCCTTGAATGGAATTGACCGTAGGGTACTGCTTCGAATGATGCCACCATTTTTCCCAGCAGCCTCATATACAGGCGTATGGACGGCTGTCTTTTTTGTACCCACTAAGTGGATCAAATCTTTCAAAGACAACACCTTTCCTCGAGGCAAGAATATTTTTCTCTGGCCTGAATCCAACCTTAGCCCCAAGTATTCCAGACTTTTGACTGGTTTTTAGGGCTGACTTGTCTCGGTTGATAATCCAACCGTGAGATTCCAGATACTTGATCGTCTTGTGAACGACCACGTCTAGTTTTTTCACTGAGTGGTCTATCAGCAACAAGTCATCCAGATATGCCATTATCATTACACCTTGTGTTCTTAGATTGGCCAATAAAGGGCCAGAATTTTTGTGAACACTCTTGGTGTTGTGGCCAAACCGAAGGGTAAGGCTCTGAACTGAAAATGGCGCCCTTCTACTGCAAAGCGTAGAAATTTTTGGTGGACTGGAAAGATGGGAATGTGCAAATAAGCATTTTTGATGTCGATCGTGGCTAACCAATCCTCCCCTTGTAGGGCAGTGGCCACCGATCGGATCGACTCCATCGGAAAGTCCTGATATACAGGAATTTGTATAGCCCTTTTTAGAATTAATATGGGCCTCCCGTCCGCGTTTGCTTCGGGACTGTAAAGAGGTTTGAGTAAAACCCGAACCCTCATTCTTCCAGGGGAACCTCCATAATTACTCCTTGGAGCAATAGTTGTTCTAGTGCCAACAGGAGGGACTCTCTCTTCCGGGGATCCCTTGGCACGTTTGACCTCAAAATGGGAAGGAGGGGAGTCTTTTAACTCCAAACTGTATCCCAACCCTACTGCGGAGAGCACCTATCTGTCTTGATCGTGTCCCGCCAGGTCTCTTGCGAACAACTGGAGTCCTCCCCCCACCCGACTGAGTGGGGGCTTCAATGAATTTAACTTTGGGGGAGGTTTTGTACCTCCCCTGACCCAGGGTTTCTCATTACCCTGCTACTGTCCCTGTTTTTTACCCCCGGGATTTAACCGAGGAGGCCGTCGGAACTGTTACACAGCCGATGCCCCAGGGACTGGAGAAGCAGGCCTCTTAAAGAGGGACCTCTAACTCTGCTTTTAACCGGCAAGAGCGTATTTTTACCGCTGGAAATTTTCTGGATATATTTGTCCAGGTTTTCCCTGAATAAGCGTTCACCATGAAATGGGACGCTAACCAGCCATTCTTTACAGGGAGCTTCAGCAGACCAGTTTTTGAGCCATAGGAGCCTACGCATATGTACTATAGACAGCGTAAGGCGGGAGGCCTGATGGACTGAATCCTCTATGGCGTCAACCGCAAAGCCTAAGGCTCTAGGTAGATCAGCTAGGGCAAAGCCTGCTGATCTGTCAAGTCCCTCAAGACCTGTTTCAACTGATCCTTCACTGCTTAGCAGACCCCAATAGCTGCTACTGCTGGTTGTATCACCAAGCAGATTTTCATAAGGACTCCAATCTTTTATCTATTGGGTTCTTGAACATTTGGACATTATCCACTGGACATGTCAGTGATTTATACATACAAGAGATGGCTGCGTCCACTGTAGGGACCTTCCATTTTTTTTTTTTTTTTTTTTGATGAACTTATCCTCCATGGGATAGACCACCGGAAATCTCTTGGGGGAATAAATATTTTCTCAGGACGTTCCCAATCCTGGTAAATGAGCCCTTTCAGTAAAGGGTGAAGTGGAAAAGAACAAACAGTCTGGGGGCTTCTAGCGACCCCAACGAGGATACAGTAGTGGTTGATGGTTCCGCAAGGTGCATTTTTAAATGCTGATCGGACCATGTTAGTCAGAGACTGAACCCATAATCTTTCAGCTTGAGATGCTGAGAAAAGGGTTCCCCCACTGTTGATTCCTCTATAACAGAATCAACCTTATCCTGATCCCCTTCAGGCAGGTCGATCCCTGTATGGGACTGTTGCTCTGCTAACAGGCACTCTGAAGGAGGAGACGGAGATCGGGCGTGCTTTCCCTGACAGGGAGGCAGCGATAAATTTTGACAATCTCTCTCTAATCCTCCCAGAGCTGAGGAAAAAACCTCCTCTGTTACATACACAGGAGCAGGTGACTGAGGACAGCCACAGTACCAAGTACCCCTGCGGGGTCTCTACGGTCACTTACCTCTGAACTTCAGGGGAGACTGGTGCAGCAGGAGTATGCCCAAGATCCTCAGAGCCCGATGAGACCCCCTTCGCTTCCTGGAAGATTCAGTTCCGGAGCTACTGGACGGCATATTCCTAAGCCTAAAGCTGAGGTATTCCAGCCGTAATACACCACTTTTACTGAGAATAGTCTAGCACAATTGCTGCTATATAACAGTTGGTGTCTACTAATGTGCCTTTCTAGGGGATGCCTGTATCAACCGCTTGCTGTATGCCTTTAAATGTTGCCAGCTCTGTCTCTGTACTTCATAGCCAGCTTACTGCAATAATGTGGCTTTTTAAAAACCTGCTGGGACGCCCGCACATGCGCAGAAGCGCTGCGGCGCGCACAGAGCGTCATCCCCCAGGCCCCGCCCCTTTTTCCGGCCACCTCTATATATAGAGGCGCGTGCACGCGCACGCGCGCGGCCACGTGCGCCTCGGCGCTAATTTTCAAACATGGAAACCAGGGACAGGAGCCAGGGCCCCCTTTGCCGCAGGCCGGGGGATAGACGAACACTGCAACATGGCAGAGGAAACAGTTTCCTGTAGGAGAACTCACCAGCTGCCTGGACTTTGTTCTCTGAGAAGAAACTAGTCCATATGACAAGAAAAACATTCCACAGCGGCCTCTAGTGGACAAACACAGGTACCGCAGTTTAATATACTAAACATATATAAAAAAAACATTCCTTTTTTTTTTTTTTTTTTTCTTGACCACCATTAAAAATTATTACATTTTTTTAGTAGTTACAGGCATGCACAGATATTAGCGGGAATACCGTTAGGTAACAGACAGAAAGACAAATTAGGCTTGGGGGTCCCCCAATAGAACCAAGTTCCTGGGGGCCCCCACTTACCTGTTCCCCGCCGCAGGACTTTGTTTGGTCCACAAAAGCCCAAACTTCACCTATCACGGCAGGCATTGTAATCAAACCTTCAGGGACCGGGTTCCCAAGGATTCCACTCCCCTGGACCTGTATAGCACCCTGCACAGAAAACATCTTGGTCGTGGGTATGACCAGAGCTCTGGATCCCAGGGTCCAGCTCTCCTAAGAGAAGCATTACAGGCAGAACCTTGCTCTTCTCTGCAAGGCCCGGGTACCGACCGTTTAGCTATGAAGCTTTTTTGGTCGGATCCGGAATAGCTTACTGAGGCCCAAAAGAACCTGTACGCAAGCTCAGTGAAAAACACATGTTTCTTCTTGGCCAACACCTTAGACACTGGCAAAAAACTGAGGTGCTCCCGGATGGGAGGGGCTTATATAGGGGAGGGTACTTCCGGTTTTGGAAGTTGCCAGTGCCAGCACCTGACGGTAACTATATAACCCATTAGTAATGACTATGTCGCTCTGTGTCCCGTGATGTACGAAAAAGAAATCTTCCTCCTGTATGCAGCAGGCAGAAGACATACTTCTCCCAGACTGCACCGCTCATCCTAGAGACAGTTGCTTGCCTGAAAATCAAGAAATGCTTTTTAATGATATACATTTTAAATGAAAAGTTCCCTTATTTTCAATCCAGTGACCCCAACAAAAAAAAACAAAAACAAAAAAAAAGATACACAGATTTTGAGCCCTTCACTAGTCTCAAACTGAAAAAAAAAACGGTTTGGGTTTTAAATACACTTTAACACAAGCAACAATGTACTTTAAATTGATAAATTGGAAGCCCAAACCAACATGATGTACACAGGTGGCCTAGGTTTGTGGTCAGCAAGTCTTGCCGTGAAGTCACACACAGGACAGCCAGCAGAATAACCTGTGTTCAGCATTTATTAAATATGCCTGCTCATACTTGGAGTACTTCCCAGTACTAACTTTATCCAGATTGTGAGACAACAGTCTATTTTACAGAATTCCAATAAACCAGGGTGGTATTTAGGGCGGCCATACAACTTAGGGCGGCCATACATCAAAATCCGGTCAATTCAGCAGGCACTAGCCAAGTTTTGATCCATGTTTTCGACTTGTGTACAACCAGTAGGGCTGGGAAAAAAAATCGATTTTAATCTTGAATCGAGTTTTAAGTTCAAATCGATTCAGATTTGAAGAAAATCGTTTTTTTTTTTTTCAAAGTTTCCGTAGCAGGGCTGCAGGGGGCGTATCCGGAATGGCACTGGACGGCGTTACCCCAATTACATCTACTCGCCGTAGTAATGTAACACTAACAAGCCGCCGTCTGCCTACCTGATCAGCGTGTCATGCAGACAGACGGCGGCCATTGCAGTGTTCAAAAGCCGCGCCTCCCGAGTCCTCGTCGTCTGTGATAGGCGGAACACTCAATTTCACAGCAGGCAGTGTTCAGCCTATCACGGACATCCTCTCATCCTCGTCTGTGTTATGAGGATGAGCGGATGTCCGTGATAGGCGGAACACTGAATGCTGGGAAATTGAGTGTTCTGCCTATCACAGACGAGGAGGAGGCGCGGCTTTTGAATACTGGAATGGCCGCCGGTGTAGCAGTAAAATCCGTATCCCATGAAAATCTGCATCAGGTACGGGCACAGTGATTGAAGCACGGGCACAGTGAGGCATTGGGCACAGTGAGGCACGGGCACAGTTCAAATCAACTAAGAGTAACCTCAAGATTTTTGGTTGTATTAGCTAAATCCAAATACAGTATTAATAATTTGGATGTTTAACAATCTTTGTTGCACACGGCACACTGACTTTGCAGTTAGAGAAAGGGTTTGCCTTTGAAATTTTGTTTGTTGATGCACTTCAATTAATATAATTTAAAAAAAAAATCGAATCGTAAATCGAGTTTTTTTATAAAAAAATCGCAGATTTTTGTTTGGGGGGGAAATCGCCCAGCCCTAACAACCAGCCTGTCAGGTTTTTCCCAAACAATCAGTTCTGCTGGCTATAGCCGGAAGCATTGATCATTGTATTCTGGCGGTGGAGATTCTCCCCGCTGTCAGAACACAATACCACAGCAGGAGAGACCCACTGATGGAATCCTTGAAATTGAAAGCTCAACAGTGGACTGATGTTGTCCTCCTAAGTGCTATATGCAAGGTGCACTAGATGTTGGTGGCATCCATATTAAATCCTGGCCTCGTGACTCGTGAGCAGGTTGCACTCATTCGAAAACGTAACAGGGAACTCCCAGACGGGGAGACTTCCTGTGTGTGAAAGGACTCCAGATCCACTGAGGCCCACAGATGGAATCCTTGAAATTGAAAGCCCAACAGGGGACTGATGACAATCAGCAGCAGCATGAGAACTGTGCAAAGGGCAATATTGTGCTACAATAACCTCACTTCACTATGTAAATGGGAAATCTGACTAGTTGCTACGTGTTATTTATTACCATCTGAGCATTATTCTAGGGTCTTATTTCATTGGAAGGATGACAATTTTAGGAACACTTGCATTTCCTGCTTGCATTACAGTATTCTATTATGTAGCTACTTCAGTTAAAGTGAAACTAAACCCTCCTTTCCTTTGCAGCCAAGGAAGCTGCCATCTTGGCATCTGTCTGATCTACAACTGTCATTGTGCTGCACCTGTGATCAATAACACCACCAGCCATTTGATGGTTTGATAATTTTGTTGAGAGCACAAGCAAATGTGACAGTTAGCATTCCCATAACTGTTTTTTGCAACTGTTAAATCAATGGGTTTAGTTCCGCTTTAAATAAAACTCTGTAGCAGAATAAATCTTAGAACGCCCGATTTCTTCTGGCACATTTCAAATGTTGCTTACACTTAAACACACACACCCAACCTTGTTTTCAACTGGACTTCTAACCAGGGTGATACAGGAAGCATAGTAATCTCTAAAGGAAATTGAGATCACCAATACGTTACTTATCTAACTGGCTCACTGGAGCTATGCAAATAATTACACAGTGCAACAGCCAAACAGTGTGCACACAAACAGTTCCTTTAATACAAGCAAGAGTGCATTATAGGTCTGGGGAATCTATCCATTTGCTAGACAGCAGAAATAAATACATAGGCCCCCTCCAATGTGTGTCAGCAGAACCTACCTGATGATGAATAAAGTTGACCATACATGGATCTGTTTTTTCATTCAACCAGCGGGTTAAAAAAATATTTTCCACACAAAAAATGCACCCAATTTGCACCGTTCAAAAAAAAGAACAATAGTCTGTCCTAAAAAAGGTTACAGGAGTTACTTTGGTGCATTTTTGGAGCAGAGGGCAGCTCATTTAATTGAATAATGTCACTCCGAAAATATGGCAAAATTATAATGTGCAAAATAAAAAAAAGTGATGCTCCATCCTGGACAGACGCACACAAAAAAAAAAAAAAAACAAACACCTCTGTTTGCCCAATCTGATTCCCAGAAGGTCCACATAGCAACCAAAAAATTTGCATTTTTAGAAAACTTTTCTCATTGTGCCGTCCCAGACAGCAAGCAATCGAGCTGCAAGTTTAAAAATGACTTGCTAAGCTATTGCTAGACTTGCCAGGCTTCACAAGTTGCAGCAAGTCCGCACTGCATGACTCCAGATCAACTTTCTTTGCAAACATTCTGCAAGTTCTGGTTCAGTTATGTTGTGCAATAGTCATCCCACCACAAGGGGTCACTTTGGCTGAATTTTTATGCTGTAGACATGCAGAGCTCTTGCTGAAGACTCACCACTGCAACTTTTCTCTTGCTAGAGACGGCGTTAGAGGCCATTTTATTGAAAGTTGACATGTGTACGTGATTTTTAAATATGAGGTCTTACAACTTAGCAGGTCACACAAAGTTAAATTATGCTACCTACACAATTTAAGTGGGGCCAATATATACTGCCAGAAGTCTCACCTACTCCCACCTAATAACACCCTGACCCAAAAGCTGGCTGCTTGGCAATTTACCAATCATCAGATATTGATTATTACAGCAAGTTATAAAAACCCAAAACACACAAGAGATCAATAGCTGCTGACTGGCAACTGATGCCAATAAAAGCTGCCTTGAGCATTATTGGACTTATTTAACAAGCCAGTGCAAACAGGGCCAATAATAGAAGCACATCAACCCCCAGCAACTACTCCAATGTGTGTTTACAGAGGTCAGGTCAATGTAGTATTTTGCCAATTGGCCTCTTTGGGTTACTGTACTTGGCTCACTCTGGTCAGTGCCTTACAGCATAGGAACATTCCATTCAGATTCTAAAATGTAACACAAATACTGTAAAATACATTTAGGCACTTCCTGCAATAGGAATTTTGGTTTTGGCGAGATACTCCAAGGGTTAAAGCGGTGTTCCCACCCAAAATAGAAAAACAAATAAAAGCCAGCAGCTACACATACTGCAGCTGCTGGCTTTTAATAATAGGACACCTTCCTGTCCTGGAGACCAGCAATGTCGGCACCTGCAGCTGAAGTTCCCATTAGCTGTTGCGAAAAAAATAAAACCACCACTCTCACTTAGGAGGATACCGCATCGACTTGATGCTGCATCTGTCCTCTGCACTGAAAACTGAGTGATCAAAGATCATTGATCGCCAAGTTCTCAGGTCCCTGGCAGTCACCAGCTTTGTGTTCTGCCCTTCCAGCGCTCACTGGAGTTAAGGGCTGTGGAGGGGACTGGAGGGGACAGGAGGGGCTAGCTGGTTAACTACCGGTCAGGCATCTAGGCAGATCCAGACATTAAAATCAGGATCTCTCTAGAGTCTGGATCGGCTGAGTGACGTCAGTCAAACAGTGGACTTTACCCTATTGTCGGGTGAATACGGGTCACAGAAGAAAAGAACAAAGTGCACTCCTGTGACCTACAGGAGAAGTATGGCCAAAAGAGCTTGGGCCCCACATCTCTTAAAAGTGTCAGTAAACTCCCGCTGTAATTTTTACCTACAGGTAAGCTTACAATAAAGCTTATTTGTACGTAAAATGAACATCTAAAACGTGCACGGTTTATGTGATATTCCAGTGAGCAGCAGCAGCAGCAGGTGACAGCACTGGCACATGCGTGCTGAAGGAACGGTATACCCGTGCTTTTCTTTCAGAGCTATGTGCCATGGCATGCGTTTGCAGGCTGTGGCCGCTTGAATGTCCGCACCGCAATGCAACGTTACTCCCTCGAGGGACGTTACATTGCGGTGCAGACATTCAAGCGGCCACAGCCCGCAAGTAAGAATGGGGAAGATGGAATCCCCTGCAGCAGTGACTGTGCACCACTAGAGGGCTTTGTTTCAAGCTAAGTCTTTCATAATGTGCCAGTATGCGATGCATACTAAATTATTACAAATGACATATGAAAGAAAAAAAAAAAACTGCGTTTGAAAGATCGCTGTGCAAATATGTTTGGGTGTTCCAAGCAATTTTCTAGCTAAAATTACAGATTTTTACTTGTAAACAACAAATGTAAAAAAAAAGCCAGGGTCAGCAAGTGGTTTAAGCAGTATTTACCCAAAAATCAAATCTAATATATAGCAGCTTACCAATCATTAAATGTGATGGCTGCATTAGTTTTCATAAGACACTTCCTGTCTAAGGCCCCTTTCACATGGGGTGGATCCACTCAGTGGACTCCACTAGCTCAGCGGGAGGTCGCTCCGTTGATCTCCACTGAGCCGGCGGATAACAGGTCTGTCTCTGCTCACCGAGCGGGGGAGGGACCTGTCAGAGCCCTGCTAATTTCTATGGGGAGATCGGAAGAAAACGGACAGCATGTCCGTTTTAATCAGATCCCATCCGATTCGATCCGCCAGATGGGTGGCGAACGTACTCGCCATACATCTGTTTTGAGCGGATCGGATTGGATGGCAGACAGATGTCAGAGGACACATATCTGCTGACATCCGCCTGCCCATAGGAGTCAATGTGTGGCCCCCTCGGATCTGTGCGGGCTTATCGTGTAAAAGGGGCCTTAGGGTGTCTCCACTCCAGATGGGAGGAGCTAAAAGACAGCCCTGGGCAGCCATACTGTCAATCTGGGAGAAGGGTAGCGTTAGATGCACTAGAAGGTTTGGATGACTTGACTAACAAAATTAAAGCAGAATCCCAGCTAATAATTTTAAAGCTGTTACACAGGTTTTATATAAATGAATAAAAGTTGATCATTGTAAGCACCCCAGTCAGAGTTAAACATTTTGTCTCAGTCCTCTAACTGCCACTTTTGCTGGACAGCTTTGTCTGGTAAATGAAGTTAAAAACATACTTACTGGCAGGATCACAAGGTAAAAATAAACGTTTAAAAGCTTAAAAAAAATAAATAATGCAGGCACTACATCCATCTAAAGCTGGCCACAGACTGTTTCAAATGCCTCTGTACATTTGTCCTCAATGCATTTTTTTGCTTTCCAAAAAATGCTTCTAAACTCAACTGCCTAGAAACGACCCGGTGTACATGTACTGATAAAATAACAGAGAGCTCAGGAGAAGCTGAAAAAAAAAACTGCTCCTAAATGTCTGTTTACCAGCAGTAGCGTACATGAGGGCCTTAGACCAACTGCTGTCAAACAGACGAGCAGGAAAACTTTTCTCAGCCTAGGTTCCTACTATTGCGATGCGGGAACCAGCGCGATTCCTGTGCCGGTTCCCACATCGCATCTCCCTCACAGGCAGTTCACACTGCTCTCTGCGAACCTCTGCAGGTGACTGTCAATACAAAGTTAATGACACCCCCAGATCGGTTTGCAGATCTCAGTGCGAACTGTGAATTCGGACAGGAATTGGATCGCATGGGTGTGAACTCCAGTGCAGGGGGAAAAAAAAAGGTTCCTGCGCCTTTTTCGTGTGAATCCAATGCGAGTTAAGCCTTGAAACTGTATGGCAGATTTTCCATTGCACAGACATCGCATGTGATCAGCACAGCAATGCGGTGCAAATTACATGCAATATCTGTATTCGCAATAGAAACGGATGATCTGTGTATTCTGACAGTCCCAGTGTCAGAATACAATGTGTCGATCCATCTATGATCAGCTGTAGAATCGTCTTATGCCTCGTACACACGATCCAAAAATCAGACTACTTTTTTCGCTTGCTAATCGCAAGTAGAAATTTAATAGGGTACTAAATTTCCGAAAATTCTTGTACGACAGAATAAAAATTTGTAAGCTGGCATGTGTTGTAGTGTATTTGTATTGTATTTTCGGAGAACAACTGTACTGATTAAAGGAAAATCGTAAGACCTGGTATCATACGAGAATTTTTTTCGTGCTGGTCTTATCGGATAATATTGGATGAACTGTCGTGATTGGCTTTCGAAAGCCTTTTGAAAGTGTACAAATGATTAGATTATCATACAATCGCTTCGAAAGCGGTATTTTTCAAATGATTTCGTATACACTGCTCCCAAAATGCCCTGCCCATTTAAATGAATGGGCAGCGCTGCCAAAGCGCCTGCAGAGCTCTTCGGCAGCACTGCAACATGGGTGCCATTAACCCTTTTTTCGGCCGCTAGCAGGGGTTAAATGCTCCCCGCTAGCGGCCGAAAAGCACTGCTATAACAGCGGTAAAGAGCTGCTAAAACGGCGCTTTACCGCTAACGCACGTACCGCCCCAGTGTGAAAGGGGTCTTAATGCTTGGTACACACGATGAGATTATCGGAATGAACGTCTGTTTTGTTCGCATGCTATTCTCAAATGAAAAATGAAGCCGTTTACTACAGTTACGAAAACTCCTACGACAGAATAAAAATTTGGAAGTGGTGTAATGTATTGTTGTGTGTTTGTATTGTATTTTCGAACAACAACTGTACTGATTAAACGAAAATCATACAATCTGGTATCATATGAGAAAACTCTTCATGCTTGTCCTATCGGAAAATATCGCATGAATTGTCGATCGGCTGTTGAAATAGGTACTTTTTGTATGGTTTTCTGATCGTGTGCACTGGTACAGTACAACTATAGTAAAGTGGTCCTTTTATAATACCCCCACACTTGACTTTTCTCCTTGATCTAGAAATCTTTCCTGCGACATTGTCCCAGCCAGCTCTGCTTTATAATGTGCATGCACGCCAAGATCACACTCATTCCTATGGGTAAGCCGTACTCATGGAGGCCTTCAGCAGTTTCCTGGAGAAAGGCTGATCTAGAATAATAAATGGGACTGTGGCCCATGTGTGCAGTATGAAGAGGGGCTGGCCAGGACAATGTCAGAGGAAACAAATCACTGGATTGGGGTGGAAGGTATTCTTCCAGGTAGGATGTACTCAGAAGTAATTAAATAACTTCACTTCTGCTGTGTTCTAAGGGTGCTCTGCAAGATAAGAGGTGAAAGCAGGAGTAGGATTTAGCCCTAAAGTCAGAAAAATCGCATCAAATCTGGCTAATAAAGTGACAGTCAGCCCTAGGGGTGACTTATAAAAATATAAGATGGCTAAGTGGTTTGCTTTAAACAAGAAGCAGAGAAATCAGACAAAGAAATCGCTTCAGAACAAGGGTTAATGGATTATAAAACAGCCGTCATCTTTCCCATCCACCACTATGGTGTAATCTCATAAAGAGAGCGGCCAGCAGCACCATCCTGATAATCCTAAACTCCAGTTACTAATCTCTGATCCGAAGGTCACATCCTATAGAGAGCTCATCAGGATAAAGAAACACTGGAAGCCTGCAGTTATATCCAAGGCTCATGCAGACAACATGGAAAGGCACAAGGCCACAATAAATGAATCAACAAGCCCACCCCCTAATAAATTCTATGGAAGGGTCAAGACCATCCACATTTCACAGTACTGTACACACATCCACACATGATGGCCTGAATACTGGGATGGCATCATACACTTCATATTGAACACAGCTGAATATTCCTGTAAACCACAGATAGATAAGCTGCCTAACTTACTATACAGAATGTCTGGCGAAACGCATGCCAAAACCACGGTTTCCAAAAGAGACTCTGAAAAGCCATGCAAAAGCTAACCACATACATTTCAATGTGTATGCACATTCCCATTTCATGAAAAAGGAACCGAACCTGCTCTTATTGCACCCAAAAATCATGTACAGCATCACGGATTTCTCTACAATTTAAATCTGTCTTACAATTTAAATCCGTTTTAGGATTTAAATCTTAAGAGCCGGTTCACACAGGGGCGACTTGGGATTCGACTTCAAGTCGCCCCACATGAGAAAATCAATGTAAGTGAATGAGAGCCGTCTTAATGCACACTACTAAAGTCGCTCCGACTTCAGAAAAGGTTCCTGTACTACTTCAATCTGACTTCTAGGCGACTTGTACCCATTGATTTCAATGGAAGTCGCCTCCAAGTCGTATTCCCTGTCTTAACTGAAGCATCGCTCAAGTTGTGTCCAAGTCGCCGCGCAAAGTCGCGCAAAGTCGTGTTGTCCCTGTGTGAACCCGCTCTAAGAATTGTAGACATTTCTGTTTTTCAGACGAACCGAAAGCCAACTAGGCCTCAATTGTACGGCGGTACATAGGTGGAAGTAACGAACTCTGAACCTACTCTCTAAGCCACATTCTAAGCCCACATTCTAAGCTGAATCTATCTAGCCCTGTAAAAAATAAATAACAGAAATGGCTATACTTACCGATTCTGCATCTATAGACTTACTATGGGGTAAGGCGTGTTCGCAGCTCGACATGTCTGAAGTTTACGCTGTGCAGCGCTAATCAAAGGTAGTGAGACATTTTCCAATCTGTGCAGCCGCGGATAGGGAAATGTCTAACTGCCTGTGAATAGCGCTGCGCAGTGTAAGCTTCCTGGTGATCTCGGACATGTGGAGCTGCGAACACGCCTTAACCCAACCTTACTATGGGGCCTCTGTTGTCGGCCGACTCTCCTACACACTGAAGCCACCACTGGCAGCTCAGCCTAGGACCGGCGTGGTTGCAGCACAGGTAAGTATAGTGATTTTTTTTTCTTTACAGGGTTAGATAGATTAGGCTTAGAATGTGGCTGAAGGTAGGTTTAGAGCTAGTTAGGTTTTGCCTTTACTTCTACTTTAAGTGTTCATACATGCGAAGGATCAGGTTTGCCCACAAGGGACGTACAAATGTTCCATGCATTTGCATGGCATGCAGGCGGTCTCATTGATATCTATAGGGATGTAGTGGCTGCCACTGCTCCCAATTTGACAGCTGTGTGAGTGCGTGTCCCTGAACTCACACTGTCTGCATTCAGGGACACGCATCTGCACAAATGTCAAACTGGGAGCAGCGACTGAGTCCATGCAGTCACTGCGTCCCAACAGACATGAATAGGACTGCCTCTACATAGATGCACAGAACATCTGTACAACCTGTTTGGGGAGGGGGGGGGGGGGAACAGGGGAACAGCCCTGCACACGGATGTTTGCTTAAAGCCGGCTATAGATTGATATAAATTCAGCTGGTTTAGTGGGTTCCATCATGGATCTATCAATTGGCTTGTGTACAACCAGCATGTCAGGGTTTTCCCAAACAATTCGTGCCTCCAGCTATAGCTGGCAAAACTAATGATTGTGTTCTGCTGACAAGAAAGGCCCAAGGGCTGAACACAAAGATGCCGAAGGTATTCCCCCATCAATTTTCTTGTATGGCCTGCTTAAGGACATCTGTATGTATTTGGATTCATACAATATCATTGAGCGATATCCTGATGGATTCCCCAGAAAATGTAATCATCCGATGGGTGACTGAACCAGTTATATTACAACTGGCAGTTTTGTGCAGATAGTTGATATAGTAAGAAACTATTTTTTTTTAGTTGCTGTGCGTGTGTTTCCCATCATTTCCTGTGTAACTGTACAAGGGGCCGATTTACGAAAAACAACGCAGAACTCCAGCCCTCCACAGCGAAGAGCTTACTTAACTCATACTCCCAGAAAAAGATGAAGCTTACAGATTGGCTGCTAAGCGCAGCAGCTCTACTCCTCTTTGATAAATTAGCCCCATTGTGTCTTTGGTTTAGTTGTACAGTACAAAGCAATAGGTCAACACTAACAATACAACAAAGATGCCTGATGAATTTTCTTTGTACACCAATGTCAGTCAAGAAAAAAACAAGCCTTTGTTCCAATATTTGCCCATTCTGTGAATGATCAAAAGTAGTGTGTTATCAGTTCCCAGGAGAGCCTGGAAAGTAAGGTGTGACTACTTCCCAGCAGCTGTCTATAGCTGGTAGGGGTTCAGCGAGTACTACATGACTGTACAAAATCAGGTTAGAAAGGATACTATCTTCATCCTTTACTGATCACAACAGATGTGTGTAAGATGTGAGATCGCAACACTACACACCTTACCAAACATAGCTCGCTGTTTCTCCGATACAATGTATAAACATTTTTAAATCAAGCATCGGGTACTACATATAGGACTTGAATTTGGAAACGTGGCCTAAGGCCTCTTCTCAAAATACAGTGGGGTTTTAAGTGATTCTAAAGGCTGAAGGTTTTTAACCTTAAAGGGGTTGTAAAGGTAAAAGTTTTCTCACCTTAATGCATTCTATGCATTAAGGTGAAAAAACATCTGCGGATTAGCAGCCCCCCAGTTTACTTACCTGACCCCTCGAAAGTCCTGCGCCGTGAACGCACTTGCTTCTCGGCTCATTCATTGGTTGATTGAAAGTAGCGCAGCCATTGGCTCGCGCTGCTGTCAATCACATCTAATGATGTGGCGTGCCGGGGGGGGGGGGGGGCTGAGTGATAGAGTGAGCGGCTATGGCCGCCGGCTGTATCACGGGAGCACGCCCGCAAGAACTTTCCACCATGCAAGCTCGCATGAAGGAGGAAAGTTCTTGCAGGGAGATGCAGAGACAGCCGCCGAGTGACCCCAGAAGACCAGGTTCGGGGCCACTTTGTGCAAAACGAGCTGCACAGTGGAGGTAAGTATAACATGTTTGTTATAAAAAATAAAAAAAAAAGTGCTTTTAGTGTTCCTTTAATGCATTCTCTGCATTAAGGTAAAAAAATTAAAATATTTTCAGTCCCCCCGCTCCCGCTTATACTTACATGAGCCCATTATCTATCCAGTGATGTGCACGAGAGCAGAGGCTCTCTCCCTCATCATTGGCTCAGACATAGCAGTGGAAGCCATTGGCTGGCACTGCTGTCAATCACAGCCAGTAAGGAGGAAGCAGGGGATAGGACCAAGCGGGGCTCGGGAGTGAGCATACACGAGTGCCCCCATAAGCAAGCTAATTGCTATGAGGGCACTCAGCAGGGGACCCGAGAAGAGAAGGATCAGGGCTGCTCTGTGCAAAACCATTACACAAACAGGTAAGTATGTCATTTTTTTTTTTTGTTAGTTTTAAAACTGAACGTTTGCAATCACTTTAAAGAAAGCCGTCTTGTTAAAATGCTCTCAGAAGTTGAACGCACATATATCTCTAGACAGTTGCTCAAATGTATGGAAATCCAGGACACTATTATGAAACACCCAGTTGCAGCTCAGGAAGTAAGACTCTAGTCTGATAGCCCCAGGAACTTCAAGGTTACCAAGCAGGCTCCTATTGTGATCTGAGGGGAGGGGGCAGGCCAGAGCTTGAGTTACATAGGTAAAGTGAAGATGTGCACTATAGAGTACCCTTGCTTTTACAGTCTCCTGGGGGTTTTCCAGCAACTACCTAGAGATTTATGCAGTGCTTCCAGATTTAACCCATAGAAAGCAAAATGAGTGCAATACTTCTGATCTCAGTTTTTTTTTTTTTTAAACAAAGGGAAGAAATCAGGGCAGAAGTGGACTGGCATTGACAGCTTTTTCCATAAAATAGTAAAAGTGTCAGTAGGCAAACCAAGTACAGTTTACTTGTGAGAGCTGAATACTGCACTTTGCTGAAACGAGACAATCACATAATTGGGAAAGCCATATTTAACAAACAATAGATCATCATCAGAAAAACAAAACAAAAAACAATTATCACCAAAGCTGTGAAAGGGGGACCACGTGGAATAATATTTAGGGAGAATGGTTGATTGGGGCAATAGTCCTCATTTGCATCACAAGTACTTAACTGAAGTTTACCAGGTTAGATTTTGCATTTATTGGTTCCTCCCTTCGCTCTTCATCAATATGCAAACAACATTTTTAAATGATACCTTTCCATTTAAATTACCTACCTCATTTTAGACCCAGTTTCTGTGCTTCTCTATGTAATTCTAGCAAGTCATGGCTACTGGGAGAGGTTGGCAGGGTACATTGTATCCTGAAAACATCTCCGGACCCTGGCTCAGTACTCCTCCCAACAGCCCATAAGAAAACAGTTGGACGGCTTTTGGAAGACGTTAAACAGGAGCTCCAGTCTACTCCAAATTAAAAGTCATCAGCTACAAATACTGTAGCTGCTCACTTAATATAAGGACACTTACCTGTCAAGGGATCCAGCCTTGCCTTCACCCAAGCCGATTCTTCAATTGGCTCCAGGTCCAAGCGCCGGCAGTGAAGCCTTGTAGTTTCACAGCCGGTTTCCCACTGCGCATGCGCAAGTCGCGCTTTGTGAATGGTCCCCCAGTCTTCTGTGACCTGTGATGTGTTCCAAAAGACTGTGGGGGAAGCAAAAGGGTTGGGTGGCAAACTTCTGCTCAGACCGATGCGGCTATCAGACCAGAAGAGGGAGTGGGTACTTGTCAAAACCAGGTACCCATTCCCCCCCCCAAAAAAAAGTGCCAATAAAGAGGAAGTAAACCCTCCCAAACAAACCAAAAGGACAATAAACCCTGCAAGGCAAAGGCATAATCAGACAGTATGCATCGCATACTGGCTGATAATGTATTACTTTACCTTAGATCAGGGCCCCCGCAGCGGTCCATGTCTCCCCTTCGGCCGCCGACATGTTGTCCCGGAGTGACTTCCGGGTCTTGCGGCTCCGGCGCTGTGGTTGGCCGGAGCCGCAATGACGTCACTCCTGCGCATGCGCGTGGTAACGGCACACTACAACTGAAGCAGCGGCACATAGTGCCATTGCTTCAGTTGGCTTAAGTGCGCATGTGCCGCATGACGTCGGCAAATACAGGGATATCTCCTAACCTGTGCAGGTTTGGGAGATATCCTTGTTAGTTACAGGTAAGCCTTAAAGGGGTTGCTCCGCCGGAAAAAAAAATATTAAAAGCCAGCAGCTACAGCTACAGCAGCTGCTGGCTTTTAATATTTGGACACTTACCTGTCCTGGAGTCCAGCGACGTCCGCAGCAGAGGACGAGCGACCGCTCGTCGCTCTGCTGCTCCCTCCGCCATCCTCGCTGAGGGAACCAGGAAGTGAAGCCCTGCGGCTTCATGCCCGGTTCCCTACGGCGCATGCGCGAGTCGCGCTGCGCCGTTCTGATTGGTGCTCCTGTGTTCTGGGAGCCGAGTGTCTCCCAGAACACCAAGGGAAGTCTGCGGGAAGTGACGTAACTCCCGCAGATTCCCGGAGAGAGGACTCCCGGATGTGGGTGAAAATACCTGTCTTAGACAGGTATCTTCACCCCCCTCCCCCCTGAAAGGTGTCAATTGTGACACCGGAGGGGGGGAGGGTTCCAAATAGCAAAAGTTGCTATTTAGGGTGGAGCTCCACTTTAATATAGGCTTACCTGTAACAAAGTTGTAAACAAGGGTTTACAACCACTTTAAAGCAGAGGAGGGGAGTGGTGCAAAGAAGCGAAAGTTCCACTTTAAGGAAATATCGAAATGCCTTGATGGGAGGATGTCAGTCAGGAGGAGCGGGTGTTACTAGGTAGGCTGCATTTACATGCAGCCTGCCCTAGGTAATGCCCACAATTGATAACTGAGCCTTCTTAATTGAAAGAAGGCCAGTTGGGCTAGATGATGCTAGACAATCTCCAGCCCTGAAGTAAGACAGCCTCTGTCTGACTCACTGAAGTTTCAAATCACACTATGAGAAGCTCACAGTATGCAGTAAACTCAGAGTAAGCAATTTCATTACAGTAGAGTAGCCTGTACTAGACTAAAGGCAAGGCTGAATCTGTTTTTTCATTCAACCCAGCGGGTTGTACTAACAATCCGACTTTGGTACAGCAATCTCCCCCTTTTCGGTCATGCCCCTTCGATCGAAGCCGGACGTTTGGCCGGCTTCTATGGAAGCGGGTGATACCGCCCAATATTTGGCCCGTGTGTACAGGGTTTTAGGTTCAGCTTTAATGCCACCGTAAGTCATTGGAGAAATGGAAATATGTAAACTTAGTATTATTTTACCAACATCTCAGCTGTGTACAGAATTACAGCGCAGGGCTGGGAAACGTGGCTGCTTGTTTAACACCAATACAGGATCTTAAGTTTCCGTTTATTAACCCTTTATCTCCCTTTCCGTTGGTATAATCTGCAATTTCACAATACACACACATACTGTATATATAGTCACACGTCATCTGTTATATGTTCTGAAAGTTAGAATGTCAAATGTCAGATGGCTCTGAAAAGGGGACAATAAAACCAAACTGAAATCGGTATTTACCGATATCTTACAGTACCTGTTATCCTGTTGATGTGTACTGACTACAGAAAATGCACATGTCCACTGACAACAGCACAAAAGTGACAATATTAGAACCAAGTAAAGACAGTAGATGGCACCCAGCTGTTCAGATGAATGAGGTGGATGGGGGAATCCCTCCTGCTGAGTTATTGTATTCTGACAGCTAGGAGCCTTCCCTGCCATTAGAATACAATGATCAGTGTTGCTGGCTGTAGCCGAATTTTTTTTTTTCGGTAAGAACCTGCCAGGCCAGTTGTACACAAGTCGATCGATAGATCAACTTGTGTACAAGCAGCCTGCCCATATATGGATGGAAATTTCGATCCCTGCATGGCCATCTTTGGGCCCCATTCACACTAAGACGTGATGCCAGGCGTCGCATTTATGCGTGTTTGTGGGTGTTGTCGAGCATAGGGCAGACCATTCATTTCAATGGGCTGTCCTACGTGCAGCAAATTAGCTTACGCACCTTTTTGAGCCTCAAGTGGTTTTTAATTGCATGTTTTGACGCGTTTGTTGCACTTTTTTATATTTTTTTGCAAAAAAAAGTGCATCTGTTTTGCCACATTTGGGGTGGCATACACAATGTATGGCACCGCAAGAGTAGCACCTGTTTTTTGCACATTTTGCAAACATGCTCAAAAACACAGGAGTTGTATAGAATCACAAAACTCTATAGTGTGAATGCAGCCTTAGAATCGAGTGCAGTCTTTGCGGTAATTTTCTCATTCAGATGAAACTTGATCTATGGAAGTTGTGCACACCAGTTTAGTTTTTTTTTTTTAATCAGCACAAGATCTCATCTGCTGGTGCTGGTTGTCCTAGTTGAAATCTATGCCTCTTTCCCCCAGCAGTAATCTTTTGATGTCGCAGGGGTTAATACAGCCCCCGGATCTGTCATAGGCTGACTGCCTGCCCTCCTCTGTTCTGAGAAGCTGTACTACAGCTTCCATGAAAAAAAGGGCTCTACAAACGAAGGAAGTCAATTTTCATTCATCTGCATATCCTGAATTCATAGATGGAAGCTATAGTACATATCTTATGAAAGGATGAAGGGCAAAGGCAGCACTCTTGACATGTGCCTATGACACGTCCAGTGGGTGTCCAGCTGGGGGGGGGTTTCAGAGGATAAAAAGATTTCAACTAGGACGGCCAGCAGCGGCAGAAGGGATACCTTGTACTGATTGAGAAAGGAAAAAAAAAAGGCTATACTTTGGCTTTAAAGTGATATTAAAGGGATTGTAAAGGTTTGTTTTTTATTTTCTAAATGGGTTCCTTTCAGCTCGTGCATTGTTGGTTCACTTAACTTTTCCTTAGATTTCCCTTCTAAATATTTTTTTTTCTTTGTTTTCTTTGTCTGAATTTCTCACTTCCTGTTCCTCCTCGGTAAGCTGTTCAGTAAGCTGTTCTGGCTGACTAAACACCACTCGGATGATGGTGTGAAGTTTAGTGAGGAGAAACAGGAAGTGAGAAATTCAGACAAAGAAAAAAAACTAAGTATTTTTGATAAAAGAACACAACAACTCCTGCGCACAAGTGGATCATCCAGCAGTCAATCTTGTATGATGGTAACACCGGCTTTGCAGCCCTTCATGGACAGGGGCGTCCTAATAGCAAATAGAAGAAGAGAAACAAGGGTGCACCAGCCTGGTGTATTAGAGAAAATCGCAGTACAGTGATGTTTTCATATAGATGGCAGGTTCCGAGTTTTACCTTCAGCTGCCATCTATATGAAAACATCACTGTACTGCGATTTTCTCTGCTACACTTGTGAGTAGTATTGATGTTTTTTTACTCAATAAAATCTATCCCAAAGATAATACACCAGGCTGGTGCACCCTGGTTTCTCTTCTTCTAAGGAAAAAAAACATTTAGAAGGGAAATCAAAGGAAAAGGTAAGTGAACCAACAATGCACTAGCTTAAAGGAACCTATTTAGAAAATAAAACACGAACCTTTACAACCCCTTTAAAGCTTGATTTTTTTTTTTTTTTTTTTTTTTTAAAGAACAGATTATACTTACCTGTGTTTTGCACCAAGCAGCTCCAATCTTTTCAGGTCTCCAGCTGACACTCCTGGCTCCTCCCCCTCGAGCAGTGCCCGCCGGAAAAAATAGGATTTTTATAACAGCTTACCTGTAAAATCCTTTTCTTGGAGTACACCACGGGACACAGAGCTAGTCATTACATAATGGGTTAAGGGTCACCAGCGGTGATTGGACACTGGCACAACCAATGGAAGACAGTTCCCCTCCATATAACCCCTCCCATCAGGGAAGTACCTCAGTTTTGTAGCAAAGCAGTAAGGTTCCCATAAGAAGGGGGGGGACCTCTGTGTCCCGTGGTGTACTCCAAGAAAAGGATTTTACAGGTAAGCTGTTATAAAAATCCTATTTTCTTTATCGTACACCACGGGACACAGAGCTAGTCATTACATAATGGGACGTCCCAGAGCAATGCTCATATGAAGGGGGGGAGACACAGATCAAAACAGGCCGCTTGCGGACCAGAAGCCCTATACTGCTGCCTGCAGCACACTTCGCCCAAAGGCGGAATCCTCATGTCCTTTCACATCTATTTGATAGAATTTGGAAAATGTATGGACTGAAGACCAAGTTGCAGCTTTACAGATCTGAGCCATCGAAGCCTGGTGGTGCACTGCCCATGAAGCACTTATCGCCCTGGTAGAGTGCGCCTTAACAGGAAAAGGAGGAGTCCTGTTCTTTAAACCATAAGCTTGAATAATTACTTGTCTAATCCACCTGGAAATGGTGGATTTTGATACCGCTTGGCCCTTCTTGGGCCCATCTGGTAAAATAAACAAAACATCTGTTTTACGTATCTGAGCGGTTGCTTGCAGATACACCTTTACCTCTCTCACTAGATCTAGAGAGTGTAATAATTTTTCCCCCGCCGTCCGCGGGTTTGGAACAAAGGAAGGCAGAACAATGTCTTGATTCAAGTGAAAAGCCGACACCACCTTAGGTAGAAAAGCCGGATGGGGTCGTAGTACGATTTTGTCCTTGTGACAAATTAGATAAGGCTCTTTACAAGAAAGAGCTGCTAGCTCTGATACTCTCCTAGCAGAAGCTATAGCAATCAGAAAGGCCAACTTCCTACTCAATATAATTAAAGGAATATGGCGAATAGGTTCAAAAGGTTGCTTTTGCAACACTGACAATAACAAATTCAAATCCCATGGACACAAGGGAGACCTGACTGGAGGATTTATCCTCAGTACCCCCTTAATGAATGTCCGAACTAGGGAGTGAGATGCCAATGGTCTCTGAAAGAAGACTGATAGAGCCGATATTTGCCCTTTGATGGTGCTAAGGGCTAAATTCATATCCACTCCTAACTGGCAAAAAGCAAGAATCCTACTTATTTCATACTTCTGAGGATTCCAACATCTGGATTCACACCAGGAAACGTATGCTCTCCAGACTCTCTGATAGATGAGTCTGGAGGCTGGCTTTCTAGCATTAATGAGCGTAGAAAGAGCCGGACCAGAGACCCCTCTCTTTTTAAAAATGTGGGTCTCAGCAGCCAGGCCGTCAACTTTAGCCTTTGTAAGGAAGGGTGGAATACTGGACCCTGTGACAGCAGGTCGTGTCGAAGTGGAAACTTCCAGGGCCTTCCTATCGCCATTTTTACAATCTCGGCGTACCAAGGCCTCCTGGGCCAGTTTGGGGCCACTAGGATTACTGGTATTCCCTCCTCCTTGATCCTGCGAAGCAGTCTTTGTAGAAGAGGGATCGGAGGGAATGCATAGATCAGTGAGAACTGATTCCATGGAGTTATTAGAGCGTCTGTATTATTAGAGCGTCTGTCCCGTAGGCTAGAGGATCTCTCGTTCTGGACACAAAGTTGTCCAATTTCTTGTTGAACCTGGCAGCTAGCAGGTCTACATCTGGGTTTCCCCATCTCAGACATATGGCCTGAAAGATCTCGGGGTGAAGAGACCACTCTCCTGGTAGCAGCTGCTGACGACTCAGGTAGTCTGCTTGCCAATTTTCTATCCCTGGAATGAAGATTGCAGAAAGGCAAGGTACATGCTCTTCTGCCCATGCCAGGATCCGGTTCACCTCTCTTTGGGCTGCCCGACTGCGGGTGCCTCCTTGGTGATTGATGTAAGCTACTGCAGTAGCATTGTCGGATTGAACCCGAACTGGGTAGCCCTGTAACCTGTATGTCCAGGTTTTGAGGGCTAGATATACCGCCCGGATCTCTAGCACATTGATGGGCAGGATCCCCTGAGTCTTGGCCCAGGTTCCCTGGGTAGAAGCCTCCTCGAATACTGCACCCCAGCCCGATAGGCTGGCATCCCTAGATACCACCTTCCAGGCCACTGGGAGGAAGGACTTTCCCTTCCGTAAATTCCTGGCTTCTAGCCACCAATCGAAGCTGTGGCGTACTTGTGAGGACAGGCGCATGGGTATATCCAGAGCTTGGCTCTTCCTGTTCCAGGAAGCTAAAATATTGCCTTGAAGTAGTCTCGAATGAAACTGGGCGTAAGGGACCGCCTCGAAGGAGGCTACCATCTTTCCCAATAGTCTCATGCAAAGGCGAATAGACGGCCTCTTGTTTGCTTTGACCTTGTGGATCAGGTCTTTCAGAGACTGTATCTTCGGTTCTGGCAGGTATACCCCGTTTTGGGCTGTATCTATGATCATGCCCAGGTACACTATCCTTCTTTGGGCCTGGAGAGAGGATTTTTGTAAATTTATAATCCATCCTAAATGCTCCAGGTATCCTACTGTAGTGTGTACAGCGTGACCCAATCCCTCCTTTGACTGATCTATTACTAGTAGATCGTCCAGATAGGCTGTTACCGCAATGCCCTGTGTTCTTAGGTTTGCTAACAGAGGAGCTAGCACCTTTGTGAATACTATGGGCGCGGTGGCTACACCAAACGGCAGAGCCACAAATTGAAAGTGGCGATCTTCTACCGCAAACCTTAGGAATCTTTGGTGAGCGGGGAGGATGGGTATGTGTAAATGTGCGTCCTTGATATCTATGGGCGCCATGAATTTTCCGCCCTTTAAAGTGGCGGCCACGGATCGGATCGTTTCCATTCGAAAATGGCGATCGTTCAGGAACCGATTTAGGGATTTTAGATCCAGGATGGGTCTGACATCTCCATTTGGCTTTGGAATCACAAAGAGGTTTGAGTAAAAACCTGAACCTCGCTCTTTTTGGGGTACGTCTGTAACTACCCCTTGAGCCATTAAGTGATTCAAACCTTTGAAGAAGGATTCTCTTTTTTGTGGATCCTTGGAGAGTCTTGAACCTCGGAATTGAGAAGGTGGGATCTCTCGAAATTCCAGTTTGTACCCTGAGGATATTGTGGATACTACCCAATTGTCCTGGATTTCTGACCACCAAGTCGCTCAGAACTGACAAAGCTTTCCTCCCACTCGGCCGAGCGGGGGCGCCCCTTCACTGAGAGGCTTTGGGGGCTTGCTTATTAGCTCTTGCACCCCACGGCTTCTTGTTCTTCTGAGCTTGCCCCTTGGCTTTTGTGGGCGGCTAAAACAGGCCACCGCCACTGGTTGGAGTCAGATTTCCCGGGAGCTGGGGAGAGAGAGCGTTTAAAACAAGATCTCTTGTTTTTCTCTCAGGTAAAAGTCGTTTTACCACTTGATATCTTCTGTATATATTTTTCTAAATCTTCCCCAAATAGGCGTTCGCCATGGAACGGGAACTTGCCAACAGCTTTTTGCATGGGGTTTCCGCTGACCAATGCTTAAGCCAAAGTACTCTGCGCATCTGTACCAGCTGGAGTGTAAGGCGTGATGCCTGTATGATAGAATCTCTCATGGCATCCACTGTGAAGCATAAGGTTTTAGGCAAATTTTCCCAATTTCTAGCCTGCTCTGAAGGCAGTTCCTTCAGCCCCTGCTTTACCTGTTGGCTGATGACCTGACACATACCGACTGCTGCTACTGCAGGTTGGGTAATTGAGCCGGCCAAAAGGAAGGAGGATTTCAACTTCCTCTCAGAAGGATCTTTTAAACCCTTGTACATTATCCACCGGACATGTCAGGTTTTTATTTACACAAGAAATAGCCGCAACTACCGCAGGCAGGCTCCATTTCTTTAAAAAAATTTCCCCCATAGGATAAAGAATGTTAAACCTTTTTGGAGGTGAGAAACGCTTATCTGGATGTTGCCAGTTTGCGTATATTAGATCCTCTAGTAACGGATGAACCGGGAAGGAGCATGCACCTTGCAGGGATCTTAATGACCCTAGGGAGGAGACAGGTAATTCCGTTACCTCCGCAGAGGTTAACTTAAATGCACTGCTATAGCATTGTACCTGTGACCTTAAAATCTGGCTCCTCATCCTCTGCTGATGTAGCCTCCTCCTCCTCATCCTCCTCCCTCAGGTACTTCTGAAGGGAGGTCCAATACTGGAAGAGACCTGCTTCGCTTATTGTCCCTTTTTAGAGGACTTAGCGATTAAGGTAGCAATTTTTTCCTCCAGATTATTTAGGGCAGCTGATAAAGTGTCCTCAGTGACATATACAGGCCCAGGCTTCACTGGGGAAGCCGCCATACCTGACAGAGGTAATGGCTCATCCTGAACAGGTGCATTTAGCAACACAGGAGAGAAAGGTACCGAGTCAGCACAGTTAGAGCCTCCTCTCAGGCGGTGGTGCTTTCTTATCTCTTTTTGTCCGTATTACTTCCCCTGGAAGGCTTACTGTTTAGACAAAATACAAGGTACCTAAATGCATATACTACCGTGTTCAGTTTAGCAAATACATTAAGTATGCAACTTTTAACACATAACTATGCATAACATGGATGTCTTCTAGGAAGTACCCAATCCAACCACATGGAGTCTTACGTCCCTGTATAGCTGCTGTGTTTCTCTGCCAGGAACAAGAGAACTAACGAGCTTGCTTGCTGCTGCAGTGCTCACACTGACAGTCTTTTAAATTTGGCGCCGTTTCTGTGCCTGCGCGCGCCACGTGCCCGCGCACGCCTTCGCCCCCCCCCTCCGATAAAGCGCGCTCCCGCGCGCGGCCCTTAGCGCTATGGCGGTGGCCATAGTGAGAGAGGACTCTCATCAGCCCTTGTTCCCACTTACCTGCATCTGCAGGTGTCTGGTCGGCCACCGAAAGGAGGATCGGGGTGCCCCAGCAAGCTCCGCAGCGGAGGTGACGAGCAGTGTACTTCGCCGAAGCCGACACTGAACAGAGTGAGGTGAGTATATTCAGCTCTTTACTCCCCCCAGTGGTGGAAAAAAAGAAGACATCCATTTTCTGAAAAAGGTCCCAACCTAGTTAAGGACCTTCTAATCTCACCTTATCCACGCCGCAGGTTTTTCTGCTGAAAGATTTCAGACAGATACCAAACTTCACCCTTCACGGTGGGCTATGTGTGCCAACCTTCAGGGATATGGGTTCCTATTTAAAGGATACCTCTCCCCTGGGCCTTGTACAAGACTCTTACCAGGACTTTATAGCGAAATAGCGAAAGTGCTGGATCTTAGAGCCCAGTCCTCCGAAGAGAGACATTACAGGCGACGCCTCATGGATGAGGCCCGGATCCCATCCAGATTCAGCTCATTTGTAGGCGTCTTGGATGGATCCGAAGGCATAGCTCTTTTACCCCCAGAGGGTCTCTTTGGTAGAGCTTTCCTTTAGCACCTCCTAACGCGTCCAACACCTTTCGACACTGGCGAAAAAACTGAGGTACTTCCCTGATGGGAGGGGTTATATGGAGGGGAACTGTCTTCCATTGGTTGTGCCAGTGTCCAATCACCGCTGGTGACCCTTAACCCATTATGTAATGACTAGCTCTGTGTCCCGTGGTGTACGATAAAGAAAACATTTGCCCTGGGGGCACCGCTGCATGCTCGCTCCCGAGCCGCTGCTCTATGCATCATAAGACACACAGAGCCGCGGGGGGACTGGAGGGGCATTGCACACAGATGGGTTTTTTCCACCTTCATTCATGTTATAGGGTTCAGAGACAAACCATTTACCACTGACATGTGTGCTCACAATGATTTGCTTTTATCCCAAAAGGAAAAACGGTTACTGTAACTGCTTTAAAAAGTGTTGGACCCCTTTCACATGGGGAGGACTCCAGCAGGAGTCTGCCTGCTAAGTGGGGAAACATAATTGGCCACATTTCTGATGCATTTATGCAGTTCCTGTCAGCTATTTATTCATTGTTCTTGAAGAACCTCAGCACACGTAGACCATACTGTACACACGATTGTAATGTGCATCATATGAGCTTACAACGTACATTTATTTCCCTACAAAATGGAGAGTCACATGAATGAATAGGTTACATTAAACAGCAGCAAACGCAACATAGGAAATACAGAATGTATCAACAAGCGCTGGACTACTCTGGGGTGATGCATGCAGCCGCACGCCTCTCTCCCCTCTCTCCCCTGTACTGTTCTTTACAGCAAACGGTCGGTTTCATTGTAATAACCAATGCAGCTGCTTGGCTGTTATTACAAGCAGCAGAAGGGGTGCTGCCTACTAGGGTTGTCCCGATACCACTTTTTTAAGACCGAGTACAAGTACCGATACTTTTTTTCAAGTACTCGCCGATACCGAATACCGATACTTTTTTTTAATCTCATGTGTCAGTATTTTTTTTTTTTTTTTTTTTACTATTTATTTTATTTATTTATTTTTTACAATGCTTTATTTTTTTAAGGGGGGGGGGGGGGGTGGACAGTGTCAGTGTGTGTGTTTTCTTTTCTTTTATTTTTTTACAATTCATTTTTATTTACTTTTTTTTTATCAGCCCTGTTGTGGGGGGCTTTGGTGAGATATCAGGGGTCTTAACAGACCTCTGACATCTCCCCTTTGAGACAGAGAAAGGGACTAGGGACACATATTCCCCAGTCCCTTTCTCAGCAGCCTCTGCTGCGCTGAAAATGAATGGAGAGAAGACAGCGGCTCCTCTCCATTCATAAACTGAAACATTGTAAACACAGTTTACGATGTTTCAGTTATGTGAATGGACAGAGTCAGTGATGACTCGGTACATTCAGACAAGTAAGGAGCCGGATTTACCGGCTCCTACCTCCGCTCTCCATCCTGAGATACCAAGGGGGTGGAGGAGGGGCACGGAGGGGGCGGCAGCACGGAGGGGGACGGCGGCATGGAGGTGAAGGGGGCACAGCGGCATGGAGGTGAAGGGGGAACAGGTAGCATTTGAGCAGCAGACAGGCAAGGCAATTGGATCAGATTAATTTTACTTACCCGCCTGAAGACCCGCTCTGCTCTCCGCTCTGGTCTCTGCCACGCTCTCCGTCTTGGTCTCCGCCCCCGCCCCGCTCTCCGCCCTGGTCTCCGCCCCCGCCACGCTCTCCGCCCTGCTCTCCGTCCCGCGCCGCACACTCTCCGCCCCCCGCCGCACACTCTCCGCCCCGGTCTCCGCCCAGCTCTCCACCCCCCGCTCTGAGAAAAAAAAAAATATCGGACTGGGCATCGGGAGCATTTGCGCGAGTACAAGTACTCGCGCAAATGCTTGGTATCGGTCCCGATACCGATACTAGTATCGGTATCGGGACAACCCTACTGCCTACCCACGGGGAGATCCGAGCAACCAGCCGGCACGTCCGCCGGCTGACCAAAGACCCGAACAAACAAAGCCGATGCTTCATTCGGGACTCGGATCTAGTAACCCGGAAGCTATGTCCTGACATCACTTCCCGGATTACTGGCATCTTAAAGTGGTTGTAAACCCACTTTTTCAACTTGCACCTACAGGTAAGCCTAGATTAAGGCTTACCTGTAGGTGCAAGAAATATCTCCAAAACCTACACGGTTTGGGAGATATTTAGTAAAATGTAAGGCGCCGCTGTCTACGGCGCATGCGCGCCGTAGACAACGGCGCATTCATGGGGTTAATCCCATTCACAAATTCGGCTACTTCCCAGCAATCTCTGGGCCTAGCCGAATTTGACGGCTCCCGCGCGCATGCGCAGAGTGACGTCTCCGCCGCTCCGTCCAATCGCAGCGCCGCTGTGATTGGCTGGAGCGGCGATACCCGGAAGTAACCTTCCGGCTATGGCTGCGGCTGAAGAGGGAGACGAGGATGGCTTCGGGGGCCCCGATCTAAGGCAAGTGATGCATAATGAGCTATTATGCTAGTCATATTAGCTCATTATGCCTTTCTCTTACAGGTTGAAAGAAAAAAAAAAATTTTTGGGGGTTTACAACCACTTTAAAGGTGCCAGTTAAAAAAAAACAAAAAAAAACGAAGTATTCAAAAATGCAGATCTTGACGTTTTGAACACTTTCAAGTGCATAAAGAGTACCTATCACTGCCTATTACTGTCAAAAGGGATGTTTTACAATCCTTGTGACAGCAATAACAGTGATTAAAAAAATAAAACTGTAAAAAAAATTTTTTTAAATGTACAAAAGATCAGCTATCAGCCTGAGAGGTGGCCAAAATATAAGTATTGTATCCGCACCGAAAAAACAATATTGGTCGATCCCTAATACATTCAATAGAAGATTGCAAGCAGGCAGGTAAGTGTGCGTAATTGTGAAGACATAGCTCGTCTCCTCTGCAATATTAGTTAGCATTAAGCCTAGTACACACATTATTTTTTTTCATTCAAGCCAGCGGCTGCACAAAACAAAAACTGAGAGGCCGCCATACTAACTATGCGATGTTATTGCGGTGATCTCCCCCCCACCAGAACACACTGATCAGCTCTCACAGCCATTGGCTGCCAACGCTGATCGGCTGCTGGTTTTTCAACATGTCCGTACAACAGCTGTATTAGGGCTGCTTACAAGGGAGCCAAAATTTAAAGCAAGCAAAGCGTACCAACATGAACCCCTTTACATACAGGTCCTTCTCAAAAAATTAGCATATTGTGATAAAGTTCATTATTTCCTGTAATGTACTGATAAACATTAGACTTTCATATATTTTAGTTTCAATACACACAACTGAAGTAGTTCAAGCCTTTTCTTGTTTTAATATTGATGATTTTGGCATACAGCTCATGACAACCCAAAATTCCTATCTCAAAAAATTAGCATATCATGAAAAGGTTCTCTAAACGAGCTATTAACCTAATCATCTGAATCAACTAATTAACTCTAAACACCTGCAAAAGATTCCTGAGGCTTTTAAAAACTCCCAGCCTGGTTCATTACTCAAAACCGCAATCATGGGTAAGACTGCCGACCTGACTGCTGTCCAGAAGGCCATCATTGACACCCTCAAGCAAGAGGGTAAGACACAGAAAGAAATTTCTGAACGAATAGGCTGTTCCCAGAGTGCTGTATCAAGGCACCTCAGTGGGAAGTCTGTGGGAAGGAAAAAGTGTGGCAGAAAACGCTGCACAACGAGAAGAGGTGACCGGACCCTGAAGAAGATTGTGGAGAAGGACCGATTCCAGACCTTGGAGGACCTGCGGAAGCAGTGGACTGAGTCTGGAGTAGAAACATCCAGAGCCACCGTGAACAGGCGTGTGCAGGAAATGGGCTACAGGTGCCGCATTCCCCAGGTCAAGCCACTTTTGAACCAGAAACAGCGGCAGAAGCGCCTGACCTGGGCTACAGAGAAGCAGCACTGTACTGTTGCTCAGTGGTCCAAAGTACTTTTTTCGGATGAAAGCAAATTTTGCATGTCATTCGGAAATCAAGGTGCCAGAGTCTGGAGGAAGACTGGGGAGAGGGAAATGCCAAAATGCCTGAAGTCCAGTGTCAAGTACCCACAGTCAGTGATGGTCTGGGGTTCCATGTCAGCTGCTGGTGTTGGTCCACTGTGTTTTATCAAGGGCAGGGTCAATGCAGCTAGCTATCAGGAGATTTTGGAGCACTTCATGCTTCCATCTGCTGAAAAGCTTTATGGAGATGAAGATTTCATTTTTTCAGCACGACCTGGCACCTGCTCACACTGCCAAAACCACTGGTAAATGGTTTACTGACCATGGTATTACTGTGCTCAATTGGCCTGCCAACTCTCCTGACCTGAACCCCATAGAGAATCTGTGGGATATTGGGAAGAGAAAGTTGAGACACGCAAGACCCAACACTCTGGATGAGCTTAAGGCCGCTATCGAAGCATCCTGGGCCTCCATAACACCTCAGCAGTGCCACAGGCTGGTTGCCTCCATGCCACGCCGCATTGAAGCAGTCATTTCTGCAAAAGGATTCCCGACCAAGTATTGAGTGCATAACTGAACATAATTATTTGAAGGTTGACTTTTTTTGTATTAAAAACACTTTTCTTTTATTGGTCGGATGAAATATGCTAATTTTTTGAGATAGGATTTTGGGGTTTTCATGAGCTGTATGCCAAAATCATCAATATTAAAACAAGAAAAGGCTTGAACTACTTCAGTTGTGTGTAATGAATCTAAAATATATGAAAGTCTAATGTTTATCAGTACATTACATTTAGAGTTGCACAGGAGGTCTAGTGCTAGAATTATTGTTCTCCCTCTGATGTTCGTGACAACACCTCATTATATATATGTATGTGTATATATATATATATATATATATATATATATATATATATATATATATATATATACACACACACACACATACATATATACACACACACACATACATACATACATACATACACACACACACACACTAGAGGTCGACCGATATATCGGCCGATATTTGGGCATTTTTGATAAATCTGCATCAGCCGCTTATTATCAGAACTGGGCCGATATTTTTCACTGGCTGCCCTGCCTCCTCCCTTCTCCACACTCAGCAGCATCAAGCGCCGTACTGTGTGTGTGTAAAACTGAAAGTAACAGAGGAGAGAGCAAGAGAGGAGCTGTCAGCTTGATGTCGGGGGTGGGCGGGACCCAGCAGATATATTACACCAGCCAATGGGATGGTATCTGGGTGGGCCGCTACGTGTATGTGGCCCCGCCCCCTTTCTAAAGCAGCCCAATCATTGGCTGGTGTAATTTAGCTGCTGGGTCCTCCCGCCCACCCCTACATCGAGCTCAATTCTAACAGCTCTCTCTCTCTCCTCTGTCAGTTTCACACATTACACTCGGCTTAGTGTGAAACCTGCCAGTGCCACTGCAAATCAGTGCCCCCAATCAGTGCCATCTGTCAGTGTCCCCAGCCAGTGCCACCCAAATCAGTGCCATCTGCAAGTGCCACCAGCCAGTGTCAATCAGTGCCATCTGTCAGTGCCACCAACCAGTGTCAGTGCCACCGCCAATCGGTGCCATCTATCAGTGCCACTAGCCAGTGCCAATCAGTGCACCCTGCCAGTGCCATCGGTCAGTGCCACCACCAACCAGTTTCACCCGCCACTGCCAACCAGTGTCACCCGCCACTGCCAGTCTGCCAACCAGTGTCACCCGCCAGTGCCAACTAGTTCCAATTGCCACTGCCAATCAGTGCCACCTGTCCCAAACTAGTGCCATCTGTCAGTTCCAAACCAGTGCCCCCTGCCAATCCGTGCCATCTGTCAGTTCCAAACCAGTACCACCTGCCAATGCCAACCAGTGCCACCTGCCAGTTCTAAACCAGTGCCACTTGCCAATGCCAATAGTGCCACCTGCCAGTTCCAAACCAGTGCCACCTGCCAATGCCAATAGTTCCAAACCAGTGCCATCTGTACTGAGGACATCAAGTGTGTGCTAGAGTGACAGGAGTAAGCAGGAAGGAATGGAGTGGGTGAGGTTGTTTTTTTTTTTTTTTTAAATCGGCCTAAAATATCAGCCACATAAATCGGCATCATATATCGGCCGCCCCAATTTCTAAATATCGGCATCAGCCAGAGAAAAACCCATATCAGTCGACCTCTAACACACACACACACACACATTTTCGTACATATTTTATTTTTATCTTTTCATATGACAACACATGAAAAGATACAACACACAGCCATTAATGTCTAAACTGCTGGCAACAATAGTGAGTAGACCCCTAAGTGAAAACTTCCAAATTAAGCCCAATTAGCCATTTTCCCTCCCTGGTGTCATGTGACTCGTTAGTGCAGTGTTTCTCAACTCCAGTCCTCAAGGCGCACTAAGGCTGGGTTCACACTGGTACGACACGACAGTCATACAACTTTCATCCTACTTTGCTCTGCGACATCAGTCCTACATTGATCCTACATTGGTCCGACATCCATCCGACTTTCATAAACAGGATACTACTTTGATCCGACTTTGTGCTAGTCTGACTTGTCTTTTGACCCAATCCAAAACAATCCCAGGGTGAGATAAATTCCTTTCACTGCTGCTGTAATCACCATGTCGGATGTCAAAAGTCGGATGGTTAGGACAAGGATTCCATTTTTATCCGACTTTAATGATATTCAATGGGCTGAAGTAGGATCAAAGTCGGACCAAATTAGTGCAGGGAGCATTTTCAAAGTCGGACCAGTTAAGACGGCTCTCATAGGGAAACATTGATTTTCACACGTCATGCGACATGAGCTCCCAATGTTGGGTCGTTTGTCGGACCAGTGTGAACCCAGCCTCACAGGTCATGTTTTCAGGATTTCCCTCAGTTGAAACGGCTGTGGTAATTACTAAGGCAGTGAAACTGATCAAATCACCTGTGCAAAATAATGGAAAGCCTGAAAACATGACCTGTTGGGGCGCCTTGAGGACTGGAGTTGAGAAACACTGCCTTAGTGTTACAAGGTCTTAGGTGTGAATGGGGAACAGGTGTGTTAAATTTGGTGTTATCGCTCTCACTCTCTCATACTGGTCACTGGAAGTTCAACATGGCAACTCATGGCAAAGAACTCTGAGGAGCTGAAAAAAAGAATTGTTGCTCTACATACAGATTATGTACATTTGTTTTATTTTACCTTTTTGGATTATTAAAAGCAGTTTACACGTAGAGAGTGTCTCTATACCCCCCCTTTTTTTCTTCAATATATCTTCATCTTATGCTGAGCCTACTACACTGCTGGATCCCTTGCATTGAAGATCTTCTTCCCCTCATGGTGGAAACAAGCGTATTTGACCTCTTGTTCACGCATTAGGTCCATCTGTTCCGTAAGCAGGTTTTCCTTTTTTTGGATGGACAAGTCACTTATTGCACGAAGATTTTTTAGACCATCTCAGTTCATCTACACATGGACATTTATTGCGCTGCACTGTTATTTTTTACATGTCTTTTTTGGTTATTGTGTGATTTACCTGTTGGTGTCCAGCTGCAGTGTTTTTTATTTTAGTCATATGTGCGCTGATTGCATTCTCTATTATCTACATACAGATTGCCTAGGCTATAAGAAGATTGCCAAGACCCTGAAACTGAGCTGCAGCATGGTGGTCAAGACCATACAGAGGTTTAACAGGACAGGTTCCACTCAGAACAGGCCTCACCATGGTCGATCAAAGAAATGGAGTGCACGTGCTCAGCGTCACATCCAGAGGTTGTCTTTGGGAAAAAGACATACGAGTGCTGTCAGCATTGCTGCAGAGTTTTAAGGGGTGGGGGTCAGCTTGCCAGTGCTCAGACCATACGCCGCACACTGCATCAAATCGGTCTGCATGGCTGTCATCCCAGAAGGAAGACTCTTCTAAAGATGATGCACAAGAAGCCCGCAAACAGTTTGCTGAAAACAAGCAGACTAAGGACATGGATTACTGGAACCTGTCTGATGAGACCAAGATAAACTTATTTGGTTCAGATGGTGTCAAGCATGTGTGGTGGCAACCAGGTGAGGAATACAAAGACAAGTGGGGTTTATTTACTAAGCTGGAGAGTGAAAAATCAGGCTCACTTCTGCATAGAAACCAATCAGCTTCCAGGTTTTATTGCAAAAGCTTAATTGAACAAGATGAAGTTAGAAGCCGATTGGCTACCATGCACAGCTGCACCAGAGTCTGAGTGCACCAGATTTAGTAAATCTACCCCAAGTGCGTCTTGCCTACAGTCAAGCATGGTGGTGGGAGTGTTATGGTCTGGGGCTGCATGAGTGTTGCCGGTGTTCTGCCGAATAAGTTCCGCCCGGCGGATAAGGACCCCCCCCCTGTACTGCGCAGGCGCGGCGCTTGCGCAGTACGAACCTCAACTGAGCCTCCGAAAATAGCCGAACATGTAGAGCTGAGAGTCAGCTCTACACGGCGCCTGCGCATAGAGTATGACACATGCCGCACGCTCCCGATGCTAGTGCCACTCTGCAAGGGGCAGGGGTGATTTTACCAAGTACACGTCCTAGCGGGGGGTCTGCACATCATTTTAAAATAGCGCGTCTTTTGTGAGTTAAATGTGAAAATCCGCACATCAACATTGCAAAAGCCACCCATCAACCCGCCCCGCTAAGACGTGTAATTTATTGGTAAAATCACCCCCACCCCCTGCAGAGTAGCACTAGCATCGGAAGCGTGCGCCATAGTCATGGCGCATGCGCCGTGTAGAGCCGACTCTCAGCTTTACATGTTCGGCTATTTTCGGAGGCTCAGTTGAGGTTCGTACTGCGCAAACGCCACGCCTGCGCAGTACAGGGGGGCCCTAATCCACCGGGGGAACTTATTCGGCAGGAGACATGCACTGGGGAGCTATGAATGCCAACATGTACTGTGACATACTGAAGCAGAGCATGATCCCCTCCCTTCGGAGACTGGGCCGCAGGGCAGTATTCCAACATAACGACCCCAAACACACCTCCAATATGACCACTGCCTTGCTAAAGAAGCTGAGGGTAAAGGTGATGGACTGGCCAAGCATGTCTCCAGACCTAAACCCTATTGAGCATCTGTGGGGCATCCTCAAACGGAAGGTGGAGGAGCGCAAGGTCTCTAACATCCACCAGCTCTGTGAAGTCATCATGGAGGAGTAGAAGAGGACTCCAGTGGCAACCCGTGAAGCTCTGGTGAACTCCATGCCCAAGAGGGTTAAGGCAGTGCTGGAAAATAATGGTGGCCACAAAAAAATATTAACACTTTGGGCCCAATTTGCACATTTTCACTTAGGGGTGTACTCACGTTTGTTGCCAGTGGTTTAGACATTAATGGCTGTGTTGAGTTATTTTGAGGGGACAGCAAATTTGCACTGTTATACAAGCTGTACACTCACTACTTTACATTATAGCAAAGAGTAATTTCTTTAGTGTTGTCATATGAAAAGATATTTTGTTATATTTACAAAAATGTGAGGGACGTACTCACTTTTGTAAGAGATATTATAGATAGATAGATATACACACTTAGTTTTTCAAAGGATTCCCAAACTCTGCAGATGAAACTCCTGAACACCCATGTGGGTAAGTCATTACACAAGTATATACAGGAGGATAGAACAGCTCGGTATTAGATGGGTACATGGATAATGGGGGTGTTAATGTAGTAGGGCATTGGGCACCTGTCTGTCAATGGTACTAGCAGTGCACTATTATTCCATTACTCCGACTGTGGAGGTGTTGAACATCTGCCTGTGCCAGATTGTGGCCTCTTACCAATCTCTAGCAGTGCAACATTAATTTATGTACACAGAAGATGGGACTGTCATAGTGGAACCTTCCTGTCAAATGCTGACGCTGGACGATCTGTTCCCACCTGCATCTTTTAGGTGTCCTGCTTCTACAGGGCCCCTGTGGATCTGTTTCAGGAGATTACCATGACAGTAGTGGTGTCACATAGTATGGTAGGGTGCCTGGCCTCAGCTGTAAAATTCCTACAGATCATCACAGCATTGGAAGGACACTATGACAGAGAAGGGGGGTCACAATAAGGATGGAATTGATCAATCCTCTGTCCTGGCATTGAGACTCAGAGTACTCAAGACAGTATGGGTGTTAATGGAGGGTGCTGGGCACCTGCCAGTGATGGCACTGAGGCCCTAACCACTACAGAACCATTGGAGCCCAGCATTGGGAGGGTACTCTGACAGTAGGGTGCCATATAATGAGGGATGGTGCTGGACACCTGCTGGTCACGGCACTAAGGCCTAACTTCTACAGAGTCAGGGCAGCCCAGTAGTAAGCGTGTACACCGACAGGATAGGTGCCACTTAGAGTTCATTCACACTGCTGTGGTATGTTAATAACTGCATGTTAATGAGTGCTGTGTTGTCTGCTGTGTAAAGCAGAACTAAACTATTTTAAAAACACTGCTGGCAGGCAGAGACTGTGTGCCTCCTCTGCAAAAAACACCTCACCTGCCTGCCAGCAATGATTTTTCTAAATGGATACGGAGCCACACATGCACAGGTGAGTGTACAATTCTGGCATCTGACAAGTGGCGGGATAGAATAAAGGAGAACTATAGGAAAAACTTTTTATTTTAATTTTAGATAGAGTAAAGGAGGATTATAACTCCCGATCAGATTTATTTTTTACCATCTGTGTTCCACTGCGGAGATTTCCCTTCACCTCGTGTCCCATAACCAAACAGGAATTAAAGGAGAAATCCCTTCAAATTAAGGGAATTTCCTTGGGGACCCCCAGCTCACCAAAACTAGTGTTCCCATTGAAAGACTTCCCCTCTATTACTGTTCTGGGGACAATCCAAAATTTGGGATTTTCTTTCACTTTCAATGATCATGGTAAACAGGACAAACTGTAAGACAGGGCTCGACAAACCCCGGGCGCCAGGTCGCCATTGCGACTAGAATTAGCGACCTGGCGCCTGGGGCAGCACAGCTGGGGTATCCTGTGTCTCCGTGCCCCCCCTCCGCGCCGCGGGGGTTTTGCTTGGGGCCGCGCCGGCCGGTAATTGAGGCCGCGGCTTTGCGGCCTTCTGCAGGCCTATGCTTCCTTCTGTGAACTAGCGCCATCTTGTGGTGGCAGTTGGTATGACAACCAGCAATGCTAATGGAGTTTCCCTGTCTGTTTTCCCTGCCATCTCCTCCTTCCCTCTAATCAGAACCCCCAAACATTATATATATTTTTTATTCTAACACCCTAGAGAATAAAATGGCGGTCGTTGCAATACTTTCTGTCACACCGTATTTGCGCAGCGGTCTTACAAGCGCACTTTTTTGGGAAAAAATACACTTTTTTTAAATAAAAAAATAAGACAACAGTAAAGTTAACCCAATTTTTTTTTTTTTATTGTGAAAGATAATGTTACGCTGAGTAAATTGATACCCAACATGTCACGCTTCAAAATTGCGTCCGCTCGTGGAATGATCGCGGCGATACCTCACGTGTGGTTTGAACACCGCTTTCATATGCGGGCGCTACTCACGTATGCGCTCGCTTCTGCACGCGAGCTCGGTGGGACAGGGCGCGTTCCTGGCTCCTAACTTTTTTAGCTGGCTCCTAGATTCCAAGCAAATTTGTCAAGCCCTGCTGTAAGACCCCATTCACACAGGGGCAACACGACTTCCAGCATGACTTTGGGAGACAACTTGGACACGACTTGAGTATGAATCACAGCGCGACTCCAGGCAACTTACAAGGCAACTTCAAGTTGCCTTCAGGACAGGCTACTTTCCAGTGGCCAATCAAACAAGAATCAGCTCTGTGGGAGGGAGGGGTTTGCCTGGAAAACTATTTACTTCCTGGAAAGTTGCTTCAGTTAAAGCGGAGTTCCACCCAAATTTGGAACTTCCACTTAATCCACTCCTCACCCCATTACATGCCACATTTGGCATGTAATTTTTTTTGGAGGGGGAGTGGGGGCTTTAGTAGGAGTGGGACTTCCTGTCCCACTTCCTCCTTCCGCCCTGGGGTCGCCTAGGCGATACGTCATATCGCCTTTTGGCGGCCCCTCCCTGTAGGCGATCACCTGGGACGTGACAGGTCCCAGGCGATCGCCTGTCCACTCAGAGAGCGCTGCGCAGTTCGAGCATGCGCAGTGAGTGCCCGGCCGTGAAGCCGAAAGCTGTCACGGCCAGGTGCCCACACTATGAATGGAGGCGCCGGCGGAGAATGGGGGAGGGAGAGGAGCTGAGCTCCGGGCTGCACGTCGCTGGACAGTGGAACAGGTAAGTGTATGTTTATTAAAAGCCAGCAGCTACACTTTTTGTAGCTGCTGACTTTTAATAAACATAAAAAAAGTCTGGAACTTCCCTTTAAGACAGGGGATCCGACTTGGAGGCCACTTCCATTGAAATCTATAGGTACAAGTTGCCTAGAAGTCAGATTGAAGTAGTACAGGAACCTTTTTTGAAGTCGGAGCGACTTCAGTAGTGTGCATTAAGACGGCTCTCATTTACTTACATTGATTTTCTCATGCCGCGCGACTTGGAGCGACTTCAAGTCGGATCCAAAGTCGCCCGTGTGTGAATGGGCTCGAAAGGTTGTATCTCCCCTTAACAGGGCACAGATAGCAATACGAATTGACAGGTGTTCTAATCCCTCTGCACTTAAAGCGGAGTTTCACCCTAAAGTGGAACTTTCGCTTTAAGTACTCATCGCCCCTGACATGCCACAATTGGCTGGGTACCTGGTTTGGAGTCAGACTTCCTGTCCCACTTGCTCCTTCTGGCCGCCTAGGTGACCCCTCCTCTTCCCCTAGGCGGCCCCTCCCTCCCGGAAATGGTCTGGGACACGTCACAGAACATTGCATGGCCATTGGCGGAACGCAGCGCGGCTCGCGCATGCACAGTGCGCGCCCGGCTGTGAAGCTGCAAACTGTCACAGCCGGGTGCCCACTAGGGGTGCATCGGATCGGTGGTGATCCATGATCCGAACGGGTCACCCTGTTCGGATCACCACGCGATCCGCGGAGCCTCGGCCGTAGAAAAGGCCGCGGCTTCGGCCTAGCTCCGGCCATCTTGGTACACCCGGCGGCCGCTGTAATGACGTTTCGCCGCCATCTTGCGCCACCCCACACTCCTGCACAGTAATGAGAGAAGGGGCCAAGCGGACATCTTGTTACACCCAACGATTCAACACAAAACGGAGCTTATCAGCTTTAATACATTATTTGGAAATCCATCGGACTGTTTACATTTTAAAAGCAGCAGCAAACCTTACATGATTGCTAATGTGACGGAACACCTGATTTTCACATTTAACATTTAGTTAAATGTGAAAATCAGAGGCGTTCTGTCACATTAGCAACCATGTAAGGTCAGCAGGTTTGCTGCTGGTTTTAAAATGTAACATGTAAAGAGTCCGTTGGATTTACAAATACTGTATTTAAGCAAATAAGCTCCGATTTGTGTTGAAAATAACTGTGAAATCGAAAATTCCGGTGGGTGTAACTTTTTTTTTTTTTGCCGATCCGTAGCTCTGATCCGATCCGTAGCTCTGATCCGAGGATCGATCCGATCAGTGAGTTTTTTGATCCGTTGCACCCCTAGTGCCCACACTTACAATGTCGGCACCGCGAAGAGGAGGGGGAGAGAATGGAGGCTTCGTGCGATCGCATCGCTGGACCATGAGTCAAAAATCAGGTAAACTCCGCTTTAAAGGGGTTGTAAAGTCAGATGTTTTTATCGTAATGCATTCTTTTTTTTTAATTCTTTATTTTCTTTTTTCAAGATTTCAATTATGTTACATCAATACATTTCCATTGATCCAGCCAAGATAATAAACATACAAAAATAATACTGAGTACTAAGGGATTCTTGGCTCTTCTCCTTATACTCACATTTCTAAAATCTCGATTTCACCCCCCCCCCCTTCCCCTTTGTATCCCCCTCCCCCCTTCTACCTCTTATTTTCTACCATTTCTCTACTACTTTCTCAGATTTTCTACATAGCTCCATGTTTTCTTAAAATCTTTCCAACATTCCCACTTGTTTTTAAATCATTTTTTTTCCTCCTCTACGCCGTACTTCAGTCCCTCCATACTGTATGTTTCTTCCACGGAATCGACCCACTCCCATATAGATGGACTTTCCACTTTTCGCCATTTTTTTGGGATCAACCTTTTGGCCGCGTTTAATAGATGTGGGATCAGTAAATCTTTATACTGTTTCATTCCTCCATCACCTCCATGGAATAAAACTATCCAAGGATCTTTTTTAATCTCCTCTGTAATTATTTTTATCATTTCCAGTATCTTTTCCCAATAAGTTTGAATTTTAGGGCATTGCCACCATATGTGGGCCATTGTTCCCCTCCCCCCACATTCTCTCCAACATTCTGCCTTCTGTTCTACTTGAAATTTACTCAATTTATCTGGTGTGGCATACCAGCCTGTAATACATTTATAATTCATCTCTGCGGTCCTGTTGTCCATGGCAGACGAGTGGGCCAATTTTATTATTTTCTCTATAGTCCCTTTATCCCTACATGTTCCCAATTCTCTTTCCCATTTCTTTATAAAATGGGGGCATCGCCAGTTCATCCACAGTCATCAGTAATTTATAGAGTTTTGATATACAGGTCCTTCTCAAAAAATTAGCATATTGTGATAAAGTTCATTATTTTCTGTAATGTACTGATAAACATTAGACTTTCATATATTTTAGATTCATTACACACAACTGAAGTAGTTCAAGCCTTTTCTTGTTTTAATATTGATGATTTTGGCATACAGCTCATGAAAACCCCAAAATCCTATCTCAAAAAATTAGCATATTTCATCCGACCAATAAAAGAAAAGTGTTTTTAATAAAAAAAAAGTCAACCTTCAAATAATTATGTTCAGTTATGCACTCAATACTTGGTCTGGAATCCTTTTGCAGAAATTACTGCTTCAATGCGGTGTGGCATGGAGGCAACCAGCCTGTGGCACTGCTGAGGTGTTATGGAGGCCCAGGATGCTTCGATAGCGGCCTTAAGCTCATCCAAAGTGTTGGGTCTTGCGTCTCTCAACTTTCTCTTCCCAATATCCCACAGATTCTCTATGGGGTTCAGGTCAGGAGAGTTGGCAGGCCAATTGAGCACAGTAATACCATGGTCAGTAAACCATTTACCAGTGGTTTTGGCAGTGTGAGCAGGTGCCAGGTCGTGCTGAAAAATGAAATCTTCATCTCCATAAAGCTTTTCAGCAGATGGAAGCATGAAGTGCTCCAAAATCTCCTGATAGCTAGCTGCATTGACCCTGCCCTTGATAAAACACAGTGGACCAACACCAGCAGCTGACATGGTACCCCAGACCATCACTGACTGTGGGTACTTGACACTGGACTTCAGGCATTTTGGCATTTCCCTCTCCCCTGTCTTCCTCCAGACTCTGGCACCTTGATTTCCGAATGACATGCAAAATTTGCTTTCATCCGAAAAAAGTACTTTGGACCACTGAGCAACAGTCCAGTGCTGCTTCTCTGTAGCCCAGGTCAGGCGCTTCTGCCGCTGTTTCTGGTTCAAAAGTGGCTTGACCTGGGGAATGCGGCACCTGTAGCCCATTTCCTGCACACGCCTGTTCACGGTGGCTCTGGATGTTTCTACTCCAGACTCAGTCCACTGCTTCCGCAGGTCCTCCAAGGTCTGGAATCGGTCCTTCTCCACAATCTTCTTCAGGGTCCGGTCACCTCTTCTCGTTGTGCAGCGTTTTCTGCCACACTTTTTCCTTCCCACAGACTTCCCACTGAGGTGCCTTGATACAGCACTCTGGGAACAGCCTATTCGTTCAGAAATTTCTTTCTGTGTCTTACCCTCTTGCTTGAGGGTGTCAATGATGGCCTTCTGGACAGCAGTCAGGTCGGCAGTCTTACCCATGATTGCGGTTTTGAGTAATGAACCAGGCTGGGAGCTTTTAAAAGCCTCAGGAATCTTTTGCAGGTGTTTAGAGTTAATTAGTTGATTCAGATGATTAGGTTAATAGCTCGTTTAGAGAACCTTTTCATGATATGCTAATTTTTTGAGATAGGAATTTTGGGTTGTCATGAGCTGTATGCCAAAATCATCAATATTAAAACAAGAAAAGGCTTGAACTACTTCAGTTGTGTGTAATGAATCTAAAATATATGAAAGTCTAATGTTTATCAGTACATTACAGGAAATAATGAACTTTATCACAATATGCTAATTTTTTGAGAAGGACCTGTAGATCCTGTTAGGTTATCGGCCATACAAAGCCGTTCTAACGTCGTAAGTTCCTCCCCAGACCTAATTGGCTGGGGAAGGCTTTGTACAAAGTGGGCCAACTGGCGGTACCTCCATTCATCTACTATCATTAATTCCCTATTGTGTCTCAATTCTTGAAGTGGTATAATTTTCCCTTTTTTTATTATATCTCTTAACTGTGCTCTCTCTTTTTTTAATCCAATTTCCTCCCACTGTTTTTTTTCCCGGTGCAAAATATTCGTTTTCTTTTAATTCTATAAGGGGAGAGTTATATTCCCTATCTATTTGTTTATGTAGTCTATCCCAAATTTTCAGTGCTATTCGTGTCATGACGTGAGTGTTTTCACCTAGTGCTCTAAACTGGGGGGGGGGGGGGGGGGTTCCATATTACACCTCCTAATTGTGTTTTTGCCATTGCCTTTTCAATTTTTACCCACCTTTTTTCGTGCCTATCTTTGGCCCACTCCACTACCCGGGACAACACCACCGCGTCATAATATTTTTTAATGTCTGGCACTGCCAGCCCTCCATGCTTTTTTTCCTGTTTTAATACAGAGAAGGAGATTCTATGTTTTTTATTATTCCATACAAAGTTCATTAGCATCTTTTTTAACACTCTGAAGTACGGTTGAGGTATTGCAACTGGTAACATCTGGAACTTATACAAGATTTTCGGCAGCAGGACCATCTTTAAGATGTTAATTCTTCCTATCCATGATATCGGGCGGTTTATCATTTTTCTAATTTCGCTTTTTATTTCATTTAACAGAGGGATATAATTTATCTTGTATATTTTTTTATTGAGTTGGCAAGTTTTACCCCTAAGTACTGCATTCTATGCAATAAGCCCCCTAATATTTACCGGAGCCCCATTTCTGTCCGGCGATGTTCACGAGTATCTCGGCCATCCGGGACTCTCTGTCCTTATTGGCTGAAGCACAGCAGCGGCGGGGGGGGGTGTCAATGTTTGCCAATCAGGAGAGAGAGGGGCGGGGCCGAATCACAGCTCCGTGTCTGAATGGACACACGGAGCTGTGGCTCGGCTTGGGTGACCCCATAGAAAGCTGCTTGCTCTGGGGGTACTTAACAGGAGAGAGGGGCCAGGAGCACAGAAGAGGGACCCAAAAAAGGAAGGAAGGAAGGAAGGATCGGTGGTTCCCCTGTGAAAATCCACGGCACATTGCAAGCAAGTATAAAAAATTATTTTTTTTTTTTTATAACAATAACAGACTTTACAATCACTTTAATCCAAAACTAAAAAAAAAGTTTTGCTTTCAGTTATAATTTAACTCCCATGTGTATGGATAGGAGTTTCAGCAACCCTTAACAGCCAAACAATGTGGCCAAGGATGTTGAGCCCAGAGGTAGACAGTACAAGGATGTCAATGGAAGTGATGAACACCATGGCTGCCGAAGACAAGTCTGTCATAATGTACAATTATGCTGTGCATACTTCCATGTTATAGGAAAAACCCTAAGTGCTATAAGTGGAGTTTAAATCCACTTTAGGGCAGCCTATTTATTTTGAACAGGCTGCCAATGGATTACAATGCAGAAAAAAAAAACAGACGTGACCTATTTATTTTAGAATGCACCATGGTGCTTTGTAGTGCAGAAGAGTTACCCGCTAGGGATGCACCAATACCAGTATGAGTACCGATACTTTTTCTTAAGTATTCGCCGATACCAATACCTATTTTTAGTGTCATGTAACAGATTTTTTTTTAGACTGTGAAGTGAAGAAGTGGGGTACACACTACACATTCTAAGAAAATCAGCCAAACGATCGTCCGATTTTCCCTCATTTCACAGCAAGTCGGAACCAAGGAAGGAATTAATGTACGAAAATTCTCATACGACAAAGCCTACGGTACACATTTAAACCAAAATCATTTGGTCCCCATACATCAAAATTTTTGGAGTTTGTGCCTTCGGAAATTTGTGGCCGAAATCGGTTGTCGAAAGTTGTGTACACACTATCAGAAAATCGTACAATCGTTCTTCAGACTAAAATTTTCTAATAGGGTGTACAAGCCTTAGGGCCCCTTTCACATGGGCACTGTTTGTTTCAGAAGTTCAGTCACAATTAACAAAAAAAATAAAAACGGATTCAGTTTTTTTTTACATCCACTACCCATGCAAAAACAGACCGTTTTCTTCCGTTCAGTTTTTTTAAATGGAAGAAAAATAAGGCTTTGATTTGTTTCAAAAAACGTATATGGAGGGAAGCAGATGTATATTCATTTACTTCCATTTTTCCTCAGGAGATGCACTGATGTCTGTTTTTCCTCCGTCAATGACTGAAAAATAGACAAAAGGGAACACTTGTGTGAAAGGGGACAAATGAAGCACAGGGTAAACAGCATCCACAAGTGACCTGGATCTCGCCCAGCATGGCCCTCATCAGCCCCTCTGAGCCCTATCCCAACACCTGTTGATTGGGGTGCCGGTCATCTTGTCTCAGATCCCACAATCCCCTTCCCAGGCTGCTCCGGAGATAGTCAGAGTCTGGATACAGGATACTGAGTAGTAGTAGCAGCCGTGACCGCCAACCCCTGGCGACCTGAGTTGTGCCATGGTCGCCCGTGAGAGTACGCCTAAAAGAGGGCAAAAATGACACTGACTAGGTATGCAAGAGAATTTAATGAAAAGCAAACATGACAGTCAATCCAACAAAACAGTGAAAGCCCGCTTCACCTCTACATGGGGATCTGGTATGTACCTCTTGTAACACGATGAACGCCAACGCCCCATATACTGAATGACATGCGACGGTACCCCCTGCTTGGAAGCCGCAGACGCTGCCCCAATCCTGAACGAGTGCCCAGAGTACTGACCAGGGTCATGACCCAGCCTACCGATCAAAAGCCTGACATGGGAAATGAAGAGACTGGAAGTTAGGGCCCGTGTAGGAAAGGGGAGCAAAGGGCTATCAAGCGGGGTGGTAGCGAATAAGCCCATGAGCTGATCCAGAACCATCACCGGACACCAGGCCGTGCCGGTCCTGTAATAATGGATGACAAAACCTAGCCCTACCCGAGAGGTCTTGCACCTGGGGAGCTGCAGTACGAAATGATCCACCAACCTAATGAGATCGCCTCTGAGGAGAACTGGAGCGTGGGGCCCTGCCCTGGTCACTTCCCCCGGCCTGAGGAACCCAAAGAAGCTGAGGTAAACCGCAGCTTTCAGGACCAAGCTGGGACCCAACCCGAAGGGAGAGCGGGACAACAAATCTGACAGCCCCCGGAAGATGACCCCCGAGATAGGTAAACGTCTGACCACTGGTCTACCTTGCGTCTTCTGAATACCCTTGAGCATGGCCCTGATAGGATGAGCCGCAAAAACCGATGATGACCCAGGATGGAGTAGGGAAAGGAAATGTTGAATGCCAGCCAGGTATGATTTGATGGTGCTGTGGGACAAAGACAGATTACCATGACAATGGGCCATGAATGCCAAGAGGAACTTGACATCAACCGCCCTGGCGCCCGGGTACTGGGACAAGAAACCACCAAAACACCTCCACCCCGTTCTGTACGCCTTGAGAGTGTTAGCGGACAAGGAAGCATTGATGAGGCCGGCTGCTTGAGACCCGAGAGCGACTAGTCCAACGTCAGCTGGGCAAACGACGGGACAGGCAAGCCTATCCGCTCCGCCTCCGGATGCTGCAGAAAGAAACGAGGAAGGTCAGCTCTGGACAAGGCATCTGCCGCCCCGTTATTGACCACCCTCACAAATTGCCCCTGAAAATGAAAGTTAAACTTGAGGCCTAACCAAGTCAACCTGCGCATGAATGACATGATCAACAGAGAAGCAGATCTCCCCCTGTTGATGATCTCAGCCGTGGCGCTGTTGTCAGTAAAAAAGATGACGGTCTGCCCGGACCACGAGGGACCCCAGGTGCAGGCAGCAGCCACAATGGGGAAAATTTTGAAAAGCGCTGAAGTCCTGGCAAACCCTGGAATATCAGCCACCTCAGAAGGCCAGGGGCCTGCCAGCCACTGCCCTGCGAAAATGGCCGAAAACCCCACTGAGGCCGCGGCATCCGCGTACACCCTCGGGGAGGCTGCCGTGGGTGGACGGATGAATAAGGCAACCCCATTCCAGCTGCATAAAAACTGATCCCACATCAGCAGATCAGCCTTGGCACCGGCCCCCAAACTCACCACCGAGTCCGAGTCTGGGTAGAGCGGAAGGAGAGCCAACAGGCGGGAGACAAAGGACCTGCCCTGTTGGATGATTCTCATGGCAAAAATTAAGCATGCCCAAGAGAGACTGCAGCTCTCTCTTAGAACATACTGGGGACCTAACTAAATCATGAATGACCCCCCGAATCCTGAACAGCTTGTGCTGAGGTAGACAAGCGATCATGCGGACTTTGTCCAAGGTGATCCCTAGAAACGTTATCACGGTGGACGGCCCATCGATCTTGTGGACGGCCAAGGGGACGTTCAGATCCCTGAACAACTCAGTCAGAGTGGCAAGATCCCTGGGTGGCCGTGCTGGGCTTTCCAGCAGCAGGAAATCATCTAAATAATGAACAACCTTGCCACACCCCAGCTGTGCAGAAAGGATCCACTCAAGCGCAGAGGCAAATGTATCAAAAAGCCAAGGGCTGCTCTTGGACCCGACTGTCAGCTTGGTGGCGAAGTAAAACTGCTCCCGCCATCCGACACCGTACCATTGCCAGAGAGATGGCATGATCGGGAGGAGTTCGAAGGCGTCCGCAATGTCCGCCTTTGACAACCATGCCCCCCTCCCTAACTGCAGGATATGCCGAACAGCGGAATCCACTGAAGCGTACTTCAAGGAGAACTCTTCCGAAGGAATGAGCGAATTTAAACTAGGTACTGGCGATAAATGAGGAGCAGACAGATCGTAAATTAAACGGTATTCATTAGAAAACTTTCCTTTAACCACCCCGATGGGGCTCACTCTCTAAATCAAAAGGCGGGGAAGAAAAAGGCCCAATAACAAATCCCTTGGACAACTCCACCCTCAACAAGTCATCCACCAACTCAGGATTGGCGACAGCCGACACCAGATTATCACACTCGTGTGAGTGACACGGAAGGGTAATCAGGCCCGTATGGAAACCCTCCACAAAACCATTCATCAAAAACTGCTTGAGAGCCGGGGATGGGTGGAGATCCAGCCAGAACCCCAACCTGGAGACATTGACCCGGCTCAGTCAAGATACACTGGATGGCTTGACTGGACAGGCGGTTTTGGGATGGGCCCTGAAACAGTTTGCACAGACATGCAGCAGTCTGCACTGGTTGTAATTACATGAGGTGTAATTGTAATTATTACACAGCTGTGACCTGCCCAGCATATGGATGGGCCTGCCAAGCTTGTCCACCAGCCCTGAGGACCCTACGGCAAGACTGCCAGATCCTGGCCTACTGGTCCCAGCAACCCCTGGATGATCAACATTGGGACACCAGTTGGTGGTGTGAGCAGCCGACTGACAGGTAGCACACGTTGGAGATCTGACTGGCGAAATGTCTGCAAAACAATTCTGTGTCAATGACACTCCAACATGATACCACCTGAAACTGCGCCCACATGGCAACGACCTTAGACGAAAAAGACGATATGATAGTCGTAAAAGGTGCTGCCACCATACTTGTGGGCCAAATCGACTACCTTGTGTAGATACAGGTCCAACTCCTCCCTCCTGCCGGGACTAACGCCACAAATGACATCCCTGAAAATACCAAACGCAAGGACAAACTCAGCAATGTTGAGCTTACGGTTCAGCCTGGGATCCCAGGCCCTGAGGACCACCGAGACCTCCCCGCAAGCATATGCCTTGTTCTCCACAATGTCCTGCGAGGCAATGAGCAGGGATGCCAGGTTAACGTCCTTCCCCTCCAGGATGTCCTTCCTCAGATTAGCCGGGACAAAATGGGCAGGGGAAATAGAAGGAAAAATACTGTCCACAGCAGGATCAACCAGCGGTAGCGGCCCACCTGTGATACCTGACGGAGATCCTGATGGACCAAGAGCTGAGGAAGCCACCGGAACCACCACATTGTCCGGACGGGCCTCTAGCACATCCATCCTATCTTGTAAAAGCTGGACCGAAGATAAAAGAGTATTTAACACCGTATGGATCTGCGTCAAAGCGGTGAGGAGGGACGCATGCTCCGTACCGGTGGAAGGAAGAGGCTGGGCTGGGATTGGAAAAAGGAGCCTGAATAACTCCGCCTTCCTGGCCGACGCCGAGAAAGGAATGCCCCTGAAACGTAGTTCGGCAATGAGTTTGGGTATGGTCCAGCTCCTTAAGGAAGGCGTGCTCCGAGCCCCTTGCTGGTGTGGAAGGGCCCGCTGGCGTGGAAGGGCCCGCTGGCGTGGAAGGGATGAACGCCAACTCCACGCTCTCAGAGATATGCGACATACTCCCAAACTGTGAACAAAACACAAATAATCCACCAGTAAACACCACCTACCGACCTAACACCCGCCCACCTGCCCTAACGTAATGATGTGTGCAGTTGATGCCAAACCAGGCGCCTGAAGAAGCTAATGACCGTGACCCCCTGCGTGAGTGTAGCGTGAGCCCGAACAACCTGTGGCGCCGGACAGGCAATTAAAAACGAACACTCAGGGCTTAGTACCTACAGACCGTGGTAGGCAGATATAGGCATGTAAGTGACGTGCACGTATGACGTATGAATGTACAGGCGAGAAGATTGCATCAAATCAATTAAAAACGAAAACCTCAGCCTGTACGGATCCGAAGACGTGACAGATCTTGGAATGTAACCTACTAACTACCCCTGAGTAAAAAAAGGCCACAGTACGCACCTGAAGCGTCCGAATGAACAGAGAATTCCACCTGTAACAACATTTAGATGTATGCACTGAACAAATGACGCCCAGAGCGAGCTGTGCCCCCCTAACCAAATTCGAGGTGACTTGAGCAACACAGAGTGTACGTGTACTGTGGCGGGAACGACAAACGAGAGAAATGAAGAAGCAACCCTGAATGTGACCTAACCCGAAGCTACAACGAACCCTAGCGGGACCCAGTGACAAGGCGTGAACGAGTGCTGACCACGTATGGAAAAGCAGCCCCGTGGCCTACCGGCTGGACTAGCGTCCCGGCAACCTGCAAATAACAGCTAGTGCAAGCTAACCTAAGTGGGAAGTGGACCAGAGGTAGCCGGTGAAGTGAACTGGGGGAACCTGGCTTAGAGGACGCCTCAAGCCCAGACCCCCACTCTAGTAACCTGGGCCCCCCCCCCAAAAAGGACCTGAAGCGGGGGCATTCGATCCAGCAAGGGGTGGAAAGGCGAGGCTGACAGAGTAAGAAAGGTGACACTGCATCCCACCTACCAGATACCCGTGCCACCGCCCCTCCCCCGCTAGATGAAGGTGAACATACCTGTACCAAGAACTGGAACCCCTGGACGACCTGCGAAAAGAAACGCACCCTGGGCGTGGGGTGGCATAGAACAATGAAAATCCCAGCAGAAAAACAACAGGCACATCGACACATATTCAGCAATGCTAGCAATGAAAGCAAGCGACAGCCCGCCCCCCCCCCCCCCCAACCAGCCCGAGACCTACCTGTACCGATCACATAGAAAAGAGAATGACAGCTGCCACGAGAGGTCCCTGCAATGAAACTTGTCAATGCTGCGCCAGCACTGAGAGGAGAAAAAAGGCCCAACCTGCCGCCAAACGCCGGGACCGCTGAAACCCCGCCAGCTGCTTCCTGTAGCGGGAAGAAAAGGGTAAGATTCCTGTACTGACCCCCCCCCATTGACCGACTGTCAGTAAAGTGCACCGACCCTATAGGAAGGGACGCCGCTCCGCACGCTGAGCCACCGCTTGTGACCCCGGAACCGGAAATGACGTCACCGCCGGATCCTGACCTGTAACCCGGAAACACAGCCGACGCCAGCCAGGGGGAGGATGGGGAGAATATAACGCCCCACCCTCCTCCTACAAATTCAGGCTAGCCAATGGCTAGCCTTCTAACTTGTTTAAAAAAACGTATATGGAGGGAAGCAGATGTATATTCATTTACTTCCATTTTTCCTCAGGAGATGCACGGATGTCTGTTTTTCCTCCGTCAATGACTGAAAAATAGACAAAAGGGAACACTTGTGTGAAAGGGGCCAAATGAAGCACAGGGTAAACAGCATCCACAAGTGACCTGGATCTCGCCCAGCATGGCCCTCATCGGCCCCTCTGAGCCCTATCCCAACACCTGTTGATTGGGGTGCCGGTCATCTTGTCTCAGATCCCACAATCCCCTTTCCCAGGCTGCTCCGGAGATTACCAGAAAGCCACAAGCAAGATGGCCACCGGCTACATCCACTGTGTCATCACTAGACTGGAAATTACTTCTGCCTGGCGTTTCCGGCTCTTCTGAACTCCAGAGCTGCCATGCTTGCAGGGGGGAAAGGGAAAGCAAGGTAGGCAGACACTGCGTGCCTCACAGGGACATTACACTGTGGCCACCCCATGGATAATAAAGTAAGGGGAAGAGGGGGTCCTCCCCCATTGCACCCAAAAGCATGGGAGAGCTTTAGTCCAATAGAGACCCCCCCCCCCCGGAACACTGCCCTGGTACAGGAAGTTCCACGGCCGGGAGGCCCCCTGTCAGCTAGAACGAAGGCCCGACAGAAAAATAAAAAAGCTTGCAGAGATCCTGGCTGGCTGGAGGAAACACATACCAATGAATTCTAGCCTCACGCCTGTTTTTATACAAATGTGGATTTGTGTTTCCTGTGCTAGGTGGGGGGAGCCGCTCTCATTTAGCCATCCTGAAAGGTGACTAGGAAAAAATTATTACTGTTTCTTTACAATTATGAAGAAATGTAAGCCCTGGGTCACACCAGTGCGGCTTTGAAATCCTGCTGCTTCAGTGGCAACAATTTAAACAGTTCCATTGCTGGAATCGCACTGGTCTGCAGACTTGAAGGTATTGGTTTTAGTATCAGAGCATTTACATGTGCTTATTCTTAGTATCGGCACGAATATCGATATTGGTGCAACGCTATTATAATAGGGTGTTTTTGGTGCCAAATGTCACCAAAATGCAGCTAGGTACGTATATTGCTGCATCATATAGATATGAAAGGGGTACAATTGTGGCAGATTTCAAGGCACCAATGTGCCATAATACTGAGGCCCAACACCTACAGAGGAGAACAGAACTAAAAACACTATGACAGGAGAAGCCAAGCAATAGGAAGATGCTCTGACAGGGTGTCATAAGACATAGCAAAGTGCAGAGCACCCTGTGACAAAGCTTAGGCCTAACTACTACAGAGGACAGTATTAAGGGGTCCCCTGACAGGGTGCCACACAGTGTAAAAAGTACTAATCATCACAAGACCGAGGCCTAATGCCTTCAGAAAAGAGCGGTACTAGGAAGGTCCTCTGACCGGGTGTCACTTTATAGGCAAGAAACATTTTTGTTTATACTCGTCACCTATGAATTATTTCCTCATCAACTGAAAAAACAAACGGACGTGTAAAATCAGATGTAAACTCAACTGAAGACAATTTGCAAAACTGATGGAAAAACAGTAACTTGAATCAGTATTCATCATTTTTTTTCTGAGCACAAAATCTGACAGAACTGATTATACCCCTGTAGAAAAAAAAAAAAACACGAATCTAGGAGTGTATTGAACGGGGTGCTGACAAGGATCTATCTTCTACAAAGGGCCCAGAACTAGCAGGATACTAGACAGGGAGTCACAGACTATGGTGGGGTACCGAGCACCCAGTCACAGCAGAGACCTATCTTCTACAGGAGGACCCAGAACTAGGATACTAGATGTGGTCACATACTATGGCTGGGTACTGAGCACCTTGTCACAGCGGAGACCTATCTTCTACAGAACTAGGATACCATGACGGGGGTCGCATGCTATGGTTGGTTGCTGAGCCCCCCCATCACAGGGCTGAAGCCCATCTTCTACATGACAACAGTAATGGGGAGCTCTGCCAGGGTGTCATACAATGAGAAGGGTACAGAGCACCCAATGCCCTGGCACTAAGGACTAGTTACTACAAAAGAGAATAGTACTAGGGGGGTGTAACAATGTGGAATATGCCACAGTCATTGAGCCGATGCCTACCTCCTCCCAAATACTAGAGGTGTCCGCCTAGATCATGGTGTGAGCCCCCTGTTGTCATTGAGCGGAGTCCTGCCCCCTCTACCCAATACCAGTGGTGTCCACTTACGTCATACTATAGCTGGGAATGAGCCCCCCCTTGTCATGAAGCTGTGGTCTATCTTCTACACAGCAGCCCTGTACTGGGAGGGACCTCTGACAGTTTGGGTGTCACATATTACGACACAGTATTAGCCCCCCTCGTCACTGTATGGAGGCCTCTCACACACAGCAATCCTGTACTGGGAAGCTCCCTTGACAGGGTGTCACATATTAAGGTATTTCCTGCACAGCAGAACGGTACTAGGAGGATCCCCTGATGGTGGGGGTGTCAAATATTATATCCGGCGATAACCCCCCTGTCATGGTTTTGAGGCCTATCTCCTACAGAGGAGCTCAGTACTAGGAAGCTCCATTAACGGGGTGTCTATCTATATATATATATATATATATATTTTAGGGGTCGTGACCGATTATCGGAGTAGCCCATTATTGGCGGTCGATATTCACAACTTTCAAATAATCAGTATTGGTCAGAAACGTACCGATATTGGTCAGACCAAATCCTTTCCCGACCCCGCGTGGAGCTCGCTGCAGTTTCTGTCATCTCTCACTGCCCACCTTGCATCACTGCTGTTCCGCCCTTACAGCAGGGCCGCGAAGGCTGCTCCTGACAGAGCTGCAGCCGTGGGTGAGCAGAGAGATCGTTTCACCATCTCTCACCGCCCACTTGCATGTGGAAATGTACCCGCTCGGACATCGCTGGAGAGAGGCTGCCAAAAGAAGTGCAAGTAGTGGCAGGTGATACGCTGCGTCTGGGTGGCAGGTGACACGCTGCGTCTGGGTGGCAGGTGACATAATTCATCTTGGTGGCAGGTGACAGTGGCCAGCGACACGCTGCGACTGCGTGGCAGGTGACCTAATGCATCTGGGTGACAGTGGCAAGCGACTGGGTGGCAAGTGAAACGCTGCATCCAGGTGGCAAGTGACATAATGCATCTGGGTGGCAGGTGACAGTGACAAGCGACACGCTGTGACTGGGTGGCAGGTGATGTACAGAATATCGAAACCTGATAATGGCTATCGGCCTGCAAGGCGGTCAAAATCTATATCAGCCCTGAAAAAACTATATTGGTCGACCACTTATATATATTGCTCTGGCAACGGGGGTGGCACCTATATTGAGGTGTGAGCCCCCCCCCACCCTGTTATGGATCTGAGGCCTACCTCCTACAGGGAAGACCCCAACTAGGTGGGTCCTCTGACGGTGGGGGTGTATGTGTGTATATATATATATAAAAAAAATCTATATGGTTCTGAGCACACCCGTCATGAGTCTGAGGCCTACCTCCTATATACTATTACTCTGACAATGGGGGTGTCACAGATATCAGATCCCCTGTCAGGGATCTGGTGCCTATCTCCTACACAGAACAGCCCGGGGGGGGGGGGGGGTCACATTATGGCCGGATATGACCCCCCCTCATGGATGTGAGGCCTAGCTCTGACAGGCCGTATTATGGGACGGGGGTCCTCACCTTGATGTGGAAGCGGACCAGGGCCAGGCGGATGCAGTGAGCCATACAGATGGGGGGCAGGAACCAGACCTTGGGGGGCGGGGTGCCCTTGTTCTGGATGTGGCTGATGATTTGCTGGCCGGTCTGGCGCTCGTTGCTCTGCCGCTTCACCCATTCATGGAGCCGGGCCTTGTCTAGGGCGCCGTTGAAGAAGACGAAGAGCTCGATGTTGCCGGCGTAGCAGGCCTTGGCCAGGGCGGCCAGGTAGCCCAGCATGTGGTTCCATTGGCCGCCGCTCACCCAGTCGGTGTAGAAGCCGCCGTACAGCCGATGCAGGCAGTTGTCGGCGTCGATGAGCAGTCGGAGGGGAGTCTGGGGGGGTCTCTGCCGGCCGCCCCCCACCAGACTGCCCCGGGCCAATTTCTGCAGCTCCACCGGGACCACCGCGCCCGGGCATCGCTTCTCGATGTAGTCCTGGAAGCCGTGCACCCCCATGGCGGCGGCGGGAGGGAGAGGGGCCGAGCTCGGTGTCTAGAGGAGGAGGAGCGGGGGGGTGTTGGATGGTGTGGGGGGGCTCTGCATGGCCGCGGCCGCCATGTGCTGTCTCACAGAGCCATGTCCGGGGAGGTGTGCGGGAGAGACACGGGCCACCGGAAACCGGAACGGGCGGAGCCGCCGGCGAACACTCCCTGACATGGCTGGCCTGGGAAAGAGAATCCCATCCCTGTATACCACGACCTATCTCTCTGTATACCACGACCTATCCCTCTGTATACCACGACCTATCCCTCTGTATACCACGACCTATCCCTCTGTATACCACGACCTATCTCTCTGTATACCACGACCTATCTCTCTGTATACCACGACCTATCTCTCTGTATACCACGACCTATCTCTCTGTATACCACGACCTATCTCTCTGTATACCAAAAGCTATCCCTCTGTATACCACGACCTATCCCTCTGTATACCACGAGCTATCCCTCTGTATACCACGAGCTATCCCTCTGTATACCACGAGCTATCCCTCTGTATACCACGAGCTATCCCTCTGTATACCACGAGCTATCCCTCTGTATACCACGAGCTATCCCTCTGTATACCACGAGCTATCCCTCTGTATACCACGAGCTATCCCTCTGTATACCACGAGCTATCCCTCTGTATACCACGAGCTATCCCTCTGTATACCACGAGCTATCCCTCTGTATACCACAAGCTATTCCTCTGTATACCACAAGCTATTCCTCTGTATACCAGGAGTCCACGACCTATCTCTGTATACTACAAACTATCCCGCTGTATCCCACGACCTATCTTTCTGTATACTACACCCCATTCCATCCCTCCTGTATACTACACCCCATCCCTGTATACTACGAGATATTCCTCTGTATACTACGAGATATTCCTCTGTATACTACAACCTATCTCTCTGTATACTACAACCTATCTCTCTGTATACTACAACCTATCTCTCTGTATACTACAACCTATCTCTCTGTATACTACAACCTATCTCTCTGTATACTACAACCTATCTCTCTGTATACTACAACCTATCTCTGTATACTACAATCTATCTCTCTGTATACTACAATCTATCTCTCTATATACTACAATCTATCTCTCTATATACTACAATCTATCTCTCTATATACTACAAGCTATTTCTCTGTATACCATGACCTATCTCTCTGTATACCACAACCTATCTCTCTGTATACTAACTACACCCCATCTCTCTGTATACTACAAGCTATTCCTCTGTATACCACGAGTCCACAACCTATCTCTGTATACTACAAGCTATCCCGCTGTATACCACAACCTATCTTTCTGTACACCAAACCTATCCCTGTATACTACACCCCATCCCTCTGTATACTATACCTCATTCCATTTCTCCTGTATACTACACCCCATCCCTCTGTATACTACACCTCATTCCATTTCTCCTGTATACTACACCCCATCCCTCTGTATACTATACCTCATTCCATTTCTCCTGTATACTACACCCCATCCCTCTGTATACTATACCTCATTCCATTTCTCCTGTATACTACACCCCATCCCTCTGTATACTACACCTCATTCCATTTCTCCTGTATACTACACCCCATCCCTCTGTATACTACACCTCATTCCATTTCTCCTGTATACTACACCTCATCCCTCTGTATACTACACCTCATTCCATTTCTCCTGTATACTACACCTCATCCCTCTGTATACCACAAGCTATCTCTGTATACTACATCCCATCCCTGTACACTACACCCCATTCTCTCCCCCCTGTACACTACACACCATCCCATCCCTTTATATTCCATCCCATCCCTGTATACTACACACCATCCCATCCCTCCTGTACACTACACCCATCCCACCCCCTCTATACAGTTCACCCCATCATCTCACTACACACTATCCCTGTATATTACACCCCATCCCTCCTGTACACTACACTCCATCCCACCCCCTGTACACTACACTCCAGCACCCCCCGGTACACCACACCCCCCATCCCATCCCTCCTGTACACTACACCCCATCCCTACACACTACACCCCCCATCCCATCCCTGTATACTACACCCTACTTGTCTACTGTCACAGCTATACACTCCTGACATGGCTGGCCTGTGAAAGAGAATCCCATCCCTATTCACCCCTTCCCACCCCTACCCTTACAGTAGATCCCTACCCGTCTATACTACACCCTACCCGTCTACTGTCACCGCTATACGCTCCCTTACATGGCCGGGGAAAGAGAATCCCATTCCATCCCTTTACACTACAACCTACCTGTCTATACTACACCCTATCACTGTACACTACGCCCTACCCATCTATACTACATCCCATCCCATCCCTCTGTATACTACACCCCATCCCTCTGTATACTACACCCCATCCCTCTGTATACTACACCCCATCCCTCTGTATACTACACCCCATCCCTCTGTATACTACACCCTATCCCTATACACTACAACCTACCCGTCTATACTACACCCCATCCCTCTGTATACTACACCCAATCCCTATACACTACAACCTACCCATCTATACTACACCCCATAGGAACAAAAAAGTCTTCTGGACTGCAGCACTCCAAAGATAAAAGCCTTTCTTAAAATAGGAAATCCAAAATGCACACTGTACAACGGTACACAGGTCAAAAAAATCTGGCTAACATGTTTCGCACTGTGCTAGTGCTTATTCATATACTACACCCCATCCCTCTGTATACTACACCCTATCCCTATACACTACAACCTACCTGTCTATACTACACCACAACCATATACACTACACCCCATCCCTGTATACCACAACCTATCCATTTACACTACTATACACCCCATTCTATCCCTCCTGTATACTACACCCCATCCCATATACCTTTATACTACACCCCATTCCACCCCCCCCTGTATACGTCACCCCATCCCATTCCTGTATACTACATCCCATCTCTTTATACTACACCCCATCCCATCTCTGTATACTACATCCCATCCCTGTATACTGCACCCCATTCCATCCCTCCTGTATACTACACCCCATCCCTGTACACTACTACACCCTACCAATCCCTCCTGTATACTACACCCCATCCCTTTCCTGTACACTACTACACCCTAACCGTCAATACTACAACCCATCTCATCCTTCCTGTACACTACAACCCATCCCTCCTTTACACTACACCCCATCCCACCCTATCCCTCCTTTACACTACACCCCATCCCACCCCTCCTTTACACTACACCCCATCCCACCCCTCCTTTACACTACACCCCATCCCTCCTGTACACTACATCCCATACCTTCTGTACATTACATCCCATCCCTCCTGTACACTACACCCCACCCCATCCCATCCCTGTATACCAGTGGTCATCAACCCTGTCCTCAGGGCCCACTAACAGGCCAGGTTTGCAAGATAACTGAAATACATCACAGGTAATATCATTTGCTGCTCAGTGATTGCAGTATTCTAGTCTGCATCTCCTCAAGGTAATACTTAAAATCTGGCCTGTTAGTGGGCCCTGAGGACAGGGTTGATGACTACTGCTGTATACTACACCCTACTCATCTACTGTCACCGCTATACGCTCCCTGACATGGCCGGACCTGGGAAAGAGAATGCCATTCCATCCCTTTACACTACAACCTACCTGTCTATACTACGTCCCATCCCTGTATACTACACCCTACCCATCTATACTACACCCCATCCCACCCCTATACACTACACCCCATCCCTGTATACTACACCCTACCTGTCTCTACTACACCCTATCCCTATACACTACACCCTACCCATCTATACTACACCCCATCCCTGTACACTACACCCTACCCATCTAAACTACACCCCATCCCACCCCTGTACACTATACTCTACCCATCTGTACTACACTTCATCTCTGTACACTACACCCTACCAGTCTATACTACACCTCATCCTGGTTACTGTCACTGCTATAGACTCCCTATCATGGCTGGCCTGGGCCTGATATTCCTATCCCTGTATACTACACCCTACCCACATACTGTCGCTGCTATACACCCCCTGCCATGGCTGGCATGGGACTAACTTTTTAAACCCCATCCCTGCACTATCACTGCTTTAAACCCCTTGCCATAGCCGGCCTGGGATTGACAAACCTGCCTGTACATTACACCCCATCCCTGTATACTACACCCTGCCCATCTATGCAAACCCCCAATCCTGTATATTACAACACATTCCTCTGTGTCCTACACTCCACCCTTGTATGTTACAACTCATCCCTGTATACTACACTCCATGCCTGTATACTACACCCCATCCCAATGTATACACCACCCCAACCCTGTATACTACACCCCATCCCTCTGTTTACACCACCCCAACCCTATATATTACACACCCCAGCCCTGTATATTACACCCTATCTGTATACTGTCACAGCTATATACTGCACACTTCCTGCCATGGCCAGCCAAAGAAATCCCATCCCTGTATATTACACTCAGGCCATCTACTGTCACTGCTATATACTTCCTTTCATGGCTTGCAAGTAGGGCTGGGGAAAAAATCGAGTTGAGAGGTCAAATCGATTCAAATTTTCAGCAAATCGATTTACTTTAATTTTTTTCACACCTGACACTGCGCCGGTCCTGAGGAGCTGCGGGCAGGAGTTTTTAGGTGAGGCCGTGGCTTCGGCCTAGTCCGCAAGGCCAGACACACAGCGGACTAGGCCGAAGCCGCGGCCTCGCCTAAAAACTCCTGCATGCAGCTCCTCAGGACTGGCGCGGTGTCCAGAAAAAAAAAACTTGATTCGAATCGTGAATCAAGTTTATTTTAAAAAAAATCACCCAGCTCTACTTGCCAGGTACAGTCACCACTATACACACCCAGCCATTGCTAATTGTTGTTTTTTAAAACTTGCCAATATAATGCCATGTATATTTATCTCACAAGCTAAGCAACCCCCAGATCACACACCATAATGTATGACTGACCACACCACTCACTACATACAATAACTCAAGTGTACATCTACTTACTGAACACAATTAGTCACACTTACAGTACCCCGAGGGAAACTCCTAATTACCTCTGTTTTTTAAGGACAAAGGCCCTGATTCATCAAGTTTCTAAATAGCAATTTAGGCATGCTAATATGACATGCAACAATATTAACTGAGAGACCACTTTAGCATTAACTTGATGAGCCAGGGTTAGCCTCTCTTTTGGTCTTAAAAATGAAGTGCAGGCAAAGCTTTTTTGGCCATACTTGTTTGGCCATACTCTTGTGGCTCACAGGAGCTCCTGTGACCCAGAATCAACCGACAGCGGGCTGACACAGCAGAGCTGCTTTAGGCTGACATGGCAGAGCCGCTTTAGGCTCTGGAAGGTTCCCGACCATATTGTCAGGATCCACCCAGCTGCCTGACAGCTGACTCTGCCTCTCAGCACACAGCTGAGACCCGGTGTCAGTTGTGCCTACCCCCTCTCCCGCCCAGCGCTCCAGTGAGGAGGCGCAAAGCAAAGAGCGATGACTGTCATTCATCGCTCTCTGCTCTGGGCAGACTGAGAACTGAGCATTCAGCAGTCATGTGTCCTTGGGCTTAGAGCTGACATGGGACAGCCAGGGCCGCTGATAGGGGGGAAACCAGTCCTTCTGTAGGGCCCCCAGGCACACAGTGGGGCCCCAACAGTAGGAGGAATCGGTGTGGTTGGGTGGAGGGGCAATTACAGGAAGATGCACTCTGTGGCTCTCTGCAGCAGCTGAAAGCCAGGTTCTCCCTCCCGCCGGCTTGCAGCTGCTGCAGGGAGAGACACAGGGCATTGTTCCTGTAATTATTTTCCCCACAGCAATCTCCCTCCCTGTTCTTACTTCTGATTCCCCCTCCCGTGTAATAAATAGTTTATAAAAATTGTATATATTTTTTTTAAATTATACATTTAAATAAAAAAACAATTAACCGCTTGGAGCCCGGGCCATAGTTGAATGACGGCCACAAGGTGGCTTCTCAGGGCCGGGAGGCCGTCTATTGACGGCCTTGGCTCCTCCAGGCACTGGGGGGCGCGCAAGCGCATGCCCGCCGCGTCACTGCGGTGCCGATGCGTGTGCCTGGCGGCTGCCAGTCACATTTATACAGTAATTAGTGCATATTTATAGCACTGTTCGCTGTGTCAATGTGAATGGTCCCAAAAATATGTCAAAAGTGTCCGATGTGTCCGCCATAATGTTTTTGATGTTTAATGATTTTTTTTTTACCAAAAATATGTAGAAGAATACGTATCGGTCTAAACTGAGAAAGAAAATAGTTTTTTTTTAAAAAAAAAATGGGATATTTATTATAGCAAAAAGTAAAAAATATTGTGTTTTTTTCAAAATTGTCGCTCTTTTTTTGTTTATAGCGCAAAAAAAAAAACCCGCAGAGGTGATCAAATACCACCAAAAGAAAGCTCTATTTGTGGGAAAAAAAGGACGTTAATTTTGTTTGGGAGCCAAGTCGCAATTTTCATTCAAAGCATGACAGTGCCGAAAGCTGAAATTTTGCTTGGGCAGGAAGGGGGTATATGTGCCCAGTAAGCAAGTGGTTAAAAAAGAGTTCATTTACACAGGTTCTATATTATGTTTAATAAAAAAAGGGGGGGTACTAGTGCGCCTACCACTTGATGTAATTGAATAAAGATACTACCGTCTATTAGAAAAAAATAATAAAGTGAAAAATGATGACAGATAGCTGCTGAACTTCTATAGTGTACCAACACGAATAGAGATATAAAAAATAGTGAAGCAGCGCTAGTAGTCAAAGTGCAATTAAATAAAACATATACAAAGTGCAAAAAAACAAATAAATAGTTCAAAAAAACATACAATGTTGGTAACTAAAACACCAACTTCCTTGAAGTCTTTGTGAATATAAGTGAAATATCATGAATTCTTCATATACATATATATATATATATATATATATATATATATATATTATGTTTGTGTCTGCTAATAATGATTTTAGTGTATTTTTTGTGAAAATATTGTTTTGATATATTGGGGGGGGGGGGCTGTGCAGGGCTCCGTGATTTCTAACAGCAGCCCTGGCTGCAGCATCACACCGAATTTGCAGCATAGGGGTGAGTCTGTATGTTTGTATTTTTTAGTATCCAAAATTTCAATATAATAAGCCTAACTCAATGATTACTGTGCCTTTAATTAGTTTGTTTAGCCCTAATAACTATTTCCTTCACTAACAAATGTGCCTGCCCAGGGCACTGTATAAACTGGGTGTACCATCAGCTACATACAGTATACAGCACTGTGTTCCGGCAGCAGGATGAGAACTTCCGGTCCCGCTCCCGAAACAGAATCAAGTTGGACTGAGCACTGCTCAGCCATTCACAGGAAGCTTTGTATTCTATGAATTGATACAAAGCTTCTTCTGATTAGATGAGGCGGAAATTATGTCATGATCTCTACCTCTGCCAATCAAAGGAAGCCTTATATTGATTCATAAAATACAACGCCTTCTGTGAATGGCTGAGCAGCGCTCAGCCCGACTCGATTTTGTTCCGGGAGCGGACAGGAAGTTCCCATCCCACTGCCTAAACACAGTGCTGTATACTGTATGTAGCTGATGGTACATTCAGTTTATACAACAGAATTGGGAAGCGCAGTTTCAGGAGTTGGCAAGGAATCAATTGGAGATGGAATCCATGTGAAATTTAAAACTGTTTTTCTTTATCGTACACCACGGGACACAGAGCCAGTCATTACATAATGGGTTAAGGGTCACCAGGGTTTACATGCCAGCCCATGCTGCTCACCCCACGCATCTTTGAATTTTGGACCTACCATTTCTGAAGTTTTTCCTTTTTTGGATTTGTTTTTGATTGAGCTGTCCATTTGGATTTTTTGTATTGGATTTTTATTGTGCTTTTAATAAATTCCATATTTGAATTTACACTATGTGGAGGATCTTTTCCCGTTTTTTCCATGGTTGATGCTATTCATATTGGAAGATTCGGTTCTGTAGGCTGATCCCTTACACTTGGAGTGAGTGTCACGGCTGAAAGACGCTGAAAAACGCTGCTTATTGGGAGAGGACAACAGCCTAGGATTTCCATCTGTGGGTCCCTGACGTGGACACAAGCCTAATAGATCCACCGCTATATGGTGAGCTGGATCTACAACACTTGGTAAGAGTATTTATTACTTACTTCTTCCCTGATCCAACGGTGAAGGCACTCCCGGGTGTTACAGCCTGCTGGCATATACAGTGTCCACTTTAGAGAAACATCTGGGACAAGATTTTTACCAAGCCACATATATGATGTTCTCCGATATGGTTTTCAGCCCTGACATCTATTGAAAGACATTCTAGAGTTAATTACTATTGAACTCTGTGGACTTTTTTCATATGTCATACATTTTTCATTAAGGGTTTAATTGTCACTATATACCCCATCAGGGTTAAGTACTGGATAAGCAGGGATGCCATTAATGGCAGGTTAGTTACTGAAGAAGTACGGCCATAAGGAGGGAGCTTCCCTCACCCCTGAGACCGCTGCCATTGCCCCAGGTCGCACGCGCATGGGGACCACGCTTTACCGGCGGGGTGGTCCGCGAGCGTGCGCACGTGCGCGGGCATGAAAAATGGCGCCAAATACGAAAAACGCCATAAAGGCTAACTGATGCCAACAAGCTCACTCCTTGAATGGACACAGCAGAATTACAGGGGACACGTAAGACTCCATGTGGTTGGGCTGATGCACTACCAAAAGAGACACTCACTTGTGCATTGAAACTGTGTGTTTTGAAGTTGCATACTTTTTGTAGATTGCTAAACTGAGCGCAGTAGTATATGCTTTGGGGTACCTCGGCTTTGCTTAAGCAGTATGACCAGGACAAAAATGAAAAAAGCATCGCCGCTTGAGACAGAAGGCTCTAGCAATGCTGACTCTGTAACTTCCTCCCCAGTTTTAGCTGACGCACCTGCACAGGATGAGCCATTGCCGCTATCAAGGAATATCGGCTTCCCCGGTGAGGCCTGGGCCTGCGCATGTCACTGAAGACACTTTGGCAGTAGCCCTAGACAGAATCGCTACGTTAATTGCTAAGTCCTCAAAAAAGGACAAAAGGCAAGACAGATCTCCTTCTGTGGTAGACCTCCTTTCAGAAAAATCTGAGGATGATGCTTCACCTGCAGAGGATAAGGATGAGGAGTCGGATGGATCAGGGATATCAGAGGAGCCTTTCGCTGCGTCCCAGATTCTGAAGTCGCAGGTGCAATGTTATACTGGAACAGTGCGTTCTGCATTTAAGTTACCCTCTTCGGAGTTAACTGAATCACCTGTCTCCTCCCTGGGTTCATTAAAGTGGTTGTAAACCCACATTTAGTTTTTTTTTTTTCCCCCACCTGTAAGAGAAAGGCATAATGAGCTAGTATGACTAGCATAATAGCTCATTATGTACCACTTACCTTAGATCGGGGCCCCCGAAGCCGTCCGCGTCCCTCCATCTAGCCGCATCCATCGCTGCGGCGATAGCCAGAAGGTTACTTCCGGGTATCGCCGCTGCAGCCAATCACAGCACCGCTCCGGCGCTGTGATTGGCCGGAGCGGCGGTGACGTCACTCTGCGCATGCGCGCAAGAGCCGTCACAATCGGCTACGCCCAGCTATTGCTGGGAAGTAGCCGATTTTGTGAATGGGATTAACCCCATGAATGCGCCGTTCTCTGCGGCGCGCATGCGCCGTAGACACGGAGCAATGTCATTTTTACTAAATATCTCCTAAACCGTGTAGGTTTAGGAGATATTTCTTGCACCTACAGGTAAGCCTTAATCTAGGCTTACCTGTAGGTGCAAGTTGAAAAAGTGGGTTTACAACCACTTTAAAATCCCAGCAGGGTGCATGCTCTTTCCCGGTTCATCCGTTACTAGAAGGGCTAATGTACGCAGACTGGCAACACCCAGATAAGCGTTTTTCACCTCCTAAAAAGTTTGACATTCTTTATCCTATGGAGGAGAAGTTTTCCAAGAAATGGAGCCTGCCTTCTGTAGACGCATTTCTTGTGTAAATAAGAACCTGACTTGTCCGGTGGATAATGTACAAATGTTTAAAGATCCTTCTGAAAAGAAATTGGAATCTTTATTAAAATCCTCATTTCTTTTGGCCGGTTCAGTTACCCAACCTGCTGTAGCAGCAGTGGGGATGTGTCAGGTCATCAACAAGCAACAGGTAAAACAAGGGCTGAAGGATCTGCCTCCAGAACAAGAAAAATTTTGGAAAAATTTGCATAAAGCCTTATGTTTTACAGTGGATGCCATTAGAGATTCTGTTCTGCAGGCATCGCGCCTTACACTCCAGCTGGTGCATATGCGCAGAGTTCTTTGGTTAAAGCATTGGTCAGCAGAAGCTCAATGCAAAAAACTTTTGGCCAGTTTCCCCTTCCATGGCGAACGCCTCTTTGGGGAGGATCTGGAAAAATATATCCAAAAGATATTGAGCTGTAAAACCACACTTTTACCTGAGAAAAAGAAAAACAAGCGGCCTTGTTTTAAACGTTCTCTTTCCCCAGTTCCGGGAAGACCTGCCTCCAGCCAGTGGCGACAGCATTTTCAGCCAGCCACAAAAGCCAAAGGAAATCAGGCTCAGAAGCACAAGAAGCCGTGGGGTTCAAGAGCTAACAAGCAAAGACCCCAAAGCCTCTCTGTGAAGAGGCGCCCCCGCTCGGCCGAGTGGGGGGACGGCTTTGTCAGTTTTCAGCAGCATGGCAGACAGAAATCCAGGACAAGTGGGTAGTATCCACAGTATCCTCAGGGTACAAACTGGAATTTCGAGAGATCCCATCTTCTCAGTTTCGAAGTTCAAGACTCTCCAAAGATCTACAAAAAAGAGGATCTGTCAGGTCACCTGAAGCCAGGTGACAGATGCACAACGTTGAGGTCAGGAGTGCACTGCTAAGGTAGTGAATCCTATAGCTGACTGCTGCGGATGGAACTCTGGGTGGTTAAGGAAGGCAGGTCCACTGGAGCACTAACAGGGATCCCACAGGGAGCTAGAGCCTAAGATTCCCCAGGGCGCGGAGTCTAAGATCCAGCAGGTGTTCACCAGAGCCTCTAGTTGTGAGGATGGACTGGGCTGCAACTGGATCCAGGTCGCGGCCCCCAGAGTCCCCCAGCTCACGCTCACAGTAGGCTATAGAGGATAGAGGGGAAGCAGCAGCACAGGACACAAGAGATAGTGAGGGGATAAGCCAAAGGTCGGGGCATCTAGCAGACAAGGATAGCCAAAGGTCAAGGTCACAAGCAGACAGGGATAGTCGAGAACAAGCCAAGATCGGTAAAACAGACAGACATAGCACACGGCAAGCAGGAACCCAAACACATACTAGCTTAACTAACAACGTTGATCAGCATGGCTGGCTTGCAGTGCACAGGTTAATATAGTGTTCCCTGATAGGGCCTGGGGTGGAGCCATGCTTGGAGGAGAGATTATTTAAGCAGCCAGGTGAGAGTGGCTGGCCTCTAAGGTGAACACATGGAGAAAGGGTAAGCTGAGAGACAAACATTACTGCATAACCATGACAGTACCCCCCCCCCTCTTATGGGCACTCCCCCGCCTGGGCCCAGGCTTAAAGGGAAATCTCAGATGAAACCTCCTCAACAGACGAGGTGCAACGACCTCAGATGCAGCGATCCAAGACTCCTCCTCAGGACCAAACCCTCTCCAATGCACAAGGTACTGAAGAATGCCTCTGCAGAGCCGAGAATCCAGAACTTGTCTAAGCTCGTACTTTAGATTATCCTCAGAGACTGGAACCGAGGTAGGGAGAGGACGAGAGGATTTATTGAGGACCAAAGGCTTTTTAGGAATAAGCAAGGGCATGAGAGGATCAACAGGAATCTGAGGAGGGTCCCCCATATCCTTAAAGATGAACTGGGCATCTAGCACAGGACCATCAGACTGGGCAGATGTCAGTGGAACCCTGAGGTCAAGTTGGTTAGAAGGTGACATGTGACTGGAGTCAAGCTGGATAGCTGAAAGACAAACAGAATGAGGATGGATTGAACCCCTTAGACAGGTTTGAATGGACGTAACAGTATTAGGGTGAGGCGAGGTTGCAGAAGGTCCTGAATAAGAAAAGGTAGGAGGTTCACTGGGCATGGGCTGGACTGGCATAACTAGTTCAGAGGCCGAATGAATAGCATGGTCAGGTGTAGCGACTACCTGAATCGCATCGCAAGGCGTATTGACTGCAGAACTTGCAGACAAGCTAGCCAGGCTGTGCGTCCAAGAGTGTTTAGGGACAGACAAAGGTAAATGGTTATGCAAACTGGAATAAAGGATCGGCTCAGGTTCACAGGTGGGCTCCTCATCCAGAGTGCCACATGACCTAGCGAGTGCATCAGCCCGACTGATGCAGGACACATCCCAGAAATCACTATATGCAGTAGGAAGAGCAAAAGATATTGGCATGGTGGCAACAGAAAGTTTCTCTTTTGGGACAACCTTGGGTGGGCAGGATGAGGAATAGGAGGAACCCCGAGTCAGGATCTGTCCAGTAGTCCAGTCAACATGTGGAGAATGGAGCCGTAAACAAGGAAGACCCAAAATGATAAGAGTTGAGGCCTTAGGTAAGATAAGGAAGGATATCAACTCCTGGTGGAGTGTCCCTAGCGACATCTTAACAGGGAGGGTCTGGAAGCGGATAGGACCCCCTGGGAGAACAGTGCCATCAATCGCCAAGACCACCAATGGCGTGGTGAGGGGCAAAAGGGTAAGTCTCATGGACGATGCGATTTCCCAGTCCATGAAATTGCCAGCGGCTCCAGAATCCAGATCTGCTGAGACCGAATGAGAAGAAGCACCAACATGAAGGAACACAGAAGAAGATGAGAAGGTGAAAGTGATATTTCTGAGTCCAATACACTACCTTCCAGATGTATTGGACCCAAACGTTTTTCCGGGCGGAGAAGGCAAGTGTCACGAAAATTACCTTTGCCCCCACAGTAGAGACACAGGCCCAGAGTTCTGCGCTTAGCACGTTCCTCGGGGATAGCCTGGTCCGACCCAGCTGCATGGGTTCCTCAGCTGGCAGGAGATGCTCCACGGATCGAAGAGAGGGGAGCTCAGGCTGACTAAAGACCAAGACCAAGACCAAGGCACAGAGTGCCGGCATCACTTTTCTAGGGTTCTTTCCTGAAAATGAATATCGATCTGGTTACACAAGGATCAGTGGGGATGGTTCTTCCTGCTAATTCATCCTTCACTCTATCAGAAAGGCAATGAAAAAAGGTTGCGATTAAGGCCTCATTGTTCCAGCTCAACTAAGCCATCAGTATGCAGAAATGAAGAGCATATTGTCCCACAGAAGTAGACTCTTGGCGAAGACTTAAAAGGGCGCTGGCCGCTCAAACGAAACAAGCCGGTTCTTCGAAGATATTCCGAAAAAGTTTCAAGAAGTCAGACAGGCTAGAAACCACAGGATCATTCAGTTCCCACAGAGGGGCTGCCCAGGCTAAAGCTTCATCGGAGAGGAGGGAGATGATATAGGCTACCTTTGTCTAATCAGACAGAAAGTTTTGAGGCTGGAGCTCAAAATGAATAGTGCATTGGCTGAGGAACCCCCTGCACGCCTTGGAGTCCCCAGAGAAATGGGACGGTGCTGGCAGTTGTAGTGAATGTGTGGCTGTGACTGGAATAGGTGCAGTCACTGATTGTGCTTGAGGTTGCTAACTCAGGGTTCCCAAGGAGACCTGAAGTTGCTCGAAGCGGGAAGCCAGATCCTGGAGAAATCGCATCACCTGAGTCTGATTCGATTCCTGGGTCTCAAGTCTGCGGACTATGCCCTGTAATGGATCATCTATGAAAAGCGGCACGTCAGCCGGGTCCATGGCTGATCAAACTGTCAGGTCACCTGAAGCCAGGTGACAGATGCACACTGTTGGGGTCAGGAGTGCACCGCTAAGGTTGTGAACCCTATAGCTGACTGCTGCGGATGGAACTCTGGGTGGTTAAGGAAGGTAGGTCCACTGGAGCACTAACAGGGATCCCACAGGGAGCTAAAGCCTAAGATTCCCCAGGGCGCGGAGTCTAAGATCCAGCAGGTGTTCACCAAAACCTCTAGTGGTGAGGATGGACTGGGCTGCAACTGGATCCAGGTCGCGGCCCCCAGAGTCCCCCAGCTCACGCTCACAGTAGGCTATAGAGGGGAAGCAGCAGCACAGGATACAAGAGATAGTGAGGGGATAAGCCAAAGGTTGTGGCATCTAGCAGACAAGGATAGACAAAGGTCAAGGTCACAAGCAGACAGGGATAGTGGAGAACAAGCCAAGATCGGTAAAACAGAAACAGACGTAGCACACGGCAAGCAGGAACCCAAACACACACTAGCTTAACAAACAACGTTGATCAGCACGACTGGCTTGCTGTGCATGGGTTAATATAGTGTTCCCTGATTAGGGCCTGGGGTGGAGCCATGCTTTGGGGAGAGATTATTTAAGCAGCCAGGTGAGAGTGGCTGGCCTCCTAAGGTGAACACATGGAGAAGGGGTAAGCTGAGAGACAAACATTAATGCATAACCATGAAAGGATCCTTCTTCAAAAGTTTGGATCACTTGCTGTCTCAAGGCGTGGTTACAGAAGTACACCTAAAAGAGCAAGGTTCAGGTTTTTATTCAAACCTTTGTGATTCCAAAACCAAATGGAGACGTCAGACCCATCCTGGATCTAAGATCTCTAAATCGGTTTCTGAACATTCGCCATTTCCGAATTGAAACTATTCGATCCGCGGTCGCCACCCTACAAGGCGGAGAATTCATGGCATCCATAGACATCAAGGACGCATATTTACATGTACCTATCCATCCCGCTCACCAAAGATTCCTAAGGTTTGCGGTAGATCATCGCCACTTCCAATTTGTGGCCCTGCCCTTTGGTGTGGCTATCGAGTATTTACAAAGGTGCTAGCTCCTCTGTTGGCAAATCTGAAGACACTAGGCATAGCGGTAACAGCCTATCTAGACGATCTACTTGTGATAGATCAGTCAGTGGCAGGATTAGATCATGCTGTGCTCACTAAGGTAAAATACCTGGAGCATTTAGGATGGATTGTAAACCTACAAAAATCCTCTCTACAAGCCCAAAGAAGGGTAGAGTATCTGGGCATGATCATAGATACAGCCCAAAGCAGGGTATTCCTGCCAGAGCCAAAGATACAGTCTCTGAAAGACCTGATCCACAAGGTCAGGGCAAAGAAAGGGCCGTCTATTCGCCTTTGCATGAGGCTATTAGGAAAGATTCGAGGCTGTCCCTTATGCCCAATTTCATTCGAGACTACTTCAAAGCAGTATCTTAGCCGCCTGGAACAGGAAAATCCAAGCCAAGGATTTACCCATGCGCCTGTCTCCACAGGTGCGCCAAAGCCTCAACTGGTGTTTAAAAAACGAAAACTTGCGGAAAGGAAGATCCTTTCTCCCAGTCACCTGAAAGGTGGTGTCTACGGAAGCCATCCTATTGGGCTGGGGAGCAGTGTTCGAAGAAGCCTCAGTCCAAGGAACCTGGGCCAAGACCCAAAAGAGCCTGCCCATTAACATACTGGAGATTCGGGCAGTATATCTAGCCCTCAAGACCTGGACATACAGGTTACAGGGCCACCCTATTCGGATTCAATCCGACAACGCTACTGCAGTAGCTTACATCAATCACCAAGGAGGCACCCACAGCCATGGTGCTCAGAAGGAGGTAAATCAGATTCTGGCTTGGGCAGAAGATCATGTCCCTTGCCTCTCGGCAATCTTCATCCCAGGGATAGAAAACTGGCAAGCGGACTATCTGAGTCGCCAGCAGCTATCACCAGAAGAGTGGTCTCTCCACCCCGATGTCTTTCAGGCCATATGCCAGAGATGGGGGACCCCGGATGCATACCTGCTAGCTTCCAGGTTCAACAAGAAGTTGGGCAACTTTGTATCCAGGACGAGAGACCCTCTGGCCTACGGATCGGATGCTCTAATAATTCCCCGGCATCAGTTCTCACTGATCTATGCATTTCCTCCGATCCCTCTATTACAAAGGCTACTTTGCAGGATCAAGAAGGAGGAAATTCCAGTAATCCTAGTGGTCCCAAATTGGCCCAGAAGGCCTTGGTATGCCGAAATCGTAAAGATGGCGGTAGGAAGGCCCAGGAAGCTTCCGCTTTGACACGGCCTGCTGTCGCAGGGTCCAGTGTTCCATCCTTCCTTACCAAAGCTAAATTTGACGGTCTGGCTGCTGAGACCCACATTTTGAAAAAAACTAGGGGTCTCTGGTCCAGCTCTTTCTACGCTCATTAATGCTAGAAAGCCAGCCTCCAGACTCATCTACTATAGAGTCTGGAAAGCATATGTTTCCTGTTGTGAATCCAGAGGATGGAATCCTCAAATATGAAATAAGCAGGATTCTTGCTTTTTGCCAGTTAGGAGTGGATATGAAATTAGCCCTTAGAGCCGATATTTGACCCTTGATGGTACTATCAGTCTTCTTTCAAAGACCGCTGGCATCTCATTCCCTAGTTCAGGCGTTCATTCAGGGGATACTGCGGATAAATCCGCCAGTCAAGTCTCCCTTGTGCCCATGGGATTTGAATTTGGTATTGTCAGTGTTGCAAAAGCAACCTTTTGAACCTATTCGCCATATTCCTTTAATTCTTTTAAGCTGGAAATTGGCCTTTTTGATTGCTATCTCTTCTGCTCGAAGAGTATCTGAATTGGCAGTTCTTTCTTGTAAAGAGCCTTATTTATTTTGTCACAAAGACAAAATTGTACTAGGACCCCATCCTGCCTTTTTACCTAAGGTGGTGTCGGCTTTTCATTTGAATCAGGACATTGTTCTGCAATCCTTTTTTTCCGAATCCGCGGACAGCGGGGGAAAAGTTATTGCACTCACTAGTTCTCGGGAGAGCAGTAAAGGTGTATCTGCAGGCAACCGCTCAGATACGTAAAACAGATGTTTTGTTTATTTTGCTAGAAGGGCCAAGCGGCATCGAAATCCACGATCTCTAGGTGGATTCGACAAGTAATTATTCAAGCTTATGGTTTAAAGAACAGGACTCCTCCTTTTTCTGTTAAGGCGCACTCTACCAGGGCGATAAGTGCTTCATGGGCAGTGCTTCACTAGGCTTCGATGACTCAGATCTGTAAAGCTGCAACTTGGTCTTCAGTCCACACATTTTCCAAACTCTATCAAATAGATGTGAAAGAACATGAGGATTCTGCCTACGGCGAAGTGTGCTGCAGGCAGCAGTATAGAGCTTCTTGTCCGCAAGCGGCCTGCTTGATCTGGGTCTCCCACCCTTCATATTGAGCATTGCTCTGGGACGTCCCATTATGTAATGACTGGCTCTGTGTCCTGTGGTGTACGATAAAGAAAACAGAATTTTTATAATGGCTTACCTGTAAAATCCTTTTCTTGGAGTACACCACAGGACACAGAGGTCCCCCCCTTCTTGATAGGAGGGGTTATATGGAGGGGAACCATCTTCAATTGGTTGTGCCAGTGTCCAAACACCGCTGGTGACCCTTAACCCATTATGTAATGACTGGCTCTGTGTCCCGTGGTGTACTCCAAGAAAAGGATTTTACAGGTAAGCTGTTATAAAAATCCTGTTATTGCTGATAGAACATGTAACCAATACACAGTACAAATGGGAAAAATCATTAGAATGGCCAAACTCACTGTGATAGTGCCAGCAATGGAACCAAAGGTGGTGGAGAAATGGCTGTCCCGCTTCCGTGAGGGCTGCGGACAGAGGGGGCTGCAGACCAAAAATGGGAAGCCTGAAAACACCCTCCAACAGCTGGGATCGGCTACCACAACCAAAGCCCGGCCACACCAGGGAAGGGGGAAAGGCTGGGTCCAGATCCAGGAAGCACAATCCCTGCACGACCAGAGTGGAAAATGCCAGAGCCGCTGCAACAGCAGGCGAGACCAGAGATGGATGCTGGAGGGGCAGTGGGTACGAGGCTGAGCTGCAAGGTGTCCGGACACCACAGGACTCCTCCCCAGCCACGTCACACTCTCCGACCCCAGGCAGACATTGGCAAAGCCTGATGGATCAGAGAAGGGGATGTGATGAGTATCACAGCAGGTGCTGGAGCGGTATACGATTACATGTTTTGGGGTGTAAACCAGCTGTTGGAGGGTGTTTTCAGACTTCCCATTTTTGGTCTGTTTATCAGCAATAAACTGTTTTAAATTTAACATGAATTCCATCTCCAATTGATTCCTTGCCACCTCCTGGATCTGCGTTTCCCAATTCTGTTGTTTTTGTCTGTTTCTCATTTGGTCATTTGAGTGCAGTAGCAGCGGTCCAGTGTGACTTTTAGGCTATATGCCCACGGACGTTTAAAAAAATGGGCTGTAAAGCTAGTACAGACGCCAGGAAAAAAGCAGCATTTTTAACGCAATTTGTTTTCTGCATTTTGCATTGAATTCAATGCACGTTTCGTCGCGCTAGCTTTCAGCTGCATTTTTCTTTCTCTATGGGAGCCCATTGATTTGATCAGAGGTCGCACCAGAAGTCGGATCAAGATGATCCGACCTGCGGGGCGACTCGTGTATGGAGAATCTTGAAGGGGAACCATGCGAAAATTAAAAAAAAAATTGCGTGAGGTTCCCCCCCAGGATGATACCAGACCCTTCGGTCTGGTATGGATCTTAAGGGGAACTCCCCCACACCAAAAAAAAATTGGCGCGGGGGCTCCCCCAGGAATTATACCAGACCCTTATCCGAGCACGCAGCCTGGCAGGTCAGGAAAGGGAGGGCGAGCGAGCGCCCCCCCCTAGACCATACAAAGCCACATGCCCTCAACATGGGGGGTTGGTGCTTTGGGGCAGGAGGGGCACTGCGCCCCCCACCCCAAAGCACCTTGTCCCCATGTTGATGAGGACAAGGGCCTCTTCCAGACAACCCTGGCCGTTGGTTGTCAAGCCCCCTGCCCGCAGACCCTATCGTAATCTGGGAGCCCCCTTTAATAAGGGGTCCCCCACCCTATGTGAATGAGTATGGGGTACATCGTACCCCTATCCATTCACCTGGGGGAAAAAAGTGTCAATATAAAAACACTAGACAGATTTTTAAAGTAATTTATTAGGCAGCTCCGGGGGTCTTCTTCCGACTCCGGGGGTCTTCTTCTTCAGGCTGACACAGAGCGACCCGGTAAAGGAGATTCCCGTGGAGACGTTTGAATATCCTATGTTTAATGCGCAGAGTTTCTTTCTGGTAAGAGTCTTTCCAAGAGGGGGTTCTCCTTGCACACCCCCCCCCTCTTTTTTCTTTTTTTTTTCAAATATTTTATTTCTACCACCAAGGGCGAATCCTGGTTCTCATAACAGTCATATATAATTAATAACATAACAGACATGATCACTAATCAATAATCATTAATCAGAAACTGATAATCACATCCTTCATAGCAACCCCCATACACCCCTGAGGAGGGCACCATGGCGATCTATTTTCTAAGTTGTAAACCAAAACAAACAAAAGAGTTAGTACAAAAGAAAAAAAAGGAAAAGGGGGAGGAAGAAGGGATAGGGGGAGCAAGGGGGAGGGGAGGGAATACCCTGGATAAGTAATGGATACTTGTTTGAAAAAAATGACAAAATAGAAAATGACACCATGCGGTATTATTCAAATTATCATATGCGGCGCTCCTATCAATATTTAAATTGATACGGTTCACTATTGTCCCAAAGACAACGGTGTTTAAAGGTACACCAGGTGTATGCGATAAATCCTCAGGGCAAAGTTCAAATTATCACATGTAAAAATGATCACAATAACGTCTGCGGAATGTGCACCTTCCTCCAGATCACTTCAAACAGGTGTTTCAAAACTCCCCATAGGGATTGCACTGACCAGAAATCAGAAGGTAACAGGCTCATACGAAATCCAAAAGGAAATCCAAACGAGAGATGCCTCCTGCGTGTGTCCTTTTCATAGAGATATTCAAGCTTTCTCCAAAGATGGTATTTATGAGGAGAGAGAAAACTCCACATAGTATAGTCCAGTTTCAAAAAAAGCTTTTTTTTTTTTTTAAATTCGATATATATCTCTTTACTCAGCTTATTTCCATAAAAAAGACAATTTAAAAAACGTCTTAAGCCAACAGCAGCCTAGGTTCTTGCTAATCTGATAACTTGATGTTTCACAAGCCAAAATCAGTGAGTGCCTGGGGAGAAGATAGTTTGTCCCGTGTTGTATCTGCCTTAACTCACCACTCTTCAGTTCGTCAGGTGATACTTCCGGTTTCTCAACCCAGTAGCTTGGAAATTGGTTAAATTGGATACTAAGATCAGAGACCTGCGGCAACAGTTGGACCCTATTCGAGATTCTCAACAATTCATAGACTTTAATAACCGTTTCACTAAGAAATTGGAAAAGGTGGATAAAGAAACCCAAAAGAAAAAAGTAAAAAAATTCTTTAGAGATTTGAAAGATTTTTAATTAAATAATGTTTATTCATAGCAGAGTTCAATGGGAGCAAGTACTAGTAATGAAGATGCAATGGAGAGTGAAGTTCCGCAGACTCCTATACAGACGGAACAACCTCAATTGCCAATTCCTATAGTTCAAAATCAGAGGAATTGATTACCACAAGCCCAGACTCTTTCAGGGCCTTCAAATAAAGGAAAAAACAATTCAAACAGTGGGGCTAAAGGGAAAGGTGGGAGAAGCAACAATCCACAGACCCAACCACAACAGAGTAACCATAATAGTTATTCTGTTCCTGTTGCTAACAGATATGACCCTTTGTGGGAACATAATACAGGAAATTCCTCGTACTCACCGCTGCCTTTTTTAGGAAGGGGAGGACAGAGGAGAGGTCGAGGTTACTTGCCATACAGGGGGAGACCCCAACAGACCCACCTTCGCCCAATGGCACCAACATACAGAGACCCAGAATGGGAGGAACAACAGTATTGGGAAAGGAGTGGAATGTATCCACCAGGCCCAAGGAGAAACGATCTAGAGGATGCAGAGCAGGGTCCAGGGCGCAGAAAAAGAAGGAGGGAAGCGGATTAGGTGGGATCTATAATTTAACCGACATAGAACTAACAGATAAAGAAAAAAATATTTTACATCAAGGACTGAAATGTGGTCTGAAAAGGCCCATAAATAAGTTCAATGTTTATGTTGATTTGCATAAATACATGCGCAAGCTAAGTATAAAAAAAATATTTTTTAAATAAAAATTCTAACCCGGTGGGCACAAGTGGGAATGTGGCAATAGCAGTGTACAGTGGTCTAAAAAACCGTTCATTGTTCAATCCCCCTAACACGTCTACACAACATCTTGATGTGTTTAAAAATTTTGTTTTGCGAGATTTAGAGAATGTGAAGCCCAATAAGAATGTAAATTCTAGACATATCAAAGAGGGTATTAAATCCCTTGAAGCAAGGAAAGATTTAATAATCAGACCTGCAGACAAAGGAGGAGGGGTGGTTCTGTTATCCAAGGATTATTATAATAATCAATTACTGGAAATGTTGTCCGATGAAGATACGTACAGGAAGTTGGATAAAGATCCCACCCCACAATACAGATTGGAATTTGAATCTCTGATAGATAGTGGCTATCAATCACATATTCTATCAGTGAAAGAAAAGAGGTTCCTTGTACCAAGCAGTAGTCGCATACCAACCATCTATACCCTTCCCAAAATCCATAAGGATCAAAACAACCCTCCACCCAGACCCATCGTGAATGGGATAGGGTCAGTTACAGCCAGGCTAGGACAGTATCTGGATAGATTTTTACAAAAAAGTGTCATTGAAACAAAAGCATATCTCAGAGACACTAAAAGCCTCTTACAGTTATTACAGGAAGTCAGTTTGACCGGTAGAGATTAAATATTTTTGGTCACCTCTGATGTACCTTCTCTTTATACCGCGATTCAGCACGATGATGCCCTTTTGGCCCTTAATTGGGCATTAAGCAAACGAGAAGATTTACCACATGGTCAGAAAATATTTTTGCGGAATGCTTTGGACTTCTGCCGGAGTCATATTTATTTTTGGTTTGACCAATCCTTCTACACCCAGAAGAGGGGAGTTGCTATGGGCGCAAGGTTTGTGCCGAGTATAGCGAACCTCTTCATGGGTGAGTGGGAGGATAAGTCAGTGTTTTACCAGAAGAGGGCAGAGTTATTGTTCTATAAACGCTACATAGACGATCTGTTCCTTATTTGGGCAGGATCAAAAGAGTCTTTGGAACTTTTTTTATTACATCTCAACACTAAGGCCTCATGCCCACGGACGTTTTTACAGCTGCGTTTTTTACAGCTTAAAAACGCCTGTCCATGTTATTATATAATTTATTTATTTTATTTTTTTCGAAAAAAAAAACGTCGGAGCTAAAAAAACGCGATTGCGGCGTTTTTGCGCATTTTTGCGTGTTTTTTGACGCTTCGTGTTTTTTTATGCCTAACGCCGACGCTGAGGAACGTACTGGTCCTGTTTTTTTTTTTTACAGCTTAAAAACGTCTATGCTATTTGCAGCTCAAAAACGCCTAGGTGGGCATTAAGCTATTGACGAACATGGACAGGCGTTTTTAAGCTGTAAAAAACGCGCAAAAACGCGGCTGTAAAAACGTCCGTGGGCATGAGGCCTAATAATAATAATATCAAACTGACGAGCCAAGTAAGTAAGGAACAGATTAATTTCCTTGGTGTAACCATTTTTAGAGTCAATGACACTTTGCAAACCAAGGTTTACTTAAAAATTACAGATAGAAACGGCTTTCTACCCATACATAGTAGCCACCACCCATTGTGGCTAAAAAATGTGCCGAAAGGCCAAATTATGAGGGTGAAACGTAACTGCAGTTCTGTAGAAAACTTCTTAGAACAGTCCCAGATTTTAAAGAGCAGATTTTTGGAAAAGGGCTATAAATCTCATCATTTGGATAAAATAGTGGAAGAAATGGCAGTTATACCCAGAGAGGAATGTCTGAAAGAAAAAACTTTAGAAGTTGGGAAAAATGTGAATCAGGAATGGGGCTTCATCTCAGATTTTCATTCCCAGTATAAAGAAGTGGAGTCAGTGTTTAAAAACCACTGGCACATATTGTGTTTGGACAAAACTCTACAAAAGGAATTACCACCTAATCCGAGATTTATTTATAGGAAAGCCCAAAATTTTGGTGACCTTATAGTTAAAAAAGTACTGGACCCTCCCAGCCGTCATCCGACCTTTTGGGACAGAGGTGGATTTTTCTCCTGCAGAAAGTGTAAACCATGTAGAGAAGTTTCCTGCTTAATGAGGGGTATAGAGAGATTCATATCTACTTCTAACAACAATGAATTTCAGATTAGGGAATTTATAACTTGCAATACTACTCACGTAGTTTATGCTTTAAAGTGTCCTTGCGGGTTAATGTACATTGGGAGAACTAAGAGGATGCTGCAGATTAGGATAGCAGAACATATCAATAATATCCTCATAGGCTATAAAGACCATAATGTATCCCTCCACTTTAAGTTATTTCACAACCAAGACCCTTCAGGTCTGGTGTTTTGGGGAGTAGACCACATTAAGCCATCCTGGAGAGGTTCCAATATAGTGCTGGAGTTATCGCAAAGAGAAACCCAGTGGATCTTTTTAGCTGATACGCTCTCCCCCAAGGGGTTAAATATAGAATTAGACATAAATTGTTTCATTAGTGATCTTTAAATCACCCCTGCTTAGTTATAACAATTTCGGTGTCTTATGGAAACTGTTTTTTTCATTTAGTTACACATCAGAGATTATCCAGCGTGCTGGTGTAGATTTTATTCATTACTTTATGTAATCTGTTCTAATGTCTTTTTATCCTGGGTCCCTCCATGGTACAAAGGAGCTGTATGTGATTGACAGCTTGAATTCATTCCACAGACACCCTCGCAGTAAGCATGAGGATTATGCACACGGAATGCACACAGAGATGAGTGCATATTAATGATCGACTGTGTATGTTTATTGTTGGATAGGATGAGCTGTGAGGCATATATCATGGGATGTATAATCCGGCCCCTAAGGTTGCAACCCCCCGTTCCTTTTCCTTTAGTATTATGAGTTATTTGCCAGCCATTTGGACAGTAGTCCTTATTTGCATATGGTATATATCATACAGTATATTATTTATTTTCCCTTTTCCTTTTTTACGGTGCTAGTGGTTGTTTTGGAATTTGATAGATTGCTAATTAGCATATTTCGACCATCAGGTCTGCTGACCATTGAAAATAAGACACATTTAAAAAAAAAATGCTGTTCTTTTATATATATATATAATGTATTTTGAATTTTTATGAATTTTTATGAGGTGATATATGGAAATTTTAAGATTGTAATAATCATAACTTGATGTTAGCTAACGCCAGTTTATTTTAACATTGATATATTCTATATGTCCTCTATTGCTGATCCTTGCCGTGTGCACCATGAGTTGTTTCAACTCAAGGCAGGCAGCACTCAATGAGTTAAACAGCCTTAATTGACCGCATAATAAATCTGGACATGCCGCGCCGTAAGATCACGCCCTTTGACAAAGTCGTAATGATGAAACGCGTCAGAGCGTGATTTTACGGTAACCGGAAGTGACGATTGATGCCGTGCGTTCCAAGCTACTGGGTTGAGAAACCGGAAGTATCACCTGACGAACTGAAGAGCGGTGAGTTAAGGCAGATACAACACGGGACAAACCATCTTCTCCCCAGCCACTCACTGATTTTGGCTTGTGAAACATCAAGTTATCAGATTAGCAAGAACCTAGGCTGCTGTTGGCTAAAGACGTTTTTTAAATTGTCTTTTTTATGTAAATAAGCTGAGTAAAGATATATATATATATATATATATATATATATATATATATATATATTGAATTTAAAAAAAATAAAGCTTTTTTTGAAACTGGACTATACTATGTGGAGTTTTCTCTCTCTCCTCGTATATACCATCTTTGGAGAAAGCTTGAATATCTTTATGAAAAGGACACACGCAGGAGGCATCTCTCGTTTGTGTTTCCTTTTGGATTTCGTATGAGCCTGTTACCTTCTGATTTCTGGTCAGTGCAATCCCTATGGGGAGTTTTGAAACACCTGTTTGAAGTGATCTGGAGGAAGGTGCACATTCCGCAGACGTTATTGTGATTATTTTTACATGTGATAATTCGAACCTTGCCCTGAGGATTTATCGCATACACCTGGTGTACCTTTAAACACTGTTGTCTTTGGGACAATAGTGAACCGTATCAATTTAAATATTGATAGGAGCGCCGCATATAACAAGTTTACTTTTCTATAAGTAAAAGAACAGTTGTAACAAACCATATGAATACTTGCAGAGCCCTGCACTGAATAACATACTACGCATGGACTATGTATGATAGTAGTTCACCAGGCGCCCTGTGGCGCAGCAACTAAAGAGAACTATCTAACTGGTCAGGCCTGACGCAGGATCTATACTCAGTCTCTCAGGGGATGATTTCTTTGCATGCAAAACCTTGACTGGAGGTGCACATTCAGGAACAATTTATAATCCACAGGTTAATCAGCAACAAGGAACACTTCACTAGAGACCGTTTAACTCAGTTCCACTATAGGCCTCCGGTGCAACATCAAATAAAGGGGCCGATAGGCCAAGGCAGTCTGTAGGCCTAATGACAGTACAATGTGTTTGGATTGAGCATGTGCTCGCTCACCCCTCCGGACGCGATCCCAGTCCGGGACTTCCACCTGCTGTGTCTCCACACACACAGCGTCTGCAGCGGTCGGGTCTCCGATCCAACAGAAGTTGAGGATAAACAAAGTCAGATGCCACCCAGGCTCTCAGTGGGGTGGAAGGCTCTTTGGCAGCTGCGCAAGGCCCCAGGCTTCAGGCCTTGCACTCCAGCAGATCCGCACAGGAGGACCTCTCGATCAAAGTCTCGTCTCCAAAGAGGCCGAGTTTAGCCTCGCCCCTTCCCTTTATAGTCCCACCCATAAGTCTCTGCGGTGGCAACAATGCACCCTGGGTGCCAAATGGGGTTCTGGGTAAGGTAGTCCAGAGAGTCTTAAAGGAGACCCCGCTACACACTCCCCCCACTTGAATTCTTTGGTCCCCAAAGATAAATTTAACATACTCTACGGACAACCCTAGATAAAGTGGTGTATGATGTTGGCAAAGGGAATTCCCACCAAAACTGAGGGGTTGAATTCCCTTGCCTACAGGTCACACTATCATAAGTGGCCTGCCTAACTGTGCCAGAGAGTGAGTTGGGGTTGCCCTCTACCAAATGAACAGTGGAAGGATCCGGATTCTCGGCACTCCTCCTGGCAGTCACCACAGAATCTTCTGAGCTCTCCCCCATTTGTGGGTAGGTCAACTTCTTAGGAGGCCTTATGACTCTTAGGGTCCTTTGCTCTCTTGGGATCTCTGGCTCTGGCGCCACAGGTTCTTCTTTCGGAGCAGGCTCAGGGAATGCTGCGGGCTCTGGAGCATCTGATTCAGGATCCGGAAGGTACATAGAGTCCCTGGGGTCCTCCTCTGAGTAGGTGTCACAGGCATCTTCCCAGTGATCTGATAAAGGACTAGATGGGATGAACTCAGTAGCTTCTGCATTCAGTGTACTGTCTGTAGTGTCTTCAGTAAGTGGAAGATCTATAGCAGAAGCTCCTAGAGTCGGAGAAGGCCATAGCCAATCAAGTTCTTTCCCTTTATCTTCACTCAATTCAGAGGCCTCTACATCTTCAGCTCGAGAGGTCTGGGACCGAGTGCTTGGCCTGGGAGTGTCCAGGATGGAGGCTGGTTCTGGGGAGTCCCTCACAGGAGGTATCCGGACTGCTTCGGCAAGTGGAAGTAGGTGGTTCTGATGCCAGGTCTTCAGTTGCCCCACCTTCCCCTCTGGCTTCAACTTGTAAACAGGTAGGCCTGGCAGCTTCTTACAAATGACATAGGGTTCAGGTCTCCATCTGTCTGCAAGTTTGTGTTTTCCAGGGACCCCCAGGTTGCGTAGTAGTACCCGGTCCACAGGCTGCAGGTTCTGGATCCGGACCTTCAAGTCAAAGTTATTTTTGTTGCGGGCCCCCCTTTGATCTGAGGCCGCTTGGGCCTGCTCATAGGCCAACTTCAAGCTGTGTCTAAGTCTGTCTACATATCCTTTGTGGGATGTGGCTGAAGAATGGTCTAAGGAAGTGCCAAAGGCCAGGTCTATGGGTAACCTTGCTTCTCCCCCAAACATGAGTCGATAGGGGGAATAGCCTGTAGCATCACTAGTGGTACAGTTGTAAGCGTGCACTATAGCTGCTATGTGTTTGCTCCAATGTTGTTTCTTCTCACTACTCAGAGTCCCCAACATGTTGAGCAGGGTTCGGTTGAACCTCTCAGGCTAAGCATCTCCTTGTGGATGGTAAGGCGTGGTTCGGGTTTTCTTGATCCCTAAAGAATCCAGGAGTTTCCGGATCAACCGACTCTCAAAGTCCCTCCCTTGATCTGAATGGAGTCGCTGCGTTAGCCAATAGTGGATGAAATACTTCTCCATTAGTACCTTAGCTACCGTGGAAGCCCTCTGGTCTTTGGTTGGGAAGGCCTGAGCATACCGAGTGAAATGATCGGTTACTACCAGAACATTTCCTAATCCACTCAGGTCAGGTTCAAGGCAGAGAAAATCAATGCATACCAAATCCAGCGGGCCTTGACTTTGTAGATGGCCCATTGGGGCAGCTTGACGGGGTAAAGTCTTCCGCTGGATGCAGCCTGCACATGAATGGCAGTACTCCTCTACTTCAGCCCTCATGCAGGGCCAATAGAACCGACTTCTGACGAGTTGAAAGGTTCTTTCAGCCCCTAGGTGGCCATGATTGTCATTCAGGGCAACCAGGACAGTCTCTCGGTGTTTCTCGGGAAGAAACAATTGCCATTTATCTTCCAGGTCATCAGAGGGGCCCCTTCGGTAGACCACTCCCTGATGAACCTGCAACCTGTCCCACTCCTTCCTCAACAGTCGAGCTTCCTTTGAGGGGTGACGCAGGAGTCTATCTGAGTCCTGACTCTGTGTCCCAGATAGTTAACGGAAGACTGGTAGAACTGACACTTCTCGGGCGAAAACTTGAGTCCCTCCTCACTGAGTCTTCTTAATACCTTCTCTAGCCTCTCCTCGTGTTCTTCTAAGGTTCTTCCAAAGACAATGACATCGTCCAAGTACACAAGGACCTCGATAAGGTTCATGTCCACTACAGTCTTCTCCATGAGACGTTGGAAGGTGGCAGGAGCTCCAGACAGTCCCTGAGGCATCCGGTCAAATTCAAAGAACCCCACTGGGGTTATGAAAGCCGTCTTCTCTTTGTCTTCGGGATGCATAGGGATCTGGTAGTATCCACTCTTGAGGTCCATAACGCTGAACCATTTCGCTCCAGACAAGCTCTGCAGGGCATCCTCTATCCTCGGAGTGGTGTACTGGTCAGGGATGGTTCTCCTGTTGAGAGTCCTGTAGTCTATACATAGCCTCAATGACCCATTCTTCTTCCTGACCACCACTATCGGGGAGGCATAGGGGCTTCTAGACTCCCGGATCACACCAGTCCTCTTGAGTTCTGCGAGTTGTTCCCTCAGATCCTCCAGATCTGCTAGTGGGACCCGCCTGACCCTTTCTCGGAAGGGCTTGTCTTCCTGGAGGCGGATTCGATGGGTGGCACTCCTTGCACACCCCACATCGAACTCATCTTTGGAGAAGATCTTCTCCCATCTGGTCAACTGGGCCTTGGCTCTCTCCTTCCAAGCCCTGAGTAGATTCGGGTTCTCCATGGAGAGCTTCTCCCAGACATCTCCTCATTCACCCGTCCTCTCGAGTTCTGACAGGGCAACCGGGGCAGCAGTTCTCACCTGGCCCAGCAGCATTCTGGCGGGGATCTCCATGGGGCCACCTGTAGTATTCCTGACACTCACCGGAACTCTACAATGGGCCTTCTTCAGGGCCTTGAGCGGAACTACTTCTGGGATTACTTCCAAACCTGTGGGTTCTTCCCTTGGGTCGGGCTCCAGCATGACAAAGGGTCCAGGTTGTTCCCAAGTAAGCTTCACAGTGGCTCTGAGACAGGTTACTTTGCCGGGCTGCAACACTACCCCGTTTCTTCCAAGTCTCCACACCTTCCCTATCCCTTCTGCAGGGGTCTTCTGCTCCAACACCAGTCGTTGGTAGGCCGTCTTCAGCATGGGATGGATTTTGGTGACTGCAGGGCCCTTCCCTTGTACTAGAGGGGTCAGGAGTCTCCGGACCAGATCCGTATTCGTCCCTATTATAAGGGAACTCTTGTTGGCTCCCGGCGGCCGAGGGCACACAACTGCCAGGGTGTCGAACACTTCAGCCTTCCCAGACACGGATGGGTCAAAGGTCATCTTGATGGGCAGGTAGCCATCATAAGGGAAGCTCTGGGTTCCGATTCCCCATATTTCCAGTTCCTCTATCTTCTGGATGGGTAGATGACTCAAGGGCTTATCATAAAAATCCCGGTATAGCAGGGTCACTTTTGCTCCAGTATCCAAGATAGCTCTTGTGTAGACTCCCTCCACTTGAATGGGTACTATAGGAGACGGGCCTACTAGCTTCTCTGGATACGCCCTGGCAGGGGTCGCCTTCTTCTTGTCTTTGCCCTTTTCCCTTGGGCTTTCTTTCCTCCAACTCCCTTTGGACTTTAGTCTTTCTTGGGCCTGGTATGCATTGATTTCCCTCCCTTAACTGGATGTATAGACCCGCTGAGGGATATTATTTTCCTTCTTTGGTGTGTATTCCCACTGGGGAATACTGTGCTTCTTCTTAGAGGTTCTGTCTTTCCTCTTCTTTGGCTTCTCATTCAGTTTGGAGCTCACTGAAGATGATGGGCACCCGGTTGACTCCTTCACCGGGGCCCTCTGAAGTTTCCCGCCGGCTTGCAGTTGTCTATTTTCTTCTTTTTGGGGCTCGAACACACAGCTGCAATATGGCCAATTCCCCAAAACAGATTATCTCCCCATTCCTGTAGAGATGCGGGTGCTGAGGCAATTGGGAATAGTTCCTTCCTTGGTACTTCTCTCTCAGGACCCTCTGAATCTTTTGCTATCAGAGAGGTCAGCATCTCTAACACCTGAGACATTTGTGATTTTAAAGTGTCCACTTCTGAATCTCTTTCAGGGGTCATTACTGAGTTGACTATCACTGCTGCAGGGGCGGCATTTGTCTTAATCATTTGCTGGTCCTGCTGTAGTGCCTCCTCATCTCTGATGATTTTTATCAAGGCAGAGTAGGTCAGCGACGCTCCCCCTCCCGAGGTTTTCAGGTGAAGCCAGACTGGATCCGAGCGCAACGCTCCCTTCAAGACTTGCTTTATTCTCGCCGCATCTGTATCTTTGAGCATCATTCCCTTCTTCAATACAATTTTGCACAGCAACTTGTTCAGTCTTCTGACATACTCTGAAAGCTTCTCCTTCGGCTGTTGGAAAGTATGTTCGAACTGGTACACCATCTCTGTCACCTTCTCCAACTGACTGAACTCCTCCTGCAGCATGGCTAGACAGTCTTGAGCCGTGCAATCTGTATTCCCAAACCGGAAGCTTTTTACCGCTTCTGCAGCCGCGCCTTTCAGGCTCTCCATCACTCGTTGCCTCTTCTGCGCTTCAGGCACCTCTCATGCCTCTACTGCTTGTAATGCCTGCTCCACCCAAGTATCAAAATCTTCCTCCCCTGAAGGGACAGGGAGCTTCCCTGAGAATATCTTTAATCTCCGGTAGCTAGTCTCTACATGTACCGTGCTTGTCTTCTGACACTTTGTTAGCAAATCCCCTATAGCGTTTATCAGTTCTGGTGATATGGCAGTGACAGGTGCAGGTGCCGCCGGAGGCATCGCCCTGTCTCTTCTTTTAGGTGAGACACGGTTTGCCCACTGCGGTGATCCCGTTGGTGATGGCTCCTTCTTTATAGTCATTGCGTGCGCCAACCTATAGGTTTTGTTGTCTGGCGTCCGCACACAGTTGCGCTTGAGAGTCTCTGGCATCTCGCCCCAGTACTCCACTAGTGCATACTGATACGAGATATCTGGGTCTGATTTTATCTCCGTCACCCACGGTGTATGATCTGGGGACACTGACATCATTAGCTGCTCTACTGTCTCTGTTGACCACTCCTCCCCTGGGAGGCTGATGACTACCGACTTGTTTGGCTCTGCTCTAGATGCTTCGCACCACGCTTTTACTGTTAGCGGGTCCATGCCGGTACCTCTGGCGTGTTCACCTGCTGTATCAGGATCCCGGACGAGAACCCTCATGTGTAGCGCACCCCCAGCTAAGAGAGCCGCTGAATTTGGTCTCAGGCCCTGTACACAGCACCGCCAACCCCTGGCAATCTACTCGACCCACTCTGGCACAGTTAGTCTAGGGTAATATCTCTTATACTCTATGGTAAAATTCAGACACCAGTGCAGAATAGTAAAGTATAACAAGTTTACTTTTCTATAAGTAAAAGAACAGTTATAACAAACCACATGAATACTTGCAGAGCCCTGCACTGAATAACATACTACGCATGGACTATGTATGATAGTAGTTCACCAGGCGCCCTGTGGCGCAGCAACTAAAGAGAACTATCTAACTGGTCAGGCCTGACGCAGGATCTATACTCAGTCTCTCAGGGGATGATTTCTTTGCATGCAAAATCTTGACTGGAGGTGCACATTCAGGAACAATTTATAATCCACAGGTTAATCAGCAACAAGGAACACTTCACTAGAGACCGTTTAACTCAGTTCCACTATAGGCCTCCGGTGCAACATCAAATAAAGGGGCCGATAGGCCAAGGCAGTCTGTAGGCCTAATGACAGTACAATGTGTTTGGATTGAGCATGTGCTCAATCACCCCTCCGGATGCGATCCCAGTCCGGGACTTCCACCTGCTGTGTCTCCACACACACAGCGTCTGCAGCGGTCGGGTCTCCGATCCAACAGAAGTTGAGGATAAACAAAGTCAGATGTCACCCAGGCTCACAGTGGGGTGGAAGGCTCTTTGGCAGCTGCGCAAGGCCCCAGGCTTCAGGCCTTGCACTCCAGCAGATCCGCACAGGAGGACCTCTCGATCAAAGTCTCGTGTCCAAAGAGGCCGAGTTTAGCCTCGCCCCCTCCCTTTATAGCCCCACCCATAAGTCTCTGCGGTGGCAACAATGTACCCTGGGTGCCAAATAGGGTTCTGGGTAAGGTAGTCCAGAGAGTCTTAAAGGAGACCCTGCTACATAAGTTTATTTGTGAATGTGGCTGCTGATGTAGAATATGTTGTAAAGAGTGAGGTTTATCAGCATCTCTACTTTGATAAGATCTAGACTCTTGTTTTACCAAAATTGAACACCATAGCGCTGGGATAAAAGAAAAATAGGTACCAGTTGCAGCAGTTTTTTAATTTTCCTTTTTTTTGTTTATAATGGATACTAGTTATTGGCTATTTTAGTTATATTATTTATATCTGACCATCATGAGTTAAGCAAAATCAGACCTTCTTCAGAAGCAATAAACATATTCCACTGTCTCCATACCTCGGAATACTTTTCTTGTTGGTTTTTTGCTGAAAGTGTGAGATCTTCCATCTTATTTATCTCTTCCACTTTATGGAGCCAACATCCAACTGTGGGAGGTAATGTGTTTTTCCACCTGAGTGGAATACATGCTTTAGCCACGTTTGCTAGATGTCGTATGATAGATTTTTTATATTTTTTAACAGAGATATTCATAACATGTAGTAAAAAAAAGGCTGGGTCTTCCGGTATCCTGCAATCCGAAAATCTTTGAATAATGTTCCAGTAAGATGTTATTTTTGGACATGACCAAAAAATATGTAACATCGTACCTCGCTCCTCCATGCATCTCCAGCAACGATCTGGTGTTTCAAGATAAAATTTATGTAGCCTCTGTGGGGTATGGTACCATCTTGTTAATATTTTATAATTCATCTTCTGAATCTTAGTACAAATAGATGATTTCAGCGAAAGTTCAATCATATTTTGTCTCTGACTGATTGTAAAGCTACAGTTCATCTCTCTCTCACATTCCTCTATCCAAGATAGATTTGATTGTTCCGGGGGGGGGGGAATCAGTAAAGTATACATTTTTGAAAGTGTGTGTGACAAAGTCCCCTCCTTCGAACAGTATTCTTCGAATATGGTTAATTGTCGTCTAAACCTCTCTGGTGATTTAAGTGTAAAGAGAAAGTGGTGAACCTGCAGAGCATTCCAAAAAGGTAAACTGAAAGGGCCCGCGAGTTCCATTAGCGCAGTAATAGATGGCCAGCCGTCCGATACTAAAAAATGCGATGCTCTGAAGCGATTGATTTGTCGCAGAGTGGAAAAGTGGTGGCCTCTCAAGCCTGGAGGGAATTCCGGTTTCCCAAAAATGGGCATCAGAGGCGAGTCCACTGTTGAGAGAGAGGTTTTACCAATCGCTTGCGAACAGATTCAAATTGTAGGGCCTATCAGAGGGTGCCTCTTTAGACCGGACGATAGCTTATCGTAACACCATGGTGCTCCTTTCAATGAAACGTCAGTTTGCTCTTGTTCAATCCGAACCCAGAGTTTGTCTGTTGAATGGCGACTCCAATCTTTGAGTCTCCCCATATGTACAGCCTGATAGTATTTAAGTACATCTGGGAGTGCAATTCCTCCACTATGTTTCGGTCGAGATAGTTGGAATCTGGAAGTGTGTGGTTTCCTATGTGCCCATATAAATTTGATAAACATAGAGTGAACCTGTTTAAAGTATTGAGATGGTATCTTGATCGGCAAAGTTTGAAATAAATATAGATACTTGGGTAGGATACTCATCTTTAAGAGGCTGCATCTAGCAAACCACGAATGCAGTCCCAGATTCCATGCCTCTAATAAAATGCGTGTTCTAGTCAATAGGGGAGGGAAATTAAGTTCAAAAACTTGCATTAAGTTAGAGGGGATATACCGTATATACTCGAGTATAAGCCGACTCGAGTATAAGCCGAGGTACCTAATCTTGCCTCAAAAAACTGGGAAAACTTACTGACTCGAGTATAAGCCGAGGGTCATCCTCACTGTTCTCCTATCCTCACTGTTCTCCTATCCTCACTGTTCTCCTATCCTCACTGTTCTCCTATCCTCACTGTTCCCTAGCTCGCTATTTTACATTGTAAATCGTACCTGTAAAGAAGTTGCGGCTGCGGCGTCCATCGTTCGAATTCCGCGGTCTCTTCCTGTTCCTTCCGTGATAGGCGGAGAGTGTCTGATGAGAATCGCCTATCACGATCATTCTCTCATCCTCAGTTTCCCAGCAGACACTGTGTTGGGTGTTCGGCCAATCACAGACGTCTGCTGGGAAACTGAGGATGAGAGAATGCTCGTGATAGGCGAAGAGCGTCTGATGAGAATCGCCTATCACTGAAGGAACAGGAAGAGACCGCGGAATTCGAACGATGGACGCCGCAGCCGCAACGTCTTTACAGGTACGATTTTCAATGTAAAATTTTTTGCTGACTCGAGTATAAGCCGAGGGGGGGACTTTCAGCCCAAAAAAAAGGTCTGAAAATCTCGGCTTATACTCGAGTATATACGGTATGTTCCCAGATATTTCAGGGCTGTATCCGTCTACTTAAACCTAAAATTTGTCTGTAGGGTCTGTAGCCCCTCGATTGGGACCCCTACCCCCATTGCCTCTGATTTGTTAAAATTGACCTGTAGATTCTACAATCGACCATAAGTTTCAAATTTGCGGATAACCTCTTTTCTACCTGCACGTGTGACAGTGTTTTTTTCTGGTGTTAGCATTACCCTACCTGAGTGATCGCTAAGGACATTTATTCATTTTGTGCTTATGACAACCAATCTAGTTATTATTATTATTTTTTGATGGACTACATTGTTTGCACATATATATATGTTTGATTCCTCATGTTATGTGAAGAGTTATATTTATAGCACTGCTTGGGTCTTTATGACTCTATTGTTTGTTTTCATGTATTCTTCTACATATTTTTGGTAAAAAAAAAATCTTAATAAGCATATGTTGATTGGTTTGCGCAACAGTTATAGCGTCTACAAAATAGGTAATAGATTTATGGCATTTTTATTATTATTATTTTTTTTACTAGTTTTAGCAGGACTGCGACATTGCAGTGGACAGATCGGACATTTTTGACACTTTTTTTGGGACCATCAGTGCTAAAAATAGCCACTGATTACTGCATAAATGTCACTGGCAACAATGTAACAGTTGGGGGAGTGTAGTGACTGGAGGAGGAGAGAGATCACTGTTCCTGATCACTAGGAACAGCAGATCTCTCTCTCCTCCCCTGTCAGAACAGGGTGTCTGTCTGTTTACATTGACAGATCCCCATTCTGGCTCTCTAAAGGAATGATCATGGGTTACCGGCGTACATCGCGGCTGCCGGCCACGCGCATCGGCTACGGCGTCGCGCCCCCTAGAGCTCTTAAAGCGGCCGACGTACACCTACGGCGATTCGCGCAGCCGTACCAACCTGCCGCAGTATAATGACGGCAGCTGGTCGGCAAGCGGTAATAGGTCTGTACACACAAGTGCGTAAACATGCGCGGCATATAGATTAGTAAAAAACAATACATCTGAATCTGAATTGCTGGTCAGTATTTTGACCCTTGTTTACCCAAGAATACATGCATATACACACAAATATGCACTTACACAACACTCCCTTGAATAAAATAAATCTAGAAGAAGAATTTTTACGCATGTGTACATGTACCTGCAAATACACGAAAGTGCTATACAGCCCATCCTTGCTTTTTTTTCTGCTAGGAATGTCTGATGTTCATACATTAGTACAGTGTGTGAGTACTCTTATGGTTTTGGCTCTATGTAAGCGTATAGCACTTTTAGATGTGTCTACTGTATAGGAATAAACCCACATTGTGTGCGCAAAGCTACCACAATGGGCCCATTTAGACTTATGCACTGCAGCGCACTATCATCATGTGAAAGTAGTGGCCAACAAGTGGCGGCACCCCAAAACTAGAGGGGTATTTACTGCGCATTCATGGATCTTCATGTGCAGGCCATGCTTAGATGTTTCAATCATACGCTCCCAGTTTATCCCTGCCCTTGTTATTTTTTTATTTTTATTTTTTTAGTAATCATCCTCATTGTGTCTCAAATTCGATTCCAGTCCCTTAAAGTGGAGTTCCACCCAATTTTTTTTACTTTTTTTTATTCCACTCCTCACCCCCTTACATGCCACATTTGGCATGTAATTTTTTTGAGGGGGGAGTGGGGGCTTCAGTAGGAGTGGGACTTCCTGTCCCACTTCCTCCTTCCGCCCTGGAGCCGCCTAGGCGATACGTCATATCGCCTTGTGGCGGCTCCTCCCTGTAGGCGATCAGCTGGGACGTGACAGGTCCCAGGCGATCGCCTGTCCACTCACAGAGCGCTGCATCGTTCGTGCATGCGCAGTGAGTGCCCGGCCGTGAAGCCGAAAGCTGTCACGGCCGGGTGCCCACACTGTGAGTGGATGCGCCGGCGGAGGAGGGGGGAGAGGAGCGGAGCTCCAGGCGGTGCGTCGCTGGACAGTGGAGCAGGTAAGTGTATGTTTATTAAAAGCCAGCAGCTACACTTTTTGTAGCTGCTGACTTTTAATAAACATAAAAAAAGGGTGGAACTCCGCTTTAATAACAGGTGAATGTGACATTTTCCTAAAGCTGACTATACATCATACAGTACAATCTGATTATACAGTCTCTATAGATCTAACAACAACTATAGAAAGGCCTCTGCGATTGGACAGAAATTGATTTAATTTGGTAAATGTAAATAATATTTTACAATCAGATTGTAGTGTGCGTGGTGTATTTGTGCATGTACCGTATGTATTTGTGTGTATACATGGGTCAAAATACTGATCAGCAACGCAGATTATTTTTAATTTACTGATCTATGTAACGTATGTTTAACCACTTCAATACCATGCACTTATACACCTTCCTGCCCAAGCCAATTTTGAGCTTTCAGCGCTGTCGCAATTTGAATGACAATTGCGCGGTCATGCAACACTGTACCCAAACAATTTTTTTTATCATTTTGTTCCCACAAATAGAGCTCTCTTTTGGTGGTATTTGATCGCCTCTGCGATTTTTATTTTTTGCATAACAAATAAAAAAGAGCGAAAATTTTGAAAAAAAATAAGTTTTTCTTTGTTTCTGTTAATTTTTTTTGTAAATAAGTACCCTTTCTACTTCAATGACGGGCACTGATAAGGCGGTACTAATGGGCACTGATAAGGTGACACTGATGGGCACCGATGAGGTGGCACCAATGAGGTGGCACCGATGAGGTGGCACTGATAGGCGGCACTGATGGGCACTGATATGTGGCACTGGTATGCGGCACTGATGGGCACTCATAGGCGGCACTGATGGGCACTCATAGGCGGCACTGATGGGCACTTATAGGCAGCACTGATGGATACTTATGGGTGGCACTGATAGGTGGCATGGACGGGCACTGATAGGTGGGCACTTATGGGCACGGATGGGCACTGTTAGGTGGCACTGATGGACACTGGTAGGTGGCACTGATGACACTGGTGGCTGGCATTGCTGGGCATCATACATTTTGGCTGTGCCATGATCGTGCCAGTCAGTGCCCATTTGTGGGCACTGATTGGCATATGTTTTTTATGTATTTGTGCATGTGGATGGCCATGGGGGACTTACCTGGCCATCCACATGCTTGGGGCTTCCCTGGTGGTCCAATGTGGGTATCCGAGGGGGGGCTGTGCTGATAAACAATCAGCGCGAACCCCCCCTGTCAGAAGAGCCGCCGATCGGCTCTCCTCTACTCGCGTCTGTCAGACGCGAGTGAGGAAGAGCCGATCAACGGCTCTTCCTGTTTACATCGTGATCAGCCGTGATTGGACACGGCTGATCATGTGGTAAAAAGCCTCCCCCGGAGGCTCTTTACCGAGATCAGTTCAGCGGTGTGTCAGACTGACACACCGCTCCACCGATCTCCGCGATGCGGGCGCGCGGCGGCTGTTATCCTGCAGGATGTCAATAGACGTCCAGTGTGGATAACAGAACCACTTCCCGGACGTCAATCTCCTATTGACTGGGCGGGAAGTGGTTAAATGCTTGTGTGTACACATTAAAAACAATGGGCTGCATTTTGATCAGTAAAAAAAAAAGAAGTGCCTGAATGCCAATAAATGTAGTGTTTTTATAGGTGTCAGTGTGCAAGAGGCCTTTTTTTTTTCATTTTAGGCATGCCTCAGTAAACATCTGTTTAGGCCACCTTTCTCAACCTTTTTACTCCAGAGGAACCCTTGGAATCATTTTCAGATTTCAGGGAACCCCTGCTAAAATTAACTCATCAGGCATCAGTGGAAAGAATACTTCTTACATTGGGGGCCAGTGGCAAGAATGTCCCTCTAACAGCAGTATTCAGTGGGAAGAATGTCCATTTTATATCAGTGGTCAGTGCGAAGAATGCCCATCCTTCAGTTGGTGGCCAGTGAGAAGATTCCCCCTTTATATTGGTGATCTAATAAAAAAATGCTCCTTACATTAGTGGTTAGTGGGAAGAATAACCCCCTTACATTGGTGATCAGTGGGAGGAATGACCTTTCTTCAATTGGTGGTCAGTGGGAAGAATGTCCTTTTTATATTGATGATTAGTTCGAAGAATGCCCCCCTTACATTGGTAGTTAGTGAGAGAAATGCCTCCTACATGGATGGCCAGTGGGAAGAATGCCCCCCTTACATTGATGGTTAGTGGGAAGAATGTGACCCTTACATTGGTGGTCAGTGGGAAGAATATGATCTTATATTGGTGGTCAGTGGGAAGAATGCAACCCTTACATGGGTGGCTAGTGGGAAGAATGTGACCCCCTTATATTGGTGTTCAGGGGGAAGAATGCCCCCCTTACATGGGTGGTCAGTGGGAAGAATGCCCCCCTTACATTGGTGATCAGTGGGAAGAATGCACCCCTTACATTGGTGGTCAGTGGGAAGAATGCCCCCCCTTACATTGGTGATCAGTGGGAAGAATGTGACCCTTATATTGGTGGTCAGTGGGAAAAATGCCCCTCTTACATTGGTGGTCACGCTTCCTGATGACGTTGGATCTTACGAAACGTACGTCGAGGCGGTATCTGGTCACGTGTTTGTACGCCCACATCCGGCCTGTGTGGTTAGCAGAAGGAGGGAGGTGGAACGCACGCCGTCAATGGAAGTGGATCGATCGTAGCGGTTCCTTATTTCCAATTTCTTTGAGAGCCTGCAGCCCCAGTGGCGGGACAAGGCACTTTTATATGTGAGTAGCCTTTTGGCTCTTTTATGTTCTTTTAACAAAATAAAAACGGTTTTACACTATGGAATGTTTCCATCTTAAATTTCCGGTCTTGACACTATGAGGAGGAAGGATTTTTCCCAGGTCTAATCCATGTGAACAGGCACTACCCTGTACAAGCGATCTTTGACTTACTTTTTAGTTAAAGTGGTCAACTAGTTCTGGTAAGCAGGATTTACTACAGCACTTTGGGTGTATGTTTTTCCTTGGTGAAGGAGCACAATCCACATCACTTCAAGTCTTTGGTTGTCAGCACTGAGTATTGGAGCCACATGAAACTTGAGGATTTGTTTTCAGCAGCAAATTTCAGACTTTTTTCTGTTGGACTTTAGTTTTTTAATATATTGGGACACAAATTTTTTAGTTTTTGACATTGTATATATATCAATTGGGAAATTGTAACACGCACAATCAACTAATCACATCATTGGTTTTCACTTGCACTTATTAGCGCCCCCTTTATTTCTATCTATCACTGGGAGCTATTCACTTCTCAGGGGAGCAGCTTTAGTTTAGTTTCCTAAGTAGGATCTTTTTGAGGTCGTGTCTATTCGACCTGGTTTATTTATTTATTAATTTCATTTGTCGCGGAGTTCACCTTAAAATTTCACAGTGGGAAGAATGCCCCCCTTACATTGGTGGTCAGTGGGAAGAATGCCCCCCTTACATTGGTGGTCAGTGGGAAGAATGCCCCCCTTACATTGGTGGTCAGTGGAAAGAATGCCCCTTACATTCGTTGTCAGTGGAAAGAATGCCCCCTTACAATGGTGGTCAGTGGGAAGAATGTGACCCTTGCATTAGTGGTCAGTGGGAAGAATGTTCGCCTTACATTGGTGGTCAGTGGGAAGAATGCCCCCCTTACATAGGTGGTCAGTGGGAAGAATGCCCCCCTTACATAGGTGGTCAGTGGGAAGAATGCCCCCCTTACATTGGTGGTCAGTGGAAAGAATGCCCCTTTACATTCGTGGTCAGTGGAAAGAATGCCCCCTTACATTGGTGGTCAGTGGGAAGAATGTGACTCTTGCATTAGTGGTCAGTGGGAAGAATGTTCGCCTTACATTGGTGGTCAGTGGGAAGAATGCCCCCCTTACATAGGTGGTCAGTGGGAAGAATGCCCCCCTTACATTAGTGATCAGTGGGAAGAATGTGACCCTTATATTGCTGGTCAGTGGGAAGAATGTGACCCTTACATTGGTGGTCAGTGGGAAGAATCCCCCCTTACATTGGTGGTCAGTGGGAAGAATGCCCCCTTACATTGGTGGTCAGTGGGAAGAATGGGACCCTTACATTGGTGGCCAGTGGGAAGAATGGGACCCTTACATTGGTGGCCAGTGGGAAGAATGCCCCCTTACATTGGTGTCCAGTGGGAAGAATGCCCCCTTACATTGGTGGTCAGTGGGAGAAATGTGACTTTAACATTGGTGGTCAGTGGGAAGATAGCGACTCTTAAATCGGTGGTCAGTGGGAAAAATGGAACTTGTACAAACAGCTAAAAAGATCATTGGAGTCATGCCACTGGCTCTACCAAGAGGCATTGGATGTAGAAATATGCAGGAGCCATCAAATGAGAGTTCAATCAGCCATAGTCCAAGGAACCCCTAGCAACCTGGGATGGAACTCTAGCAATAAACAGAACCTTGGTTGGGAGTAGCTGGTTTAGACAATGGAGCATAAATTCAAAAGCAAAGCCTCTGTGTTAATAAATTCCATGTTTACTGTAACCTGTGCCCACACGGTCATGGATGAATATTACATTATCATAGATTATGCTCAATCACATTGGTGTTTGTACATCGATGTACGTTAGTAAATGAGACCCGTCTCTTCTGCGCTCTCTGTCATCCGATGCACCCAGGTTTATGAAGTGTAATGGCAGAGAGATGCTAATGCACAATGACAGGGCTGGATTGTGTCTGCAGCAAGCTATAACATAGCATGCTTATTCCTGATTGATGGGCAGCGTTCAGCTGTAGGACAGATATCATTAGTTGCTGTGGAAACCCCTTCTTATTAGACCGTCATATTTTCTTGAATGCTCTGCTTTCATGGTACACCTTATTCTTCATTCTGTTTGGTTGCCTTGACATCGCTTATTGTAAGTGTTCATCTTAAGGGACCATTGCCTCCAAAACCAGTTTATTTGCTTTTGTTTCTACTGAATCCTTATGGTATTTCCTTTTTTTTTTTTTCTGGTTGCAATGGTTTACCTGTAGTAAGATCTGCTGTGGATCGCTCTTCTGAGGGAATTTGACAGGTAATGAGGAGGGAATATGTCGCCTACTCACCGCCGGTTTCAGCCCTCTAAATGCCGATGCATTGCGTGGTTGTGGCATTGCCACTTTCACTTTCACTTTAATAGGACACGTTTGGTGGTAGTAGCAGCTGCTGAACGCACCATTAATTTCAGGTGCCAATTCAGGCAACAATTTGGACCTGAACCAGAACGTACCAGACCCAATGCTAGGAACCGCGGCTGGAGATATGTGAACTTGGCCTTCAATTATTGTCTTTTTTTAAGCGATAGTAAATGCATCCAATAAAAAAAATTGGGCCCCGGGCAGTTTAAGTCATAATGTGCTAGTATGCATTGCATACTAGCACATTATGACATACTTTCCTGAAAACAAAGCCCTCCAGTGGCACGCTGTCACTGCTGAAGGCGCTTCTGTCTTCACCCTGTCTTCTTTCCAGGTTTGTGGGCTTCAGCTATATGATTGGTCGAGCCGGGGATTTGCTATACCTCCAGCTATCACCTATCTTGGGTCCATGTTTCTCTCGTAATTCCATGATTGAGCACAGAGTATTTCCTTTCAATACATCTTTCAGTTTTAATGTGTCCAGAGCTGCCCATCCGAGGAACGCACCCCCCCCCCCCTTTCCCGGAGGGAAAGTAGTCCGTCCCCGTGAGGGGAAGCAATGGGCTATTATATTGCAATTTCTTTTTTTTTACACACTCTGTCCCATATCCTAAAAGTTTCTTTTGTAATTGAAGGTATCTCTTGGGTGACGCCTCTGTATTGCTCTGGTATCCATATCAGCTTTCCCAGTTCTTTTTTACTCAGACTCTCTTCTACACTCACCCATTTTTTCCCATTTTGTCTGTCCCCCTGTAGCCATTCTAAAACCCTCTTTAATACAGCTGCATTATAGTACCTTTTAAAATCTGGTAAGTTTACACCTCCTTCCTGTCTAGATCTAGACAGGATCTCAGCTGATATGCGAGGCTTCTTTTCTTTCCAGATAAATCTCCTTATTATCCTCCCCAATATTATAAATAGGGATGAGCTTGGTGTTCGAGTCGAACATACGTTCGACTCGAACATCGGCTGTTCGACCGTTCGGCAAACATCGAACGATTTGGGCCGTTCGCGCAAATTCGAGTGACGCGAACGGCCCACAATACACTGCGCCGTCGCAGTGCAAATTCCGGCGCTGTGATTGGCCAAGCATGCACTGTGACCCTGCATGCTTGGCCAATCACAGCGCCGGCAGCTAGGAGAGCCATAATTGGCCACAGGCAGGTTGCCTGTGGCCAATTATAGCTCAGGGGGTTTAGCACACGCCCCACACTATAAAAGGCGGCCTTGTGTAGTGTGTTCCGGCGCAGGGAAAGAGAAGGATAGGCAGGGACAGTGTTGATATTCTTTGTGCTATTTTTGTGTGCAGGGAGAGAGAAGGATAGGCAGGGAGAGTGTCAGTGTCATATTCTTTGCTAAACCTTGTGTGCAGGGAGAGAGAAGGATAGGCAGGGGACAGTGTCAGTGTCATATTCTTTGATAAACCTTGTGTGCAGGGAGAGAGAAGGATAGGCAGGGGACAGTGTCAGTGTCATTGTTGCTAAGCCTCCTGCACATTATACACCTGAAGTTAGCCCGTATTGCTGTGTTTTCCTGGTGTGTTACACCAACAGGCATTTGCAGCACTTACAGCGGGCGGAGTGTGCCTCCTGCACATTATACACCTGAAGTTAGCCCGTATTGCTGTGTTTTCCTGGTGTGTTACACCAACAGGCATTTGCAGCACTTACAGCGGGCGGAGTGTGCCTCCTGCACATTATACACCTGAAGTTAGCCCGTATTGCTGTGTTTTCCTGGTGTGTTACACCAACAGGCATTTGCAGCACTTACAGCGGGCGGAGTGTGCCTCCTGCACATTATACACCTGAAGTTAGCCTGTATTGCTGTGTTTTCCTGGTGTGTTACACCAACAGGCATTTGCAGCACTTACAGCGGGCAGAGTGTGCCTCCTGCACATTATACACCTGAAGTTAGCCCGTATTGCTGTGTTTTCCTGGTGTGTTACACCAACAGGCATTTGCAGCACTTACAGCGGGTGGAGTGTGCCTCCTGCACATTATACACCTGAAGTTAGCCTGTATTGCTGTGTTTTCCTGGTGTGTTACACCAACAGGCATTTGCAGCACTTACAGCGGGCGGAGTGTGCCTCCTGCACATTATACACCTGAAGTTAGCCCGTATTGCTGTGTTTTCCTGGTGTGTTACACCAACAGGCATTTGCAGCACTTACAGCGGGCGGAGTGTGCCTCCTGCACATTATACACCTGAAGTTAGCCCGTATTGCTGTGTTTTCCTGGTGTGTTACACCAACAGGCATTTGCAGCACTTACAGCGGGTGGAGTGTGCCTCCTGCACATTATACACCTGAAGTTAGCCTGTATTGCTGTGTTTTCCTGGTGTGTTACACCAACAGGCATTTGCAGCACTTACAGCGGGCGGAGTGTGCCTCCTGATCATATTACACCTGAAGTTAGCCCGTATTGCTGTGTTTTCCTGGTGTGTTACACCAACAGGCATTTGCAGCACTTGCAGTGGGCGGAGTGTGCCTCCTGCACATTATACACCTGAAGTTAGCCCGTATTGCTGTGTTTTCCTGGTGTGTTACACCAACAGGCATTTGCAGCACTTACAGCGGGCGGAGTGTGCCTCCTGCACATTATACACCTGAAGTTAGCCCGTATTGCTGTGTTTTCCTGGTGTGTTACACCAACAGGCATTTGCAGCACTTACAGCAGGCGTAGTGTGATTCCTGCAAAATATACTCCTGAAGCTAGGCCTTATTGCTGGTTTTCCCATCTCCCTGCAGGCCATTAGAATGTCTGGAAGGCAAACAAGGAGAGGCAGACAGTCAGGAGCCAATAAAAGAGGACAAGCAGGCTCTGTGTCTAGAGACAACAGTGCTGGTCGTGGACGCGGTGCATCGCCATCAGCACGTGACCATGGGACACGCTTGTCCTTCTTTTCGGCAGCTGGAAGTGTTGAGCCGCATCATGCCGAAGACTTGGTAGAGTGGATGACCAAGTCCTCCTCATCCTCCTCATCCTTTCTCACCCAGGCTCGGGGTACTGGCAAAGCAGCTGCCAAAGCGTCCTCTTCCCTGGTATCAATGTCATCATCAGTCACTCCTTCCCTAGACCAACCATGTCCTCCTGAGGAGTCCCCCGAACAGTTTGAGCACAGTGTTGTGTACATGCTCGAGGAGGATGCCCAGCGTTTCGAAGGGTCTGATGATGATACCCAGCTAGAGGAAGGCAGTAGCGTGAGAGCAGAGAGAGGGGATGCTCAAGAAGGACACCAATCTGGCAGTCATGTTCCAGCAGCTGCAGCATACTGCCAGATTGGCTCCAGTGATGAGGAGGGAGGGAATGATGAGGTCACTGACTCCATGTGGGTGCCTAATAGGAGAGAGGAGGAGGAAGAGGAGGATGAGGAGGAGGCACATCTCCAACGAGGCAGGATGCCCTCGGGGGGCCAGCGTAAGGGCAGCACACCGACGGAATCACACCGCAGAGCTCTGCCTGTGCAGGGCGCTGCCTCTGCCCGTTATTCAAAAAGTTCTTTGGTGTGGGCCTTTTTTGAGTCGAGTGCATCAGATCGCACAGCTGCTGTTTGCAACATATGTCTCAAGCGTATATCGCGTGGCCAAAACATCACCCGCTTGGGCACCACATGCTTGACCAGACATATGTTGACCTGCCATGCAGCTCGTTGGCAAGCCTACCTTAAAGACCCACACCAAAGAACAAAGTGGACCTCTCCTTGCACCGCATCAGCTGGGATCTCCAACCCCACTATACCTTCAGTCCTCTCTGAAACCTGCACTGAGAGGAATGAAGGTGTAGAATTAGGTGTGTCACAGCCGAGTACTTGCGGGCACTCTGCTAACAGTACACCGACGTCCGATTCTAGCAGGAAAATTTCCCTGCCCCAGCTGCTGGACCGTCGAAAGAAGTTCACTCCCAGCCATCCACATGCCCAGCGGTTGAATGCTAGCTTGGCTAAATTGCTAGCGCTTCAACTGCTGCCTTTTCAGTTGGTAGACTCGGCCCCCTTCCGTAAGTTTGTGCAATGTGCGGTTCCTCAGTGGCAGGTTCCCAAACGCCACTTTTTCTCACGGAAGGCGATTCCGGCTCTCTACCGGCATGTGGAAGGCAATGTCTTGGCCTTGCTGGACAGGGCGGTCAGCGGTAAGGTGCATATTACAGCTGACTCATGGTCCAGCAGGCATGGACAGGGACGTTACCTTTCTTTCACGGCCCATTGGGTCACTCTTTTGGCAGCTGGGAAGGATGCAGGACAAGGTGCAGTAGTGTTGGAGGTTGTTCCACCGCCACGCCTCCAAAATGCTACTACTGGTTGTGACACACCTCTCTCCTCCACCCCCTCCTCTTCTTCTTCCTCCATGGCCTCTTCCTGTGCTTTGTCCTCGGGAACCAGCGGTGCTCCGTAGGCGTTCAAGGGGCTACGCAAGTACGCAGGCAAAAAGATGCCATGCTGTGCTTGCGCTGGTGTGTTTGGGGGACAGGAGCCACACTGGGGCAGAGGTTCTGTCTGCTCTGCAGGGGCAGGCCAAGAGGTGGTTGACGCCACGCCAGCTTAAACCAGGATTGGTGGTTTGCGACAATGGCACCAACCTCCTCTCCGCTGTCCGACAGGGACAACTGACCCATGTGCCCTGTGTGGCTCACGTCCTTAACCTGGTGATGCAGCGGTTCTTGGGCAGGTACCCGGGCTTACAGGATGTCCTGAGACAGGCCAGGAAAGTCTGTGTGCATTTCCGCAGATCTTATAATGCCAGTGCTCGCCTGGCTGAGCTGCAAAAGGAGTTGAACCTGCCCAAGAACCGCCTTATATGTGACATGCCCACCAGGTGGAACTCAACGTTGGCCATGCTGCAGCGGCTGCACACGCAGCAGAGGGCCATCAATGAGTACCTGTGTGACTACGGCACCAGGACAGGGTCAGGGGAGCTCTGGTTTTTTTCACCGCGCCAGTGGGGCATGATCAGGGATGCATGCACTGTCCTGGCACCATTTGAGGAGACCACGAGGATGGTGAGCAGTGACAGTGCATGCATCAGTGACACTGTACCTCTTGTCCACCTGTTGGAACATACACTGCGTGGAATAATGGACAGGGCACTTGAGGCAGAACAGAGGCAGGAAGAGGAGGACTTCCTTGCCTCTCAAGGCCCCCTTTACCCAGACAGTGTTCCTTCTGTCCCACCCATCGCACAGGAAGAGGAGGAGGAGGAGGATTGTGTCAGCATGGAGGTGGAGCCTGGCACTCAGCATCATCAGCAGCAGTCTTTTAGGGATGATTTACAGTCCCAAGAAACCAGTGGACTTGTACGTGGCTGGGAGGAGGTGGCTGCGGATCATGTCATCCTTAGTGACCCAGAGGACTCCGGACCGAATGCCTCAGCTAACCTACGCTGCATGGCCTCCCTGATACTGCAAAGTCTGCGGAAGGATCCTCGTATTCTTCGGATCAAGGAGAGGGACCATTACTGGCTGGCCACTCTCCTTGATCCACGGTACAAGGGTAAGGTTGCGGACCTTATCTTACCGTCGCAGAGGGAGCAGAGGATGAGACAACTCCGGGAGGCCTTGCAGAAAGGTCTGTGCAACGCGTTCCCAGAGACTGGGAGGTTACAAACTCCTGGTCCTGGACAACGAGTTGCTGAGGCTTCGGTCAGTCAAAGAAGGAGCGGTGGGGAAGGTGGCCGTCTGACCGATGCGTTCAGACAATTCTTTAGTCCGCAGCCCCAAGGTATGATCGGTTCCAGCAACCATCGCCAGCGTCTGATATACATGGTGCAGGAATACCTAGGGGCAAGGTCAGACTTGGACACCTTCCCCACCGAAAATCCTCTGGCTTACTGGGTCTTGAGGATGGATCACTGGCCAGAGCTTGCACAGTATGCAATTGAGCTACTGGCCTGTCCTGCATCCAGCGTTCTTTCAGAACGCACATTCAGTGCTGCTGGAGGATTTGTCACGGATCACAGGGTGCGCCTGTCCACCGACTCGGTTGATCGACTGACCTTCATAAAGATGAACCAGTCTTGGATTACCACCAGCTACCAAACACCTGAAGCTGATATAACAGACTAATTTATTTTCAAATGTCACATCCCTTCAAGACTGATGCTGATGCTGACAGACTGTCCTGTTATGTTGACTGACTATCCTCCTCCTCCTCAATGATCCGATTGATGATGATAGCTTGGAAGAACATTTTTGTTTCTGGGTGCCGCCACCAGTGGCTAAGGCCCAATTTTTCAGCCCCTGTTTAACAGGGGCGTGTAATTACAATTTTTGATGCAATACTTTTGCAACAGGGCTCATTGCTGTGCTCCAAGTACAGTATCTGTGAGGGGTTGCAGTGTTGTGGCACCAGTGCCTAAGGCCCAATTTTTCTGCCCCTGTTTAACAGGGGCATGTAATTACAATTCTTGATCTAATAATTCACAGCAGGGCCCATTCCTGCGCCCACCAAGAATAACTGTGAGGCCTTACAGTGTTGTGTCAACACCACCACCACCACCACCAAAGGCCCAATTTTTCAGCCCCTGGTCAACAGGGGCATGCAATTACAATTCTTGATCTAATAATTCACAGCAGGGCCCATTCATGCGCCCACCAAGAGTAACTGTGAGGGCTCACAGTGTTGTGGCAACACCAACATGTAAGGGGCAAATTTCAGCTGAGTATATACGGCAGGCCTCTACTTTCAAACATCCAACTTACAAACGACTCCTCCTTGCAAACGGAAGGATACAACAGGAAGTGAGAGAAAATCTACCCCTAGGAAGGCAAATTCTCTCCTGTAAGAGTTAATATGGGGAAAAAAAGTGTCTCCTCTCCACTGATGCTTTATCACCAATTCTTGTTTCAATAAAAAACCCAAATTTTCAAAAAACATTTGTCATTAGGACGGAAAGTGAGGTGAACTGTTCTGAACAGGTGCACACTGCACAGACAGCAAAACAAATGTTATGCCGCGTACACACGATCATTTTTCCCGTCGGGAAAAATGACATTTTTTTTTTCGCCGAGAAAAACGATCGTCTGTGGGCTTTATGCCGTTTTTCTCGTTGAGAAAAACGGCAGGAAAAACGATGAGAAAAATTAGAACATGTTCTAAATTTTCTCATCGTTTTTTCCATCATTTTTTTCCGCGGCAGTTTTCCCATAGGGAGACACTGCCGCGGAGCCCACAGACGGTCGTTTTTCTCGACAAAGAAAAAAATGACGGGAAAAACGGTCGTGTGTGGGGGAAAATGCCGTTCCCTCGTTTTTCATTTAATTACATGTCGTGATTCACGGCGGTGTTTTCACCGCCGTGAATCACGATCGTGTGTACGCGGCATTACAGGGGTGATAACCCTTCCCTATGTTTTCCAAAAAGCTTAAAAATAGATTTTTTGGCTGGAGCTACACTTAAACAATGTACCTGTTCAAAATTACAAACAGATTCTACATAAGAACAAACCTACAGTCCCTGTCTTGTATGCACCGCCTGTATACGGCTGTTCAGAGTATATAGGGCCTTTTTTATTTTGTGTGCAGGGTTCCCCTTAATATCCAAACAAGACCCAAAGGGGCTGGTAATGGGCTGGGGTAGGGGATGTGTGATGGGGTAGCTATGCCATTTTTCTTAAAGATTTTCATCCGTATTACCGGGAACAGACATTACATTAAAGCCGCAAGCAGTTTTAAATGGCTTTTTTTCCTTTAGAAATGTAATTTTGTGCAGGGACAGTTCTAAACACGGGAAACATGTGGCACTTCACAGGCATACTTTAGACACCCCCCAGGTACGATATTTAAAGAAATATTTGACTTTTTTTTTTTTTCACTTTATGCATCATTAAATTGAATGCTCCCGAAAAACGGTCGTTTTTAAAACGTCTTTTTGCAGTGATACATGTCCCCTGGTGCAGAACCCGGGTTCCCAAACCCTTTTTAGGACAATAACATGCATAATAGTCGTTATAATTAGCACTTTAGATTTCGAACGTTCGCATCCATTGTATTTAATAGGGTTCTAAAGTACGTGCGAACTTTCGGTCCGTTCGCGGGTTCTGGTGCGAACCGAACCCGGGGGTGTTCGGCTCATCACTAATTATAAAATATGAATCTGGGATTTTTATCGGGAGATTTCGAAAAATATACAAAGCTTTAGGAAGTATCATCATCATCTTGACTGTATTCATTCTGCCCCGGATATCCCTTCAGTTCTAATTTTGTTTTATTTAGTAAGGGGATAAATCTATCCTCATATAGGTCTCTTTCCATGTTAGACAGAAATATACCTAAGTATCTCATCCCCCTCTGTTTCCAGGTAAATGGGTACATGTCCCTAAGGTCTCCCTGTTCCTTCGAACTCAATGTTATATTCAGTATCTCAATCTTCTTTTTGTTGATTTTCAAATTTGAAATCTTCCCGTATTTTTCATATTCTTCTATGATCTTTACTAATGTCTGCCTTGGATTAGTCACATATAACATCATATCGTCCGCGAACGCAGAGACCTTATGTTTCCTCCCGTCCAATTCCACCCCCTCTATCTCCTGATTATTTCGTAAATTTGTTAATAATGGTTCTAATAAGAGGACAAAGAGAAGGGGTGATAGCGGGCAGCCTTGGCGGGTCCCATTAAAAAGTGGGAATCTCTCCGAAAGGGTTCCATTAACTCGTACCTGTGCAGAGGGTTTGGAATACAGTGCCTCTATCCATCTTAACATTTTAGGTCCTAATCCTATATGTCTCAGAGTTGCTAATATGAACTCCCAGTTAAGTCTGTCAAAAGCCTTTTCGGCGTCTAATGACAGAAATATTGCTGGTATCTTGTTTTTTTTGGGCTTTTTGTATCAGGAATAATGTTCTTAGGACACTGTCCTTTGTTTCTCTCCCAGGTACAAACCCTGCCTAATCATTGTCTATCAGCCCTGCCATGAGAGGCTTTAATCTTTCGGCAAGTATCTTCACATAAATTTTTATGTCAACATTAATCAAGGAAATGGGCCTGTAACTGGAACAAAGTGATGGGTCTTTTTCTTCTTTTCCTATAAGAGTTATGTGGGTTCCTAGAGCTTCTTCCCGCATTGTCATTCCTCCACCTTTGGAGTTCATGTATTCCTGGAAGTACGGTAGCAGGGTTTCCACATACCTCTTATAGTAAAGCGAAGTATATCCATCTGGGCCTGGACTCTTTCCCATTTTAATATTTTTGATTGTTTGATTAATTTCCTCCTTTGATATTTCCTTGTCTAGTTTGTTCATTTCTTCTTCTGCTATTTCCGGGAACTTAACCTTTTCTAAATATTGTTTAATTTTCCTACTTCTACTCTGTGGTATTAGTGAGCCTTGGTCTTTGTTTACATTATATAGATTATATAGATTTTGGTAGCATTCTTGGAAAATATTTATTATCTCCTTCGTTGAATGTCTCATCTCGCCCTTCTTGTCTTTCATTTTCGATATAAAGTTCTGGGGATTTCTAGGTTTAATTATCCTTGTGTAGCGGTCTCACCCGCCTTCTCCCCTCTCTTTATGGCTGTATGACTCGTCTAGGGGTATCTGGGAGAAGGGGGAAAATGTACAGTTCGGCTCTCTGATGTAGTATGCAGAGATATGAGCTAACTGTTTACCTTCGGGTCTGCGTTTTAGGCAGGAGCCTCAGCTTCTCCTATGGAGGATGATTGTCACTGTCATAGACAGGGACACTTAGCTTCCAGTAACAGGAGTTTCACACCAATAAAAAGTCCAACACTGTTTTATTGCTTTGATCAATAGGTAGGCTGGTTGAACTTTAAAAGAACAGACAGGGTGTGGGAAAGAGTAGGTCCAGGCACAACTTAATGAATGAAGTCTCTCCTGTTCCGTTTAGTGCAAACAGGTTTGGCGCACAGTCGCTGCCACCGACTGTGAATTTGGTCCCTGCCACTGACCTGGGTAAATGTTGAGGCCTCTGCCACAGGCCTTAGATGAGGCCTGCCACTGACCTGATGAAGATGGGTCTCTGCCACAGACCATGAGAACATAAAATACCTCCGTTAGGACAAACGACCCCTGTCAGAAGAAGACATCTATCCGAACGGTCACCAGAGGCCCACACCGGCAAAATGCTGCACCGGCTCTACGGGAGGGTTACCCCTCCGGTCCCTTACGCCCTGGATTCAGGCACCCAATACCGGGGGCACCTTAGGAATGCTTTGCCCTCGTGGGACCCAGTCGAAGGTACTGGGCCCCAAGCCTTCTTGTAAAGTGCCTCACCCCAGGCTGAAGGTGCCTGGGATGGAACTCGACTCCACGCGCCCAGGCCAAGGGCGCCTGGGCACCGACGAACCGCAGCAGCCCCCAGGCTGAAGGTGCCTGGGGAATGGACCTCGTGCGCAAGATGTCTGCCCCATTTATATCCTCTCCCAGCAGGCACAGCGGGTTCCCGACCCTGCCGTACTACTGCCGCGAGAGGACACAAAGGGCACGGCACTAGAATGGCAGTTCAACCCCAGTCCAAGGTGACAGCGCCACCTAGGGACCGCAGGGAACATGACACCATTCATACCTCCCACACTCCAAAGTGTCCATAAATCCCTAAAAATCAATGTATGTGGGCCATCTATAGCCCAGATACGCCCCTATAAATTTGACACCCGCTACACTCTCCCCCCAGCAATTTGACACTGGTCCCCAGTGTCTGGATCAAGTCATGCCCCAAAGGGAGCCAACATAACCCAATCCAGAGACTGCTTTAAAAATGCGGAAAAAATATGTAAATTTGAAAAACTGGTAGTTGTGCCTGAACCTGACATGGAAGGGAAAAGGAAAAAAGGAAACAACACATAACAGCATACATATCACAATAACACCATTGACATTTTCCCCCGCCCACATCACTAACTAAGACCCGCCCCATTCTCAGCGGTCTTGACGGACGTTCTCCTGCAGAGGGGATAAAAGAAAGTTAAACGCACAAATTTCCTGACACATGTGTGGGTGTTGGAACGAAAAAATCTCTCCGAAGAGAAATCCTTTCCTTCCAAGAAGTATGTGGTGTAAAGTGAATAACGGTGCGCAACACTGCCACCTGGTGACAATGCCGCGGTAAAAGCACTTGTCGAATCCTGGAACGAAACTACTTCTCTGTGCTTTGGCCCTAACTACCCCAAAGTCCATGATTACTTTGCGGGAGGGAAGAAAGGAGAACAACAACTGCAACAGTCCCCCATTCCTCCAAAGAGCACAACACCCGTTAAGCTCGGGTACAGTTCCTGGGTTTCCGGGAAGGACAAACAAACCCCGGAAAATTCAGCAAATTTTAAAGGCACAAGGGACAGGAGTCTTTTCTCCTACAGGTAGAATCTGGGATGCGGCAAGACAAGAGGTTTTAAATGTTGGTCAACAGTCTCTAGGTGATATTCGACATCCTCCCCTTCCTTCCTTCGAATCAACACTTTGTCAGCATGGATGTGCCGACCCAACATCCACTCTGCTTTACAGTCCTTGAATCTTTGAGATGCTTTTGGGGAACAAGCGAGGTACCTGTGTGCATGTGGGACTTTGATGTGTGTCCACACAAAGTCATTATACCAGCGTTCCCTGCAGACTTCTACTTTATAAAGCAGCTCCTTAGATAAGTATGGGTACTCCCATCCATACTCGATGGCAACTTTCTGGCAGAACAAACGTTGTAGCCTAGACAAGGGAGGCATAGTAGAGCGGTCTCCCTCGCCCGGCAGGACGATCGAATCTGGATGGCGAGGTGCCTTGACCTCCTCTGATTTGGACATAGGCGCCCGCAGCGACAGTCTCTTGTCCCCGGTGGTAGATGCAGGAGGCACCGGGGACTGAAGGGCAGGCAGGAGACGGGGTCCCTCCTCAGGCGCTGGTGCCTCCACCCGGGGTGTACTATCCCCTGTGGACATAGGTGGATCCCTGGTTCTACGGGATGAGGAGAGAGGCATCTTGTCCCAGCCCTTCTCAGCAAATAGTTTGTCTATGACGACGTCGTCTCCCACATCAGAGACCAACTCCAGGTCGGAGGTGTCACACTCCTCCGTGGGCAGGTAGTTGGTAGTGGACACTGAATCACTCCCACCCACGGACTCAAGGGGCCGCGAATCCCCGACACCTCCGTCCCAACACCAAGTCCCGTTCCCTGGCTTACCTCGACCCAAACTTGTGAAGGGATGTCCAGGACTCTTCCTACCGAAACTGTGGTGACCGAAGCAGCATCTCCGGATTTTGCATCCTCCATCTCTTTGTTTGCGACCTCCACGGAGGTCTCCACAGTGCGCGTAGGGATGGCTGTCCAAGCATTGACTTCTCCTTCTTAAGTGGCGGCGCCTGATGTAGGGCTGAGGTGGAAGACCCAAGGTCTCTCTATGGATTGCTCCACCTCAAACGTGAACTCCCCGCAGGCCTCACAGCGCCCGAATGGCTTTAACTTTACCACCATTCCCGAACATCCGGAACAAATCATACCCAGGGCCTCAACATCCTTGCAGGTGTACAAGGCAAATCGTCCCCGGGGCTGGAGCCGAATCCCCGTATCTGTGATCGGAGCAGCAGTTGAAGTCATCCTCGTAGTATTAGAGACTGGAACCCACGAGGCATTGCTGAACATGGTGACTGATTGCTGCTCCATCGCGCACTGAATAACTGGCGCCAAAGTCCCCACGTGTACCTCTTCACATGGCCGGACTCCTCCCCTTTGGCGCACTAGTTCGCGGGCTTTCTCCATGTCACGCCCTTGAACTGTGCAGGGAGGGTGTGCCTGCTGGCGCAGTGGCCAATATGGCCGACCTACTCGGAACTCTTCTGGGCAGCAAAGTTCAAACTCCGAAAGCTTTGGCTCCATTACATAAACACAAATCCCGGACTTGGAGCCCCCACGTGTAGCGGTCTCACCTGCCTTCTCCCCTCTCTTTATGGCTGTATGACTCATCTAGGGGTATCTGGGAGAAGGGGGGAGATGTACACCACCAGCTTGGCTCTCTGATGTAGTATGCAGAGATATGAGCTAACCGTTTACCTTCGGGTCTGCGTATTAGGCAGGAGCCTCAGCTTCTCCTATGGAGGATGATTGCCACTGTCATAGACAGGGACACTTCGCTTCCAGTAACATGAGTTTCACACCAATAAAAAGTCCAACACTGTTTTATTGCTTTGATCAATAGGTAGGCTGGTTGAACTTTAAAAGAACAGACAGGGTGTGGGAAAGAGTAGGTCCAGGCACAACTTAATGAATGAAGTCTCTCCTGTTCCGTTTAGTGCAAACAGGCTTGGCGCACAGTCGCTGCCACCGACTGTGAATTTGGTCCCTGCCACTGACCTGGGTGAACGTTGAGGCCTCTGCCACAGGCCTTAGATGAGGCCTGCCACTGACCTGATGAAGATGGGTCTCTGCCACAGACCATGAGAACATAAAATACCACCGTTAGGACAAACAACCCCTGTCAGAGGAAGACATCCATCCGGACGGTCACCAGAGGCCCACACTGGCACCCGCAAAATGCTGCACCGGCTCTACGGGAGGGTCACCTCTCCGGTCCCTTACGCCCTGGATTCAGGCACCCAATACCAGGGGCACCTTAGGAATGCTTCGACCCTCGCAGGACCCAGTCGAAGGTACTGGGCCCCAGGCCTTCTTGTAAAGTACCTCACCCCAGGCTGAAGGTGCCTGGGATGGAACTCGACTCCACGCACCCAGGCCAAGGGCGCCTGGGCACCGACGAACCGCAGCAGCCCTCAGGCTGAAGGTGCCTGGGGAATGAACCTCGTGCGCAAGATGTCCGCCCGCTTTATATCCTCTCCCAGCAGGCACAGCGGGTTCCCCGCCCTGCCGTACTACTGCCGCAAGAGGACACAAAGGGCACGGCGCTAGAATGCCAGTTCAACCCCGGTCCAAGGTGACAGCGCCGCCTAGGGACCGCAGGAAACATGACACCATTCATACCTCCCACACTCCAAAGTGTCCATAAATCCCTAAAAATCAATGTATCTGGGCCATCTATAGCCCAGATACGCCCCTATAAATTTGACACCCGCTACACTTGCTAATAGTTTACTCGATTTATTCCCCATCGCATAAAATTTCTTACTTGTATTGTTGAATACCCATTTAGTTTATTGTTCCATTAAATCCCTAAGTTTTTCTCTTTTCCCAGTTAATGCTATCAAAATTAGTTCTTCCTGTTTTTCTTTATGCTTCTGTTCTAGGTCCTGGAGTTCTTCTAATAAAGTTTGTCTCTGGGCCTGTCTTATTTTCTTCCTCCTGGCCTTTTCTGCTATAATCCTACCTCTCATATACACTTTATGTGTTTCCCATAAGATTGATGGTGCAACATTTCTGTGTCATTTTATTTAAAGAAGTGATACATATCCTTCTCCAGCTCATCGGCTATTGTTATTTAGGAGGGATTCATCCAATCTCCAAGTTCTCTGGCCAGCTAGGATTTCCCCTAATGCAAGGGTCACCTCAACCGGTGCATGGTCAGAGAGCATAATTGATTTTATTTCAGCTCTTTTCAAACTTTCGAGTAGCCGATGGCCTATTAGGATATGGTCAATTCTAGAATATGACCTGTGTACGGATGAATAGTACGTAAAATACTTGTCCCTTGGATGTAAGATTCTCCAAGTCTCGACCAGGTGCATTTAATATAATTTATGCTTAATTGCTCTCAGATATTTTCCTTCAGACCTTAATGATATGGGTTGGGTGTCTAGTACTGGATCAAAGACAAAGTTGAGGTCCCCCGCTAATATCACCTTTCCTTCCTTAAAGGCCTCCACCCTATTCAGAATTTTCCTCAGATACACTGCCGGCCGTACATTAGGCAGTATACATTTACTAAGGTGACTTTCATATTAAATAGGAAACCCTTAATAAGGATATATCTTCCCTCAGGATCTGGTTCCATAGCTTCTAATATAAAACGTGTGCTCCTATCGAATCCTATCGCAGTTCCCTTTGATCTTTTATTGGGTGAGTAACAATGTATCCAGGTAGGGAAGTCTTTTGAGTTCAATCTATTTTTAGATGTCATCTTTAGATGAGTTTCTTGCAGAAACACTATATTCGCCAACATTCCCTTCATCTCCTGCAGTATCTGGTATCGCTTATTTGGACTATTCAATCCTCGCACATTGTATGTAACTATTTTCAAAACTGCCATATTCCATACTTCAGTTCCTTCTTACCGTGATAGTAGTGAAATCTCCGACTCCGGCAGGAGAGGAAGGGCCTCGTATATTCTGCTTCCCATAGGGAAATTTCATCTGTCCTTAAAGTGGAGTTCCACCCATTTTTTTATGTTTGTCTGTGCTGCATGCCCTTAGCACATAGTTTTCACAATGGGCATTATTATTATTTTTTTTGGATTGTAAATACCTTTTTTTCCGTTTTTCAGCCTAACTTCCTGGTCTTAATAGCCTAGGCTATTATGTCACAAGGCAATTCGCAAGGGTTCCTGGGATATCAGCGTCATGTATCCCATGACTCCTTGTGAATCGCCTCCTACCGAAATCTTGCGTGTTTTGTGTGACACTGTCTTATATTATAACTGTGTGCAGAGAGAGAGAGAGGAGGTTTCAGAAGTCATCAGAGATGTGTGGGTGGGCGGGACAGAGCAGCTATCGCACACCAGCCAATAGGATGGGGTCAGGGCGGGCCGCTACGTGTATGCAGCTCCGCCCCTTTTCTAAAGAAGCCAAATAATTGGCTGGTGTGCGATAGCTGCTTTGTCCCGCCCACCCACACATAGCTGATGACTTCTGTAAGCTCCTCTCTTTCTCGCTGCACACAGTTATAATACAAGACGGTGTCACACAAAACACCAGCTTCCAGCATGCTCAGTCTTATAATATAACTTCTGAAAGATCTTCTCTCTCTCTCTCTCTCTCCCTGCACACAGTAATAATATAAGCAGGGCTTTTTTTCAGCCAGAACGAAACCTGAGACAGCTGTTGAGACACTGATGTTGTTCTGCAGTGGTCAGAGCTGGGGGGGGTGTATTTAGATTGGGCACAGTGAGAGCTGTGGGGGGAGATATGGATTAAGCTGAGCTGTAGATAAGGGTGCAGAGGTGACATGTGGAGGGGCAGAGCGATAGTCTGTGGATGGGTTGAGCAGAGGTGAGATAGTCTGCGGATGTGATGTGCAGAGCAGAGGTGAGATAGTCTGCGGATGGGATGTGCAGAGGTGAGATAGTCTGTGGATGGGATGTGCAGAGGTGAGATAGTCTGCGGATGGGATGTGCAGAGGTGAGATAGTCTGCGGATGGGATGTGCAGAGGTGAGATAGTCTGTGGATGGGATGTGCAGAGGTGAGATAGTCTGCGGATGGGATGTGCAGAGCAGAGGTGAGAGTCTGTGGATGGGATGTGCAGAGCAGAGGTGAGAGTCTGCGGATGGGATGTGCAGAGCAGAGGTGAGAGTCTGCGGATGGGATGTGCAGAGCAGAGGTGAGAGTCTGCGGATGGGATGTGCAGAGCAGAGGTGAGAGTCTGCGGATGGGATGTGCAGAGCAGAGGTGAGAGTCTGCGGATGGGATGTGCAGAGCAGAGGTGAGAGTCTGCGGAGGGGATGTGCAAAGGTGAAATAGTCTGCGGAGGGGATGTGCAAAGGTGAGATAGTCTGCAGAGGGGATGTGTAGAGCAGAGGTGAGAGTCTGCGGAGGGGATGTGCAAAGGTGAAATAGTCTGCGGAGGGGATGTGCAAAGGTGAGATAGTCTGCGGAGGGGATGTGCAGAGGTGAGATAGTCTGCGGAGGGGATGTGCAGAGGTGAGATAGTCTGCGGAGGGGATGTGCAGAGGTGAGATAGTCTGTGGATGGGATGTGCAGAGCAGAGGTGAGATAGTCTGCGGATGGGATGTGCAGAGCAGAGGTGAGAGTCTGCGGATGGGATGTGCAGAGCAGAGGTGAGAGTCTGCGAAGGGGATGTGCAGAGCAGAGGTGGGAGTCTGCAGAGGGGATGTGCAGAGCAGAGGTGAGAGTCTGCGGAGGGGATGTGCAGAGCAGAGATGGTCTGCGGAGGGGATGTGCAAAGGTGAGATAGTCTGTGGATGGGATGTGCAGAGCAGAGGTGAGATAGTCTGCAGGTGGGATGTGCAGAGCAGAGGTGAGAGTCTGCGAATGGGATGTGCAGAGCACAGGTGAGAGTCTGCGGAGGGGATGTGCAGAGCAGAGATGGTCTGCGGAGGGGATGTGCAGAGCAGAGATGGTCTGCGGAGGGGATGTGCAGAGCAGAGATGGTCTGCGGAGGGGATGTGCAGAGCAGAGGTGAGATGGTCTGCGGAGGGGATGTGCAGAGCAGAGGTGAGATGGTCTGCGGATGGGATGTGCAGAGCAGAGGTGAGATGGTCTGCGGATGGGATGTGCAGAGCAGAGGTGAGATAGTCTGCAGGTGGGATGTGCAGAGCAGAGGTGAGAGTCTGCGGATGGGATGTGCAGAGCAGAGGTGAGAGTCTGCGGATGGGATGTGCAGAGCAGAGGTGAGAGTCTGCGGATGGGATGGGATGTGCAGAGCAGAGGTGAGAGTCTGCGGATGGGATGTGCAGAGCAGAGGTGAGAGTCTGCGGAGGGGATGTGCAGAGCAGAGATGGTCTGCGGAGGGGATGTGCAGAGCAGAGATGGTCTGCGGAGGGGATGTGCAGAGCAGAGGTGAGATGGTCTGCGGAGGGGATGTGCAGAGCAGAGGTGAGATGGTCTGCGGAGGGGATGTGCAGAGCAGAGGTGAGGTAGTCTGGGGAGGGGACACAGACACACAGAACAAGATAAATATATAACAAAAGATATATATATTTCTTGAATAATATTTCTTCTACATGCAGTATATTTACTGGTTCCTGGAGGGGGGAGGGGAGGAGAGGTTTGCATAGATAAGGACAACTTCCGCTGACACTGCTGTTGCTATGGAAACCTGACTTGAAACTTATTACACTGCTTGTGCAGCACTGAGCATGTGCGAGATTTGCAAGTCTGAAATCCAGGAAGATATGCAGTCTGGCTTCAGATGCCCACACTTAAGATGGCCACAGCCTATTTCTAGTTTATAAATGTTCTAAATGCTGTAATAACCTAACAAAACGGACCTCAGTTTACAGACTAACTTTACTAGAATACATTAAGCTTGTGTATTATAGGGGTATTTTTATTTAAAAAGTGTCATTTCGGCTGGAACACCACTTTAAGACCTTTGCGAAATTACGGATCATGCTTAGTATCCAAATCATACCTTCAAGACCAACTTTCAACATTAAAAATAGGCTAAGCTGAAACCACATCCCCCCCCCCCCCCCAATCACATTGCACACCAATGTTATAGGTCCTTTGGCCCAAGCCCCCCCAAACCCTCTGGCAGGCGGGCTCTGCCTCAGGATACCTCATTTGCCCCCCTGTTCCCCGGGGGCCCGTCCTAAAGATAGGATTGGCCCTCAGGGCGCCGGTGGGCGTTACTATTCCATACTTCCCCCCACCAGGTGCATTCGGTGTTTAACACTTCATATTAGAGGTCGACCGATATATCGGTCGGCCGATATATCGGCCGATTTTTGGCATTTTTTCATTAATCGGCTTTGGCCGATATTCTGAGAACAGAAGCCGATATTAAAAAAAAAAAAAAAACTTCAGCGCGGCTTGGAAATGACATCTCTCATAGAAGTCAATACAAGTTGCCTGAAGTTTCCCGTGCAGTGACTCATCTTTGGGCAGCCTGCCAAGTGAGAGAGAAAAGTTACAAATGTTTCTTCTTATCAATGAACTGAACTTGTGAGTAGAAGTTCTCAGTTTAACCATTTAAAGGCTAAATCTTTTCTGACACTTGTAGCTTACAAGTAAAAATCCTGTCTTTTCTGCTAGAAAATCACTTGGAACCCCCAAACATTATATATTTTTTTTTGCAGAGACCCTAGGGAATAAAATGGCGGTTGTTGCAATATTTTATGTCACACGGTATTTGCGCAGCGGTCTTTCAAACGCAATTCTTTGGGAAAAAAATACACTTTAATGAATGTTAAATAAAACTAAACTTTTTTTTTCGTCAAAGTTTTGATTACCTGTTTTTGTGCCTGCTTCCTGATTCCCTTACCGAAGATGGCGGCGGCAGCACCCGAGAGCCGAGAGAGAGATCGGCTTCGGGTGCCGACATCGCGGGCGCCCAGGACAAGTAAGTGTCCATATATTAAAAGTCAGCAGCTGCAGTATTTGTAGCTGCTGACTTTTAATATATATTTTTTTTTTGGCGGAACTCAGCTGCTTTCACACTGGAGCGGGCAGGCGTTGGCGGTAAAATGCAGCTAGTTTTAGCTGCGCTTTACCATAATTTTAGCGGCGATATTCGGCTGCTAGCGGGGTGCTTATAACCCAGCTAGCGGCCGATGAAGAGGTTAAATGCGCCCGTGTAGCACCGCTGCAGAAGCGCTTTGCAGGCGCTTCAGCAGCAGTGCCCATTAATTTCAATAGGCAGTAGTGATGGAGGAGCGGTATACACCGCTCCAAAGATGCTGCTTGCAGGACTTTTTTTTAACGTCCTGCCAGCGCACCGCCTCAGTGTGAAAGCACTCAGGCTTTCACACTGAGACTGCAGGGGAGCTGTTTTGCAGCCATTTTTACAGGTGCTATTTTTAGCCCAAAAGTGCCTGAAAAACACCCCAGTGTGAAAGGGGTCCAACTGTTAGTTTTTTTTTTCCCCTTCATCGGCCTAACATATCGGCCCAAAAAAATCGGCATCATATATCGGCCATCGGCCACAGCGATTTCTAAATATCGGCATCGGCCAGAGAAAAACCCATATCGGTCGACCTCTACTTCATATTACTCTCTTTCTTCTATTACATTAAGCTCCCCCCTTCCTCTTCATTCTTATATATTTTAGACCTAATAAGTTAGGCTCTATTCCAGTCCTGGTCCTTCCACCTTCTCCAAATTGGGGTCTCTTTTCCCAGTTATCCACTTGAATAAATTGTATATTGAGTCTACTACAAAATTCTTTTATGTGTTCTGGAAACCTAACATATGCTGACACCCCCTGATTTTTCACCAACAGACAAGCCGGAAAACCCCATCTATAGGGAATGTCATTTGCCTGCAGGTGGCTTACTAAAGGCTTCAGTGCTCTTTTACGTGCTAGAGTCTCTGGTGCCAAATCTGAAAAGATAGACAATTTAATTCCTTTGTATTCCATAGATAAAGAGTTCCTTGTACTTTGGGAGACTAGGTCTTTTTGTTCATATTCATGGAACCGTACTATAGTCACTTGGTAAGTCCCTTTGAGTGCTATATGCCCTCTGTATTCTGTGGACCATCTCAAATTGCATTGGCACCATTATATCACATTTTAGAGCCGAATTGAATATCTCTCGCAGCACATCTCCCAGTTCTATGTCTTTGACCTCTTCGGGTAGTCCTCTAACCCGTAAGTTCTTCCTCCTACTACGGTTCTCTTGATCCTCGAGTTTATAGCGGGCATTCCTTATCTCTATCCAATCCATATCGGCTCTGTCTCTTAGTTCTTTTATTGCACTTTTATGTTCTTCTAGCTGCTCTTCTATTCCCTCTACTTTTTGGAGTACACTCTGTATGTCTTTTCTTGTTGCGCCCATCTCACCTTTAATTGTCCGTTCCAAACATGAAATCATTTCTATCATATCCATCATATCTTGTTTTGTTGGAGGGTCTTGAGACCCTTCACCAGCTGTCTCAAGTTGATGTTGTCTCTCAGGTGTTTTCTTATTTTTTATTTCTGGGGATCAGGTTTAATTTAAAAGCATTCTTTCCAATGTAATGGGGCATTTTCCAATTAACTACCAATGTAACAGGGTCTTCTTTCCATTGACCAATAGGGAGCCTTTCTCACCCTGACCACCAATGTATAAGGGACATCTTTTTAACTGACCACCAATGTAAGGAAACATGCTTGTTATTATTATTTATTTCATAATTTTTAGTGAAAATAATGTTGTGTAAAGCAGGGGAGTGGTAAAAATTCAAGCGTTTGTTACCCCAACACTTCATATTACTGATATGTGCCTGCTGTACCATGTACTTGTATGATAAAGTATCCTGTTCTCTTTGTATTGCTTCTTTTGTGTGAAATCCCTGGTGTTCCTGACAGTCACTCTCCTTTTCTATTAAAAACTGGCCACACTAATCAGTTCTCTTGCTAGCTGTGCTGGAAACTCGGTGTGCTCTCCTCCAATGCTCAGACTTGTGCTGACACGGCCACGCTGCACAACCATTTACTGGGAAGCCCAGTGTGATGCTGCTTCCCCCCCCCCCCCAGTTGTTATGCATATGAGAACAGAGGGAATGTGATCACATATAAAAAAGGGAAAAAAGGTATTTATAGTGTATTTTTATATCTATACAAACCTGTTTTGCTTTTCAATTCTAATTGAATGGGTTGTTTTAGTTTTACAATCACTTTAACTCTCAAACTTACTAGTCATGCTAATGTGCTGTGGGGTGTAAATATAATATTATTTACCAGGGGTTACTGAGATCTGAAAGTTAGTTCAAGGGTTACTATGTGGTAAAATAATTGAGAAAGGATGGTGTAATAATAGGATTTTTGTACTCACCGTAAAATCCGTTGCTCTGACGTCCATGAACTGACACAGCCTCCCAGGGGGGCGGTCCCTCCGGACATAACCCTCCTACCTGCAGTCAGCAGCCTCAGTTCGTAACAAAGCAGTACAAACCTTAAAAGGAAGGGTGGGTGCTGTGTCAGTCCATGGAAATCAGAGAAACCGATTTTACGGTGAGTACAAAAATCCTATTTTCTCTTATCCTCCATGGACTGACACAGCCTCTTATACTTGACTTGTGGGACGTCCCAAAGCAGTGTCAAGAAGAGGGGTGGGAGCAGTATAAATGGAAAACCAAAACTTCACTCCAAACAGGCATCGCTCCTCAACGGAGGAGGTGCAACATTAAACAGCTGCATTCAACACCTTGCGGCCGAAAGAAGCATCCGAAGATGTAGCCACATCAACCTTATAGAACTTAGAAAAGGTATGAACGGATGACCAGGTCGCCGCCTTGCACACTTGTGCAACTGACGCTTGATGTGGGAAAGCCCAGGAAGCACCAATTGCCCTGGTGGAATGCACTGTAACCGGAAAGGGAGGTGCCCGCCCCTTAAGGGCATAGGCCTGTATAACAGTCTGCCTGATCCATCTAGAAATGGTGGCAGACGAAACCGCTTGGCCCTGTTTTGGACCAGAGACAGACGCAAGCAGTGAGTCAGACTTCCGAATGGAAGCAGTAGCAGACAGGTACACCCGTAAGGCACATACCACATCCAACGTGTGAAGGGCAAACTCTCTGGGATGCGACGGATGAGGACACAAGAACGGAAGAACAATGTCCTCATTAAGGTGAAAGGCCGAAACCACCTTTACAAGGAAGGATGGTCGCGGGCGCAACACCGCCTTATCCTTATGGAGGACCAAGTAAGGCGACTTGCAGGACAAGGCCGCCAACTCAGACACCCGTCTAACAGAAGTAATGGCCACTAAGAAGGCCACCTTCTGAGACAAAGTCAAGAGAGGATTATCTCTGATGTTTTCAAAGGGAGGTTCTTGGAGAACTGAGAGCACCAAATTCAGATCCCAAGAAGGGAGAGGAGGCTTGACAGGGGGAATCACATGGCGAACCCCCTGCACAAAGGTGCTAACCAATGAATGGCCTGCTAGTGGACATTGAAAGAAAACGGCCAAGGCCGAAATCTGACCCTTAATGGTGCTCAAAGCAAGCTTTTGGGTCACACCACGCTGAAAGAACCGCAGGACTCTGGGGACAGAATACATCCGTGGACGCCAGTCAAGCTCATTGCACATAGCGATGTAAGCCTTCCAGGTACGGTGATAGATCCTTCTGGAGGAAGACATCCGTGCCCTCAACATGGTCGAAATGACCGAATCCGAGAGACCTCGGTCCCTCAGCACCTGGCAATAGCCATGCCGTCAAAGCCAGAGACTGTAAAGCAGGATGAAATATAGGACCTTGAGACAGAAGGTCCTCCCTCATTGGCAGTCGACAAGGAATGTCCACGACGAGATGTACAAGATCGGCGTACCAATGACGCCGAGGCCAATCCGGAGCAATGAGTATCACCGGAACCCCTTCGGCCGCCACCCTGCGCAGGTGATACTGACCCCACGGGGCAACCAACGCGTCCGAGGCGTCCGCCCAGGGGTCCCTGGACCTGGCCACAAACCTCGACACTTTGCGATTGAGTCGAGAGGCCATCAGGTCCACTTCCGGCGTGCCCCATCGCCGGCAAAAGAAGTTGAAAAACCTCCGGGTGCAAGGACCATTCCCCCTGGTCCAGCGTCTGGCGACTCAGATAGTCCACCTGCCAGTTTTCTACGCCCGGAATGTAGACGGCCGACAGAGCCAGCACGCTGCTTTCTGCCCACCTTAGGATGTGGGCTCCAAGTTCCCCCCTGATGGTTGACATATGCCACGGCCGTGGCGTTGTCCGACTGGATTCTGACTGAGCAGCCCTGTAGCCTCTCCGACCACGAGGAGAGGCACAGTCTGATTGCCCGCAGTTCAAGGACACTGATCGGTAGACGGGACTCATCCGGAGTCCAAAGCCCTTGAGCTGATAGGACTCCCCAAACTCCGCCCCAGCCGGAAAGGCTGGCGTCCATCGTGATCACCGTCCACTGGTTGGGGAGGAACGACTTCCCGGACTGAAGAGCCGGGGACCTCAGCCACCACGTCAGGGACGCCCTGACAGGGTGACTCACCCGGATCTGACGATCTAGTGATAATGGGGACTTGTCCCAGGTGGACAGGATCTCCTTCTGCAATGCCCGAGTGTGTGATTGGGCATATGGAATGGCCTCGAAGGAGGCCACCATGAGTCCCAGAACTCTCATGCAGAAACAGATTGATGACCATTTTTTGGACGTCAGGACCCGTATTGCAGACCGAAGTGTCTGCAACTTCTCTGAGGGTAGGAATACTTTTGCCTCCGAGGAGGCCAGGATCAGACCCAGATACTCCAAACGCTGAGTTGGGACCAGGACTGACTTCTGAAGGTTCAGGAGCCACCCAAAATCCCAGAGGGTCCGACTGACTATTGGCACGTTTTCTTCCAACTCTGAGCCATTGTCTGCTCTCAGAAGAAGATCGTCCAGATAGCCCACGATAACAATGCCTCGCTGTCTCAGCAAAGCTAGAACCGGGGCAAGCACCTTGGTGAAAACCCGTGGTGCCGACGCTAAGCCGAAGGGAAGGGCCACAAATTGATAGTGGACTTCGCCTATCGCAAAGCGCAGAAACTTCTGGTGACTTGTGCAGATGGGAACATGCAAGTAGGCGTCCTTGATATCCAAGGACGCCAAAAAGTCCCCTGGAAGGAGTGCGGCGATCACCGTGCGAATGGTTTCTATATGGAACTTTTGCACCTTCACAAAGGCATTCAAGGCCTTGAGGTCCAGGATTGTCCGGACCCCGTCCTTCTTCGGGACAACAAACAGATTTAAGTAGAACCCCCGAAACCTCTCCTGTGACGGTACCCGCACAATTACGCCATACCTGAGCAAATCCTGTACAGCCCCCAAGAGGGCCGCCCGACGGGCAGGAAGGAGAGGGAGATTTGAGGGGAAGAATCTGTCTGGGGGCCATGAATGGAACTGTATCCTGAGGTGACCACCTCGCACACCCATCGGTCGGAGATCCGGAAGGTCCACCGATCCGTGAACCTGCATAAGTCATCCCCCTACCCCAGAGTCGGGTGGGGGCAAGACTTCATGCGGTGGCGGGCTTGGGAGCTGGCTTGTTTGGCTTACGCACCCAAGGACGCTTCTGTCCATCAGCCGCACTGTTGTCAGCCTGGGAGGGCTTACCCGCGGATTCTGACTGACGAAAAAAAAACCTTACGGCGGGGCTCCTTTCCCTTAGTAGTCTGAAGAAGGAGGGTGCTTTTACCCCCAGTGACAACCTTAATAATGTTATCCAGGGCAGCACCAGTCTATTGCCCTTAAAGGGCAAATCAGTCAGGAGCTTCTTGGAGGCTAGGTCAGCCGACCAGCATTTCAACCAGATAACACGACGCAACACCACTGCAGAGAAAGAGGCCCCAGATATTAATGGGGCCGCGTCCAAAGTGGCATCACACACATACACCAGACCCTGCACAAGTTGGTGGGCCAGGGCAATGGCATCTGGAGGGAGATTATGCTCCTGCACTGTCTGGTGCAAAATCTTTGCCCATTCCGTGAGTGTCTGAGACACAAGGGTCGCTGCTACGATAGGACGTAAGGCGGACCCCAACAAGGCAAACATGGCTCTGCTCACCACTTCCGACCTCCTGTCAGTGGGATCCTTAAATGCAGGAGTCCCCTCTATCGGGAGAGTGGTAGCCTTATTCAAACGGGCAACCGGGGGGTCAACCACCGGGGGAGAGGCCCACTTTTTAACCAGGGCCTCCTCAAAGGGGTACCTAATAGACAGATGCTGCGGGACCGCAAAAGTCTTCTGCGGCTTTTCCCAAACCTGATCAATGAACCTGTCAAAGAAAGGCGTATACGGAAAAACCTTTTTAGAAGGCTTGGCCATAAAGGAACCAAAGGAGACAGCTTCCACCTGAGGTTCCACAGCATCCAGCTTGAGAGTGTCCCTCACAGCATCAATGAGTTCACTTACAAGCGCCCTGTCATTTATTGACTCAGAACTGGGGTCTTCCTCACAAGGAATGTCCTGTTCAAAAACATCAAAGAATTCAGAGCTAGGGTCCTGAGCAGCAGCAGCTAGGCCCATATCTGGATCAAAGCACTCCCCTTGTGGAGATAGCATGGGGAGAGGGCGCTTTTTAGCTCCCCTGCACTCGCACACCACTTCCATCCTGACAAGAAACGTTTCCAGGACTGCCGACAACTGGTCCATAGGGACCGCAGGTGCTGGGGCACTGCCTGTTGCCTCTGACATGAATGGGGAAGCAGGTGAACTAGACTCCATAACTCGCCACCCTCTGAGACCTTAATGCACAAAGTGAAGAAATGTCACACAGTAAAACACCACAAACAAGGCGCCGAATGGCGCAAAGGCCTGACACAGAAAAGTCCCTCAGCTCCATGCAGGCAGCCATGACCCCTCCCCCCCTGGGACAGAGTGATCCCCAGGCACCCCCACACAGCACAGCGCCAGAGTAAAGGTGCAGGGAGCAGCAATAACAAGGGGGAGACAGGGAAAATCCCCCACACAGAGGAACACACAGCATGTACTCACCTGCGGGCAGGAGAGACTACTTACCCATCCCAGAGGGACCCACTGGTGTGTTTCTGACAGACCTATCACAGTGCGGTACTGAGTAGCTGTCGGCCCGGTCCACCGCGAAAGATACAGCAGGACTGCTCAATGTTGTGAGGACCGCGGAGCATAAAAGCCCACCGGCCACCCCTGGAGTCGTGGGTCATGTCGTGAACTGAGTCTCACGCACACAAGGCGAGGACCAGCATGCTCGATAGTCGGACAGGGAAGACTACGAGGATATCTTGTACCCAACCTGTTGCCCAGCCGACAGTTGATAGAAGATCTCAAAAATAAAATAATAAAATTCTCAAAGGAATAAAAAAAATTAAAATCTGTCAGGAGACTGGCTCCTGAGAGAGCCACGTCTTCTCCTCTGCTAGGCAGAAAAAAACCGAGGCTGCTGACTGCAGGTAGGAGGGTTATGTCCGGAGGGACCGTCCCCCTATGCGGGGCTGTTCAGCTCTGGTTTTTAGAATGTATGTTGTAACATCTAACGTTCTGCCTAGATCTTTTCCTGCGAGCAGGGACATATACCCACAAGTCAAGTATAAGAGGCTTGTGTCAGTCCATGGACGATAAGAGAAATCCTCTTCTCAGAAGCATTGTTATGTAATAATATATACAACATACATTATATTAAAGGGTAATGTTGGTAAACCCAAAGGATAAAGTATCACAGCCATCTGTTATTTTTGTTTTCTATAGTATTTCTAAAGCCCTGTGCACACGGTCGGACTTCCATCGGACTTTTCCGTGGTTTTTTGTCCGAACGTAGTTGGTCGGGAACACCCGTAGCATACACACGCTCTGACTTTTCTGCAAACTTTCTTAAAACTTCTTACAACATCACTTGTTTTTTCTGCTCTTTTCTGATCTTTACTGCCACCCTTTGGTCAACTTCTGCTATTATTGGTTGATTTTAACATTGGTTGTTTTGTCCATCGGACAAAAGTCCTATGGTTTTCTGTACACACGGCAGGACTTTGCTCCATAGGACTTTTGTTGGGCAAAAGTTTGTCCGTTCGCAGACCCAACTTTTGTCCGATGAAAACAAAACCAAACTCAAAAAAGTTTGTCCGATGGAGCGTACATACGGTCGGATTGTTGGTCCAACTTGCTTAAAACTAAGTTTGTTGGGCAAAAGTCCGACCGTGTGTACGGGCCTTAAGACATGATGTCAAGTCACCTCTGTTCCTGGAGCTTAAAAAAATCCATATGATAGAACAATTTTAGTGCTCTACTCTAAGGAGATTGGGTATCAGGCTTCCACTGATATGTGTAAATATGTGTGTTTTCTCTTCAAAGTGGATAAATCTCTGGGTCTGATGCCTCGTACACACGGCCAAGAATCTCGTCGTTAAAAACATGTCGTTTTTTTCGACGAGATCCTTGGACAAGAAACTTGTCCCGGCCGAGTGTACACACGCTCATTTCAAAGAACCCGCGGTTCTTTGAATGGAGCGTACGCGGTGACGTCATCGAATACGACGAGCATGCGCTCGTCACATTCGATGCCGTCGCCGCCATCTTGGTTCACCCTATCTATGCCTAGGAAGCTACCGCGCATGCGTCAAAGTCATTTCGAGCATGCGCGGGCTTCCCGGCGAACAGGTAAGTGTACACACACACAATTTTCTCGTCGAGAAACAGGCTGACGAGAATCTCGACGAGAAAATAGAGAGCAGGTTCTCTATTTTCTCGTCGAGATTCTTGTCGCTTTTCTTGATGAGAAACCATACACACGAACGAATTTCTCGGCAAGAAATCTCTGCCAGCAAGTTTCTTGCTGGTTTTTGCCGAGAAACTCGGTCGTGTGTACGAGGCTTTATGCACACTGGACTGTTGCTCAGCTGTTCTAAATGAATTTTCTGCTGGCTGCTTAAAAAACATGGTTAGAAACAAACTTTGCATATGCATTTATTTGGCGTTAATGTATTCTTTCAGCCAGAATATTAATTTATGCGTCTTGCATTAATGCGCGTTATGCATTTCTTCTGTCCAAACGCTCCTCTCCTAAATACACTGATGCTGGGTTATTTTTTCAGCCTGTAAATGCTCCTCCTTCAAATTGCCAATAGTGTGCTAGACACATAGTCTGGCATACGGGTGCCCCCATAGGAAGCTGCTGGCTGAGGGGGAACTCAATAGGAGGGAGGGGCCAGGAGCAGAAAAGAGGGACCCGAGAAGAGGAGGATCCAGGCTGCTCTGTGCAAAACCAACTGCACAGAGGAGGTAAGTATAACATGTTTTTTATTTAAAAAACAAACCAAAAAAAAAAAGGAGACTTTACAATCACTTCAAACAGGAGAGGGGTTAAGGCGTACTCCAAAATAATTAGCATATAGCAATTGAGAGGAAAATCTTTTCCTTACAGTGGTTGTACACCCTGTACACTCACTTTTACCTACAGGTAAGCCTAGATTAAGGCTTACCTGTAGGTGCTGGAAATATCTCCTAAACCTCAATGGTTTAGGAGATATTTACAATAGAGACGTGCGCCGATGTCTATGGCAATTGCGCCATAGAGAACGGTGCAGGCGCACTTTAGAAACGGCGATCGTGCCGTTTCTAGAGGAGGTCATGCCGTGACTGGCGGCTCCCACGCGCATGCGCGGAAGTGACGTCATCGCAGCTCCGGCCAATCACAGCGCCGGAGCCATGATACCCGGAAGTAACTCCGGGACGACATGTTCCCGGCCGATGCTGTGTCAGGCACCGCAGCAGGGGCTTCGATCCTAGGTGAGTATTACATAATGAGCTAGTATGCTATGCATACTAGCTCATTATGCCTTTGTCTTGCAGGTGTTTTTTTTTTTTTTTAAAACTCGGTTTACAACCACTTTAAGTAAACATGAAGGTTGGACAGTCTAAACCCCCACAGCTGGACACCAAGAGATAACTTTCTAAACAGGCTGGAGACCATAAGGCAATTTTCTTTGATTATCTTGCACCCATGCACAACTACTGGTAACATGTGATTTCCACAACACTGCACAGTCACAGGGATCAATTTAGAGTCTTTACTCACAAGTCCCCAGGACAGCTGCCACCTTCCAGCTTCTTCCGGATACAGTGCAGAGAGTAAGACAGTCCTTCTCCAGACCAGATCCCTTCTGGGTAGGTCCTGCAATCAGCTTCTGAGCAAATCCATCCAGGCCCTCAGCCCCTACACCACTGAGGCCTCTAGAACAGCCGCACAGTCCATGGGATGCCTAAGGACAGCAGCCCCCCATGCTCTGGAACCCTCCTGGGGAGAGAGAGCCCAGCTCTTCAGTGCTTCAGTCTATCACCTTTCCAGTCCCCTTCTAGACACTGCTCTCCGGGGATTGGCTGAAACCCGATAAATATTTATGCTGGTTATTTGCATCTCCCTTCTAGGGATGAGCTTCGTGTTCGAGTCGAACATCGGCTGTTGGATCGTTCGCCGAAGATCGAACGTTATGGGCCGTTCGCATTAAATTCGAGTGACGCGAACGGCCCACAATACACTGCGCCATCGCAGTGCAATCCCGGCACTGTGATTGGCCAAGCATGCACTGTGACCCCGCATGCTTGGCCAATCACAGCGCCGGCAGCGAGGATAGCCACAATTGGCCACAGGCAGGATGCCTGTGGCCAATCATAGCTCAGGGGGGTTTAGTACACGCCCCACACTATAAAAGGCCACCAGCACGGCGGCCTTGTGCAGTGTGTTCCGGCTTGCAGGGAAAGAGATACATAGGCAGGGACAATGTGTTCTATGTTCTATTCTTTTCTCAGGCATCTGCAGGAGTTAGTGGGTGTTGTGTGCCTCCAGCACAGTATACACCTGGATCTACACTTTATTGCTGTCCTCTAAGCTAGATAGGCAGGCAGGAACAGTGTGTTCTTTTCTCAGGCATCTGCAGCAGTTAGTGGGTGTTGTGTGCCCCAGCACAGTATACACCTGTATATAAGCGTCATTGCTGTTCTCTAATACAGGTGTAGCGGGGCCTCCTTTAAGGCCCCGGGACTACGGTACCCAGAACCCCATTCGGCACCCAGACTGCAATTGACTACCGCAGAGACTCATGGGAGGGGTATTTAAGAAGGAGGCGAGGCGGAGCTCGGTCTCTCTGGACACCGCGCTGCAAGCAACAGTCTTCCTGTGCGGATCTGCTGCAGTGCAAGGCCTGAAGCCTGGGGCCTTGCGCAACTCCTGAAGAGCCTTCCACCCCACTGCGGAGCCTGAGTGGCATCTGACTTGTCGAGTGAGGACATCAGTTGGATCGGGGACCCGATCGTGGCAGACGCTGTGTGCGGAGACACAGCAGGTGGAAGTCCCGGACTGGGATCGCGTCCGGAGTGGTGAGCGAGCACTTGCTCAATCCAATAGACTGTACCGTGTTTAGGCCTATAGACTGCCTTGGCCCACCGATTGTTTGTTTGTTACTTCACTGGAGACCAGTAGCAGGACAGAGTTTAAAAGGGTCTCCAATATAGTGTTCTTTGTGACTGCCTACTTTGTGGATTACAAAAATACTATTTCTTTCTCGTACATCACGGGACACAGAGCGACATAGTCATTACTATGTGGGTTATATAGATACCTTCAGGTGCTGGCACTGGCAACTTCCAAAACCGGAAGTACCCTCCCCTATATAAGCCCCTCCCATCCGGGAGCACCCCAGTTTTTTGCCAGTGTCTAAGGTGTTGGCCAAGAAGTAACATGTGTTTTTCACTGAGCTTGCGTACAGGTTCTTTTGGGCCTCAGTAAGCTATTCCGGATCCGACCAAAAAAGCTTCATAGCTAAACGGTCGGTACCCGGGCCTTGCAAGAGAAGAGCAAGGTTTTGCCTGTAATGCCTCTCTTAGGAGGGCTGGACCCTGGGATCCAGAGCTCTGGTCATACCCACGACCAAGATGTTTTCTGTGCAGGGTGCTATACAGGTCCAGGGGAGTGGAATCCTTGGGAACCCGGTCCCTGAAGGTTTAATTACAATGCCTGCTGTGATAGGTGAAGTTTGGGCTTCTGTGGACCAAACAGAGTCCTGCGGCGAGGAAAAGGTAAGTGGGGGCCCTCAGGAACTTGGTTCTATTGAGGGACCCCCAAGCCTATTTTGTCTTTCTGCCTGTTACCTAAGGTATTCCCGCTAATATTCTGTGTATGCCTGTTACTACTGAGAAAATGCAAAAATTTTAATAGTAGGCAAGAAAAAAAAAAAAAAAATGTAAGACCGCGGTACCTGTGTTAGACACTAGAGGCCGCTATGGTTCTTTTTCTTGTAATGTGGATTTTTTTCTTCCAAAATCAAATCCAGGCAGTTGGTAAGTTCTCTGCTGGGAAGCTGTCTCCTCTGCCCTGTTGCTGCGCTCATCCATCCCCGGGCCCTGCGGCAGGGACCCTGGCTCCCATCTAGCTCCTTATTTTTTTTTCAAAAAAGGCGCCGAAGGTGCACGTGCCCGCGCGCGAGCACGTGCACGCGCCTCTATATATAGAGGCGATCTGGAAAAAGGGGCGGAGCAAGTGGATGACGCTCGGTGTGCGCCGCGGCGCTACTGCGCATGTGCGGGCGTCCAGCGTGTTTTAAAGCACAATCATAGCTGGCTATTGAAGTGCACAGACAGAGCTAGCAACAGTATAAAGGCACACAGAGGCGGTTGATGCAGGCATCCCCTAGAAAGGCACTTTAGTAGACACCAACTGTTATATAGCAGCAATTGTGCTAGACTATTCTCAGTAAAAGTGGTGTATTACGGCTGGAATACCTCAGCTTTAGGCTTAGGAATATGCCGTCCAGAAGCTCCGGAACTGAATCTTCCAGGAAGCGAAGGGGGTCTCATCGGGCTCTGAGGATCTTGGGCATGCTTCTGCTGCACCAGTCTCCCCTGAAGTTCAGAGGTAAGTGACCGTAGAGACCCCGCAGGGGTACTTGGTACTGTGGCTGTCCTCAGTTCACCTGCTCCTGTGTATGTAATAGAGGAGGTTTTTTCCTCAGCTCTGGGAGGATTAGAGAGAGATTGTCAACATTGATCGCTGCCTCCCTGTCAGGGAAAGCACGCCCGATCTCCGTCTCCTCCTTCAGAGTGCCTGTTAGCAGAGCAACAGTCCCATACAGGGATCGACCTGCCTGAAGGGGATCAGGATGAGGTTGATTCTGTTATAGAGGAATCAACAGTGGAGGAACCTTTTCTCAGCATCTCAAGCTGAAAGATTATGGGTTCAGTCTCTGACTAACATGGTCCGATCAGCATTTAAAAATGCACCTTGCGGAACCATCAACCACTACTGTATCCTCGTTGGGGTCGCTAGAAGCCCCCAGACTGTCTGTTCTTTTCCACTTCACCCTTTACTGAAAGGGCTCATTTACCAGGATTGGGAACATCCTGAGAAAATATTTATTCCCCCCAAGAGATTTCCGGTGGTCTATCCCATGGAGGATAAGTTCATCAAAAAATGGAAGGTCCCTACAGTGGACGCAGCCATCTCTTGTGTGTATAAATCACTGACATGTCCAGTGGATAATGTCCAAATGTTCAAGAACCCAATAGATAAAAGATTGGAGTCCTTATGAAAATCTGCTTCTTTCTACAGCAAGCTTGGTGACATAACCAGCAGTGGGGTCTGCTAAGCAGTGAAGGATCAGTTGAAACAGGTCTTGAGGGACTTGACAGATCAGCAGGCCCTTGCCCTAGCTGATCTACCTAGAGCCTTAGGCTTTGCGGTTGACGCCATAAAGGATTCAATCCATCAGGCCTCCCGCCTTACGCTGTCTGTAGTACATATGCGTAGGCTTCGATGGCTCAAAAACTGGTCTGCTGAAGCTCCCTGTAAAAAATGGCTGGTTAGCGTTCCATTTTCATGGTGAACGCGTATTCAGGGAAGACCTGGACAAATATATCCAGAAAATTTCCAGCGGTAAAAATACACTCTTGCCGGTTAAAAACAGAGTTAGAGGTCCCTCTTTTAAGAGGCCGGCTTCTCCAGTCCCTGGGGCATCGGCTGTGAAACAGTTCCGACGTCCTCCTCGGTCAATTCCCGGGGGTAAAAATCAGGGACAATCGCAGGGTAATGAGAAACCCTTGGTCAGGAGAGGTACAAAACCTTCCCCAAAGTTATCCCTCCTGTTGGCACTAGAACAACTATTGCTCCAAGGAGTAATTATGGAGGTTCCCCTGGAAGAATGGGGGTTCGGGTTTTACTCAAACCTCTTTACAGTCCCGAAGCAAACGGGGACGTGAGGCCCATATTAATTCTAAAAGGGCTAAACAAATTCCTGTATATCAGGACTTTCCGATGGAGTCGATCCGATCGGTGGCCACTGCCCTACAAGGGGAGGAATGGTTAGCCGCGATCGACATCAAAGATGCTTATTTGCACATTCCCATCTTTCCAGTCCACCAAAAATCTCTACGCTTTGCAGTAGAAGGGGCGCCATTTTCAGTTCAGAGCCTTACCCTTCGGTCTGGCCACAGCACCACGAGTGTTTACAAAAATTCTGGCCCTTTATTGGCCAATCTAAGAACACAAGGTGTAATGATAATGGCATATCTAGATGACTTGTTGCTGATAGACCACTCAGTGAAAAAACTAGACGTGGTCGTTCACAAGACAATCAAGTATCTGGAATCTCACGGTTGGATTATCAACCGAGACAAGTCAGCCCTAAAAACCAGTCAAAAGTCTGGAATACTTGGGGCTAAGGTTGGATTCAGGCCAGAGAAAAATATTCTTGCCTCGAGGAAAGGTGTTGTCTTTGAAAGATTTGATCCACTTAGTGGGTACAAAAAGACAGCCGTCCATACGCCTGTGCATGAGGCTGCTGGGAAAAATGGTGGCATCATTCGAAGCAGTACCCTACGGTCAATTCCATTCAAGGAATTTGCAAAGGGCCATACTGTCAGCCTGGAACAAAAAAGTTCAGGCCCTAGACTTACAATGTCCTTGTCCCCTTCCGTTCGCAAGAGCCTCCGTTGATGGTTGGTTCTCCAGAATCTGGAAAAAGGGAAATCCTTCAGTCCGATTTCTTGGAAGGTGGTCACTACAGATGCCAGCCTTATAGGCTGGGGAGCAGTACTGGAGTAATGGTCTCTCCAGGGCAGATGGTCGGATGCAGAAAAGGCCCTGCCCATCAATCTCTTAGAGATACGAGCAGCCCGGTATGCCCTAGTAGCATGGACATCCAAACTCCAAGGGTCCCCTGTCAGAATTCAATCAGACAATGCCACAGCAGTGGCATATATCAATCATCAGGGTGGCACCAGGAGTCGTGCAGCCCAGAGGGAAGTAAATTACATCCTGAAATGGGCAGAAAGATATGTCCCAGCCATATCTGCGGTATTCATTCCAGGAGTGGAGAATTGGAAGGCGGACTTTCTAAGTCGCCAGCAATTATGCCCAGGGGAATGGTCCCTTCACCCCGAGGTTTTCTGGACAATATGTCAGCGGTGGGGAACACCGGATGTAGATCTTCTAGCATCCAGATTCAACGCAAAGGTGGACAGGTTTGTCTCTCGGACAAGGGATCCCCTAGCTTGCGGCTCGGATGCCCTAGTGTTCCCTTGGGATCAGTTCAAGCTGATATATGCGTTCCCACCGCCACAATTGTTGCCTCGATTACTCCGCAGAATCAGGGTAGAAAAGAAACCAGTGATTCTGGTGGCTCCAGCATGGCCCCGAAGAGCGTGGTACGCGGAGATTGTAAAAATGTCAGTGGGGAGTCCTTGGACTCTCCCACATCGTCCGGACCTGCTTTCGCAAGGACCGATATACCACCCTTCCTTACCAGCCCTAGGTTTGACGACCTGGCTATTGAAGCCCACATTCTAAAAAAGAGAGGGCTCTCTAATCCTGTGGTATCTACCATGATCAATGCCAGGAAGCCGGTATCCAGGCAGATCTACTATAGAATCTGGAAGGTGTACATCGCGTGGTGGGAGGCCAAGAAATGGCATCCACGTAAGTACGTAATAGGTAGGATTCTGGACTTCCTACAGTGGGCTGTAGATAGGAAGCTTGCCTTGAGTACTATCAAGGGTCAGATTTCGGCCTTGTCAATATTTTTTCAAAGGCCCTTGGCTTTGCATTCATTAGTCAAAGCTTTTATACAAGGAGTGATGCGTATTAGTCCTCCGGTTAATATTCCCATATGTCCATGGGACTTAAACCTGGTTCTGTCGGTTCTACAGAAGCAACCATTTGAACCATTACAGCACATTTCCTTGGTTCTTCTCACCAGGAAATAGATTTTTCTAGTAGCCATTTGTTCGGCTAAAAGAGTCGGAATTAGCTGCTATGTCCTGTAAAGAGCCATATCTGGTTATCCATAAGGACAGAGTAGTGTTACGTCCTCATCCAGCCTTTCTTCCTAAGGTGGTATCGAGGTTTCATTTGAACCAAGATGTGGTTCTTCCTTCTTTTTTCCCCAAACCAAGCTCGGTAGAGGAAAAGTTATTACATTCTTTGGATGTAGTAAGAGCAGTTAAAGCTTATCTAAAAGCCACTGCTCAGATTCGCAGAACGGATACTTTGTTTATTCTGCCGGAAGGCCCCAGAAAGGGTCAGGCAGCGTCAAAATCTACTTTAGCCAAGTGGATTCGACAGGTCATAATGCAAGCCTATGGCTTGAGAAGGAGACCGCCTCCGTTCAAAGTTAGGGCGCACTCCACGAGAGCAGTTGGAACTTCATGGGCAGTGCATCACCAGGCCTCCCTGGCTCAAATCTGTAAGGCCGCAACATGGTCTTCAGTACACACGTTTACTAGGTTCTACCAGGTGGACGTTAGAAGTCAGGAGGATGTCGCCTTTGGGCGCAGTGTGTTGCAGGCCGCAAAAGATCCTCATGTCTGATAGCGCTCAGCTTATGTATGGTGTATCCCCCCTCTCATTGGGCATTGCTTTAGGACATCCCACATAGTAATGACTATGTCGCTCTGTGTCCCGTGATGTACGAGAAAGAAAATAGGATTTTTATAACAGCTTACCTGTAAAATCCTTTTCTTGGAGTACATCACGGGACACAGAGCTCCCACCCCTCTTTGGGGACACTTATTGCTTTGCTACAAAACTGGGGTGCTCCCGGATGGGAGGGGCTTATATAGGGGAGGGTACTTCCGGTTTTGGAAGTTGCCAGTGCCAGCACCTGAAGGTATCTATATAACCCACATTGTAATGACTATGTCGCTCTGTGTCCCGTGATGTACTCCAAGAAAAGGATTTTACAGGTAAGCTGTTATAAAAATCCTATTTTCATCAAGTGCACCACCGAAAGTTTGGATGCGAAGAAATCCTTAATGAAAAGACTGAGATTTATTCTGTGTCAGGCCTGACCAGGGAGGGGAGATAGACTATTGTTTTAGTGTGCCATAGGGCGCGTATACAATAATAGCTGCGCGTGGTGGATTACCGCGCTGTGCCATTATTGCGTGCTATACCTATTGCTGCAGGGCTCTGTAAGCGAGTTGTATGTGTTATGTTCTGACTATGCCCTTTTAAAACTAAAGTAAAACCGTTATACTTGATCTCTCGCATCAGTGTGTTGTCTTATTGCAAAGAGGTAACCCTTGCAATACTGTTTGATTGTGATACAAGTATAATCCCTAGATTAGCTGTGCCAGAGTGGGTCGAGTAAGATTGCCGGGGGTTGGCGGTGCTGTACACAGGGCCCGAAACAAAATCCAGCGGCTCTCTTAACTGGGGGTAGCGCTACACGTGGGGGCTCTCGAGTCCGGGATCCTGTTGCAGCAAGTAATGCGCCAAAAGCACCAGCATGGACCCACTAGAAGTAGGGCAGTGGTGCAAAGCGGTCGGCACAGATCCAGCCGGGGTAGTAGTCATAGACCTCCCAGGGATCTGGCAAGAAGAAGCGGTGAAGCAGCTAGTGATGTCGCTGTCCCCGCACCAAAAGGTATGGGTGGTGGATGTCAGGTCGAATTCTTCACTGACCCACGCACTAATAGAGTGGAAGAACGGAGTCCCAGAGCATTTCAAGAATCCAAGTGTAGAAGCAATAGATGATCAGACTTATAGCCTAATACACGCGCTGCCGCTCAAGCCAGGAGGACGGTTTCAGACACCGAAACTATCTCCATCACCCACCCCAAAAGCAGAAAAACGGGAGAAAAAGGAAAGTCCCGGATCGCCACCTGCCACCCTCAGCGCAGAATTATGCGCAGTCCTGGGGGAAATTGTAGCCCAGTGTAAGAAAGATCCTACAGACTACCAAATGTCGGGATACAGAAAACTCAGAATATTCTCAGGAAGGAAACCTGTACCTTCGGGTGAAGAGGGGTTTGAGGAGTGGTTAGACAGTGCCACTCAGGCCTTGAAAAATTGGGAAGTCACAGACCACAGAAAGAAGCAGAGAATTGCTGAGAGCTTGAAGGGGCCTGCTCTAGAGGCCATACGCAACCTCAAGATGAGTAAAACAGACTGTGATGCACAGGACTATCTGGACATTCTACAGAATGTGTTCGGTGGGACAGAGAAAATCACTGAGCTCACTTACCAGCTGGAGCACTGCTACCAAAAGACAGGAGAGAAACTATCAGAGTTTATGAGGTGTCTGGATAAGATCCTGCATAAGATGATCCTTAAGAAGGGGATTGACCCGCCAAAGGTGGATGAGGCCCGTGTTCAGCAGGTGATGAGAGGATCTTAGCCCCTGGACCCCATCGCACTGGCGCTATGCACCAGACAGGACGGGAAGAGCCTGGAGTACCCTGACTTGATCCGAGTAGTCAGAGAGGAAGAAGCTATGCTGGAGGAGAAGAAGAAGAACCAACCAGTTGAGTCAGTAAATCCTCCTCCGGACGGCCATGACCCTGGAAAGAGACTCAGAGGTGGATACCTTGAAGTCGCAGATGTCCCAAGTATTGGGGATGCTGACCTCTCTGATGGAAAAGAAGTCAAGGGAACCAGAGAGGGAAAATCCAAGGAAGGAGCCGTTTCCTAATACCTCAGCGCCCGCATCCCTGGAAGATTGGGGGGATGTGATTTGTTTCAATTGTGGAGGAGCTGGCCATCTCGCCAGAGTGTGTGCCAGTCCAAAGAAAAAAAAGATGAATAACCGCAAGCTGCCGGAAAACTTCTGCGGGCCCCGGTGTAGGAGTCAACCGGGTGCCCATCATCTCCAGTGAGCTCCAAACTGAATGAGAAGCACGTGAAAAGAGTGGACAAGACCCCTCAGAAGAAACACAAGGTTCCTCGGAGGGAGCGCACCCCAAAGAAAGAGAGTAATGTCCCTCAGCGGGTGGTTACATCCATCAAAAGGAGGGAGATCAATGCATACCAGGCCCAAGAGAGGCTTAAGTCCAAAGAGAAATGGAAGAAAGAAAGTCCAAAAGGAAAATGCAAAGATCCAAGGAAGGAGACTCCTTCGAAGCGATATCCAGAGAAGCTGGTAGGTCCCTCCCCGATAGTACCTGTCCAAGTGGAGGGAGTCTACACAAGAGCCATATTGGATACTGGGACGCAAGTGACCCTGTTGTACCGGGACTTTTATGACAAGCATCTAAGTCACCTACCCATCCAGAAGATTGAAGAGTTGGAGATATGGGGGATTGGGACAGAGAGTTTCCCTTATGATGGCTATCTGCCTATAAAACTGACTTTCGACCCGTTCATAGCCGGGAAGGCTGAAGTGTTTGATACCTTAGCTGTGGTATGCCCCCGACCGCCTGGAGCTAACAAGAGTTCCTTAATAATAGGGACCAACACGGATCTGGTCCGAAGACTCTTGGCCCCTCTAACAAAAGGGAAAGACCCCACAGCCACTGGGATCCACCCAATGTTGAAGACGGCCTACCAACGACTGATCCTAGAACAGCAGGCCCCAGAAGAGGGGGTAGGGAAGGTCTGGAGGCTGGGAAGAAAAGGGATAGTGCTACAGCCCGGAGAAGTGGCCTGTTTAAAAGCCACTGTGAAACTCACTTAGGAGCAGCCTGGGCCCTTTGTCATGTTGGAACCCGATCCAAGGGGAGAACATTCGGGCCTAGAAGTAGTTCCAGAAGTGGTCCCGTTGAGGGCCCTGAAAAAGGCCAACTGTAAGGTACCTGTGAGTGTCAGGAATACTACAGGTGGCCCCATGGAGATCCCAGCCAGGGTGCTGCTGGGTCAGGTGAGCCCTGCCACCCCAGTTGTTTTGTCGGATGTGGAGAAGACAGATGGAGAAAGCACTGTGTGGGAGAAACTTTCCATGGAGAACCCAAACCTACCCAGGGCTTGGAAAGAGAGAGCCAAGGCCCAGTTGACAAGGTGGGAAAAGATCTTCTCCCAAGATGAGTTCGATGTGGGGTGTGCAAGGAGTGCCAACCATCGAATCCGCCTCCAGGAAGACAAGCCCTTCAGGGAAAGAGTCAGGCGAGTTCCGTTAGCAGACCTCGAGGACTTGAGGGAACAGCTTGCCGAGCTAAAACAAACCGGTGTGATTCGAGAATCTAGAAGCCCCTATGCCTCCCCGATAGTGGTGGTCAGAAAGAAGAATAGATCATTGAGGCTGTGCATAGACTACAGGACCCTCAACAGGAGAACCATACCCGACCAGTATACCACTCCGAGGATATAGGATGCCCTACAGAGTTTGTCTGGAGCCAAGTGGTTCAGTGTTATGGACCTAAAGAGCGGGTACTATCAAATCCCGATGCATCCAGAAGACAAAGAGAAGACGGCTTTCATAACCCCAGTGGGGTTCTTTGAATTTGATCGGATGCCTCAAGGTCTGTCTGGAGCCCCAGCTACCTTCCAACGTCTCATGGAAAAGACTGTGGGAGACATGAACCTCATCGAAGTCCTAGTATACTTAGATGACATCATTGTCTTCGGAAGAACCTTGGAAGAACATGAAGAGAGGCTGGAGAAAGTTTTGAAGAGGCTGAGTGAGGAAGGACTCAAGCTCTCACCTGAAAAATGCCAATTCTATCAGTCATCAGTCAACTATCTGGGACACATAGTGTCTGAAGATGGGGTAGCCACAGACCCCGAACAATTGGAGGCAGTCACCTCTTGGCCAAGACCCACCACTGTGACAGAGCTCAGATCCTTCCTGGGGTTCTGTTTCTATTACAGGAGGTTCGTGGAGGGGTTTGCGCGGATAGCCAGGCCTCTGAATGAGCTGCTAAAGACGGAGGGGGAAGAAGATGACTCGGGCCCCAGGAAGCCGGGGGAGTCAGTCAAGGACCAGTGGAATGAGAAGTGTGAAGATGCCTTCCAGATGTTGAAGAAAACCTTAACCACTGCCCCTGTCCTGGCCTACGCAGACCCTAAGAAGCCTTATGAACTTCATGTAGATGCCAGTCATGATGGTTTGGGGGGAGTGCTCTACCAGGAGCATGAAGAGCAACTGAGGCCCGTTGCGTATGTGAGCAGAAGTCTGACTCCCTCTGAAAAGAACTACCCCACCCATAAGTTGGAGTTCCTGGCCCTTAAATGGGCGGTAGTTGACAAACTCAGAGACTATCTGTATGGGGCAGAATTCACAGTGAAAACCGACAACAACCCCCTCACCTATCTTTTCACCACAGCAAAGTTGGATGCCACAGGACATAGATGGCTGGCGGCACTGTCTGCCTTCAATTTCAGCTTAAAGTACAGACCTGGGGCTGGAAATCGAGATGCAGACGCCTTGTCTAGAAGATCTCATGTCCCCACCTGCAGTACAGAAGACTGGACTCAAGTGGCACCCGACGGGGTGCGGGCCCTCTGTCAAGGGGCTGAACTCCAAGCCAGTGGCGGCTCAAGAGCAGAAGAGATAGGGGTTACCATTGTCGGGGTCCCCAAGCAGTACTGTGGGGTGACCCAACTGGGGGAAGATAACTTGCCAAAATTGTCCAAAAAGGAGTTGAGATCTGACCAATTGGAAGACCCCATGGGGAGATTGGTCTTGGAGGCCCTGGAGAATCAGGATCCGAATAGACTCTTACGTCACCCTTCAAAGGAAGCTCGCCTGTTAAGGAAGGAGTGGGACAGGTTGCAGGTGTATCAGGGAGTGGTCTACCGAAGGGGCCCCTCTGATGACCTGGAAGACAAATGGCAATTGTTCCTGCCCGAGAAACACTGAGAGACTGTCATGGTTGCCTTGCACGACAATCATGGCCACCTGGGGGCGGAAAGGATCTTCCAACTTGTCAGGGACCGTTTCTATTGGCCCTGCATGAGGGCTGAGGTGGAAGAATACTGCCACTCGTGTGCACGATGCCTCCAGAGAAAAACTTTATCCCATCAAGCTGCCCCAATGGGCCATCTGCAAAGTCAAAGCCCACTTGATCTGGTATGCATTGATTTTCTCTGCCTCGAACCCGACTTGAGTGGACTAGGAAATGTTCTGGTAGTAATTTCACCCGGTATGCCCAGGCCTTCCCAACCAAAGACCAGAAGGCTTCCACTGTGGCCAAAGTGCTTATGGAAAAATACTTTGTACACTATGGGCTACCACAACGGCTCCATTCAGATCAGGGAAGGGATTTTGAAAGTCGGTTGATCCAGAAGCTCCTGGATTCTTTGGGGATCAAGAAGACAAGAACTACCCCCTACCATCCACAAGGTGATGCTCAGCCGGAGAGGTTCAACCGAACCCTGCTCAACATGCTGGGGACCCTAAGCAGTGAAAAGAAGCAGCATTGGAGCAACCACATTGCGGCAGTTGTGCATGCATACAACAGCACCACCAGTGACGCTACAGGGTACTCACCCTATCGACTTATGTTCGGAAGAGAGGCAAGACTACCAGTAGATCTGGCCTTTGGCACTTCCATAGACCATTGTTCTGCCGCTTCCCACAAGGGATATGTTGACAGACATATGTTGACAGACATAATTTGAAATCAGCCTATGAACAAGCCCAGGCGGCCTCAGAACAAAGGGGGGCCCGCAATAAGAGGAACTTCGACCTGAAGGTTCGGATCCAGGACCTGCAACCCGGAGACCGAGTTCTCCTATGAAACCAGGGAGTCCCTGGGAAGCACAAGCTTGCAGACAGATGGAGACCTGAACCCTATGTCATTTGTAAGAAGCTGCCGGGCCTACCTGTCTATAAGTTGAAACCGGAAGGGAAGTTGGGCCCCCTGAAGACCTGGCACCGAAACCACTTACTCCCACTTGCTGAAGCAGTTCGGATACCTCCTGCAAGGGATTCCCCAAGCCCAATTTCCATTCTGGATACTCCTAGACCAAACACTCGGTCCCAGACCTCTCAGATTGGGGATACAGAGACCTCGGAGATAAGTGAAGATGAGGGAGAATAACTTGATTGGCTTTGGCATTCTCAGGCTCCAGAAACTTCTGCTATTGATCTTCCACCTGAAGAAGACACCATAGACAGCACACTGAATGCAGAAGCTACTGAGTTCATCCCGTCCAGTCCTTGGTCAGATTCTTGGGAGAGTGCCTGTGACTTACTCCCAGAAGAAGATCCAAGGGAATCCATGTACCTCCCTGCTCCGGAGTCCAGTGCTCCCGAACCAGAGGAAATTCCTAAGTTAGTTCCAGAAGAGGAACCTGTTATAACAGAAAGCCCAAGAGGACAGAGGAAGCGAAGGGCCATAAATCCTCCCAGAAGATTAACTCACCCACAGATGGGGAGGAGTGCAGAAAACACTGTGGTTACTGCCAGGAGGAGTGTGGAAGACCCTGATCCTCCCACTGTTCATTTAGTGGGGGGCAACCCCAACTCACTCTCTGGCACAGTTAGGCAGGACACTAGTGATAGTGTGACCTGTGATCAGGGAAGTTCACCGCCTCGTTTTTGGTGGGAATTTCCTCTGCCAACATCATACGAAACTTTGATTGATGTTGTACGTTCTGTAATTTAATGTTATGTTATCTTTGGGGACCAAAGAGTTTAAGTGGGGGGAGTGTGTAGCGGGGTCTCCTTTAAGGCCCCGGGACTACGTTACCCAGAACCCCATTCGGCACCCAGAGTGCAATTGACTACCGCAGAGACTCATGGGAGGGGTATTTAAGAAGGAGGCGAGGCGGAGCTCGGTCTCTTTGGACACCGCGCTGCAAGCAACAGTCTTCCTGTGCGGATCTGCTGCAGTGCAAGGCCTGAAGCCTGGGGCCTTGCGCAACTTCCGAAGAGCCTTCCACCCCACTGCGGAGCCTGAGTGGCATCTGACTTGTCGAGTGAGGACATCAGTTGGATCGGGGACCCGATCGTGGCAGACACTGTGTGCGGAGACACAGCAGGTGGAAGTCCCGGACTGGGATCGCGTCCGGAGTGGTGAGCGAGCACTTGCTCAATCCAATAGACTGTACCGTGTTAGGCCTATAGACTGCCTTGGCCCACCGATCGTTTGTTTGTTACTTCACTTTAGACCAGTAGCAGGACAGAGTTTAAAAGGGTCTCCAATATAGTGTTCTTTGTGACTGCCTACTTTGTGGATTGCAAAAATACTGTTTCATCAAGTGCACCACCGAAAGTTTGCATGCAAAGAAATCCTTAATGAAAAGACTGAGATTTATTCTGTGTCAGGCCTGACCAGGGAGGGGAGATTATTGTTTTAGTGCGCCATAGGGCGCGTATACAATAATAGCTGCGCGTGGTGGATTACCGCGCTGCGCCATTATTGCGTGCTATACCTATTGCTGCAGGGCTCTGTAAGCGAGTTGTATGTGTTATGTTCTGCCTATGCCCTTTTAAAACTAAAGTAAAACCGTTATACTTGATCTCTCGCATTAGTGTGTTGTCTTATTGCAAAGAGGTAACCCTTGCAATACTGTTTGATTGTGATACAAGTATAATCCCTAGACTAGCTGTGCCAGAGTGGGTCGAGTAAGATTGCCAGGGGTTGGCGGTGCTGTACACAGGGCCCGAAACAAAATCCAGCGGCTCTCTTAACTGGGGGTAGCGCTACACAGGCATCTGCAGGAGTTAGTGGCACAGTATACACCTGTATATACCGGTCATTGCTGTTCTCTAATACAGGCATCTGCAGGAGTTAGTGGCACAGTATACACCTGTATATACCCGTCATTGCTGTTCTCTAATACAGGCATCTGCAGGAGTTAGTGGCACAGTATACACCTGTATATACCCGTCATTGCTGTTCTCTAATACAGGCATCTGCAGGAGTTAGTGGCACAGTATACACCTGTATACACCCGTCATTGCTGTTCTCTAATACAGGCATCTGCAGGAGTTAGTGGCACAGTATACACCTGTATATACCCGTCATTGCTGTTCTCTAATACAGGCATCTGCAGGAGTTAGTGGCACAGTATACACCTGTGTATACCCGTCATTGCTGTTCTCTAATACAGGCATCTGCAGGAGTTAGTGGCACAGTATACACCTGTATATACCCGTCATTGCTGTTCTCTAATACAGGCATCTGCAGGAGTTAGTGGGTCTTGTGTGCCCTAGTACAGTATACACCTGTATATACCCGTCATTGCTGTTCTCTAATAAAGGCATCTGCTGGAGTTAGTGGGTTTTGTGTGCCCTAGTACAGTATACACCTGTATATACCCATCATTGCTGTTCTCTAATAAAGGCATCTGCTGGAGTTAGTGGGTGCTGTGTGCCTCCAGCACAATATACACTACCCAATTGCTGGTTTTCCCATCTCCCTGCAGGCCATTACTATGTCTGGAAGGCCAACAAAGAGAGGCAGACAGTCACGAGCCAATAAAAGAGGGCAAGCAGGCTCTGTGTCTAGAGACAACAGTGCTGGTCGTGGATGCGGTGCATTGTCATCAGCACGTGGCCATGGGACACGCTTGTCCTTATTTTCGGCAGCTGGATGTGTTGAGCCGCATCATGCCGAAGACTTGGTAGAGTGGATGACCAAGCCCTCCTCATCCTCCTCATCCTCTCTCACCCAGGCTCAGGGTACTGGCAAAGCAGCTGCCAAAGCGTCCTCTTCCCTCGTATCAATGTCATCATCAGTCATTCCTTCCCTAGACCCACCATGTCCTCCTAAGGAGTCCCCCGAACTAATTGAGCACAGTGTTGGGTACATGCTCCAGGAGGATGCCCAGCGTTTCGAAGGGTCTGATGATGATACCCAGCTAGAGGAAGGCAGTAGCGTGAGCGCAGAGAGAGGGGATGCTCAAGAAGGACAGCAATCTGGCAGTCATGTTCCAGCAGCTGCAGCATACTGCCAGATTGGCTCCAGTGATGAGGAGGGAGGGGATGATGAGGTCACTGACTCCACGTGGGTGCCTGATAGAAGAGAGGAGGAGGATGAGGAGGAGGCACATCTCCAACGAGGCAGGATGCCCTCCGGGGGCCAGCTTAAGGGCAGCACACCGACTGAATCACACCGCAGAGCTACGCCTGTGCAGGGCGCTGCCTCTGCCCGTTATTCCAAAAGTTCTTTGGTGTGGGCCTTTTTTGAGTCAAGTGCATCAGATCGCACCGCTGCTATTTGCAACATATGTCTCAAGCGTATCTCGCGTGGCCAAAACATCAGCCGCTTGGGCACCACTTGCTTGACTAGACATATGTTGACCTGCCATGCAGCTCGTTGGCAAGCGTACCTTAAAGACCCACACCAAAGAACAAAGCGGTGTGCCTAGATGTGGGCAAATTGTGTGTATGTTTTATAAAAATTCAATAAAAAAGATTTATAAAAAAAAAAAAAAAAAAGAACAAAGCGGACCTCTCCTTGCTCCTCATCAGCTGGGATCTCCAACCCCACTATACCTTCAGTCCTCTCTGAAACCTGCACTGAGAGGAATGAAGGTGTAGAATTAGGTGTGTCACAGCCAAGTACTTGCGGGCACTCTGCTAGCAGTACACCGACGTCCGATTGTAGCAGGCAAATTTCCCTGCCCCAGCTGCTGGACCGTCGAAAGAAGTTCACTCCCAGCCATCCACATGCCCAGCGGTTGAATGCTAGCTTGGCTAAATTGCTAGCAATTCAACTGCTGCCTTTTCAGTTGGTAGACTCGGCCCCTTTCCGTGAGTTTATGCAATGTGCGGTTCCTCAGTGGCAGGTTCTTTTTCTCACGGAAGGCGATTCCGGCTCTCTACCGGCATGTGGAAGGCAGTGTCCATGCCTCGCTGGACAGGGCGGTCAGTGGTAAGGTGCATATTACCGCTGACTCATGGTCCAGCAGGCATGGACAGGGACGTTACCTTTCTTTCACGGCCCATTGGGTCACTCTTTCGGCAGCTGGGAAGGATGCAGGACAAGGTGCAGTAGTGTTGGAGGTTGTTCCGCCGCCACGCCTCCAAAATGCTACTACTGGTTGTGACACACCTCTCTCCTCCACCCCCTCCTCTTCTTCTTCCTCCATGGCCTCTTCCTGTGCTTTGTCCTCGGAACCAGCGGTGCTCCGTAGGCGTTCAAGGGGCTATGCAAGTACGCAGGCAAAAAGATTCCATGCCGTGCTTGCGCTGGTGTGTTTGGGGGACAGGAGCCACACTGGGGCAGAGGTTCTGTCAGCTCTGCAGGGGCAGGCCGAGAGGTGGTTGACGCCATGCCAGCTTAAGCCAGGAATGGTGGTTTGCGACAATGGCACCAACCTCCTCTCCGCCCTCCGACAGGGACAACTGACAACTGACCCATGTGCCCTGTGTGGCTCACGTCCTTAACCTGGTGGTGCAGCGGTTCTTGGGCTGGTACCCGGGCTTACAGGATGTCCTGAAGCAGGCCAGGAAAGTCTGTGTGCATTTCCGCAGATCATATAATGCCAGTGCTCGGCTGGCTGAGCTGCAAAAGGAGTTGAACCTGCCCAAGAACCGCCTTATATGTGACATGCCCACCAGGTGGAACTCAACGTTGCCCATGCTGCAGCAGCTGCACACGCAGCAGAGGGCCATCAATGAGTACCTGTGCGACTACGGCACCAGGACAGGGTCAGGGGAGCTCGGGTTTTTTTCACCACGCCAGTGGGGCATGATCAGGGATGCATGCACTGTCCTGGCACCATTTGAGGAGGCCACGAGGATGGGGAGCAGTGACAGTGCATGCATCAGTGACACTGTACCTCTTGTCCACCTGTTGGAGCATATGCAGCGTGGAATAATGGACAGGGCACTTGAGGCAGAACAGAGGCAGGAAGAGGAGGAAGAGGAGGACTTCCTTGCCTCTCAAGGCCCCCTTTACCCAGACAGTGTTCCTTGTGTCCCACCCATCACACAGGAAGAGGAGGAGGAGGAGGATTGTGTCAGCATGGAGGTGGAGCATGGCACTCAGCATCAACAGCAGCAGTCTTTTAGGGATGATTTACAGTCCCAACCAACCCGTGGACTTGTACGTGGCTGGGAGGAGGTGGCTGCGGATCATGTCGTCCTTAGTGACCCAGAGGACTCCGGACCGAATGCCTCAGCTAACCTACGCTGCATGGCCTCCCTGATCCTGCAAAGTCTGCGGAAGAATCCTCGTATTCTTCGGATCAAGGAGAGGGACCATTACTGACTGGCCACTCTCCTTGATCCACGGTACAAGGGTAAGGTTGCGGACCTTATCTTGCCATCGCAGAGGGAGCAGAGGATGAGACAACTCCGGGAGGCCTTGCAGAAAGGTCTGTGCAACGCGTTCCCAGAGACTGGGAGGTTACAAACTTCTGGTCCTGGACAACGCGTTGCTGAGGCTTCGGTCAGTAGCAGAAGGAGCGGTGGAGAAGGTGGCCGTCTGACCGATGCGTTCAGACAATTTTTTAGTCCACAGCCCCAAGGTATGATCGGTTCCAGCAACCATTGCCAGCGTCTGATATACATGGTGCAGGAATACCTAGGGGCAAGGTCAGACTTGGACACCTTTCCCACCAAAAATCCTCTGACTTACTGGGTCTTGAGGATGGATCACTGGCCAGAGCTTGCACAGTATGCAATTGAGCTAATGGCCTGTCCTACATCCAGCATTCTTTCGGAATGCACATTCAGTGCTGCTGGAGGCTTTGTCACAGGGTGCGCCTGTCCACCGACTCGGTTGATCGACTGACCTTCATAAAGATGAACCAGTCTTGGATCACCACCAGCTACTAAGCACCTGAAGCTGATATAACAGAATAATTTATTTTGAAATGTCACATCCCTTCAAGACTGCGTATGCTGATGCTGAATGACCGTCCTGTTATGTTGACTGACTATCCTCCTCCTCCTCAATGATCCGATTCATGATGATAGCTTGGAAGAACATTTTTGTTTCTGGGTGCCGCCACCAGTGGCTAAGGCCCAATTTTTCAACCCCTGTTTAACAGGGGCATGTAATTACAATTTTTTTATGCAATGCTTTGCAGCAGGGCTCATTCCTGCACTCCAACTAGAGTATCTGGGAGAGGTTGCAGTGTCGTGGCACCAGTGCCTAAGGCCCAATTTTTCAGTCCCTGTTTAACAGGGGCGTGTAATTACAATTTTTGATGCAATACTTTGCAACAGGGCTCATTGCTGTGCTCCAAGTACAGTATCTGTGAGGGGTTGCAGTGTTGTGGCACCAGTGCCTAAGGCCCAATTTTCAGCCCCTGTTTAACAGGGGCGTGTAATTACAATTTTTGATGCAATACTTTGCAACAGGGCTCATTGCTGTGCTCCAAGTACAGTATCTGTGAGGGGTTGCAGTGTTGTGGCACCAGTGCCTAAGGCCCAATTTTTCTGCCCCTGTTCAACAGAGGCATGTAATTACAATTCTTGATCTAATAATTCACAGCAGGGCCCATTCCTGTGCCCACCGAGAGTAACTGTGAGGGCTTACAGTGTTGTGGCAACACCCCCACCAAAGGCCCAATTTTTCTGCTCCTCTTCAACAGGGGCATGCAATTACAATTCTTGATCTAATAATTTACAGTAGGGCCCATTCATGCGCCCACCAAGGATAACTGTGAGGGCTGACAGTGTTGTAGCACCAGCACCACCACCAAAGGCCCAATTTTTCCTACCACTGTTCAACAATGGCATGTAATTACAATTCCTGATATAATAGTTCACAGCAGGGCGTTCCAGCGCCCACCAAGAGTAACTGTGAGGGCTCACAGTGTTGTGGCAACACCAACATCTAAGGGGCAAATTTCAGCAGAGTATATACGGCAGGCCCCTACTTTCAAACATCCAACTTACAAACGACTCCTACTTGCAAACGGAAGGAGACAACAGGAAGTGAGAGGAAATCTACCCCTAGGAAGAGAAATTCTCTCCTGTAAGAGTTAATATGGGAAAAAGGTGTCTCCTCTCTACTGATGCTTTATCGCCAATCCTTTGTTTCAATAAAAACCCCACTTTTCAAAAACATTTGTCATTGGGACGGAAAGTGAGGTGAAATGTTCTGAACAGGTGCACAGACAGCAAAACAAATGTTACAGGGGTGATAACCCTTCCCTATGTTTTCCAAAAAGCTTAAAAATAGATTTTTTGGCTGGAACTACACTTAAACAATGTACCTGTTCAAAATTACAAACAGATTCTACTTAAGAACAAACCTACAGTCCCTGTCTTGTTTGCACCGCCTGTATACTGCTGTTCAGAGTATATAGGGCCTTTTTTTATTTTGGGTGCGGGGTTCCCCTTAATATCCATATTAGACCCAAAGGGGCTGGTAATGGGCTGGGGTAGGGGTGATGGGGTAGCCATGCCATTTTTCTCAAAGATTTTCATCCATATTACCGGGACCAGACATTACATTAAAGCCGCAAGCAGTTTTAAATGGCTTTTTTTCCTTTACAAATGTAATTTTGTGCAGGGACAGTTCTAAACACGGGAAACACATGCCACTTCACAGGCATACTTTAGACACCCCCTAGGTACGATATTTAAAGGAATAATTCACTTTTTTTTTTAAACTTTATGCATCATTAAAATGACTGCTCCCGAAAAACTGCAGTATTTAAAACTTCGTTTTGCATTGATATATGTCCACTGGGGCTGAACCCGGATCCCCAAACCCTTTTTAGGACAATAACATGCATATTAGTCGTTATAATTAGCACTTTAGATTTCGAACGTTCGTGTCTGTGACAGGGGGGTCACTTTGGACACAGGGTGAGCCAGGAAACAATGGACATTAAGAATATGGCTTGGTTGCCTCCTTTGAATATCTTTGCAACACTTTTTCCGTAATGCCAGACTAGATCCTCCTCAGACGACAGACCCTCGGTCAGCTTTCTGCCACTTCCAGCAAAGCAGGCCTCCAGGTAGCCCACCTGAGGTTTCGGCACTCTGCAGGCACATGGCAGAATGGACTAAGAAGCCCCCCCCCCCCTTAGCCTGTGATCTCCTTCTAGGGAAAAAAGCCCTCACTGCTGTCTGTCTCAGCGTATTTATACAGGCCCCCAGCTACCATCTCGGTGACCCTCCCCAGGGATTGGATAGGGTTGTATGAATATTTAATTGCTGATTAGATGCTTCCTGCCCATTAAATTCCAGCACTTTCTGGACTAATCAGGCGGAAGTAGTCAATTCTCTAACCACTTCAACATAGAACAGACCAAAACAATCAACACAATTGCCTAACAACAAACTGCAGCAGCATCAGATATAATGAGCCCAAAATAAATGTACCTAATCCTCACACCTATTTTCCCAATCCTAACACCTATCTAGGAGAGTGCTACATCCCTAAGGTAGTATAACGATACCCCCAGTTAAGAGGGCTGCTGGAATAATTCTTTTGGGCCCCTGTAATGCACCCTGTCAACCCCCGGCAGTTGGCTCTAACCTCCCCTGGCACAGCTAGTAGGAGATGGTAGGATTGTGTAGCCTGCAATTTACAGAGACACAATCCTATATTAGAACACATACAGCAATGCACTTTAACTGTCCTTACCCATCTCCTCTACAAGTAAATGACACAACACCAGTATACTTCACCCTTGCACTTTTACTGAGTTGGTTTAGTAAAAATATAATCACAGTTTACATATCATATGCAGAGTCCTGCAATAAAAGAGTATCTCAGCAAACAGACAGATATACAGTATGATGCATAAGTCTAACAGTCCCCGCTGCAGCTATTCTCCCTCGTGGCAAAAATGGCGCCCAGTAATATCTACGCTAAGTCAGGCCTGACTGTACTATGTAGAAGTTCTGTAGGAGAAATTCTTCGCTAGCAAACGGTGGTGCACTTGCTGAAGAAACAACTGTAATCCACAGGGTAAAAAGGGTTTTGATAACTTGGTGAATAAAGGAAATCTCTAAAGCTGCTCCGATGCACTGTCCCTCTGGTGCGCAGCACAACACTAATGAAAGCTCCGGTTGAACAGTTATTGAGCCTAGAAATCCTATGTAGTTCTCTGAGCAGGTGCTCTCTCACCCAACCGGACCAGTCCGTGTCCGTATCTTCCGCTGCTGTGTCTTGGTACACAGGTCTCACGACATCCAAGTCTTCGGTCCTCCGGGAAGCGATGCGGCAATGGTTTGCAGAACATCCCTCAGGTTCCTCGGTGGGAGCGGAAGGCTCTTTGGAGAAAGGCCCAGGCTTTAGGTTATGTAGCACCACAGGCTCGGAAAGGAGTTCCTCTTGCTGGGCGGGCGCTGTCCAAAGAGACTGAAGCCGGCTCTGCCTCCTACTTATAAAGTCCACCCCAGCAGTCTTTGTGCGGGGCAATGCACCCTGACGGGGCCAGTGGGGTTATGGGTACAGTAGTCTCTAAAGCCTTAAAGCAAACCCCTGCTACAATAGTAACGCAGAATTCAACATAGGTTAATAGAAAAATAAAAATAGTTTCCGGTTCACTTGATCTCTTTTGTCACAGACCTCAAACTCCAACTGTGTTTGTAAACCAAACGCACTATATATCAAGATACATCTATTTATTTACACTTGTAGCACACCCCCGTAGGAGCTGCTGGTTTAAGTTTGGGCCTGTACTCTGCCTATCAACCCCTGTAATTTGTCTCGATTCCCCCGTTGGCACAACTGCACAACAATGTGATTGCGGGCCCCTAAAAGGCTATAGAGGGCCACATTGATACCACACAACAATAAATGTAGTTAAATATTGTTACCTTAGGGTGGTTCACCTGCCACACGGCTGCAAAAGACAGAGTCCCACACAAGATGCAGTTCAACCAAAAGGTAATATGTTTACTTGGTAGAGGAATTAGAATAGAGATTACACATGTAACATTTGACTCAAACAGATCCCTGTGAGAGTCTACTGACATACATATAAATAACAGTTTCAGGGTTTCACTATATAAAAAGGGGCCCAGCTTACACATCAGACCTGAGGAAGTGCACGGTGGAGGAATCTCCCAATGCAATGATAACCGCAGTGGGATTCTTCTCCACCAAGTCCCACCCAGCTCACTGAAATAGCAAAATGACAATAAAATAAATGCAAACGGTTATCTTACACGTATGAGTTCAATTAACTATCTGGCTCCACCTTGTGGGCAGCTCAACTGGTGCGTGTCCCGTTGTATCAACTTGTATCAACTTAAGCAATGAACTGAACTGATGATTGTTCCTAAAAGTTTCCAGTAATCTTTGGCTAGCTTTTGTTGGTGCACTTAAGTATTTGTAATCCAACAACAAGGTGAAGAAAGAACGAACGCTTAACATATACAGTATGAGGGCAAGTGAAATACTGATCCTCCCAAAGCGCTATATCACTCCCGGGTGTAACGCGTCTCCACTTAAGGCCCTGCAGTGGTTAGCAAGTACAGGTGAAACTATGGAAGTCACTTTCCTGCGACCCAGTTAGTTATGTTGGTGGGCAGGTGCCCTCTCACCACATGAGACCTCGCCTCGCCGGTATACTCCGTCTGGGCCCTCTTGGTTCTCAGCCTCTGGGCAGGTCGTGGTCCCTGGTCCTCCGCACAGCCGCTCACGAGGTGTCGGTGGATAGGTGACATTGGATGCTATGTAATGTAGATTGGTCCCTCTCCCTGGTCAGATCAGCAGGGCTGTGACAGGAATCCCTCTGTCAGGCGATCCGGTCTCCCTCACTTTAGGCCCAGGCTTCTCCGGCCTAAGCACACTCGCTGCAGGCCTCTTGCCTGTTGTTAGATGGTGTCCCAAGAGACGGAACAAGAGCCCTGCATTGCCTTAAATAAGTTCTCCCAGCAGGCTGTGCGTGGCACCAAAGCACTCTGGCGGCACAGTGGTCTTGTGGGTAATGTAGTTTCAATTCTATCCACGCCAATAGAGTCTTTGTCTCTGATTCCACATTACCCGTAATGCTTTATCATGAATAACTGAACTAAGCAACTTTTAGTAGTCTAGCATGAACGGGCACCAGCGGGAGCCAACATTCTCTATCTATATACAAATTATAGTCTGTCAAGATGCATGCAATGGTAACACCTTGCTACACACTCCCCCCACTTAAAATCTTTGGTCCCCAAAGACAGCAGTAATAGTGACCTGTTACATGCTTTGTTCAGATACATGAGGAGAAAAAGGACCAGTTAGTGTATACAAGAAATAATACAATTCACATTTTCATAAGAACTAGGCAGAGGAACCCCCCACCATGCTTTGGAAAGGAGGTTGTTCTGCCTACAGACCACCTTGACTGGAATGGCCCAACCAGATGTGCCAGGGGGTGAGCTGGGGCTGTCCTCCACCGAATGTGCAGTGGAAGGACCAGGCATCTCAGTTGTTCTTTTTGAGGTAAGCACTGTCTCTTCAGAGCATTCACCCGATTGATTGTAAGTCAGTCTCTTGGGTGGGTGAATGACTCTTCTCTCTCTCTGCTCCTTAGATGCTAAGGCCTCGGGTACACTGGCCTCTGCTTCCTCCACAACTTCTTCTCCTTGCTCAGGCACACTGGACACTGTCTCTTCCCCTGCTTCCAGTTCTCCTTCTGTAAGGGATAGAACCTCTTCAGGGTCTTCCATTGTCAGGGAAACCTGATCATCCTCCGGCTCCTCAGAAAGCATACTTTGAGGCACAAACTCAGGTGCCTCTGGTCTGAGAGTCCCAATGTCAGTCACTTCAGGTGGGGACAAAGGAGGAGTCGAAGGCTCTGGTAGCTGAGATGACCACAACCAGTCTGATTCCATCTCTTCCTCCTCACTGTCTTCATCCTCCACATCTTGAGGTACAGACTGAGACCTAGTGACTGGTCGAGATCCTCGAGAGGTTGAGGGAGTCGCCTGTAAAATCTGTCATTGGTGGCAGGCGAACTGCCTCGGAGAGGGGCAGCAGGTGATTTTGATGCCAAGTCTTTGATGGGCCTACATCCCCTTCTGGTCTGATCTGGTATACTGGAAGCCCTGGTAATTGCTTGCAGATGACAAAAGGCTGTGACTTCCAGCGGTCAGCCAATTTGTGTTTGCCAGGGACTCTCAGATTTATCAACAGTACTCTATCACCTGGTTGCAGGTCCTGCACTCGGACTTTGAGATGAAAGTTCCTTTTATTTCTCAGTCCCCTCCTGTCCGAGGTAGCTTGGGCCTTGTCATAGGCGGTCTTTATACTTTTTTGCAGCCGATCAACATACCCTCTGTGGGAGGTTGCTGAGGTGTGATCCAAAGATATGCCAAAGGCCAGGTCTACTGGTAATCAAGCCTCTCGTCCAAACATTAAGCAATAGGGAGAGTACCCCGTAGCATCATTTGCAGTATTGTTATAGGCAAGAACAATGGCAGCTACATGTTTGCTCCAGTGTTGCTTCTTCTCTGAACTTAAAGTGCCAAGCATGTCAAGAAGAGTTCGGTTAAATCTTTCAGGTTGAGCATCCCCTTGGGGGTGGTAAGGAGTGGTTCTGGACTTTTTGATGCCTAATGCCGCGTACACACGATCGTTTTTCATGCCATTTTTTAAACCAACGTTTTTCTTGTCGTTTTTTTTCTTGTTTCCTCTCAAGCCTGTCTTGCATCCACACGATCATTAAAAAAAGCGCTTGAGCAAAGCGCAGTGATGTACAACACGTATGATGGCACTATAAAGGGGAAGTTCCGTTCTAATGACGCCACCCTTTGGGACGCTTTTGCTGATTTCGTGTTACCGCGTGTTAGTAAAAGTTTGGTGAGAGACGATTCGCGCTTTTCAGTCTTCGTGCTTTGAAGATCGTTTTTGTGGAGTTCAGTTTGTGCCTGTGGGTTCGTATTTGTCTTGCAGTGCTTGTAGTCAGTTTGTATCTGTTTATTCAGTGCGTTCTTGTCTGCTCGTTCCTGTTTTTCAGCTTGTTCTTCATAGGCCTTGCTGTTCTTCCGTGCGTTCTTCTAGTTCGTTCTGAGCAGCCGACCGTTATCTAGCCATGTTGCGGCTACGTACTCGTTGTAGAGTTCGTGCTGTAGTTGGTGCAGGGGTTCATGCTGTATCCCGACTCCAGGCCATGAACAGGGTGAGGAGGAGTTCATGGACCAAGAATTGGTTGCTCCAGCGGCACCAGTTCTGTCACATGCCTTTGTTGCGGGAGATCAGGGAGAATAATCCTGTGGATTACAGGAATTTTCTCAGGATGTCTGACCCCGTATTTCAGCATCTGTTGGCTTTGGTGTCCCCCTACATTACCAGGCAGGACACCGTTATGCGGGAAGCCATCAGTGCTGAGCAGAGGCTCATCGCCACGTTGCGATACCTGGCGACTGGGAGAAGCCTGCAGGACCTCAAGTTCTCAACAGGCATCTCCCCCCAGGCTCTGGGGATCATTATACCAGAGACTTGTTCTGCCATCCTTCAAGTTTTGCAGGAGAACTATATTAAGGTAAGTGTTCTAATTTAAAACATCACATTGTATGTATTTATTTATTAATATGTGTATTTTTTATTTTTTATCAGTCCCTATTTCCCATGATTCTTAGCTGCAGGGAATGTCCCCTTTCTCCACATGCATGTTAATTATTTGGGATGTTTTTTTTAGGCCTACATTTAAATTTTCCTTAGCTAACCTCTCCAGCATGCTATCCTGGGGCCATGCCCACTTAGCCTAGTCATTTCCATTTCTTTTTTTCTCTGCTCCATTGTAGTGCTTTACCCTAAACACCCCCTAAAGACTGCATAGGAATGTTACATTTTGTTAAACTTCATACAGAGTGCTACAACCTTGATTTGTGATCTCCCCAACTCATCTTCAACCCCCCCAAGTATTTTTTGGGGGTTTGTTTTTGGTTTTTTGTTGCTTACTAATAATGTTTTCATTTGTCTTTTTATCCTAATGTTGGCCATGAATGGTTTTCTATAATCTGCTTGCAATGTTTCTGTCTCAAAGTATTAATATTTTTTTTAATTAACTCCACAGTTCCCTTCTACGCCGCATGAATAGCAGAATGTGGCATCTGAGTTTGCCCAATGATGGAACTTTCCAAACTGTGGAGGGGCCATCGACGGCAAGCATGTTCGGGTCGTACCACCACCCCATTCGGGATCCTTTTATTAAAATTTTAAGGGGTTCCACAGCATCGTCATGATGGCAGTGGTGTCGGCCACCTACGAATTCATGTATGTGGACGTTGGCCAAAATGGAAGAATGTCAGATGGAGGAGTGTTTGCACAGACCGAGTTTGGGGAACGGCTCCTATCGGATCAGCTGGCCTTGCCACTAGCGGAGCAGAATGTGGAGGGACTCCCATTTGTTTTTGTTGCGGATGAGGCGTTTGGCCTGGGTCCCCATTTAATGAGGCCATTCCCCCAACGCACCCTCACCCCTGAGAGGAGGGTGTTTAACTTTCGGCTGGCCAGAGCAAGAAGGGTGGTGGAAAATGCCTTTGGCATCATGGCCAGCCGATTCCGCCTGTTCCTCACCTCCATCCACCTTGCCCCCTATAAATGGAACCATGTAGTAATGACTTTTTGCGTGCTCCATAATTTTTTGAGGGTGCATTCTTCCAATTACCTCACTTTGAGTGGGCCTGAGGCCTCATTAGTTGACAATGTTAATTTAGTGGCCCTGGAAGCTGGCCGTCCAGGCTTGGCCCCCCAATCTGGACGTGATGTTAGACAAAAATATGTCGATTATTTTGTGGGTAGCGGGGCCATTGATATGCCTGAGGATGCTTAAAAGTATTATTTTGTAAAATAAAACCTTTCTTTGAGAAAATATTTGTATTGTGTTTTAGATTTGTATTCTTTTATGTTTCTCGTAGGTTTACCTAGTGCACTTGTAGTGTCATGTGTATTTAGCATTCTTAAATAGCCTTGATTGTCAGTGTAAACACAAAACATTGATTCTTTCACTTTGCACAACATTTACATAATGAAGACACAAATTGTTGGTAATAAAATACATTTTTTATTTTTTTTTAAGGAAAAATCCTTTTAAATGTAGATGTATCAAAAATATTTTTGGGGTAAAACGCATGAACAGCCATGCATAAAAACAAACTAAAAAACTTTAATGTAAATTTAAACATGTACTATTCATTAAAGCTGAAAAGAAACAAAAACCTGCCAAAACACAGCAAGTTCAAAGTTCTTTTGTGTTCAAAAATTAAACACGCCCAAGCACAGCCATGATCTTTTGTAGCCTTTCCTCCACCCGCTTGGTATTTTGCCTGATCTCTATCAAGTCTCCCTTTATTTTTTCAAGGTCACGACAGCAGACCATTAGGTATTGGATCAGGATCTGGGCACTGTGCCTTGTAAACTTTTCGGGGTCTTCAGCCCGAACAGCACCTAAATAAAAAAAAAAACATGTACTATAGAATATGTAGGCCTACATCTATTAACCTGCATCTGTCTGGTTTGACACTGACCTGTTGTGGTGCCACTTTCCACTTCCTCAACTTCACGTTCCTCTCCATCATGTGGTTCTGGGGGTCTTGTTGAAGGTGTTGGTTTTATAGGCTCATCTGACGTAGCTTTTTGAAGCCCTATGGAGATTGCAATCAAAGGTATAGTTTAATTCCAAAATAATAATTATATACAACTAAAAACCCTGAAAGGGAATTTTGAAAGATTATTTGGAAGTGTGGTCCAATTTTAAATGTACCCCCAGTGACAACCTGAACACATGATTGGATACATAGCCAAAACAAGAACATATATTTTTAAAATAAAGTTTGTCACATTGAAAAAATTTATTGGTTTTGGCCCACACTTGTACTACTGCGTTCAGATGTTTAATCAGCTGCTGAGCATTCTCTCCCTTTAACATTACAATGCATACCCTTTTAATTAGTCAAAAATCTAAAAGTTGTATTCTAAAAAGAATTCAACTTCTTTCAAAAATTATCTCCACCAAAAAAAAAAAAAAATTTGGGTGTTCACACTGGATGATCCAAAAACATTGTATTAAGAAGTGTACGGAGAAAGAGCTTTGCTACGTCCGTTTACTGTGCGGACGAACATGAAAATTGTTATCTTTCACGGTACTATCTCAAAGTCAAAAATTAACGACTTTTAATACAAGTAATAATCTTTACCTAGGAAAATGTATGAAAATTACTTACTTTTTCCTTAAACTTTCTTGATTCTTTTGTATTGGTCGGGCTCCCACAACTTGAGATCAGACCACCGTTTTCGGAGATGTTCCTTCGTTCTGCACACCCCGAATTTTTGGTGAAGAGTTTTGACCACTTTGCCCATAATTTTTGACTTGACAAGATTAGGCCTTTTATACGGCCCATGCTTGGCATCATAATCCTCCCTCCTCAAAATGGCGACCATCTCCACCATTTGCTCGAATTACATTTTGGATGCCTTATATCTCCGGGATCGGGATTTGGGTTCCTCAGGAATTTCCTCCTCTGTCGAGGTAATGTCAGCCACCTGTGTCTCCGCCATTTTGTTTAGCACTACGACGAGCGAGAAGGGGCGGGGAAAGTACAAGATCGAACGTCAGGGGCGGGGAAAGCGTGCAGAGTTTCACGCATGCGCAGTGTATAGAAAGCGAAGATCCATGTGTCGAAAATACGTTCATTTGCCGGAAGAGGGAGTTAGCAATGAACGTGTTCACCAAGTTACCTAACATTTTAAGGATTTGTGTTTCTTCAGAGGATGAGATTTTGGGCCTATATCTGTCCAAAATGATTATTTGATGAATGTTGACTGAAACATTTTTTAATAATTGGTTCTTGATTTTACAGACAAAATGAAGAGTTTCAAAAATCCAGATTTCATGGGGGAGTTCATCGATAGATGGAAGGAACTCCCTGTCCTGTGGCAGACTAAAAATGCCTCAAATAAAAATAAAGCGGCCAGGACAGCAGCACTGGAGAGCCTGCTTGCATTTGTCCAAACCCAGATCCCCACTACAACTATCCAAGATGTTAAAACCAAACTAGCTACCATCAGGGGCACATACAGGACCCAGAGGAATATGGTCCTGAAGTCCCAGAGGTCAGGTGCTGCAGCAGATAAGGTTTATAAACCCAGTCTGTGGTACTACAGCAAGTTATCTTTTCTGGATGACCAGCTGGAAGTGAGGGAATCTCTGTCAACCCTTCCCCCCAGTGGTCTATCCAGCCTTCCTTGTAGCCAACCCTCCACCCTTCCTTGTAGCCAACCCTCCAGCCTTCCTTGCAGCCAGCCCTCCAGCCTTCCTTGCAACCCTGCTCTGGCTTCCTCAGAGGATCAATCAGAGGTCCTTGAGGAGGCCGATTTGGGTATATGGAGCCAGGTATAGTATTGATATCTACATTTATATGTTACAAAAGTGATGATTTAAAATTGATGTTAGTATTGTTATGTATTTAATGTTTACAGAGCAATAGACAATAGTGGTCAAATTTGATGGGGACAAGCCAAAAATATCAGGAGTATGAATTTGGGGGAATTTAATCACTTTGGCCATTCAATTTAAAAATGTCTGGAGGTGAACAATGTGTGTGATTGATGATGGCAAAAACTAAGGAATGTGCCTTTTTTATTTTACAGCCAGAGCAGAGCCAGGAAGAGTGTGATGTTGGGGACCAGGAGAAGGCAGGGCCCAGTGGCACACAGGAGGAGGCTGGGCCCAGCACAAGAGCCCAGATGCCTCCCCTGAAAATAATACAACGAGGGCCAAGGAGAGTTAGGCAGGTGGAGGAGGAAACCAGAGCCTTCCTAAGAGAGGCTACTGCGGCCCTCAGAGAGGCACCCTCTGCTGAAGAGGGCTATGCCGCAGTCCTGGCCCATAAATTAAGCCAGATGGACTTGAGGCAACGCCTATACAGCGAGAACCTCATGCTGTAGGTCATAAACAGGGGGTTGCTAGGTAAACTGACACAGTTCACCAACATAACTGAGGTTGTCCCTCCTCCTCCACCTCCTCCTCCTACTCCTCCTCCTGCCACAACCTCTCCTCCTGAGCCCCAGCCTCCGAGGAAGCAAGCAACAAAGGCTGCAGGGAAGGCTGCAGAGAAGGCTGGAGAGAAGGCTACAAGGAAGAGGAAAAAATAAGGACTGCTGTAGTACCACAGACTGGGGACATATCTGACTTATCTGCTGCTGTTCCTGACCTCTGGGAGTTCAAGCCAAGATTGGGCTCCTTTTTTTTGTCATAATTCAAGATTTTGGTTTTCTCTTCTTGGATGGTTGTTGTGGGGCCCAAAGGATGCACAGATGCAAGCAGGCTCTCCAGTGCTGCCTTCCCCTTTAATTTGTTATCTCCCTAAATAAAGGATTATTTTGTTTTGCTTACAATACTTGACTATGTGATTTATATTCTAAAAGAGAGTTTGCTAGGGAGTAGGCAGGGACATTTCTAAATAATATTATTGTTAGTAACAAGGGACACAAACCTCCTTGAGGCAAAATTGGACAAATTTAGAAGGTTGGTGTGGTAACTTGACACACAAATAATATTTATGTCAAAATACAATACGAAATCTACAAGGAAAAAATAAGCCAAAATATATAAAAGAAGCCCAAAAAAATCTAATAAATCTAACTTAAAGAAAACAAAATAAATAAAAAAAAAAACAAAAAAAAAAAATAAAAAATTTTTTTTTTAGGGAGATCTTTACATTTATTTATGAATTTAGGAGGGAGATCTGGCTTAACAAGAATATTTTAAAATCATTAGATCAATTAGGAATTAGTTAAGAAACAAGTTTGCCATAACTCGGAATATCATTAGCAAAAGAAGCTAATTATTTAACCACTTAAGCCCCGGACCATTTGGTAGCTAAAGGACCAGAGGTGAATTCAGAATTTTGCACTGCGCTGCTTTAACTGTAAATTGTGCGGACATGCAATGTTGTACCCAAACGAAATTTGCGTCCTTTTCTTCCCACAAATAGAGCTTTCTTTTAATGGTATTTGATTGCCTCTGCGATTTTTATTTTTTGCGATATAAACGGAAAAAGACCAAAAATTTTGAAAAAAAATGATATTTTCTACTTTTTGTTATAAGAAAAATCGAATAAACTCAATTTTAGTCATACATTTAGGCCAAAATGTATTCAGCCACATGTCTTTAGTAAAAAAAATGTCAATAAGCGTATATTTATCGGTTTGCGCAAAAGTTATAGCGTTTACAAACTAGGGTACATTTTCTGGAATTTACACAGCTTTTAATTTATGACTGCCTATCTCATTTCTTGAGGTGCTAAAATGACAGGGCAGTACAAAACCCCCCCAAATGACCCCATTTTAGAAAGTAAACACCCCAAGGAAATTGCTGAGAGGCATGTTGAGCCCATTGAATATTTTTTTTTTGTCCCAAGTGATTGAATAATGACAAAAAAAAAAAAAATTACAAAAAGTTGTCACTAAATGATATATTGCTCACACATGCCATGGTTATATGTGGAATTGCACCCCAAAATACATTCTGCTGCTTCTCCTGAGTACGGGGATACCACATGTGTGGGACTTTTTAGGAGCCTAGCCACGTACGGGACCCCGGAAACCAAGCACCGCCTTCAGGATTTCTAAGGGCGCAAATTTTTGATTTCACTCCTCACTACCTATCACAGTTTTGAAGGCCATAAAATGCCAAAATAGCACAAAACCCCCCCAAATGACCCCATTTTAGAAAGTAGACACCCCAAGGAAATTGCTGAGAGGCCTGTTGAGCCCATTGAATATTTTTTTTTTTGTCCCAAGTGATTGAATAATGACAAAAAAAAAAAAAATTACAAAAAGTTGTCACTAAATGATATATTGCTCACACATGCCATGGTTATATGTGGAATTGCACCCCAAAATACATTCTGCTGCTTCTCCTGAGTACGGGGATACCACATGTGTGGGACTTTTTAGGAGCCTAGCCACGTACGGGACCCCGGAAACCAAGCACCGCCTCCAGGATTTCTAAGGGCGCAAATTTTTGATTTCACTCCTCACTACCTATCACAGTTTTGAAGGCCATAAAATGCCAAAATAGCACAAAACCCCCCCAAATGACCCCATTTTGGAAAGTAGACACCCCAAGCTGTTTGCTGAGAGGCATGGTGAGTATTTTACAGCTCTCATTTGTTTTTGAAAATGAAGAAAGAACATTTTTTTTTTTCTTTTTTTTTTCAATTTTCAAAACTTTGTGCCAAAAAGCGAGATCTGCAAAATACTCACAATACCTCTCAGAAAATAGCTTGGGGTGTCTACTTTCCAAAATGGGGTCATTTGGGGGGGGTTTTGTGCCATCTGGGCATTCCATGGCCTCCGAAACTGTGATAGGCAGTGAGAAGTGAAATCAAAAATTGACACCCTTAGAAAGCCTGAAGGCGGTGCTTGGTTTTTGGGGTCCCGTACGCGGCTAGGCTCCCAAAAAGTCTCACACATGTGGTATCCCCGTACTCAGGAGAAGCAACAGAATGTATTTTGGGGTGTAATTCCACATATGCCCATGGCATGTTTGAGCAATATATCATTTAGTGTCAACTTTGTGCAAAAAAAAAAAAAAAAATTGTATTTTTTCCGCAACCTTTGTTAACATATAAAATATTCCATGGACTCGACATGCCTCTCAGTATATAGCTTGGGGTGTCTACTTTCCAAAATGGGGTCATTTGGGGGGGTTTTGAACTGTTCTGGCATTTTATACACAACATTAGGAAGCTTACATCCACTCTTCTAACCACTTGAAGACAAAGCCCTTTTTGACACTTTTTGTTTACATGAAAACATATTTTTTTTTGCAAGAAAATTATGTTGAACCCCCAAACATTATATATATTTTTAAAGCAAAGGCCCTACAGAATAAAATGGTGGGTGTTGCATTTTTTTTTCTACACAGTATTTGCGCAGCGATTTTTCAAACGCATTTTTTTGGGAAAAAATACACTTTTTTTAATTTTAATGCACTAAAACACACTATATTGCCCAAATGTTTGATGAAATAAAAAAGATGATCTTAGGCCGAGTACATAGATACCAAACACGACATGCTTTAAAATTTCGCACAAACGCGCATTGGCGACAAACTACATACATTTTTAAAAGCCTTTAAAAGCATTTACAGGTTACCCCGTTAGATTTACAGAGGAGGTCTACTGCTAAAATTACTGCCCTCGATCTGACCTTCGCGGTGATACCTCACATGCATGGTGCAATTGCTGTTTACATATGACGCCAGACCGACGCTTGCGTTCGCCATTGGGCAAGAGCAGGGCAGGACAGGGGTGCTTTTTTTTTTTTTTTTTTTTTTTTTTTTTTATTATTAATTTTGCTTTTTTATTTTATTTTTAAACTGTTGCTTCCATATTTATTTATTTTTATCACTTTTATTGTTATCTCAGGGAATGTAAATATCCCCTATGATAGCAATAGGTAATGACAGGTACTCTTTTTTGAAACAACTGGGGTCTATTGGACCCTAGATCTTTCCTCTGCCCTCAAAGCATCTGACCACACCAAGATTGGTGTGATAAAATGCTTTCCCAATTTCCCAATGGCGCTTTTTATATCCGGGGGGGGGGGACATTCCCTCCCACTGCTTGTAAAAGCAGTCCAGGGGCTAATTAGCCACTAGGATTGCTTTTACATGAAAAGCGGCCGCTGGCTGAAAAGAATGATACCAAGATGATACCTAAACCCGCAGGCATCATTCTGGTATAAACATTCAAAGTCCAGCAACATACCAGTACGTTGCTGGTCCTTGTTGGACATGTATTGTAATCTTTTTTTTCATGCAGCCTGTTGGCTGAACGAAAAAAAAAGATTGATCGGTGGGTATGCCCACCATTAGAATACCGCCCTTCATCCACCCACTTCTAATGATGGGCATACATGCACCATTTATATATGCCGAAGCATGGGGGCATCTTCTTGCAAAAGTTATGCCGCGTACACATGATCAGACTTTTCCACGGGCAAGCCTCCGTCGGAATTTCGACCGTATATACGCGGCATTAGGAGCAAAATCGCTCCTCCGCTCCTGCTGCCCCAATGCTTCGGCATATATGCTTTTTTTTTTAACTGTGGTGGTGAAATCACCTCCTACAGCACTGGAGTCGCAGGGATCAGGCCTGTCTCTGCGAACGCTGCAGTTATGTGTGTTGTGTTTTGCAAGTGACAGTGATCGATCGATACTGCACTTCGGTGGCCTGGGCTGGACGGAGGGGCAAAACGCAGGTGCTAGCAGGTATCTGGGCTGATCCCACTAACAGTGCGTTTTTGGGAACCCTAAACTGCTGGGGACGCTACTATAGATCTGATCAGATCAGATATTGAGCTGATCAGATACTATACCACTAAGGGGGGTGTATGCTTCACGTGTGGGTGTTAGCGCTACTGGCACTAACCTGATGCTGCCTGGGGTGTGACGCAGACCCTCTCTGACGCTAAAACCTAACTGATATCACCCGCCCGGCGATCAGGGGGTTAAACCTTTATTGGGTTATATACGGCGGGTGCCCTGACACTATAAAAAGCAAACTAACTAACCAGCGTCACCCGTAACACTTATATGATGATCACTGGTGAAAGGGTTAACTAGGGGCAATTAGGGGGTTAAAACCTTTATTAGGTAATATATGGGGGTACCTGACGCTATATAAAAACCCGACGGCGAACCTAAAAAAAAATTACTGGCTACCTATCGGCATCACCGACACTAAGACAACGATCATAAAAACGATTGCTTAGCGACAGTGGTGATAGGGGGTGAAAGGGTTACCTGGGGGGCGATCAGGGGGTTAAACCTTTATTAGATAATATATGGGGGTACCTGACGCTATAAAAACCTGCGGCGAACCTAAAAAAAATTACTGGCTACCGATCAGCATTACCGACGCTAAGACATCGATCAGAAAAATGATCGCATAGTGACGGCGGTGCTAGGGGGTGAAAGGGTTACGTGGGGGGTGATCAAGGGGGTTAAACCTTTATTAGGTAATATATGGGGGTACCCGACGCTATAAAAACCTGCGGCGAACCTAAAAAAAATTACTGGCTACCGATCAGCATCACCGACGCTAAGACATAGATCAGAAAAATGATCGCATAGCGACGGCGGTGCTAGGGGGTGAAAGGGTTACCTGGGGGGTGATCAAGGGGGTTAAACCTTTATTAGGTAATATATGGGGGTACCCGACGCTATAAAAACCTGCGGCGAACCTAAAAAAAATTACTGGCTACCGATCAGCATCGCCGACGCTAAGACATCGATCAGAAAAATTATAACTTAGTGACAGTGGTGATAGGGGGTGAAAGGGTTACCTGGGGGGTGATCAAGGGGGTTAAACCTTTATTAGGTAATATATGGGGGTACCCGACGCTATAAAAACCTGCGGCGAACCTAAAAAAAATTACTGGCTACCGATCAGCATCACCGACGCTAAGACATCGATCAGAAAAATGATTGCTTAGTGACGGCGGTGCTAGGGGGTGAAAGGGTTATCTGGGGGGTGATCAGGGGGTTAAACCTTTATTAGGGGGGGGTTAGGGGGCTACACTGGACCTAAAACTAAATGTAGTGACACTTTTACAGTCACAAATGTCACTGATTGCAGTGATCACTAAATAAATGGTCACTGCAATCAGTGACACTGTGACTGGGGGCGGGGGGGGGGCTGGGGGGTGATCTGGGGGTGTCTGGGGGGGCCTGGGGGGGCGATTTATGTGCCTATGTGTCCTGGTGTCAGTGTGCTGTTTTGTGTACTAACCTGCATCTTCTCCTGTACGGCGCTCGGTATATGTGAGCGCCCCAGGAGAGATGACATCACTTCCTCCTTCCTGGCAGGCAGGGGAAGCTCTCTCAATCGCCGGGAGCGATCGAGAGGGGGTGGCCGGAATCGAACGGCCGTCCCCTCATGCCGGATCGCTCCCGAAGGTAAAACGACCACCCACTGTAAAGAAGGGGGGTCCGATCGGACCCCCCAACTATACAAAGGCAATCACGTATATGTACGTGATTCTGCCTGTCGGTGCCATTCTGCTGACGTATATTTACAGTGGGCGGTCGTTAAGTGGTTAAGCATTATCAAAAGAAGAAAGGAATGCGCAGCATTAAAACGATGCTATTATTTCCAGCGTGACGAATGTGCCATCTCCATTTCAAACGCTAGCTTTACCAAAACGTGCGCTCCCGTCTCATACTTGATTCTGAGCATGCGCGTTTACTCTTTCGTCCATGGACCGACACAGCTTCTCTATTGACAAAGTGGGTATTATCCGTTAATTAGGAGTGACTAGGCCGAAAACTTGTAAAAAGTGTTGCATCACACCTTCTACAGTACCGCCCAGGGGGCGGACCCTCTGGGTATATCCCCTCAGTCTGCATCTCGCAGATCAGTTTTTTTCTGTCTAGCAAGGAGTAGGACATGGCTCCCTTCGGGCCCATTGGTCCGGGGGAAAAATATATATTTTTTTGCTACATTTTTTGTTTCCTGCGATCTTCGATCAACTGCCGACTGGGTGACAGGCTGGATCCTCGATCCTTGTAGTCTCCCCAGTTTCGGCCATCGAGCGTGTGCCGACCCTAGCTACGCGCTGGGTTTTCCACGACATGCCCGTTGCTCCACGGGTGGCCGGTGAGCCTACGCTCCAGGGCCTGCATCGGACCGCTCAGCTTCGGCTGACCTTACGGCCGAGTCGCAGCAGCCTGGCCGGTGAGCTTACGCTCCAGGGCTTGCATCGGACCGCTCAGCTTCGGCTGACCTTACGGCCGAGTCGCAGCAGCCTGTCCGGTGAGCGTCACACTCCAGGGCATACATATGATCGTCCCTGGGTCCAATCACAGCATGCCTGGCCAACAGTCACCTTCCGTGCGCGGACGATGATCTGTTTGGAATGTCTTCCAGCATAATACATGCAGGATAGGTAAGTAAACTCCCCTGCCTCGGCTGGGTGATTATAGCTGGACATTCCTGGAGAGATGTGGTTGTGGCCCCTTTCTTCCCTCTCTCCCTGCCTTTCCCTCCTCCCTGGGCTTCTAGCTAAAGGTTTCTGGGTGCTGGGGGTCACCTAAGGGGTTCCACTGGAGCGGGGCTGGCTGTAACTAACATTTAAAAGAAATGTCATTTCTGCTTACCTGTGTGTGTGCTTCCTCCTCCATGCTGTCGGCGACCATTTTGGGGTGGTCCATGCCGGGTTCGGCCTTTAGTAACTACCCGGCGGCCATCTTCCTGTGGTTTCGGCGCCATTTTCTTGTAGTCCGCACCCACTGGCCCCTATCAACTGATCGGCGGCCATGTTTGTCCACCCTGTATGTATATATTGCCGTTCGGCGGCCATCTTTTTGTGGGCTACGGTTGCTTGGCCTCTATCTTCGGCTCGGCGGCCATTTTCTTAGAGCCCACATTATCTTCCATACAGATGTTTTTGGCGGCCATTTTGCGAGAGTCTCCGGCCCCTAGGGTGTATTACACTGGCGCGAAAATTCACACAGGAAGTGCTGATAAAAGAAGCAGACTGACACAGCAGCAGTGGGACAGCATCACAGGCGCAGCACACGGCAGCATAGCAGTACCGGTCCAGGGTGGTGAGTCCTCTGGGTAACCCAGCATCTCTGCAGCGCAGGAGGGTGGCCTATTGATATCTTGCCTGGAGCCCTGTGGGTGTCAGCGTGTGGTCAGCATGGCATCTGAGCCAGATGTCTTCTCCCCTGAAACACCAGATTTAGCAGCTGGTGCCCCTGAGGTGTCTATGAATGCTATGTCGGCAAACCTAGAAGCGTTTGCTGCCAGGGTGGAAGCAGCACACGGGAATACAGGCAGGGCCAGCCCAAGACATTGTGCTGCCTGGGCCCAGGATCAAAATGCTGCCCCCCTCCTCCCTACCGCCCCCCCCCCAAAAAAAATAAAATAATAATAATCACGCCCACCAAAAGGCCCCCACATTTATTATTTTATATTATGACAATAAAAAACAAAATTACATTTATTAGGAAGTCAGATTTCCACGTAATAGTGGTGGTGGGGTTCAGACAGAGGCAGCGGCGGTTGTGGTGAGGGGGGAGGGGAGGTTAGACACAGGCAGGGGTGGTAGAGGAGATTAGACACAGGCAGGGGGGGTAGGGGAGGTTAGGCACAGGTAGGGGTGGTAGGGGGTTTAGACACAAGCAGGGGTGGTAGGGGAGGTTAGACACAGGCAGGGGTGGTAGGGAGTTTAGATACTGACAGGGGTGGTAGGGGGTTTAGACACAGGCAGGGGTGGTAGGGGAGGTTAGGCACAGGCAGGGGTGTTAAGGGGTTAGACACAGGCAGAGGTGGTAGGGGAGGTTAGACACAGGCAGAGGTGGTAGGGATGGTTAGACACAGGCAGGGGTGGTAGGGAGGTTAGACACAGGCAGGGGTGGTAGGGAGGTTAGACACAGGCAGGGGTGGTAGGGAGGTTAGACACAGGCAGGGGTGGTAGGGGGATTAGACACAGGCAGGGGTGGTAGAGAGGTTAGACACAGGCAGGGGTGGTAGGGGGGATTAGACACAGGCAGGGGTGGTAGGGGGATTAGACACAGGCAGGGGTGGTAGGGAGGTTAGACACAGGCAGGGGTGGTAGGGGGATTAGACACAGGCAGGGGTGGTAGGGGGGATTAGACACAGGCAGGGGTGGTAGGGAGGTTAGACACAGGCAGGGGTGGTAGGGGGATTAGACACAGGCAGGGGTGGTAGGGAGGTTAGACACAGGCAGGGGTGGTAGGGGGATTAGACACAGGCAGGGGTGGTAGGGAGGTTAGACACAGGCAGGGGTGGTAGGGGGGTTAGACACAGGCAGGGGTGGTAGGGGGATTAGACACAGGCAGGGGTGGTAGGGGGATTAGACACAGGCAGGGGTGGTAGGGGGGATTAGACACAGGCAGGGGTGGTAGGGGGGATTAGACACAGGCAGGGGTGGTAGGGGGATTAGACACAGGCAGGGGGGTTAGACACAGGCAGGGGTGGTAGGGGGGATTAGACACAGGCAGGGGTGGTAGGGGGGTTAGCCACAGGCAGGGGTGGTAGGGGGGATTAGACACAGGCAGAGGTGGTAGGGGGGTTAGACACAGGCAGGGGGGTTAGACACAGGCAGGGGTGGTAGGGGAGGTTAGAAACAGGCAGGGGTGGTGCCGAGATGGGATTAGTGACACTTACTTTCTCTCAGTGTCAGCCGCGCCTATAGCGATCCCTCTTCCATCATGGGGTCTCTGCTCAGCCGAAAGCTCTCACCCCCTTTACGCTGTTGTTCGTCAGCTGACTTTCTTGTCAGCAGCATGGGGGGGAGCCGTGGAGAGGATGGGCGGGCGGCCAGCTGTGCGGTTATGGCAGCGAATGGTCTGCCAATACTTCTAATAGCAGCGGCGCTGGGCCATCCACATAGTGGGATGAAGAGCGGAGCGGGTGGGCGTAGCGGAGACCGATTGGGCGGGATTACTGTATTTATGGGCGTCAATGTGCCGCCCCTCAGAACCTGCCGCCTGGGACAATGGTCCCATCGGGTCCCATGGTAGGGCCGGCCCTGAATACAGGGGGTAGTAAATGCAATCTTCCGGGGATAATTCTGATGCAGAACCAGCTACGGCTCATGGCCCAGATTCGGACGCATCAGAGACTGCAGACCGTGACCGATCGGACAGTGAGGGTGACTCCAAGTCCAGGTCAGTACGCGAGATGGCTTTGGTATCTGACCTTATTACTGAAGTGCGGGATACGCTAAAGTTGGAAAATACTGCAGAAGCAGCAGAAACTCCAGTCCCCTTTGGGTTTTGTAAACCTGCCCGCACTGCTAAGGTGTTCCCTTGTGTGTCTTATTTTGACAAACTCTTATACAAGGAATGGGAGAACCCACTGAGGGTCTTTACAGCCCCAAAGAGGTTTGCGGTACGGTACCCCTTTGAGGAGAGTTTTCTGAAGAAATGGACCTCTCCCCCTATAGTGGACCCTCCGGTGTCCAGACTTAATAGAGCCACCACTATTTCAGTAGAAGGGGCTCCTGTTTTCAAGGACCCTGTGGATAAGAAGGCTGAAGCACTCGCTTGCTACCTATACTCAGTGGTAGGCTCGGCATTGGCGGGGGCCCTAGTGTCTCAGACACTTACTGAATGGGCAAAATTGCTACTCCAGGGGTTAAAGGAGCGAGATGCTCCTCCTAATGAGATAACTTTGGCCGACCAGTTGGTCCAGGGCCTTAAGTTTGTCTGCGAGTCAGACATGGATACTATTCCCCTGCTGTCAAAAGCTTCGGTTTATGCAGTAGCAATACGCCGCCTGATCTGGCTAAAGGGCTGGTCTGCGGACCAGACTTCCAAGAAAGCCCTGTTGGATCTGCCTTTTAAGGGCGACAGACTTTTTGGGGCTTCTCTGGATGACATCATCAGGATGCCACAGGAGGTAAAAGCACTTTGCTTCCCCAAACTAGCAAGGGTAAGGGGCCATGCCAAGGGCCAGGGCCCTCCTTTACTGCACACAAGCGCACACAAGACCCCAGGCCGATAAAGCGCCTGCTCAAGGACAAAAGCGTCCTTGGTCCCGCAGACCCAACAAGCCTGCGGACAAATCTGCTTTCTGCATGAAGGTCCGCCCCCACCCAGCTCTCGGGTGGGGGGACGTCTTCGCAAATTCGCGACTCAGTGGACAGCTCTAGTCTCCGACAGGTGGGTTGCAAAGTAATCTCCTCAGGCTACAAGATAGAATTTCTCTCTTGTCCACCGGACAGATTCATCACCTCCAATCTCCAGCTACTACCGACCCGTCGGGAGGCCCTGTATGGGGCGGTCCAGGGTCTACTGGAACACGGGGTAGTTATTCCAGTTCCAGAACAGGAACGGGGTCAGGGTTTTTACTAAAATCTGTTTATTGTGCCGAAGAAGGAGGGGGTTCGTCCAATCTTGGATCTCAGAGCCCTCAATTGCTTTGTGAAAGTACAAAGTTTTCGGATGGAGTCGGTTCGATCTGTAGTAATGGCTCTCCATCCGGGGGACTTTCTGGCCTCCTTGGACATCAAGGACGCATACCTGCATGTCCCCATATACTCCAGACACCAGAGGTTTCTAAGATTTGCTATCGGGAAGAACCACTACCAGTTTGTGGCCCTCCCGTTTGGCCTTGCCTCAGCACCCAGGACGTTCACCAAGGTGCTCGCTCCGATTTTGGCACTTCTAAGACAGCGGGGTATCGCTATCATGGGCTACTTGGATGACCTTCTACTGAAGGCCCCTTCAAGCTCAGAATTAGAGGTAACCGTGTCTATTACCTGTCAGACTCTTCGAGACTGTGGTTGGATACTAAACACGCAAAAGTCAGTATTGGTGCCCACTCAACGCCTAGTGTACCTGGGGTTGATTCTGGATTCCTCAGAGGCAAAGGTATTCCTCCCTGTGGAGAAGTTGCAGACCCTCCGGGCTGCAGTACGGCAGTTGACTTCCAGGAATTGGTCGTCACTCCGTTTTTGCATGCGAGTGTTGGGCCTCATGGTAGTCTCCTTCGAGGCGGTCCCATATGCTCAATACCACACTCGAGTGTTACAGAAGGAAGTTCTGTCCGGATGGAACAGATGCCCTTCATCTCTGGATTATCAAATCCGAGTGAGCCACCTAGTCAGGAGATCCCTGGTATGGTGGCTGACAGCACCGGCTCTTATGGCCGGGAAGTCATTTCTTCCGGTTTACTGGATAGTGATCACGACGGACGCCAGCCTTACAGCTTGGGGGGGAGTCTGGGGTGTTCAGTCGGTGCAAGGTCGCTGGACCCCAGAGGAAGCCCTCCTGACGATCAATGTCCTGGAAATCCAGGCGATCAGGCTGTGCCTCTTCAGATGGTCTCAGAGGCTGCAAGGGCGTCCAGTCAGGATCCAGTCAGACAACGCCACAGCAGTGGCATATGTCAATCATCAAGGAGGAACAAGAAGCTCAGCTGCAGCATCAGAGGTCGTTCGCATCCTGAAGTGGGCAGAGAGGAGCATACCGGCACTGTCGGCCATGTACATTCCGGGTGTGGAAAACTGGCAGGCGGACTACCTGAGCCGCCAGATGCTGGACCAGGGAGAATGGTCCTTACACCCGGAGGTGTTCCAACTCCTCTGCCAAAGATGGGGCACACCAGAATCTTCTGGCTTCCCGACTCAATCGGAAGGTATTGAGGTTTGTGGCCCGGTCAAGAGACCCATGGGCAGACGCAACGGACGCGTTGGTGGCATCGTGGGGTCAGTATCGGCTAATCTATGCCTTCCCTGCCTTAAGGCTTCTTCCTCTTCTGCTCCGCAGAGTGAAGGCAGAGGGAATTCCAATGATCCTAATCACTCCAGATTGGCCTCAGCGCCCTTGGTACGCCGATCTAGTATGTCTGGTAGCAGACGTCCCCTGGCGCCTACCACTACGGAAGGACCTGCTATCGCAAGGTCCCATACTCCATCCTGCTTTACAGTCATTGGCTTTAACGGCATGGCTGTTGAGAACCAGGTACTGAGAGACCGGGGCCTGTCAGATTCAGTAATCTCTACAATGAGAAGTGCTCGAAAACCGTCCTCTAGGAAGGTTTATCACCGCACTTGGAAGGCCTACATCTCCATGTGTGAGGAAATGAAATTGCATCCGCGTACCTATTTGGTTTCCAGAATCCTGCTGTTTTTACAGCATGGGGTGGACCAAAGGCTTGCCCTAAGCATGATTAAGGGACAGATATCTGCCCTGGCTGTCTTTTTTCAGCGACCCCTGGTGGCTCACTCTCTCGTGAGTACTTTTGTGCAGGGGGTTCGACATGTGGCCCCTCCGGTCCGTCCCCCGCTACCTCCGTGGGACTTGAACCTGGTCCTCTCGGTGCTTCAGAAGGCACCGTTTGAGAATATTAGAGATATTCCCCTGTTGACACTTTCTCAGAAAGTGGTCTTTTTGGTGGCTATTACGTCAGTTAGACGAGTCTCTGAGCTGGCAGCCTTGTCCTGCAAGGCTCCCTATTTGGTTTTCCACAAGGATAAGGTGGTGCTGCGGCCGCAGCCTTCCTTTCTTCCGAAGGTCGTTTCGGCTTTTCATCTCAACAAAGACATTGTACTTCCATCCTTGTGTCCTCATCCGTCGAATTCTAAGGAGTCGGCGTTGCATTCCTTTGACGTTGTCCGAGCTTTGAGAGTATGCCTATCTGCTACTTCCCTGTTCCGGAAGTCAGACTCACTGTTTGTTTCGGTGGCTGGTCCCAAGAAGGGCCAAGCAGTCTCGTCGGCCACCATCTCTAGGTGGATCCGACAGATAGTAATCCAGGCTTACGCCTTAAAGGGTCAAGCGCCCCCCTTTCCTGTCACGGCGCATTCGACCAGGGCAATAGGTGCCTCTTGGGCTTTCCGACATCAAGCGTCTGTTTCCCAATTATGTAAAGCGGCGACTTGGTCGTCCGCTCACACTTTCACAAAATTCTACAAAGTTGATGTAGGTGCATCTTCAGATGCCTCTTTCGGCCGCAAGGTTTTGCAAGTGGCTGTTTAGAGTTGCAACTCCTCCGTTGGAGGAGTGCTGTTTTGTGTTTGGGGTGAAGTTTATTTTTATGCTGTTACCACCCCTCGTTTTTTCTCTGACACTGCTTTGGGACGTCCCACTTTGTCAATAGAGAAGCTGTGTCGGTCCATGGACGAAAGAGTAAATAGGATTTTTTACTCACCGTAAAATCCTTTTCTCTGAGTCCATGGACCGACACAGCACCCACCCCTCCTTTTAAGTTTGTACTGCTTTTTGACTAACTGATCTGCGAGATGCAGACTGAGGGGATATACCCAGAGGGTCCGCCCCCTGGGCGGTACTGTAGAAGGTGTGATGCAATACTTTTTACAAGTTTTCTGCCTAGTCACTCCTAATTAACGGATAATACCCACTTTGTCAATAGAGAAGCTGTGTCGGTCCATGGACTCAGAGAAAAGGATTTTACGGTGAGTAAAAAATCCTATTTTTTTTCACCTCGTAAAAGCATACACACTATCGTTTTTCACGTCGTTAAAAAAAACGACATGAAAAACTACGTGAAAAAAATAGAGCATGTTCGAAATTTTTAATGGCCATTTTTCACGCCGTTAAAAATGCTCTGGAGCATACACACGATCGGTTTTAATGGCCATTTTTAAAAATGGCATTTTTAACGGCATGAAAAACGATCGTGTGTACGCGGCATAATAGGTCTTAAAGTCTTTTAAAAGGCTACTTTCAAAGTCTCTTCCTTGATCCGAATGGATATGCTTGGGTAAACCATAGTGAACGAAGAACTTCTCTACCAAGACCTTGGCCACTGTAGATGGGTCCCTGACTCTGAAGATGGCCCATTGGGGCGGCTCGGGAAGGCAAGGTCTTCCTTTGGATACATCGAATACAGGAGTGGCAGTAACCCTCGACTTCAGCCCGCATGCAGGGCCAGTAGAATCGTTCCCTCGCCAAATGGAAAGTTCTCTCAGGCTAGATGGCCATGGTTATCGTGGAGGGCCGTCAAAACTGTCTCTCTGTGTTTTCTGGGTAAAAACAGCTGCCATTTTTCCTCAAGACCATCAAGTTACCGGAGGGTCTTTCAACTGGTCCCTTCTCAGGTCCTTCTTTGACAGCTTTGGCAGGCCTTCATCCCCCACTTGGGTCACATTGCAGTAACATTTGGGTACTCCAGCAGCAGAAACGCCAATCTCTTCGGCCCTGGATCCTCCTCCAGCCTGACGTTCAGCTCCCTGGTATAAGGCTTGCACCCCTTCTGGTGTCAGCTGAGTCCACTCTCCTGAGGAGTCACTGGGGCCATGAGACCTTCTTGAGAGGGCATCCGCATCCCTGTTCCCAACTCCCGGTCGATATTTCAAACTAAAGGTGAAAGCCGAGAGGGCGGCCAACCACCTATGGCCTGTGGCATCAAGTTTGGCTTTAGTGAGGAGGTAGGTGAGTGGATTGTTGTCAGTCTTGACCACGAACTCTGCTTCGTAGAGGTAGTCTCTCAATTTATCCACTACAGCCCACTTCTAAGGCCAGGAACTCGAGCTTATGCGTGGGGTAGTTCCTTTCAGCGGGGACCAAACTCTGACTCACATAGGCAACAGGCCGTAGGTGACTGTCATGTTCTTGATATAGCACCCCGCCCAGCCCATCTCGACTGGCATCGACGTGTAATTCATAGGGCTTGGTGATGTCGGCATAGGCCAAGACTGGTGCAGTGGTTAGGCTCCTTTTCAGCTGACTGAATGCCTCCTCACACTTGGAAGTCCACTGATCCTGGATGGACTCGTTAGGTTTTCTAGGCCCTATTGTGGGCTTCACAGGTTTGACTGGTTCTGGGACAACTTCCTCCCCTTCACTCCTCAGTAGTTCATTGAGCGGGCGGGCTATCTTGGCAAACCCTTCTACAAATCTTTGGTATTAGGAGCAGAATCCCAAAAATGACCGAAGCTCGGTCACATTAGTGGGTCTCGGCAAAGAGGTGATGGCATCCAGCTTTTCAGGGCCTGTGGCTATCCCCTCGGTAGACACGATGTGGCCAAGGTGGTGGACCAGGGGCTGATAGAACTGGCACTTCTCAATGGAGAGCTTCAGGCTTTCTTCATGAAGTCTCTTAAGGACCTTCTCCAACCGCTCTTCATGCTCTTCCAGAGTCCTGCTGAACACTATGATGTCGTCCAAGTACACCAGCACTTCGATCAGGTTCATGTCGCCCACTGTTTTCTCCATCAACCTTTGGAAGGTGGCCGGGGCTCCTGACAACCCTTGAGGAATGCGATCAAACTCAAAGAACCCCACCGGGGTAATATAGGCAGTTTTCTCTTTATCCCCAGGATGCATGGGGATCTGATAATACTCACTCTTCAGGTTCATCACACTGAATCACTTAGCCCCTGACAGGCTCTGCAAGGGCGTCTTCTATCCAGGGGGTAGTGTACTGGTCAGGAATGGTCCTTCTGTTCAGTGTTCGGTAGTCAATGCACAGCCTTAGTGACCCATTTTTTTTTCGCACCACCACTATTGGAGAAGCGTAGGGGCTCCTGGATTCCCTGATGATCCCCGCTCTTTTGAATTCTGCCAGTTGTTCACGTAGATCCTCCAAGTCCCCCGGAGGAACCCGTCAGACCCTTTCTCTGAACGGTTTGTCTTCCTGCAGACGGATCTTGTGGATGGCACTCTTTGCACACCCTACATCGAATTCGTTCTTGGAGAATGCAGTCTGCCATCGGGCGAGCTGGGCCTTAACCCTTTCTCTCCATTCTGGTGGGAGGGTGGTGTCTTCTGGGTAGAACTTCTCTACTGGGACCTCACCCTTTTCCTCCTTCTTCAAGTCAGATGGCGCGACTGGAGTGGCTGTGTTCACTTGGCCCAACAGCATTCTGGCCAGTACCTTCACAGGTGAGGTGGTCGTGTTGCGAACACTTACTGAGACTTTTCCATGATTCCTCTGCAGGGCTTTCATTGGAACTACTTCAGGGATTATTTCTATCCCCTTTCCTTCCTTCCGTTGGTCCGTTTCAAGGACAATAAAGGGGCCTGGTTGCTTCCAAGTAAGCTTGATAGATGCTCTTAGACAAGTCACCTCCCCTGGCTGTAGTACTTTCTCTCCTCTATCCAAACGCCAGATCTTGCCTACTCCTTCTCCTGGAGCCTTCTGTTCTAGTACTAGGCGCTGATACGCCTGTTTTAGCATGGGGTGCACTCCTGTAGTTGAAGTATTCCGCTCCTGGGCCAAAGGTGTTAATAGTCTCCTGACTAGGTCAGTGTTGGTCCCTATAATGAGGGAACTTTTACTAGCCCCTGGCGGGCGAGGGCAGACCACTGCCAAGGTGTCAAAAGTCTCTGTTTCTCCTGCCACTGAGGGATCAAAGGTTAGTTTGATTGGTAAATAACCATCATAGGGAAAGTTTTGAGTTCCAATGCCCCATATCTCCAGTTCTTCCAACTTCTGCAAAGGCAAGTGTTTAAGGTGCTTGTCATAGAAGTCTCTGTACATGAGAGTCACTTGAGCCCCTGTATCCAGTAGGGCCCTGGTTACATAGTTACATAGTTACATAGTTAGTCAGGTTGAAAAAAGACACAAGTCCATCCAGTTCAACCGTAAAAAATAAAAATAAAAAAATCTATGGTGTAAATCTATTTAACTTGAATTGAGACTACTGGGTAGTGTTGCCAACCGTCCGTATTTTTTACGGACAGTCCGTAAAAACGGGCACTCCCCCCGTCCGTAAATGTCCATAGTTGCGGGAATGTGCCAGTAAAAATAGCAGAGTTCGGTTCGGCTTGGAGCTCCGAATGCGCAGTTCTGGAGCTTGCCGAGCATATGCTCTATTCGGCCGGTGGGGGGCGGATTTCACAGAGGCTGTGCCGCACAGCGCCGGCGAGTGATGTATCAGGACATCCCGCCAGGCACGCGCGCGCCAGAATTTTAAATCTGTAACTAACCAGGAGGTCGGAGAAGCACAGCACTGGAGCAGGAGTCAGGACTCAGAGGCTGAGCAGCACGTGGCGGCGGCGGAATGGAGGAGCCTGCTGCATCCAGGCAATACAAAGTTCACAGGGGAGTCGGGGACGGACAGAGTGACAGACAGCCCAGCTGACAGTGACATCAGGTGATGGTGGCAGAGGGGGAGCCGATGGAGGCAGGGGTGATGGTGGCACCGCAGAGGGGGACGATGGAGGCAGGGGGAGATTGGAGGCAGGGGGTGTTAGTGGCAGGGGGTGATTGGAGGCAGGGGGTGTTGGTGGCACCGCAGAGGGGGATGGTGGCACCTCAGAGGGTGGGGGATGGAGACGGGTTGTTGGTGGCAACGCAGAGGGGGATGGAGGCAGGGGACGATGGAGGCAGGGGGTGATTGGAGGCAGGGGGAGATTGGAGGCAGGGGGGATTGTGGCACCGCAGAGGGGGGTGAAGGTAGGGGGTGTTGGTGGCAGAGGGGGATGGAGACAGGGGGTGATGTGACTAAATAATTTGCCCTTATTTTATCGAAAATAACAAAAATATGGTTTTTTACCTTAATATCTACCTTAAATCACATTGCTATTTGCCTAGTGTACTTGTTTGTAGCCTAAATACTAAAATTTGCACCTAAAAATGTAATTTAGTAACTTTTGTGAAAGGCCAGTAAAAACGTGGCTGTGCCAGTAAATTTCGGGTGTGGTGCCAGTAAATTTCAATCTGGTAGGTTGGCAACACTGCTACTGGGGAGGGCCCCACTAACTTGACAGGAAACTTTCGGAAAGGGGCCTGCTTGCCCGGTTCTGTGGCTTGTACCCTTACTTTTCTCTTTCTGAAACTTTGACTGGATTTCGACCCCTGTTGGGTCTGGTGTGCACTGACTCTCCGTCACTGGGCAGGTGGGTTTAAGGAGTGGGGGACATTAGCTCGCTCAGAGGCAACAACTGGAGTCCTAAGTGAGGGCCGGAACTCCCGATGTTGTCTCCTCGCGTCGTTAGATTTCATGCAGTTAGCTGAAACTGGTTGGCACCCGGTTTACTCCTTCACCGGGGCCCTCTGGAGTTTTCCGCCGGCTTGCGGTACTGTGCTGCAGCTTTCTCCGTGCTTGGACATACTTCCCAATAATGTCCGACTCCTCCACAGTTGAAACAGATCATCAGTTTCCTTGGTTTCTGCACTTGGGCAACATTAGAGCTGAGAGACTTCATGGGCTCCTCCGGAGTGTTTCCACTGGGCAGAACAGTTGGCTGGTTGGTCAGTATGGACATTATCTCTATTAGTTGGGACACTTGAGTCTTTAGAAGCTCAACCTGAGGGTCACCATCATCAGCATTTATCACTCGGACTCCGGCAGCGGATTCAGGTCTCTGACTCTTCTTCTTGCTGTCTGTTTTGCTTGCATCTATCTATTAAGGTTACTCTGTGGTATAACAAGGAAGCTGAGACTTCTGCAGTGTGTAAATGTGCTTTTACTATACAAGATGCTGTACATACAAAACTATTACAATATTAGGAATATACTACAAGACTGACAGATTTCTATAACAAGCAAAATGCCTAGAAAATAGAACAGCCTATGGTCTATAACTACAAATACATTTAAAGGTTACTTAACTTGGATTACGCTTTGTTCATGATCTCCATTGGCAATGATTCTTCTTGGAGATCAGGTCCTGTTCTTCTTCATGATGAGTGGCTTCTCCTCTCTTACAGCAACATGGTGTGTGTGTGTCCTAGCTTATGCCCTGTTTTTATGTGTGCTGTTTACCATTGTTACCAAACAGAAAACATAGCTGTAGCTGTATTTCAACAATAGCATTGAATACAACAATGCTATCTACCTATTGTCTACTCAAAACGAACCTGTAATCTAAACTGTGATTTCTTTCAGTTTGAGAGCTGAAAGAAATCTCAAACAGGTAATGTACTAAAATACAACAATGGTATCTAATCCCATTGTCATTTGTTTGAGAAATCTACTTAAACCAAATGCTGACAGGTAATCTGACCAACTCACTATTACAAAATTGTCCCATGTATTTTTCTCTCTCAGGCCACACACAGAAAATCTCTTCATTACTAAAAACTCGATATACACATGAATTTTCCTTAAATGCAACCCCTCCCATATTTCTGTCACTGGGAAGGTGTTTCAGTCTTTGGATAAAAGTTCATTAGAAAGTCCATTCTAAAGTTCTTTAGAAACAAGTCCAGGCTTGGAATACATCAAAAGGCCTTGTTCTCCACAGCTTTTGCGATCTTCCGTCATTCTTTCCATCATGTAGCCACTTTTCTCTGGTCTTCCTATGGATCAAATCGGAGACAGCCTGTGGAGTGGAAAACAAAGCGGATTATCTGTTCCTTCTAATAATACATAAACAGTAGATCCTGGCCCTTCAGCTACAATCTCTCCTCTAAATGGCTTCTTGCCTGGATATCTGACCAATACTTTGCCACCTGCCTGTATGCACCTCTGACCCTCCCAAAGAACATCAATAGGGAGGAGAGGAAATATACTGATATTTCCCAGAAAATCACTGCTGTTTATTTTGGAAGGTTTGATGTTATGTAGCCTCACTTTCCACTCTTGCTGAGAAGTATCCACTAACCAGTCAGAGTCCCAGCCACTGTCTTGAAGCTCATCTGCCAATGCAAATATAACTTCAAACCTTCCTGCCAGATTCCCTCTCATTCCTAGATAAGCTTCAGCTTCAGATACGTCACTCTTGGTTTCTATGTCATGGGAAGCAGTAACATGGTATCTGTTAAACCCTGTTCTTTCAGGAACCTTACATAAATACTGAACTCTGCACTCCAGCTGTGGAATCTGTGCCTCAGCCCCTACCATCCTCTCATATGGTGTGCTTTTGGCTATTGGCCTAGAATTTAACAACATGACTGCCTGTGTGAGGACCCAATCCCACCCCCTTAGTGTATGTGTGGGTGTAATTTTTGCGTATCTGGTCCTTCAATAGCCCGTTGTATCTTTCAATCAAACCAGCTGCCTGTGGATGGTATGGGATGTGGCACAACCAGTACACTCCAGAATCTTTGGCCCACTGCTGTACTGTTAATCCGGTGAAGTGTGAGCCATTATCACTTTGGACTTGTTTGGGACAACCATAAGCAACGACAAGTTTCTGAAGCAGTTGAAGCGTTGCGGCTTGATCTGCACGTTTGCAAGGATGAACAAGCATAAGTCCTGAATAGGTGTCCACTGCAGTGCAACAATATCTCAGTCCATTGTTTCCCCGGGGCAGGGGACCGATGAAGTCAATCTGCCAGATCTCTGCAGGCCTCTCACCCCTCTTAATCGACCCAGTGGAGTACTTTTGCAATGGCCATTGTCACACTTCTCCACACACTGTACAGTTCCCTATTACAGTCTTTATCATGTCCATGGATATAGGCAATCCTCTCTGCTGTGCCCATTCATATGTTGCTTTCTGCCCCAAATGTCCAGATTGCTTGTGGGCCCAGTTGGCCAAGTTCATCAAAACAGGATCAATTGGCACAACTGCCTTCACTTTTGCAATTTCATCTGCAACTCTGTTATAGTTCTCAAAGTCTGGTACTAGGGGCACATGTGCATCAACATGCCCCACTTTTATGGTGCGGGAGTGAGCTTCCTTCCAGATGTAGTCCCAGACTTCCTTGCCTCCCCACACCACCTTTCCATGAATCATCCATTCATTGGACTTCCACTGGGGCATCCAAGTTGTCAGTCCTTTAAAAACCGCCCAGCTGTCAGTGTAGATAGTGACATGGGAAGAAGGATCCTCCTGAAGAGTCATCACTACAGCTTTCAACTCTGCATACTGACTGGACCCTCCGATTCCGGACTCCTGCAGGACTGTGTCTGTACTTGGGTTGTAGGCTGCTGCTGTCCATTTACGCCCAGACGAGGTGATTATGGCTGAACCATCAGTGAACCATGCGGACTCCTTCATGTCTTCTGACAGAGACTCAAAGGATGGAGCCTCTTGAATGGGGGATGACTGCAGCACAGGAATTTCTTCTTCTGGCCGGGTGCTGGTAAAAGTAACAAGCCCTGCCAACTGTTTTGAAATGTCTCTAACATCCCCAGCTGCAATACCCCCTCTTTCTTGAAGGTACCACTTCCATTTCATCAGTGTCTGGTTCTGGGCTACAGCTGCCCTAGTGGTCAGTCCATTATCTCTCACCCATCCTGCTATTGGCAATGCAGTATGGATGGTGACTGTGTCCTTTCCTGTAATGGTCTCTACATGTTGAAGTGCTGTGTAGGCCCCAAACAGGTACTTCTCTAGGGGCGTGTATTTCGTCTGTGCCCCTGTCAGTTGTTTGGACCAAAATCCAATAGGTATTGCTCTCAGTCCTTTCTTTTCATTTGGCTGCCACAGACTCCAAGATATGGTACCATTCTGCTCCACTACATCCAGCTGAAATGGTACTCCTTGTCTCACGGGTCCCAATCCCTGATGCTGCAAAATAGCTTCTTTAGCAGCCAGGAATGCAGTCCACTGCTCTGAACCCCATGAGAACTGTCTTTTTTCTGGTAACATTGTATATAGGCCTCAGAATCAGTCCAAGATGTGGAATGAACGATCTCCAGAATCCCACAACTCCAATGAACTTCTGTGCCTCCTTTTTGGTAGTAGGGGGCAACAGCGCCTGGATAGTTTGCACAACTGTCTCTGGAATCTTCCTCTGTGGCCCAGTCCACATCATTCCTAGGAATTTCACCTCTGTGGCAGGTCCTTGGACTTTGTCTCTGTTGATAGCCCACCCTCTGTTCTCCAAGTGTTGTATCAGCAGGTGCAGTGCTTCAGTTACATCTTCTTTTGTCCCAGAGATCATGATGTCATCAATGTAGTGAAACACAGCGACTTTCAAATTCAGGGTACTTAAATCTCGGGCAATCAGTCCATGACAAATCGTTGGAGAATGAAGATAGCCTTGCGGAAGGGCAGTGAAAGTGTACTGGCGGCCGTCCCACACCAGAGCAAACTGGTCTTGACAATCTGGGTCTATCAAAATTGAAAAGAAAGCATTAGCCAGGTCTATCACAGCATGATATTCTCCTGCATCTTTAGCAATTTTCTCAACAATTGAGATCATATCTGGTACAGCTGACTTCAATGGAGGTGCCACTTTGTTTAGACCTCTGTAATCCACAGTCATTCTATATGTCCCATCAGGTTTCTTTACTGGGAACACCGGAGACGAGAAAGGACTTACAGCAGGTCTAAGGATCCCTACTCTCAACAGTTCTTGAATAGTCTCCCCAATTTCTTTGTGGCCTCCAGGAAGTCTGTACTGCTTGAGACAGACTGGCTTCTCTGGTGGAGGAATGTAGACAGGGGTCCATTTCGCATGACCTCTGACCACAGCCTTCACCGCCCTTACCAGATACGCTTTATCAGGATACCCAAATGTGAATGTACCTCTTTCAGTCTGAATTGACTGACCTTGAAGTACATCCATCCCAAGAATATTTTCGGGTAACTCTGATACCAAAACATTTGTCATAAATCCTGATCCCTTGCCAATAGCCAATTTCACCCGTATCCTAACTGTTGGTGTAGTTTGCCCTCCCAAGCCTTCTACATAAATCAATTCTCCTTTGTGATGGGAAGGATTTCCTTGCAAAAGTGTAACTTCGGCTCCACTATCAACTAAAGCCATTACATGTGTAGGAGAAGATGACTTCCCCCACCATACAGTGACAGGTGCATATGGGCGTCGGTCTCCTGCTGTCACTGCCCTTGCTGCTATTACAGGAGACTCACCTTCCCTTCATAAAGGATATTGAACCTCCCAATCCCCTTTTCTGATTCTCTCTAACTCCTCCCCAGGATAAAGGGATTTGGGTTTGGGTTCATGTTCATATTTGGGAATTGGTTTGGGGCTAACAGGAGGGGTCTGTTCTGTTTCCTCTAAGTCTAGGCTGATGTTATCTTCACTAGGAGTAGTGTTTCTAACCCTGACAGTTTTACCTACTAAATGTTTCCACCTCTTCAGCATTTCTGCAGTAGGAATGCCATCTATCTCATCTCTAGGTACTCCTGCCTTTAATAGATCCACCCACATTTCTTTCCTAGAAACAACTAGCCTGGTTTTCTCTTCACCTTCTGTCTTCTCTACCCCATTCCGTTTCTTCTCTGTTCTTTTCTGCTTGTATTCTTCCTGTCTGGCCTTGACCTTATCTACTGCCCTGACAGGTTTTGTTTTAGTCTCCTCTATCTCCCCCAACTGGCTTAAAAGGGTTGTGGCTTCATGAATCTTGCTGTTTAATCCCAGGCCTCCCAACAAAGACAATAATGGAGCCCTGAGATTAAATGGCGCAGACTTCATCAGCTTAGAGCGCAGAGTAGACGTAAAGGGTTCCATATCTGGACCTATCCATTCTGGAAATGTATTTAATCCGGTTATACAGCCCATCTCACGTAACCTGGAAATACCCTCTCCTATTGATCTCCAGGAGTAGGTATTTTCCAGGTCAGTAGGACTAGCGTATACTCGGACTATTCCATCTCTCACAAGGTCTAACAGTGAAAAAGTCACGCTAAACTCTTGGGCTTTTCGCATTGCCTGACGCAATTGTGGATCATGAGTTAACACTCCCATAGCCACTGCTTCCTTACCTGACAAAACAACACTGTCCGCCCCTTCATCCCATAAGCGTAGGAGCCAACCCAATAGGGGCTCCCCAGACCTTTGTTTGTATTGTTTTGCCAGCTCATGGAGTTCAGTTTGTGAAAACTCCCGTACTTCTTCAAATTCAACATCTCTGGGGTTGCGATAATGCACTTCCCCATCTGCCATATCCTCTCTATCATGTTGCCGTTTCCTATGCTTAGTAATGAGAGGTCTGGCATACTTTTTCTTTCCCACTAGCAGATCATCCTCTGAAATATCAAACTCTATCTCCTCATCCTCACTATCATTTGAGGAGAACACATCCTCACAATCCCAATTTTGGGATGTGACAATGGCACGTACCCTGGCTTTACTAACAGGTTTACGCCCCTTCCTTTTCCTTAAGGCATTAATTGATTTGGTCATGAGGGCTGCACACCGCTCTTGCAAATCATCAGCCCGACTAGCGGTTGAACATACACACTCTGAAGCAACTGCTAGCTGGTCTTTTAATACCTTAACTTCTGCCTCTGCCTTCTCCCTTCTATGTGATTCAGTATAGAGAGCATGGAGGAAGTACCAACCCACTGTGGACACTGTCCTCTTCTCTTTCTTACTTAAATCCAACCCCTTAAGGCTAAAATCTACAAAATGATCTGAGACTTTATCACCCCAAGTCAGCTTCAAGGGAGAAGCATACTTCACAAATGCATTAGCAAGAGGCTCCCACTCATTATTTCTGGCCCAGATAGGTAAGCTGCACACTTTCTTCTGGTCACCAGAACCCTCTGCAGCCTTGCTTTTCCTAAACAGCTTATGCAGCATTTTACCTAGCACAAGCTACACAACACACTACAGAAAAACAAGTCTGCTTCAATTGAATTATAGCACAAATCCCGGACGAGCCCCCAAATGTTTTGCTTGCATCTATCTATTAAGGTTACTCTGTGGTATAACAAGGAAGCTGAGACTTCTGCAGTGTGTAAATGTGCTTTTACTATACAAGATGCTGTACATACAAAACTATTACAATATTAGGAATATACTACAAGACTGACAGATTTCTATAACAAGCAAAATGCCTAGAAAATAGAACAGCCTATGGTCTATAACTACAAATACATTTAAAGGTTACTTAACTTGGATTACGCTTTGTTCATGATCTCCATTGGCAATGATTCTTCTTGGAGATCAGGTCCTGTTCTTCTTCATGATGAGTGGCTTCTCCTCTCTTACAGCAAAATGGTGTGTGTGTGTGATAGCTTATGCCCTGTTTTTATGTGTGCTGTTTACCATTGTTACCAAACAGAAAACATAGCTGTAGCTGTATTTCAACAATAGCATTGAATACAACAATGCTATCTACCTATTGTCTACTCAAAACGAACCTGTAATCTAAACTGTGATTTCTTTCAGTTTGAGAGCTGAAAGAAATCTCAAACAGGTAATGTACTAAAATACAACAATGGTATCTAATCCCATTGTCATTTGTTTGAGAAATCTACTTAAACCAAATGCTGACAGGTAATCTGACCAACTCACTATTACAAAATTGTCCCATGTATCCTATGTCTGATTAATATAATAAAAATCATATTTTTTAACAAACGCTATACACTGTCCAACATGACTTCTTCCTCCCTGACAATCCGGATCAAGTCTGGATATTTCAAGATACCATCATCTTGCCGGGTTCTCAACAGGAGGGTAATGGCATATACAGGTAAAGATTGGGCCCCCTTCAAAACCTGCTTTGCTCTGATCTCGTCCACCTCCCGAAAGTCTAACACCTTTTTCAACAGGATCTGGTGTATGATCTTGTCCAGGCGCCTCATGTACTCTGACAACTTCTCTCCTTCTTTCTGATAGAAGTGTTCCATTTGGTAGATGAGGTCGGTGTCTTTCTCAGTGCGACCTAATACATCCTGTAAGATGCTCAGGTAGTCTTGGGCAGTACAGTCTTTCTTACTGAGCTTCAGGTTGCGAATGGCTTCCAGGGCAGGTCCCTTCAGACTCTCCGTGATCCTCTGTTTCTTATGTGGCTCTGGTATGTCCCATTCATCCAAAGCTTGGGTAGCCTGGTCCAGCCACTCTTCAAAACTGTCTTCTGCTGAAGGTACCGGTTGCCTTCCAGAGAAGACCCTGAGCTTCCTGTAGCCAGCAGCCAAGTATGCGTGGGGATCCTTTTGGCACTTTTTAACAAATTCCCCAAGGACAGCACAGAGTTCGGGCCCAATGGTTGCCAGAGGTGACTTGGCAGGAACTTCTGGTTTGCTAGAGTCAGCTTGACTGGATGAGGCAGGGCCTTCTCTGGGTGCCTCAGGGTGCCACATTAAGTTCTCCCTTGTTGGCCAATTTCACACTTGCGCCCTTGAAGTGTTCAGGGATTTCCTGTTTCCACTCAATCAATGCATAAGTATGATGTGTCCCTGTGTCTGTTTTTACAGCAATCACCCATGCTTTCTTGTCTGGGGACAGTGTCTTCATGGCTTGACTTAGCTGTTCTTCACCCCAAGCCTCTCCTGGAATTTCAAGCACCACGCTGTTGTCTGAGCGGGTGTTTTCTTCCTTGCACCATGCTATAGCAGCAACAGAATCAATTTTAATGCCGGTAGAGGTTCTGTCTAGGGGGGGGATTTAGATTGCAGAGTCACAGGAATCGCGGATGAGCCCCCACGTGTAGCACACCGCCGTAGGAGCTGCTGGTTTAAGTTTGGGCCTGTACTCTGCCTATCAAACCCTGTAATTTGTCTCGATTCCCCCCTTGGCACAACTGGACAACAATGTGATTGTGGGCCCCTAAAAGGCTATAGAGGGCCACAATGATACCACACAACAATAAATGTAGTTAAATATTGTTACCTTAGGGTGGTTCACCTGCCACACGGCTGTAAAAGACAGAGTGCCACACAAGATGCAGTTCAACCAAAAGGTAATATGTTTACGTGGTAGAGGAATTAGAATAGAGATTACACATGTAACATTTGACCCAAACAGATCCCCGTGAGAGTCTACTGACATACATATACATAACAGTTTCAGGATTTCACTATATAAAAAGGGGCCCAGCTTACGCAACTTAGGATCAGACCTGAGGAAGTGCACGGTGGAGGAATCTCCCAATGCAATGATAACCGCAGTGGGGTACTTCTCCACCAAGTCCCACCCAGCTCACTGAAATAGCAAAATGACAATAAAATAAATGCAAACGGTTATCTTACACATATGAGTTCAATTAACTATCTGGCTCCCCCTTGTGGGCAGCTCAACTGGTGCGTGTCCCGTTGTATCAATTTAAGCAATCAACTGAACTGATGATTATTCCTAAAAGTTTCCAGTAATCCTTGGCTAGCTTTTGTTGGTGCACTTAAGTATTTGTAATCCAACAACAAGGTGAAGAAAGAACGAACGCTTAACATATACAGTATAAGGGCAAGTGAAACGCTGATCCTCCCAAAGCGCTATATCACTCCCGGGTGATAAAACAATTCTGAAAGCGTATACACTAAAATTAAAAAGCAGTTTTTAAACAGGGTCATGCTATGTGCAGTGTGCTTCCTTTTAATTTTATGATCCATGCAGGAAGAGGTGTAGCGGTTTGAGTGGCTGAATACCTGCAATCTCATAGTTCCTGTGTTGTTGGATGTATGCACTGGAAACCATCCATGTGGGTCCTGTTAGCTGTCCATAAGATCCTGGGAAAGACATCTGAGCGGGTCTGGAGCAGGAAGGAGTGTGGTATAACAGCAAGAACTTTTTGACCTCCTTGTGATATACAGGTTATATTTCAGGATAAGAAGTTTGGCTATCTTTTCTGGTGGTGGTGGTGGTGGTGGCTGGATTGGTTTGCTCGCATCCTGGCACAAGAGCATTTTCACACACTTTTGTGGACTTTTTATTACTCTATTATTTTTAATATAAAAAGGACTTTTTTGGGACTTTATTTCATAAATTGCATGTGGTGTATTGTAGATTTAAAGGTGGTTTTAGTACATTATGACAGGCATGTCAACTATAGGCCCTTTACCAAAGCCAAATGAAACCACACCGTGCATGCCGTTTACAAATTTTTAAACATAGTATCACCTAAACCCTAAGACCCCATACACACTATTAGATTTTCTGCAGATTTTTGTCTTCAGATTTAACAAAAACATATATTATGAGGTCAAACCTTAATGCCCTGTACACACGATCGGAATTTCCGATGAAAAAAGTCAGATGGACTTGTTTCATCGGAAATTCCGATCGTGTGTGGACTCCATCTGACTTTTTTCCATCTGTGTAAAAAAATAGAACATGCTTTAAATTTTTCCGATGGGAAAAAAAAACGATAGGAAATTCCGATCGTCTGTGTGGAACTCCATCGGAGAAAAATCCACACATGCTCAGATTAAATTAGGAGACGGGAGCGCTTGTTCTGGTAAAACTAGCGTTCGAAATAGAGATAGCACATTCATCATGCTGCAAATTATTGCATCGTTAAATGTAGTGCATTATTTTCTTCTTTCTAATGCTAGAACAATTTTTATTTTTCAGATATTCACACCGAGTTCTGACAAACGTATTTCTTTGTTTCTTGTGATCTCATGAATCTTCTTATTTTATTTTAAAGCCAGGTCTCCAAAATATCTTAATATTTATTTTAAGCGCGAATCGGCTAACACCAAACGTTTACTAACACGCGGTAACACGAAATCAGCAAAAGCAGCCCAAAGGGTGGCGCCGTTGGATTTGAACTTCCCCTTTATAGTGACGTCGTACGTGTTGTACGTCACCGCGTTTTGGACGGTCGGAATTTGGTCTGATGGTGTGTATGCAAGACAGCTTTGAACGGAATTCCGACAAAAAATTCCATCAGATTTAAGCCCATCGGAATTACGATCGTGTGTACAGGGCATAAGAGTTTCAATTTGTATGCAATCAGGCAGGTCCTTGCACTACATCCAGAAAAATGTGTATATCCAGGGCGCTCCAAGCATTTGAATCCTGACAGATAAGGTCTGTGTTGGAGAGGGTAGCAAATCTTCACACACTTTAGGCAGCACTCAGGGAGACAAGCAATCTCTAATGGAAACAGAAAAACAAACAAGGCGCCTCTAAGTGCAGAAGTATAAAACTTTTAATATCCCCTAAAAGGGTTAAAAACACTTACAAGATAGTGGATGAAACAGGCATGTAGTAGGTAAGTCCATGACACACTTCCTGTCCACTTCCTGTTCGTGTTCCATGCTGGTTTCTGTCTCGCTTCCTCTGACATCATCCCCAGGCTCCAGCGTTACTGTGTCCTCTGAACATTCACAGCACAATCAGCTGTTATCGTGGACTTTCCTGGAAGCTTTAACATCAGAGACTGGGACTGCCCTGCCACTGGAACATCTCCTGGACGCACTTACCTACTACATGCCTGTTTCATCCACTATCTTGTAAGTGTTTTTAACCCTTTTAGGGGATATTAAAAGTTTTATACTTCTGCACTTAGAGGCGCCTTGTTTGTTTTTCTGTTTCCTTGCACTACATGGTTCTGGTAAATCTCAAGACAAAAATCTGCAGAAAATCTAAGTGTGTATGGAGTCTTAGGCTGCAATAACACCTGGGCATTCTGAAAACATGGGCAGAATCACGCATTTCTAGCTGTGTTTTAATGTGGCAAAATGCACGGCACACTTGCAGTGCCATACACGCGGTGTGTTTTTGCCATGTTTGTTAAACAAAAAACTAAAATGTGCGTTGCATGGCTCACTTCTTTGGCATGTTTTTTTTGTGCAACAGGCAGTCCATTCAAGTAAGTGGCCGGTCGTGCGAATGCACATTTTGCAAAATGTGATGTGCCGCTACACTCCAATGTGAACGCAGCGTAATGTAAATATATCTAGAGCTAAAACTTTTTTTGGTTGTGGATAGAGTATGGAAGTGTTGAAACCGATATCATTTTTTTTTGCTGCCTGTGCCCCTGCTGGGCAGCTTCAGCCTCTCCATTTGTCCAGGCGATCGTTGTCACTGGGCCATAAAATAAGGGAAAGAAGACATTTTTCAGTTGCTACTGTAACAGGAATATAGGGGGAATCTTCCAATGGGAACACCTGCAACAGCTGTATAATAGAGAACTCTCCCTTACTTTGGGAGAGATTTAATTTAATTTCTTGTAGCTCTGGTAAATCTCCCCAATGGGACACAGAAGAAAAACAAATTGTTTAAACCATTACCTTCTCTATCCAAAACCCCCCAAAAAAGTGTTTGCTTTAGATTCCCAAGATTGCTATTCATCATGCCTCCTCTGGATACCTTAACCACTTAAGAACCGGAAGGATTTGCCCCCTTAATGTCCAACCATTTTTTGCGATACGGCACTGGTTTAACTGACAATTGCGCGGTCGTGTGACGTTGTACCCAAATAAAAATGTATGTCCTTTTTTTCACATAAATAGAGCTTACTTTTGGTGGTATTTGATCACCTCTGCGGTTTTTATTTTTTTCACTATAAACTAAAAGAGAGCGACAATTTAAAAAATATACAGTGGGTCAAAAAAGTATTTAGTCAGCCACCAATTGTGCAAGTTCTCCCACTTAAAAAGATGAGAGAGGCCTGTAATTGTCATCATAGGTATACCTCAACTATGAGAGACAAAATGTGGAAACAAATCCAGACAATCACATTGTCTGATTTGGAAAGAACTTATTTGCAAATTTTGGTGGAAAATAAGTATTTGGTCAATATCAAAAGTTCATCTCAATACTTTGTTATATATCCTTTGTTGGCAATGACAGAGGTCAAATGTTTTCTGTAAGTCTTCACAAGGTTGTCACACACTGTTGCTGGTATGTTGGCCCATTCCTCCATGCAGATCTCCTCTAGAGCAGTGATGTTTTGGGGCTGTTGCTGGGCAACACGGACTTTCACCTCCCTCCAAAGGTTTTCTATGGGGTTGAGATCTGGAGACTGGCTAGGCCACTCCAGGACCTTGAAATGCTTCTTACGAAGCCACTTCTATGTTGCCCGGGCGGTGTGTTTGGGATCATTGTCATGCTGAAAGACCCAGCCACGTTTCATCTTCAATGCCTTTGCTGATGGGAGGAGGTTTGCACTCAAAATCTCACGATACATGGCCCCATTAATTTTTTCATGTACACGGATCAGTTGTCCTGTTCCCTTTGCAGAGAAACAGCCCCAAAGCATGATGTTGCCACCCCCATGCTTCACAGTAGGTATGGTTTTCTTTGGTTGCAACTCAGCATTCTCTCTCCTCCAAATACGACGAGTTGTGTTTCTACCAAACAGTTCTACTTTGGTTTCATCTGACCATATGACATTCTCCCAATCCTCTTCTGGATCATCCAAATGCTCTCTAGCAAACCTCAGACGGGCCCGGACATGTACTGGCTTAAGCAGGGGGACACTCCTGGCACTGCAGGATCTGAGTCCCTGGCGGCGTAGTGTGTTACTGATGGTAGCCTTTGTTACGTTGGTCCCAGCTATCTGCAGGTCATTCACTAGGTCCCTCCGTGTGGTTCTGGGATTTCTGCTCACCGTTCTTGTGATCATTTTGACTCCACGGGGTGAGATCTTGCGTGGAGCCCCAGATCGAGGGAGATTATCAGTGGTCTTGTATGTCTACCATTTTCTAATTATTGCTCCCACAGTTGATTTATTCACACCAAGCTGCTTGCCTATTGCAGATTCAGTCTTCCCAGCCTGGTGCAGGTCTACAATTTTGTTTCTGGTGTCCTTCCGACAGCTCTTTGATTTTCACCATAGTAGAGTTTGGATTGTGACTGTTTGAGGTTGTGAGTAAAGAAATATGAATGTTCCTGCGCTTAGGAGAGAATATGTTATATAGAGCTGCAGCCCCCCTGGTGAGATCCTATAAAGGGATCCTAAAGTGTAAGTAAATAGTTATGGGGTATGGCGCTGCTCTCCCCTCAGGAGTAATCCAGGGGTTTGGAATAAAATAAAATAAAATAAAATAAAAGGGGATAGGAACTTATTAGACACCTCCCTTGGGTGGGTGGGTCCGGCTTACTTCAGGTGGCTAAACAATAAAGTGTATAAAACTTAAAGCACTCTTGCTGATGGCCAGAAAATGGCCTATACTACAATTGAGAGCTAGTGCTTTAGAATGCTAGTAAAAACTAGCAGCAACCTAGTTAGTGTTTGTGATCCACAGGTGATTCAGTAAGGTAACAAATACCATAAGATGCATAAAATAAAGAAATGAAATGAACAATAGTGCTACCAATTCCTCCAATGGTATGCCACTATAATAATATGTAGTATGTAATACCTGTGTAAAATAAAAAATACTATGAGAACATATAACAGTATATGTGTGTGTCAGTATATAAAGTCCAATTGCTATAGTGCAAAAAACATACTGTATGTGGATGTTTAAATAATGATCTCAGTTTCCAAAGTGATTAATAATCAGTGCCGACAAAACTTCCAGAAGCTTCATAGGTGCTCCCCCACATGGGTCCCCACTCACCAGCTCCTCGCACCCCTACAGGGGTAGACAGCGTGTGGGACACAATCCTGTGTTGGTTCAGCCAATTTCCCAGCCAAGATGCAGCCAAGGTAAAATGTATAGCTACAGCACGTTTCCAATTTCCAATCTCCACAGCTCCTTTACTTTCCAGGAAGTGATGAATGGCAAGCAGCAGGTTGTCCAGAGTCCTCAATGATAAAAATGATATGCTCCCATAGTGCGGTAAAATTAGGTGATTTATTTATAATTAAAATATATAAAACAATGGTGCTTAGGCCTCCAAAGGCATAAATGCCTTATACAATAAAAGTACAAGGGACACAGCACCGCGGTACCATGTACTGTGATCGCAGCTTGCGCTTCAACTGCGTTCCAGCTTCAGGTACCCGGATGAGAAACAGCGTGATGTGCGTGATTCCGCCTTACGCACGTTTCGTAATGAACTTCTTTCGCCTCAGAAGACGTATATTACGAAACGTGCGGCACCGATGAGGTGGCACTGATAGGCAGCACTGCTGGGTGGCACTGATATGCAGCACTGATGGGCATTGATAGGCGGCACTGATGGGCACTCATGGGTGGCACTGGTGGGCACTAATAGGCGACACTGATGGGCACTGAAAGGCTGCACTGATGGGTACTTATGGGTGGCACTGATAGGCGGCACTGATTGGCACTGATAGGCGGCACTGATAAGTGGCACTGATGGGCATTGATATGCAGCACTGATAGATGCCACTGATTGGCATCCCTGGTGGCACTGGCAGGCATTGTGAATGGGCACAGATTGGCAGCTGCCTGGGCATTGATTGGCAGCTGCCTGGGCACTGATTGGCATATCCCTGGGGGTCTAGTGTGGCAGACGTGAGTGAGGAAAATCTAATCAACGGCTCTTCCTGTTTACATCGTGATCAGCCGTAATTGGACATGGCTGATCACATGGTAAAGAGCCTCCGTCGGAGGCTCTTTACCGAGATCAGTGTAGCGGTGTGTCAGACTGACACGCCGCACCACCGATCGCCACGGTGCGCGCCCCCACGGGCAGGGCCGGCCCAAGACATTGTGCTGCCTGGGACCAAGAATGAAATGCTGCCCCCCCCCCAAAAAAAAAATCACGCCCACCAAAAGGCCCCCCACATTCATTATTTTATATCATGATAACTAAAGGGGACCCGTCATGGCTCTATACATGTATAGGAGTAAAAAGAGGACCTGTCGTGGCTCTATACATGTATAAAGAGGACCTGTCATGGCTCTATACATGTATAAAGGATAATAAAGAGGACCTGTCGTGGCTCTATACATGTATAAAGGATAATAAAGAGGACCTGTCGTGGCTCTATACGTGCATATAGGTGTATAAAAGGACCTGTCAGGGCTCTATACATGTATATAGGAGTATAAAGGGACCTGTGCATGGCGGGCGGCCGCAATGTCTTTTGCGCAAACTAATCAATGTACGCTAATTATGTTTTTTTTGGTACCAAAAATATGTAGAAGAATACATATTGGCCTAAACTGATGAAGAAATTATTTTTTTATACATTTTTTTGGATATTTATTATAGCAAAAAGTAAAAAATATTGTTTGTTTGTTTTTTTTTTAATTGTTGCTCGTTTGTTGTTTATAGTGCAATAAATAAAAACCGCAGAGGTGATCAAATATCACCAAAAGAAAGCTCTATTTGTGGGAAAAAAAGGACGCCAATTTTATTTGGGTACAGTGTCGCATTACCGCGCAATTGTCAGTTAAAGCGACACAGTGCCGTATGACAAAAAATGGCCTGGTTATTAAAGGGTTTGTAAAGGTTCGTGATTTTTCACCTTAATGCATCCTATGCATTAAGGTGAAAAAACACCTGGCAATGACTGCCCCCCAGCCCCCCTGTTTTACTTACCTGAGCCCGTTCACTTGCTGTGCGCGTCCCCCGGCGTCCTCTTCTCCACGGAGTCTGGCCGTTAATTGGCTAGATTGATAGCAGTGCAGCCATTGGCTCGCGCTGCTGTCAATCACATCCAATGACCCGGGCCCTGGGGGGGGCGGGAACGAGTCATACACGTTGTGTCTATGGACGCAGCGTGTATAACAGGGAGCGCGCCCGCAAGCTAACCCCCTTGGGAGAGTGCTTCCCAGAAGGGGGTTAGCTGATGCAGGGAGGAACCAAGACAGCCGCCGAGGGACCAGAGAATCGGGGCCACTCTTTTCCAAACGCACTGCACAGTGGAGGTAAGTATAACATGTTTGTTATTTAAAAAAACAAAAAAAACAAAGCCATACAACCGCTTTAAGTGGGCAAATCCTTCCGGTCCTTAAGTGGTTAATCAGGGCTGGGCAAGGCAAGTCCCTCTCAGAGGCTCTCATGTCTCATACAACTTGTGATGTGTGTTTGTACTTACAGTTTTGCTTCGGAATCCACCACCAGATGCGGGTTGTCACCTGCCACACGTTGCGGATTGTCGGCTGCCACATGTTGCGCATAGTCACTTATGTCACCTGCCACACGTTGCGGGTTGCCACTTGCCACACGTTGCGGATTGTCACTTGCCACGTCACCTGCCACACGTCGCGGATTGTCATCTGCCACACGTTGCGGGTTGTCTCTTGCCACGTCACATGCCACAACATCACCTGCCACACGTTGCACATTGTCACTTGCCACAACGTCACCTTCCGACACGTTGCGGATTGTCACTTGCCACAACGTCACCTGCCACACATTGCGGATAGTCCCGTGCCACACATTGCAGATAGTCCCGTGCCACACATTGCGGATTGTCACTTGCCACGGCGTCACCTGCCACACGTTGCATATTGTCACTTGCCACAACGTCACCTGCCACACATTGCGGATAGTCCCGTGCCACACGTTGCGGATTGTCACTTGCCAAGCGTCACCTGCCACACCTTGCGTATTGTCACTTGCCACAACGTCACCTGCCACACGTTGCAGATTGTCACTTGCCATAACGTCACCTGCCACACGTTGCAGATTGTCACTTGCCACAACGTCACCTGCCACACGTTGCAGATTGTCACTTGCCACGGCGTCACCTGCCACACGTCGCGGATAGTCCCGTGCCACACGTTGCGGATTGTCACTTGCCAAGCGTCACCTGCCACACGTTGCGTATTGTCACTTGCCACACGTTGCGGATTGTCACGACATCACCTGTCACACGTTGCGGGTTGTCACTTGCTGTGTCCCAGAGTGAAGGCAGGCAGCAGAGAGATGATATAATCTCTCTGCTGCCCATGGCTGCACAGTGAGGGTGAAACTGTGGTGATGCAGGGCGGCGGGGAGAGATGACATCATCACTCTGCTCCGCTGCCCGCTCACTTGCTGACTGCTCCCAACCCCCGCTGCGAGTGCTCTGTCCGCCCCTGTCACCAACAGCAGCGGCGCCGGGCTCCTCACAGGGAGCGGTGTCTGCAGTGTTCACTCGCTGACTGCCCCCTCCCCCGCCTGTGAGTGTCCTCACAGGCAGCGGCGCCGGTACACCGGGCTCCTCACAGGGAGCGGCGCCTGCCCATGCCTGCTCACTCGCTGACTGCCCCCCCCGCCTGTGTGAGTGTCCTCAGCGGCGCCGGGCTCCTCACAGGCAGCGGAGCTGGCTGGCTGGCTGGCGGGCGTCAGTTTGCCGCCCCCCTAACAGTGCCGCCTGGTACCATGGTACCACCCGGTCCCATCATAGGGCCGACCCTGCCCACGGGCGCGCAGCAGCTGTTATCCTGCTGGACATCATATGACGCCCAGTCAGGATAACTGAACCACCGCCCGGCCATCATTCTGCTATAGGCCGGGCAGGAAGTAAGCAAACATGGGGTGAATAGATTGAGAGACCCGTTCCTAGTATGTTATGAAGAATTCCCTGTGTGGTTCTCTGTGATACCATTGACTATAACATGATATTAGGTATAATAACTAATATGGTAAATGATGTACTAGGTATATCATACACCATATTAGGTATAATTCCTAAGATAATTTAGGATCCACTCTATTACAGGGGATCCCTCAAAGTCTCATTCTTAGCAGGCAGTGAATTTGAGGTTTTCCAAAAAATCTGGTGATAAAATATTTATTCCTGCAAATATTTGTATTCAGTAAATCTCCCTGTAATTTACCTGCAGGTTAAATAAATAGTTACTGAGTCATACATAAAACCTGAAGAGATGTCCATCTTCTTCAGTGATATATGGATCCCAAGAGAGAAACAATGAAGGTAACTATAAGACATAATCCACATTCCCTCCTGCTCCCCATCACAGAACATCTGTTTAGTGTAAGCATCGGCTGGTTGCCAGAACAGTTTTTTTTAAATGACTTGATTAATTATATGGCTTTTAAACATACCGGTAATTTAAAAAAAAATTAAAGATTCTATGGTCATTGGTTTGGCATCATTAGGTAAAGGCTCTATGGCAATTAGGAAACTCCTTTAGTAAGTATAACATTGTTAAGTAGATAATTGTTTTGGCATTTGCCCAGTATTTATTGCTAAAGGCATCAGCAGAGTATTGATCTACGAGTCAAAGGTTAGTTGGAACAACTAAGTATTCAGTAATAATTATGAAACAAAAGCACTTAGATTTCCCTATAACAAGAGGAGGATGTGGTTCTTGTGTAACAAGTTTGCAATGTCCACATTAAAACTGAACTCGAAGCAAAAGACCGTTTAATTCATCCTTTGCATTTATTGAAGCCTAACTGAAATTTCACACCATCTTACAGTGCCTTGAAAAAGTAATCATAACTAGGCTTGTGCAATTCGTTTCGTAACGAATTGAAATTCGTCCGAATTTAGCAACTTTCGGACATTCGGAAGCATTCGAATTTCCGAACAAAGCAATTACGAATAAGACCGAATCCGAAATAAATTATACCGCAAATAGCGAATGCCCGAATGTCTTCGGCATAATTCGTTATGAAAAAGTTACGAATGTACGAATCCATACGAAGCACAATAACACTCACTCTGCTCTGCTCTCTGCTTCTCCCACACCGTGCTGAACTCCCTCTCAAAATGGTGTACAGGGGCGGAGGCTATAGCCGCATGTAAAAAACGAAAGTAAAATACGAGATTTCGAATCCATTCGAAGCACAATAACACTCTGCTCTGCTCTCTGCTTCTCCCTCACCGTGCTGAACCCTCTCAAAATGGTGTACAGGGGCGGAGCCTATAGCCGCATGTTAAAAATGAAAGTAAAATACGAGATTTCGAATCGTTACAAATAACCGCAATGTAGTTAGAAAAGTACAAATCCATTCGAAGCACATTAGGCATAATAGGCAGCGTCGTTGTGAGAGAGACACGGAAAATTACGAATCAACGAACCCAAAAAAAGTTACGAAAGTAGGAGTTGTGTCCAGAATCAACGAAAAACAACGTACTCTACCGAAAGTACGAACCCAAAAAAAGTTACGAAAGTAGGAGTTGTGTCCAGAATCAACGAAAAACAACGTACTCTACCGAAAGTACGAATTATAAAGCAACAAAAAATTCAACGAAAAATGTCGCTTGCAAAAATACGAATGAGTCCGAACACGAAAAATCCCGTCTAGCAAAATTACGAATGATTACGAATCAACAGGACCGGAAAGAAACGAACCGAAACGGAACGAATTTTTCCGTTGTGCACAAGTCTAATCATAACCCTTAAAATGTTCCACATTTTGTCATGTTACAACCAAAAACGTAAATGTATTTTATTGGTATTTTTTGTGATAGACCAACACAAAGTGGCACATACTGTAATTGTGAAGTGGAGGGAAAATTATTAATGGTTTTCAAAATGTTTTACTAATAAATATGTTAAAGTGTGGCGTGCATTTGAATTCAGCCCCCCTGAGTCAATACTTTGTAGAACCATCTTTCACTGCATTTACAGCTGCAAGTCTTTCTTTCTCGTACATCACGGGACACAGAGCGACATAGTCATTACTAATGGGTTATATAGATACCGTCAGGTGCTGGCACTGGCAACTTCCAAAACCGGAAGTACCCTCCCCTATATAAGCCCCTCCCATCCGGGAGCACCTCAGTTTTTTTTTGCCAGTGTCTAAGGTGTTGGCCAAGAAGAAACATGTGTTTTTCACTGAGCTTGCGTACAGGTTCTTTTGGGCCTCAGTAAGCTATTCCGGATCCGACCAAAAAAGCTTCATAGCTAAACGGTCGGTACCCGGGCCTTGCAGAGAAGAGCAGGGTTTTGCCTGTAATGCTTCTCTTAGGAGAGCTGGACCCTGGGATCCAGAGCTCTGGTCATACCCACGACCAAGATGTTTTCTGTGCAGGGTGCTATACAGGTCCAGGGGAGTGGAATCCTTGGGAACCCGGTCCCTGAAGGTTTGATTACAATGCCTGCCGTGATAGGTGAAGTTTGGGCTTTTGTGGACCAAACAAAGTCCTGCGGCGGGGAACAGGTAAGTGGGGGCCCCCAGGAACTTGGTTCTATTGGGGGACCCCCAAGCCTAATTTGTCTTTCTGTCTGTTACCTAACGGTATTCCCGCTAATATCTGTGCATGCCTGTAACTACTAAAAAAATGTAATAATTTTAATAGTGGTCAAGAAAAAAAAAAATTTTTTTTTATATATATATTTAATATATTAGACTGCGGTACCTGTGTTTGCCACTAGAGGCCGCTGTGGAACGTTTCTTGTCATGTGGACTAGTTTCTTTTCATCAGAGCAAGTCCAGGCAGATGGTGAGTTCTCTTATGGGAAACTGCTTCCTCTGCCATGTTGCAATGCTCGTCCATCCCCCGGCCTGCGGCAAAGAGGGGCCCTGGCTCTTGTCCCTAGTTTCCATTTTCGAAATTAGCGCCGAAGGCGCACGTGGCCGCGCGCGTGCGCGTGCACGCGCCTCTATATATAGAGGTGAGCCGGGAAAGGGGGCGGAGCCTGGGGGATGACGCTCTGTGCGCGCCGCAGCGCTTCTGCGCATGTGCGGGCGTCCCAGCATGTTAAAAACCACAATTTTGTGTGGTGAGCTGGCTATGGAGTGCAGAGACAGAGCTGGCAACATTTAAAAAAAAAAAAAGGCATACAGCAAGCGGTTGATGCAAACACCAACTGTTTCTTATAGCAGCATTTATGCTAGACTATTGTCAGTAAGTGGTGTATTTCGGCTGGAATACCTCAGCTTTGTGGCTTAGGAATATGCCGTCTAAAAACTCCGGGACTAGAAATTCCAGGAGGCATAGGGAGTCTCCATCGGGCTCTGAGGATCTTGGGCATGCTTCGGCTGCACCAGTCTCCCCTGAAGAATCAGAGGTTAGTAACCGTGGAGCACCCTCAGGAGTACCTGGTACTGTGGCTGTCCTCAGTTCACCTGCTCCTGTGTATGTAACAGAGGAGGTTTTTTCCTCAGCTCTGGGAGGGCTGGAAGAGAGATTGTCAGCATTGATCGCTGCTTCCCTGTCACAGGAAAAAAGCGCCCGATCTCCGTCTCCTCCCTCAGAGTGCCTGTTAACAGAGCAACAGTCCCATACAGGGATCGACCTACCTGAAGGGGATCAGGATGAGGTCGAATCGGTTGTAGAGGAATCAACAGTGGAAGAGCCATTCTCAGCATCACATGCTGAAAGGTTATGGGTTCAGTCCCTGACTAATATGGTCCGATCAGCATTTAAAATGCCCCTTGCGGAGCCATCATCCACTTCTGTCTCCTCGTTGGGGTCGCTAAAAGCTCCCCAGACTGTTTGTTCCTTTCCGATCCATCCTTTACTGGAAGGGCTCATTTACCAGGATTGGGAGCATCCTGATAAAATATTTACTCCCCCCAAGAGATTTCCGGTGGTCTATCCCATGGAGGATAAGTTCATCAGAAAATGGAGGGTCCCTACAGTGGACGCAGTCATCTCTTGTGTGAATAAATCACTGACATGTCCAGTGGATAATGTCCAAATGTTCAAAGACCCAATAGATAAAAAATTGGAGTCCTTATTAAAATCTGCGTTTTCTACAGCAGGATTGGTGACACAACCAGCAGTGGCAGCTATTGGGGTCTGCCAAGCAGTGAAGGATCAGTTGAAACAGGTCTTAAGGGACTTGCCAGATCAGCAGGCTCTTGCCCTAGCCGATCTACCTAGAGCCTTATGCTTTGCGGTGGACGCTATAAAGGATTCAATCCATCAGGCCTCCCGCCTTACGCTGTCTGTAGTACATATGCGCAGGCTTCTATGGCTCAAAAACTGGTCTGCTGAAGCTCCCTGTAAAAAATTGCTGGTCAGCTTCCCATTTCATGGTGAACGCTTATTCGGGGAAGACCTGGATAAATATATCCAGAGAATTTCCAGCGGTAAAAGTACACTTTTGCCGGTTAAAAATAGAGTTAGAGGTCCCTCTTTTAAGAGGCCTGCTTCTCCAGTCCCTAGGACATCGGCTGTGAAACAGTTCCGACGGCCTCCTCGGTCAAATCCCGGAGGTAAAAATCAGGGACAATTGCAGGGTAACAAGAAGCCCTGGAGCAGGAGAGGTACAAAACCTCCCCCAAAGTCAAATGCATGAAGGGTTGCCCCCACTCAATCGGGTGGGGGGAAGACTTCAGTTGTTCACAGAGACCTGGCGGGACACGATCAGAGACAGATGGGTGCTTTCCGCAGTAAATCTGGGATACAAATTGGAGTTAAAAAACTCCCCTCCTTCCCGCTTTATAAGGTCAAACGTGCCAAGGGATCCCCAGAAGAGAGGATCCCTCCTGTTGGCACTAGAACAATTATTGCTTCAAGCAGTAATTATAGAGGTTCCCCTGGAAGAATGGGGGTTCGGGTTTTACTCAAACCTCTTTACAGTCCCGAAGCCAAACGGGGACGTGAGGCCCATATTAAATCTAAAAGGGCTAAACAAATTCCTACATATCAGGACTTTCCGGATGGAGTCGATCCGGTCGGTGGCCACTGCCCTACAAGGGGAGGAATGGTTAGCCTCGATCGACATCAAAGATGCTTATTTGCACATTCCCATCTTTCCAGCCCACCAAAAATTTCTACGCTTTGCGGTAGAAGGGCGCCATTTTCAGTTCAGAGCCTTACCCTTCGGTCTGGCCACAGCACCAAGAGTGTTCACAAAAATTCTGGCCCCATTATTGGCCAATCTAAGAACACGAGGTGTAACGATAATGGCATATCTAGACGACTTGTTGCTGATAGACCACTCAGTGGAAAAACTAGAAGTGGTTGTTCACGAGACAATCAAGTATCTGGAATATCACGGTTGGATTATCAACCGAGACAAGTCAGCCCTAAAACCAGTCAAAAGTCTGGAATACTTGGGGCTAAGGCTGGATTTAGACCAGAGAAAAATTTTCTTGCCTCAAGAAAAGGGGTCGTCTTTGAGGGATCTGATCCACTTAGTGGGTTCAAAAAGACAGCCATCCATACGCCTGTGCATGAGGCTGCTGGGAAAAATGGTGGCATCATTCGAAGCAGTACCCTACGGTCAATTCCATTCAAGGAATTTGCAAAGGGCCATACTGTCAGCCTGGAACAAAAAAGTTCAGGCTCTGGACTTACCAATGTCCTTGTCCCCTTCCGTTCGCAAGAGCCTCCGCTGGTGGTTGGTTCCCCAGAATCTGGAAAGAGGGAAATCCTTCAGTCCGATTTCCTGGAAGGTGGTCACTACAGATGCCAGCCTTATAGGCTGGGGAGCAGTACTAGAGCAATGGTCTCTCCAGGGCAGATGGTCGGATGCAGAAAAGGCCCTGCCCATCAATCTCTTAGAGATACGAGCAGCCCGGTATGCCCTAGTAGCATGGACATCCAAACTCCAAGGGTCCCCTGTCAGAATTCAATCAGACAATGCCACAGCAGTGGCATATATCAATCATCAGGGGGGCACCAGGAGTCGTGCAGCCCAGAGGGAAGTAAATTACATCCTGAGATGGGCAGAAAGATATGTCCCAGCCATATCTGCGGTATTCATTCCAGGAGTGGAGAATTGGAAGGCGGACTTTCTAAGTCGCCAACAATTATGCCCAGGGGAATGGTCCCTTCATCCCGAGGTTTTCCGGACAATATGTCAGCGGTGGGGAACACCGGATGTAGATCTGCTAGCATCCAGATTCAATACAAAAGTGGACAGGTTTGTCTCTTGGACAAGGGATCCCCTAGCTTGCGGCTCGGATGCCCTAGTGTTCCCTTGGGATCAGTTCAAGCTGATATATGCATTCCCACCGCCACAATTGTTACCTCGATTACTCCGCAGAATCAGGGTAGAAAAGAAACCAGTAATTCTGGTGGCTCCAGCGTGGCCCCGAAGAGCATGGTACGCGGAGATTGTAAAGATGTCTGTGGGGAGTCCTTGGACCCTCCCACATCGTCCGGACCTGCTTTCGCAAGGACCGATATACCACCCTTCCTTACCAGCCCTAGGTTTGACGGCCTGGCTATTGAAGCCCACATTCTAAAAAAGAGAGGGCTCTCTAATGCTGTGGTATCTACCATGATCAATGCCAGGAAGCCGGTATCCAGGCAGATCTACTATAGAATCTGGAAGGCGTACATCGCCTGGTGTGAGGCCAAGAAATGGCATCCACGTAAATACGTAATAGGTAGGATTCTGGACTTCCTACAATGGGCTGTAGATAGGAAGCTTGCCTTGAGTACTATCAAGGGTCAGATTTCGGCCTTGTCAATATTTTTTCAAAGGCCCTTGGCTTCGCATTCACTAGTCAAAGCCTTTATACAAGGAGTGATGCGTATTAGTCCTCCGGTTAATATTCCCATATGTCCATGGGATCTAAACTTGGTTCTGTCGGTTCTACAGAAACAACCATTTGAACCATTACAGCATATTTCCCTGGTTCTTCTCACCAGGAAATTGATTTTTCTAGTAGCCATTTGTTCGGCTAAAAGAGTGTCGGAATTAGCAGCTATGTCCTGTAAGGAGCCATATCTGGTTATCCATAAGGATAGAGTAGTGTTACGCCCTCATCCAGCCTTTCTTCCTAAGGTGGTATCGAGGTTTCATTTGAACCAAGATGTGGTTCTTCCTTCTTTTTTCCCCAAACCTACTTCGGTAGAGGAAAAGTTATTGCATTCTTTGGATGTAGTAAGAGCAGTTAAAGCTTATCTAAAAGCCACTGCTCAGATTCGCAGAACGGATACTTTGTTTATTCTGCCGGAAGGCCCCAGAAAGGGTCAGGCAGCGTCGAAATCTACTTTAGCCAAGTGGATTCGACAGGTCATAATACAAGCCTATGGCTTGAGAAGGAGACCGCCTCCGTTCAAAGTTAGAGCGCACTCCACGAGAGCAGTTGGAACTTCATGGGCAGTGCATCACCAGGCCTCCCTGGCTCAAATCTGTAAGGCCGCAACATGGTCTTCAGTTCACACGTTTACTAGGTTCTACCAGGTGGACGTTAGAAGTCAGGAGGATGTCGCCTTTGGGCGCAGTGTGTTGCAGGCCGCAAAAGATCCTCATGTCTGATAGCGCTCAGCTTATATATGGTGTATCTCCCCCCTCATTGGGCATTGCTTTAGGACATCCCATTAGTAATGACTATGTCGCTCTGTGTCCCGTGATGTACGAGAAAGAAAATAGGATTTTTATAACAGCTTACCTGTAAAATCCTTTTCTTGGAGTACATCACGGGACACAGAGCTCCCGCCCCTCTTTGGGGACACTTATTGCTTTGCTACAAAACTGAGGTGCTCCCGGATGGGAGGGGCTTATATAGGGGAGGGTACTTCCGGTTTTGGAAGTTGCCAGTGCCAGCACCTGACGGTATCTATATAACCCATTAGTAATGACTATGTCGCTCTGTGTCCCGTGATGTACTCCAAGAAAAGGATTTTACAGGTAAGCTGTTATAAAAATCCTATTTTTTTGGGGATGCCTCTACCAGCTTTGCACATCTAGAGAGTGACATTTTTGCCCATTCTTCTTTGCAAAAAAGCTCAAGCTCTGTCAGATTGGATGGAGAGCATCTGTGACCACAGCAATTTTCAAGTCTTGCCACAGATTCTCAATTGGATTTAGGTCTGGACTTTGACTGAGCCATTCTAACACATGAATATATTTTGACCTAAACCATTCCATTGTAGCTCTGGCTATATGTTTAGGGTCATTGTCCTGCTGGAAGGTGAACCTCTGCCCCAGTCTCAAGTCTTTTGTAGACTCTAACAGGTTTTCTTCTAAGATTGCCCTGTATTTGGCTCCATCCATCTTCCCATCAAGTCTGACCAGCTTCCCTGTCCCTACTGAAGAAAAGCATCCCCACAACATGTTTCACGGTGCGGATGTTGTGTTCAGAGAGATCCGATTATTATTATTTTTCATCCGATTTCCGGATCGTGTGTACGGGCCATAAAAATCTGACCATGCTTACAGGAGGGTAGAGTACAAAAATGACCACACCAACGTGCATTTTATTTTTCTTCACACAATTAGCAGGTTGGAGTGGGGTTGGTACCAGGCAGGTTGGTTGCAGATAAAGACATCACCATGCTGATATTTCTATCTGGGCACTGGGTTTCTGCAGACCCCATGATTGTCAGCACTGAGCACTAATGCTTTGGAGGGGTTACCCTTTTTGTGGATAAATCCTGCTCAAAGTACCAAAGCTGAGTGGTATGTTGGCTAGGAGGAAGGCAGGGGGATAAATATCCATATGCCTTGTGTCTTGAGATGGTAGCATGAAGAAGGGGGAACTCAGTTAAGTGGCTGGCCTGAGGTATCACACAGAGATAAAAACATATCCTCCTATTAAAGTTGTACATTTTTATCTGCATAATTTTTCCCTCTACATTAGTTCAAAGTCCAGATTTTATAAAGCTTATTTGAGCTGTGAGAGAAAAGGGGCAGATAACTGTAATTATACTCTGGAGAGCTCTGAGAGCTGATTGGAGGGAGGGGACACACCCCTCCACACAGCACACAGGAACAGAGCTGATGCTGTCAATCAGCTGGAGCTCCCTCCCCTGTCACCTTTTTTCTCTTGGTGTCAGGAAAACTTGTCAGAAGTGATTCATGCTGATAGCAGAGGAATGAAGCAGCAGACAGAAATGACGCTTATGCCGCGTACACACGATCGGAAATTCCGACAAGAAAACCGTGGAATTTTTCTGACGGAATGTTGGCTCAAACTTGTGTTGCATACACACTGTCACACAAATCTTGTCTGAAATTCCGACCGTCAAGAACACGGTGACCTACAAGACGTATGACGAGCCGAGATCAATGAAGTTCAATAGGCATTTCGGCTGTTCTGCTTGATTCTGAGCATGCGTGTTTTTTTTGCGCGTCGGAATTGCATACAGACGATCAGAGTTTCCAACAAGAACTTTTTCCGTCGGAAAAATAGAAAACCTGCTCTAAATCTTTTGCTGGCGGAAATTCTGACAGAAAATGTTGGATGGAGCATACACACGGTCGGAATATCCGACCAAAAGCTCACATCCAACTTTTTTTGATGGAAAATCCTATCGTGTGTACAGGGCATTAGTGCTCTTAATTGAGACAAGTACACATTATAGAGTGATATACTTTGTTCATATTTTATGTCTGAGGTTTACAACCACTTAATAACTCAAACCATTGTACTTGCGAATCAAACTAGTGAATCAAGCATCTTGAACAATATTCCAAAATGAAATCACTGCAAAGATGCCTAAAATGTCAGCAAAATTTGCAGGTATACATTATTGAAATGAAATTGCATATGGTGTAAAAAAGTGTATGTGTAGCGGGGTGTTCAATCTAGGGGAAGTGTCTGAGTGGTAACCAGGCTCAGACACCTTAAATTTTTAGGAGTTATGGACCACTTTTGTCCTCAGGGGATAGTATTGGTGTGAAGTTTCCTGTGGCCTATGGGTGGCGCTGCCATATTGGGCCGGGGTTGAACTATCAATACAGTGCTGTGCCTTTTGTGACCCCTCTCGGCAGCCGTACAGTGGGGCAGGGAACCTGCTGTGCATGCCGGGAGAGGATATAAAAGGGGCAGACATCTTCTGATCGGGGTCCACCCCCAGGCACCTTCAGCCTGGGAGTGCGGGTGGCTCATCTCCGGGTGCCCTCGGCCCGGAGGCTGTGTTCTGGTTCCACCTCAGGCACCTTTGGCCTGGGGTGAGGTACTACCTCACTGTTCCTGTCCACCTGGGTATGGAGACCCGGGAGCTGCAGCGACGGCTCGGGCCCAGCGCCTTCGGCTGGGGTCCGCTAGGGATTGAGGAGTCCAGGGTGCCACCTTGCGAGGGGACCCACACCCTAAGAGAAGGGAGGATCATTCTGAGGAACCGATGTGGGAGTCACGGTGAAGGAAGGGTCTGTTGACTCTCTGGGGGGACATCTTCTCCTTGATAGCGGCCATGTTCTAGGAAGGGAGTTCAAGTTCATCAGGTCCGTGGCAGGGGCCTTATTCACCAGGTCTGTGGCAGAGACCAAAAGTTTCGCCAGGTCCGTGGCAGGGGCCTTATTCACCAGGTCTGTGGCAGAGACCAACTTCACGGTCTGTGGCAGAGACTGTGCGCCTAAAACTGTTTGAGAATCTGAGCAGTGAAGAGTTTGAGCTACGTTTGTGCCTGGACCTCCTAAACACCTTGGGCTGTCCTGTTTCCTTTGCTCCAACCCTTTCCTATCCAAAGAGACTGTTTATTACAAAGTGAGAATAAATACTGAGTTGGAGTTTCAGCTGGTGTGGACATTTACATTACTGGGGAAGTCAAGGACTTGCATCTACACATGGTAGAGGTGAGAATCATTCTCAGGAGGATTTTGACTCTGGCTGCAGACCAGACCCAAAATAACACCGCTCAACCTCTTTACACAGGAGGGTACGGGCTTGTGGTGCGGTGTGCCTGTCTCCCCCTGCGAGGAGCCGAGTTAAATGCAGGAAGGGGATAAGTGGGTGCGCTACATATGTATAGCCCAGTTTTTTCAATTTTTGGACTGAGTGGTAAGCACAGAGTGGTAAGACCATAAGAGTGAAACACAATGGGGGGGGGGGGGGGGGGTAGTTGGGAAATTGTTTACTAATTATCGGTATTCGAGCTGCTGCTTTTCTCTTTTGGATTTGTCAGCACCAAGTGTGCTCTATAGTGAAGAAAGGGAGTGGAGCATCTGGAGAGGTGGGTTCTGTTTGAGATTTTCTTTTTATTGTTGTCTGTGTCCTTTACATCTATTTTGGTGACCTTGCCTCTGGAACAGAAGGTAATAGGAAATTCAACATTTTAGAGTTAGAACAGGAACAGGAGGTGTTGATAAAATATTCCAATCAGGGACACCTATTTTGGTGACAGCTGTCTAAAACTGGCCATAGATGAGTCTGTTTTTTTTTTTGTTCAACTGGCGTGTTGAGTAAAAAACAAAAACTGTCCCAGTTTCCCCATCCACACATTCAAGGTGGATGGAGGAATCCTTCCTGCTGTGTCACTGTATTTCGACAACAGGGATGCTCTCCCACTGTCAGAATACACCGATCAGTAGGGATGAACCGAACACCCCTCGGTTCGGTTCGCACCAGAACCTGCGAACGGACCGAAAGTTCGCGCAAACTTTAGAACCCTATTAAATACAATAACGTGAACGTTCTAAATCAAAAGTGCTAATTATAACGGCTAATTTGCAAGTTATTGTCCTAAAAAGGGTTTGGGGACCCGGGTCCTGCCCCAGGGGACATTTATCAATGCAAAAATAAGTTTTAAATACGGCCGTTTTTTTAGGAGCAGTGATTTTAACCACTTCCCTACCCAGCCATAGACAAATGATGTCCACAGATGGGATCTCCCATCCTGGGTGGACGTCATATGACGTCCTCGGCTTTGTAGGGGGATATCTGAATGATGCCTGCAGCTAGAGGCATCATTCAGGTATCCTTTTGAAGTGCCGGCGATTCTGTGCACCATAAGAATGATCATAGCGGCGGTTCCGCCGCTTGATCGTTCTTATAGGCGGCGGGAGGGGACACCCCCCCTCCCGCCGCCATCCGGTGCTTCTCCGGGCTCCCCCGTGCGATCGGGGACCCGGAGCGAATCTTCCGGCATCGTTGGTGGAGTCACGTGATGAGCATAGAGATGACTGGTGACCAGATGGTCACCAGTCATCTCTATGATCATCGGAGGCCCGGGCGCGATGTGATGACGTCACGCCCGGGTCTCAAATGTAAACAAAGCCGCCATTGCGGCTGTAAGTATGAAATCAGTGAAAAAATTTTCACTGATCTCATGCTTTCCAGCCTGGAGGAGAGATGTGGGGTCTTATTGACCCCGCATCTCTCAATAAAGAGAACCTGTCACACACATTCCTATTACAAGGGATGTTTACATTCCTTGTAATAGGAATAAAAGTGATCAAAAAAAAAAAAAGTAAAATCATTGTAAAAAAATTAATAAATAAGTAAAATAAAGAAATAAATAATAATAAAAAAAATTAAAACGCCCCTGTCCCCGGTAGCTCGCGATCAGAAGCGAATGCACCCGTAAGTCGCCCACATATGTAAACGCCGTTCAAACCACGCATGTGAGGTATCACCGCGTGCGTTAGAGCGCGTGCAACAATTCTAGCACTAGACCTCCTCTAATTCTAACCTGGTAACCTGTAAAAAAAATTTAAGCGTCGCCTATGGAGATTTTTAAGTACCGAAGTTTGGCGCCATTCCATGAGTGTGCGCAATTTTAAAGCGTGACATGTTAGGTATCTATTTACTCGGCGTAACATTATCTTTCATATGTTCCCAAAAAATTGGGCTAACTTTACTGTTTTGTTATTTTTTAATTCATGAAACCATTTTTTTTTTTAAAAAGGCGTTTGAAAAATTATTGCGCAAATATTGTGCAAGAAAAAATGTTGCAATGACCGTCATTTTATTCCCTAGGGTGTCTGCTAAAAAAACATATATAATGTTTGGGGGTTCTGAGTAATTTTCTAGCAAAAGAATGATGATTTGTACATGTAGGAGAGAAGTGCCAAAATAGGCCCGGTATTGAATAGGTACAAAAAGCCCTGTATTGAAGTGGTTAATGATGCATAAAGTGAAAAAAAAAAAGTGAAATATTCCTTTAAATATCGTACCTGGGGGGTGTCTAAAGTATGCCTGTGAAGTGGCACGTGTTTCCCGTGTTTAGAACTGTCCCTGCACAAAATGACATTTGTAAAGGAAAAAAAGTCATTTAAAACTGCTTGTGGCTTTAATGTAATGTATGGTCCCGGCAATATGGATGAAAATCATTGAGAAAAATGGCATGGGTACCCCCCCACCCCCAGCCCACTACCAGCCCCTTTGGGTCTTGTATGGATATTAAGGGGAACCCTGCACCCAATTTAAAAAAGGCCCTATATACTCTGAACACAGTATACAGGCGGTGCATACAAGACAGGGACTGTAGGTTTGTTCTTAAGTAGAATCTGTTTGTAATTTGGAACAGGTATATTTTTTAAGTGTAGCTCCAGCCAAAAAATCTATTTTTAAGCTTTTGGAAAACATAGGGAAGGGTTATCAACCCTGTAACATTTGTTTTGCTGTCTGTGCACCTGTTCAGAACATTTCACTTTCCATCCCAATGAGGTCTCAAGGGGATGCGTTGTTGTGTTGCAAAGGTTAGATCGATGAAGCAACTGCAGGCCCCGGAATCAATGATCGCGGTAACTGCCACTTCCCTTTCTAGCAGCTGAAAAGAGATGGGAAGGGTTAGGTTGGTGGCATTGGTAGGTAAAGAAAAGTTATTAACTGAAGAAACCATCCGCCACTTACGTGTCCTGGTGGGACAGGAACGTACATAGTGGCCCGCTTCCCCACAGTATAGGCAGAGGTTATTCTGTCGTCGGTGCAGGCATTCCTCTGGAGACAGAGAGGGGCGTATTAGGCCGATTTGCATAGGCTCCGGTGCTTCGGTGGCAGAAGTAACAGGAGCGGGCTGAACTGGAGTGAAGCTAACAGGTGAGGAGTGAGTAGGCGCTGGGATCCGGGGCATCATCCAGACTGGACGTGGCTGCTGGGCTTATCTTTCGGATCGTCACTCACGGAGACGACGGTCAATTTGAATGGCCAGTGTGATAAGGGCCTCCAGGGTATTTGGGACTCCGACACGTGCCAATTCGTCTTTCAGACCTTCTGATAACCCCAAGCGGAACTGGTGTCGCAGGGCTGCGTCATTCCACTGTGTGTCTGCACTTCAGCGTCTAAAGTCTGTAACATAATCTTCGGCCGTTCTGTGGCCTTGCTGGAGTGCATGAAGGGCAGCCTCTACTGTGGTGGTTCGTTGCGGGTCGTCGTATAATTCGGCCATTGCGCCGAAGAAGGCGGACATGGACTGTAACAATACATCGTTCTTTTCCAACATCCGATGAGCCCAGGACTGGGGCTCACCCTGAAGCAGTGATATGAGGAATCCTACTTTGGTGGTTTCAAGGGAGAAAGTTCGAGGTTGCAGGGCGAAGTACAGTTCACATGCGTTGCGGAAGGATCAAAATTTTCCCCGGTCACCTGAAAATCTCTCTGGTGCTGGAACTCTGGGTTCAGGGGGCAGCATCACCACTGAGGTTGCTGCAGTGGCAGTCCCTGAGGCAGAAGGCGCAGGAGTGCTGGCTGGTGTAGCTAGAGTCTGTACACGTTGTTCCAGTTGCGTATAACCCTCCTGTAGAGATTTGACTGCTTGGGTAAGAGCTGCAAGGTGCTGGCAGATGTCATCCATGGCCGACTTCCCACTTGCAGGCTCAGACATGGCTGCCTGATACTGTTACGTACCTGCCGGATGAGCCTGACGTGCAGTGGGAAGGCTTCTCGTACAACCCCGGCTCAAGGGCCACCGATGTTGCAACAGTGGCCACAAGAGCCTGGCGGTGTATGGCTGCCTGGTTCATCCTGGGTCTTGTCAGTTCAGCTGGTGCAGCAGGAAACAGGAAGCAGGCTGGTAGGTGCACTGGCTGGGGAGACACTGAATACGTAGTCAGACAAGCCGGGTTTGGTAACAGACGATCAGATGTAGGTATAGACGACAGGCAGAGAATGGTCAGGATACAAGCAAAGTTCGGCAACAGGAAATCAAGCAGTGTAGAGCTGAGCTTGGTTACAAGGCAGGCCGGGATCAGGATAACAGAGATCAATCGTAGTCAAACACAGGAAACAGATCAGATCACAGGAAGTCACTGGAACAGGTATGAACTGCAGATCAGGCAGCGAAGACAAAGTGCTGCTGAGGTGTTTAAATAAGGCAGCCTGTTGCCAATCACTGAAATCAGTCTGCACTATTAACCCTTAGGTGGCAGATCCATGACACTTAGGCACTGGTGCCACAACACTGCAACCCCTCACAGATACTGTACTTGGAGCGCAGCAATGAGCCCTGCTGCAAAGTATTGCATGAAAAATTGTATTTACGTGCCCCTGTTAAACAGGGGCTGAAAAATTGGGCCTTAAACACTGGTGCTGGTGCCACAACACTGCAACCCCTCACAGATACTGTAGTTGGAGCACAGCAATGAGCCCTGCTGCAAATCATTGCATCAAAAATTGTAAATATACGCCCCTGTTAAACAGGGGCTGAAAAATTGGGCCTTAGCCACTGGTGGCAGTGCCCAGAACCAAAAATGTTCTTTCAAGCTATCAGCATGATTATTGAGGAGGAAGAGGATAGTCACTCAGCATAACAGGATAGTCACTCAGCATCAGCATAGGCAGTCTTTTTTTTTTTTTATTATCTTTTTTATTAATTTTCCAAAAACATATATAACACACATTACAATACATAAAACACATTTACAGTCTCAATATTTCCCATAAAAAAAATAAAAAAAAGGGGGGGGAGAAAAGAGGGAAAGATGGGGAAATGGGGAAATGGAGCGAGAGAGAGAGAGAGAGAGAGAAGGAGAAAAAAAAAAAAAGGGGGGGGGGAGGGAGTGAGGATGATTTTAGAAGAGGGGGGATGGGGGAATGCAATCCCTCATACTCTCCCCCAAATATATTATGTGCTATCACTCTAGTGTTAATGTCTTCTAAAGTGAAATTAAATAATAAAGGGAAACAAAAGTGGTTCCGAAAACTACTATAAACAAAAAAAAAATAAAAAAAAAATAAAAATAAAAATTAACCCCCAGGAGTTAAATCTAAAAATAGACAATATAAAAAACTAGGGGATAAATTTATGAGTGGCAGTGCTGATAGAGTGACAAAACATGTATATAAAGAGAAAAGTGAGGGGTAAAGTTATCGTCACCTGTGCCCAAAAAAATAAAAAAATAAAAAAATAAAAAAATAAAAAGGGGGGGAGGAGGGGGAAGGTATGGGGAGCCTCAACGAAGAACAAAATCTAATCCCCCTCTCTCACTCTCTCTGGGAAAAGGAAGAAAACATAATTAGGGGTATAAAAAAGAAAAGAAAAAGAAGGAAAGGAAAGGCCGGCATGCATGGTATCCAATAAAATGTTTGTCACATTACATTTTAGTCTCTTAAGGGATAAGCCAAAGAATAACCACAGGGAATCATCCTTAAGATATAGATAGCTTATTCAATAGGTGTAAACGAGTCTCAGTGGGATTGTGCAAGTATCTCTCTATAGGTTGTGGTGTCCTTGAACTCCATCCACGGAGTCCAAGTTAAAGTGTGTCGTTGAAAAGTGTCCTTGTTACAATGAGTGATATCCTCCATAAGATGGACCTCTGAAATTTTTTGAAACCACTTTTTCACGGATGGAGTCTCAGGCTGACCCCAAAGGGTAGGTATAAGTGCTTTAGCCGTATTAAGCAAATGTGGAACTAAAGAACATTTGTATTTTCTGACGGGTTCCTTAGTAGCATGAAAAAGAATGGTCCATGCATCAGCAGGAAGATTAATATTGGATATTTGTTGGATAATTCGAATAATGCTAGACCAGAAGGGGCGGATGAGTGGGCACGACCACCATATATGAGCGTGGGTTGCTCTGTTCCCACAATTCCTCCAACACAACGGGGAGTTGTCGGGGAACATCTGATGAAGCTTTGATGGGGTGTAGTGCCATCTGGTTAGTAGCTTGTAATTGACCTCAGCCATCCTTGATGCAATTGAAGAGATATGAGTCAGCTGTAGGACTTTATCCTTTTGGCTGTCTGAGAGGCAGGATTCCAAGTCTGCCTCCCACTTAGCGAGAAAGGGAGGATAAGTATCACCTTGGAGCTTGATAAGTAATTTGTAGAATACCGAGATACAATGTTCAGGTGGATCCATTGAATTAAAAACTTCCTCAATACTGTTTAAGTCCTGTATCCCTCTAAGCGGCTGAGGCAGAGTTCTAAGGAAACCTTGCAATTGATTATATCTCCATTTATCAAGAAACATAATGGGCTTAAGGCCGAGAATCTCCTTAAGAGGCTTAAGCGCATTTGCTTGAAGAACATGATGTAGTAGAAGAGGTTCTTCTGGCAACCACGACCTATAGCCAGGATCTAGTAGGCCAGGTAAGAAATAATCGTGGTCCAAAAGCGGTAACAGAGGAGAAGCATATGACCACGAGAACTTCCTGTGTAAGGCATCCCATACATCAAGGGTGGAAGTGGTTAAAATGGAGGTACTTGGAGCAAGGTGTCTATGTAAGCATGGCAACCAGGGTGTAGTTGCTAGGTCTGTGTTACTAAGAACATGTTCCAAACTCACCCAAAGTTTGGAATTAGCAGCATATTTCCATTCGGATATTCTAGACAGAATCACAGCATTATAATAAGCCTTAAAATTTGGAAGGGCCAGTCCCCCAGCTTCCTTGGAGCGAAATAATACTTCCTTAGTTACTCTGGGGTGACTGTTCCTCCAAATAAAGCGGGAGACCATGGTCTGTAATAGGGAAAAAAAATCCTATAGGCACACCCAATGGGATCATTTGAAAGAAAAAAAGAACTCTAGGCAGAATGTTCATTTTAATTATACTCACTTTACCCAACCATGAGTGTGTCAGCGTGTTCCACTTTTGTAAATCCCTTCTAATATTATTCAATAATGGGATGTAATTATATTTAAAGAGGGACTGAATGTGAGGCACAAGATTCACTCCCAGATATTTCATACTTCGTTGAACCCATCTAAAAGGAAAGAGGGGTTTTAAATTTTCCACCTCCCTTCCAGGTAGATTAATATTTAGAATTTCAGACTTAGATAGGTTAATTTTAAAGTTAGAGAGTGTCTGAAAAGTAGAAGACGCTGACATTAAATTAGGAAGCGAGATACGAGGCTGCTGGATAAAAAATAAAATATCGTCCGCATATGCCGCATATTTGTGCGTTTTATTACCTACTTGAATCCCATGTATATTTAAATTACATCTTATGGTTGCCAAAAAGGGTTCGAGGGTAAGGGCAAATAAGAGGGGAGAAAGAGGGCAGCCCTGTCTAGTCCCATTAAATAGTTGGAATGAGTCACTCAAAGTGCCATTTATGCGAATTTGTGCCGTGGGGTTAGAATAGAGGGAAGTAATGCGGTAAAACATCTTGGGTCCCAGCCCAAAATGTCGCAGGGTCAATTTTAAGTAATCCCAGTCCACCCTATCGAACGCTTTTTCAGCATCTGTAGATACGAATAGGGTGGACTGGGAAGACCTTTGGGCGTATTGTATAAGAGATATCGCCCGTAGAGAATTATCCTTGGCTTCTCTGTGTGGCATAAAGCCCGTCTGATCCGTAGAAACCCAACTAGGTATAAGAAGGAGTAGTCTATTGGCCATTACCTTAGAATATAATTTGATATCAACATTTAATAGGGAAATTGGCCTATAGCTACTGCATTGAGTGGGGTCCTTATCTGCTTTAAGGATAACTGAAATATGGGCTGTAAGAGATTCCGGGCGTAGTCCCGAGGTCTGTGAGATTGAGTTGGCATAAGACGTAAGGCGGGGCAGAAGGATATCACTGAATGTTTTATAGTACTGGATAGTATAACCATCCGGTCCCGGGGCTTTACCTGTCGGTGAAGACTTCAGAGCCGCCTGAAATTCCTCAACCGAAAGTTCAGATTCAAGTTCCCTGAGAGTCAAATTTGAAAGTTTGGGCAAATTTGCTTCTTTTAAATATGTAAGCATAAGGTTACGTCTCTCCTTCACAGTCAGAGACGGAGAGTCACACTGTACTTTGTACAAATCTGCATAATAGTCCCTGAAAGCTTTAGAAATGTGAGGAGTCGCATGGACTAAATTTCCGTTTGATAGCTTTATTTTAGGAATAAACAATCTAGTCTGTTTTTCTTTGAGGGATCTTGCTAATTGTCTGCTAGGTTTGTCCCCCCACTCATAGAATTTTTGCGAATATCGTTGGAATTTCCGAGCTGTATCAAGGTTAAGAAGATTTTTTAATTTCTCTCGTTTCAATGTGAGAGCTTCTAGCTGGGATGTATGCAAAGTGAATTTATGTTGTTTATCAAGTTCTGTTATTTGGTGCAGTACCTGTTCAAGTTGTTGACCACGCTCTCTTTTTTTCCTTGCCCCAAGTTCTATGAGTCGGCCTCTCACAGTTGCCTTGTGAGCTTCCCATACAATAGCAAGGGATGTCTCGGAAGGTTTATTGTCTTTAAAATATTGCAATATATGAGAGGCCAACACAGAAACTTCTGTTGGATTTGAAAGAAGAGAATCATTGAGTCTCCAATTATTGGAGCGCTGAGTCAAAGTGTGCATAGTCATACTCATCGACACAGGTGCATGATCTGACAGTGTCACAGTGCCTATATTCGCCGATTGTACTAATGGGAGGTGGTAATGGTCTAAAAAGATATTATCTATTCGGGAATAAGACTGATGAGTCTTCGAAAAATGGGAAAAATCTTTTTCTTTTGGATGTAAAATACGCCATACGTCTATCAATTGTCGGTCTATTAGTCTCTTTTTAACAAAGGACAGGCGCTTAAAAGAGATGTTAGAGCGACCGTGGGATGTATCCAAAACAGGATCTAGAGACATATTTATGTCTCCTGCCAGTATGATTAAACCCTCAGCAAATTGTGATAAATCAGTAAGAATTTGAGAAAAAAAGGTAGGTTGATTTTGGTTCGGGCAGTATATGTTTGCTAGAGTACATTGGGTAGTACCTAAAAAGCCCTTTAAAAAAAGAAAACGACCATGGTCATCCGCTTGCATCTCTAAAAAACGGAAGGGTACGCTACTACTAAAACCAATAGCCACCCCCTTAGCTTTATTCGTATTTGAAAGGCTATAATACCACTGAGGAAAATAAAGCGAGGTCAATTTGACCTGCGTAGTATGATTTAAATGTGTTTCCTGAAGAAACACAATAGAAGAGGCAAGTTTCCGTAATTCACGGATAACCTGATGCCGTTTTGCCACGGCATTTAAACCCCTAACATTATAAGAAATAACTTTAAGTGTGGCCATTTATCACCGTAGAGCATAACCCTTAGGCCCCTTTCACACTGGGGCGTTTTTCATGCGGTTTAGCGCTAATATTAGCGCTATTATACCGCATGAAAAAATCCTGCCCTGTGTCTTCAATGTGAAAGCCCGAAGGCTTTCACACTGAAGCGGTGCGCTAGCAGGACCGCTCCAAAAGTCCTGCTAGCTGCTTCTTTACAGCGGTAAAGGAGCGGTGTGTTCACCGCTCCTTTACCGCGGTCTCCCATTGAAATCAATGGGACAGCGCGGTAATACCGCCCGCAAACCGCGGCAATAGCCGCGGTTTGCGGGCGGTATTAACCCTTTTTCGGCCGCTAGCGGGGGTTAAATTAACCCCCTAGCGACCGCATACCGCGGTAAGAACGACAGTATAGCAGCGCTGAAAATCGCGCTGCTATACCGCCACCGCACCTGCCCGCCCCAGTGTGAAAGGGGTCTTAAACCTACTTAGCCATGCATGCCAGCCTTGATAGGGAAAATAAAACAAAAAAGAAACGGGTAAGTATTGAGAAAAACAAAAAGACAAATTTACATAAACAACAAAAACGTCCATCTGGACGCATATGGGAAACCTTAATTTATCACGCAGATTTCTGCGGTGGTCCCTATGGGGGGAGAGAGCACGGGCAGCCGTCCAGAACTCCCGTAGGAGAACGGATAAGGAAACTCGAAGGCTACCCGCTCTCCACAACCCCAAAAGGGAAGAAGGGGAGGGGAACGTGTCGTATAAGAGACACATAGGAGCATTGTGCTCCACCCTCATTCAGCTTGCGTCAAATAATGTGCAGAAGAATACTTTTTGCTCCAACAGTAAACCATAAACCTTTTTATAACAAATATACTTTAGCAGCCAAGTCACATCTCATTAGATATAATAACTTACAGGCATACTCAAACAAAGAAAAAAAAAGGAAAGTACATAGGCATAATCACCCTTTACTCATCTATGTTATAATACAGGACCTGACGCTGAAGAGCGCCCTTTTTTAGTAGTAGGAGATTTTTGCCAATGGGAGTCCTAGATATGTAAAAACTTAGGGACCGGATCATGCCAGCCCGGAAGGTCCACTAAGGGCAGATTAAGGTCCTTTAAAAATTGTAACAATTCCTCTGGGAACCGGAGGGTGTGGGAGCGACCATTTTTGGTAGCAATAAGGTACGCCGGGAAACCCCATCTATAGGTAATCTCCTTAGAACGTAACTGTTCCAAAAGTGGTTTAAGGACTCTGCGGCGGTCTAAGGTTTCTTTAGATAAATCCGAGAAAATATTGAGAGTTGCTCCATCAAGGTCAATGTTGGGAATGCTCCTCAACTTGGCCATAATGGCGTTCTTATCTGTGAAATAATGTAGACGGCATATTACGTCTCTGGGTTGCTCAGGAGCAACGGTACGAGCCCTAAGAGCCCGATGGACCCGATCAAAACGCAACGAATCAGTGGGTTCATTTCCCAACACTGAATTAAATATACCTCTAATCTGTGACTCCAAATCTTTATCTCCAGTCACTCCGGGCAGACCTCTAATTCGTAGGTTGTTTCTGCGATTTCTATTCTCGAGGTCCTCTAACTTATATAGTGAGGCACGTTGAGCAAGGGCTAGCTGTGTGACAGACTTTTGTAGTTCTCTTATAGCTGTTTCATGAGTATCTTGTCTCTGCTCTGTGCCCTCCACCCTATCGAGAATATGCGCCATATCTGTTCTTACACCTGTGATTTCCTTTTTTATTGATTTTTCGAGTCCATGGAACATCCCGGCTAACTCTTTTCTAATGCCGCTCAGCAGAGTCGCCAAATCTGAGCCTGTAGGAGACTCAGGTTCTTCCATGAGATCTGAGCAGTAAGATGATACAGGCGAACTTTCTCTTACAGAGGTTGCTAGTGAAGCGAGAGATGCATTGCGTCTCGTGCATCTAGCTTGACTGCTACATGCGCCGGGGCCGGTTCCACTAGCAACCAGGAATCGCTCTATGGAACTAGAGGTGGTTTGGTTAGTCGCCGTTCCTTTACTATGTGTCTTGGGAGTTGTAGAGCGGATTTTGTGTATCTTTGCTGGCATAGTTGGAGCTTCAGAACTGAATGCTAAGTGGAGCGCCCCTCAGTCTCATTCGCTTAACAACATGTGTACAGCGTAGTGTGGAACATATGGTTATTCAGGCTCATGCTGAGCTTCATCTGCTGAATAGGGGTTGAGCTGGAGAGGACAGGGATGACTGGGCCTTTGCTGCTACTAGGCCAAGGATGTAACAAGCTGAGGCCTAGTGAGTGTGCTGCTATATGGCTCTGGATGTCTAGCTAGTGCCTTAGCAACCAAGTAGGGAAGATAATGCGCCAGGGAGACCGAGATCAAGAACTGGCCGGGAGTCTGGGTGCAGCAATATGGCCGCTGACCTCCAGGGGTAGGCCGAAGCCGCGGCCTTTCCTAAAACAGCCACCGTCCGGAGGAGCGTCGCTCCGTCTAGGGCAGAGCTCTCAGAACTGTCCCTAGCTGATATTCAGACAGTCCACCGCTATTAGGAGTGCTGACACAGGGGAAGAAGTGTACCTTAGAGATGATGATGCGGCTGACTGACTTCTTAGGCCTCAAGATGGCGTCGGGCCGCGGGTGTGTAGTACTGGTACACCCGGTCTCCGGACTTCGGATGTTATGACTGCTGCCCTCCCAGTCCGGTGAAGCTGTCGCTGGTGTTCACAGATGGGGCCGCCGTTCGTCCCTCGCGGCACTCGAGCGCAGAGGCTACAGAGGTCTCATAGGCCTCAAGATGGCGGCGGGTCCCCGGTGTATGGAGCCGGCCACGGGCTGGGCAGCAGAGCGTAGGATCTGTCCCCGATGTCCGCCCGGGATCTGTCCCCGATGTCCGCCCGGGATCTGTCTCTGATGACCTCCCTGTTAGCATAGGCAGTCTTGAAGGGATCTGACATTTCCAAAAAAAATATTCTGTTACATCAGCATCAGGTGCTTGGTAGCTGGTGGTGATCCAAGACTGATTCATTTTTATGAAGGTCAGTCGATCGACCGATTTGGACAGGCGCACTCGGTGATCGGTTACAAAGCCTCCAGCAGCACTGAATGTGCGTTCCGGAAGAATGCAGGGTGCAGGACAGGCCAGTACCTCAATTGCATACTGTGCAAGCTCTGGCCAGTGATCCATCCTCAAGACCCAGTAACCCAGAGGATTTTCTGTGGGAAAGGTGTCCAAGTCTGATCTTGCCCCTAGGCATTCCTGCACCATGTAAACCAGACGCTGGCGATGGTTGCTGGAAGCGATCATACCTTGGGGCTACATACTAAAAAATTGTCTGAACGCATCGGTCAGACGGCCACCTTCTCCACCGCTCCTTCTTTGACTGACCGGAGCCTCAGCAACACGTTGTCCAGGACCAGGAATTTGTAACCTCCCAGTCTCTGGGAACGCATTGCACAGACCTTTCTGCAAGGCCTCCCGAAGATGCTTCATCCTCTGCTCCCTCTGCGATGGCAAGATAAGGTCCGCAACCTTACCCTTGTAACGTGGATCAAGGAGGGTTGCCAGCCAGTAATGATCCCTCTCCTTGATCGCATGAATACGAGGATCCTTGTGCAGGCTTTGCAGGATCAGGGAGGCCATGCAGCAGAGGTTTGCTGAGGCATTCGGTGCAGAGTCCTCTGGGTCACTGAGGACGACATGATCCATAGCCACCTCCTCCCAGCAATGTACAAGTCCATGGGTGTCTTGGGACTGTAATTGATCCCTTGAAGACTGCTGCTGATGCTGAGTGCTAGGCTCCACCTCCATGCTGACACAATAATCCTCCTTCTCCTCCCCCTCCTCGTCCTCTTCCTGTGTGATAGCCGGGCCAGCAGGAACACTGTCTGGATAAAGGGGGCCTTGAGAGGTAAGGAAGTCCTCCTCTTCCTGCCTCTGTTCTGCCTCAAGTGCCCTGTTCATTATTCCACGCAGCGTGTGCTCCAACAGGTGGACAAGAGAGACAGTGTCACTGATGCATGCACTGTCACTGCTCACCATCCTCGTGGCCTCCTCAAATGTCCTGGTGCCATATTGCAACAGATACTCATTGATGGCCCCCTGCTGCGTGTGCCCTCTGTTAGAGAGTCTGTTTAGAAAGAGCCCCCAGACATAATACAGGAGATGGTCAGAGACTGCAGACATAATACAGGAGATGGTCAGAGACTGCAGACATAATACAGGAGATGGTCAGAGACTGCAGACATAATACAGGAGATGGTCAGAGACTGCAGACATACTACAGGAGATGATCAGAGACTGCAGACATACTACAGGAGGTGGTCAGAGACTTCAGACATGGTACAAGAGATCAATGCAGCCTCACCAGTGCCCATCAAATGCAGCTTATCAGTGCCCACCAATTGCAGCCTACCATTGCTCCCCAACTGTAGCCTAACAGTGCCCACCAAATGCAGCCTTATTAGTGCCCACCAAATGCAGCCTACCAGTGCCCACCAAATACAGCATTATTAGTGCCCACCAAATGCAGCCTACTAGTGCCCATGAAATGCAGCCTACTAGTGCCCACCAAATGCAGCCTACTAGTGCCCACCAAATGCAGCCTACCATTGCTCACCAATTGTAGCCTACCAGTGCCCATCAAATGCAGCCTACCAGTGCCCACAAAATGCAGCCTCATCAGTGCCCACCAAATGCAGCCTCATCAATGCCCATCAAATGCAGCTTATCAGTGCCCATCAAATGCAGCCTACCAGTACCCAACAATTGCAGCCTTGTAAGTGCTCACCAATTTCACCGTACCAGTGCCCCTGGATCACACAGAAGAGCAATATTTTGCTGTCACAAAGCTTGGATTTGATTCGCCCGGGCAGCCCCTGTAACAAAGACCGACTCACGGCTCCTATGGTACACATCACACTGATTCAATTTCACAGCATTGCATCAGTGTGCAGGAGCCGGTTTAGGAGGCGAAACTTTGTTACAGCGCCACCTGGGCATTTCAGACCAAAGCTCATGCGGTGTGTGTGACATACACATGGAGAGAAGGAGGGAGAGGAGCACTCAGGGCCGGTGATATGTATTTTAGACTACATAGGCAAAGATCCATTTTGACGCCCCCCCAACCCATCCGCACCATCCTCTTGCTACTCCCTGTCTAAAATCGAGCTGGTACCTCCTTCACAGTGCGCATGTAATGTGATGGGGCACAATGTGAAGGACGTCACATACCACTGAAAATAGAACTTCCACTAAACAGCAGTGTGTAATGAGGGGGTGGGGTTATGCATTTCTTGCTTCCCCTCACTGGCCACAGGCAGCTGAGGCCAACTAAAACCCATAAGCAACTTCCAGGTCACACCCCCCAGATACTCCCACTTTGATCACACCTCCCCAGATTCCCTAACCCTAACTATACCCCCATATACCCCCCACCCTGATCACACCTTCCCAGATACCCCTACCCTGATCACACCTCCCCAGATACCCTCCACTCTGATCACACACCCCCCCAGATACCACTACCCTGATTACACCCCTGGATACCCCTCTACACACTGCAGAGTACTCAATCTCTACTAGAGAGAGAGGGGGGGCTGACAGAGAGATCAGGCTCAGAGAGAGAGGCGGGTCTGAAAGAGATGGAGGTGGACAGAGAAGGGGGTTGAGTGAGAGAGGTCAGGCTGAGAGAGAGGTGGGGCTGAGAGAGAGAGAGGTGAGGCAGAGAGAGAGAGAGAGATAAGGCTGAGAGAGAGAGATGAGGCTGAGATAGAGGTGAAGCTGAGAGAGAGAGAGAGAGAGAGAGAGATGAGGCTGAGAGATAGAGATGAGGCTGAGAGAGAGGTGAAGCTGAGAGAGAGAGAGAGAGAGAGAGAGGTGAGGCTGAGACAGAAGGGGTCTGAGAGAGGTGAGGCTGAGAGAGAGAAGTGGGGCTGAGAGAGAGGGTAGTGGACAGAGAGGGGGAGGGGCTCAGAGAGAGGGCTGAGAGAGAGAGGTGTGGCTGAGAGAGAGGGAGAGGTGGGGCTGAGAGAGAGGGGCTCAGAGAGAGGGTAGTGGACAGAGAGGGGGCTGAGAGAGAGAGGTGGGGCTGAGAGAGAGAGGGGCTCAGAGAGTGGGTAGTGGACAGAGAGGGGGGCTAAGAGAGGGTAGTGGATAGAGAGAGGGGCTGAGTGAGAGAGAGGCTCAGAGAGTATAGTGGACAGAGAGGGGGGCTGAGTGAGAGAGGTTGGGCTGAGAGAGAGGGGGGCTGAGATAGACGTGGGGCTGAGAGAAAGGGTAGTGGTCAAAAGGTGGATATGAGAGAGAGGGGGGCTGAGAGAGATATGGGGCTGAGAGAGAGTGTGGTGGACAGAGAGGGGGCTGAGAGAGAGAGAGGTGGGGCTGAGAGAGAGGGTAGTGGACAGAGAAGGAGGCTGAGAGAGGGTAGTGGTCAGAGAGGGGGCTGAGAGAGGGTAGTGGACAGAGTGGGGGCTGAGAGAGAGATGGGGCTGAGAGAGAGGGTAGTGGACAGAGAGGGTGCTGAGAGAGAGAGGTGGGGCTGAGAGAGAGAGGGGCTCAGAGAGAGGGTAGTGGACAGAGAGGGGGGCTGAGAGAGAGGGGGGCTAAGAGAGGGTAGTGGACAGAGAGGGGGGCTGAGTGAAAGAGGGGTTCAGAGAGAGGATAGTGGACAGAGAGTGGGGCTGAGTGAGAGAGGTTGGGCTGAGAGAGAGGGGGGCTGAGATAGATGTGGGGCTAAGAGAAAGGGTAGTGGTCAGAAGGTGGATCTGAGAGAGAGGGGGGCTGAGAGAGATGTGGGGCTGAGAGAGAGGGTGGTGGACAGAGAGGGGGCTTAGAGAGAGAGGTGGGGCTGAGAGAGAGGGTAGTGGACAGAGAGGGGGCTGAGAGAGAGAGGGGCTCAGAGAGAGGGTAGTGGACAGAGAGGGGGCTGAGTGAGAGAGGTTGGGCTGAGAGAGAGGGGGGCTGAGATAGATGTGGGGCTGAGAGAAAGGGTAGTGGTCAGAAGGTGGATCTGAGAGAGAGGGTGGTGGACAGAGAGGGGGCTGAGGGAGAGAGGTGGGGTTGAGAGAGAGAGGGTGGGGTTGAGAGAGAGGGTGGGGCTGAGAGAGAGGGTGGGGCTGAGAGAGAGGGAGGGGCTGTGAGAGAGGAAGGGGCTGAGAGAGAGGACGGCTGAGAGAGAGAGGGGGGACTGGACTGACAGAGAGATCCCAAGCCCTGTCTGTATATGAAGATAGGTCTGTGTCTGATGCCAAGTACCTTCTTGATCCGGGAGGTGCTCTGCTGCTTCCTCCAGCAGCTCCCTGGCAGCATGCGCCTCTCACTTGTCATTGTCCTCCAGGCCTCACTGACTGCTGATGCTGGAGCAGAGAGGAGGCTGGAGGAGACGTTGTCCAGCGACATCAGATCAGTGTCACTGGCGTCTGGCTGCTTTGAAATCTCCCGCCCACACCCTTTTCCAGGCACAGATTGGCCGCACAAGAGGTTGTGGGCGGGCACAGGGGGGACATGGGGAGGAGGTGGGGCGGACCTAACTTCCCTCCTCTTCCCTCATTGTACGGATACAGCGGGCGCCGGGCGGGGGATGTGGACACTGCTGCGGGCGTGCCGGCGGGTGGGTCAGTGGGTGGCGGAGGTAGGGGGCAATAAACGAGGTCACGGCGCCCTCGCTGACATGCGCTCGTGACTCGTCTAGGACGAAACACCGGCGCCAGACTCATTGGCAACACACTCGGGACCAACAGTGCTCCTAACACTTTGGCGCCCCCTCCCCTCTGGTGCCTCGGTGCAGTGCACCCGGTGCACCCCGTCTCGGATCGGCCCTGCCTCCCTGTCCAGCGAGGCCAAGACATTGCCTTCCACATGCCGGTAGAGAGCCGGAATCGCCTTCCGTGAGAAAAAGTGGCGTTTGGGAACCTGCCACTGAGGAACCGCACATTCAACAAACTCACGGAAGGGGACAGAGTCTACCAACTGAAAACGCAGCAGTTGAAGTGCTAGCAATTTAGCCAAGCTAGCATTCAACCGCTGGGCATGTGGATGGCTGGGAGTGAACTTCTTTCGGCGGTGCAGCAGCTGGGGCAGGGAAATTTGCCTGGTACAATCGGACGTCGGTGTACCGATAGCAGATTGTCCACAAGCACTTGGCTGTGACACACCGAATTCTACACCTTCATTCCTCTCAGTGCAGGTTTCAGAGAGGACTGAAGGTATAGTGGGGTTGGAGATCCCAGCTGATGAGGAGCAAGGAGAGGTCCGCTTTGTTCTTTGGTGTGAGTCTTTTAGATACGCTTGCCAATGGACTGCATGGCAGGTCGACATATGTCTGGTCAAGCACGTGGTGCCCAAGCGGCTGATGTTTTGGCCACGCGAGATACGCTTTAGACATATGTTGCAAATGGCAATGGTGCGATCTGCTGCACACGTCTGAAAAAAGGCCCACACCAAAGAACTTTTGGAATAACGCGCAGAGACAGCAGCGCCCTGCACATGCGGAGCACTGCGGTGTGATGCCGTTGGTGTGCTGCCCTTAAGCTGGCCCCTGGAGGGCATCCTGCCTCGTTGGAGATGTGCCTCCTCCTCCTCCTCTCTCCTATCAGGCACCCACGTGGAGTCAGTGACCTCATCATCCCCTCCCTCCTCATCACAGGAGCCAATCTGGCAGTATGCTGCAGCTGGGGGAACATGACTGCAAGATAGCTGTCCTTGTTGGGCACCCCCTCTCTCTGGGCTCATGTTACTACCCCCTCTCTCTGAGCTCACGTTACTGCCTTCCTTCAGCTGGGTTCCATCATCGGAGCCTTCAAAACGCTGGGCATCCTCCTGAAGCATGTACCCAACACTGTGCTCAAACAGTTCGGGGGACTCCTCAGGAGGACATGGTGGGGCTAGGGAAGGAGTGACTGATGCCATTGAGCCGAGGGAAGAGGCCACTTTGGCAGCTGCTTTGCCAGACAAACTACCCTGAGCCTGGGTGAGAGAGAACAAGGAGGAGGAGGACGGCTTGGTCATCCACTCTACCAAGTCTTGGGCACGTTGCGGCTCAACATGGCCAGCTGCCGAAAAGAAGGACAAGCATGTCCCATGGCCACGTGCTGATGAGGATGCACCGTGTCCATGACCAGCAGCACTGTTGCCTCTAGACACAGAGTCTGCTTGCCCTCTTTTATTGCCTCGTGACTGTCTGTCTCTCCTTGTTTGCCTTCCAGACATACTAATGGCCTGCAGTAAGATGTAGCTGCACAAAGGTGGGGATGTATATATATATATATATATATATATATATATATATATATATTTTTTTTGTCTGTACTGATAATGCAGCAATCAGAATCAACTGCCTGATGTGGTCTTAGTATGGGAAAAGCAGCAGCAGCAGCAGCAGTTAGTTTTAGGTGAAAACTGTGCAGAGAGAACACCACTATTAGTCACTCACTAACTGTATTCAGGTAAGCTTTAGGTGAACGCTATGCAAAGCACACAGTACACTAAGTGAAACACTGAAGCCTCGTACACACGACCAAGTTTCTCGTCAAAAAACGACAAGAAACTTGCTGGCAGAACTTTCTTGCCGAGTAAATCGGTCGTGTGTATGCGGCTATCAGGTTTCTCGCCAAGAAAACCGACAAGAATCTCGACGAGAAAAATAGAGAACCTGCTCTCTATTTTCTCGTCGGGATTCTCCATTTTCTCATCGAGATTCTCGTCAGCATGTTTCTCGACGAGAAAAATGTGTGTGTGTACACTTACCTGTCGCCGTGGAAACCCGCGCATGCTCGAAATGACTTTGACGCATGCGCAGTAGCTTCCTAGGCATAGGTAGGGTGTAGCAAGATGGCGGCGGCGGCATCGAATGTGACGAGCGCACGCTCGTCGTAGTTGATTACGTCACCGCGTTCGCTCCATTCAAAGAACCGCGGGTTCTTTGAATCGAGCGTGTGTACACTCGGCCGGGACAAGTTTCTTGTCCAAGAATCTCGTCAAGAAAAACGATGAGTTTTTTCCTGACGAGATTCTCGGCCGTGTGTACGAGGCTTGACTGTCTGCAGCTAGCACAATCACCTGCCTGCCTGTCACAGTATAGAGAAAACCAGGAACGGATCTAGCTAAACTAAATACAGTGTATAAATATATATATGTAGCGCTACCCCCAGTTAAGAGAGCCGCTGTTTTTTTTTTTTTGGTTTGGGCCCTGTATACAGCACCGCCAACCCCCGGCAATCTACTCAACCCTCTACGGCACAGTTAGTCTAGGGAATGTTTCCTTCATATAATTCTATACACAATCTCACAGCAGGATAGGCAGATACTATATGCAATGATAAACACTGATCCAGGAGTGGTAAACTATATCTGATTTACTTAGGCATAAAGGTTAAACATAACACATAGCATACATGCAGAGCCCTGCAGCAATAAACATACTAATAAGTGGTAGTGCAGAGTGATCACACGCCACGTGCAGCTATCTTCTCTATGCGCAATGTGGCGCACCAAACAAAGTTTTAAACCCTTGGTCAGGCCTGACTCAGATAAAGCTCAGTCTCTGTGAGAACAACTTTTCGCATGGAGATGAACGGTGGTGCACATACAGGAACAGTATTTGTAATCCAATAACGGTTAATAAAAGAGGAACGCTTCACCGGAGACTACACAACTCAGTTCCGCCACTAGTCTCCGGCGGGATAATAACTACAGCACGATGGGCCAAAGTAGTCACTAGGCCTAATCAAAGTACAAGTTAAATAAGTGAGCAGATGCTTGCTCACCCCTCCGGACGCGATCCCAGTCCGGGATTTCCACCACTGTGTTTCCACACACAGTGCCTGCAACGATCAGGTCTCTGGTCCAACTGATGTCAGCAACTCAAAGAAGTCAGGTGTCACCCAGGCTCAGCAGTGGGGTGGAAGGTTCTTTGGAAGGTATGCAAGGCCCAGGCCTCGTGCCTTGCACTACAACAGATCCGCACAGGGAGTCCTTTTGATTGCAGCGCGGTGTCCAAAGAGGCCGAGCTTAGCCTCGCCCTTTCCTTTTATAGCCCCACCCATGAGTCTCTGCGGTGACCAAATGCACCCTGGGTGCCAAACGGGGTTCTGGGTAACGTAGTCCATAGGGCCTTAAAGGAGACCCCGCTACACACTCCCCCCACTTAAACTCTTTGGTCCCCAAAGATAACTATTAACAAACACTACGCACAACATTTGACAAAGCGGTGTATGATGTCGGCAGAGGAAGTTCCCACCAAAAACGAGTTAGTGAACTTCCTCGCCCACAGGTCACACTGTCATAAGCGACCTGCCTAACTGTGCCAGAGGGTGAGTTGGGGTTGCCCTCCACTAAATGAACAGTGGAGGGATCAGGGTTTTCCATACTCCTCCTGGCAGTGACCACAGTGTCTTCTGAGCTCTCCCCCATTTGTGGGTAAGTCAATCTTCGGGGAGGCCTTATTGTCCTTCTCATCCTTTGTTCTTTTGGAATGTCTGGTTCAGATACTGCAGGGTCCTCTCTTGGAACAGACTTGGGGGTTTCCACTGGTTCTGGAGCACTTGACTCAGGAGCAGGGAGATACATGGAGTCTCTTGGATCCTCCTCTGAGAGTGAGTCACAGGCATCTTCCCAAGAATCTGTTAAGGGACTGGACGGGATGAACTCAGTAGCTTCTGCATTCAGTGTACTGTCTATGGCAGGGGTCTCAAACCTGCGGCCCTCCAGCTGTTGCGGAACTACAAGTCCCATCATGCCTCTGCCTATGGGAGTCATGCTTGTAACTGTTTAGCCTTGCAATGCCTCATGGGAATTGTAGTTCTGCAACAGCTGGAGGGCCACCAGTTTGAGACCCCTGGTCTATGGTGTCTTCAGTAGGTGGAAGATCTATAGCAGAAGTTTCTGGGGCCTGGGAAGGCCATAGCCATTCAAGTTCCTCTCTCTCTTCTTCACTTAGTTCAGAGACATCTGTTTCCTCAGCTTGAGGGGTTTGGGAGCGAGTGTTTGGCTTCAGAGTATCCAAGATGGAAGTTGGCTCAGGGGAATCCCTCGCAGGGGGTATCCGAACTGCTTCGGCAAGTGGGAGTAGGTGATTCCGATGCCAAGTCTTTAATGGACCCACCTTTCCTTCCAGCTTTAGCTTGTAGACAGGTAGGCCCGGAAGCTTCTTGCAAATAACATAGGGTTCAGGTCTCCACCGATCTGCAAGCTTGTGTTTTCCAGGGATCCCCAGATTCCAGAGCAGCACTCTGTCCCCAGGTTGTAGATCTTAAATCCGGACTTTCAGGTCAAAGTTTTTCTTGTTGCGGGCTCCCCTTTGATCTGAGGCTGCTTGGGCCTGCTCATAGGCCAACTTTAAACTGTGTCTAAGCCTGTCTACATAACCTTTGTGGGAAGTGACTGAGGAATGGTCTATGGAGGTGCCAAAGGCCAGGTCTACGGGTAGTCTTGCTTCTCTCCCGAACATGAGTCAATAGGGTGAGTACCCTGTTGCATCACTTGTGGTACTGTTATAAGCATGCATGATTGCTGCTATGTGTTTGCTCACTACATAAAGTCCCCAGCATGTTGAGCAAAGTTCGGTTGAACCTCTCCGGCTGAGCATCCCCCTGTGGATGGTAGGGAGTGGTTCGGGTCTTCTTGATTCCCAAAGAACCCAGGAGCTTCCAGATCAGCCGACTTTCAAAGTCCCTTCCTTGATCCGAGTGGAGCCGCTGTGGTAGCCCATAATGTACGAAGTATTTCTCCATGAGTACTTTGGCTACAGTAGAAGCCTTCTGGTCTTTAGTTTGAAAGGCCTGGGCATACCGGGTGAAATGGTCGGTTATCACTAGAACATTTCCTAGTCCACTCAAGTCGGGTTAGAGGCAGAGAAAATCAATGCATACCAAATCCAGTGGGCCTTGACTTTGTAGATGGCCCATTGGGGCAGCTTGGTGGGGTAAAGTCTTCCTCTGGATGCAGCGTGCGCATGAGTGGCAGTATTCCTCGACTTCGGCCCTCATGCAGGGCCAATAGAACCAGCTCCTAACTAGTTGAAAGGTCCTCTCAGCTCCCAAGTGGCCGTGGTTGTCATGCAGGGCGACCAGGACGGTCTCTCGATGTTTCTCGGGTAGAAACAGTTGCCATTTGTCTTCTAGGTCCTCAGAGGGGCCCCTTCGGTAGACCAGTCCCTGATGCACCTGCAGCCTGTCCCACTCCTTCCTCAACAAGCGAGCTTCCTTTGAAGGGTGACGCAAGAGTCTATCTGGATCCTGACTTTCCAGGGCCTCCAGGACCAATTTCCCCATAGGGTCTTCCAATTGGTCACATCTCAACTCCTTTTTGGACAGTTTTGGCAAGTCATCTTCCTCTGGCTGGGTTACCCCACAGTATTGCTTGGGGACCCCTACCATGGTGACCCCTATTTCTTCCGCCCTTGAACCACCACTGGCCTGGAGTTCAGCCCCCTGACAGAGGGCCCGCACCCCGTCGGGTGCCACTTGAGTCCAATCTTCCGCTCTTCTGGTAGGGGCATGAGACCTTCTTGACAAGGCGTCTGCATCTCGATTCCCAGCCCCAGGCCTGTATTTCAGACTGAAATTGAAAGCAGACAGTGCCGCCAGCCATCTATGTCCTGTGGCATCCAGCTTTGCTGTGGTGAAAAGATAAGTAAGGGGGTTGTTGTCAGTTTTCACTGTGAATTCAGCCCCATACAGATAATCTTTGAGTTTGTCAACTACAGCCCATTTTAGGGCCAGGAACTCCAACTTTTGAGTGGGGTAGTTCTTCTCAGAGGGAGTCAGACTCCTGCTCACATATGCAACGGGTCGCAGTTGTCCTTCATGCTCCTGATAAAGCACTCCTCCCAGACCATCATGACTGGCATCTACGTGGAGTTCATAAGGTTTCCTTGGGTCTGCGTAGGCCAGGACAGGGGCAGTGGTTAGGCTTTTCTTCAACATCTGGAAGGCCTCTTCACACTTCTCGTTCCACTGGTCTTTGACTGACTCCCCCGGCTTCCTGGGGCCCGAGTCATCCCCTTCTGTCTTGAGCAGTTCATTCAGAGGTCTGGCAATCCAGGCAAACCCTTCCACGAACCTCCTATAATAGGAGCAGAACCCCAAAAAGGATCTGGGTTCTGTCACAGTGGTGGACCGTGGCCAGGAGGTGACTGCCTCCAACTTCTCGGGGTCTGTGGCTACCCCTTCTTCGGACACTATGTGTCCCAGATAGTTAACTGATGACTGATAGAACTGGCATTTTTCGGGTGAAAGCTTGAGTCCCTCCTCACTGAGTCTTTTCAAAACTTTCTCCAGTCTCTCTTCATGTTCCTCCAGAGTTCTGCCAAAGACAATGATGTCATCTAAGTATACAAGGACTTCGATGAGGTTCATGTCTCCTACAGTCTTTTCCATGAGGCGTTGAAAGGTGGCTGGGGCTCCAGACAGACCCTGGGGCATCCGGTCAAATTCGAAGAACCCCACAGGAGTTATGAAAGCTGTCTTCTCCTTATCTTCCGGATGCATAGGGATCTGGTAGTATCCGCTCTTGAGGTTCATGACACTGAACCACCTGGCTCCAGACAAGCTCTGTAAGGCATCCTTTATCCTTGGAGTGGTATACTGGTCGGGTATGGTTCTCCTGTTGAGGGTCCTGTAATCGATACACAGCCTCAATGACCCATTCTTCTTCCTGACCACCACTATTGGAGAGGCGTAGGGGCTTCTAGACTCCCGGATAACACCGGTTCGCTTGAGCTCGGCGAGCTGTTCCCTCAAATCTCCAAGGTCTGCTAACGGGACTCGCCTGACCCTCTCCCTGAAGGGCTTGTCCTCCTGGAGGCGGATTCGGTGGGTGGCACTCTTCGCGCACCCCACATCAAACTCATCTTGAGAGAAGATCCTTCTCCACTTGGTCAACTGGGCCTTGGCTCTCTCTTTCCAAGCCCATGGCATGTTTGGGTTTTCCATGCAGAGCTTCTCCCATACGGTCTTTTCTCTCTCTGTCTTTTCCACATCTGACAAGACAACTGGGGCAGCAGGGCTCACCTGGCCCAGCAACATCCTGGCTGGGATCTCCACGGGGCCATCCGTAGTATTCCTGACACTCACAGGTACCTTACAGTGTGCCTTCTTCAAGGCCCTCAACGGGACCACTTCCGGTATCACTTCCAAGCCCGAGTGTTTTTTCCCTGGGTCTGGTTCCAACATAACAAAGGGCCCAGGTTGCTCCCAAGTAAGCTTCACAGTGGCTCGGAGACAGGTTACTTCACCGGGCTACAACACAATTCCTCTCCTACCCAGCCTCCAGACTTTCCCCACCCCCTCTTCCGGGGCCTTCTGCTCTAAGACCAGTCGCTGGTAGGCTGTCTTCAGCATTGGGTGGATTTTGGTGACTGTGGGGTTCTTCCCTCGTACTAGAGGGGCCAAGAGCCTCTGGACCAGGTCCGTGTTGGTCCCTACGATGAGGGAACTCTTGTTGGCTCCAGGCGGTCGGGGGTACACCACAGCCAGGGTGTCAAACACTTCAGCCTTCCCGGCCATAGACGGGTCGAAGGTCAGTTTTATGGGCAGGTAACCATCATACGGGGACCTCTGGGTTCCAATTCCCCTGGATGGGTAGATGTCCTCTTAATGGGTGTACATACCCGCTGAGGAACATTATTCTCTTTTTTTTGGTGCACATTCCCGCTGGGGAACACTGCGCTTCTTCTGGGGGGTTTTTTCCTCTCTTTTTCTGTACTTCTCATTCAGTTTGGAGCTCACTGTGGAAGATGGGCACCCGGTTGACTCCTTCACCAGGGCCCTCTGAAGTTTTCCGCCGGCTTGCGATTATTCAGCTTCTTCTTCTTGGGACTGGAGCATACTTTTGCGACATGGCCAACTCCTCCGCAGTAGAAACAAATCGTGTCCCCCCAATCTTGTAGGGAAGCGGGCGCTGAGGCATTTGGGAACAGTTCCTTCTTTGGTCCTTCCCTTTCTGGTACCCCTGAATCCTTTGCCATCAAAGAGGTCAGTATCTCCAATACCTGGGACATCTGTGACTTCAGAGTATCCACCTTTGAGTCTCTTTCGGGGGTCATGGCCGACCTGACCATCACCGCCAGAGGGTTGGTAGGTTCGACTGGTTGGCTCCTCCTCTTGTCTTCCAACATCGCCTCTTCTTCTCTGATCACTCGGATTAAGTCGGGGTATTCCAGGCTCTTCCCGTCCTGTCGGTTGCGTAGCGATAATGCGATGGGATCCAGAGGCTGAGCTCCCCTCAACACCTGCTGGACACGGGCCTCATCCACTCTCCTTGGGTCGATCCCTTTTTTTAGTATAATCTTATGCAGGATCTTATCCAGACGTCTCATGAACTCTGACAGTTTCTCTCCCGACTTTTGGTAGCAGTGCTCCTGCTGGTAAGTGGGCTCAGTTACTTTTTCCGTTCCGCCGAACACATTCTGCAGAATGTCCAGATAATCCTGTGCATCACAGTCTTTCTTGCTCAGCTTAAGGTTGCGTATGGCCTCCAGAGCAGGCCCCTTCAAACTCTCAGTGATTCTCTGTTTTTTTCGGTGTTCTGGGACTTCCCATTCCTCTAGGGCCTGAGTAGCGCCGTCTAGCCACTCCTCAAATCCCTCTTCTCCCGAAGGTACAGGTTTCCTTCCAGAAAATATCCTGAGTTTTCTGTATCCCGACATTGGGTAATCTGTAGGATCCTTCTTACACTGGGCTACAATCTCCCCTAGGACAGCGCACAGTTCTGCGTTGAGGGTGGCCGGTGGTGATCCGGGACTCTCTGTACCCTTCTGCTTTCCTGCTTTAGGGGATGGCAGTGGAGATATTTGTGGAGGTGATGGTTTTGGTGTTTGGAACCATTCTCCCTTGAGTGGCAGCCCATGTATCAAGTTATAGGTCTGATCGTCCATTGTTTGTATGTTTGGACTTTTGAAATGCTCTGGCATTTCGTTCTTCCATTCTACTAATGCGTGGGTAAGCGAGGAGTTTGACCTTACATCCGTCACCCATGCTTTCTGGCATGGCGATAGTGTCATTATTAACTGCTTTATCGCTCCTTCCTGCCAGATCCCCGGGAGTTCAATAACTACTGCCGCGGCTGAATCTGCGCCAGCCACTGCGCACCACTGTCCTACTTCCTGCGGGTCCATGCCGGTACTTTTTGGCGTGTTACTTGCTGTACAAGGATCCCGGACGAGCCCCCACGTGTAGTGCTACCCCCAGTTAAGAGAGCCGCTGTTTTTTTTTTTTGGTTTGGGCCCTGTATACAGCACCGCCAACCCCCGGCAATCTACTCAACCCTCTATGGCACAGTTAGTCTAGGGAATGTTTCCTTCATATAATTCTATACCTGGTTGTACACAATCTCACAGCAGGATAGGCAGATAATATATGCAATGATAAACACTGATCCAGGAGTGGTAAACTATATCTGATTTACTTAGGCATAAAGGTATAGGTTAAACATAACACATAGCATACATGCAGAGCCCTGCAGCAATAAACATACTAACCAGTGATAGTGCAGAGTGATCACACGCCACGTGCAGCTAACTTCTCTATGCGCAATGTGGCGCACCAAACAAAGTTTTAAACCCCTGGTCAGGCCTGACTCAGATAAAGCTCAGTCTCTGTGAGAACAACTCTTCGCATGCAGATGAACGGTGGTGCACATACAGGAACAGTATTTGTAATCCAATAACAGTTAATAAAAGAGGAACGCTTCACCGGAGACTACACAACTCAGTTCCGCCACTAGTCTCCGGCGGGATAATAACTACAGCACGATGGGCCAAAGCAGTCACTAGGCCTAATCAAAGTACAAGTTAAATAAGTGAGCAGATGCTTGCTCACCCCTCCGGACGCGATCCCAGTCCGGGACTTCCACCACTGTGTTTCCACACACACAGTGCCTGCAACGATCAGGTCTCTGGTCCAACTGATGTCAGCAACTCAAAGAAGTCAGGTGTCACCCAGGCTCAGCAGTGGGGTGGAAGGCTCTTTGGAAGGTATGCAAGGTCCAGGCCTCGGGCCTTGCCCTGCAACAGATCCGCACAGGGAGTCCTTTTGATTGCAGCGCGGTGTCCAAAGAGGCCGAGCTTAGCCTCGCCCTTTCCTTTTATAGCCCCACCCATGAGTCTCTGCGGTGGCCAAATGCACCCTGGGTGCCAAACGGGGTTCTGGGTAACGTAGTCCATAGGGCCTTAAAGGAGACCCCGCTACATATACAACACCTAGGATGCATATATATCCTCTACACACTGTAACTGCAGCTAACTGACTCGCCTGCTTTCTCTATCTAACTCAATATAAATGACACTGTGTGTCTCTGTAAACTCTCTTGTTTCACAACTCCAACACACTACACAAGGCCGCCGAGCCAGCGGCCTTATATAGTGTGGGGCGTGTACTAAACCCCCTGAGCCATAATTGGTCAAAGCCACCCTGGCTTTAGCCAATTACGGCTCTCTGTTTAGACGGCGCTGTTATTGGCCAAGCATGCGGGTCATAGTGCATGCTTGGCCAATCATCAGCCAGCAATGCACTGCGATGCCGCAGTGAATTATGGGCCGTGATGCGCCACTTGAATTTGGCGCGAACGGCCCATAATGTTCGATCTTCGTCGAAACGATCGAACAGCCGATGTTCGAGTCGAACATGGGTTTGACTCGAACACGAAGCTCATCCCTAGTGATCAGCGCTGCAGGCCATAGGCTGCAGTTCTGATTGACTTCTGTACAACCATAGTGACCATGGATCAAAATTCAGCTGGTCCCTGCTAAACCAGCCAGAGTTCAATCCATGTATGGGCAGTTTAAGAGGTGATTTTTTTTCCTTTCCTTTAGCAAGATTTCTTCTTAATTCTTATGCCTCATACACACGACCGGTTTTCCCGTCGGGAAAACTGCCATGACAGCTTTTGGCTGGGAAAACCGCCCGTGTGTATGCTCCATCGCAGTTTTCCCGATGGGAAAACTGCGGGGAAAAAATTAGAACTTGTTCTCTTTTTTCCCACCGGGATTATCGGCGGTCTTTTTCCCGTCGTGAAAACCGTTGTGTGTATGCTTTCCCGAGGGGAAAAAAATGTGCATGCTCGTAAACAATTCGACGCATGCGCGGAAACATAGAACGTAATTTTGTCGGCTCGTCTTAGTCTTGGCAGTCAAAAGTTCAACGGTCTTTTGTGTGCCCGTGTGTATGCAAGGCAGGCTTGAGAGGAATCCCGTCGGGAAAAGCGTTGTATTTTTTCCTGCCGGGAAAACAGGTTGTGTGTATTTGGAACAGAAAGCAAAGAGAAATCTCCTTTATGGGACATAATGAAAAGCTATTCTCTACTCTACCTTACCTATTCTTTACAAACACTTTTTAACAACACTTTTAAATGTAAAGTAGGTAAAGACAAAAACCTTTTTACCTATTTTATGCTAGTGGGGAAAGGTTAGAACTTTTATCAGGCTTAGGCCCCTTACACACGAAGGGTCCAATCAGGTCCCCCTGTCAGTTTTTCAGTCGGTCCATTCACCCCTATGAATTGCCGGGTGTAAAAGGTTTTGTGCCCATTTACACATCCGGCCTACCCCGATCCGATCTAGACCGCAGAAAAAAAAAGATGGAACAAAATCCATCCACCTCCATCTAGGTGGATCAGATCAGAGGGCAATCGGGTGTAAATGGAAAGGGGAGTCTGATTATACCATGGCTGCCTATACAGCAGAGCAGGCTCTGTCAGTGTCCACTCTGCATAAACTGAGCGGACATCCGAGTCCATCCCGTGTGAAAGGGGCCTTATACTGCTGTCCAGGACTCTGTCAAAGAAATTTACCTTCACTTTCTATCCTGATGACAATGTTCTTTCCAGACAGGAAGTCAAGGAAAGTCAACCACAGGGACACAGACAGAAATAAGAATCTGACAAGGGTTCTAGTCTTGCACTGCTCTATTTAAAAATGCACTTTTGTTTCTGTCTGTGTTGCTGCTTTGAAAAGTTCCTCTCACTTCCTGTCTGGTAAAATTTTGTCAGTAGGACAGGAAAGGAGGTTAAAGCGGGATTCCACCCGTGATTTTTTAATTTTTTAAAAGTCAGCAGCTACAAACACTGTAGCTGCTGACTTTTAATAAGGACACTTACCTCTCCTACTCGCCTGCGATGTCAGCCCCCCTGAGGCCGATCCCTCGGCGCTGGCAGCTCCCGGCGCCGCCATCCTCAGTAAGGGAAACAGGCAGTGAAGCCGTGCGGCTTCACTGCCCGTTTCCTACTGCGCATGCGCAAGCCGCGCAGCGTTTTGTGAATGGGCCGGCTGCTCTCTAGGATAAACACAGTTTCCAGAAGGCAGCGCGCCCCATTCACCAGAATACACCGCCAGTAGGACGGAGGAAGAGAAAGATTAGGGACTTCCGCATAGCAACCACTATTTCTGGTGAGTAAAATTTTTATTTTTTTTTCAATTTATTTTTTTCAATAATGTTTTTCATTTTTGGGGAAAAAAACGTTTTTCAGGGTGGAACTCCACTTTAAAGCCTAACTCCACTTTTGTTGAGAAAAAAACACCCCCATCTGGATGATCTATGTACATTACAAGGATTTTAACACTCTGTTGCAGATTCCTACCTTTTGTTATTCTGAAGAAATCACTCTTTGTTCCCCTGTGCCTCTGTGCCGAGTGAGTCTAATGCCTCGTACACACGACCGGGTTTTCCGACGGGAAAACTCAGATGAGAGATTTTGGCTGAGAATCCCGGCCGTGTGTATGCTCCACCTGAGTTTTTCCAATGGGAAAACTGCCAAAAACAGCCAGCAAAAAAAAGAGAAATGGCTCTCCTTTTTCCCGTAGGAAAACCTGGTCGTGTGTATGAGGCATGAGGCTGCTTCCACACTGCAGCAGCCAAAAACATTAGCGGTAAAGCGCGGCTCGTTTTAGCAGGGGTTAAAAGCACCCGTGTTGCGCCGCTTCAGAAGCGGTTTTCAGCCGCTTCGAAAGCACTGCCCATTCATTCCAATGGGCAGGGGTAATCTGGGGAGTGGTGTATACACTGCTCCTAAACCGCCCCAAAGATGCTGCTTGCAAGACTTTTTCTAATGTCCTGCAATCACACCGCCCCAGTGTGAAAGCACTCTGGCTTTCAAACTGGGGTGGCAGGGGAGGCAGTTTTCAGGCGCTTTACAGGCACAATTTCTAGTGCTAAAATGCCTGAAAATTGCCCCAGTGTGAAAGGGGTCTAACGGGAGTGGTTTCATAATTATCAATTAGCTGCAGCTGCAGGCCTCTAATGAGGAAGGCTACAAGGTCTGCTCCCGTTAGCCGTGATTTCCTATTGAAAGTATTTCACAAAAAAATTACATTTTTGTTACAAGGGATTCCTGAAATCTGACTTGTATTTTAGTGTAGACTTCTGGGAAAATTGGTAAGCCAATCACACAAGCAGGAAATAATGTTTCTGGGGGGCGTTCTGTACACACTGTGTACAGAACACCTCCAGGTAGCCATATTGCAATGCATTTTCAGAAAATTACAGAGCTGCAGGTTGAAAAGGAAAGGTAATTATTGAAAAACTGACAGTTTTATTGATTTTCAACAATTTCCAACAGAAAATACAAGAAGATAGTTATAGACCAGACAATGTGTCCTCTTACAATGTAGCCAGTGGTAAACTTGGTTAAGGCATGTAGGTCAAATGGACAAAAACAATATATGTCAACATCAAATCCACTGAGTACGGCTCAGAACTTCAGTATTACAGCCAAGTCTAGACTGCACTAGGGATGAGCTTCGAGTTCGAGTCAAACCCATGTTCGACTCGAACATCGCCTGTTCGGTTGTTCGCCGAATTGCAAACATTATGGGCCGTTCACACCAAATTCGAGTGGCGCGTCACGGCCCATAATTCACTGCGGCATCGCAGTGCATTGCTGGCTGATGATTGGCCAAGCATGCACTATGACCCGCATGCTTTGGCCAATCACAGGGTGGCTTCGGCCAATTATGCCTCAGGGGATTTAGTACACGCCCCACACTATATAAGGCGGCCTGGAAGTCGGCCTTGTGTAGTGTGTTGCGGTGTTGGTTAAAATTCAGACGGAGAGAGAGAGACAGTGTATTTTGATTTGAGTTAGATAGAGCAGGCAGGCGAGTCAGTTAGCTGCAGTTACAGTGTGTAGAGGATATACATGCATCCTAGGTGTTGTGTATATATATTTACACACTGTATTCAGTTTAGCTAGATCCGTTCCTGTTATTCTCTATACTGTCTCAGGCAGGCAGGTGATTGTGCTAGCTGCAGTATTTCACTTATGCCCTGTACACACGATCGGATTTCCGATGGAATAAAATCAGATGGATTTTACCATCGGAATTCCGATGAAGCTGACTTTCATCAGTCTTGCCTACACACCATCAGTCAAAATTCCGACCGTCCCAAACGCTGTGACGTAAAACACTCCGACGAGATGAGAAAAATTAAGTTCAATGCTTCTGAGCATGCGTCGACTTGATTCTGAGCATGAGTGGGTTTTTTCTCCGATGGAGTTCCACACAGACGATCGGAATTTGCTATCGTTTTTTTCCCCATCGGATAAGTTTAAAACATGTTCTATTTTTTTATACCGATGGAAAAATGACCGATGGGGCCCACACACGATCGGTTTGTCCGATGAAAAAGGTCCATTGGTCTTTTTTCATCAGAAAAACGATCGTGTGTACGTGGCATTAGTGTACTGTGTCCTTTGCATAGCGTTCACCTAAAGCCTACCTGAATACAATTAGTGTTGTTCTCATACAAATGCAGGCAGGGAGCTGCAGTATTTTGTTTTAGTGTCCTTTGCACAGTGTGCACCTAAAGCTTACCTGAATACAATTGCTGGTGTTCTCATACAAATACAGGCAGGGAGCTGCAGTATTTTGCTTTAGTGTCCTTTGCACAGTGTGCACCTAAAGCTTACCTCAATACAATTGCTGGTGTTCTGATACAAATACAGGCAGGGAGCTGCAGTATTTTGCTTTAGTGTCCTTTGCACAGTGTGCACCAAAAGCTTACCTCAATACAATTGCTGGTGTTCTGATACAAACACAGGCAGGGAGCTGCAGTATTTTGCTTTAGTGTCCTTTGCACAGTGTGCACCAAAAGATTACCTGAATACAATTGCTGGTGTTCTCATACTAATACCACAGGCAGGGAGTTAAAAATTACAAACAGATTCTACGTAACAACAAACCTACAGTCCCTGTCTTGTTTGCACCGCCTGTATACTGCTGTTCAGAGTATATAGGGCCTGGGGGGGGGGGTACCCATGCCATTTTACTCAATGATTTTCATCCATATTTCCAGGACCAGACATTACATTAAAGCCGCAAGCAGTTTTAAATGACTTTTTTTGCTTTAGAAATGTAATTTTGTGCAGGGACAGTTCTAAACACGGGAAACACATGCCACTTCCCAGGCATACTTTAGACACCCCCCAGGTACGATATTTAAAGGAATATTTCACTTTTTTTCCACTTTATACATAATTAAAATCACTGCTCCCGAAAAAACATCAGTTTTTAAAACTTATTTTTGCATTGATACATGTCCCCTAGGGCAGGACCCGGGTCCCTAAACCCTTTTTAGGACAATAACTTGCATATTAGCCTTTATAATTAGCACTTTTGATTTCGAACGTTCGAGTCCATTGTATTTAATAGGGTTCTAAAGTTGGCGCAAACTTTCGGTCCGTTCGCAGGGTTTGGTGCGAACCGAACCAGGGGGTGTTCGGCTCATCCCTAGACTGCACAAGTACATGTGTTCTAATAAAGAAGAAGGGTAGTAGAATAAGCAGATTAGGGGAGACCAAGAGAGTAAGAGAGAACAGAAAGAATATAGAAGGAAAAAGGTAGAGAAGAAAGAGCAGTAAGGGACAACCACCCACCACAGGACCCCTCCAATGCCCGGGATTGCCATCTATGGACCACCTCCCCATGTCTAGGATTCATCAGAATATAGGGGCCTCCAACAGATTCCACAGCTCCCAGACCCGATTATGTATCTCAAGGGTATTGTTTAAGGAGGCTGTCAAATATTCCATCCGCTTCACATCTCTGATCCTGGAGTGCAGGTCAAATAAGAAGGGGGGTTCCCGTGTTTTCCATTTCAGGGTGACCAAGCATCGTGCAGCAGTAAGCACCTGAGCCAGGAGTTTTATAGACAATTTGGAGAAAGAGGGAGGTGGGAGGCCCAAGAGAAAGGTTTTAGGATTGAACGGCACCCAGGAACCAAAGATGGAATGGATTACCATCCGCCAGTAGGGGACGATCAAAGGGCAGGACCAATAGATATGATATAGCGTCCCCACGTCTCTACTACAGCACCAATACCGGCGGTCGGCAGAGGGATAGATGAAGTGGAGCAGGTCAGGGGTTTGGTAACAACGGAATAATATCTTATACTGGTTTTCTTTGCATAAGGTATAAATAGAGATCTTATGCCCCATACACACGATCGTTTTTCATGCCGTTAAAAATGCCATTTTTAAAAATGGGCATTAAAACCAATCGTGTGTATGCTCCAGAGCATTTTTAACGACGTGAAAAACGGCCATTAAAAATTTCGAACATGCTCTATTTTTTCACGTAGTTTTTCATGTCGTTTTTTTTAACGACGTGAAAAACGATAGTGTGTATGCTTTTACGAGGTGAAAAAAAACGCGCATGCTCAGAATCAAGTATGAGACGGGAGCGCTCGTTCTGGTAAAACTAGCGTTCGTAATAGAGATAGCACATTCGTCACGCTGTAACGGACTGAAAAGCACAAGGCTGAAAAGCGCGAGTCGTCACTCAACAAACTTTACTAACATGAAGGGTGGCGCCATCCGAACGGAACTTCCCCTTTATAGTGCCGTTGTACGTGTTGTACGTCACTGCGCTTTGCTTGAACGTTTTTTTAAATGATCGTGTGTACGCAAGACAGGCTTGAGAGGAAACATGAAAAAAAACGACGAGAAAAACGTTGGTTTAAAAAATGGCATGAAAAACGATCGTGTGTACGCCGCATTAGATGCTTGCAACCACAAAATCTGCCATGTCTTTAGAGGTATGTCCTCACCCACTTACACATATATGCGTGCCAAGGCCCAGACGGTGATAGGTTCGTGATCAGAATCTGGTAGGTGCGCAAGATCATACCCTTAGGGGATGAGCCCTCTAAACAGATTTTCTCAAACTCAGTTAAAGGGGAAAATTGAAGGTTCGTTACCAAGGACTGCTCAAAGTGTCAGATTTGTAAGTAGCTACAAAAAGCCTGTCTGGGCAAGTCATAAGCGTCCCTCAGGTCCTGGAAGGACCGCAAGGCTCTAGTTCTGTTATCCACCAAATGACCATAGTGAAATAGGGACTTTTCCGTCCAAAAGTGGGACATCTGCAAGGTCAAACTGTCCGGAACATTAGGTGTAAACAGAAATGAGGTAGCCAGGGAGGTGAGTGGATATAGAGATTTAGCGCATCGCTAGAACGTCTGCAAAAGTGACAACAGTTGCAGCGCACTGAGCGGTACGTCCATACTCCATTGCATAGAATTTGGATGGATGGGGCCAGCCACAGCTTCTCAATTTGTGTCCATATCTTGTATGCATGGAGGGTACACCAAGAGGCTAAAGGGCGCAACTGGGCGGCTAAATAGTACTTGGCTACATTTGGGACCGCAAGACCTTGGCCACGGGGGGCATAGAGGATTAATCTAGCGATCCGGAGTCTCTTATAGTTCCAAAAAAAGTTAATCAAATAGCCCTGAAGGGTCTTATGGTGCGAAGCTGGAATGGGGATGGGCGAGGTCTCAAAGAGATAGTTAAGTTTAGGTAGAATCGCCATCTTAATGGTCGCCAGGCGACCAAAGAGAGATAACTTTTGGGATTCTCACCTGGCCAGGGAGGCCCTAATAGAAATATAAAGTGGGGGGAAGTTAGCTTTAGGCCCCTTTCACACTGGGACGGGGAGGTGCGCTGGCGGTATAGCGGCGCTATTTTTAGCGCCGCTATACTGTCGTTTTTACCGCGATATTCGGCCGCTAGCAGTGCAGTTTTAACCCCTGCTAGCGGCCGAAAAAGGGTTAATACCGCCCGCAAACCGCTGCTACAGCAGCGGTTTGCGGGCGGTATAGCCGCGGTGTCCCATTGATTTTAATGGGAAGGAGCGGTATACACACCGCTCCTTCACTGCTCCAAAGATGCGGCTTGCAGGAGATTTTTATTCCTCCTGCCAGCGCATCGCCTCAGTGTGAAAGCCCTCGGGCATTCACATTGAGAATGCTGGGGCAGGATTATTATGCGCTATTATACGTAATTTATGCACGATTTTTAGCGCTAAAACGCCTGAAATATGTCTTATAGAGTGTGAAAGGGGCCTTATAGAGAGTGTCATAGGAGGGTGTGAGGTGAACACCTAGGTATTTTAAAGTGGAAGTCTTCCACGAATAGTTAAATGATTGAGAGAGAGAAGATAATGTCCGATGAGGCATATTAGGGGGAGGGCTTCCATTTTAGAGTTGTTAATTTTGTAACCTGATAGAGAGCTATAGCGATCTAACTCCATATGGAGATTTGGGAGGGAGACATGTAGTTGCGTGAGTGTAAGCAACACGTCGCCCGCAAAAAGGGAGATCTTAAAGTCCCTAGTACGGACTGGGATACCGTGGATGTTTGTATTCTGTCTAATATGGGCTGCTAGGGGCTCAATACATATAGCATACAGGAGGGGGGACAGTGGGCACCCCTGTCGTGTCCCATTGGTAATGGGAAAAGCGGGGGAGGAGGCTAACAGGGTTCTAACTAGGGCTGAGGGGGATGAATATAAATGAGTAATGGTTTGCAAGAAGGGACCCTTTATACCGACACGGTGAAGAGTTGCAAACAGAACTGGCCATCCAAGCCTATCAAAGGCCTTATCTGCATCCAGACTGAGAAGCAGTGCCTCAGACCGGTTCCTGTTCGCTACTTCTATGAGATCAATAACTCTCCTAGTGTTGTCACCCGCCTGATGCAGGGGGATAAACCCTACCTGATCCTTATGGATCAGTGACGGCATAAGATTATTCAGTCTTTTTGCCAGAAGCTTAGTAAATATATTTAGTTTCGTATTAAAGCGGAGGCCCACCTAAAAAAAAATATTAAAAGCCAGCAGCTACAAATACTGCAGCTGCTGACTTTTAATAAATGGACACTTACCTGTCCAGGGTGCCCGCATTGTCGGCAGCCGAAGCCGAGCAATCGCTCGTCTCTTGGCTGCCCCCGCCGCCATCCTCAGTGAGGGAATCTGGAAGTGAAGCGTTGCAGCTTCACTGCCCAGTTCCCTACTGCGCATGTGAGGGAGAAGCAGTGGAAGGAAAGTTTTATAGTAAAGGTATGGTAGGACATCAGGACCAGGAGATTTGTTGGTCGGAAGAGGTTTAATCGTAGCAGTTACTTCCTCCTCAGAGATAGGGGAGTTAAGGCTAGTTAGGGCAGAGGGGGAAATAATGGGGAGATCACAGTCCGCTAAATAAGATTGAATGGCATAGGACAGATCAGGGGGTGGAGAGTTATGTTGCACAGTTGGGTCGGAAAGGTAATTTTGAATAACTTTCAATTACAATATGACTTGTGTCACAATTGTAAACGCTATATTTTTTCTTTATTTGCTATTTTGTTCCCCATGAAAGTGGAGTTACCCTTTAAATCTCAGCTGGCAATAAAAACCCGATAGAGGTACTAACCATCCCCAATTTATCCAAAATTAAAAAAAAAGGTTTTGTCTGGACATGCATTTTATAGAGCACTGGTAAATGTATTTTATAATAAGCGTTAAACCCAGAAACATCTGGAATTCTGAATAATGATCATTACTGGAAATTTAATTACAATGACAAAGTTATTATGAATTGAGCATAACAGTTACAAAAACATGCGAATAAATGATGATTTCAGACCTTCATATACAGACCTGTTCACTCAGGCAGTGTACTATTTCATTTATTTATATTTTAAGCAAAAGTGGTCCCAATCCATCCATCTAAAAAATCTTGGCATAATGTAATCATTGTGGTTTTTCCCTCTATTTTGTCTATTTATTTGTTTTCAATTTAACAAAAATGATTGCATATTATAATTTAGCAATTTTGTTCTGTTAATTTATGTAGCTGCACATTTGCATGTAATTCTTAGGAATAAATGAAAGTAATTAGTGAAATAAAAATGCTAATCTCTGTCGGTTGTCAAGACTGCTTTTGGTGCCTGTTCACTGGACCAGTAACCTAAAAAAATTCCGTTTCAAAATGAACGTCTCTTAAGCTTAAAGGGAAACTAAAATGGTATATGATCAATTTTATTTTAATGCTTTTTAATAATAACATTAAATAAATTCTTTATATTATAGATATTGATTCTTTATAATATTCCAGGAAACAACCGCGGCGTCCTTCCCACCACAAGAGCTGTTCCCTTAATTAACCTTGGTGAGCACACAGCTGTTTTTTTTTTTCCCTGTTTGGTTTTTGTTTTTAATTAACAGCAATCTCTAGGAGTCTCCTATATCCAGTTCTCAGCCATTAGCAGTTACTTTGAACATGGCTGCACCTATTGCGATAATGCAGTCCGTAAGAGTCACCTGTAGCCTATCTGCAATCTCTGGCATGCACCTGTAACACATTAACTGTATTAAATACATACCGCCCAACTTTTTGCTATAGGAACGAGGGACACTTATTAGCAAAAGTATGTAAGCAGAGGACACACCCCTACCACGCCCCCTTAAAGGAGAATTATACAAAAAAATGATTAGTTAAACCCACAAAAGCTTTTTTTTTAACCACTACTATATGCTTTTGAAATTTACCAATGTAGAAATTTTATATTTAAAATATAAAAATTTAGAATTAAAATTTAATTTAATAGAAATTGGATGAAAGGGTTAGCACTGGGAAACACTTTTTGAAAGATTAATAGTGCAGACCAAAATTAGGGAAAAATGAGGAGGAGAGAGGGACAGAGGGACTTTTTTCCAAGTCAGGGACAGTCCCTCGAAATCAGGGACAGTTGGGAACTGTATACAGTATTACATTTACAAAAAATGTTTACAATGTGCTTCCATTTAACTTTGTTTGCTGAGCACACTGGGTTTTTGACAGGAAAGTCCAGCAGTGACTGATCACTTTTTTTAATGTCTCTTCCTATAATCCATACAGGGCTCTACAAGTTAGAGACAGGGTTGGGCCCCACTTTGGGCTCATTTGGCTGTGTTTGTTGAAAACTGCAGAACTACAAGAGAAAAGGGCACAAAAGGTTATTCTTGCTATTCCCAGCATATCAATAAAACAACTTCTCCTGCTATAATTGCACCACCTATGTTCTGCATGTGGTAAATGTGGTGTATTCATATGCAATGTTTTATAATTACCTAAGTAACTATAAAAAAATTGAAAAGCAGCAAAAATACATTTTACATTTACAAAATGAAAGGACACATCTGCATGCCCACCATACAGTATATACCCTGTGATTTGTCACAAAAATGTAACTTTAAATTACAGATGTACCTGCTAAGAAAAAAAAAATTACTACCTCTCCCGCGGTCTATGCTACCAAACACCACTTTGACAGAGAGGAATCATCCACTAAAGTGTTATTAGATACTGATATTTCTGGGAGTGTTGATCACCTGTATCCCATGCTGTGCTTATTAGTTCCTCTCACTAACCTCCGACATCCCTATAGTAAGACACAGTGGATGCCTGGCAATAGCAGTCACTGCAGTGCACAGTCATGTAGTGGAAGTTATTGGAGAAGTGCACAGGTGCAGTGGGTATAAGAGTAGGGGTGCAGTGGTGGTCACTGGAGAGGGGCATGGGTCCAGTGATGATCAGTTGAGAAGTGCATGGGTGCGGTGGCGGCCAGTTGACAAGTGCATGGGTCCAGTGGCGGTTAATTGTGGAGTGCATGGGTCCAGTGGCAGTCAGTTGAGAAGTACGCATCTCCAGTGGTTGTCAGTTGAAAAGTGCATGGGTCCAGTGGCGGTCGGTTGAGAAGTGCATAGGTCCACTGGCCGTCAGTTGAAAAGTGTGTAGGTTCACTGGCAGTCAGTTGAAAAGTGCATGGGTTCAGTCGCAGTCAGTTGAAAAGTGCGGGGGACCAATAGCGGTCTGTTGAGAAGTGCAGAGGTCCACTGGCGGTTAGTTGAAAAGTGTTTAGGTTTATTGGCAGTCGGGTGAAAAGTGCATATCCAGTGGTAGTCAGTGGAGAAGTGCATGGGTCTAGTGGCAGTAAGTTGAGAAGTGCATAGGTCCACTGGCGGTCAATTGAAAACTGCGTGGGTCCAGTGACAGTCAGTTGAGAAGTGCATGGGTCCAGTGGCGGTCAGTGGAGAAGTGCATGAGTCCAGTGGTGGTCAGTTGAGAAGTGTATTGGTCCACTGGTAGTCAATTGAGAAGTGTGTGGGTCCAGTGACAGTCAAGTTAGAAGTGCGTAGTTCCAGTGGTGGTCAGTTGAATAGTGCATTGGTCTAGTGGATGTCAGTTGAGAAGTTGCGTAGGTCCACTGGTGGTTAGTTGAGAAGTGCGTGAGTCCAGTGGCAGTCAGTTCAGAAGCGTGTAGGTCCAGTGGTGGTCAGTGGTGTAGTTTGCTAGAAGCAGTAACAATCAGTGAAGTGCAGTAATTGTGCGGCATACTTTTGTCCAAGTGTCACATGATCATCTGCCACCCTGCATTAGCCCACAAGATATAAAGAAGGATGAGGCTAGCTCTCACTGTCATTTACAGATCCCTTGTTTTAGAATAATGCAGGATTCAATCTAGAACTGCAAATTCAGCTGATACAGCTTTTGCTTAGCTCACTGTGTCATCTGGCACTGCTATTATTATACTATGTTATGAATCAAAGTAAAACTGGCCCTGCTGTTCTGGTTGTCAGCTGATCTGAGGCCTGCTGATGGGAAGGGGGTGCTGCTAGTGGGTGGCAGCTGCACCTTTTTAACATTTCTTTAATCCAACCCTGTATCCTACCCACAGTATGTTATTAGATTAAAAGTGCTAAAATTTCTACAGCAGAATGTGGGGACAGAGGTACAACGCTGGAATTGGTGTCTATTATGGACCCAGTTATGATGCAGCAGGGAGCCAGAAGTGCGGCTCCCCGCTGCTTATATCAGAATAGCTCAGTGGAGCTTGGAGAGCTGCTAAAGTAGTAAAAAAAAATTGAGTTAATGAGAATATTTAAGATTAAAAAAGAGATGTGCCTAGAGTCAGGCTTTCAGTAATGAAGGCAGGGGGTCAGCACAACAGCCAGGCACGTCACATTTTTAGATGACATATTTTTCTAAGGTATTTCTCTCATTACAATTTGCAGATGTTGGATGAGCTTCTGGTTGCTGCTTTTCTCAGCTGTAAAGTGACTTATTTTCTAGCAATTTGAGTAACAGCTTGCACCTTGTTAGTAAAGGAATTAATTCACACTTAATCCGAGATCCAAGAAAATGTTTTTTTTTTTTTTTTGAAAAGGTAAAAAAAATCCTATTAACTTGTGAAAGCAGGAAGGTCAGCTCCGTGCTGTGGAAAATTGCTGAATTTATTTTTAAGCAGAATCCATGTGTAGTTTCTTATTTTTCCAGCTGAGTCGTGTCGTTGAAGGGAAGATCCACTTATTAGCTCATAGAGTTGCAGATGTACCCACATCTTCCAGTACAGATCAGCGCTCCAGGGATAAACAACCTGTAGGGAATACAGGGAAACCCCGTTATTGCTGAATAAGGTGTAATGGCAGAATATTTCCCAAGGATCTGTTTTTGCAAACTTGAACATGTGTGCAAAATGCGTTGATTCCTGTATATATATGTGTGTCAGCAGGTGTTCAGGGGCAGCTACATAAAGGATGCTCCCTATGACAGCAGCAGATGGGTAGCACACATTCCAGGGCACATTCATCTCTCAAAGTGCCACATTCATTAGGCTTTCTCTGTTAATGGCCGGGACCTCACTAGACCTATGCCTGCTCCACTAGTGCCTTCCCAGGTAGGATAACAAATCTCTCTTTCTCCAATGGCACTATAGGGGGAGGCAACTACTCCCTTCATCAGGCAACCAAATCTGGTTGACCCAAACCGCAAGCTCTCCTCTTCTTCTTGCATCCTCTCAGACCTCAACTAACTCCACCCATGTCAGAACCTGGGTCTGAACCTGCGAACTCTGCAGACCTACATATACTGTGTATATATATATATATATATATATATATATAATGCAATTTTGCAATTCTTGATATGTTCCTCAAATGTATAGGTTTAGTGTCCCTGTTAACCCAGTATCTCCACACAAGCTCAGTGATGACAGAACATGTAAAGAAAAATCATCCACTAGGGTCACTTGCCCTGAGGACACCTGTAAAAGGTAGATTTTTTCCTTACTTCAAATGGTATCTCTGTGTGGGTGAGGCTTGCTGACCCCAAGTGGGGACCAGAGAGAATGCTCGCTAGTGCCCCCAAAGGTAGCCTGAGGCTGCTATTTAATGTAATGTTGGTGTTAAGGTAGCACTCCAACTTAAAAGCAATGCTTCTCCAAAAGAACAACCTTGTAAATCGTGGCACAGTTCTGTAACACTTAACATTGTTCACTATGAACATCAGTTCCTCATTATCTGTTCCTGTGCCTCATTACCTGTTCCTGTGCCTGACTTCTGATCCTGACCTGGCTTGCTTCTGACCTTCAGTATTGAAAAAAAATTAAAGAAATTCCGCGCCAACTTCCAATCTAATCTTACTTATATGTGTAGAGGGGTGTTCCCCTATAATGGGAAGAGACTACATCACCCATAACCCCATTCTTCACATGTTCCACCGCAGAGACTCATGGGAGGGGTTATAAAAGGAGGAGGCGAGGCCGGGCTCGGCCTCTTTGGGACACGAGACTTCACAGACGGATCCTCCTGTGCGGATGTGTCGGAGTGCAAGGCCTGAAGCCTGAGGCCTTGCTCTGCACCAAAGAGCCTTCCACCCCCCTCTGCGAGCCTGGGTGGCATCTGACTTTGTGCGCTACAGCCTTGTCGGATCGGGGGCCGGATCGTTGGAGAGATCGAGTGTGTGTGACACGGCCGGTGGAGGTTTCCCGGACTGGATCCGTAGTCCGGCGGGTGAGAGGGCATAAGCCCAGCTAAGATACTGTTATTGTATATAGGCCTATAGACTGCCGTGGCCTACAAGTTATTTTGATACCCCGCCCTATTGAAGAGCCTTGTCAGAACTGAGCCTGCGGCTTTATTTAACCAAGTTCTATACCCCTTGGATTACAAAGTTATACTCTGTTTAAAGTGCACCACCATTACAGACCTGCCGGTGAAGAAAGAAGGACTAAGTTAAATATTAGAACCAGGCCTGGTGGGGATTCTAGCGTGTTTGATTACTGCGCCATAGGGCACTTAGTTAACGGTCGCCCGTATGGCGCACCTGTAGCGTGTGTTACTACATAGTGTGTTAGAGTGGCAGGACGCTGCCCTTAGGAGTGATTATCTCGAACTGTGATTACTGTTACCCCCTTTATCCATATTGAGAATATGAGTAAAACACTTTATCTATTACAATTCATTACTGTGTCCTGGCTTAGTTATTATATTGCATAGGATATATCATTGATTGTTAGTACTAGCTGTGCCAGAAGGGGGTAGAGCCTATTGCCGGAGGTTGGCGGAGCTGCACTCAGGGCCCAAATCTAATTCTGCGGCCTCCTTAGTTGGAGGTATCGCTACACGTGGGGGTTCTCGTCCGGGATCCTGATGCAGCAAGCGAACGCCAGAAGTGCCGGCATGGACCCCATGGATCCAAGAGCGGTAGAAGAGTGGTGCAAAGCCGCTAATACAGAGCCAAAACAGTCGATAGCCATTAGCCTCCCTGGGGAGAAATGGTCGAGTGAGACAGTAGAGGAACTAATGAGTTCAGTGTCCCCAGATCACACACCGTGGGTGATAGACATGAAGACAGACCCAGACATCTCATATCAATACGCATTAGTGGAATATTGGGACGGGATGCCAGAGGCCTGTAAGCACAAGTGTCTGCGGACGCCAGACAACAGAACATTTAGGCTGGCGCACGCAATAACTGTAGAAACGGAACCATCCCCTACGGGATCGCCACAGGCTGCGGCCCAAACTCCACCTGAAAGAAAAGACAGGGCGACACCCCCGGTGGCACCTGCACTGGCCACTGCTATATCACCAGAACTGATAAATGCAATAGGGGATTTGCTAGCCAAATGTCAGAAGACAAGTACGGTGCATGTGGAAACTAGCTACCGGAGACTAAAAATATTCTCAGGGAAGCTCCCTGTCCCGGCAGGGGAAGAAGATTTTGATACCTGGGTGGAGCAGGCATTACAGGCGGTGGAGGCATGGGAGGTGCCTGAAGCACAGAAGAGGCAGCGAGTGTTAGAAAGCCTTAAAGGTGCAGCAGCAGAAGCAGTGAAAAGTTTCCGGTTTGGGAATGCAGCATGCACGGCGCAGGACTGTCTAGCTATGCTGCAGGAAGAGTTTGGTCAATTAGACAAGGTGACAGAGATGGTCTACCAGTTTGAACACACTTTCCAAAAACCGGAGGAGAAACTTTCCGAGTATGTCAGAAGGCTAAACAGGCTGCTGTGCAAGATTGTGTTAAAGAAAGGGATGAAGCCCCAAGATGCCGATGCGGCAAGAATGAAGCAAGTCTTAAAGGGAGCGCTACGCTCCGATCCAGTCTGGCTGCACCTGAAAACCTTGGGAGGAGGAATGTTGCTGACTTATGCTGATTTAATAAAAATCATCAGAGATGAGGAGGCGCTGCAACAGGACCAGCAGAAGGATAAGACAAGTGTTGTACCCGCACAGGTGGTGGTCAATCCAGTAATGACCCCTGAAAGAGAGGCGGAGATAGACACCCTAAAAACTCAGATGTCCAAGGTGTTAGAGATATTGACCTCTCTGATAGCAAAAGACACAGAGTGTCCCAAGAAGAAGGAAAGTCCAAGGAAGGCATTGTTCCCGATTGCCTCAGCACCCGAACCTTTACAAGAATGGGGAGATATAGTCTGCTTCAACTGTGGGGGAGTTGGCCACATTGCAGCCACATGTTCTAGTCCGAAGAAGAAGAGACCAGACAACCGCAAGCCAGCGGGAAACTCCAGAGGGCCCCGGTGAAGGAGTCAACCAGGTGCCCATCATCTTCAGTAAACTCCAAGCTGAATGCGAAGAAAAACAAAAAGAGAGATAGAACACCAAAGGGGAAACGCAATACCCCTCAACAAAGCTATACTCCAGGAGGAAGGGGGGAGACCCCTCAGGAGAGGCACAGCACTCCCCAAAGGGGGTGCCCACCCAAGAAAAATAATAGTACCCCTCAGCGGGTTCCTACACCCATTAAAAGGAGGGAAGTCAGTGCATACCAGGCTCAAGAAAGGTTCAAGTCCAAAGGGAATAGGACAAGAGAGAGTCCAAAGGGAAAAGGTCTGAAGAAGGCGGCTCCTGCCGGACCATATCCAGAGAAGCTGGTAGGCCCATCCCCTATAGTGCCCATTCAAGTGGAGGGAGTCTACACCAGGGGCCTCCTGGATACCGGGGCACAAGTGACCCTACTATACCGGGACTTCTACGACAGGCACCTGAGTCATCTGCCTATCCAGAAGATAGAAGAGCTGGAAATATGGGGAATTGGAACCCAGAGTTTCCCTTACGACGGCTACCTTCCCATCAAAATGACCTTTGACCCATCCGTGGCTGGGAAGGCCGAAGTGTTTGACACCCTGGCAGTTGTGTGCCCTAGGCCGCCTGGAGCCAACAAGAATTCCCTTATAATAGGGACGAACACGGACCTGGTCCAAAGACTCCTGACCCCTCTCGTGACAGAAGAAAGACAAGCAGCTACCAAGATCCATCCCATGCTGAAGACAGCCTACCAACGGCTGGTCCAAGAGCGGGAGACCCCTGGAGAGGAGATAGGGAAGGTGTGGAGACTTGGAAGAGAAGGGGTAGTGTTGCAGCCCGGTGAAGTAACCTGTCTCAGGGCCACTGTGAAGCTTACTTGGGAGCAGCCTGGTCCCTTTGTCATGCTGGAGTCAGACCCAAGGGGTGAGTCCTCAGGCCTGGAGGTGATACCGGAAGTGATTCCGCTGAAGGTCCTGAAGAAGGCCCATTATAGAGTTCCAGTGAGTGTTAGGAATACTACCAAAGACCCCATGGAAATCCCAGCCAGAATGTTGCTAGGCCAGGTGAGCCCGGCAGCCCCTGTTACCCTGTCAGAAGTGAAGAGGACAGGTGGAGGAGGAGATGTTTGGGAGAAGCTGTCCATGGAAAACCCGAATCTGTCCAGGGCTTGGAAAGAGAGAGCCAAGGCCCAGTTGAATAGATGGGAGAAGATCTTCTCTAAGGATGAGTTTGATGTGGGGTGTGCAAGGAGTGCCACGCATCGGATCCGCCTCCAGGAAGATAAGCCCTTCCGAGAAAGGGTCAGGCGGGTCCCGCTAGCAGATCTGGAGGATCTGAGGGAACAACTTGCAGAACTCAAGAGGACTGGTGTGATACGGGAGTCCAGAAGCCCCTATGCCTCTCCCATAGTGGTGGTCCGAAAGAAGAATGGATCATTGAGGCTCTGTATCGACTACAGGACTCTCAACAGGAGAACCATACCTGACCAATACACCACTCCGAGGATAGAGGATGCCCTACAGAGCTTGTCTGGAGCCAAATGGTTCAGCGTTATGGATCTCAAGAGTGGGTACTATCAGATTCCGATGCACCCAGCAGACAAGGAGAAGACAGCTTTCATAACCCCAGTGGGGTTCTTTGAATTCGACCGGATGCCCCAAGGTCTGTCTGGAGCCCCAGCTACTTTCCAACGCCTCATGGAGAAGACAGTCGGGGACATGAACTTGATCGAAGTCCTTGTATACCTGGACGATGTCATTGTCTTTGGGAGAACCTTGGAGGAACATGAAGAGAGGCTGGAAAAAGTGTTGAGAAGACTCAGTGAGGAAGGACTTAAGCTTTCGCCTGAGAAGTGTCGGTTCTACCAGTCTTCTGTGAACTATCTGGGGCACATAGTGTCTGAAGAAGGCGTTGCCACAGACCCTGAGAAATTGGAGGCAGTTACCTCCTGGCCACGGCCCACCACAGTAACAGAACTCAGATCCTTCTTGGGTTTCTGCTCCTACTACAGGAGGTTTGAGGAGGGATTTGCCCGAATTGCTAGACCATTGAATGAGTTGCTCAAGACTGAAGGAGAAGAGGATGGCTCGGGGCCCAGGAGGCCAGGAGAGTCCATCAGAGATCAGTGGAATCAGAAGTGTGAAGAGGCTTTCCAGGAATTGAAGAGGAGCCTGACCACTGCACCAGTCTTGGCCTACGCAGACCCAACCAAACCCTATGAACTGCACGTGGATGCTAGTCATGACGGTCTGGGAGGAGTACTTTACCAAGAACACGAGGGGCAATTGCGGCCTGTTGCCTATGTGAGTAGGAGCCTGACCCCCTCTGAGAAGAACTACCCCACTCACAAGCTGGAGTTCCTGGCCCTCAAGTGGGCGGTAGTAGACGAGCTCAAAGACTACCTGTATGGAGCGGAGTTCACTGTGAAGACCGACAAAAACCCCCTTACCTACCTGTTCACCACGGCCAAGCTGGACGCCACTGGACACAGGTGGCTGGCCGCACTGTCTGGATTCAACTTCAGCCTTAAGTATAGACCAGGAGTGGGGAATCGAGACGCAGATGCTCTGTCCAGGAGATCTCATTCCCCCACCATTGAAATAGAAGATTGGACCCAAGTGGCACCGGACGGGGTGCGGGCCCTTTGTCAAGGAGCTGAATTCCAAGCCCGAGGAGGCTCCAGAGCAGAGGAAATAGGAGTTACCACGGTGGGAGTCCCCAAACACTACTGTGGAGTAGCTCAATTGGAAGAGGACAACCTACCAAGACTGTCCAAGAAGGAATTGAGGTGTGACCAATTGGAAGACCCCATGGGGAGATTGGTCCTGGAGGCCTTGAAAAATCAGGATCCAAACAGACTCATGCGTCAACCTTCAAAAGAAGCTCGCCTGCTGAGGAAGGAGTGGGATAGGTTGCAGTTACATCAGGGAGTGGTCTACCGAAGGGGCCCCTCTGATGACTCAGAAGATAAGTGGCAGCTGTTCCTCCCAGAGAAACATCGGGAGACTGTTCTGATTGCCCTGCATGACAATCATGGCCACCTAGGGGCTGAAAGGACCTTTCAACTTGTCAGAAGTCGGTTCTATTGGCCCTGCATGAGGGCAGAGGTAGAGGAGTACTGCCACTCATGTGCGCGATGCATCCAGAGGAAGACTTTGCCCCATCAAGCTGCCCCAATGGGCCATCTACAGAGCCAAGGGCCCATGGACCTGGTGTGCATTGACTTTCTCTGCCTCGAACCCGACCTGAGTGGACTAGGAAATGTTCTGGTGATAACCGACCATTTCACCCGGTATGCCCAGGCTTTCCCCACCAAAGACCAGAAGGCCCCCACCGTGGCCAAGGTACTTATGGAGAAGTACTTTGTCCATTATGGGCTGCCACAGAGACTCCATTCAGACCAAGGGAGGGACTTCGAGAGTAAGCTGATCCGGAAGCTCTTGGATTCTTTGGGAATTAAGAAGACTCGAACTACACCTTACCATCCTCAGGGAGATGCTCAGCCGGAAAGGTTCAACCGAACCTTGCTCAACATGTTGGGGACTCTGGAAAGCGAGAAAAAGCAACATTGGAGCCAACACATAGCAGCCATAGTACATGCTTACAACTGCACCATCAGTGATGCTACAGGCTACTCCCCATATCGACTCATGTTTGGGAGAGAAGCGAGACTACCGGTGGACCTGGCTTTTGGCACCTCACTGGACCATTCCTCAGCCACATCCCACAAAGGATATGTGGACAGGCTCAGACACAGCCTGAAAGTAGCCTATGAACAAGCTCAAGCGGCCTCAGATCAAAGGGGAGCTCGGAATAAAAGAAATTTCGACTTGAAGGTCCGGGTACAAGACCTACAGCCCGGGGATCGAGTACTGTTGCGCAATCTGGGAGTCCCCGGAAAGCACAAACTTGCAGACAGATGGAGATCTGAACCCTATGTCATCTGTAGGAAGTTGCCGGGCCTACCTGTCTACAAGGTGAAGCCAGAGGGAAAGGTAGGCCCACTGAAGACATGGCATTGAAACCACCTGCTCCCACTTGCGGAGGCAGTTAGAATACCTTCCGTGGGAGACTCCCCTGAACCGGCCTCTATCTTGGATACTCCTAGGCCGAACACTCGGTCACAGACCTCCCGAGCTGAAAATGGAGAAGCCTCCCAACTTAGTGGAGATGAAGAGGGAGAACTTGATTGGCTGTGGTCTTCCCCAACTCCGGGAACTTCTATCATAGATCTTCCAGTCACCCAAGATACCACAGATGAAACACTGAACCCAGAGGCTACAGAGTTCATCCCCTTTAGTCCTTCAGCAGATTACTGGGAAGATGCCCATGATAGTTGCTCCGAGGAAGAGGAGCCTGTGGCGCCAGAGCCAGAGATTCCAGGAGAGCAAAGAGCTCGAAGAGTCATTCGACCTCCTAAGAAGCTGACCTACCCTCAGATGGGGAACAGTTCGGAAGACTCTGTAGTCACTGCTAGGAGAAATGCTGAGATTCCGGATCCCTCCACTGTCCATTTGGTGGAGGGCAACCCCAGCTCACTCTCTGGCACAGTTAGGCAGGCCACCCATGATAATGTGACCTGTGGGCAAGGGAATTCTACCCCTCAGTTATGGTGGGAATCCCCTATCCCAACATCGTTTTCAGAATTTGTCCAGTGTTACATATAGTTGTTGTTAAAATTTATCTTTGGGGACCAAAGAGTTTAAGTGGGGGGAGTGTGTAGCGGGGTGTTCCCCTATAAGAGACTACATCACCCATAACCCCATTCTTCACATGTTCCACCGCAGAGACTCATGGGAGGGGTTATAAAAGGAGGAGGCGAGGCCGGGCTCGGCCTCTTTGGGACACGAGACTTCACAGACGGATCCTCCTGTGCGGATGTGTCGGAGTGCAAGGCCTGAAGCCTGAGGCCTTGCTCTGCACCAAAGAGCCTTCCACCCCCCTCTGCGAGCCTGGGTGGCATCTGACTTTGTGCGCTACAGCCTTGTCGGATCGGGGGCCGGATCGTTGGAGAGATCGAGTGTGTGTGACACGGCCGGTGGGGGTTTCCCGGACTGGATCCGTAGTCCGGCGGGTGAGAGGGCATAAGCCCAGCTAAGATACTGTTATTGTATATAGGCCTATAGACTGCCGTGGCCTACAAGTTATTTTGATACCCCTATTGAAGAGCCTTGTCAGAACTGAGCCTGCGGCTTTATTTAACCAAGTTCTATACCCCTTGGATTACAAAGTTATACTCTGTTTAAAGTGCACCACCATTACAGACCTGCCGGTGAAGAAAGAAGGACTAAGTTAAATATTAGAACCAGGCCTGGTGGGGATTCTAGCGTGTTTGATTACTGCGCCATAGGGCACTTAGTTAACGGTCGCCCGTATGGCGCACCTGTAGCGTGTGTTACTACATAGTGTGTTAGAGTGGCAGGACGCTGCCCTTAGGAGTGATTATCTCGAACTGTGATTACTGTTACCCCCTTTATCCATATTGAGAATATGAGTAAAACACTTTATCTATTACAATTCATTACTGTGTCCTGGCTTAGTTATTATATTGCATAGGATATATCATTGATTGTTAGTACTAGCTGTGCCAGAAGGGGGTAGAGCCTATTGCCGGGGGTTGGCGGAGCTGCACTCAGGGCCCAAATCTAATTCTGCGGCCTCCTTAGTTGGAGGTATCGCTACATATGTAACAACAATTTAAGTACATAAATAATAATAGAAAACAGAAGGTGCAAATATAGGCCTAATATTGCACTTCCCGGCGCCACCAGAGTTAATACAGATTCCGAGTAACCCCCTAGTAGTCAGAACTAATAAAGGAATAATAGTAGTAAAATGATTGAACAAATTAAAAGATTAAAATATAATAAATGAATAATATATAATAATAGCTAATAACATTCAAGGTGATGATAAAAGCCAAACAGCAGCTGTTTAAAACTAAACGAGAAAACTCATATAGTGCAATAAAGTAATGAAGTATCAAAAAGTGGAACTAAAGTCCAATTGATAAAACAGCGCTTAAAATTGGATGAATGTCCAATACATAAAACATTTGTAATGATGACGTAGAAACAGTGGGTCCTAGGTCAGTGAGTGATTCTAAGGCTTGGATAAATAGTGCATCATACACCAGATCCCAATCTTCACCACACGTGAGGCACTCTCCCCCGCCGGGGTGCAAACTCACCACAAAAATTGATAAAATGGGCCTTAAGATATGGTCATATAATCTCTCACATGGACATCCGTCATCAGCAGGCAGAAGGCAGCATGGGTTAAAATCCGTTTAGAGTTCATATAAAAGCAAAAAGACACTAAAATAGCGTAATACTGCTTTAATGAAATAAATGACCCCCATGCAGCACAAATCCCGCTACAAATGCACGTACATTTTAATCAAAGTTAATGCACATAACAGTAGTGAATGTATTCACTGCTTTCCCGCGATCCTCCGAAGCGCCAAAGTTGTTTAGTGCAGCGCTGAGTAAACACTTCCTTCTTTCGGCAGGCTAGCAGTGGAGCACATCCAGATAGTTCCTGGTTACAGAGACGCCGTTGTAGCCACGCCCTGACCGGTTTAGTCTCCAATCGACTTCAACAGAAGGCGTCCTCTTAGGAGGGTCGGGTACATTGCAAGCTATTTTATTTCTAAGGCCAGGTGCTCTCCTATATATAAATTTAGGAGTGGGGGGAATGATAGATTTGAGATCTTGATCTTTCATAAGTATGGGCCAATACTTCTTAAAAATAGTATCAATTTGTCTAAATTGTCTGTGGAATCCTGATATAGAGGCCATTTCTCCTTTGTGTTCTTTCTTGGGCTTTGTGACCAACAGAGATTGTCTATCCATTAGAGCCACCTGAGACATAACTTTGTCAAGTGTTTCAGCTGGATAGCCCTTCTCCAGGAATTTGTTAGTTAGATGCTGAGCTTGAAGTACAAATTCATCATAGTTAGCACAATTGCGCCTAATCCGCATGTATTGTCCCTTTGGTACTGCCCCCAGCCACTGTGGGTGGTGGCAACTATGAGTGGGCACATACCCATTCCTGTCGGTGGTTTTAAAATATGTAAGAGTCTCAAAGGAGTAATCAGTTTTTTTGATAGTGAGATCTAGATAATTAACAATATGGAAATTAATTTCGGCAGTTAACTTAAGCCCATATAAATTGGCATTCATCTGTTCCAGATAGATATGTAAACTACTTTCTGTACCCTCCCAAAACAAAATGACATTGTCTATATAGCGCCTGTAAAAACTGAGTGATTCATGTTTATGCAAAAAAATGGTTTCCTGCTCCCATTTGTTTAAAACAATATTTGCCACACTAGGGGCGTAACGAGCCCCCATAGCCACGCCCCCAGTCTGGTTATAGTACTGACTATTTGCCCAAAAATAATTATTGCCCATAGCCATCTGGAGACCTTGGATTAAGAAATTAATCTGGGATTTTTTTAGCTTTGATTCCTTAGTAAGGGCCCATCGAAGTACCTCTAGTGCATCTTTATGCCTTATGTTAGTATAAAGGGATTCTATCTCTACTGTAACCATGATTGTGTTACCTGTAGGTTTAAGATGTTGTAAAGCTAATATAAGATCCTTTCTGTCTTTAAGATATGACGGACTGTTGGAGACTAGTGGTTTAAAAAAAACATCTAGATATTCTCCTAGTCTCGAAAATAGGGAATTAATCCCACTAATGATGGGTCTCTCTGGTGGCATTTCTTTATTTTTGTGTATTTTTGGCACTGTATATAGTACTGGCACTTTGGGAGCTTGAATATTTAGATAGTCAGCCTCTTTTTGATTGAGAATCTGTCTATACAATCCCTCATCTATCCAATTCTTTAGGAGACTTTTTAATCTTACTGTAGGGTCACCGTTAATTAATTGATAGGTGCTAGTGTCCTGAAGTTGTTCCTGCATCTCACTATAGTAATACTCTCTGGTAAGTATCACCAGACCCCCCCCCCTTGTCGGCTGGTCTAACTACAATCTGTTTATTGTCTTCTATAGATTTGATTCCCTGCCATATTTTAGTGTTGGAGGCATGCTTGGTTATGGATAATTCCCGCACTTCATCTTGCACCATACCTCTAAACACCTCTATATGATGATTCATCCCCTTTTTGGGGTTAAAAACCGAGTTGTTTCTCAACCCACTATGGACAAAAGGGTCTGACCCCCTCCCCCACTGTGCAGCTGTTATGACTAGCAAAATGCTTTTTGATGTTTAACTTGCGGATGTGTTTTTCAATGTCGATAAATAGTTCAAACGTATCTACATCTTTATTAGGGGCAAATTTAAGTCCCTGTTGCAACACATCCAATTCTAAATCTGTAAATTGAACACCTGCTAAATTAAATATACCCTCGCTTAGTTTTTGCTTCTTTTTCTTTTTCGTTCCACCTCTTCCTCTTCTTCCTCTTTTTCTAAAGGTCCTCTGGGTTACTGTGGGGATCTGGGAGGGATACAGTAGGGCTCCGTCCACCCTCTCCCCTCCCTCCCAGATGCTGGTTGTTATAGGGGGCTGGCCTCCTCCTAAAATTCCCTCTAAAGCCTCCTCTAGGGGGTCTGGGTGGATATTGGTGACGATATGGTTCGTAATATTGATAGTCAGATGGCCGATTGTCCAGTGGGCCATATCTGTTGTACATATCCACTGGAAATGGTGGTGGATAAGGATAGGGATTGGGTGGGGGATGACCTGGGGTTTTATGATGTATTGTTTGGGGTTTACTGAGAGATTTAACATTGGGTTTTTTAGGGGTGCTTGCAACTTTAGGGATTTTGATAGAGGTAGTGGCGGTTTTTCGTGCCTCCACATCTCTCAATATTAGATTCAGACGATGAATTAATATTGAGATTTTCTTGCCACTTATATACTTTGTTCTCCTCAAAATCTTTTATATCTCTTTGGTACTTCCTAAGTTTTTTTATTTTTATTTCTCCATCATATTTAGATAAATGGATTTGTAAGAGCTTGGACTTCTCTGTATATATTACATAAGATAAAAATCATACAAAACATTATGAATTAGTGTCCACACTTAACCACAATGTGAAATAATCTGAAAAAATTATTATTATTGTATAAAGTCCCAACATGTGTGTGAACTGAACTTCCAATCAATCCACTATTTCAAAGATTTGCTAGTAGAAAAAAACTATATTCTTCCTTAGTGTAAGAAATTCCTCCACCATATACTATGCAATAATGGTCACCCGAAGTGCACAGATATAGGATGCGCTTACCAGATCACTGGGACCACTTTACTTAAAAAGATGGTCAATAAGGCTTTGGCAGGATTGTGCCTGCACACATAGCAGTAAGGAATAGACACTAGTGTGGACACTAATTCATAATGTTTTAAATGCCGTGTTTTAAATGTATAGACCCGCCCCTTCTCAAGTTCCCCATCAGGTCCGCTAAGCGGACCAGATGCGGAACGTGAGAAGGGGAGGGTCTATTCATGTATTACACAGTGAAAAAAGTTCCCCATCAGGTCCGCTCTACGAGGGGGTGGACCTGATGGGAAATTCCTTCACTGTGTAATACATAAATAGACCCGCCCCTTCTCACGTTCCGCATCTGGTCCGCTTAGCGGACCTGATGGGGAACTTTAGAAGGGGCGGGTCTATTCATGTATTACACAGTGAAGGAAGTTCCCATCAGGTCCGCCCCCTCGTATGTCAGACCCCGCCTACGTCATTGGCCTGTGCGGACCTGATGGGGAACTTCCTTCACTGTGTAATACATGAATAGACCCACCCCTTCTCACGTTCGGCATCTGGTCCGCTGAGCGGACCTGATGGGGAACTTGAGAAGGGGCGGGTCTATACATTTAAAACACGGCGGAGGAAGTTCCCCATCAGGTCCGCTCAGGCTCAACCAACGACGGACAGCGCTGGACATCGGGATCGCCGCGGGACACTGGATTTCATCGCTGAAATTTTTAATTTATTTTTTATTTTTTAATAAAGGACTTTTCCAAGGTGTTTGTGTGTTTTTATTTAATTTTTTTTACACTTTCTTCGTGAAATGGTAGGGGTACAATGTACCCCTTACCAATTCACATAGGGGGGGCGGGATCTGGGGGTCCCCTTTGTTAAAGGGGTCTTCCAGATTCCGATAAGCCCCCTGCCCGCAGACCCCCACAACCAGTGGGCAAGGGTTGTGGGGATGAGGCCCTTGTCTCCATCAAAATGGGGACATCCTCCCCATGTTGAGGGCATGTGGCCTGGTACGGTTCAGGAGGGGGGGCGCTCTCTCGTCCCCCCCTCTTTTCCTGCGGCCGGCCAGGTTGCGTGCTCGGATAAAGGGTCTGGTATGGATTTTTGGGGGGACTCCAGGCCATTTTTTTTTATTTGGGGTGGAGTTCCCCTTAAAATCCATGCCAGATCTGAAGGGCCTGGTATGGATATTTAGGGGAAACCGCACACATTTTTTTTTTTTATTCGCGGCGGGGTTCCCCTTAATATCCATTCCAGACCTGAAGGGCCTGGTAATTGAATTTGGGGGAACCCCCACGCTTTTTTTTTTTTTTTATCAATGACTTTTCTATGTATTGATAAAAGCCGACAATTCAATAATAGCCGCGAGTGAGTTTTAAATGACTTTTTTTCCGTCAAAAATGACATTTTGTGCAGAGACAGTTCTAAGCACGGGAAACATGCGCCACTTTACATGCATATCATACACACCCCCCAGGTACTAAATTTAAAGGAATTTTTCACTTTTGGATCCGAAATTCGTAAAAAAAAAATCGTATTCCGTACAGAATTCGTATGCATAAAAATTTGTATTTCGGATTCGTACGAATGTACGAATTTCCGGAAATTCGTACGAATTTTAGATTCGTACGAAACTAATCGCACATGTCTAACAAACTCCTGGAGAAGGGCTATCCAGCTGAAACACTTGACAAAGTTATGTCTCAGGTGGCTCTAATGGATAGACAATATCTGTTGGTCACGAAGCCCAAGAAAGAACACAAAGGAGAAATAGCCTTTATATCAGGATTCCACAGACAATTTAGACAAATTGAGACTATTTTTAAGAAGTATTGGCCCATACTTATGAAAGATCAAGATCTCAAATCTATCATTCCCCCCACTCCTAAATTTATATATAGGAGAGCACCTGGCCTTAGAAATAAAATAGCTCGCAATGTACCCGACCCTCCTAAGAGACCACCAACGTTTTTGGATGGATCTGGGTTCTATCATTGCACTAGATGTAAAGCCTGCAAAACTACATGGAAGTCATGGGCCTCTACAAAAGTAACCCATTTCAAATCCCATGTAACAGGAGAACAATTTAAAATAAAACCACTAATCACCTGCCATTCTGACCATGTTATCTACGTCCTGGAGTGTCCCTGTTCCCTCCAGTACGTTAGTAGAACTACACGACCTCTTAAGGTCAGAATCAATGAACACCTAGCTAATATTAAGAAAGGGTTTCCGAAACCACAGTGTGTCCAGGCACTTTAAAAGCCATCATGATAGTGACCCTGGCCTGTGTGTATTTTATGGTATCGATAGGATATCTAAACATTGGCGAGGAACATTTGAAAAGAATGGTGTCACAGAATGAAACCAAGTGGCTGTATAAATTGCGTACTATGCAGCCACTTGGAATGAACATTGAATTGGACCTCAATTGCTTTCTTTCCAATGACTGAGGCCACATTATGATGTTCCCCTGGGAGATACTATGGGATTATTACCATGAACTGTCCAGATAGGAAGTATGTTGACCATATCTGGTCTTATGTCAGGGATTATCCTGGCCATTAATTTAGGTCCATATCTACCTACCTGTTGACAGCATTTATGTGGGTATATTTAGAGAATTAATATTTAACATCAGTTGCCATCCAATGAGGCCTAGCAACAAGCAGTCTAGACCAAATTTTGTAATTTTAAGTTTTAGGAAGATTATGGCCTTATGTATACTAGACTAGTGTATGATTAGTTTACAAATTACCAGTACCACTCAATTATAAATATTGACCTCCCACAATCTTTGACAAGTACCCTCAGCAATCTGGTGTAGAATATACATTCACGGCGGGTCCATGGACTGTTCCATCTCAGAAGCTGTAGGGAGATTAGTGGTATATTAATGAAACTACCTATTGTGATATGAAAAGGCTCGTTTTTATATATACTGGTATGGTATTGTTTCAGTATCATATGGTTATTCTTATAGCCATATAGCTTTTATATAGTATATTGCTGGTGAATTGTGCCAAACTCGAGATTGTGGCTGGATCAGGCCAGTCTGGAACACTCCCGTTGTTTACCAATGCAACCATTCCACACTACAAATACAGTGATCCTTCAGTGACCAGGTACGCCCCCTGAAGACGTGAATTAACAAAACGTACGTCGGCGGCGGTACCTGGTCACGTGTGTTATTGTGCTGATGCCAATCCGGCGCCCTGGTTGAAATCCTTGTGACCCCCATGCACGCCGCAATGGAGGAAGCAGCGGAGCGGAGTTTACAGACAGGCTTTCAGCCCCAGTGCCGGGTTAGGCACTTTTTAAAGTAAGAGGCCATTTGGCACCCTTTCTTTTATGACCCATTTTTAAATAAACAGTATTATGCGATGGAAATCTCTGTTTTCATATACATATCTCACCTATAACTCCTGGAAGAGGTGTGGTGTCTGGATCTATTCCTTACTGCTATGTGTGAAGACACAATCCTGCCAAAGCCTTATTGACCATCTTTTTAAGTAAAGTGGTCCCAGTGATCTGGTAAGCGCATCCTATATCTGTGCACTTCGGGTGACCATTATTGCATAGTATATGGTGGAGGAATTTCTTACACAAAGGAAGAATATCGTTTTTTTCTACTAGCAAATCTTTGAAATAGTGGATTGATTGGAAGTTTAGTTCACACACATGTTGGGACTTTATACAATAATAATAATTTTTGCCTCTGTCTCCTGGCTCCTTCCTGGTGAAGCATTGGCTACCACTGGCGCAGACTACTGGACATATTACAGGCGCGACTACTGGACATATTACAGGCGCTCATACCTCACCGTGCTCTTGCAGTCACTGTTCCACTCCCAGTGGTTCCTGAGCCGGAAATGTAAGAGAGGCCTTCCTCTTCAAGTTAGGCTCAATAACCAAGTACACTCAAGTACACTAGTAAACAGTTCAATAAGTTGTCTTCAGTACACATTCCTGTACATAATCTTCTAAGTGCCCTTTAGTTAGTTCACTTGTGCTGCTGAACTGGTGCTTCTGATTGCCCCATGAGGTAGTCATACAATAAATAGGTAAGAAATTCCTTAGAGTCCTTTGGTGAAGCATGAGTCCATACCCCTAGAACTCCAAGCGGTGTGGTAAAGCGCAAGTAGTAGTTTACATTCTTAGTAGCATTCTGTTCCTTAAATGGGGAGAGTTGGAACCGTACCTCTGGCCGTCTTACTAACCATGGAGCCCCATGGGAGTTGGTTCCTTCCCTTTTTTATTTATCTGCTTTAGCAGAGGGTGGAACTCCCCCAAAAAGCCTGGGGAAATCTGGCCAGCAGAATTACACTTTAGACCACTTTCACATTGAGGCGCTTTTCAGGCGCATTCACGCAAAAAAAAAAGCGCCTGAAAAGCTTACGAAAACGTATTGCCATTAAAATCAATGAATGCTTTCACACTGGGGCAGTGCGCTGACAGAGCGGTGAAAAAACACCCCTCTCCATTGAAATGAATTGAAAGCTCTTCAAAAGCACCTGAAAAGCTCTTCAAAAGCGCTCAGTGTTTTACTGGCAGTTTTTCAAGCGCCTCAGTGTGAAAGTGGCCTAATCTCCTAAGGAGTATCATCTCACCAGGGCAATCACAACTAAACAGTGCAATATGCCAACACAGAACTCTAACCATAGACATTACTGAAAAATCAAACTTGAAATTGACTGAATTACTGAACATTTATTTAAAGCATAACACCCACCTGCTTAAATCTGGGATGCAAAATAAGAGGGAATCATTAATCACTAACTCCAAAACAAGTACATTTTGACTGGAGTTCTACTCTAACTAAACCACACATTGCTCAAACTGTGATGAGTCATGGAAATGGACCAATTTGGGCTGTTCACGGTAGTCTCACTTATTGCAAACCAAGAAATTCTACTCACAGTTAACTTACGAATGAAGTTTGATGACAAACAAGCTGCTCTAGTGATCTCAAATTCACAGTATTGTGCAGGGCACTTAAAACACACCAGTGACAGGGAATCTTTCTTACTTTGATATCATTCACAGCTTCTGGCTGCTCATACCTTGGATAACACTCTCTTTCATACTGCTCAGCAACTTGTCATTGATAGCTCCACTTTTCTTCCAGTGATGGCAAGGTTGGCACACACGGGAGTAATCCAAAGCTTACTAACTGGAGAAATGTAGTAATGCCGCTTAAAGCAACTTGGACAGTATTTTTAAAACCTTGCAAAGCAAGCAATTCCTACTTGTCAGTTGTGGTGCCAAAACCCCTCTTGCTAGAAGAAAAAGGGTTCTTGCTTAGAGATCTTAATTCAACATGTCCAAGAGTGGTATATGTTGGTGTCTCTTGTTGTTCTCTGTGGTTTTCTGTGCTGGCCCCTACTTTACTACAAAACACATTAGTGATAAAGGGGATGTCAGAAGCTAACACAAGGCACATTGGGGGACATTGAACAGGCTTTGTTTTTTAATCCAGCGTTGTTCGGCAGCATTGGAAACTATTATTGTACTGTATGAAGTAGCCCCCGCTAGCGGCCGAATAAAGGGTTAAAAGCGCCTGCAAAGCACCGCTGCCGAATCGCTTTGCAGGCACTTCGGCAACGCTGCCCATTGATTTCAATGGCAGGGGTGGTGGAGGAGCGGTGTATACACCGTTCCCGCACCGCCCAAAGATGCTGCTTGCAGGACTTTTTTTCCTGTCCTGCAAGCGCACCGCCCCAATGTGAAAGCACTCTGGCTTTCACACTGGGGTGGCTTGAGAGGCGCTTTTCAGGCACTTTACAGGTGCTGTTTTTAGCGCAAAAATGCCTGAAAAGCGTCACAGTGTGGAAGGGGCCTTAGAGTAACTGTATTGAAATTCAACCTGCTCTTTCAGAGAGTTCTTGGTGAATTGTAGCTATGTGAACTCAATAGAATTTCCTGAAGTAAGAAGGGAGGTAAGAAGTAGTCCAGAATTACTGTGAGGCAATCCGGGTTGATCTTCAGCTAGTCCTTGAAAACAATTGCTTGTAAAGAGATTCTGAATGGCAGAGCAAAGCAACCTAAACCAATTAATTGTAATTAGGGATGGGCTGACCCCCCCCCCCCCCGGTTCGATACGCACCAGAACAACGCGAACAGGCAAAAACTAGGGTTGTCCCGATACCGATACTAGTATTGGTATAGGGACCGATACCGAACATTTGTGCGAGTACTTGTACTCGCACAAATGCTCCCGACGCCTGACCCGATACTTGGGCGAGCGGACTCAGTGGGCGGGCGGAGTCAGTAGGTGGATCGGGCCGCCTCGGTGGGCGGAGCGGGAGAGAGGATGAGCGGATTCAGTGGGCAGGGAGGGCGGCTGGCGTCAGTGGGCGGGGAGGGAGGGCGGGCGGAGTCAGTAGGCCCATCGGGCCGCCTCGATGGGTGGAGCGGGAGAGAGGATGAGCGGATTCAGTGGGCGGGGAGGGCGGGCGGCGTCAGTGGGCGGGGAGGGCGGGCGGAGTCAGTAGGCGGATCGGGCCGCCTCGGTGGGCGGATCGGGAGAGAGGATGAGCGGATTCATTGGGCGGGGAGTGCGGCCGGCGTCAGTAGGCAGATCGGACGGAGTGGGAGGGTGGCCTCAGTGGGCGGAGCGGTCGCCGTCAGCTTGGACATCCCGACGCCCATCTTGGCACACCCTGCACTTGGCCACAGTAAGCCAGCAGCTGACATCTTGTTACACCCAGCCCATATAGTTCGGGCTTGGTGAAAAAAGATGTCTGCTGATACTTACTGATGCTGAGTGCAGGGTGTACCAAGATGGGCGCTGCAGCATAGCATTTCCTCATGTCGTTAATTGCTGCATTTCAGTGCCAGCCACCTGTCAGTGTCAGCCACCTGTCAGTGCCATCAGTGCCCATAAGTGCCGCCTATCAGTGCCATCTAACAGTCCCAGCCACCTATCAGTGCCCATAACTGCCGCCTATCAGTGCCAGCCACCTGTCAGTGCCATCAGTGCCCATAAGTGCCGCCTATCAGTGCCATCTAACCGTGCCAGCCCCCTATCGGTGCCCATAAGTGCCGCCTATCAGTGCCAGCCACCTGTCAGTGCCATCAGTGCCCATAAGTGCCGCCTATCAGTGCCATCTAACCGTGCCAGCCACCTATCAGTGCCCATGAGTGCCGCCTATCCGTGCCAGCAACCTGTCAGTGCCATCAGTGCCCATAAGTGCCGCCTATCAGTGCCATCTAACTGTGCCAGCCACCTATCAGTGCCCATAACTGCCGCCTATCAGTGGCAGCCACCTGTCAGTGCCATCAGTGCCCATAACTGCCACCAATCAGTGCCAGCCACCTGTCAGTGCCATCAGTGCCCATAACTGCCACCTATCAGTGCCACCTGTCAGTGCCGCCCATCAGTGCCAGCCACCTGTCAGTGCCAGTGCCCATAGGTGCCACCTATCAGTGCCATCAGTCAGTCCCCATCAGTCAAACTGTCACATGGCATTAAAAAAAAGTATTGATAATCGGTATCGGCGGGTACATGAAAAAAAGTATCGGTACTTGTACTCGGTCCTAAAAAAGTGGTATCGGGACAACCCTAATGCAAACCCTATTAAAGTCTATGGGACACGAACATGAAAAATAAAAAGTGCTAATTTTAAAGGCTTATAAGCAAGTTATTGCCATAAAAAGTGTACAGAGACCCGGGTACTCTCCCAGAGGACATGTATCAATGCAAAAAAAAGTTTTTAAAGCAATCGTTTTTTCAGGGGCAGTGATTTATTTTAATAATGCCTAAAGTGAAACAATAAAAATGAAATATTCCTTTAAATATCGTGCCTGGGGTTCCCCTTAGGCTGCCTGTAAAGTGGCACATCTGTGCGATGTGTAGAACATGTGGCAGCAATAATTACATTTCTAAAGGAAAAAATTTAATTTAAACTTGCTCCCGGCTGTTATGTATTTCCGGCTCCCGGCAATATAGATGGAAAATCAAGGAAAAAAACGGCGTAGGGTTCCCCCCCCAGTCCATACCAGGCCCTTCGGGTCTGGTATGGATATTAAGGGCAACTCCACGCCAAAATAAAAAATTGGCGGGGGACCCCCCCAAAATCCATGCCAGACCCATATCCGAGCATGCAGCCTGTAGGTCGGGAGAAGGGGGGGAAGAGCGAGCGCCCCCCTCCTGAACTATACCAGGCCACATGCCCTCAACATGGGGGGTACCAAAAAAGAGAGAAATCACCCTGGGACTTTGGATGAGGTGGGAGAGATTAGGCACATGTTCAAACAAATTGCAATAAAAACTGTTTATTCGTTACAACATGCTGTATAACAAATCGGAGACAGCAAGAATTGTGTGTCACCAGGCATAATAGCCGAAGTTCACAACATGGGTACAAACAAATATTGATACATTACAATTGCAATACATCCATAAAACAGCAGTGATGATAGTAGTAGATAGGTGGGCCAGTAAAATTATGCACACAGTAAAAAGCTCATATGGAAAAGAATATCATATTGACACAATATGAGAGCATCCAGTGGATGGTATGGATCCTCAATAGTGATGAGCCGAACACCCCCGGGTTCGGTTCGCACCAGAACCCGCGAACGGACCGAAAGTTCGTACGAACATTAGAACCCTATTAAATACAATGGATGCGAACGTTCGAATTCTAAAGTGCTAATTATAACAACTATTATGCATGTTATTGTCCTAAAAAGGGTTTGGGAACCCGGGTTCTGCACCAGGGGACATGTATCAATGCAAAAAGAAGTTTTAAAAACGGTCGTTTTTCGGGACCAGTCATTTTAATGATGCATAAAGTGAAAAAAAAAAAGTCAAATATTCCTTTAAATATCGTACCTGGGGGGTGTCTAAAGTATGCCTGTGAAGTGCCACGTGTTTCCCGTGTTTAGAACTGTCCCTGCACAAAATGACACTTCTAAAGGAAAAAAAAGCCATTTAAAACTGCTTGCGGCTTTAATGTAATGTCTGGTCCCGGTAATATGGATGAAAATCTTTAAGAAAAATGGCATAGCTACCCCATGACCCCCCCCCCCCCCTACCCCAGCCCATTACCAGCCCCTTTGGGTCTTGTATGGATATTAAGGGGAACCCCGCACATAAAATAAAAAAGGCCCTATATACTCTGAACAGCCGTATACAGGCGGTTCATACAAGACAGGGACTGTAGGTTTGTTCTTATGTAGAATCTGTTTGTAATTTTGAACAGGTACATTGTTGAAGTGTAGCTCCAGCCCAAAAATCTATTTTTAAACTTTTTGGAAAACATAGGTAAGGGTTATCACCCCTGTAACATTTGTTTTGCTGTCTGTGCCCCTGTTCAGAACATTTCACCTCACTTTCCGTCCCAATGTCAACTGTTTTTGAAATGTGGTGTTTTTCTTGAAACAAGGATTGCTGATAAAGCATCAGTACAGAGGAGACACCTTTCTCCCATATTTATTCTTACAGGAGAGAATTTTCCTTCCTAGGGGTAGATTTCCTCTCACTTCCTGTTGTCTTCTTGCGTTTGCAAGTAGGAGTCGTTTGTAAGTTGGATGTTTGAAAGTAGGGACCTGCCGTATATACTCTGCAGAAATAGGCCCCTTAGTTGTTGGTGTTGGCACAACACTGTAAGCACTCACAGTTACTCTTGGTTGGTGCTGGAACGCCCTGCTGTCAACTATTATATCAGGAATTTTAATTACATATAATTGTTGAACAGTGGTAGTAAAAATTGGGCCTTTGATGGTGGTGCTGGTGCCACAACACTGTAAGCCCTGACAGTTACTCTTGGTGGGTGCAGCAATGGGCCCTGCTGTGAATTATTAGATCAAGAATTGTAATTGCATGCCCCTGTTGAACAGGGGCTGAAAAATTGGGCCTTTCGTGGTGGTGGTGGTGGTGGTGGTGTTGCCACAACACTGTAAGCCCTCAGAGTTACTCTTGGTGGGTGCAGGAATGGGCCCTGCTGTGAATTATTAGATCAAGAATTGTAATTACATGCCCCTTTTGAACAGGGGCTGAAAAATTGGGCCTTTCGTGGTGGTGGTGGTGGTGGCGTTGCCACAACACTGTAAGCCCTCAGAGTTACTCTTGGTGGGTGCAGCAATGGGCCCTGCTGTGAATTATTAGATCAAGAATTGTAATTACATGCCCCTTTTGAACAGGGGCTGAAAAATTGGGCCTTTCGTGGTGGTGGTGGTGGTGGCGTTGCCACAACACTGTAAGCCCTCAGAGTTACTCTTGGTGGGTGCAGCTATGGGCCCTGCTGTGAATTATTACATCAAGAATTGTAATTGCATGCCCCTGTTGAACAGGGGCTGAAAAATTGGGCCTTTCGTGGTGGTGGTGGTGGTGGTGGTGTTGCCACAACACTGTAAGCCCTCAGAGTTACTCTTGGTGGGTGCAGGAATGGGCCCTGCTGTGAATTATTAGATCAAGAATTGTAATTACATGCCCCTTTTGAACAGGGGCTGAAAAATTGGGCCTTTCGTGGTGGTGGTGGTGGTGGCGTTGCCACAACACTGTAAGCCCTCAGAGTTACTCTTGGTGGGTGCAGCAATGGGCCCTGCTGTGAATTATTAGATCAAGAATTGTAATTACATGCCCCTTTTGAACAGGGGCTGAAAAATTGGGCCTTTCGTGGTGGTGGTGGTGGTGGCGTTGCCACAACACTGTAAGCCCTCAGAGTTACTCTTGGTGGGTGCAGCAATGGGCCCTGCTGTGAATTATTACATCAAGAATTGTAATTGCATGCCCCTGTTGAACAGGGGCTGAAAAATTGGGCCTTTCGTGGTGGTGGTGGTGGTGGTGGTGTTGCCACAACACTGTAAGCCCTCAGAGTTACTCTTGGTGGGTGCAGCAATGGGCCCTGCTGTGAATTATTACATCAAGAATTGTAATTGCATGCCCCTGTTGAACAGGGGCTGAAAAATTGGGCCTTAGGCACTGGTGGCACAACACTACAACCCCTCACAGATACTGTACTTGGAGCACAGCAATGAGCCCTGTTGCAAAGTATTGCTTCAAAAATTGTAATGACACGCCCCTGTTAAACAGGGGCTGAAAAATTGGGCCTTAGGCACTGGTGCCACACCACTCCAACCCCTCACAGATACTGTACTTGGAGCACAGCAATGAGCCCTATGGCAAATTATTGCTAAAAAAATTGTAATTACACGCCCCTGTAAAACAGGGGCTGAAAAATTGGTCCTTAGCCACTGGTGGCGGCACCCATAAACAAAAATGATCTTCCAAGCTATCATCATCAATCGTATCATTGAGGACTCGGAGGAGGAGGATAGCCAGTCAACATAACAGCACAGGCACTCAGCATCAGCATCAGTCTTGAAGGGATGTGACATGTTAAAATCAATTAGTCTGTTATATCAGCATCAGGTGTGTGGTAGCTGGTGGTGATCCAAGACTGGTTCATCTTGATGAAAGTCAGTCGATCAACCGAGTCGGTGGACAGGCGCACCCTGTGATCCGTGACAAATCCTCCAGCAGCACTGAATGTGCGTTCCGAAAGAACGCTGGATGCAGGACAGGCCAGTAGCTCAATTGCATACTGTGCAAGCTCTGGCCAGTGATCCATCCTCAAGACCCAGTAAGCCAGAGGATTTTCGGTGGGGAAGGTGTCCAAGTCTGACCTTGCCCCTAGATATTCCTGCACCATGTTTATCAGACGCTGGCGATGGTTGCTGGAACCGATCATACTTTGGGGCTGCGGACTAAAGAATTGTCTGAACGCATCGGTCAGACGGCCACCTTCCCCACCGCTCCTTCTTTGACTGGCCGAAGCCTCAGCAACTCGTTGTCCAGGACCAGGAGTTTGTAACCTCCCAGTCTCTGGGAACGCGTTGCACAGACCTTTCTGCAAGGCCTCCCGGAGTTGTCTCATCCTCTGCTCCCTCTGCGAAGGTAACATAAGGTCCGCAACCTTACCCTTGTACCGTGGATCAAGGAGAGTGGCCAGCCAGTAATGGTCCCTCTCCTTGATCCGAAGAATACGAGGATCCTTCCGCAGACTTTGCAGGATCAGGGAGGCCATGCAGCGTAGGTTTGCTGAGGCATTCGCTCCGGAGTCCTCTGGGTCACTAAGGACGACATGATCCGCAGCCACCTCCTCCCAGCCACGTACAAGTCCACTGGTTTCTTGGGACTGTAAATCATCCCTAAAAGACTGCTGCTGATGATGCTGAGTGCCAGCCTCCACCTCCATGCTGACACAATCCTCCTCCTCCTCCTCCTCTTCCTCTTCCTGTGCGATGGGTGGGACAGAAGGAACACTGTCTGGGTAAAGGGGGCCTTGAGAGGCAAGGAAGTCCTCCTCTTCCTGCCTCTGTTCTGCCTCAAGTGCCCTGTCCATTATTCCACGCAGCGTGTGCTCCAACAGGTGGACAAGAGGTACAGTGTCACTGATGCATGCACTGTCACTGCTCACCATCCTCGTGGCCTCCTCAAATGGTGCCAGGACAGTGCATGCATCCCTGATCATGCCCCACTGGCGTGGAGAAAAAAAACCAAGCTCCCCTGACCCTGTCCTGGTGCCGTAGTCGCACAGGTACTCATTGATGGCCCTCTGCTGCGTGTGCAGCCGCTGCAGCATGGCCAACGTTGAGTTCCACCTGGTGGGCATGTCACATATAAGGCGGTTCTTGGGCAGGTTCAACTCCTTTTGCAGCTCAGCCAGGCGAGCACTGGCATTATAAGATCTGCGGAAATGCACACAGACTTTCCTGGCCTGCCTCAGGACATCCTGTAAGCCCGGGTACCTGCCCAAGAACCGCTGCACCACCAGGTTAAGGATGTGAGCCACACAGGGCACATGGGTCAGTTGTCCCTGTCGGAGGGCGGAGAGGAGGTTGGTGCCATTGTCGCAAACCACCATTCCTGGCTTAAGCTGGCGTGGCGTCAACCACCTCTCGGCCTGGCCCTGCAGAGCAGACAGGACCTCTGCCCCAGTGTGGCTTCTGTCCCCCAAACACACCAGCGCAAGCACGGCATGGCATCTTTTTGCCTGCGTACTTGCGTAGCCCTGTGAACGGCTACGGAGCACCGCTGGTTCATAGGACAAACCACAGGAAGAGGCCATGGAGGAAGAAGAAGAGGAGGGGGTGGAGGAGAGAGGTGTGTCACAACCAGTAGTAGCATTTTGGAGGCGTGGCGGTGGAACAACCTCCAACACTACTGCACCTTGTCCTGCATCCTTCCCAGCTGCCAAAAGAGTGACCCAATGGGCCGTGAAAGAAAGGTAACGTCCCTGTCCATGCCTGCTGGACCATGAGTCAGCGGTAATATGCACCTTACCGCTGACCGCCCTGTCCAGCGAGGCCAAGACATTGCCTTCCACATGCCGGTAGAGAGCCGGAATAGCCTTCCGTGAGAAAAAGTGGCGTTTGGGAACCTGCCACTGAGGAACCGCATATTGCACAAACTCACGGAAGGGGGCCGAGTCTACCAACTGAAAAGGCAGCAGTTGAAGCGCTAGCAATTTAGCCAAGCTAGCATTCAACCGCTGGGCATGTGGATGGCTGGGAGTGAACTTCTTTCGACGGTCCAGCAGCTGGGGCAGGGAAATTTGCCTGCTAGAATCGGACGTCGGTGTACTGCTAGCAGAGTGGCCGCAAGTACTTGGCTGTGACACACCTAATTCTACACCTTCATTCCTCTCAGTGCATGTTTCAGAGAGGACTGAAGTTATAGTGGGGTTGGAGATCCCAGCTGATGCGGTGCAAGGAGAGGTCCGCTTTGTTCTTTGGTGTGGGTCTTTGAGGTAGGCTTGCCAACGAGCTGCATGGCAGGTCAACATATGTCTGGTCAGGCATGTGGTACCCAAGCGGCTGATGTTTTGGCCACGCGATATACGCTTGAGACATATGTTGCAAACAGCAGCTGTGCGATCTGATGCACTAGCCTCAAAAAAGGCCCACACCAAGGAACTTTTTGAATGACGGGCAGAGGCAGCGCCCTGCACAGGCGGAGCTCAGCGGTGTGATTCCGTCGGTGTACTGCCCTTACGCTGGCCACCAAAGGGCATCCTGCCTCGTTGGAGATGTGCCTCCTCCTCATCCTCCTCCTCCTCCTCTCTCCTATTAGGCACCCACGTGGAGTCAGTGACCTCATCATCCCCTCCCTCCTCATCACTGGAGCCAATCTGGCAGTATGCTGCAGCTGCTGGAACATGACTGCCAGATTGGTGTCCTTCTTGAGCATCCCCTCTGTCTGCTCTCACGCTACTGCCTTCCTGTAGCTGGGTTTCATCATCAGACCCTTCGAAACGCTGGGCATCCTCCTGGAGCATGTACCCAACACTGTGCTCAAACAGTTCGGGGGACTCCTCAGGAGGAGGACATGGTGGGTCTAGGGAAGGAGTGACTGATGATGAATCTGACATTGATACCAGGGAAGAGGACGCTTTGGCAGCTGCTTTGCCAGTACCCTGAGCCTGGGTGAGAGAGGATGAGGAGGAGGAGGAGGGCTTGGTCATCCACTCTACCAAGTCTTCGGCATGATGTGGCTCAACATGTCCAGCTGCCGAAAAGAAGGACAAGCGTGTCCCATGGCCATGTGCTGATGACAATGCACCACGTCCACGACCAGCACTGTTCCCCCAGACACAGAGCCTGCTTGCCCTCTTTTATTGCCTCCTGACTGTCTGCCTCTCCTTGTTTGCCTTCCAGACATTCTAATAGATGGCCTGCAGGGAGATGGGAAAAAAGCAATAAGGGCTACCTTCAGGTGTCCTTCTCTGTCCCTTTACTTAAGGATTTCTAAATATGGTTGAGGATTATTGCTTTTGCACAGAATAGCACAACGACAATTTCCCTGACTGTCCAAAAAACAAGGATTTCAAAGATGGTTGATGAGGAATGCTTTGGCACACTATAGCACAAGGAGAATTCCCCTCACTTTCCTTCTTTGTCCCTAGAAACAAGGACTGGCACAGTGAAAGAAACTGACACTCTCCCTACCTACAGTTTTCTGTCCCTAGAAAAAATGTTTTTTTAAAGCACACTATAGCACAAGGAGAAATCCCCTCACTTTCCTTCTTTGTCCCTAGAAACAAGGACTGGCACAGTGAAAGAAACTGACACTCTCCCTACCTACAGTTTTCTGTCCCTAGAAATAATGTTTTTTTAAAGCACACTATAGCACAAGGAGAAATCCCCTCACTTTCCTTCTTTGTCCCTAGAAACAAGGACTGGCACAGTGAAAGAAACTGACACTCTCCCTACCTACAGTTTTCTGTCCCTAGAAAAAATGTTTTTTTAAAGCACACTATAGCACAAGGAGAAATCCCCTCACTTTCCTTCTTTGTCCCTAGAAACAAGGACTGGCACAGTGAAAGAAACTGACACTCTCCCTACCTACAGTTTTCTGTCCCTAGAAAAAATGTTTTTTTAAAGCACACTATAGCACAAGGAGAAATCCCCTCACTTTCCTTCTTTGTCCCTAGAAACAAGGACTGGCACAGTGAAAGAAACTGACACTCTCCCTACCTACAGTTTTCTGTCCCTAGAAAAAATGTTTTTTTAAAGCACACTATAGCACAAGGAGAAATCCCCTCACTTTCCTTCTTTGTCCCTAGAAACAAGGACTGGCACAGTGAAATAAACTGACACTCTCCCTACCTACAGTTTTCTGTCCCTAGAAAAAATGTTTTTTTAAAGCACACTATAGCACAAGGAGAAATCCCCTCACTTTCCTTCTTTGTCCCTAGAAACAAGGACTGGCACAGTGAAAGAAACTGACACTCTCCCTACCTACAGTTTTCTGTCCCTAGAAAAAATGTTTTTTTAAAGCACACTATAGCACAAGGAGAAATCCCCTCACTTTCCTTCTTTGTCCCTAGAAACAAGGACTGGCACAGTGAAAGAAACTGACACTCTCCCTACCTACAGTTTTCTGTCCCTAGAAAAAATGTTTTTTTAAAGCACACTATAGCACAAGGAGAAATCCCCTCACTTTCCTTCTTTGTCCCTAGAAACAAGGACTGGCACAGTGAAAGAAACTGACACTCTCCCTACCTACAGTTTTCTGTCCCTAGAATTTTTTTTTTTTAAAGCACACTATAGCACAAGGAGAAATCCCCTCACTTTCCTTCTTTGTCCCTAGAAACAAGGACTGGCACAGTGAAAGAAACTGACACTCTCCCTACCTACAGTTTTCTGTCCCTAGAAAAAATGTTTTTTTAAAGCACACTATAGCACAAGGAGAAATCCCCTCACTTTCCTTCTTTGTCCCTAGAAACAAGGACTGGCACAGTGAAAGAAACTGACACTCTCCCTACCTACAGTTTTCTGTCCCTAGAAAAAATGTTTTTTTAAAGCACACTATAGCACAAGGAGAAATCCCCTCACTTTCCTTCTTTGTCCCTAGAAACAAGGACTGGCACAGTGAAAGAAACTGACACTCTCCCTACCTACAGTTTTCTGTCCCTAGAAAAAATGTTTTTTTAAAGCACACTATAGCACAAGGAGAAATCCCCTCACTTTCCTTCTTTGTCCCTAGAAACAAGGACTGGCACAGTGAAAGAAACTGACACTCTCCCTACCTACAGTTTTCTGTCCCTAGAAAAAATGTTTTTTTAAAGCACACTATAGCACAAGGAGAAATCCCCTCACTTTCCTTCTTTGTCCCTAGAAACAAGGACTGGCACAGTGAAAGAAACTGACACTCTCCCTACCTACAGTTTTCTGTCCCTAGAAAAAATGTTTTTTTAAAGCACACTATAGCACAAGGAGAAATCCCCTCACTTTCCTTCTTTGTCCCTAGAAACAAGGACTGGCACAGTGAAAGAAACTGACACTCTCCCTACCTACAGTTTTCTGTCCCTAGAAAAAATGTTTTTTTAAAGCACACTATAGCACAAGGAGAAATCCCCTCACTTTCCTTCTTTGTCCCTAGAAACAAGGACTGGCACAGTGAAAGAAACTGACACTCTCCCTACCTACAGTTTTCTGTCCCTAGAATTTTTTTTTTTAAAGCACACTATAGCACAAGGAGAAATCCCCTCACTTTCCTTCTTTGTCCCTAGAAACAAGGACTGGCACAGTGAAAGAAACTGACACTCTCCCTACCTACAGTTTTCTGTCCCTAGAAAAAATGTTTTTTTAAAGCACACTATAGCACAAGGAGAAATCCCCTCACTTTCCTTCTTTGTCCCTAGAAACAAGGACTGGCACAGTGAAAGAAACTGACACTCTCCCTACCTACAGTTTTCTGTCCCTAGAAAAAATGTTTTTTTAAAGCACACTATAGCACAAGGAGAAATCCCCTCACTTTCCTTCTTTGTCCCTAGAAACAAGGACTGGCACAGTGAAAGAAACTGACACTCTCCCTACCTACAGTTTTCTGTCCCTAGAAAAAATGTTTTTTTAAAGCACACTATAGCACAAGGAGAAATCCCCTCACTTTCCTTCTTTGTCCCTAGAAACAAGGACTGGCACAGTGAAAGAAACTGACACTCTCCCTACCTACAGTTTTCTGTCCCTAGAAAAAATGTTTTTTTAAAGCACACTATAGCACAAGGAGAAATCCCCTCACTTTCCTTCTTTGTCCCTAGAAACAAGGACTGGCACAGTGAAAGAAACTGACACTCTCCCTACCTACAGTTTTCTGTCCCTAGAAAAAATGTTTTTTTAAAGCACACTATAGCACAAGGAGAAATCCCCTCACTTTCCTTCTTTGTCCCTAGAAACAAGGACTGGCACAGTGAAAGAAACTGACACTCTCCCTACCTACAGTTTTCTGTCCCTAGAAAAAATGTTTTTTTAAAGCACACTATAGCACAAGGAGAAATCCCCTCACTTTCCTTCTTTGTCCCTAGAAACAAGGACTGGCACAGTGAAAGAAACTGACACTCTCCCTACCTACAGTTTTCTGTCCCTAGAAAAAATGTTTTTTTAAAGCACACTATAGCACAAGGAGAAATCCCCTCACTTTCCTTCTTTGTCCCTAGAAACAAGGACTGGCACAGTGAAAGAAACTGACACTCTCCCTACCTACAGTTTTCTGTCCCTAGAAAAAATGTTTTTTTAAAGCACACTATAGCACAAGGAGAAATCCCCTCACTTTCCTTCTTTGTCCCTAGAAACAAGGACTGGCACAGTGAAAGAAACTGACACTCTCCCTACCTACAGTTTTCTGTCCCTAGAAAAAATGTTTTTTTAAAGCACACTATAGCACAAGGAGAAATCCCCTCACTTTCCTTCTTTGTCCCTAGAAACAAGGACTGGCACAGTGAAAGAAACTGACACTCTCCCTACCTACAGTTTTCTGTCCCTGGAAAAAATGTTTTTTTAAAGAACACTATAGCACAAGGAGAAATCCCCTCACTTTCCTTCTTTGTCCCTAGAAACAAGGACTGGCACAGTGAAAGAAACTGACACTCTCCCTACCTACAGTTTTCTGTCCCTAGAAAAAATGTTTTTTTAAAGCACACTATAGCACAAGGAGAAATCCCCTCACTTTCCTTCTTTGTCCCTAGAAACAAGGACTGGCACAGTGAAAGAAACTGACACTCTCCCTACCTACAGTTTTCTGTCCCTAGAAAAAATGTTTTTTTAAAGCACACTATAGCACAAGGAGAAATCCCCTCACTTTCCTTCTTTGTCCCTAGAAACAAGGACTGGCACAGTGAAAGAAACTGACACTCTCCCTACCTACAGTTTTCTGTCCCTAGAAAAAATGTTTTTTTAAAGCACACTATAGCACAAGGAGAAATCCCCTCACTTTCCTTCTTTGTCCCTAGAAACAAGGACTGGCACAGTGAAAGAAACTGACACTCTCCCTACCTACAGTTTTCTGTCCCTAGAAAAAATGTTTTTTTAAAGCACACTATAGCACAAGGAGAAATCCCCTCACTTTCCTTCTTTGTCCCTAGAAACAAGGACTGGCACAGTGAAAGAAACTGACACTCTCCCTACCTACAGTTTTCTGTCCCTAGAAAAAATGTTTTTTTAAAGCACACTATAGCACAAGGAGAAATCCCCTCACTTTCCTTCTTTGTCCCTAGAAACAAGGACTGGCACAGTGAAATAAACTGACACTCTCCCTACCTACAGTTTTCTGTCCCTAGAAAAAATGTTTTTTTAAAGCACACTATAGCACAAGGAGAAATCCCCTCACTTTCCTTCTTTGTCCCTAGAAACAAGGACTGGCACAGTGAAAGAAACTGACACTCTCCCTACCTACAGTTTTCTGTCCCTAGAAAAAATGTTTTTTTAAAGCACACTATAGCACAAGGAGAAATCCCCTCACTTTCCTTCTTTGTCCCTAGAAACAAGGACTGGCACAGTGAAAGAAACTGACACTCTCCCTACCTACAGTTTTCTGTCCCTAGAAAAAATGTTTTTTTAAAGCACACTATAGCACAAGGAGAAATCCCCTCACTTTCCTTCTTTGTCCCTAGAAACAAGGACTGGCACAGTGAAAGAAACTGACACTCTCCCTACCTACAGTTTTCTGTCCCTAGAAAAAATGTTTTTTTAAAGCACACTATAGCACAAGGAGAAATCCCCTCACTTTCCTTCTTTGTCCCTAGAAACAAGGACTGGCACAGTGAAAGAAACTGACACTCTCCCTACCTACAGTTTTCTGTCCCTAGAAAAAATGTTTTTTTAAAGCACACTATAGCACAAGGAGAAATCCCCTCACTTTCCTTCTTTGTCCCTAGAAACAAGGACTGGCACAGTGAAAGAAACTGACACTCTCCCTACCTACAGTTTTCTGTCCCTAGAAAAAATGTTTTTTTAAAGCACACTATAGCACAAGGAGAAATCCCCTCACTTTCCTTCTTTGTCCCTAGAAACAAGGACTGGCACAGTGAAAGAAACTGACACTCTCCCTACCTACAGTTTTCTGTCCCTAGAATTTTTTTTTTTAAAGCACACTATAGCACAAGGAGAAATCCCCTCACTTTCCTTCTTTGTCCCTAGAAACAAGGACTGGCACAGTGAAAGAAACTGACACTCTCCCTACCTACAGTTTTCTGTCCCTAGAAAAAATGTTTTTTTAAAGCACACTATAGCACAAGGAGAAATCCCCTCACTTTCCTTCTTTGTCCCTAGAAACAAGGACTGGCACAGTGAAAGAAACTGACACTCTCCCTACCTACAGTTTTCTGTCCCTAGAAAAAATGTTTTTTTAAAGCACACTATAGCACAAGGAGAAATCCCCTCACTTTCCTTCTTTGTCCCTAGAAACAAGGACTGGCACAGTGAAAGAAACTGACACTCTCCCTACCTACAGTTTTCTGTCCCTAGAAAAAATGTTTTTTTAAAGCACACTATAGCACAAGGAGAAATCCCCTCACTTTCCTTCTTTGTCCCTAGAAACAAGGACTGGCACAGTGAAAGAAACTGACACTCTCCCTACCTACAGTTTTCTGTCCCTAGAAAAAATGTTTTTTTAAAGCACACTATAGCACAAGGAGAAATCCCCTCACTTTCCTTCTTTGTCCCTAGAAACAAGGACTGGCACAGTGAAAGAAACTGACACTCTCCCTACCTACAGTTTTCTGTCCCTAGAAAAAATGTTTTTTTAAAGCACACTATAGCACAAGGAGAAATCCCCTCACTTTCCTTCTTTGTCCCTAGAAACAAGGACTGGCACAGTGAAAGAAACTGACACTCTCCCTACCTACAGTTTTCTGTCCCTAGAAAAAATGTTTTTTTAAAGCACACTATAGCACAAGGAGAAATCCCCTCACTTTCCTTCTTTGTCCCTAGAAACAAGGACTGGCACAGTGAAAGAAACTGACACTCTCCCTACCTACAGTTTTCTGTCCCTAGAAAAAATGTTTTTTTAAAGCACACTATAGCACAAGGAGAAATCCCCTCACTTTCCTTCTTTGTCCCTAGAAACAAGGACTCGCACAGTAAAACACACTGACACTCTCCCTACCTACAGTTTTCTGTCCCTAGAAAAAATGTTTTTTTAAAGCACACTATAGCACAAGGAGAAATCCCCTCACTTTCCTTCTTTGTCCCTAGAAACAAGGACTGGCACAGTGAAAGAAACTGACACTCTCCCTACCTACAGTTTTCTGTCCCTAGAAAAAATGTTTTTTTAAAGCACACTATAGCACAAGGAGAAATCCCCTCACTTTCCTTCTTTGTCCCTAGAAACAAGGACTGGCACAGTGAAAGAAACTGACACTCTCCCTACCTACAGTTTTCTGTCCCTAGAAAAAATGTTTTTTTAAAGCACACTATAGCACAAGGAGAAATCCCCTCACTTTCCTTCTTTGTCCCTAGAAACAAGGACTGGCACAGTGAAAGAAACTGACACTCTCCCTACCTACAGTTTTCTGTCCCTAGAAAAAATGTTTTTTTAAAGCACACTATAGCACAAGGAGAAATCCCCTCACTTTCCTTCTTTGTCCCTAGAAACAAGGACTGGCACAGTGAAAGAAACTGACACTCTCCCTACCTACAGTTTTCTGTCCCTAGAAAAAATGTTTTTTTAAAGCACACTATAGCACAAGGAGAAATCCCCTCACTTTCCTTCTTTGTCCCTAGAAACAAGGACTGGCACAGTGAAAGAAACTGACACTCTCCCTACCTACAGTTTTCTGTCCCTAGAAAAAATGTTTTTTTAAAGCACACTATAGCACAAGGAGAAATCCCCTCACTTTCCTTCTTTGTCCCTAGAAACAAGGACTGGCACAGTGAAAGAAACTGACACTCTCCCTACCTACAGTTTTCTGTCCCTAGAAAAAATGTTTTTTTAAAGCACACTATAGCACAAGGAGAAATCCCCTCACTTTCCTTCTTTGTCCCTAGAAACAAGGACTCGCACAGTAAAACACACTGACACTCTCCCTACCTATCCTTCTCTTTCCCTAAACTAAAGGAATCCAGGTTAAGCAAGAAAGAAATAAATGTCACTGTCCCTGCCTATGCTTGTCTTTGTCTGCTCCGGAACACACTACACTAGGCCGCCGTGCTGGCGGCCTTTTATAGTGTGGGGCGTGTACTAAACACCCTCAGCAATAATTGGCCACAGGCATCCTGCCTGTGGCCAATCATTGCTCTCCTCGCTGCCGGCGCTGTGATTGGCCAAGCATGCGGGGTCACAGTGCATGCTTGGCCAATCACAGCGCCTGGATGACACTGCGATGGCGTAGTGCATTGTGGGCCGTTCGCGTCACTCGAATTTGGCGCGAACGGCCCAAATCGTTAGATCTTCGTCGAACGATCGAACAGCCGATGTTCGAGTCGAACGTATGTTCGACTCGAACACGAAGCTCATCCCTAATCCTCAACAAGAACAGACATACAAAGGCATCAATATTTCCCTACGCGTTTCGCGAGCTCCGCTCGCTTCCTCAGGGGCAGATGCATGGTCATTGTATCTGTTGTGAAATAGAAACAGTAGGTAAATGACACTATTACATAGGGGTATGAGGGATGGTGGGGGAGGTCAGACCAAAGAAGAGACCTCATACTCACCAATACTCTGGACCAGGTAGCCAGTCACTGCATGTCAAGGTGGCGGCAAATTGTATAGCCAGTCAACATGGGGGGTGGGTGCTTTGGAGCAGGGGGCTCTGCGACCCCCACCCCAAAGCACCTTGTACCTTTCCATGATGGTACGCTGAGTAAATAGATACCTAACATGTCACACTTTAAAAAGTTGACTCTTTCCTAAGGTGCACCTCAGCATATAGAATGTGTCAGGGAAATAGCAGAGTTATTGGCATTCCTGCCAGTGTCCATCATGGCCGCACCAGACTCACCCCTATGCGCATGTGCGCACGCAGATGCGCCATGCGCATGCGCGCACGCAGATGCGCCGCACGGACGGCGCGTACAGACGCAAACAGACAGTGTGGGCGCACCCCCCGGCCTATTTAAGCCTGTCACTGGCACATACAAGTTGCTGGATTATCTTCAGCTCCTACCGTGTTCCTGTGCCCTGTAACTCCTGCCTGTCTGATCTCCTGTGTACCAAACCCGGCTTGCCTGACCTGTTCCTGCTGACTTCCTGGCGTATACCTGGCTTCCTGCTGTTTGCTCCCTGCACCTGACCCCGGCCCGGCCAAAGGACTTCGCTTACCTTGTCTTCTGTGCTAAGACCCAGCTCTGCTGTTATCTCAGACTGTCTTGCTGTGTTTGACCCCCTGGCCTGGCTCCTGACGCTGCTATCTGGACATTCCACTGGTCCTTATCCTTTGGACCTCTTAAGCACGCCTGCTTCCCTGCAGTCTGCCTGTTCCACCAAGTTCCTGGCAACCAGCACTACCTACCAGGCAACCCGTGCTTCTGTGGGCACCACACCCCCTGTATCATCTCCAGGGCTGTGCTGCGCGCGGCCGCAAGGGGAGCCCTCCCAGCATCTCGGCCTCCTACCTAGAACGTGACAGTATAATCCAGCCACTGACAGAGGCTGACGGAGGTGTCTCCCCGATGGAAACCGTAATGCAACACGTCACAGTCCTGACTCAGGTCATCCAAAAGCTCCAGGAGGGATACCTTCAACTAGAGGATCGCTTGCAGCACCTGCCACAATCATCCACCTCCACAGGTAAAGGTCCACCCTCAGCCAGTCCTCCTAAAGTTTCCCCTACTGTGGTTACATCCCCTCCAGAACCACGAGTCCCAGTACCAGAACGTTTCCGTGGAGATCGAGGGAAGTTCCGGTCCTTTAGGAACGCCTGCAACTTGTACTTTTCCTTGCAGCCACTGACATTTTCCTTTGAAGTGGTAAAAGTGGGATTCATAATTTCTCTGTTAAGTGACGGACCTCAGACCTGGGCCCATGGCCTATTGGAGCAAGAGAGCCCTACCCTTAACTCCGTGGATCAGTTCTTTGAAGCCATGGCCCGCTTGTATGATGACCCCCTACGAACTACCACGGCTGAAGCTAATAACAACATGGCCTGGGGAATGCCCAGGGAAAAACCAAGCCTACTTACCGACCAGCTCGCTGACAACCAATTAACCTGTCTAACAGTATGCGTTAAAAACAGGGGTTTGTCCGCACGCACTTGCAAACACATGCATGAGCCACAGAGCCACGCCAGGGCCCCCTGGAGTCTGTGGTCCTACACTAACATTGAGTGTCCCCACAATGGAGGCACATGCATTCTGATGGTTAGATGAGGGCAGGTGGACTGAAGGGGAGCCACCCCTCCTTAAAGGTACAGGACCACACCAAACACCCAGCATAGCACAATGGCAGCAAAGGTGTTGGTGCACTGCTGGACCAATACAAGCACCACAGGTGAAAACAAAAACATGTCCACCGCCCCCATCTATAGCTGGCTATCACGGTAAGTAGCATTGGAAGGCTAAAGCAGATAACAACCTTGAAGCTACTCTGCATGCTCTCCGGCAGGGTCAGCGCCCTGCAGAGGACTATACGGTAGAATTCCGTACATGGTCCACAGACTCTGGATGGAATGAAGCAGCCTTGAGATATCAGTATCGGATGGGGTTGTCTGAATCTCTTAAAGATGAACTGGCCAGGGTAGAGACCCCCCCTACATTGGAGGGTCTCATCCAGCTGACCATTCAGCTTGACAGACGCTTGCGGGAACGTCAGTCTGAACGGGCCCGAACCTTCATGCCTACCCAGACACTAGCTGAAGCCCTGTGTTCATCAGTTCCCGTACAGCTTAGCATGGTCCGCCCAGCACTGACTACTGAGGAAAGACTTCACCGCCGACAGGCGAATCTCTGCTTCTATTGTGGGGGTACAGGACATTTCATAAACAATTGCCCCATAAAACCTAGGAAGCCGACCCCCCACACTCCAGTTAACTTCCAGGTAGCCAAGTCTTCCTCGGCTCATATTGCCCTTCCTGTCACATTACGGTTGGCAGGAGGAGAAATTCACCTCCAGGCGATACTGGATTCTGGGGCCTGTAGTTGCTTCTTGGATCTGGCTTTAGCAAAAAGACTCGCTATTCCTCTTCATCCCAAGAAGCAGAGACTGACCGTCCATCTGGCTGATGGCTCAATGCCGAGTTCTGGGCATGTCACCCAAGAAACAGTGCCTATTCTTACCTCTACCAACTCAGGTCATCAGGAATTCCTTCGATTTGACGTCTTGAGCTCCCCCATCTTCCCGGTCATCTTGGGAATTCCATGGCTACAGGCGCACAATCCTCAGATTGATTGGCCCAGGAAAGAAGTACTCTTCACATCCTCCTACTGCCGGCAACATTGTCTTGCTCCTGTACCCAAGGACTCCTCCAGTTGCCTGACTGTATTACCCACGTCCCAAGTGGACCCGAACATACCGGCAGCCTACCAGGAATTCCTGGACGTCTTCGACAAGAAGAAAGCAGATACTGTCGTGGAAATATGGGTCGTTTGCAGAGCACACAGCCTATATTTCCTGTGCTGTATAAGCACACACTTTAGATTCATCTTTTTGCAATAATGCTATCTTTAAGTTTGCTAAAATCCACTCACCGTTCATCCCATCATCCATCCAAGAAGCAAGGCTCACACATAGATCTTATCGTCAGGCCATCCCAGCATAGACTGTCCAGCCAAAGCCTACTCATAGGCTTTTATTAAACTCAAAAGATCTCAAGACAGGAGGTGATTGGTTGCAGCAACCAGTCACCTCCCCCATGGGCGGGGACATCACAGGATGTTCCTTCCACAGGAGAATGACCATACAAGGACATCCTTCCAAACAGATACAATGTTCATTCAAATTGACTAGCGGTGACATAGACTGCTACCAATGACGCAACAATTATGCCTCAAATGGACCACAATTATTTTATAGTTATGCTACTGTTCCTGTGGACACAGATATGTGCACTCAGAGTCATTTAACGCCCCCCACCAGGGGCCGGCCAGTTCCCCCAACGGGGCGCAAAACAACATCTCTAAATGGAGCAAACATCGCTGTTTCCACAGGAAGATTTTCCCGCCACCGATCTTCCACCAACGTCTGTATGTGCAAATACGCTCAGATGAGCGCATTACAGCAAAACTGACACTGGGGGGACATCTGACAACATACATTAATACATTTCCATAAAAATCTCCACAACAGTCCTCCCTTTTTTGTCATATGCACCCCATGTGTCCCTCGATGAAAGTTGATATGCTTCTTACACCCGGAAATGAATCAGTCCTTAGTCCATAAAAAGGAAAACACGGCTTGACATGTAGACTCTACTCTTCAGGGGCATGACTTATAAAGGAGGACACGACATGGTGAGCTGTAGTAATCGCTGATCCGTCTGTGATCCTCTGTGTCTTGTATGTGGGTCCGGTTTCGGGGCGTCTCATCAAGGAAACTCTGGTCACGCGTCAAATCAGGCAACAGGAGCCTCTTGTCACGACATAGAAAGAATAGAAATAAAAACGACATGAGTATATATATTCCCACTTTCTTTAACCACAATCTGCTGTAAAATAAAAATTAGATCCCCAAAGATTCCCAGACCCTTAAAATAGACTCCCAACCTTCACTTAGCTACAGCTCTGGCTTCAACAATTACATGAAGAACCCTATCCTTAATGGATGAGAATTGTTCAATCGTATCCCAAGCCTGAGCCCCCCCCCACCTTGTACATGCAGGACACCATGCCCAGACCTGGTCGGGGTTGGTGAACAAATCCCTTCTAGCTGTCCCTGCCATTCTTAATTTCCTGCGCCATCAGATCCTCGCGATCGGCCGCGACCTAAAATGTTGGGACAGCTTCACCATCACGCATGAACCTCTTGCTTTGGGGGAATTACCTTTATAAGCTGCAGATCCGCATAAACACCAAACTAAAGTTCAAACACACTTGTGGGCTGCCTAGATACCCAAACCGACAAGAGACAGAGCCATTAAAACTAAAACTAATTTTACCCTCTAAAAATGCATCGTTAGATTCCATTGACAAGTGTCTGTCTGGAGTCTTCACTAGTTTGTCAAAACTCCTCATACCCATAATAACATCATAAATGGCATGTACCTCTGTCATCGCTGGGGACTAAAACTCGGTGAAGACTCAGAACAGACCATCGGTCCTGTTCGCTTTCTGAGCTAGTCAGGACATACACTTTAAATAATAACTTGGGATGCTTTTCACCGTTACCCTCGCTAAAATTTACTAAACAACAAAAATATAAATAAACAAAGATACTCCTCATTCTTTGGTGTGGTTGAGCCGCTTCTTGCAGTGGCTGGCGTGGTCTCATCCCTCAAGCTTCTTTACAACGACCCAGTCACCTGGTTGGAAAGAATGTAAACTGATTACTGAGTCAGGGTCCAGGAGGGACTCGTGAACCCTGTGGTGGACATTTTGAAGTTCATGTCACAACGATCGCACCTCCCCCATCAGCCGAGAATATAAGTGACAGCTAATGAGGAGAGTACGACTATAGTTTTGATTGACCTCCAAACAACCCTCATATGACAATAACCCAGACATCGGGACTGTGGTCACTGCATAACCTGTGCGTGGCTTACAATACCTGGAGCCATTGACAAGGTTCTTAGCCTCTGGGATGGGAACCTACTTCACCAGACTGCTGCTTGCCGATTCAAATGCTATTAAAGAAAGACAGTCTTGGCACAAACTTGGTTAGAATTACAGAGGTTATTATTAGTTTGAAAAAAAAACTGTCACTCTTACATTTATCACTTCTCCCCCCTTTTCTTCCTCATTACAGACTGAAGGAAGAAATGCGTGGTGCAGGAAAAAAGAAACAATGAAATAACCTATGATACTTTTACCTCCCTTAGACTCATATTTATCCATATGTACAGCTGTCTACATACACCTGCTCTCTATGTACAAACTCCTTGGACCTGAAAAATACTTATAAGCAAAATCATTACTCTATTCTTCATATTTAACCTGCAAAGAATGGTAAAACAATAATGGCATTCCTGTACATTGGTAAATTGTCAATGACATTCTTTCAAAACCGATTCAAACAAAACCCTCTGTAACCCTTACTTTTCCCGTTCCTACAAAAATACAACAGCCGCGACGCATCGAAGGATCGCCGCGGTAAGTTTGAACATATTCATGTTACTACATATAAACACTCAGATACAAACGTGGGGGAGATACTTCATAGTTTTCAAAACCAAAAATTAAAAAAAACAAACAGCCAGAATTCTCCCTTCACTCTTTCAGCAATAGAAAAAAATACAATGGGAACATGAGAGCAACTCGAGAAGCTTGCATGGACCAGCCATACAAAGTTCAAACAAACGGGCATGAGACTACACCTCCATCAACACTCATCATTACAGATTTCTGAAGCCGCAGCTTAACTAAATCCCCTCCAGAGGGATACCCAAAATAGTATCCTTGGACCACCTATGTTAATCTTTTTGGGGTTCAAAGGCCTTTGCCCCAAAACTAGGCTTTGTGCACTGTGTGACCGTCTGACTGTGGGAAGCCTCCATTCCTTCCCTTTGCACAGACCTCCTTGTGTCCATGGCGATTCGAATCGGCTTATCGTCTTAAACCTGCGTCCAGGTTAAACCGTTGCACCCTTTTGGAGATCACCGCCCGGTGTCTTCTTATACGGTGAATTGCAGAACTACAACCACTATATGGTCAAGTCCTCCAACTAGAAACCCTAACCGAGGCGTCAACTCTATGGCTTGTTGTCCCAACACTTTTGGAACTACAGAACAACCACAGATCAACCCCCGAATTAGGCCTCTACCCCTCACAGTGCATGCATACACAAGCGTTTTCCGCTATACACCCATACACTGCGTTGTCAGACTAAACCACACAGAACAATTACACCAGTTTACCACCTGCAGAACAATGTGGCTTCTCTCTGTATCTAGATGATAAAATAATGGTGATGCCCCCGTTTGCTCTCTACCCAAAACTGTATTACAGTATAAAACTTTACAAAACTGGAACAAAATATAAAAAAACACTTAAATGCCAAAATGCTTTCCATTTTCCTTCCAAGCACAAATCTCATTCAGACAACCCCAAGCTCCTCCCACCAACTTTCTGCTGGTATATAAATGCTGAAAAGAAACTTCCGGTTATGCTCAGCTACTTAAAAAAAAAAAAACTGGTTTATTTACATATCAATTGTTCAGGAAGAGGGAGGGGGAGGGGAGGCCTTAGTCTATCAAGACTCCAAAAAAATCCATGGCTAAACATTATATATTTCAACCATTTAAAACCTTGTCAAGGAAATGATGGAGTAAACCCCCCTTTGCAAATGGGAGGGAATCCCCCCTGACCCACATTCCCTGGAAGTCAAACCATAAGTTGGGACCCAAAATACAAACTCCTGCCAAAAGATGGCTATACAGTACAAGTTCCAAAAAATGAATTGCTCTCTGGGAAACTCCCAAATATCCAAACATAAAAACACATCATTGTACAAAAACTCTGTTAGTCTTACAATCTATCAAAATTCAGTGTAAAGTGAAGTTTTTCTTAAAACCAAAATCCAATGCAAAAAAAACCCGCCGCGCATATACTGCAAAGTCAGCTGACCCTGCAATAGCTTACATTCACTTAAATGAAAACAGAGAAACCTTTCTCCTAACACCATCTGCATGGAGTTTGCATGTTGTCCCTGTCTCTGCGTTGGCCTCCTCCCACACTCCAACTGCTGGTAGGTCAGCCAGATCCCATCCATAAATAGGCCCCAGCATGTGCGTGTGTCCGCAAGCACGTTGTGGCCCCTCGGGGTAAGACCACGCTATTTCAAGATACCTCTCAACTCACCTCAAAAGGTGATGCTTAGAAAAGCAATTTAAACCAGAGACAAAACCATCCTCTCAGTATGTCACTCCGGCGTCCCACCACTCTCCCCAGCAGTGCACAGGTCAAACTGTAAACGCATAAAACAGAAGAAAACTGCGCCAATCAACAAATGCCAATACAGCATATTCAGGAGCCGTGTTTGCTAAACTGGAACTTCCTATCTCAAACTGTAAACGTCTCAAAATGGCCGACAAGCCAGGATAACAAAATGGTGGATGACCACCACCCCCACCTCATGGACAACAACAAAAATGGCGCCATGCAATTTTTCCCGCCAAAACCAGCATGGGACGTTACAATGAACACCACATTGGTTCCCCTACAGAAAGAAAAACACAAATGGCCTCTACCAGGTTTCAACGCAGAAAAGATCGCACTATATTTGCACCAAACATCAAAATCTGCCCCAAAGGCTGAGAAATTCCACCAGCGAAATAGCAGACGAATGCCACATGGTATAGTGCCCAAAAGAAAGGTGGCTGCACCTTCCCTTATAGGATACCCTCAGGCTAAGGAAAAACTGTGCCTCAAAATGGCAGACAAACCTGCAAGGCTAACAAAAACCAAGAATGGCGCCATTACTTTTTCCCGCCAAAACCAGCATCTCTTTAAAAGAAAATCAAAAATGTTTTTCTCCACAAAGACAGACTACACAATTGAGATTTTTCTAAATGATCAACAAAATCCACTGAAAAAGGTGTCAGCTACACTCTACAAGGACCACATGTACACTTACAAACTTAGCCTCCCTTTTGCCAACTAAACAGCACATTCAATAAATGTTAGTTACATGAACAATATTAAAAACATGTTCATTTCTCTAAGTTCATATACTCTGAGATATTCACCACTTTTCTCTACCTAAAGTTCACACACAGTGGCCTCAGCTTCCATAACAAGCCATTGCAGAGACATATTATGTCTGCCTTCTAGCAATGCCTGGCCACTTGGATATGCGGCGGCAACTTTCAACTCAAAAACCAAACACTTTTGTTAAAATATTTTTACACTTATGGGGACATGTGTCTTTGTCCCCTATAAAGGCAAAAATCACAATCTAACCATTTCTATTTTTCATAGAAATCACAAACACTACACACATACAGTACAATGTTGCCTGCATGTCTGCTTAGAGTGTCTTTCCCTCAGGGCAAAGCCCCTGCAACACAAAACAGTGGGCAAGCCCTTCCCCCATTCAAGCACATAGCTCACAAACAAACCTCTGAGAAATACAAAAAGCTCAACCAAACACACACGTTGCAGGCTGAATAATCCCACATCTATACCTTCATTTCATACACAATATACAGTTTCCATCAGATCACCTCTCAGGGCCCTCCCACTACAAAACTCCTGCATGCTATTTACAGAAAGTCACCAACTTTCACCCTTGTAACTGAGATGCTGCCTGCCCCTCCCCCACTAAACCTCATGGGGGCAGCCATTTTCAGCTTCTCTCACACAGGGACCAGAACAATGCAGCAGCCATGGCTGGCTGCAAACTGCTCAATACATCGCACAGTCTATATTTCTCGCTTAGTTACACTCTTACACAATTTCAATCGCACTCATGGGTACACATGTCCTACATCACACAAACAATCTAATCACACACAGGCACACACAATCAAATTCACAAGCATACAATCGGATTCGCAGACATACACACGCACTGCAAACTTAAAGCATTATTTCAAAAAGACAAATTTTTTTTTTTTCGTTTCAAAGTACAGCCTCTTCACGCATCAATCACATCGCAGGTCCACTCCCCTCCTCTGCTGATCTGATGCTCAAAGAGGCCGCAATTGGTCCCAACCGTGAGTCGCCATTTAACTGTCGTGGAAATATGGGTCGTTTGCAGAGCACACAGCCTATATTTCCTGTGCTCTATAAGCACACACTTTAGATTCATCTTTTTGCAATAATGCTATCTTTAAGTTTGCTAAAATCCACTCACCGTTCATCCCATCATCCATCCAAGAAGCAAGGCTCACACATAGATCTTATCGTCAGGCCATCCCAGCATAGACTGTCTAGCCAAAGCCTACTCATAGGCTTTTATTAAACTCAAAAGATCTCAAGACAGGAGGTGATTGGTTGCAGCAACCAGTCACCTCCCCCATGGGCGGGGACATCACAGGATGTTCCTTCCACAGGAGAATGACCATACAAGGACATCCTTCCAAACAGATACAATGTTCATTCAAATTGACTAGCGGTGACATAGACTGCTACCAATTATTTTATAGTTATGCTACTGTTCCTGTGGACACAGATATGTGTGCTCAGAGTCATTTAACGCCCCCCGCCAGGGGCCGGCCAGTTCCCCCAACGGGGCGCAAAACAACATCTCTAAATGGAGCAAACATCGCTGTTTCCACAGGAAGATTTTCCCGCCACCGATCTTCCACCAATGTCTGTATGTGCAAATACGCTCAGATGAGCGCATTACAGCAAAACTGACACTGGGGGGACATCTGACAACATACATTAATACATTTCCATAAAAATCTCCACAACAATACGCTACCTCCACATCGTCCATACGACTGCCCCATCGAGTTACTGCCAGGGGCTGAAATCCCTTTCGGTCGTATATTCCCTCTTTCTGAGACTGAGCTTGAGACTTTAAGGGAATATGTCGATGAGAACCTCGAAAAAGGGTTTATCCGCCCATCCTCCTCTCCTGCCGGTGCTGGCATTTTCTTCATTGAGAAGAAGGATAAGACTTTGAGACCATGTGTAGATTACAGGGAATTAAACAAAATTACCCTTAAGAATCGCTATCCGCTTCCCCTCATTCCCGAACTCTTCCAGAGGTTCCGTACAGCTCACGTCTTTACCAAGCTAGACCTACGTGGAGCCTATAACCTTGTCCGCATCCGGGAGGGGGACGAGTGGAAGACAGCCTTTAGAACAAGATTCGGACATTTCGAATATTTAGTAATGCCATTCGGACTGTGTAACGCCCCAGCGACATTCCAGCATTTTATAAATGATATTTTCAGAGAACATTTGGATCACTTTGTTGTCGTCTATCTCGACGACATTCTTATATTTTCTGCCACCCTGGAACTCCATAGAACGCATGTCAAGAAAGTGCTGTGCATCCTCAGAACACACGGGTTATATGTCAAGGCAGAGAAATGCGATTTCGAAAAAGTGTCAATCCAATTCCTGGGGCTCATCATCACCACAGGCGGGATAGCTATGGATCCACAAAAAGTGAAGGCTATTCTTGAATGGCCGGTTCCGTCTGACAAGAAGGGCGTACAAAGATTCATCGGCTTTGCGAATTTCTACAGAAGATTCATAAAGAATTTCTCCACCATTGTAGCACCAATTACCCAGATAACCCGCCAACATACCAAATTCCAGTGGTCCGCAGCAGCACAAACCGCCTTTGACCAACTTAAGGCCTTCTTTACCTCGGCACCAATCCTACTGCATCCTGATCCCGCCATGCCCTACGTCTTGGAAGTTGATGCTTCGGAAGTAGCCACAGGTGCGGTATTATCCCAACGTCAGGGCCTCAAAGCATTATTGCACCCCGTGGCTTTCTCTTCACGGAAGATGAGTCCTCCAGAGAAAAATTACGATGTGGGGGATCGAGAACTCTTAGCCATTAAAACTGCTCTAGAGGAATGGAGATATCTCCTGGAAGGTGCCACACATCCCATCTTAATTTTTACGGACCACAAGAACCTGGAGTACCTTTGTACAGCCAAGCGACTAAGACCCCGACAGGCTCGGTGGGCTCTGTTCTTTTCAAGGTTCAATCTTCATATTACCTACCGCCCAGGCTCTAAAAATGGAAAAGCCGATGCCCTGTCCCGAATGTTCCCAGACACTCCTGAAGAGATCATACCCAGTACAATTCTGTCCTCACAGAACTTTCTCTTGATTCAGCCTGATTGAAGGACTTCAATTGAGCAGGCTTCCTCCCAATGCACTGAAGCAGAAGTCTCTTCCCTAAGGAGTCAGGAGGGCTTTCTATGGCATCAGAACAAAATTTTTGTCCCACTGCAAGCCAGGCTACAAGTGTTAAAGACATTCCATGACCATCAGCTGGCTGGCCACTTTGGGGTCCGTAAGACGACCGAACTTGTTCAACGGTCCTTATGGTGGCCTACTTTGAGGTCTGACTGTAAAGAATACGTCAACTCCTGTATAACCTGCCAGAGGAGCAAGGGGTCCAACACCAGATCGTGGGGCCTGCTAAGACCACTGCCAGTTCCGGAAAAACCTTGGAAAGAAATTTCTATGGACTTTATAGTGGATTTGCCCCCCTCAGAGGAATTTACAACCATCCTAGTCATTGTGGACCGATTGTCCAAGATGGCACATTTTCTACCAATGAGGGGCACACTATCCGCCTTGGACACAGCAAAGACCTTTATAAAGGAAATCATCAGCTTACACGGCATACCAGACAACATCGTATCTAATAGAGGTGTACAATTCACCTCCAGGTTCTGGAGAGATCTCTGCAAATTACTTTCAATCAAGGTATGTTTATCCTCAGCCTACCATCCTCAGAGTAACGGTCAAACTGAAAGGACCAATCAGACTTTAGAACAATATCTGCGATGCTTCTGTTCGTTCTCTCAAGATGATTGGATTACATTATTACCTTGTGCAGAATTTGCATATAACAACTCCGTGCACGCTACTACCAACCAATCACCCTTCTGGGCAAATTACGGCTTTCATCCTTCATTCTTACCTAACACTATTCCAGAATCATCGGTACCGGCAGTTCAGGACAGAGTAAATTTCATTCAGACAAACTACCAAATGCTCCAGGACACAATGAAGAAAGCTCAGGAAGTATACAAGGAACAATATGATAAAAAGAAAAGAGGAAACCCTACCTTTAAGTTAGGGGACAAAGTATGGCTGTCATCTACAAATCTCAAATTATCATGTCCATCCCGGAAATTGGGACCCAAGTTCCTGGGTCCTTTTGAAATCAAACGTGTAATCAATCCTGTAGCATTTGAACTTGCCTTACCAGAGTCTTTTAGGATCCACCCGGTATTTCATGTTTCTCTTCTTAAACCTGTGATTTCTAGTTCTTTTCCAGGGAGAGAAGAAGTGCCCCCGCCTCCGATCCAGGTTGGTGATGGAACTGAATTTGAAGTGGAATCCATTCTTGACTGTTGTCGGAGAGGTAGGACAATTCAGTTCTTAATAAAGTGGAAGGGGTATTCTCCTGAAGAAAATTCTTGGGAGCCTGCAAACCATGTGCACGCTCCTAGACTTCTGCAGAGGTTCCGAGCCCGTTACCCTGAAAGATGGGCCCGTTTGGGCATCCGGAGGCTGCCCCTTGGGGGGGGCACTGTCAGGGAAATAGCAGAGTTATTGGCATTCCTGCCAGTGTCCATCATGGCCGCACCAGACTCACCCCTATGCACATGTGCGCACACAGATGCGCCATGCGCATGCGGGCACGCAGATGCGCCGCACGGACGGCGCGTACAGACGCAAACAGACGGTGTGGGCGCACCCCCGGCCTATTTAAGCCTGTCACTGGCACATACAAGTTGCTGGATTATCTTCAGCTCCTACCGTGTTCCTGTGCCCTGTAACTCCTGCCTGTCTGATCTCCTGTGTACCAAACCCTGGGACTTTGGATGAGGTGGGAGAGATTAGGCACATGTTTAAACAAATTGCAATAAAAACTGTTTATTCGTTACAACATGCTGTATAACAAATCGGAGACAGCAAGAATTGTGTGTCACCAGGCATAATAGCCGAAGTTCACAACATGGGTACAAACAAATATTGATACATTACAATTGCAATACATCCATAAAACAGCAGTGATGATAGTAGTAGATAGGTGGGCCAGTAAAATTATGCACACAGTAAAAAGCTCATATGGAAAAGAATATCATATTGACACAATATGAGAGCATCCAGTGGATGGTATGGATCCTCAACAAGAACAGACATACAAAGGCATCAATATTTCCCTACGCGTTTCGCGAGCTCCGCTCGCTTCCTCAGGGGCAGATGCATGGTCATTGTATCTGTTGTGAAATAGAAACAGTAGGTAAATGACACTATTACATAGGGGTATGAGGGATGGTGGGGGAGGTCAGACCAAAGAAGAGACCTCATACTCACCAATACTCTGGACCAGGTAGCCAGTCACTGCATGTCAAGGTGGCGGCAAATTGTATAGCCAGTCAACATGGGGGGTGGGTGCTTTGGAGCAGGGGGCTCTGCGACCCCCACCCCAAAGCACCTTGTACCTTTCCATGATGGTACGCTGAGTAAATAGATACCTAACATGTCACACTTTAAAAAGTTGACTCTTTCCTAAGGTGCACCTCAGCATATAGAATGTGTCAGGGAAATAGCAGAGTTATTGGCATTCCTGCCAGTGTCCATCATGGCCGCACCAGACTCACCCCTATGCGCATGTGCGCACGCAGATGCGCCATGCGCATGCGCGCACGCAGATGCGCCGCACGGACGGCGCGTACAGACGCAAACAGACAGTGTGGGCGCACCCCCCGGCCTATTTAAGCCTGTCACTGGCACATACAAGTTGCTGGATTATCTTCAGCTCCTACCGTGTTCCTGTGCCCTGTAACTCCTGCCTGTCTGATCTCCTGTGTACCAAACCCGGCTTGCCTGACCTGTTCCTGCTGACTTCCTGGCGTATACCTGGCTTCCTGCTGTTTGCTCCCTGCACCTGACCCCGGCCCGGCCAATGGACTTCGCTTACCTTGTCTTCTGTGCTAAGACCCAGCTCTGCTGTTATCTCGGACTGTCTTGCTGTGTTTGACCCCCTGGCCTGGCTCCTGACGCTGCTATCTGGACATTCCACTGGTCCTTACCCTTTGGACCTCTTAAGCACGCCTGCTTCCCTGCAGTCTGCCTGTTCCACCAAGTTCCTGGCAACCAGCACTACCTACCAGGCAACCCGTGCTTCTGTGGGCACCACACCCCCTGTATCATCTCCAGGGCTGTGCTGCGCGCGGCTGCAAGGGGAGCCCTCCCAGCATCTCGGCCTCCTACCTAGAACGTGACAGTATAATCCAGCCACTGACAGAGGCCGACGGAGGTGTCTCCCCGATGGAAACCGTAATGCAACACGTCACAGTCCTGACTCAGGTCATCCAAAAGCTCCAGGAGGGATACCTTCAACTAGAGGATCGCTTGCAGCACCTGCCACAATCATCCACCTCCACAGGTAAAGGTCCACCCTCAGCCAGTCCTCCTAAAGTTTCCCCTACTGTGGTTACATCCCCTCCAGAACTACGAGTCCCAGTACCAGAACGTTTCCGTGGAGATCGAGGGAAGTTCCGGTCCTTTAGGAACGCCTGCAACTTGTACTTTTCCTTGCAGCCACTGACATTTTCCTTTGAAGTGGTAAAAGTGGGATTCATAATTTCTCTGTTAAGTGACGGACCTCAGACCTGGGCCCATGGCCTATTGGAGCAAGAGAGCCCTACCCTTAACTCCGTGGATCAGTTCTTTGAAGCCATGGCCCGCTTGTATGATGACCCCCTACGAACTACCACGGCTGAAGCTAATAACAACATGCCCAGGGAAAAACCAAGCCTACTTACCGACCAGCTCGCTGACAACCAATTAACCTGTCTAACAGTATGCGTTAAAAACAGGGGTTTGTCCGCACGCACTTGCAAACACATGCATGAGCCACAGAGCCACGCCAGGGCCCCCTGGAGTCTGTGGTCCTACACTAACATTGAGTGTCCCCACAATGGAGGCACATGCATTCTGATGGTTAGATGAGGGCAGGTGGACTGAAGGGGAGCCACCCCTCCTTAAAGGTACAGGACCACACCAAACACCCAGCATAGCACAATGGCAGCAAAGGTGTTGGTGCACTGCTGGACCAATACAAGCACCACAGGTGAAAACAAAAACATGTCCACCGCCCCCATCTATAGCTGGCTATCACGGTAAGTAGCATTGGAAGGCTAAAGCAGATAACAACCTTGAAGCTACTCTGCATGCTCTCCGGCAGGGTCAGCGCCCTGCAGAGGACTATACGGTAGAATTCCGTACATGGTCCACAGACTCTGGATGGAATGAAGCAGCCTTGAGATATCAGTATCGGATGGGGTTGTCTGAATCTCTTAAAGATGAACTGGTCAGGGTAGAGACCCCCCCTACATTGGAGGGTCTCATCCAGCTGACCATTCAGCTTGACAGACGCTTGCGGGAACGTCAGTCTGAATGGGCCCGAACCTTCATGCCTACCCAGACACTAGCTGAAGCCCTGTGTTCATCAGTTCCCGTACAGCTTAGCATGGTCCGCCCAGCACTGACTACTGAGGAAAGACTTCACCGCCGACAGGCGAATCTCTGCTTCTATTGTGGGGGTACAGGACATTTCATAAACAATTGCCCCATAAAACCTAGGAAGCCGACCCCCCACACTCCAGTTAACTTCCAGGTAGCCAAGTCTTCCTCGGCTCATATTGCCCTTCCTGTCACATTACGGTTGGCAGGAGGAGAAATTCACCTCCAGGCGATACTGGATTCTGGGGCCTGTAGTTGCTTCTTGGATCTGGCTTTAGCAAAAAGACTCGCTATTCCTCTTCATCCCAAGAAGCAGAGACTGACCGTCCATCTGGCTGATGGCTCAATGCCGAGTTCTGGGCATGTCACCCAAGAAACAGTGCCTATTCTTACCTCTACCAACTCAGGTCATCAGGAATTCCTTCGATTTGACGTCTTGAGCTCCCCCATCTTCCCGGTCATCTTGGGAATTCCATGGCTACAGGCGCACAATCCTCAGATTGATTGGCCCAGGAAAGAAGTACTCTTCACATCCTCCTACTGCCGGCAACATTTGTCTTGCTCCTGTACCCAAGGACTCCTCCAGTTGCCTGACTGTATTACCCACGTCCCAAGTGGACCCGAACATACAGGCAGCCTACCAGGAATTCCTGGACGTCTTCGACAAGAAGAAAGCAGATACTGTCGTGGAAATATGGGTCGTTTGCAGAGCACACAGCCTATATTTCCTGTGCTGTATAAGCACACACTTTAGATTCATCTTTTTGCAATAATGCTATCTTTAAGTTTGCAAAAATCCACTCACCGTTCATCCCATCATCCATCCAAGAAGCAAGGTTCACACATAGATCTTATCGTCAGGCCATCCCAGCATAGACTGTCCAGCCAAAGCCTACTCATAGGCTTTTATTAAACTCAAAAGATCTCAAGACAGGAGGTGATTGGTTGCAGCAACCAGTCACCTCCCCCATGGGCGGGGACATCACAGGATGTTCCTTCCACAGGAGAATGACCATACAAGGACATCCTTCCAAACAGATACAATGTTCATTCAAATTGACTAGCGGTGACATAGACTGCTACCAATGACGCAACAATTATGCCTCAAATGGACCACAATTATTTTATAGTTATGCTACTGTTCCTGTGGACACAGATATGTGCGCTCAGAGTCATTTAACGCCCCCCACCAGGGGCCGGCCAGTTCCCCCAACGGGGCGCAAAACAACATCTCTAAATGGAGCAAACATCGCTGTTTCCACAGGAAGATTTTCCCGCCACCGATCTTCCACCAACGTCTGTATGTGCAAATACGCTCAGATGAGCGCATTACAGCAAAACTGACACTGGGGGGACATCTGACAACATACATTAATACATTTCCATAAAAATCTCCACAACAGTCCTCCCTTTTTTGTCATATGCACCCCATGTGTCCCTCGATGAAAGTTGATATGCTTCTTACACCCGGAAATGAATCAGTCCTTAGTCCATAAAAAGGAAAACACGGCTTGACATGTAGACTCTACTCTTCAGGGGCATGACTTATAAAGGAGGACACGACATGGTGAGCTGTAGTAATCGCTGATCCGTCTGTGATCCTCTGTGTCTTGTATGTGGGTCCGGTTTCGGGGCGTCTCATCAAGGAAACTCTGGTCACGCGTCAAATCAGGCAACAGGAGCCTCTTGTCACGACATAGAAAGAATAGAAATAAAAACGACATGAGTATATATATTCCCACTTTCTTTAACCACAATCTGCTGTAAAATAAAAATTAGATCCCCAAAGATTCCCAGACCCTTAAAATAGACTCCCAACCTTCACTTAGCTACAGCTCTGGCTTCAACAATTACATGAAGAACCCTAACCTTAACGGATGAGAATTGTTCAATCGTATCCCAAGCCTGAGCCCCCCCCCCACCTTGTACATGCAGGACACCATGCCCAGACCTGGTCGGGGTTGGTGAACAAATCCCTTCTAGCTGTCCCTGCCATTCTTAATTTCCTGCGCCATCAGATCCTCGCGATCGGCCGCGACCTAAAATGTTGGGACAGCTTCACCATCACGCATGAACCTCTTGCTTTGGGGGAATTACCTTTATAAGCTGCAGATCCGCATAAACACCAAACTAAAGTTCAAACACACTTGTGGGCTGCCTAGATACCCAAACCGACAAGAGACAGAGCCATTAAAACTAAAACTAATTTGACCCTCTAAAAATGCATCGTTAGATTCCATTGACAAGTGTCTGTCTGGAGTCTTCACTAGTTTGTCAAAACTCCTCATACCCATAATAACATCATAAATGGCATGTACCTCTGTCATCGCTGGGGACTAAAACTCGGTGAAGACTCAGAACAGACCATCGGTCCTGTTCGCTTTCTGAGCTAGTCAGGACATACACTTTAAATAATAACTTGGGATGCTTTTCACCGTTACCCTCGCTAAAATTTACTAAACAACAAAAATATAAATAAACAAAGATACTCCTCATTCTTTGGTGTGGTTGAGCCGCTTCTTGCAGTGGCTGGCGTGGTCTCATCCCTCAAGCTTCTTTACAACGACCCAGTCACCTGGTTGGAAAGAATGTAAACTGATTACTGAGTCAGGGTCCAGGAGGGACTCGTGAACCCTGTGGTGGACATTTTGAAGTTCATGTCACAACGATCGCACCTCCCCCATCAGCCGAGAATATAAGTGACAGCTAATGAGGAGAGTACGACTATAGTTTTGATTGACCTCCAAACAACCCTCATATGACAATAACCCAGACATCGGGACTGTGGTCACTGCATAACCTGTGCGTGGCTTACAATACCTGGAGCCATTGACAAGGTTCTTAGCCTCTGGGATGGGAACCTACTTCACCAGACTGCTGCTTGCCGATTCAAATGCTATTAAAGAAAGACAGTCTTGGCACAAACTTGGTTAGAATTACAGAGGTTATTATTAGTTTGAAAAAAAAACTGTCACTCTTACATTTATCACTTCTCCCCCCTTTTCTTCCTCATTACAGACTGAAGGAAGAAATGCGTGGTGCAGGAAAAAAGAAACAATGAAATAACCTATGATACTTTTACCTCCCTTAGACTCATATTTATCCATATGTACAGCTGTCTACATACACCTGCTCTCTATGTACAAACTCCTTGGACCTGAAAAATACTTATAAGCAAAATCATTACTCTATTCTTCATATTTAACCTGCAAAGAATGGTAAAACAATAATGGCATTCCTGTACATTGGTAAATTGTCAATGACATTCTTTCAAAACCGATTCAAACAAAACCCTCTGTAACCCTTACTTTTCCCGTTCCTACAAAAATACAACAGCCGCGACGCATCGAAGGATCGCCGCGGTAAGTTTGAACATATTCATGTTACTACATATAAACACTCAGATACAAACGTGGGGGAGATACTTCATAGTTTTCAAAACCAAAAATTAAAAAAAACAAACAGCCAGAATTCTCCCTTCACTCTTTCAGCAATAGAAAAAAATACAATGGGAACATGAGAGCAACTCGAGAAGCTTGCATGGACCAGCCATACAAAGTTCAAACAAACGGGCATGAGACTACACCTCCATCAACACTCATCATTACAGATTTCTGAAGCCGCAGCTTAACTAAATCCCCTCCAGAGGGATACCCAAAATAGTATCCTTGGACCACCTATGTTAATCTTTTTGGGGTTCAAAGGCCTTTGCCCCAAAACTAGGCTTTGTGCACTGTGTGACCGTCTGACTGTGGGAAGCCTCCATTCCTTCCCTTTGCACAGACCTCCTTGTGTCCATGGCGATTCGAATCGGCTTATCGTCTTAAACCTGCGTCCAGGTTAAACCGTTGCACCCTTTCGGAGATCACCGCCCGGTGTCTTCTTATACGGTGAATTGCAGAACTACAACCACTATATGGTCAAGTCCTCCAACTAGAAACCCTAACCGAGGCGTCAACTCTATGGCTTGTTGTCCCAACACTTTTGGAACTACAGAACAACCACAGATCAACCCCCGAATTAGGCCTCTACCCCTCACAGTGCATGCATACACAAGCGTTTTCCGCTATACACCCATACACTGCGTTGTCAGACTAAACCACACAGAACAATTACGCCAGTTTACCACCTGCAGAACAATCTGGCTTCTCTCTGTATCTAGATGATAAAATAATGGTGATGCCCCCGTTTGCTCTCTACCCAAAACTGTATTACAGTATAAAACTTTACAAAACTGGAACAAAATATAAAAAAACACTTAAATGCCAAAATGCTTTCCATTTTCCTTCCAAGCACAAATCTCATTCAGACAACCCCAAGCTCCTCCCACCAACTTTCTGCTGGTATATAAATGCTGAAAAGCAACTTCCGGTTATGCTCAGCTACTTAAAAAAAAAACTGGTTTATTTACATATCAATTGTTCAGGAAGAGGGAGGGGGAGGGGAGGCCTTAGTCTATCAAGACTCCAAAAAAATCCATGGCTAAACATTATATATTTCAACCATTTAAAACCTTGTCAAGGAAATGATGGAGTAAACCCCCCTTTGCAAATGGGAGGGAATCCCCCCTGACCCACATTCCCTGGAAGTCAAACCATAAGTTGGGACCCAAAATACAAACTCCTGCCAAAAGATGGCTATACAGTACAAGTTCCAAAAAATGAATTGCTCTCTGGGAAACTCCCAAATATCCAAACATAAAAACACATCATTGTACAAAAACTCTGTTAGTCTTACAATCTATCAAAATTCAGTGTAAAGTGAAGTTTTTCTTAAAACCAAAATCCAATGCAAAAAAAACCCGCCGCGCATATACTGCAAAGTAAGCTGACCCTGCAATAGCTTACATTCACTTAAATGAAAACAGAGAAACCTTTCTCCTAACACCATCTGCATGGAGTTTGCATGTTGTCCCTGTCTCTGCGTTGGCCTCCTCCCACACTCCAACTGCTGGTAGGTCAGCCAGATCCCATCCATAAATAGGCCACAGCATGTGCGTGTGTCCGCAAGCACGGACCGCGCTATTTCAAGATACCTCTCAACTCACCTCAAAAGGTGATGCTTATAAAAGCAATTTAAACCAGAGACAAAACCATCCTCTCAGTATGTCACTCCGGCGTCCCACCACTCTCCCCAGCAGTGCACAGGTCAAACTGTAAACGCATAAAACAGAAGAAAACTGCGCCAATCAACAAATGCCAATACAGCATATTCAGGAGCCGTGTTTGCTAAACTGGAACTTCCTATCTCAAACTGTAAACGTCTCAAAATGTCCGACAAGCCAGGATAACAAAATGGTGGATGACCACCACCCCCACCTCATGGACAACAACAAAAATGGCGCCATGCAATTTTTCCCGCCAAAACCAGCATGGGACGTTACAATGAACACCACATTGGTTCCCCTACACAAAGAAAAACACAAATGGCCTCTAACAGGTTCCAACGCAGAAAAGATGGCACTATATTCGCACCAAACATCAAAATCTGCCCCAAAGGCTGAGAAATTCCACCAGCGAAATAGCAGACGAATGCCACATGGTATAGTGCCCAAAAGAAAGGTGGCTGCACCTTCCCTTATAGGATACCCTCAGGCTAAGGAAAAACTGTGCCTCAAAATGGCAGACAAACCTGCAAGGCTAACAAAAACCAAGAATGGCGCCATTACTTTTTCCCGCCAAAACCAGCATCTCTTTAAAAGAAAATCAAAAATGTTTTTCTCCACAAAGACAGACTACACAATTGAGATTTTTCTAAATGATCAACAAAATCCACTGAAAAAGGTGTCAGCTACACTCTACAAGGACCACATGTACACTTACAAACTTAGCCTCCCTTTTGCCAACTAAACAGCACATTCAATAAATGTTAGTTACATGAACAATATTAAAAACATGTTCATTTCTCTAAGTTCATATACTCTGAGATATTCACCACTTTTCTCTACCTAAAGTTCACACACAGTGGCCTCAGCTTCCATAACAAGCCATTGCAGAGACATATTATGTCTGCCTTCTAGCAATGCCTGGCCACTTGGATATGCGGCGGCAACTTTCAACTCAAAAACCAAACACTTTTGTTAAAATATTTTTACACTTATGGGGACATGTGTCTTTGTCCCCTATAAAGGCAAAAATCACAATCTAACCATTTCTATTTTTCATAGAAATCACAAACACTACACACATACAGTACAATGTTGCCTGCATGTCTGCTTAGAGTGTCTTTCCCTCAGGGCAAAGCCCCTGCAACACAAAACAGTGGGCAAGCCCTTCCCCCATTCAAGCACATAGCTCACAAACAAACCTCTGAGAAATACAAAAAGCTCAACCAAACACACACATTGCAGGCTGAATAATCCCACATCTATACCTTCATTTCATACACAATATACAGTTTCCATCAGATCATCTCTCAGGGCCCTCCCACTACAAAACTCCTGCATGCTATTTACAGAAAGTCACCAACTTTCACCCTTGTAACTGAGATGCTGCCTGCCCCTCCCCCACTAAACCTCATGGGGGCAGCCATTTTCAGCTTTTCTCACACAGGGACCAGAACAATGCAGCAGCCATGGCTGGCTGCAAACTGCTCAATACATCGCACAGTCTATATTTCTCGCTTAGTTACACTCTTACACAATTTCAATCGCACTCATGGGTACACATGTCCTACATCACACAAACAATCTAATCACACACAGGCACACACAATCAAATTCACAAGCATACAATCGGATTCGCAGACATACACACGCACTGCAAACTTAAAGCATTATTTCAAAAAGACAAATTTTTTTTTTTTCGTTTCAAAGTACAGCCTCTTCACGCATCAATCACATCGCAGGTCCACTCTCCTCCTCTGCTGATCTGATGCTCAAAGAGGCCGCAATTGGTCCCAACCGTGAGTCGCCATTTAACTGTCGTGGAAATATGGGTCGTTTGCAGAGCACACAGCCTATATTTCCTGTGCTCTATAAGCACACACTTTAGATTCATCTTTTTGCAATAATGCTATCTTTAAGTTTGCTAAAATCCACTCACCGTTCATCCCATCATCCATCCAAGAAGCAAGGCTCACACATAGATCTTATCGTCAGGCCATCCCAGCATAGACTGTCCAGCCAAAGCCTACTCATAGGCTTTTATTAAACTCAAAAGATCTCAAGACAGGAGGTGATTGGTTGCAGCAACCAGTCACCTCCCCCATGGGCGGGGACATCACAGGATGTTCCTTCCACAGGAGAATGACCATACAAGGACATCCTTCCAAACAGATACAATGTTCATTCAAATTGACTAGCGGTGACATAGACTGCTACCATATATTTTATAGTTATGCTACTGTTCCTGTGGACACAGATATGTGTGCTCAGAGTCATTTAACGCCCCCCGCCAGGGGCCGGCCAGTTCCCCCAACGGGGCGCAAAACAACATCTCTAAATGGAGCAAACATCGCTGTTTCCACAGGAAGATTTTCCCGCCACCGATCTTCCACCAACGTCTGTATGTGCAAATACGCTCAGATGAGCGCATTACAGCAAAACTGACACTGGGGGGACATCTGACAACATACATTAATACATTTCCATAAAAATCTCCACAACAATACGCTACCTCCACATCGTCCATACGACTGCCCCATCGAGTTACTGCCAGGGGCTGAAATCCCTTTCGGTCGTATATTCCCTCTTTCTGAGACTGAGCTTGAGACTTTAAGGGAATATGTCGATGAGAACCTCGAAAAAGGGTTTATCCGCCCATCCTCCTCTCCTGCCGGTGCTGGCATTTTCTTCATTGAGAAGAAGGATAAGACTTTGAGACCATGTGTAGATTACAGGGAATTAAACAAAATTACCCTTAAGAATCGCTATCCGCTTCCCCTCATTCCCAAACTCTTCCAGAGGTTCCGTACAGCTCACGTCTTTACCAAGCTAGACCTACGTGGAGCCTACAACCTCGTCCGCATCCGGGAGGGGGACGAGTGGAAGACAGCCTTTAGAACAAGATTCGGACATTTCGAATATTTAGTAATGCCATTCGGACTGTGTAACGCCCCAGCGACATTCCAGCATTTTATAAATGATATTTTCAGAGAACATTTGGATCACTTTGTTGTCGTCTATCTCGACGACATTCTTATATTTTCTGCCACCCTGGAACTCCATAGAACGCATGTCAAGAAAGTGCTGTGCATCCTCAGAACACACGGGTTATATGTCAAGGCAGAGAAATGCGATTTCGAAAAAGTGTCAATCCAATTCCTGGGGCTCATCATCACCACAGGCGGGATAGCTATGGATCCACAAAAAGTGAAGGCTATTCTTGAATGGCCGGTTCCGTCTGACAAGAAGGGCGTACAAAGATTCATCGGCTTTGCGAATTTCTACAGAAGATTCATAAAGAATTTCTCCACCATTGTAGCACCAATTACCCAGATAACCCGCCAACATACCAAATTCCAGTGGTCCGCAGCAGCACAAACCGCCTTTGACCAACTTAAGGCCTTCTTTACCTCGGCACCAATCCTACTGCATCCTGATCCCGCCATGCCCTACGTCTTGGAAGTTGATGCTTCGGAAGTAGCCACAGGTGCGGTATTATCCCAACGTCAGGGCCCCAAAGCATTATTGCACCCCGTGGCTTTCTCTTCACGGAAGATGAGTCCTCCAGAGAAAAATTACGATGTGGGGGATCGAGAACTCTTAGCCATTAAAACTGCTCTAGAGGAATGGAGATATCTCCTGGAAGGTGCCACACATCCCATCTTAATTTTTACGGACCACAAGAACCTGGAGTACGTTTGCACAGCCAAGCGACTAAGACCCCGACAGGCTCGGTGGGCTCTGTTCTTTTCAAGGTTCAATCTTCATATTACCTACCGCCCAGGCTCTAAAAATGGAAAAGCCGATGCCCTGTCCCGAATGTTCCCAGACACTCCTGAAGAGATCATACCCAGTACAATTCTGTCCTCACAGAACTTTCTCTTGATTCAGCCTGATTGAAGGACTTCAATTGAGCAGGCTTCCTCCCAATGCACTGAAGCAGAAGTCTCTTCCCTAAGGAGTCAGGAGGGCTTTCTATGGCATCAGAACAAAATTTTTGTCCCACTGCAAGCCAGGCTACAAGTGTTAAAGACATTCCATGACCATCAGCTGGCTGGCCACTTTGGGGTCCATAAGACGACCGAACTTGTTCAACGGTCCTTATGGTGGCCTACTTTGAGGTCTGACTGTAAAGAATACGTCAACTCCTGTATAACCTGCCAGAGGAGCAAGGGGTCCAACACCAGATCGTGGGGCCTGCTAAGACCACTGCCAGTTCCGGAAAAACCTTGGAAAGAAATTTCTATGGACTTTATAGTGGATTTGCCCCCCTCAGAGGAATTTACAACCATCCTAGTCATTGTGGACCGATTGTCCAAGATGGCACATTTTCTACCAATGAGGGGCACACTATCCGCCTTGGACACAGCAAAGACCTTTATAAAGGAAATCATCAGCTTACACGGCATACCAGACAACATCGTATCTGATAGAGGTGTACAATTCACCTCCAGGTTCTGGAGAGATCTCTGCAAATTACTTTCAATCAAGGTATGTTTATCCTCAGCCTACCATCCTCAGAGTAACGGTCAAACTGAAAGGACCAATCAGACTTTAGAACAATATCTGCGATGCTTCTTTTCGTTCTCTCAAGATGATTGGATTACATTATTACCTTGTGCAGAATTTGCATATAACAACTCCGTGCACGCTACTACCAACCAATCACCCTTCTGGGCAAATTACGGCTTTCATCCTTCATTCTTACCTAACACTATTCCAGAATCATCGGTACCGGCAGTTCAGGACAGAGTAAATTTCATTCAGACAAACTACCAAATGCTCCAGGACACAATGAAGAAAGCTCAGGAAGTATACAAGGAACAATATGATGGCTGTCATCTACAAATCTCAAATTATCATGTCCATCCCGGAAATTGGGACCCAAGTTCCTGGGTCCTTTTGAAATCAAACGTGTAATCAATCCTGTAGCATTTGAACTTGCCTTACCAGAGTCTTTTAGGATCCACCCGGTATTTCATGTTTCTCTTCTTAAACCTGTGATTTCTAGTTCTTTTCCAGGGAGAGAAGAAGTGCCCCCGCCTCCGATCCAGGTTGGTGATGGAACTGAATTTGAAGTGGAGTCCATTCTTGACTGTTGTCGGAGAGGTAGGACAATTCAGTTCTTAATAAAGTGGAAGGGGTATTCTCCTGAAGAAAATTCTTGGGAGCCTGCAAACCATGTGCACGCTCCTAGACTTCTGCAGAGGTTCCGAGCCCGTTACCCTGAAAGATGGGCCCGTTTGGGCATCCGGAGGCTGCCCCTTGGGGGGGGCACTGTCAGGGAAATAGCAGAGTTATTGGCATTCCTGCCAGTGTCCATCATGGCCGCACCAGACTCACCCCTATGCACATGTGCGCACGCAGATGCGCCATGCGCATGCGCGCACGCAGATGCGCCGCACGGACGGCGCGTACAGACGCAAACAGACGGTGTGGGCGCACCCCCGGCCTATTTAAGCCTGTCACTGGCACATACAAGTTGCTGGATTATCTTCAGCTCCTACCGTGTTCCTGTGCCCTGTAACTCCTGCCTGTCTGATCTCCTGTGTACCAAACCCGGCTTGCCTGACCTGTTCCTGCTGACTTCCTGGCGTATACCTGGCTTCCTGCTGTTTGCTCCCTGCACCTGACCCCGGCCCGGCCAACGGACTTTGCTTACCTTGTCTTCTGTGCTAAGACCCAGCTCTGCTGTTATCTCGGACTGTCTTGCTGTGTTTGACCCCCTGGCCTGGCTCCTGACGCTGCTATCTGGACATTCCACTGGTCCTTACCCTTTGGACCTCTTAAGCACGCCTGCTTCCCTGCAGTCTGCCTGTTCCACCAAGTTCCTGGCAACCAGCACTACCTACCAGGCAACCCGTGCTTCTGTGGGCACCACACCCCCTGTATCATCTCCAGGGCTGTGCTGCGCTCGGCCGCAAGGGGAGCCCTCCCAGCATCTCGGCCTCCTACCTAGAACGTGACAGAATGTTAATAGATTGGTTTGGCAACGATTTTTCATGAATCCATGCTGATTACTGCTAATGATACTGTTTTCATTACTAAAATCTTGTATATAGTCCCTTATCATCCCCTCCAAGAGCTTGCATACTATTGATGTTAGGCTAACTGGTCTGTAATTCCCAGGGATGTATTTAGGCCCTTATTTAAATATTGGTGCTACATTGGATTTTCCCAATCAGCTGGTACCATTCCAGTCAGTAGACTGTCAGTAAAAATGAGGAACAATGGTCTGGCAATTACTTGACTGAGTTCCCTAAGTACCCTCGGGTGCAAGCCATCTGGTCCCAGTGATTTATTATTGTTAAGTTTCCCAAGTCAATTTCTAATTCTGTCCTATGTTAGCCTCGTGAAGACTGAAGAGAAGAATAAATTCAATACCTTCGCCATCTCCCCATCCTTTGTAACCAGATGTCCTTCCTCATTCTTTATGCGGTCAATATGGTCTGTCCTCCATTTTTTACTGTTTATATACTTAAAAAATTTCTTGGGATTTTTTTTGCTCTCCTTCGCTATGTGTCTTTCATGTTTCTATCTAAGCCGCCCTAATTGCACCCTTATATCTTGTTGCATTCTTTGTAAAGTCTGAATGCTAACGATAATCCCTCGGCCTTGTATTTTTTGATGGCCTTCTACTTTGCTTTTATATGCATTTTTACATTAGAGTTAAGCAATCCAGGACTTTTGTTGGCTCTTTTAAATGTATTTCCCAATGGGATGCACTGGCTAATGCCCTTATTTAATATGCTCTTAAAGCAAACCCACCTCTCCTCCGTGTTCTTTGTTTCTAAGATTTTATCCCAATTTATATCTTCTAGCAAGGTTCGTAGTTTAGGGAAGTTGGCTCTTTTGAAATTCAGTGTTTGCTATTGTTTTCAGTGTTTCCTATTTGTGTGATTTATATTAAAGCCAATTGACCTGTGATCGCTGTTTCCTTAATTGCCCCGTATTTCCACATCAGTGACCAGGTCTGTATTGTTGGTAATCAGTAGATCTAGTAATGCCTTGTTTCTAGTTATCTACTATCTGGCCCATGAAATTGTCCTGCAAGACATTTAGGAACTGGCGAGCCTTAGACGATTGTGTGGTTCAGTTCACCCAGTCTATGTCGGGATAATTAAAATCCCCCATTATGATAACAATTCCCATCCTTGCTGCTAATCCAAATTTTGATAGGAGGTCCGTCTCCCCCTTCATCCCTCAGGTTAGGGAGCCTATAGCATACTCCCAGTATTATTTTCCCCTTAGCTTCATCCCTTCGGAGCTCTACCCATAAGGATTCCACCTCCTCCCTAGCTCCTTTATTGATATCATCTCTCACATTTACTTGTACATTATTCTTTATATATAGGCATACCCCTCTCCCTTTTTTACCCTCTCTATCCCTGTGATAAAGGGAATACCCTTGAATGGTTGCCAGCCAATCGTGATAGCTGTTGAACCAGGTCTCTGAAATTCCCACAAAATCAAAATCCTCCTCATTCAACAGTATCTCTAGTTCACCCATCTTGTCCGCCAGGCTCCTGGTATTGGTGAAAATGCCACGTAGTTTAGACCGGTCGCATACTGTCCTCTTATTGGGTGTTCCGAGTCTGCAAAAAGGCCCTATTTACTATACTTACCTCAGGTTTATGTGCTTTAGTCAACCTACCACTAATGCCCCTAATATTACCCTCTGGAATATGTTCTCTGCTGACTATCTCTACCTCTGGACCCTCCCCCCGCCGCCTAGTTTAAAAATCCCTCTAACTTTTCGGCCATCTTCACTCCTAGCAGATCTGCACCCTCCTCATTTAGGTGCAGTCCATCCCTTCTATAGAACTGGTGACCGACTGAGAAGTCGGCCCAGTCCTCCAGCAACCCAAACCCCTCCTTACTACACCAGCTCCTCAGCCACTTGTTTAATTCCCTAATCTCCCTATGCCTTTCTGGTGTGGCTCGAGGTACCGGTAGTATTCCTGAGAATACTACCTTGCAGGTCCTTTTCCTCAATTTAGCTCCTAAATCCCTAAAATCGTTCTTTAGGACATTCCATCTGACCTTGTCATTGGTGCCAACATGCACCATGACAGCCGGGTCTTCCCCAGCCCCTCCCAGTTATCTGTCCACCAGATCCGTGATGTGCTGAACCTGAGCACCTGGTAGACAGCATACAGTTCGGCGCTTCAAGTCTTTGTGACAGATTGCCCTCTCTGTCCTTCTAAGAATTGAGTACCCTACCACCAGAATCTGTCTATCCTAGTATTCCAATCGTAAGGAAAATAGACATTTAATCCATCCAAATCATTTATAGCTAATCCAGTATACAAGGAAAGGTATTCCCTCACTGCATGCGTTAGGCTGTCGACGGTTCAGCTAACCATGAACGCCACACCTTGTCGTATTTCAGGGGGCAACCCCTGTTCATGTACGTGTCTTTGTAAAGGGGAAGGTTGTCATTGACTGATCGCTTCCACTGTGCTGCAGACGGAGTGGAGGGTTTCTTCCATTGCATAGCTATGTTTTTCCTAACATAAAAAAGTAATAGTCCAATCAATGTTCTCTGAGCAACAGCTGGTACTATAGATTCTATCAGTCCCAAGAGACATACCTCCATGGAGGACCGAATCGAGGTAGTGGCGACGAGATCTGTCAAATCTAGAACCCCTCCCCAATATTTCTGGACCCCGGGACAGTGCCAGAATATGTGTGAAAAGTCGCCAGGTGAGTTTGCATACCTCCAGCATTCCAGCAAAATGTCTGCGTTTATCTTGTGGAGTCTATGAGGTGTAAAATATGCTCTATGTACAATTTTGAACTGCACAAGGTGGTCACGTATTGAAACTAAGACTTATAAGGAATATCCCATACGTCGTCCAGTGGAGAGATGTCACGCTGCCAACAGGCCCTAAGCCCATCCAGAGGCGGCAGAGACACGAAGATCAGATTTGAATATATGTGTGAGGTGGGCTTCTCAGTTCAGAGTGTACGCTCCAGCCTCGACTGAACAACAATGCAGGAGGATCATGGGAATTGTGCCGTAAAAGCATGAGAAAGTTTTAAGTAGCGAAAATGATAGTAGTTAGGGATATTGTACGTGGAGGAAAGTTGAGATAAGGGGACTAGAGATTGATGTGAAACCACTTGTGAGATCAGTTTGATGCCATATTTGGTCCAAGCGTACGGGTAGGACATTTAAATGTGAGCTAAATTGGGGTTCAGCCAAATCGGAGCATTAGGGGAAACCTCCGTTTTTTTATATCCATCAATCGCTAACCCCGCTCTCCAAGCTCGCAGGGTGGTAAGCATGGAGGGGGTCAAGTTATATGGAGCTTGTGGCCCTCTATAGACCAGGAGTTTAAGTGCCTCTAGCGATCCAACCACCGCAGCTTCAAGTATTGTGGAGGAGTTGGACAAATCAGGATTTATACACCAAGCCGCTGTCACCAGCTGGGTAGCCAGAAAATATTTGTAACAATTGGGAAACGCCATACCACCCTGCGAGTTCGGCCTCATCAAAGTACTCAGCTTGTATATAGGCGGCTTGGGGCCCCAGAGAAAGAACCTGAAAATTTGGTTAAGCTTTGTGAAAAAGGATTTCGGTAGCCATTGCGGAGATTGACAAAATAGGTAGGTAAGCTTGGGGATAACTTTAATTTTAATGAGGTTAACTCGCCCCAATTAAAACAATGGCAGATTTTCCCATGCCTTTAACTTGCTTTTAACCTCGAGTAAAACTGGAGCTAGATTCAGTGAGAGAAAATCAATGGCCTGGGAGGAGATCAGAACTCCCAAGTATTTGAAAGTGTCCACCCACTGGAGAAGGGTATCTGGGGGGGGGGGGGGTAATTGCCTTAGCTTAAGGTGACCAGATTTTTTTAATGAAATCCGGGGACATTTTTTTTTTACTAGTAATGGCGGCGATCAGCAACTCATAGCGGGACTGCAATATTGCGGTGGACAAATCGGACACTAATGACACTTTGTGAGAACCAGTGACACTAATACAGTGATCAGTGCTAAAAATATGCACTGTCACTGTACTAATGACACTGGCTGGGAAGGGGATAACATCTAGGGCAATCAAAGGTTTAAATGTGTGCCTAACAAGTGTTTTTTTACTGTAGGGAGGTGCTTTTACTAAGGGAAGGCATAGATCCCTGTACCTGCTTTGCAGGAACACAGGATCAATATCTTCCATACTGACAGAACGGCAATCTGCCTTGTTTACATAGGCAGACCACAGTTCTGTCTTTGAACATAACGATCAGCGGGTACCGGTGGACATCGAGTCCGCCCGAGCCGCTGATTGGCTCCCATTCACAGAAATGCAGGATTACGTATATACGCAGCGCGGCCGTCCTGTAGTAGTAAATCTGCTATCAGGTGATCAGCAACTGGTTAACATCATCAGCATTATGATAACTCACAGGCAGTAGGCACTCTATCATGGCTCTGGCTGGCTCTGTCACAGTGTCACATAACATGGCTGCTGGGTGCTGATACATATGACCAATAAGTTACCAAAATCAGCACCCAGCAGACATGTTATGTGACACACTGTGACAGAGCCAACCAGAGCCATGATAGAGTGCCTGCTGCCTGTGAGTTATGATACCATCCATGATTCCAGAGAGACAGACACAGTGCAATGTAGTCTATTCACAGACAACACGAAGACCCCTGGTGCAGAGATGACCACCTCCTGTGCATCCATGGGAATTATGTTTTTCCATGCTGGCCAATGAAGATGCCTGAAGAGCGGCACACAGGAGAAGATGCTGGCGAGGGACAGGAACTATTGAGGGAAAGGTAAGCATAGGTAAGTATAGGTCACTTTAGTTCTGCTATAAAGTGTAACTATAGGATTAATACAAAATAACATATATGATGCAGTACCAAGAGTGATTAGCCCCTACATTTTTGCACGTGAGCTCCTGGGTCTGCGCAGATGCTTTAGCATATTCCCATATTCTCTTTTGGATTTTTTGTTAATTTTATATGGACAATGTAACAGGGGAAGCAAGAACAAAGGTGGGAAGGAACACCCACAACTCCCTGGTGAATTGTAACAGTGTGACAAGGTGTATACAGTGTATACAAGGAGATACTGTAGAATCCAACACATAAAAAGCTAGGGGCTGACATTGCCCACTAGGCTCCACCAATAACTAAAATGTCACTTTTTAGTTGAATGGCCATTTAAAATAAAGATTCCCAGGGCTTATTCACACTATAATGAATGCATTGAATTAGAGAGCTCTTACTCATTTTTCATTTGATTTACCTTGCCAGGCAGTAAAATGCCTGTGTATATAAGCTGCAGTGCCTTAAAAAAATATTCATACCCCTTGAAATTTTCCACATTTTGTCATGTTACAACCAAAATTGTAAATGTATTTTATTGGGATTTTATGTGATAGACCAACACAAAGTAGCACATAATTGTAAAGTGGAATGAAAATTATAAATGGTTTTTAAAATTGTTTACAAATAAATGTCTGAAAAGTGTGGCGTGCATTTGTATTCAACCTCCTATACTCTGATATCCCTAACTAAAATCTAGTGGAACCAATTGCCTTTAGAAGTCACCTAATTAGTAAATAGAGTCCACCTTGTGTGTAATATAATCTTATTATAATTACAGCTGTTCTGTGAAGCCCTGAGGTTTGTTAGAGAACCTTGGTGAAGAAAGAGAACCATGAAGGCCAATGTACACACCAGACAGGTCAGGTATAAAGTTGTGGAGAATTTTTAAGCAGGGTTAGGTTTTAAAAAATATCCCAAGCGTTGAACATCTCCCAGAGCACTGTTCAATCCATCATACGAAAATGGAAAGAGTATGTCTCAACTGCAAACCTACCAAGACATGGCCATCCACCTAAACTGAAAGACCGTGCAAGGAGAGCATTAATCAGAAAAGCAGCCAAGAAGCCCATGTTAACTCTGGAGGAGTTCCACAGCTCAGGTGGGAGAATCTGTCCACAGGACACCTATTAGTCGTGCACTCCACAAATCTGGCCTTTATGGAAGAATAGCAAGAAGTTGGAAGAGAGCCATTGTTGAAAGAAAGCCATAAGAAGACCAGTTTGTGAGAAGCCATGTGGGGGACACAGCAAACACGTGGAAGAAGGTGCTCTGGCCAGATGAGACCAAAATTTAACTTTTTGGCCTAAAAGAATAACGCTATGGCCTCGTACACACGACCGAGTTTCTCGGCAAGAACCAGCAAGAAACTTGCTGGCAGAGATGTCTTGCCGAGAAATTCGTTTGTGTGTATGGTTTCTCGTCAAGAAAACCGACAAGTAATCTCGACGAGAAAATAGAGAACCTGCTCTCTATTTTCTCGTCGAGATTCTCGTCGGCATGTTTCTCGACGAGAAAAGTGAGTGTGTGTGTACACTTACCTGTCCTCCCGGAAGCCCGCGCATGTTCGAAATGAATTCGACGCATGCGCGGTAGCTTCCTAGGCATAGGTAGGGTATACCAAGATGGCGGCGACGGCATCGAATGTGACGAGCGCATGCTCGTCGTAGTCGATGACGTCACCGCGTACGCTCCATTCAAAGAACCGCGGGTTCTTTGAATCGAGCGTCTGTACACTCGGCCGGGACAAGTTTCTTGTCCAAGAATCTCGTCGAAAAAAACGACATGTTTTTTTCGACGAGAATCTCGGCCGTGTGTACGAGGCTTGAGTGTGGCGGAAAACTAACACTGCACATCAACCTAAACACACCATCCCCACTGTAAAAACATGGTGGTGGCAGCATCATGTTGTGGGGATGCTTTTCTTCAGCAGGGACAGGGAAGCTGGTCAGAGTTGATGGGAAGATGGATGGAACCAAATACAGGGAAACCTAAAAGAAGAGTTAGGCCTCGTACACACGACCAATTTTCTCAGCAAGAACCAGCAAGAAACTTGCTGGCAGAGAGGTCTTGCCAAGTAAATCGGTCGTGTGTATGCTGCTAGCGGGTTTCTCGTCGAGAAAACCGACAAGAAACCTCGACGAGAAAATAGAGAACCTGCTCTCTATTTTCTCGTCGAGATTCTCCTCGGCGTGTTTCTCGACGAGAAAAGTGAGTGTGTGTACACTTACCTGTCTGCCCGGAAGCCCGCGCATGTTCGAAATGAATTCGACGCATGCGCGGTAGCTTCCTAGGCATACGTAGGGTATACCAAGATGGCGGCGACGGCATCGAATGTGACGAGCGCATGCTCGACGTAGTCGATGACGTCACCGCGTACACTCCTTTCAAAGAACCGCGGGTTCTTTGAAACGAGTGTGTGTACACTCGGCCGGGACAAGTTTCTTGTCCAAGAATCTCGTCGAAAAAAACGACATGTTTTTTTCAACGAGAATCTCGGCCGTGTGTACGAGGCCTTAGAGTCTGCAAAAGACTTGAGACTGGGGCAGAGGTTCACCTTCCAGCAGGACAGCAACCCTGAACATACAGCCATAGATACAATGGAATGGTTTAAATCAAAGCATATTAATGTGTTAGAATGGCCCAGTCAAAGTCCAGACCTAAATCCAATTGAGAATCTGTGTCAAGACTTGAAAATTGCTGTTCACAGACGTTCTCCATCCAATCTGACAGAGCTTGAGCTACATTGCAGAGAAGAATGGGCAAAAATATCACTCTCTAGATGTGCAAATCTGGTAGAGACATCAATAAAAAGACTTGCAGCTGTAATTGCAGTGAAAGATGGCTCTACAAAGTATTGACTCAGGGGGGCTGAATACAAATGCACGCCACACTTTTCACATATTTATTTTGTAAAAAAAATTGAAAACTATTTATCATTTTCCTTCTACTTCGCAATTATGTGCCACTTTGTGTTGGTCTATCACATAAAATCCCAATAAGATACATTTATGTTTTTGGTTGTAACATGACAAAATGTGGAAAATTATAAGGGTATGAATACTTTTTCAAGGCACTGTATAAATAAGTATTTTGGTAAATACTGTATACAGAACCTGCATTGTTTTCAGTTTGTGCTCATTGTATACATTTCCTCGAAATGTCTTATCTACCATTCAGATGGTTTGGAAAACACTTTTGCATTATTGCGGTTATTAACATGCTGCGTAAGCTTTATCACGAACGCAGGGAATAGCTGTATATTCTGTGCTGTGCAGTTAAATTAGCATGCCCTGCAGCGTCTCTCGCGCGTCCACATATTCTCCTATTGTGAGCTCCAAGGCGCTCACTCTTCGGCGAACTGGAATCCAGCAAGTTCACTTCGTCGGGCATGGTTGCCTGGAGACCAGTATAAAGCCAAGCACTGATTGTCTGATGAGTAACTGTGAAACTAACATTTTATATTTGAGATGCAGATTTCTATGACCGGTGTTACTTTGTAATGTTAATCTGTTACGCAGGCTGATAATAACGTATGATGGCTAAGATAGGCACAAACTTATTTTTACTCTTCATTCCTCCAGTCTCATAAAGAACACTACAGGTTTTTGTCTACACAGGATGTGAAATAATGAACCTTCGTTTAGCTGGAACACTGGCTGCCATAAACTCAAGTAGACATTTTGGTTTATTCTATAAACAGTTGGGGTATCCATTCAATTAAAAACCTCCATTTTCACTAATATTTCTAAATATATTTTACACGTTGCTATTTGTAATGACCTGGAATCAATGCCTTTCCAGACCAGTAATGTCCAATTAGACTAAGCAGGCAGTATTTTCTTTTCACCATGTGACAGTCGGCTATTCTTGGCTGCTTTTACCTTCGACAAAGCTTTATTTGAAGAGTGAAACAGGTTATTTTGGGAGCACCTTCTGACTTTTTTTTATATATGTTCACATGATTTATATTTTGCCCTGACACATTCTTTCCCCCCTCCCCTCCATTTTTATTTTTTGTGGGGTGAGATATGCCTTGTGTCAATGTAGTCTTGATTAAGAAAGAATTTTTTTTGCAGATATGGTGATATATGGGGCTAATCCATCAGTGGTTATTTGTGTCCACATGGATGAGTGTACCTGTATCGCATATCTGAGAGATAGATAATTTCATAGGGCAGAAGATAGATAGCCCATATCTTCAGTAAGACAGTATTTACTAGCATACCTTCTCTTTTTCTGTTCATCTCATTTTTATATGTGGCCATTAGATGGAAGGAGAGACAGATATACTCCCATGGCCTTACACCTCCTGTCCTGTTTCTCCTGGAGGTGATGACAGGATATAACAGGGCATGGAGTGGCATGGGTGCCTTGCAGGAGATCCTGGCTGGAAGAACCTTGCAGCAGGTGCCAAGCAGCACTGATGAGCTGGCTGATGCAAATACACAGCAGCAGGTGCTTAACCATGGGCAGTAAGCAGGTGTGCAAGCAGGCAGGTGCAGGATCTTGGGTGGTCAGGCAGGCAAGAGTCTGTATGAGCCGAGCAGCTAGGGTTGCCACCTTTTCTTCAAGTCAAACCCGAACACTTTAGCGGCATACAGCAATTTTTTTATTGTATAAACAGTACATATATTTTGTTATTAAATAACATTTCTAATCATATGAAGTTAATAACAAGAGTCCACCTTTACATCAGAGTCCAAGGAGTCCCCCTTTTACATCAGAATCCACAGAGTTTCCCTTTTACATCTGAATCCACAGAGTTCCCCCTTTACATCTGAACTTGCAGAGTTCCCTTTCACTGTAAGGGGGGACTCTGCATACTCAGATTTAATGGAGAACTCTGAAGCCTCTAACATAAGGGATGCTCTGGGAACCCTGATTTAAAGGGAAATATTGAGAACTCTGATGTACGGAGAGGACTCTGGTGTAAAGGGGAACTCTGATATAAGGGGTGCTCTAAGAACCCTGATTTACCTTAGTGTACTCACGCAGAGGCAAGAGAGAGAAGGGGGAGACTTCAGTCACAGACAGGGATGGATGGTTAAGCTCACTCACCCCTTGGCAGTCAGCACCTCTCATCCAGATGTATCTGAGGCTGCTGGACTTCACATTTCCGGCCCCAACTTTCCTTTTCTGAGGCACAGCGCCAGGGAGTGGAGTGTTTGCAGACACAGAGGTGTAGGGGGAAGAGGTGCAGATTGAGCCCTTTCTCCTCTCCTGTCTGCGTGTGTGTTTGGGGGGGGTTGTTAGTGCTGGCTTTGGGCAGTGTGAAAGCGTGTAACAGACACTCTCAGCTTAGACAACAGCAGCCAGCAACCATGCTGGGAAGCCATAGTCCAGTCTAAATAATATTTCCGGGTTTCAGGCAGTCTGAAACCCGGACGCATGATTCCAAATTCCGAACTGTCCGGGTGAATCCTGGACAGGTGGCAACCCTACGAGCAGCCGAGATGCAGAATCAGGAACCAAAGCAGAGTCAGGGCCAGGCCAGGGTCGATATCAGGGGAGCAGAGAAGGTACCTAAACAGCAAGGAGAAAGCAGGGTCAGATCACAAGCCAGGGTCAGCAAGGGGGGGATCAGGAACAAGCAGGATCAAGACAAGCTGGGAAGTATAGGATGGGGTCACAGACGGTAGAAGATGACGACCACTCAGCAATCCTCTGGTCTCTGGAACCACTTTAATTGGCAAGTGAGCACCAAGTATTCGTGAACACACGCGCAAGTTAAGGCACATGTAGTTGTCCCCTGAGAATTATTATGCGCATGCGCGAGAGTTAGGGAACGTCTAGTTGTCACTTGAGAATTTTTAGCTTGTTTGGCCATACTTCTCTACTGGGTCCATGGGCGTCCGCTCCTCAGGGCAAGGGAGGTCGCTTGACCACCCCTGGAATCTAGTAGGGTCGGATTGCGAGTGAAAGCCGTGGATGGAGAGAGCGCTCGGCGGGCGGGTGAGAGCGAGCGGGCCGCTGACGAGTGTCGGGTGACGGCGGCGCGCCTTGTGCGGTGTATCTCCGTTCCTGCACGCGGCCCGCGAGCTCCAGTTCACTGTGCATTCCACTGCCCAGCATAATTCTCTCTCCAGCTGCCTGAGACACACACAAGAAACAGTGCAGTGAGTGCACTGTGGAACGGAGCGAACTAAACCCGCCCCTCCTCCTCCTGTGCTGTAATGTTTTCATGTGCACAGAGGTCAGAGGAGGAGGAGGAGGGAAGGAGGCACACGCCGTGACCACCTGTACCGAGAGGCGAGCGCGCTGGTCTGAGTAATCTAAAAGTGAGTCTTTTACAGAGGAGGGGAGGGGGGCATGAAGAAGAGGGTGAGGGACGGGACAAGCAAAGAGTTCACTTGGAGTTATTTGGGGGAGAGGATATATCCATGAAGGGGGGGTCCGTTTGTGCTTAAAGGAGGTCCGTCTGTGCTGAAAGGGGGGGTCTGTGCTGAATTGGGGGGTCCGTCTAAAGGGGTCCAGTGATGCAGGGTGCTGTGTAATGTAAAGGGGTCCAGTGATGCAAGGTGCTGTGTAATGTAAAGGGGTCCAGTGGCGTAAGGTGCTGTGTAATGTAAAGAGGTCCAGTGATGCAGGGTGCTGTGTATTGTAAAGGGGTCCAGTGGTGCAAGGTGCTGTGTAATGTAAAGGGGTCCAGTAATGCAGGGTGCTGTGTAATGTAAAGGGGTCCAGAGCCAGAGGCGGCTCTAGGCTTTGTGAGGCCTTAGGCAAATCTTAGTCATGAGGCCCTACTCACTTTCACAATGGGAAAAGACTGTGCAACATGATACAAGAGATGGTCTTATGGTAATGACAAGCAAAATGTCACCTGGCTAACAGGGTAACACCACGTTGCTGCAGCAGCCACCAAACACTAGAGCCACAAACAGAGTGCAGACAGGTGATCCTTCTATACACTCCTCCATCCCCTACAAGCAGGAGAAGCCGACACATTCGCTTTGAGTGCCCTGCAGTGTATTCTGGGAGGTGTAGTCTCTGCAGAGCACAGGCACCGGCGGGGCAAGTCTACTGTGTGGTGTACAACTCCTGCCATGCAATGTGGTGCAGGCTTTGGGAGAAGGCTAGGACGGCAGTAGAGCCTGCTGTTGGCTGCAGCTGATGAGATGTTCTCCGTTTGAGGGAGGTGTTACAGCTGGCTGGAACCTCCATGGCTTTACCCAAGTGTGTGTTGGTCTGCTCCCTCCGCCAGCCTGGGGACACACAGGGGCATCTTTAATATTGATTGGACCCAGGGAAAACATTTTCCTGCCCCCCCCCCCCACTCCACCATCCCAAAAAACAAACACGCACATAGACTTATCTTAAAAAAAATGGTCTCACATTTACTGATTGCTCCAGGCTCACTGATTGGTTGTTAGAGCACATCATTACCACTCACTGATTGGTTGCTAAGGGTTACTGCACAATATTACCACTCACCCATTGGTTGCTAGAGTTTACTGCACATCATTACAGTTTACCCATTGGTTGATAGAGGTTACTATACGTCATTACCGCTCACTGATTGGTTGCAAGAGGTTGCTGCACATTATTACAGCTCACTGATTGGTTGCTATAGGTTACTGCTTATCATTATCACTCACTGATTTGTTGCTAGAGGTTACTACAAATTTATACTGCTCACTGATTGGTTGCTATGGGTTACTCATTATCATTATCATTATCGCTCACTGATTGTTTGCTAGAGGTTACAGCACATCATTACCGCTCACTGGGTGGCAGGGCAGTATTGTGGTGTGTGATGCAAATGTTGGGTTAAAGTTGGTTGGATGACAGGATGCAGTTTGTGGTGATGTGGCAGCATTGGGGTGAGAGGCTGAGATATCTCCCATATAATGATAGGAAGTAGGGTGATAGGATGCTAGAGGTGGGGTACAGGAGGGATGAGGATGATAATGACAGGAGGCAGGGTGGTAGGATGCCAGAGAAGGGGTACAGGGGGATGATGATGACAGGAGGTGGAGTGGTAGGAGGCCAGAGGTGGGGTAGAGAGGAATGATGGGGATGTTGAGGACAATGGGTGGAGTGGTAGGATGTCAGCAAAGGGGGATGATGATGACAGTGGGTGGGGTGGTAGGAAGCTGTCAGTGGGGTACAGGGGGATGATAATGATGGGGGTAGGGTGGTTGGATGCTAGAGGTGGGCTACAGGGGGATATTGATGACAGGAGGCAGGGTGGTAGGATGTCAGAGGTGGGGGTATAGGGATGATGATGATAGTGGGTGAGGTGGTAGAAAGCTGGCGGAGGAGTACAGGGGGATGAAGATTACAGGGGGTGGGATGGTAAGAAACTGGCAATGGGGTACAGATGGGATGATGATGGTGGGGGTGGGACGGTAGGAAGCTGGCAGTGGGGTAGTGGGGATGAATATTACAGGGGGTGGGGTGGTAGCAGGGGGGATGAAGATGACGGGGTGGGTTAGTAGGAGGCTGGCAGAGCAGTGCAGGGGGGATGAAGATGACATGGGTGGGGTGGTAGGAGGCTGGCAGAGCGGTGGAGGGGGGGATGAAGATGACAGGGGGTGGGTGGGTGGAAGGAGCTGGCAGAGCGGTGCAGGGGAATGAATTTGACAGTGGGTGGGGTGGTAGGAGGCTGGCAGAGAGGTGCAGGTGGGATGAAGATGACAGGGGGTGGGTGGAAGGAGCTGGTGGTGCAGGGGGGGTGAGGATGACAGGGGGTGGGTGGAAGGAGCTGGCGGTGCAGGGGGGGTGAAGATGACAGGGGGTGGGTGAGTGGAAAGAGCTGGCAGTGCAGGGGGATGAAGATGGCAAGGGGTGGGTGGTAGGAAGCTGGCAGTGAGGTGCAGGGGGGATGAAGATGACAGGGGGTGGGTGGAAGGAGCTGGCGGTGCAGTGGGATGAAGATGACAGGGGGTGGGTGGAAGGAGCTGGTGGTGCAGGGGGGGTGAGGATGACAGGGGTGGGTGGAAGGAGCTGGTGAAGATGACAGGGGGTGGGTGAGTGGAAAGAGCTGGCGGTGCAGGGGGATGAAGATGGCAAGGGGTGGGTGGTAGGAGGCTGGCAGTGAGGTGCAGGGGGGATGAAGATGACAGGGGGATGAAGATGACAGGGGGTGGGTGGAAGGAGCTGGCGGTGCAGGGGGATGAAGATGACAGGGGGTGGGTGGAAGGAGCTGGCGGTGCAGGGGGATGAAGATGACAGGGGGTGGGTGGAAGGAGCTGGCGGTGCAGGGGGATGAAGATGACAAGGGGTGGGTGGAAGGAGCTGGCGGTGCAGGGGGATGAAGATGACAAGGGGTGGGTGGAAGGAGCTGGCGGTGCAGGGGGGATGAAGATGACAAGGGGTGGGTGGTAGGAGGCTGGCAGTGAGGTGCAGGGGGGATGAAGATGACAGGGGGTGGGTGGAAGGAGCTGGTGGTGCAGGGGGGTGAAGATGACAAGGGGTGGGTGGAAGGAGCTGGCGGTGCAGGGTGGGATGAAGATGACAGGGGGTGGGTGGAAGGAGCTGGCGGTGCAGGGGGGATGAAGATGACAGGGGGTGGGTGGAAGGAGCTGTCGGTGCAGGGGGATGAAGATGACAGGGGGTGGGTGGAAGGAGCTGGCGGTGCAGGGGGGATGAAGATGACAGGGGGTGGGTGGAAGGAGCTGTCGTGCAGGACCATTAGACAGTACCTGTAGCAAACTGTGGCAGACTGGCTCCTCGACGACTATCAGGCGCCAGCTCTGAGACCGTCCACCGGAGGAGAGAGCAGAGAAGCACAACCCCTACGGCCATTATCCGCGCTCTGCACATGGCAGGAGACTTGCAGAGCGCGGCAGAAGGGGGGGAGCCGGGGGAGGGGAGTACGTGCAGCCGTCCACTGACTATGAGACCTTCAGGCAGCACTCAAGTGGTCAGTCAGTTCCGCCCCTGGCCAGGAAAAAGTAGTTGCAGGCACTGCAGCGCAGGATTTTGTCCCGCGCTAGAGATGGCCCTGGGGACACTAATCGGGGGGACATTCCCACACACAGGTTAGGCAGATTGCGAGGCCCTGGGAAGCGCAGGGCCTTAGGCAATCGCCTAATTGGCCTAATTAGAGAGCCGCCTCTGTTGTGGGGTTCTGTGTAATGTAAAGGGGTCCAGAGGTGCAGTTGTGGAGAGGGGGTACACAGTAGTGACAAAGAGATATTGAAAGATGCAGGGGGCACAGTGGGGTGTTTTTACATTTTAACGTGGGGGGGGGGGTCGCTTTTAACCCCTGCTAGTGGTTGATGAAAGTGTAAAATGCGACTGTGTATCGCCGCTGCCGAAGTCCCCCCCCCTGAAAAAATTTCAGCGGATGCCCATGACTGGGTCACAGTTATTTCTGCACTTCTATGATCCAGATTCTGCTTTTTTAACTGAGCCGGTCCAGGTTCGTCAAGAAACTGTACTTTGATGTCGGGATCCACCCAGATGCCTGACCAAGGGCTGGCTCAGCCTCTCAGTGTGCCACTGAGAGCCTGAGTTAGCTGCTTCAACCCCATCCGCAGCCTTGGAATCCAGTGAGCGCTGGAGGGGCCGAGCAGAGAGCCGGTTACTGACAGTTAAGGCTCTCTGCTCAGTTAAGACCAAGAATGGAGAGATCAGCAGTCATGTGATCACTTGGTTCTCAATCTTAAAACTGGTGGGGGACAGTTGCAGCATCAGATTGATGCTGCAGCCACATACTGTAGGTGTGTATAAATGTTTTTTTTAAATTCCACACTTCTCCTTTAAGTAACACACAACGAAATGTCAAACAATGACAACCAAGCTTAGGCAGGCAGGCAGGCAGGCATGCATGCAAACATTAGGCTAAGCCCATATAGACTCAGGATACAACTGTTGGTGCCCCTTGAATTCCCAGGTAGAATGCACAATTTTCCTACTGCAAGTTGTCTTTGTAGCAGAACCATACCTCCCAATAGTGATGAGCCGAACACCCCCGGGTTCGGTTCGCACCAGAACCCGCGAACGGACCGAAAGTTCGCACGAACATTAGAACCCTATTAAATACAATGGATGCGAACGTTCGGATTCTAAAGTGCTAATTATAACGACTATTATCCATGTTATTGTCCGAAACAGAGTTTGGGAACCCGGCTTCTGCACCAGGGGACATGTATCAATGCAAAAATAAGTTTTAAAAACGGACGTTTTCCGGGAGCAGTCATTTTAATGATGCATAAAGTGAAAAAAAAAAGTCAAATATTCCTTTAAATATTGTACCTGGGGGGTGTCTAAAGTATGCCTGTGAAGTGCCACGTGTTTCCCGTGTTTAGAACTGTCCCTGCACAAAATAACATTTCTAAAGGGAAAAAAGTCATTTAAAACTGCTTGCGGCTTTAATGCAATGTGTGGTCCCGGTAATATGGATGAAAATCTTTAGGAAAAATGGCATAGCTACCCCATAAACCCCCCCCCCTACCCCAGCCCATTACCAGCCCCTTTGGGTCTTGTATGGATATTAAGGGGAACCCCGCACACAAAATAAAAAAGGACCTATATACTCTGAACAGCCGTATACAGGCGGTGCATACAAGACAGGGACTGTAGGTTTGTTCTTATGTAGAATCTGTTTATAATTTTGAACAGCTGCATTGTTTAAGTGGAGCTCCATGGCAAATTCCTTTTTTTTATTTTTTTGTAAAACATAGGGAGCGGTTATCACCCCTGTCACATTTTTTTTGCTGTCTGTGCCCCTGTTCAGAACATTTCACCTCACTTTGCGTCCCAATGACAACTGTTTTTGAAATGTTGTGTTTTTATTGAAACAAGGATTGGTGATAAAGCATCAGTAGAGAGGAGACACCTTTCTCCCATATTAATTCTTACAGGAGAGAATTTTCCTTCCAAGGGGTAGATTTCCTCTCACTTCCTGTTGTCTTCTTCCGTTTGCAAGTAGTAGTCATTTGTAAGTTGGATGTTTGAAAGTAGGGACCTGCCGTATATACTCTGCAGAAATTGGCCACTTAGGTGTTGGTGTTGGCACAACACTGTAAGCACTCACAGTTACTCTTGGTGGGTGCTGGAACGCCCTGCTGTCAACTATTATATCAGGAATTGTAATAACATATAATTGTTGAACAGTGGTAGTAAAAATTGTGCCTTTGATGGTGGTGCTGGTGCCACAACACTGTAAGGCCTGACAGTTACTCTTGGTGGGCGCAGCAATGGGCCCTGCTGTGAATTATTAGATCAATAATTATAATTGCATGCCCCTGTTGAACAGGGGCTGAAAAATTGGGCCTTTGGTGGTGGTGGTGGTGGTGGTGTTGACACAACACTGTAAGGCCTGACAGTTACTCTTGGTGGGCGCAGCAATGGGCCCTGCTGTGAATTATTAGATCAATAATTATAATTGCATGCCCCTGTTGAACAGGGGCTGAAAAATTGGGCCTTAGGCACTGGTGGCACAACACTGCAACCCCTCACAGATACTGTACTTGGAGCACAGCAATGAGCCCTGTTGCAAAAGTATTGCATCAAAAATTGTAATTACACGCCCCTGTTAAACAGGGGCTGAAAAATTGGGCCTTAGCCACTGGTGGCGGCACCCATAAACCAAAATGATCTTCCAAGCTATCATCATTAATCGGATCATTGAGGAGGAGGAGGAGGATAGCCAGTCAACATAACAGCACAGGCACTCAGCATCAGCATCAGTCTTGAAGGGATGTGACATTTTAAAATCAATTAGTCTGTTATATCAGCATCAGGTGTGTGGTAGCTGGTGGTGATCCAAGACTGGTTCATCTTGATGAAAGTCAGTCGATCAACCGAGTCGGTGGACAGGCGCACCCTGTGATCCGTGACAAATCCTCCAGCAGCACTGAATGTGCGTTCTGAAAGAACGCTGGATGCAGGACAGGCCAGTAGCTCAATTGCATACTGTGCAAGCTCTGGCCAGTGATCCATCCTCAAGACCCAGTAAGCCAGAGGATTTTCGGTGGGGAAGGTGTCCAAGTCTGACCTTGCCCCTAGGTATTCCTGCACCATGTATATCAGACGCTGGCGATGGTTGCTGGAACCGATCATACTTTGGGGCTGCGGACTAAAGAATTGTCTGAACGCATCGGTCAGACGGCCACCTTCCCCACCACTCCTTCTTTGACTGCCCGAAGCCTCAGCAACTCGTTGTCCAGGACCAGGAGTTTGTAACCTCCCAGTCTCTGGGAACGCGTTGCACAGATCTTTCTGCAAGGCCTCCCGGAGTTGTCTCATCCTCTGCTCCCTCTGCGACGGTAACATAAGGTCCGCAACCTTACCCTTGTACCGTGGATCAAGGAGAGTGGCCAGCCAGTAATGGTCCCTCTCCTTGATCCGAAGAATACGAGGATCCTTCCGCAGACTTTGCAGGATCAGGGAGGCCATGCAGTGTAGGTTAGCTGAGGCATTCAGTCCGGAGTCCTCTGGGTCACTAAGGACGACATGATCCGTAGCCACCTCCTCCCAGCCACGTACAAGTCCACTGGTTTCTTGGGACTGTAAATCATCCCTAAAAGACTGCTGCTGATGATGCTGAGTGCCAGCCTCCACCTCCATGCTGACACAATCCTCCTCCTCCTCCTCCTCCTCCTCTTCCTGTGCGATGGGTGGGACAGAAGGAACACTGTCTGGGTAAAGGGGGCCTTGAGAGGCAAGGAAGTCCTCCTCTTCCTGCCTCTGTTCTGCCTCAAGTGCCCTGTCCATTATTCCACGCAGCGTGTGCTCCAACAGGTGGACAAGAGGTACAGTGTCACTGATGCATGCACTGTCACTGCTCACCATCCTCGTGGCCTCCTCAAATGGTGCCAGGACAGTGCATGCATCCCTGATCATGCCCCACTGGCGTGGTGAAAAAAACCCGAGCTCCCCTGACCCTGTCCTGGTGCCGTAGTCGCACAGGTACTCATTGATGGCCCTCTGCTGCGTGTGCAGCCGCTGCAGCATGGCCAACGTTGAGTTCCACCTGGTGGGCATGTCACATATAAGGCGGTTCTTGGGCAGGTTCAACTCCTTTTGAAGCTCAGCCAGGCGAGCACTGGCATTATAAGATCTGCGGAAATGCACACAGACTTTCCTGGCCTGCCTCAGGACATCCTGTAAGCCCGGGTACCTGCCCAAGAACCGCTGCACCACCAGGTTAAGGACGTGAGCCATACAGGGCACATGGGTCAGTTGTCCCTGTCGGAGGGCGGAGAGGAGGTTGGTGCCATTGTCGCAAACCACCATTCCTGGCTTAAGCTGGCGTGGCGTCAACCACCTCTCGGCCTGCCCCTGCAGAGCAGACAGGACCTCTGCCCCAGTGTGGCTCCTGTCCCCCAAACACACCAGCGCAAGCACGGCATGGCATCTTTTTGCCTGCGTACTTGCGTAGCCCCTTGAACGCCTACGGAGCACCGCTGGTTCCGAGGACAAACCACAGGAAGAGGCCATGGAGGAAGAAGAAGAGGAGGGGGTGGAGGAGAGAGGTGTGTCACAACCAGTAGTAGCATTTTGGAGGCGTGGCGGTGAAACAACCTCCAACACTACTGCACCTTGTCCTGCATCCTTCCCAGCTGCCAAAAGAGTGACCCAATGGGCCGTGAAAGAAAGGTAACGTCCCTGTCCATGCCTGCTGGACCATGAGTCAGCGGTAATATGCACCTTACCGCTGACCACCCTGTCCAGCGAGGCCAAGACATTGCCTTCCACATGCCTGTAGAGAGCCGGAATAGCCTTCCGCGCGAAAAAGTGTCGTTTGGGAACCTGCCACTGAGGAACCGCACATTGCACAAACTCACGGAAGGGGGCCGAGTCTACCAACTGAAAAGGCAGCAGTTGAAGCGCTAGCAATTTAGCCAAGCTAGCATTCAACCGCTGGGCATGTGGATGGCTGGGAGTGAACTTCTTTCGACGGTCCAGCAGCTGGGGCAGGGAAATTTGCCTGCTAGAATCGGACGTTGGTGTACTGCTAGCAGAGTGCCCGCAAGTACTTGCCTGTGACACACCTAATTCTACACCTTCATTCCTCTCAGAGCAGGTTTCAGAGAGGAGTGAAGGTATAGTGGGGTTGGAGATCCCAGCTGATGCGGTGCAAGAAGAGGTCAGCTTTGTTCTTTGGTGTGGGTCTTTAAGGTAGGCTTGCCAACGAGCTGCATGGCAGGTCAACATATGTCTGATCAAGCATGTGGTGCCCAAGCGGCTGATGTTTTGGCCACGCGATATACGCTTGAGACATATGTTGCAAACAGCAGCTGTGCGATCTGATGCACTCGCCTCAAAAAAGGCCCACACCAAAGAACTTTTTGCATGACGGGCAGAGGCAGCGCCCTGCACAGGCGGAGCTCTGCGGTGTGATTCCGTCGGTGTGCTGCCCATACGCTGGCCACTCAAGGGCATCCTGCCTCGTTGGAGATGTGCCTCCTCCTCATCCTCCTCCTCTCTCCTATTAGGCACCCACGTGGAGTCAGTGACCTCATCATCCCCTCCCTCCTCATCACTGGAGCCAATCTGGCAATATGCTGCAGCTGCTGGAGCATGACTGCCAGATTGGTGTCCTTCTTGAGCATCCCCTCTCTCTGCTCTCACGCTGCTGCCTTCCTCTAGCTGGGTATCATCATCAGATCATTCCAAACGCTGGGCATCCTCCTGGAGCATGTACCCAACACTGTGCTCAAACAGTTCGGGGGACTCCTCAGGAGGAGGGCATGGTGGGTCTAGGGAAGGATTGACTAATGAAGATAATGATACCAGAGAAGAGGACGCTTTGTCAGCTGCTTTGCCAGCATCCTGAGCCTGGGTGAGAGAGGATGAGGAGGATGAGGTGGGCTTGGTCATCCACTCTACCAAGTCTTCGGCATGATGTGGCTCAACATGTCCAGCTGCCGAAAACAAGGACAAGCGTGTCCCATGGCCATGTGCTGATGACAATGCACCGCGTACACGACCAGCACTGTTGCCCCCAGACACAGAGCCTGCTTGCCCTCTTTTTTTGCCTCCTGACTGTCTGCCTCTCCTTGGTTGCCTTCCAGACATTTTAATGGATGGCCTGCAGGGAGATGGGAAAAACAGCAATAAGGGCTACCTTCAGGTGTATACTGTGCAGGAGGCTTAGCAACAATGACACTGACACTGTCCCCTGCCTATCCTTCTCTGTCCCTAAACACAAGGATTGAAAATATGGTTCAGCAAAATAGTTTTAGAACAGAATAGCACACTGACACTTTCCCTCACTGTACCTCTCTGTCCCTCAACTCAAGGATTGAAAATATGGAACAGCAAATTTGGTTTAGAACAGAACAGCACACTGTCAGTTTCACTCACTGTACCTCTCTGTTCCTCAACTCAAGGATTGAAAATATGGTTCAGCAAAATAGTTTTAGAACAGAATAGCACACTGACACTTTCCCTCACTGTACCTCTCTGTCCCTCAACTCAAGGATTGAAAATATGGAACAGCAAATTTGGTTTAGAACAGAACAGCACACTGTCAGTTTCACTCACTGTACCTCTCTGTCCCTCAACTCAAGGATTGAAAATATGGAACAGCAAAATTGGTTTAGAACAGAATAGCACACTGTCAGTTTCACTCACTGTACCTCTCTGTCCCTCAACTCAAGGATTGAAAATATGGAACAGCAAAATTGGTTTAGAACAGAATAGCACACTGTCAGTTTCACTCACTGTACCTCTCTGTCCCTCAACTCAAGGATTGAAAATATGGTTCAGCAAAATAGTTTTAGAACAGAATAGCACACTGACACTTTCCCTCACTGTACCTCTCTGTCCCTCAACTCAAGGATTGAAAATATAGAACAGCAAATTTGGTTTAGAACAGAACAGCACACTGTCAGTTTCACTCACTGTACCTCTCTGTCCCTCAACTCAAGGATTGAAAATATGGAACAGCAAAATTGGTTTAGAACAGAATAGCACACTGTCAGTTTCACTCACTGTACCTCTCTGTCCCTCAACTCAAGGATTGAAAATATGGTTCAGCAAAATAGTTTTAGAACAGAATAGCACACTGACACTTTCCCTCACTGTACCTCTCTGTCCCTCAACTCAAGGATTGAAAATATAGAACAGCAAAATTGGTTTAGAACAGAATAGCACACTGTCAGTTTCACTCACTGTACCTCTCTGTCCCTCAACTCAAGGATTGAAAATATGGAACAGCAAAATTGGTTTAGAACAGAATAGCACACTGTCAGTTTCACTCACTGTACCTCTCTGTCCCTCAACTCAAGGATTGAAAATATGGTTCAGCAAAATAGTTTTAGAACAGAATAGCACACTGACACTTTCCCTCACTGTACCTCTCTGTCCCTCAACTCAAGGATTGAAAATATGGAACAGCAAAATTGGTTTAGAACAGAATAGCACACTGTCAGTTTCACTCACTGTACCTCTCTGTCCCTCAACTCAAGGATTGAAAATATGGTTCAGCAAAATAGTTTTAGAACAGAATAGCACACTGACACTTTCCCTCACTGTACCTCTCTGTCCCTCAACTCAAGGATTGAAAATATTGAACAGCAAAATTGGTTTAGAACAGAATAGCACACTGTCAGTTTCACTCACTGTACCTCTCTGTCCCTCAACTCAAGGATTGAAAATATGGAACAGCAAAATTGGTTTAGAACAGAATAGCACACTGTCAGTTTCACTCACTGTACCTCTCTGTCCCTCAACTCAAGGATTGAAAATATGGTTCAGCAAAATAGTTTTAGAACAGAATAGCACACTGACACTTTCCCTCACTGTACCTCTCTGTCCCTCAACTCAAGGATTGAAAATATGGAACAGCAAATTTGGTTTAGAACAGAACAGCACACTGTCAGTTTCACTCACTGTACCTCTCTGTCCCTCAACTCAAGGATTGAAAATATGGTTCAGCAAAATAGTTTTAGAACAGAATAGCACACTGACACTTTCCCTCACTGTACCTCTCTGTCCCTCAACTCAAGGATTGAAAATATGGAACAGCAAATTTGGTTTAGAACAGAACAGCACACTGGCAGTTTCACTCACTGTACCTCTCTGTCCCTCAACTCAAGGATTGAAAATATGGAACAGCAAAATTGGTTTAGAACAGAATAGCACACTGTCAGTTTCACTCACTGTACCTCTCTGTCCCTCAACTCAAGGATTGAAAATATGGTTCAGCAAAATAGTTTTAGAACAGAATAGCACACTGACACTTTCCCTCACTGTACCTCTCTGTCCCTCAACTCAAGGATTGAAAATATGGAACAGCAAATTTGGTTTAGAACAGAACAGCACACTGTCAGTTTCACTCACTGTACCTCTCTGTCCCTCAACTCAAGGATTGAAAATATGGTTCAGCAAAATAGTTTTAGAACAGAATAGCACACTGACAATTTCCCTCACTGTACCTCTCTGTCCCTCAACTCAAGGATTGAAAATATGGAACAGCAAATTTGGTTTAGAACAGAACAGCACACTGTCAGTTTCACTCACTGTACCTCTCTGTCCCTCAACTCAAGGATTGAAAATATGGTTCAGCAAAATAGTTTTAGAACAGAATAGCACACTGACACTTTCCCTCACTGTACCTCTCTGTCCCTCAACTCAAGGATTGAAAATATGGAACAGCAAATTTGGTTTAGAACAGAACAGCACACTGTCAGTTTCACTCACTGTACCTCTCTGTCCCTCAACTCAAGGATTGAAAATATGGTTCAGTAAAATAGTTTTAGAACAGAATAGCACACTGACACTTTCCCTCACTGTACCTCTCTGTCCCTCAACTCAAGGATTGAAAATATGGAACAGCAAATTTGGTTTAGAACAGAACAGCACACTGTCAGTTTCACTCACTGTACCTCTCTGTCCCTCAACTCAAGAATTGAAAATATGGAACAGCAAAATTGGTTTAGAACAGAATAGCACACTGTCAGTTTCACTCACTGTACCTCTCTGTCCCTCAACTCAAGGATTGAAAATATGGTTCAGCAAAATAGTTTTAGAACAGAATAGCACACTGACACTTTCCCTCACTGTACCTCTCTGTCCCTCAACTCAAGGATTGAAAATATGGAACAGCAAATTTGGTTTAGAACAGAACAGCACACTGTCAGTTTCACTCACTGTACCTCTCTGTCCCTCAACTCAAGAATTGAAAATATGGTTCAGCAAAATAGTTTTAGAACAGAATAGCACACTGACACTTTCCCTCACTGTACCTCTCTGTCCCTCAACTCAAGGATTGAAAATATGGAACAGCAAATTTGGTTTAGAACAGAACAGCACACTGTCAGTTTCACTCACTGTACCTCTCTGTCCCTCAACTCAAGGATTGAAAATATGGAACAGCAAAATTGGTTTAGAACAGAATAGCACACTGTCAGTTTCACTCACTGTACCTCTCTGTCCCTCAACTCAAGGATTGAAAATATGGTTCAGCAAAATAGTTTTAGAACAGAATAGCACACTGACACTTTCCCTCACTGTACCTCTCTGTCCCTCAACTCAAGGATTGAAAATATGGAACAGCAAATTTGGTTTAGAACAGAACAGCACACTGACAGTTTCACTCACTGTACCTCTCTGTCCCTCAACTCAAGGATTGAAAATATGGTTCAGCAAAATAGTTTTAGAACAGAATAGCACACTGACACTTTCCCTCACTGTACCTCTCTGTCCCTCAACTCAAGGATTGAAAATATGGAACAGCAAATTTGGTTTAGAACAGAACAGCACACTGTCAGTTTCACTCACTGTACCTCTCTGTCCCTCAACTCAAGGATTGAAAATATGGAACAGCAAAATTGGTTTAGAACAGAATAGCACACTGTCAGTTTCACTCACTGTACCTCTCTGTCCCTCAACTCAAGGATTGAAAATATGGTTCAGCAAAATAGTTTTAGAACAGAATAGCACACTGACACTTTCCCTCACTGTACCTCTCTGTCCCTCAACTCAAGGATTGAAAATATGGTTCAGCAAAATAGTTTTAGAACAGAATAGCACACTGACACTTTCCCTCACTGTACCTCTCTGTCCCTCAACTCAAGGATTGAAAATATAGAACAGCAAAATTGGTTTAGAACAGAATAGCACACTGTCAGTTTCACTCACTGTACCTCTCTGTCCCTCAACTCAAGGATTGAAAATATGGAACAGCAAAATTGGTTTAGAACAGAACAGCACACTGTCAGTTTCACTCACTGTACCTCTCTGTCCCTCAACTCAAGGATTGAAAATATGGAACAGCAAAATTGGTTTAGAACAGAATAGCACACTGTCAGTTTCACTCACTGTACCTCTCTGTCCCTCAACTCAAGGATTGAAAATATGGAACAGCAAAATTGGTTTAGAACAGAATAGCACACTGTCAGTTTCACTCACTGTACCTCTCTGTCCCTCAACTCAAGGATTGAAAATATGGTTCAGCAAAATAGTTTTAGAACAGAATAGCACACTGACACTTTCCCTCACTGTACCTCTCTGTCCCTCAACTCAAGGATTGAAAATATAGAACAGCAAAATTGGTTTAGAACAGAATAGCACACTGTCAGTTTCACTCACTGTACCTCTCTGTCCCTCAACTCAAGGATTGAAAATATGGAACAGCAAAATTGGTTTAGAACAGAATAGCACACTGTCAGTTTCACTCACTGTACCTCTCTGTCCCTCAACTCAAGGATTGAAAATATGGTTCAGCAAAATAGTTTTAGAACAGAATAGCACACTGACACTTTCCCTCACTGTACCTCTCTGTCCCTCAACTCAAGGATTGAAAATATGGAACAGCAAATTTGGTTTAGAACAGAACAGCACACTGTCAGTTTCACTCACTGTACCTCTCTGTCCCTCAACTCAAGGATTGAAAATATGGTTCAGCAAAATAGTTTTAGAACAGAATAGCACACTGACACTTTCCCTCACTGTACCTCTCTGTCCCTCAACTCAAGGATTGAAAATATGGAACAGCAAATTTGGTTTAGAACAGAACAGCACACTGTCAGTTTCACTCACTGTACCTCTCTGTCTCTCAACTCAAGGATTGAAAATATGGAACAGCAAAATTGGTTTAGAACAGAATAGCACACTGTCAGTTTCACTCACTGTACCTCTCTGTCCCTCAACTCAAGGATTGAAAATATGGTTCAGCAAAATAGTTTTAGAACAGAATAGCACACTGACACTTTCCCTCACTGTACCTCTCTGTCCCTCAACTCAAGGATTGAAAATATGGAACAGCAAATTTGGTTTAGAACAAAACAGCACACTGTCAGTTTCACTCACTGTACCTCTCTGTCTCTCAACTCAAGGATTGAAAATATGGAACAGCAAAATTGGTTTAGAACAGAATAGCACACTGTCAGTTTCACTCACTGTACCTCTCTGTCCCTCAACTCAAGGATTGAAAATATGGTTCAGCAAAATAGTTTTAGAACAGAATAGCACACTGACACTTTCCCTCACTGTACCTCTCTGTCCCTCAACTCAAGGATTGAAAATATGGAACAGCAAATTTGGTTTAGAACAGAACAGCACACTGTCAGTTTCACTCACTGTACCTCTCTGTCCCTCAACTCAAGGATTGAAAATATGGTTCAGCAAAATAGTTTTAGAACAGAATAGCACACTGACACTTTCCCTCACTGTACCTCTCTGTCCCTCAACTCAAGGATTGAAAATATGGAACAGCAAATTTGGTTTAGAACAGAACAGCACACTGTCAGTTTCACTCACTGTACCTCTCTGTCCCTCAACTCAAGGATTGAAAATATGGAACAGCAAAATTGGTTTAGAACAGAATAGCACACTGTCAGTTTCACTCACTGTACCTCTCTGTCCCTCAACTCAAGGATTGAAAATATGGAACAGCAAAATTGGTTTAGAACAGAATAGCACACTGTCAGTTTCACTCACTGTACCTCTCTGTCCCTCAACTCAAGGATTGAAAATATGGTTCAGCAAAATAGTTTTAGAACAGAATAGCACACTGACACTTTCCCTCACTGTACCTCTCTGTCCCTCAACTCAAGGATTGAAAATATGGAACAGCAAATTTGGTTTAGAACAGAACAGCACACTGTCAGTTTCACTCACTGTACCTCTCTGTCCCTCAACTCAAGAATTGAAAATATGGTTCAGCAAAATAGTTTTAGAACAGAATAGCACACTGACACTTTCCCTCACTGTACCTCTCTGTCCCTCAACTCAAGGATTGAAAATATGGAACAGCAAATTTGGTTTAGAACAGAACAGCACACTGTCAGTTTCACTCACTGTACCTCTCTGTCCCTCAACTCAAGGATTGAAAATATGGAACAGCAAAATTGGTTTAGAACAGAATAGCACACTGTCAGTTTCACTCACTGTACCTCTCTGTCCCTCAACTCAAGGATTGAAAATATGGTTCAGCAAAATAGTTTTAGAACAGAATAGCACACTGACACTTTCCCTCACTGTACCTCTCTGTCCCTCAACTCAAGGATTGAAAATATGGAACAGCAAAATTGGTTTAGAACAGAACAGCACACTGTCAGTTTCACTCACTGTACCTCTCTGTCCCTCAACTCAAGGATTGAAAATATGGTTCAGCAAAATAGTTTTAGAACAGAATAGCACACTGACACTTTCCCTAACTGTACCTCTCTGTCCCTCAACTCAAGGATTGAAAATATGGAACAGCAAATTTGGTTTAGAACAGAACAGCACACTGTCAGTTTCACTCACTGTACCTCTCTGTCCCTCAACTCAAGGATTGAAAATATGGAACAGCAAAATTGGTTTAGAACAGAATAGCACACTGTCAGTTTCACTCACTGTACCTCTCTGTCCCTCAACTCAAGGATTGAAAATATGGTTCAGCAAAATAGTTTTAGAACAGAATAGCACACTGACACTTTCCCTCACTGTACCTCTCTGTCCCTCAACTCAAGGATTGAAAATATGGTTCAGCAAAATAGTTTTAGAACAGAATAGCACACTGACACTTTCCCTCACTGTCCTACTCTGTCCCTCCCTACAAACAAGATTTAGCGCAGAATAGCACACTGATAATTTCTACGAGTGTCCTTCTCTGTCCCTAAACTCAAGGATTGAAAATATGGAACAGCAAAATTGGTTTAGAACAGAATAGCACACTGACACTTTCCCTCACTGTACCTCTCTGTCCCTACAAACAAGATTTAGCACAAAATAGCACACTGACACTTTCCCTCACTGTACCTCTCTGTCCCTACAAACAAGATTTAGCACAAAATAGCACACTGACACTTTCCCTCACTGTACCTCTCTGTCCCTAAACTCAAGGATTGAAAATATGGTTCAGCAAGATTGGTTTAGAACAGAATAGCACACTGACACTTTCCCTCACTGTACCTCTCTGTCCCTACAAACAAGGATTAGCACAGAATAGCACACTGTCACTGACACTCTCCCTACCTATCCTTATCTGTCCCTAAACACAAGGAATCCAGGATTATGTAAAGGAAAAATAATGACACTGTCCCTGCCTATGCTTCTCTTTCCCTACTCCGGAACACACTACACAAGGCCGCCGCGCTGGCGGCCTTTTATAGTGTGGGGCGTGTACTAAACCCCCTCAGCAATAATTGGCCACAGGCATCCTGCCTGTGGCCAATCATTGCTCTCCTCGCTGCCGGCGCTGTAATTGGCCAAGCATGCGGGGTCACAGTGCATGCTTGGCCAATCACAGCGCCTGGATGACACTGCGATGGCGTAGTGCATTGTGGGCCGTTCGCGTCACTCGAATTTGGTGCGAACGGCCCAAATCGTTCGATCTTCGTCGAACGATCGAACAGCCGATGTTCGAGTCGAACGTATGTTCGACTCGAACACGAAGCTCATCCCTACCTCCCAACTGTTTTGAGATGGGGAATGAGATGGGAATGAGGAACACCTATTAGCAAAACTATGTAGGCATGGAACACACACCCCTGCCATGTCCCCTTAAAGGAGAATTATATGAAAAAATTATTAGTTAAACCCACAAGTGCTTTTTGTTTACCAGTACTATTTCTTTTATACTGGCTTTTAGAATTTGGATGAAAGGTTTAGCACTGTGAAACACTTTTTAAAAGATAAAAAGTGCATTTTATATATAACTATGTAGATCAGACCAAAATGAAGGACAAATGAGTAGGGAAGAGGTACAGAGGTACTTTGTGCACAACTTACAGATGGCTATGATACACAAAGCTTTCCAGCAAAACAAATAAAACATTCTTCTTCTATTTAAAAATTGGTGGGAGAGATTTCTGATGCTCTATGCAATACTTCACACTGACAGTCCTACACACTGCTGGTAGATGCCTTGACAGTCCCGTACTGATCTTTGACATTGGGATAGTCTAGCACACCCAAGAGGTTTCGGTCATCACAACTTTGTTTGGACAAAGCAATGCAGCCTGACAACTCAAAACCGTAATGCTACTTTTTTCAGTCTGTCATCATGGGGATCATTTTCTAAACCTGAACTTCGCCACTCAACTCTGTGCACATCTGAGCTACATTGTTCTAATCACTACCCAAGGGATATGTAAAGCCAAGGTGTATGTATGTAGGTGTATGTAAAGCCAAAAATGTTTCCTTTAATTCTTTTTATTTTTGAAAGAGTAGGGCAGGGTTAAAGGGTAATTTTTCCATCTGTGTCCTGCCTGGAAGATTTCCTTTCTCCTTTGGCTCACAGTTAGAGAAATTCTCGCTATGTAGAGTTTTCATAGGAACAAATGCAGACGATTTTCCTCACTTCTTGCTCTGGTGACAGCTCTAAAATGTTGTGTAGCACACAGATCCTTCTGCTCCATCCATTTTGTCTGCAGTAAGGCACACCTGCTACTTGCCCATTGTCCAGATATGGAGAGGCGATCAGTGTTAGATTTTTGGGCCTTGCGGCGAGTTACCTCTCCAGAGTGGATCCCTGGTCTCCGTTGTCTAGGCGAAAGTCCCTTGTTGGTGTAATAAAACCAATGTCCACACAGGTGTAAAACCTAAGCAGTAAGGTTTTATTCTTTTCTTGAGGTAAAACTTGAGAGAGATAGAGAGTAGAAACGACAAGTAGGGGAAGGTTCAGGCACGCAACACTTAGAGAGCACTTTCGTCGCCACTCAAGCCTGAGTGGGTATTGCTCACCCGGATAGTCCCTAAGAGAGCGGTCCTAGCAGCCGGAGTGGAGCACAGATGTCAGAGATGATAGATCCCCCTTTAGGTAGGCCTCCAGGCCTCTCCCCGAGATAGCAGTACCTTCGCTATCTCCGCCAGGACTGGTCTTCCCCTGGAACTCCTTCCCTAAAGATGTGCCCCCTTTAACCGGGCAGCCTGGGATCTCTCTCCGAAGCGTAGGCCCTCGATAGGAGAGCTGGGCCTACTATACAGCAGTAGAGCCTCGAGCTAAAGGTGCCCGAGACCAATCACACGCGTCCTGTGCCATGAGGGCCACGAGACACGTTCACTGGACCAGAGGTCCCCCCAAACTCCTTGGGGTTCCCCTGGAATCGCCTCACGACTCATGGCGTCTGCCCCTTTTGTACCTCTCCCAGCATGCACAGCGGGTAGACACGCCCACTGCACGGCTGCCGAGAGAGGACACCCAATAGCTCTACGATACACCCTGCGGTTCAACCTGAGCCAAAGATGACAGCGCCACCTTCAGGCAACAGGAAACTATACTGCCAGGCAGCATCGCACCTAGAGCAGAAGCAATTTGATGTATAAACAGGTTTGAGCCAAACTATTAGCTCAGACCACCCCTAAATTTGCACATATAGCGTCCCATAAATTGGGATGGGCGCTACAGTTGGATTTATCATAATTTTCTGTCTCAGTGACAAAGAAGCATTGAAAAGTGATGGCAGACAAAAGACAGAGTAGTCCATTGTGTCTGCCCGTTTTTTTAATTTATTTTTTTGTTAACTTTTTTGTCTGAGTATAGATTTATGTTTGTCCCAAGTATGTTATGAGGCTATTTTCACACTATTCCAACACGGAAGTTGCATGACTTCTGATCCAACTTTGCCCTGCGACTTTATGTCCGACTTCCATGCGACTTCAATGAACGGGATCTGACTTTGAGTCTGGTATGGATCTTGAGGGGGAACCCCATGCCCAAAAAAATGGCGTTGGGTCCCCCCGAAGACCATACGAAACCCTTATTCCGAGCATGCAGCCCGGCAAGTCAGGAAAGGGGGGACAAGCGAGGGCCCCCCTCCTGGACCATACCAGGCCACATGCCCTCAACATGGGGGGGGGTCACTTTGGGGAAGGGGGGAAGTGGTTGTGAGGTCTGCAGGCTTTTTGGAATCTGGAAGCCCCCTTTAACAAGGGGGCCCTCAGATCCTGCCCCCCTATGTGAATGAGTATGGCCCATTCACCAAAAAACTGTCAAAAATTAATGAAACCGGTACACAAGTGTAGCGGCAGCCCCTCACACTCCCCTCTTTGTCTCGTCTTTCTCTGGTCTAGGGGTATCTTAGAGGGCAGGGAGCGGGGACACTACGCCTGGCTTCAACCACAGATGTTAGTGCGGTATAAGCAACAGTTCTGTATTACCTTCGGGTCAGTGTTGTGCACCTGGATCCTCCCTCCAAGAGTCACCGCGAACCATGTCTGTCAGAAAATGAGCTCCACACCATTAAAGTTCAACACTCCTTTATTCTCCTTGTCTGAACACAAACAGTTGAACTCCCTTGATAGAACAGAACAGAAAAGGAGGTGTGGATGCGAACAGGCCCAGACACAATGTAAGCTGCCACTTCCCTTCCTAGAAGTGTGTCCTGGTCTCCGCACGAGGGTAGATTTCCTTCCAGGCCGTCTCCGACGAGAGACTCACTTGTCACCAGCAATATGCTGCACCGGGTCTTCAAATGAGGAGCTCCCCCCAGTCCATTGCGCCTTCCAGATTCGGGTACCCAATCCCTGGGTACCCTAGGATCTCCTTCCCTCGCAGAACTCAGTGTTGGGCACTGAGCACCGGACCTCCATCCAAGTACCTCACCCCAGGCTAAAGGTGCCTGGGATGGAACTCGACCTCCGCTGTCTTCTAGGCCTAAGCCACCCAGAGGAGCGACACGACCCACCGTCCGCAAGCTGAAGGTGCCTGGGACTTTGACCCCCGTGACAAAGATGGCCGGCCCCCTTTATACCCTCTCCCAGCAAGCACGGCGGATTCCCCGCCCCACCATACCGCTGCCAAGGGAGGACAAAAAGGAGGCACAGCACACAGCAATGATTCAACCCCAGCCCAGGGCGACAGCGCCACCCACTGGGCTGCAGGGAATTACACATCACTGATGTCTCTGCCAAATTCAAAATTACACCCGGGAAAGTACCCGCTACACAAGTTTTTGACAAAGTCCTTTATTAAAAATAGCTTCAACGTGTCTTCTTTCTCTGGTGGTTTTCTCCCTCCTCTGGTTCTTCTCCCTCTGCTGCCAATGTCTTCTTCCTCTGGTTCTTCTCCCTCCCCTGGTTCTTCTCCCTCTGCTGCTGATGTCTTCTTCCTCTGGTTCTTCTCCCCCTGCTGCCGATGTCTTCTTCCTCCGGTTCTTCTGCTGGTTCTTCTCCCGACGCTAGCTCTGCAGTTGTGCCTGCTCCTCTCTCTGACGGATTTTTTTATAGACATGGGGCGTGGCCATCCCGTGACATCATACGGAGACCCCGCCCCCTCACGACGTCACTGCCCGGGGCATGATGGGGTGATGATGCCATAAGGGGCGGGGTCTCTCCGGATGACATCACCATTACATTTAGAAACATTGAACTGCAGTCTCCACTGCTTTGACCAATCTTCCAGCAATGCCAAATCATGTTCCATGTTAGACACCTCCAGGGATATCAACCCTATTACACACTTTTGTATCATCAGCAAAAAGACATGCCTTGCCGAACAAACCTTTAGTTATATCACTTACATATAGATTAAATAGAACAGGACCTAACACAGAGCCTTGTGGTACACCACTAGTGACTCGTCACTGTTCAGAGTGAACCCCATTTACAACCACTCTGGTATCTATCCTTTAGCCCAGGGGACTCCAAACTGTGGTGGGGAGGCCATATGTGGTCCTTTGCTTGCTTTTATCCAGCCCTTGGGGCACTATTGCTCCCAATGATATGAGACACTATTCTGCCCTCTGACATCTATAATGGGACATACATCTTGCCACTGACATCAACAAAGAGGTTTCATTTCTCCAACTGACACCAACAATAGAGCACTATTCCTCCCCCTAATATTAAAGATGGGGCACTGTTTACTCCAACTGATGCCAGAATTTTTTTTATTCCTGCTGGCCATAGTCCTGCCCCCCTAAAGTCTGAAGGACAGTAAACTGGCTCTTTGTTTAGAAAGTTTGGAGGTCCCTGCTTTAGCCAACTGCATATCCACTAAACCACCCAAGGGTTAAGTCCTAGCTTGTACAAATTTTGTATTAAATCATTATGTGGAACTGTATCAAATGCCTTGCTGAAATCAAGATATGCTATGTCCACAGCACCACCCCGGTCCAAAACATTGGTAATATAGTCAAAAAATCTATCTAATTAGTCAGACATCTACGCTCACTAATGCTGCTGCATTGCCATGCTGCTTTGGGTCCAGCAAGTGACAATGGTCACCAGAACTAATATAGGGCTAAATCTCCCAAGCAGGGACAAGACAACAGTAAAAACACGACAGAGGGTATAACATTTCTCTGCTCTATTCAAAACAAAACAAAAATTACACATACTTTAAAAACCTCTGTGCTATGCCTGCCCCATGATATAGTCAATTCAGAGGGCATCAACTGCCCTATGTTAAAAAAGCCTTATGCCTTCACACCATAATAGAAAACCCTAAGCAGACCATTATCCCATCTTACATTATCAATATTCTGAGCATTTTCTGTACATTAATTTTAACGAAACGTCCCACACTCCGCTTGAGTGCTTTCGTCATATACCACTTCCTCCCAGTCTGAATCTAGATATCAGATATTCCAACCGCTGATAACTACAAACAAGACAATACTTGCTTGATTGCTGAACATGGACTGTTTATTAGAACCAGAAGTCTTATATACAGTAAAAGAGGAGGTTCCTACATCCTGTTCATATTACTCTAGCAATACACAGAAACATAAATTAACATGAGCTAATTAACTAATCCCATAAAGCAGCTGTTGTGACTCCCTAACTACATCACACATTATCATACATATCAACACATAACTCCTTCATACAATTGCAGGGTTAATTCGCACAAGGAACAATGGGTAAAAGACTCTTAGAAGTTATCCTAGACTCATTTACATTATAACAGACAACAGACAGACAGATGGGTGGAGTTGACATCATATAACCAAAAAAGGGGGTTTCCTACACCAAGCCGGTAGGGGACCAGAGGACCAAATGAGTGACACCAAATTCAATGGGTGAGAAGTTGAAAAGTAGTATAAATCTATTGATAAATAGAAAATGATGTATCATAAAAAACCCTCTTAATTAAAGGGAGTAAAAATGCTAAAGATCTGACACTGAACATATGGAGATGTTAGTGTAGCAAGGTGTTACCATTGCATGCATCTTAACAGACTACAATTTGTATATAGATAAGAATGTTGGCTCCCTCTGGTGTCCGTTTATGCTAGATTACTAAAGTTGTTTGGTTCAGTTATTCATGGATAAAGCATTATGGGTAATGTGGCATCAGAGACAGAGACTCTATTGGAGTGGATAGAATTGAGACTACATTACCCACAAGACCACTGTACTACCAACAGTGCAATCGAAAATCGAAAAGGGTTTGGTCATACACCTGATAGTGATGGTGTATCAGGTGTATGACCAAACCCTTTTCAATTTCGATTTTGTTCATTGTTGTTCTCAACTCCAACGCTTCATAGAGCTACACCACGGACCTCTCAGTTTTCATACTACCCACGGTTGAACTCTGATGATATTATATCCTTGTAGCCTATCCATCATTCTTTGGTTGGATCAGTGAACTTGCTGGGGACCCCCTCCCCATATCAGTGTCTCTTTGGAGGCTTATTGGTTTTCTTCCCCTCTTCCCCAACATTCCCACCCGTATACCCCCACATTGGGCTTAAGCCTTCCAGGGACCTGTATGTGGATGTCCATGTCTTACTGCATGATTTACTGAGATTTATACGACCTTTTGTCGTGACATGCCCATCCACATAAAGACCTCCGGCGTCCAGACGATTGTTTTTCATTGTCTCTATGTTGTTTGTTTTGCCCTGTGCTTTGTACTATATTAGTGGCCGCATGTGGAGATTGTCCTCTATGCTAACATCTCCATATGTTCAGTGTCAGATCTTTAGCATTTTTACTCTCTTTAATTAGGAGTTTTTTTTTATGATACATAATTTTCTATTTATCAATAAATTTATACTACTTTTCAACTTCTCACCCATTGAATTTGGTGTCACTCATTTGGTCCTCTGGTCCCCTACCGGCTTGGTGTGGGACACCCCCTTTTTTGGTTATATGCAGTTTCTTACGACTAGAGAGACACCGCCCACATTGGGTACACAATGCTTGTGAGTAAATACTAGTGTGCTCCGCACACCTATATGCCCTTTTTTGTTTTTCTTTGTTTCAATGGAGTTGACATCAGCATATTCTAACAGTATAGCCTCGTACACACGAACGAGTTTCTCGGCAAAAACCAGCAAGAAACTTGCTGGCAGAGATTTCTTGCCGAGAAATTTGTTCGTGTGTATGGTTTCTCGTCAAGAAAAGCAACAAGAATCTCGACGAGAAAATAGAGAACCTGCTCTCTATTTTCTCGTCGAGATTCTCGTCAGCCTGTTTCTCGACGAGAAAATTGTGTGTGTGTACACTTACCTTTTCGCCGGGAAGCCCGCGCATGCTCGAAATGACTTTGACGCATGCGCGGTAGCTTCCTAGGCATAGGTAGGGTGAACCAAGATGGCGGCGACGGCATCGAATGTGACGAGCGCATGCTCGTCGTATTCGATGACGTCACCGCGTTCGCTCCATTCAAAGAACCGCGGGTTCTTTGAAAGGAGCGTGTGTACACTCGGCCGGGACAAGTTTCTTGTCCAAGAATCTCGTCGAAAAAAACGACATGTTTTTTTCGACGAGAATCTCGGCCGTGTGTACGAGGCATTAGTTTCCCAACATTATGAATCAGTCAGTCTTTCTAATATGACATATACATGGTTCCCAGAGTCTGTGTGTCTTGGGGGGACATGGACCTGAATCCAAAGTAACACCACCTCAAGGGTCCCCAGGCATACAGCTCACAAAGAGCACAGTTCGCCCAAATGCCAGGGCCCATAATCGCAAGGCAAGAGGCTAGCATTCAGTCCCCTCCAAAAGCCTCTGTCCCGGGTGAGTCTGTCACACTAATTATAAAAAAGTTGAAGATAAGGCCATGGTCCCATCATGTGTGTCACTATTTGGTGTATGTGTTTCTTTCTAGGTCACTGAGGAACACACATTGCATATGGGATATAGGATGGATGTAATAGCCAGTGCTCCCAATAGAGCCCAACTACAAAGGTATTCAGGATAATTTTCAGACTTGAACCTTACGTCATTTGCTGTTGGCAATTGGGGCCGTTTAATGGATGTGAGATAGAACCAGGTATATTTTAAGACATCTGCATTATTGCCCTCACTCCTAATTTCTGATTACACAAAGAGATCATACTCATATTACTGCAAAGATGTTCAGGACTATATCTACTGAAATGGCACTCATGGGCCAATGCCCAGGGCAGCAGACTTAAAGGGGGCAGCAAGCCTCATCAAACTTTGAAGACAGTGATAATTGCTTTCTTACTTTGTGTCCTTCTTCTGTCTGCCTCTGAACTTTTGTGGCTGAATTTACCAAATTAACTATCAATGGAGTTGGATACTACAAGCAGTCAGAAGACTTGCTACGGGTCAAGAAACTTTATATCTTCATAATCCTTCGTGTTCAGGAGTTGACGGGATAGGCGCCACCTAAATCGGTGAGTCGGCATACCTATTAGTGCTGACCAACGCATTGGTCCAGCACTCCTGATCCTAGGGTACCCAAACTGGTGTTTTATTATTTGTTATAACAATCTATTATTCTCCTGTCCAGTCATAAAGTGAATTTGAATACAAAGTAGACCTGCATATTATTTTTTATTGAAATAATCACATGACAGGAGTTGCAGGGCTTGTACATACAGTAAGGGTGTCATCATTCAGATGTACCTAGGGCAATCTAAATGTAGTCCCGTTAATGGTTAGGGAATGATAGGAGGTGAATGTATTGCTCCTCACTCGAAAAAAAAATTGCATAATTTCATACATTAAAAAAAAAAAAAGAAATTGCAGGTAGTCCAATTGGAACATGCTTGATGGGTAAAATTAGAAAAGCTTCTGAAATTAACTGTACAGTGAAGCTACATTAAACGTCCATTAAAAACATGAGACTGCATGATACATTATCATTTCTCCAGCTGGGCTTCTGCGGCATTGCTAATAGACCCGTCTATTTAAGGAATGGATCACGTTATATTTATATAATACTGAACTTTTCTCAGCTGCGATTTACACCGTAGTTCACCAAATAAACAATTGGGTTAAGCAAGCAGTAAAATATTTTAGAATAAGACTGTGCATTTGTGTATGTGAACATTTCACAAAAAGACACCTTTGGTAATCAGCGGGGTGACTGTTTCCAAGGTGACTCCAATCTCTCAGCACATGGGAATAATTGGAATAATAGAAGCATGAAAATAGAATTTACAAGCGCAAGGGCAATGGGTAACGAGCATTTGCATTAACTTTAACAAGCCTGGCTTGTAGCGGTTCAACACAGGGTAGAATGCAGTTTCAAAATATGCTTAATTAATGTCAACACATTGTAGTATGCTAAAATGTATTTCTGCAGAATGAGTCAGTAACACATTACAAGTCAGGAAACAGTTATCTTTAGTAGCAAGTAGAAGATAATATACTGCCAAGTCTAAACCATAGGCACATAAAAATGTTTTGTTTTTCTGTATGAAAAGTTACTTAGAACATAGCATTTTGTGGCAAATTTAAAAAAGACTGTGTCAGGTTCTCTTGTAATGCCGCGTACACACGATCTGTTTTTCTGATGAATCGGTATAAAAAAATAGAACATGTTTTAAATTTTACTGATGGAAAAAAAAACGATGGCAAATTCCGATCGTCTGTGGAAAAAACCCACGCATGCTCAGAATCAAGTCGACGCATGCTCAGAAGCATTGAACTTAATTTTTCTCGGCTCTTCGGAGTGTTTTACGTCACGGCGTTTGGGACGGTCGGATTTTTGACTGATGGTGTGTAGGCAAGACTGATGGAAGTCAGCTTCATCGGATTTCCGATGGAAAAATCCATCAGATTTTATTCCATCGGAAATCCGATCGTGTGTACAGGGCATAAGAATGACTTCCTACCATCTGATTCTCACATTTCCTGTGCTTCCCCTCCATTCCATTCCTCCATATTGGGCAGGAATTCAAATCCTAATGCAGGCAGACTGGTATCCGCAGTGCTCCCCCTCCATAGACATAAGCATATTTGTGGAAAGATCTTTAATTTCAAAGGTCTGATGTTTGTTGTTGACCTTACTGTTAAGCCCAACTCATCTCATACGTTGGGTCCACTGTTATTCCCCACTACTCACAAATTTACCTCATTTGAAAAGTATCTACAGTATTTGTTCTTCTTTGAAGGATTTAATTAGGAACTCTCTGTGAGGTTGGATTTTCCCACAATTCCTGCAGCTACAGAGGACAGTGAGAACTTGTTTTTTGTGTGCTAAGAATATATTTAAATTCCTGAAGCGTGGCCGAAGTCCTATTGTAAAGCAATTCTGTGTTTCTCATATTCAAAACAAAGCAACAGTTGTGTTCTAAAGCCCAAGTCAAGGTAGGAGCTTAAGCCTAGTACACACAATGAGATTATAGGATAAATGATCATCCATTTATTTTTTTGTATGCTAGTCTACATATCGAAAATGTAGAAGTTACTAAAGTATGAAAATTCTCGTACGACAGAATAAAAATTCGGAAGTGATGTAGCTCTGGTAGCTAAGATATTCCAGTAATTGACATGCTTCCTGGTCCCACATGCCTGGTTCACCCCACTGCAGGCTGTGTTTTCACCCTCTACCCCATGTAGGGACTGGTGGATGGAGCCAGAGTGCGTAGGCATGTTAGTCTGCCCCTCCAGCAGGTTCCTCTAAGTTGCAGAAACCTGCAAGGACTTCCTAGATTCTTCCAAACATGGGGTTCCACTGCTGTCTGTGCCTTCTGTGAAACAAGGAAGAGGGGAAAGGTGCTGCAGCCAGGACATCAATGGAGTGGTGGGAGGAGCCAGGTAAATGTTTAGTGATAGGGGGACAAGTGGTCAGGAGTTTTTTTTATCTTAATACCGAGAATGCATTAAGGTAAAAAAACTTTTTGACTTTAGAACCAATTTGAGATAATGAGAGACCCAGTGCTTGATTCCGTCACGTTGTCCACCTTGTGTAGCCCAACTACCCCAATCCCCACAGAGCCCGAAACATCTTCTTTTACCCAGACATTGGCTATACCATTATCTTCCCCAAAAGAATAGGAGACCAGTCCAACATACTTATTTCCAGAACAATATTTACTATACAGCTAGCTTGAAAGGTAGACAGACTACAAAACGTCTTGACAGCACAGGGTACAACAGTATCCACCACAGATTAGAACCTTCTCTTTAGACATTCTTCTAGCAAGAACTTAGACCCTGCCACTAGGAGGAGAGATACATGTTTACTCACCTTGGTCCATAATTTTGGTGGAGATAGCTTGACTGCCCTATTCTTCCTTCTCATGTACAGACAGCCCCACACTTTCATCATGGGAAAATCATTTTCACCATGCCACTGCATTGTGGTCCAGGAGGTCTTCATCCTTTCAGGAAAAATCAGGGTGTCAATCTTTAAAGCCCCAATTAGCTCCCCCTCAACTCCATCCCCAGCCAAGATATATACCCTTTGCTGACTAGAGTGATAGACAGAAAGACCCCTAGCATTCCATGGGCAGGACTGCTCTATTAGGGGCACCTACAACCTGTTACAAGAACCTGAAACTGTGTCAGACATAGAAGATAATTCAGTCATTGGAACTTTTGAAGACAGTAAATATCCATGGCACTGCCCACCAGAGAGGTAAATATTAAAGTATAGCATAGAACAATTTTTTTGTTTTGAGTGAGTGAGTGAGTAACTTGTATAGCGCTGCAAATGTGAACTAAATCACCTCAAGGCGCTTGGTATCCAGTGTCGGTGAGATCCTTCAGAAAAGGTTTTTGTTTTGAATAGCATGGAGAGGAACTAGAACACTTGTCAGGTTTTTATTGCTGCCTGTGCCCTTATTAGGAAGATTAACCCCCTCTTTTTGACCCGGTATCACTGAAAGTGAGAGAAAATCTAAAATTTTGAGTTGTCATCAAGGATAGAGGAGAAATCTTCAAATGGGGAGACTAATTCCGGTGACCCTTTTGATAACTAGTATAACTCAGAAAGAAGTTTTACACCAGGACTAGATTAAGGTGTTGTCAATATCCCGTATGTTACTGGAACAAAAGAAGGTGTCCCCCTAACTAGGGGCTGGGACTTTCAGGGCAACAAAAATTGTAAACAAAAAATTGTTTGGAGTATAGTAGTAAAGTAGTTTAATCTGATAATTTAAAGAGGCCAACCATGTGGCGACCAAAGCTGACTGGAGAATAAAATTCATATACAGTAAGGTGCATAAAAACAAGAAATACAGATACAAATTGTTTTCCAATCTGTGGTTGAACCCGACCCGTTTCAGGGAATGTTCCCTTTCATCAGGGGCGTGTCCTTGTTGGAGATTTAAATAGCATCTAAAAAATATATATACAAAGACATGGTCGGTCCACTGTTTTGCTTGTTACCGACCATGTCTTTGTATATATATTTTTTAGATGCTATTTAAATCTCCAACAAGGACACGCCCCTGATGAAAGGGAACATTCCCTGAAATGCGTCGGGCTCAACCACAGATTGGAAAACAATTTGTGTCTGTATTTCTTATTTTTATGCACCTTACTGTATATGAATTTTATTCTACAGTCAGCTTCGGTCGCCACATAGTTGGCTTCTTTAAATTATAAGATTAAACTACTTTATACTCCAAACAATTTTTTGTTTACAATTTTTGTTGCCGTGAAAGTCCCAGCCCCTAGTTAGGGGGACACCTTCTTTTCTTTTGACAACTAGGGTTTGCCTCATTTTGGAAGGATTTCCTTCCACTTCCTGTTTTGGCTGTGGGACAGGAAGTAAAGGAAAATCTACCCAATGGCAGATACAGACAAAAGAAAAACCTGACTCTCCCTTATCTATCCAAAATGAAAACAAAATCTTTAGTTCTCTATTTTTTTTTTTAAACAGATAGTCTTTAGTTCTCATTTAAGGGAGAAGTATGGTCAAAATATTTATTTTAAGTCATGGGAGTATACTTCTCCTGTGACCCAGAGTTAGCTGATAGCGGGCTATTGCCCACTATCAGCTGACACGGGCAAAGCCGAGATAGGCTCCTGACAATATTGGCGGGATCATCCTGGCTGACATCTATCTCAGCCTTTCAGCACTCGGCTGACAGCATGGCACTCCATTGAGTGCTAGAGGAGTAGAGAGCAGTTACTGAAAGTCACTGCTCTCTGCTCAGAGCAGACGAAGAACTGAGTGATCAGTGGTCATGTGATTGCTCAGTTCTCGGTTTTAGAGCTGGCGTGGGACAGCTTCTTCTCTGATGCTGCAGTATAAAGGTTTGTATTTTTACTTATCCCATACTTCTCCTTTAATCCTTTTACTTTGCAGGTACCATTATTTTTTTTCTTTCAATTATAATGTTACTTAAAGAGGACTAAAAGGACTAAAGTTTGTATCATGTCTCCTTTTAACATTGAACTTTAGTAAGCTTCTATTTCCATGGTGTGCTAACTCTCTCATCTTACATTTGCAGTTCAGGTGTAGCCTGAGCCAGAAAAATTCATGCAACAGTATAGCGGGGCATGCTGCCAGGAGCAGATGCTGCTGATCTCATGGCACCCCTGAGGGGATCCTGCATTTCTTGGACTAATGCAGTCAGGACCAGATGCTTTCTCTGTGGGTTTTTTGGGATTCCCCACTAGTTTAGAGTGATGAGTGAAATTGGCAGAATGTGTTGTATATTCAGTGCTGTGTCAAGTGCTTTATGTATTGGAGGTTTATAATTTTTTGCTTGTAATCACAGCACCGAAGAACAGTAGCTACGATCAGCATGTGGTCCCAGTAGTATTAGAAAGAGTGACTGTAGTTGTGGAGAAGAAAAAGGCAGCACAGCCTTTCTGCTTTTTTAGAAATACATGTTTTATTCTCTATTCAGACCTGTGTGTTATGGCAATGCATTGTAATGCACAAAATTGGCTATGTTTCATTTCAGTGTCATTCATTGTGAATGGCACCCTAATGCACCTTGCCAACAGACCACGATGCACATGTCTCAGGTAAAAACATGCACTGGTCTGAACTATCTTCATGTTGTAGTGTAATGCATTTAAAAAATTCTGTTTGTTTGTTAAAACCTGCACCACGGTGCTTTTGCAGCACATTAAAAAATAATGGGCTCCCTTACCACAATAGTAAATGTGAAATGTAGTGAGGGCTAGTGATAACCAAAATAGTTAGCTATACAAAATGTGTCTAATTTAAAAGAGAAGTATGGTTTTCTTTTTTTTTGCATATTTATACTTACCTAGGTGGATGCAGCATCAGACCGATGCTGCAGCTGTCCCCCGCCGTATCTGCACTGAGAACCGAGCCACCAAACACTGCCGATGGCTCGGTTCTCACTCCTCCCCGAGCAGGGCGATGCTGACTGTCAGTCAGCATTGCCCTGCTCTAAGTTCTCCACGCTCATTGGAGATATGAGCTGTGGAGGGGTGGGGAGCAGCTGTCTCAGTGGCTCACTGAGACGCTGAGACTGCCATCAATCAAGGCAGCTGGCAGATCCAGACTTGGGAAGTCGGGATGACGTGCTGCCTCGACTGATGGCAGTGACGTCAGCAGAGAGCGGACTTCAGACCGCTCTCCACTGAAAACGAGTCACAGGAGTGCAAAACGAATTGCACTCCTTTGACCCATAGGAGAAGCCCAACCTAAAAAGCTCAGGCTGGACTTCTCCTTTAATTTTATAAATTAATAAAGAATAAAAGACTACAATTCACAATTCATGTGATCCAAGAAATAAATGTGAACAAATGCAAAAGATCTACAGTGCCTTGCAAAAGTATTTTACCTATTTTGTTACATTACAGCCTTTAGTTCAATGTTTTTTTAATTATATGTGATGTGATTATATGTGATGGATCAGAACACAATAGTCTAAGTTGGTGAAGTAAAATTAGAAAAATATATACATAAAACTATTTTTCAAAAATAAAAAAATGATAATTGCCATGTGCGTATGTATTCACCCCCTTTGTTATGAAGCCCATAAAAAGCTCTGGTGCAACCAATTACCTTCAGAAGTCACATAATTAGTGAAATGATGTCCACCTGTGTGCAATCTAAGTGTCACACATAGGTGTGCGCAGCCTATTGCATTAGGGTGTGTACCCCAAAGCCCAAACACACAATACCGATCACTAACGGTGTTCATTCAGAAAGAGAAGGGGCCGGTAAATTACATATTTACTGGCACCTTCCCCACTCCTAAAACATCCCAGCAGCAACAGCCGATTGGAGAGGAGGGATGCTGGCAGCTCTGCAGGGGGGAAAGATGGGAGCCAGGGCAGTAGAGGAAATCTATGCTGCACATGGTGATTAGGGTGTGCCTGGGCACACCTGGCACACCCTGTGCGCACGCCTATGGTGTCACATGATCTGTCATTACATATACACACATTTTTGAAAGGCCCCAGAGGCTGCAACACCTAAGCAAGAGGCACCACTAACCAAACACTGCCATGAAGACCAAGGAACTCTCCAAACAAGTAAGGGACAATGTTGTTGAGAAGTACAAGTCAGGGTTAGGTAATAAATAAATATCCAAATCTTTGATGATCCCTAGGAGCACCATCAAATCTATCAGAACCAAATGGAAAGAACATGGCACAACAGCAAACCTGCCAAGAGACGGCCGCACACCAAAACTCACGGACCAGGCAAGGAGGGCATTAATCAGAGAGGCATAGAGGTTGAGTCATGACCTCGTGACACACTTCCACCTAGACGTCCAAACCAGGAAATCGAGCCTTCACTGCACCAGCGCCTTCATGTACTGATTTCACGGATTACTTTTTACCTGCTGTTCACTCCGGGTGCCAGGATATAAGGCACTCATACATGTGAGTTGAATACTTTCTTTTAATCTTTTGGAATAAAGTATTTTAAACGGTACTGCGCAATGAGTTTTTTTCCGTTGTATCTATCCACATGAGGATTATCCACTATAGCCAGTCCAGAGGATATCTAAAGGGGTCGCCCCACACACGTATTTGACCTAACTAGCGATAGTTGGTCCAATCATAAGGGTGAGTGCCCATCTATTAGGGGGGCACCCTATTTAAGCACTTAAGGAGCACGGAATCTTTCATCCATATGTAGCGATACCTCCAACTAAGAAGGCCGCTGATTTAGTTTGGGCCCTGAATACAGCTCCGCCAACCCCCGGCAATATGCTCTACCCCCTACTGGCACAGCTAGTACTGACAGTAAATTGTATGTCTTATACTGTATGAATAACTGAGCACTGAAACAATACTGAATTTAAATAAATGTAAGATTTTACTTAAGCTCTTGGTAAAGGAAAAGAAGGTAACATCAATAACAGTTTACAGAATAATTATTTGTAATGTAAAGCCTAGCCACACTAACACACTATAGGGTTAACACATAACAAGTGCGCCACGCGGGCGACCGTTAGCTAAGTGCCCTGTGGCGCAGTAACCAAACCACCCTAGAAACCCCACCAGGCCTGGTTTTAGTATCTATAACTTAGTTCTTTTTTTCTTCACCGGCAGGTCTTTAACGGTGGTGCACATTAATAGAGTACAAACTTTGTAATCCAATGGGGTAGGTAAAGATGAAGTAGAACTTGACTATGCAAACAGTAGATTTAGTTCTAACAAGGGGACTCTTCAATAAGAGCACTAAGAACAACTCATAGGCCACGGCAGTCTATAGGCCTATATGCAGTAACAGTATATCGGTTGGGCATATGCCCTCTCACCCGCCCGGACTACGGTCCCAGTCCGGGAACTTCCACCTGTTGTGTCCTCACACACACACTCCGTCTCTTCAGCGATCGGGTCCCCGATCCAACAAGGCTGTAGTCGAGCGAAGTCAGATGCCACCCAGGCTCGCAGAGGGGTGGAAGGCTCTTTGGTGTTGCGCAAGGCCTCAGGCTTCAGGCCCTGCACTCCGACACGTCTGCACAGGAGGATCCGTCTCTGAAGTCTCGTGTCCCAAAGAGGCTGAGCCCAGCCTCGCCTCCTCCTTTTATAACCCCTCCCATGAGTCTCTGCGGCGGAACATTGTCGAATGGGGTTCTGGGTAATGTAGTCTCTCTGCATTAAAGGGGAACACCCCGCTACACACTCCCCCCACTTGAACTCTTTGGTCCCCAAAGATAAACCTTAACAAAGACTATGTACAACTCTAGACAATTCTACGAACGGTGTTGGCATAGGGAATTCCCACCAAAACTGAGGAGTAGAATTCCCTTTCCCACAGGTCACATTATCATGGGTGGCCTGCCTAGCTGTGCCAGAGAGTGAGCTGGGGTTGCCCTCCACTAAATGGACAGTGGAGGGATCCGGATTTTCAGCATTCCTCCTAGCAGTAACTACAGAATCCTCTGAGCTATTCCCCATTTGTGGGTAGGTCAGCTTCTTAGGAGGCCGGATGACTCTTCGAGCCCTCTGCTCTCTTGCGATTTCTGGCTCTGGTGCCACAGGCTCCTCTTCCTCTGAGTAACCATCATGGGCATCTTCCCAGTAATCTGCTGAAGGACTAGAGGGGATGAACTCTGTGGCTTCTGGGTTCAGTGTTTCATCTTTGGTGTCCTCAGTGGTTGGAAGGTCTATGGTAGAAGTTCCTGGAGTTGGGGAAGGCCACAGCCAATTAAGTTCTCCATCCTCATTTTCACTACGTTGAGAGGCCTCTCCATCTTTATTTCGGGAAGCCTGCGACCGAGTGTTCGGCCTAGGAGTATCCAGGATAGAGGCCGGTTCAGGAGAATCTCCCACGGGGTATTCTAACTGCCTCAGCAAGAGGGAGCAGGTGGTTTCGATGCCACGTCTTCAGAGGGCCCACCTTTCCTTCCGGCTTCAACTTGTAGACAGGCAGGCCCGGCAACTTCCTACAGATGACATAAGGTTCAGATCTCCATCTATCTGCAAGTTTGTGCTTTCCAGGGACCCCCAGATTGCGTAACAGTACTCGGTCCCCGGGCTGTAGGTCTTGCACCCGGACCTTCAAGTCAAAGTTTCTTTTGTTTCGAGCTCCCCTTTGATCTGAGGCCGCTTGAGCTTGTTCGTAGGCTACTTTCAGGCTGTGTCTGAGCCTGTCCACATATCCTTTGTGGGATGTGACTGAGGAATGATCCAGAGAGGTGCCAAAGGCCAAGTCCACAGGTAGTCTCGCTTCTCTCCCAAACATGAGTCGATATGGGGAGTAGCCTGTAGCATCACTGATGGTGCAGTTGTAAGCATGTACTAGGGCTGCTATGTGTTTGCTCCAATGTTGCTTTTTCTCACTTTCCAGAGTCCCCAACATGTTGAGCAAGGTTCGGTTAAACCTTTCCGGCTGAGCATCCCCTTGTGGGTGGTAAGGTGTAGTTTGAGTCTTCTTGATTCCCAACGAATCCAGGAGTTTCCTGATCAGTTTACTCTCAAAGTCCCTTCCTTGATCTGAATGAAGCCGCTGTGGCAGCCCATAATGGACAAAGTACTTCTCCATAAGTACCTTGGCTACGGTGGAGGCCTTCTGATCTTTGGTTGGGAAAGCTTGGGCATACCGGGTGAAATGGTCGGTTATCACCAGAACATTTCCTAGTCCACTCAGGTCAGGTTCAAGGCAGAGAAAGTCAATGCATACCAGATCCATTGGGCCTTGGCTTTGTAGATGGCCCATTGGGGCAGCTTGATGGGGTAAAGTCTTCCTCTGGATGCATCGTGCACATGAGTGGCAGTACTCTTCTACCTCTGCCCTCATGCAGGGCCAATAGAACCGACTTCTGACAAGTTGAAAGGTCCTTTCAGCCCCTAGATGGCCATGATTGTCATGCAGGGCAATCAGAACAGTCTCTCGATGTTTCTCTGGGAGGAACAGTTGCCACTTAACTTCTGAGTCATCAGAGGGGCCCCTTCGGTAGAGCACTCCCTGATGTACCTGCAACCTGTCCCACACATTCCCTTCACAGAGTGAGAAAAGATCCATAACCCTGATCATGCCTGAACCAGCCAAGTCCGCCCCGGCGCCCAAGAAGGGCTCCAAGAAAGCAGTGACCAAGAGCCAGAAGAAGGATGGCAAGAAGCGGAGGAAGAGCAGGAAGGAGAGTTATGCCATCTACGTGTACAAGGTGCTCAAGCAGGTACACCCCGACACCGGCATCTCGTCCAAGGCCATGGGCATCATGAACTCCTTCGTCAATGACATCTTCGAGCGCATCGCCGGCGAATCTTCCCGCCTGGCTCATTACAACAAGCGCCGCACCATCACCTCCCGGGAGATCCAGACCGCCGTCCGCCTCCTCCTACCCGGAGAGCTGGCCAAGAACGCCGTCTCTGAGGGCACCAAGGCCGTCACCAAGTACACCAGCGCCAAGTAATCTCCCCCCCCAATCATCATCATCATCATCTCGGACGAGCCCCCACGTGTAGCGATACCTCCAACTAAGAAGGCCGCTGATTTAGTTTGGGCCCTGAATACAGCTCCGCCAACCCCCGGCAATATGCTCTACCCCCTACCGCACCATCACCTCCCGGGAGATCCAGACCACCGTCCGCCTCCTCCTGCCCGGAGAGCTGGCCAAGCACGCCGTCTCCGAGGGCACCAAGGCCGTCGCCAAGTACACCAGCGCCAAGTAATCTCCCCCCCCAATCATCATCATCATCATCCCGGACGAGCCCCCACGTGTAGCGATACCTCCAACTAAGAAGGCCGCTGATTTAGTTTGGGCCCTGAATACAGCTCCGCCAACCCCCGGCAATATGCTCTACCCCCTACTGGCACAGCTAGTACTGACAGTAAATTGTATGTCTTATACTGTATGAATAACTGAGCACTGAAACAATACTGAATTTAAATAAATGTAAGATTTTACTTAAGCTCTTGGTAAAGGAAAAGAAGGTAACATCAATAACAGTTTACAGAATAATTATTTGTAATGTAAAGCCTAGCCACACTAACACACTATAGGGTTAACACATAACAAGTGCGCCACGCGGGCGACCGTTAGCTAAGTGCCCTGTGGCGCAGCAACCAAACCACCCTAGAAACCCCACCAGGCCTGGTTTTAGTATCTATAACTTAGTTCTTTTTTTCTTCACCGGCAGGTCTTTAACGGTGGTGCACATTAATAGAGTACAAACTTTGTAATCCAATGGGGTAGGTAAAGATGAAGTAGAACGGGTCCCCGATCCAACAAGGCTGTAGTCGAGCGAAGTCAGATGCCACCCAGGCTCGCAGAGGGGTGGAAGGCTCTTTGGTGTTGCGCAAGGCCTCAGGCCCTGCACTCCGACACGTCCGCACAGGAGCATCCGTCTCTGAAGTCTCGTGTCCCAAAGAGGCCGAGCCCAGCCTCGCCTCCTCCTTTTATAACCCCTCCCATGAGTCTCTGCGGCGGAACATTGCCGAATGGGGTTCTGGGTAATGTAGTCTCTCTGCATTAAAGGGGAACACCCCGCTACACATATTTCAAGTCACAGCACCGTGTTTGAGATCTTCAATACTGTTCCAACAGCACAAGCACTTTTTCACTGGGGACTTTTCCAGCGATTGTTTTTATAGTGTCTCATATAATACTTTGTTGTATGTAGCATTTAGCGCAATTTATCACTTTTACCATTATTTATTGTTTATATCAATTTACATTTCAGCTGCTCCAGCCATGCGATAATTTCTTTTATTCATGGTATCAACACTTTTAGAAAGTTTTTTTTCCAAGTATCTGATTCACCATCTTTTTGGCGCTTTGGTCCATTTATATTTTATTACAACAGCAAACCTGCCAAGAGACGGCCGCACATCAAAACTCACGGAATGGGCAAGGAGGGCATTAATCAGAGAGGCAGCACAGAGACCTAAGGTAACCCTGGAGGAGCTGCAGAGTTCCACAGCAGAGACTGGAGTATCTGTACATAGGACGACAAAAAGCCGTTTGCTCCATATAGTTTGGCTTTATGGCAGAGTGGCCAGAAGAAAGCCATTACTTTCAGCAAAAAACAAAATGACACATTTTGAGTTTGCGAAAAAGGCATGTGGGAGATTCCCAAAATGTATGGAGGAAGGTGCTCTGGTCTGATGAGACTAAAATTTAACTTTTTGGCCATCAAAGAAAACGCTTTGTCTGGTGCAAACACAAAACACCACATCACCCAAAGAACACCATCCCCACAGTGAAACATGGTGGTGGCAGCATCATGCTGTGGGGATGTTTTTCAGCAGTCGGGACTGGGAAACTGGTCAGAGTTGAGGGAAAGATGTGTAGCGGGGTCTCCGTTGAGGCCCCATGGACTACGTTACCCAGAACCCTGTTTGGCACCCAGGGTGCATTGGGCTTCCGCAGAGACTCATGGGTGGGGTATAAAAGGGGAGAGCGAGGCTATGCCCGGCCTCTTTGGACACCGCGCGGCTGGCAAGAGGACTTCCTGTGCGGACCTGCTGCGAGTGCAAGGCCCGAGGCCTGGGCCTTGCGCACTTCCAGAGAGCCTTCCACCTCGCTGCCGAGCCTGTGCGGTTGCAGACATCTACCTGCTTCGCGGACGTCAGTGAACCGGAGATCAGGCGGTGGCGAATCCTGTGTGTGTGTGGACACAAGAGGTGGGAGTCCCAGGCTGGGATCGAGTCCGGCTGGCAATGAGAGAGCACCTGCTCACAACTATAACCAAGTATTTTATTAGGCCTAGTGACTGCCTTGGCCCATCGGGTTATACTTGCTTTCCTGACAGGAGACTAGTTGCAGAACTGAGTTACATAGTCTCCGGGGAGTTGCTTCCATTGCCTTAGACCCTTATTGGATTACAAATATTGTTCCTGTATGTGCACCACCGATTATCTTGCATGCGAAGATTCCTCCTTTAAAGACTGAGCTTTAACTGAGTCAGGCCTGACAGGGAGTTTATAGCATTGCTGGGTGCCATATTGCTAAAGGGGACTCTAGCTATATAAAAAAAAAAAAAAAAAAACAAAGGAGAAAGGAGGGCGCACCAACCTAGTGCATTACCACTTAAACGTTTTATTTAAATTATAAAAAGTAGTAATCCTACTCACAATCAAAGCTTAAATGAAAGCTTATCGGAAAAATCAGCTGGAATTTTTCGGCACCTGCCGACTGGACTCAATGACAGAGAGGGTCTGACAATACCTCAAACCTTTGGATAGCTGACGCGTTTCTGGGGCGCACCCCTTTCCTCAGAGCCTAGATGGTCCATAATGATACTATGCACTATAAGTTGATTAGTGTTAGTATTACTGCAGGGCTCTGCATGCATGTGTTATATGTGATATTGATCGTTAACCTCTATATACAAGTAAACCTTTTTTTACAGTTGATCATTCTGGTATTGGAGTCTATTACTACATTCCACCACTGTTTAAATGTATCGAGGGATTGTACATGAGCTGGTATAGAGTTGTACAAATATACCACCCCTAGACTAGCTGTGCCAGAGAAGGGTTGAGTAGATTGCCGGGGGTTGGCTGTGCTGTGTACAAGGCCCGAAACAAAACCAGCGGCTCTCTTAGTTTGGGGGTATCACTACACATGGGGGCATCGGTCCGGGATCCTGTATATGGCAAGCAAACACGCCAAAAGTACTGGCTTGGACCCGCTAGAAGTGAAAGCGTGGTGCGAAGCAGCCAAAACAAACCCAGACATGTCAGTGGTCATTAGTCTCCCGGGAAAAGAATGGTCAGTAAGCGCGGCAGAGCGACTCGCAGTGTCGCTATCCCCAAATAATACACCATGGGTGATAGACCTGAAATCAGCCCCAGACACCTCGTTTCAGTATGCACTGATAGAGTGGATGGATGGAGTACCGGGGAACTTTAAAGGGCAAAGTGTGCAGGCGCCAGATAACAAAACTTATGATCTGGCGCACGCAATAACTGTGAAGACGGAGTCACCTCCGCCATCCCCAACGGGATCACCGCCAGGAATACCCCATGCAGCAGAGAGGCAGAGAAGGATGACACCTCCGGTGACACCCATTACAGCCATAGGGCCAGAGCTTTTAAATGCCTTGGGGGATCTGCTCACAAAGTGTCAGAAAGAAAACACGGTACACGTAAAGGCCAGCTACCGGAAGCTGAGAACATTTTCGTGGGAGGCTGCCCATCCCTGTAGGGGAGGAAGACTTTGATACCTGGATCAAACAGGCCTTGTCAGCAGTAGAGGCATGGGAGGTGCCTGAAGTGCAGAAGAAGCAGCGCGTGATGGAAAGTCTGAAAGGCGCTGCTGCGGAAGCTGTAAAAAGTTTCCGGTTTGGAAATGCTGCCTGCACGGCTTATGACTGCTTAGCCATGCTACAAGAAGAGTTCGGTCAGTTAGAAAAAGTAACGGAACTGGTGTATCAGTTCGAACACACCTTTCAGCAGCCAGGAGAAAAGCTGTCAGAGTATGTCAGAAGACTGAACAAGATGCTTTGTCAAATCGTGCTAAAAAAAGGGATGGTACCCCAAGCCATAGATGCGGCAAGGATAAAGCAGATCTTAAAGGGAGCGCTGCGCTCGGATCCGGTCTGGCTTTACCTGAAAACCTCTGGAGGAGGCTTGTCACTGAATTACCCTGATCTGGTAAAGATCATTCGAGATGAAGAGGCCCTGCAGAAAGATCAGCAAGCGATCAAGGCGCATACCTCTTCTACACTGGTAATGGTCAGGTCAGCCATGACCCCTGAAAGAGACTCAGAAGTAGATACCCTGAAGTCACAGATGTCTCAGGTGTTGGAGATGCTGACCTCTTTAATGGCAAAGGATCCAAGGGTCACAGAAAATGGGGGACCAAAGAAGGAGTTTGTAGCAAAATACTGAAACTGAGAAATGGTTTGGATCACTTCAACGGTGACAGCAAAGATTCATTCCAGGAAATGTAGAGACAGAATGTCTACTGATGTCTGAATAAGTAAATTGGGTTAATTGGGGGGTCTGAGTTAGCGTTCCATTCATCTATTGTCAGTGTGTTAATGACCACCTATTATCTGCTACGGGATGTAATTACACTCCTAGTAATGTGTCTGGCACGGTTTCATTGTTATGGGTAAATATGCGGAGACCAACATCTCACGCATACTTGGTTGTTAGAAATAGTTCCAGGTAATTAAATCCCTGTCATCTGTTAGTTGTTGAAGGGAATGCCCCTGGAAAATGAGTTAAGAAACCCCTTGCACCGGAAATGATATAAAAAGCCAGCTGGGGCAAAATAAAGTGTTGATTTACTCCCAGAACTGTGTGTCGTCCAGTTACTGGGGGGGTAACAGGTTGCCTTGGATAAGTCAGTACTTCCTCAGCTTCAGGGATTTCCCAGCGGACTTTGGAGTTCCGCAACACTGGTTGGCAGCGGTGGGATTAAAGCCTTGCAGCAAGAGGAAGCAGCGTTCATGCAAATTCGGCTACACGAATGGAAGTGTGAATGGAGACAAACTATGCTGGATTAAAACGAGCAACGTTAAAGGATTTGCTGGAAGCAAGAGGGAAGATCACCAGCAATAAAACCAAAGCCGAGCTGATTGCAGAACTGACCGAGGGAGATCGGGCACACAGTATGGCTACAGAAGCCATGGAGACCGAGTTTGACCAAGAAGTGAAACGCAGGCTAGCGTTTTATGGAGAAAACCCCTCCACGAGCTGGTACAGGCAACGTTAGCCCAAGTGGATGCCTTTATCACGGCGAGAGAAGAACGGGAGACCCAACTCCGGCTAGCGGAACAGCGTGCCTCTGAGAGACTGCTAACGACTACACCGGCACCAGAGACAAAACTAAAAGTACCCCATGATGCCTTTAAAAAGTTTGTGGAAGCAGAGGAAGAGATCGATGGCTTCCTGCAGGATTTTGAACGGCAATGCAAGTTGTACCAAGTACCCCAGACAGACTGGGTACGGATCTTAGCTGGTAAGCTGTCAGGCCGTGCAGCAGAAGCCTACAGAGCCGTGCCAGTGGAGGAAATCGCAAGCTATAGCCGGGTAAAGGAAGTTATTTTGGCAAGGTATGCCATCACCCCAGAAGCATACAGGAGACGCTTCCGGGACACAAAGAAACAGGAGAAGGACTCCCACACCGAATGGGCTTGCCGAATGCAGAGAGCAGCCCTAGCTTGGCTGCAAGCCAGTCAGGCAACCACAGCAGACGCGATCACCCAGCTGATTTTACTGGAGCAATTCTTTAATGGACTAAACCCAGAGGTACAGGAGTGGGTAAGGGATCGCAAACCTACCACTCTCTCGGAAGCGGCCAGGCAAGCTGATGAATATCAAGATGCCCGCCGGCCATCACAGACTAGCTTCCGACCAAGCACCAGACCACTGAACCATAACCCAGGGCCCCCAGCTACACAACGACCCGGGCTAATCCCTAACCCCCCTGCAAATCGATACCTCGGGCGCAAGGGAGTGCAGTGCCAATCATTCAAGCATTTTGAGTACTATCAGAGAGACTGCACTCAGAACCAGGACCAAGCTGCATGGATCCGACCAGGGCCACCCCCTCCAGCACGGGCTGCCGCTCATTGCTATCACACGGAAGCGGCCCCGGTCAACCGCAGAGCGGAAGAATTGGAGGAACACTGGAGTATCCTACATGAGGCTGACCCAGTACAGGCGGCTACCGACAACAGGCAACACCATCGCCAGTCAGTACAGCTGAACGGGAAGACTGCGCAAGGTCTACGAGATTCCGGCGCCACCCTCACACTGGTCAAACGACACCTGGTTCCAGAGGCCGACCACACCGGGAGTTCCGTAGCCGTGCGGGTTGCAGGGGGAGCAGTACACAGGCTACCCACGGCAAGAGTACACCTGAACTGGGGTGCCGGCTCCGGATTAATTAAGGTGGGGTTGATCCAGGAGCTTCCCGCTGATGTCCTGCTGGGGAACGATCTCAGTCAGTTGACTTCTGCTTTTGCATCAGCCCCGGTTACCAACGAGATCTACCCCGTTACCACCCGGTCCCAGGCCCACACCACGGAAAACAGTGCACCCTCTGAGGCTCTGGTAAGAACACTTCCCCGAACTGTTAAACCCCTTCCCTGGGATACCCCCGCAGCATTTGGGAAGGAAACCCGTAGCGACCCCACGTTACAGATCTATAGGGACAAAGTAACCCAGTCGCAAGCTGGATTAGAGGGAGAGAAATATTCCTGGCACCAGGGGCTATTGTACCGCGACTCTGAGAGAGTCACAGCCGGATCCTTACCGGTCCAAACCCGACAATTAGTGGTCCCTCAGAAATACAGGAGAGAATTATTGCAAATAGCTCACGATATTCCCCTGTCCGGACACTTAGGGGTCAGCCGCACAAGATACCGGCTTACCCACACCTTCTTTTGGCCTGGCATCTCCAAAGATGTTAGACAGTATTGTCAAACGTGTGACACCTGTCAACGGGTAGGGAAACGGGGGGATCGCCACAAGGCCAAATTACAACCCCTACCCATTATAGAGGAGCCGTTCGGACGGGTAGCCGTAGATATTGTAGGACCCCTTGCCAAACCCAGCCCCTCCGGCAAAAAGTACATTCTGACAATAGTGGACTATGCAACACGGTATCCCGAGGCGGTAGCTCTGACCAATATACACGCGGAGACCGTGGCTGAGGCACTGATGCGGGTCTTCTCTCGGATGGGCTTTCCCAGAGAGATAGTCTCGGACCAGGGCACTCAGTTCACTGCGGAAGTCACCCAGCAGCTGTGGAGACTGTGTGGCATCAAGTCAATTATGAGTTCCCCCTATCACCCCCAGACCAATGGCCTATGTGAAAGGTTCAATGGCACGTTAAAACAAATGCTCCGGACTTTCACGGACACGAGTCGGGACTGGGAAAGATTCCTGCCCCACCTTCTGTTTGCTTACAGGGAGGTGCCACAGGAATCTACAGGATTCTCCCCCTTCGAACTACTTTTCGGACGAAAAGTACGGGGACCCCTAGATTTAATCCGGGAACACTGGGAAGGAGCAGAAGGGGAGGATGGTACCCCTGTTATACCCTATGTGTTGGAGTTCCGTGACCGCTTGGAGGAACTGACTCAGAAGGTGCGTACTAACCTCCAGGCGGCGCAGACTCGCCAGCACCAATGGTATGACAGGGGCGCCAGAGGACGTAGCTTTCAGATTGGCCAAAAGGTTTTGATTTTAAAACCTGTTCGCCACGACAGGCTACAGGCCGCCTGGCAGGGCCCATACCAAGTGGTGGAGAAGAGATGCGATACCACTTACGTGATAGGTCCTTGCTCTGGAAATGGGGGTGGACGCATGCTACATGTGAACATGCTAAAACCGTACTATGAGAGAATAGAGGAGGTGGCTGCCATATGCGCGCCTGCCTTCGACGAGTTCGAAAGTCTTCCTTTACCAGACCTTCTGGGGGAGGATGAGACGCTGGGCACTTTAGATGAGGTTCAGCTGGGGGAACGGTTAAGCCCCCAAGAGCGCATCCAGGCACGGCAATTGCTAGTCACGAAGGGAGCAACTGTCTCAAACATCCCTGGATGCACTTGGCTGGCAATGCACCGAGTAGACACCTCGGAACAACCACCCCTCAGACAGACGCCCTATAGAATACCTGAGGCGGTCAGGGAGCACATGAGACAGGAGATACAAGAGATGCTCCGTCTCGGGGTCATAGAACCGTCGGATAGTCCTTGGGCTTCTCCGGTGGTCTTGGTACCAAAGCAGGATGGAACTACCCGCTTCTGTGTAGACTACCGGCGACTCAATGACAAAACAGTATCAGACGCGTACCCAATGCCCAGGATAGATGAGCTCTCAGATCGAATGGCCAGAGGGCAATACCTCACGACCATCGACCTATGTAAGGGCTATTGGCAAATTCCCCTTGCCCCAGATGCCATTCTCAAGTCGGCCTTTGTCACCCCATTTGGCCTGTACCAGTTTAAGGTCATGCCATTTGGGATGAAAAACGCCCCAGCCACGTTCCAACGGATGGTAGACCGGCTGCTTGATGGCTTCCAGGATTATGCATGTGCATACTTGGATGACATCGCGATTTTTAGTGAGACCTGGGAGGAGCATCTGGGCCATGTAGGAGCGGTGCTAGACCGAATCAAAGAGGCCGGCCTAACCCTCAAACCGAGTAAATGTCATATTGGGATGGCGGAAGTACAGTACTTGGGACAGCGGGTTGGGTGTGGGAAACAAAAGCCTGAACCCGCCAAAGTCGAGGCAGTGGCCCAGTGGCCAACCCCCCGTACCAAAACACAGGTTTTAGCATTCCTCTGAACGGCTGGCTACTACCGAAAATTTGTCCCGAACTACAGCACCCTGGCCAAACCCCTCACTGACCTTACAAAAAAAAAAACTACCCCGCCAAGTAGAATGGGCCCCAGAGTGTGAACAGGCATTTCAACAGCTCAAACAGGCCCTGGTTAATAGTCCGGTACTAGCTGCTCCCAATCCATCTAAACGATTTCTTGTTCACACAGATGCTTCAATGTTTGGATTGGGCGCGGTATTGAGCCAGGTTGGAGCAGATGGCGGAGAACACCCCGTAGTTTACTTGAGCAGGAAGCTTCTCCCCAGGGAAGTGAGCTACGCCGCCATAGAAAAAGAATGCCTGGCTGTGGTGTGGGCCCTAAAGAAGCTTCAGCCCTACTTGTACGGACAACAGTTCACCCTACTCACAGACCACAACCCGTTGGTATGGCTAAATCAGGTGGCAGGGGACAATGCCCGGTTGTTGCGCTGGAGTCTGGCGTTACAACCGTATGACTTTACTATCCACTACCGCCCCGGGAAACAGAACGGCAATGCTGACGGATTATCGCGGCAAACTGAACAAGTGATCCGTGAGTACTCTCCGGACATCCCCAAGCCGATCCGTTAAGGATCAGACTGTGTATGCCGGCTTGTGGGTAAGGGGGAACAGTGTAGCAAAATACTGAAACTGAGAAATGGTTTGGATCACTTCAACGGTGACAGCAAAGATTCATTCCAGGAAATGTAGAGACAGAATGTCTACTGATGTCTGAATAAGTAAATTGGGTTAATTGGGGGGTCTGAGGTAGCGTTCCATTCATCTATTGTCAGTGTGTTAATGACCACCTATTATCTGCTACGGGATGTAATTACACTCCTAGTAATGTGTCTGGCACGGTTTCATTGTTATGGGTAAATATGCGGAGACCAACATCTCACGCATACTTGGTTGTTAGAAATAGTTCCAGGTAATTAAATCCCTGTCATCTGTTAGTTGTTGAAGGGAATGCCCATGGAAAATGAGTTAAGAAACCCCTTGCATGGGAAATTATATAAAAAGCCAGCTGGGACAAAATAAAGTGTTGATTTACTCCCAGAACTGTGTGTCGTCCAGTTACTGGGGGGGGGGGGGTAACAGGTTGCCTTGGATAAGTCAGTACTTCCTCAGCTTCAGGGATTTCCCAGCGGACTTTGGAGTTCCGCAACAGAGTTGTTCCCAGATACCTCAGCACCCACTTCCCTACAACATTGGAGGGATGTGGTCTGTTTTAACTGCGGAGGAGTTGGCCATATAGCGAAAGTATGTTCCAGTCCCAAGAAAAAGAAGATAAATAATCGCAAGCCAGCGGAAAACTCGAGAGGGCCCCAGTGAAGGAGTCAACCGGGTGCCCATCATCTCCAGTGAGCTCCATTGGACCCAAACTGAATGAGAAGCCCAGAAGGAAAGGGGGCAAACCCCCTCAGAAGAAGAACAGTGTTCCTCAGCGAGAATACACACCTAAAAAGAGAAACAATGTCCCTCAGCGGGAGTATACGCCTAAACAGAGGAGGGGGATCAATGCATACCAAGCCCAAGAGGGACAAAAGCCAACAGCCAAACACAAGAAGGAAAACTTCAAAGGAAAATGTAGGGATCAATGGAAACAGACCCCTTTGAAGTCTTATCCGGAAGAACTGGTAGGCCCCTCCCCCGTAGTACCTATTCAAGTGGAGGGAGTCTACACGAGAGCCATCTTAGATACTGGGGCGCAGGTGACCTTGTTATACCGGGACTTCTATGATAAACACCTGAGTCACCTACTCATCCAGAAAATTGAAGACTTGGAAATATGGGGAATCGGAACACAGAGTTTCCCCTACGATGGTTACTTGCCCATAAAACTGACCTTCGACCCCTCAGTAGCCGGGAAGGCTGAAGTGTTCGATACCCTAGCAGTGGTGTGCCCCCGACCGCCTGAAGCCAACAAGAACTCCTTAATAATAGGGACAAACACGGACAGTCACCAGAATCCACCCAATGTTAAAGACAGCCTATCAGCGACTAGTCTTAGAACAGAAGGCCCCAGAAGAGGGGGTGGGTAAAGTCTGGAGACTGGCGAAGAAGGGAATAGTATTGCAGCCCGGTGAGGTGACCTGTCTCAGAGCCACTGTGAAGCTTACTTGGGAGTAACCTGGCCCCTTTGTCATGTTGGAACCAGATCCCCGGGAAGAATACTCAGGCTTAGAAGTAATCCCAGAAATGGTTCCGGTGAGAACTTTGAAGAAGGCACACTGTAAGGTGCCGGTGAGCGTCAGGAATACCACGGGTGTCCCCATGGAGATCCCTGCCAGGATGTTGCTGGGCCAGGTGAGCCCTGCTGCCCCAATTGTCTTATCAGATGTGGAGAAGACAGAGGGAGACAGGACTGTTTGGGAGAAGCTCTGCATGGAGAACCCGAACCTGCCAAGGGCCTGGAAAGAGAGGGCAAGGGCCCAGTTGACCAGATGGTGGAAGATTTTCTCAAAATATGAGTTCGATGTAGGGTGTGCGAAGAGTGCCACCCATCGAATCCGCCTCCAGGAAGACAAGCCTTTCAGGGAGAGGGTCCGGCGAGTTCCTCTAGCCGACCTTAAAGACCTGAGAGAACAGCTCGCCGAGCTCAAGCGAACCGGGAATCTAGGAGCCCCTATGCCTCCCCAATAGTGGTGGTCAGGAAGAAGAATGGGTCGTTGAGGTTATGTATAGACTACAGGACTCTCAACAGGAGGACGATACCCGACCAGTATACCACCCCGAGGATAGAGGATGCCCTACAGAGTCTATCTGGAGCCAGGTGGTTCAGTGTTATGGACCTAAAGAGTGGATACTACCAGATCCCTATGCATCCAGAAGACAAGGAGAAGACAGCTTTTATAACCCCTGTGGGATTCTTTGAATTTGACCGGATGCCCCAGGGTCTGTCTGGAGCCCCTGCCACCTTTCAACGCCTCATGGAGAAAACCGTAGGAGACATGAACCTCATCGAAGTTCTCGTGTACTTGGATGATATCATCGTCTTTGGGAAGACTCTAGAACAGTGGTTCTCAACTCCTGTCCTCGGGACCCACTAACAGGCCAGATTTTAAGTATTACCTTGGGGAGATGCAGACTAGAATACTGCAATCCCTGAGCAGCAAATTATATCACCTGTGATGCATTTCAGTTATCTTGCAAACCTGGCCTGTTGGTGGGCCCTGAGGACTGGAGTTGAGAACCACTGCTCTAGAAGAACATGAGGAAAGACTGGAAAAAGTCCTGAGAAGGCTCAGCGAAGAGGGACTCAAGCTTTCGCCAGAGAAATGCCAGTTCTACCAGTCATCAGTCAACTATCTAGGGCACATAGTGTCTGATGAAGGGGTAGCCACAGACCCCGGGAAGCTGGAGGCAGTCACCTCCTGGCCCCGGCCCACCACTGTGACAGAACTCAGGTCCTTTTTGGGGTTCTGTTCCTACTATAGGAGGTTCGTAGAGGGGTTCGCACGGATTGCCAGACCCCTGAATGAACTCTTAAAGATAGAAGGGGAAGAGGATGACTCGGGTCCCAGGAAGCCGGGAGAGTCAGTCAAAGACCAGTGGAATGGGAAATGTGAAGAGGCCTTCCACATGCTGAAGAAGAGCTTAACCATTGCCCCTGTCTTGGCCTATGCAGAACCAAAGAAACCCTATGAACTCCATATAGATGACAGTCATGACGGTCTGGGAGGAGTGCTCTACCAGGAGCATGAGGGGAAACTGCGACCCGTCGCATATGTGAGCAGAAGTTTGACCCCCTCTGAAAAAAACTACCCCACTCACAAGTTGGAGTTCCTGGCTCTTAAGTGGGCTGTAGTTGATAAGCTTAAAGACTATCTGTATGGGGCAGAATTCACAGTGAAAACTGACAACAATCCCCTTACTTATCTTTTCACCACCGCAAAACTGGATGCCACAGGCCATCGATGGCTGGCTGCACTGTCTGGATTCAACTTCACCCTGAAATACAGACCTGGGGCTGGAAATCGAGATGCGGATGCCCTGTCCAGAAGGTCTCATGCTCCCACTAGCCGTGCAGAAGACTGGACCCAGGTGGCACCGGACGGGGTGCGGGCCCTCTGTCAAGGGGCTGAACTCCAAGCCAGTGGGGGGTCCAGAGTGGAAGAGATAGGGGTCACAGTAGTGGGGGTCCCCAAGCAATACCGTGGAGTAACTCAGATAGAGGAAGATGATTTACCCAAGCTGTCAAAAAAATAATTGAGGTGTGACCAATTGGAAGACCCTTTGGGGAAATTGGCCCTAGAGGCCCTGGAAAATCAGGATCCAGATAGGCTCTTGTATCACCCTTCAAAGGAAGCTCGCCTGCTGCAGAAGGAGTGGGACAGGTTGCAGGTGCATCAAGGGGTGGTCTACCGAAGGGGCCCCTCTGATGACCTGGAAGACAATGGCAATTGTTCTTACCCGAGAAACACAGAAAGACTGTCTTGGTCGCCTTACACGACCATCATGGTCATTTAGGAGCTGAAAGGACCTTCCAACTTGTCAGAAGCCGGTTCTATTGGCCCTGCATGAGGGCTGAAGTGGAGGAATACTGCCATTCATGCGCACGCTGCATCCAGCGGAAAACCCTACCCCATCAAGCTGCTGACAATGGGCCACTTGCAAAGTCAAGGCCTAATGGATTTGGTGTGCATTGATTTCCTCTGCCTCGAACCCGACTTGAGTGGACTAGGAAATGTTCTGGTGATAACCGACAATTTCACCCGGTATGCCCAGGCCTTCCCAACAAAAGACCAGAAGGCTTCCACAGTGGCCAAGGTACTCATGGAAAAATACTTTGTGCACTATGGGTTACCACAGCGACTCCACTCGGATCAAGGGAGGGACTTTGAAAGTCGGCTGATCCGGAAGCTCTTGGACTCCTTAGGGATCAAGAAGACCCGAACCACTCCCTACCATCCGCAAGGGGATGCCCAGCCGGAGAGGTTCAACCGAACCCTACTCAACATGCTGGGAACTCTAGAAAGTGAAAAGAAGCAGCATTGAAGCAGGCACATAGCAGCAATTGTGCATGCTTACAACAGTACAACAAGTGATGCTACAGGGTACTCTCCCTACCGACTCATGTTCGGGAGAGAAGCAAGACTACCTGGAGACCTGGCCTTTGGCACCTCCATAGACCATTCCTCAGCCACTTCTCACAAAGGCTATGTGGACCGACTGAGGCACAGTTTACAGTTGGCCTACGAGCAGGCCCAAGCGGCTTCCGATCAAAGGGGAGCCCGCAACAAGAGAAACTTTGACCTGAAGGTCCGAATTCAGGATTTGCAACCAGGGGACAGAGTGTTGTTATGAAACTTGGGAGTCCCTGGGAAGCACAAGCTTGCAGACAGATGGAGACCTGAGCCATATGTTATTTGCAAGACGTTACCCGGCCTACCAGTCTACCAGCTGAAGCCAGAGGGAAAGGTGGGGCCTTTGAAGACTTGGCACCGGAACCACATACTTCCACTTGCCGAAGCAGTCCAGATACCCCCTGTGAAGGATTCCTCTGAGCCAACGTCCATCCTTGATACCCCTAGGCCAAATACCCGGTCTCAGGCATCTCGGTCCGAAGAAACAGGTGCCTCTGACCCTAGTGAGGATGAAGGGGTAGAGCTAGAATGGCTATGGCCCTCCCAGGCCCCAGTGACTTCTGCTATAGATGTCCCACCTTTGGAAGACACCATAGACAGTATACTGAATGCAGAAGCTACTGCCCTCTATCAGACTCATGGGAAGATGCTCTTGACTCACTTCCAGAGGAGGATCCAGGATGTTCTGTGTATTCCCCTGCTCCTGAGTGGAATGTTTCAGAAACAGTGGAAGCTGCCATGTCTGTTCCAGAAGAGGAACCTACAGTGTCCGAACCAGAAATCCCAAGGGAACGGAGGGCGAAGAGGGCCATAAGGCCTCCCCGAAAGTTGACTTACCCACAAATGGGGAAGAGTTCGGAGGACACTGTGGCAACTGCCAGGAGGAGTGCAGAAAGCCCTGATCCCTCCACTGTTCATTTGGTGGAGGGCAACCCCAACTCACCCCCTGGCACAGTTAGGCAGGCCACTTATGACAGTGTGACCTGTGGGAAGGGAAGTTCACCCTCTCATTTTTGGTGGGAACTTCCTCTGCCGACATCATACGCAGCTTTATCTAATGTCGTGCGTAGTGTATGTTGACAATTATCTTTGGGGACCAAAGAGTTTAAGTGGGGGGAGTGTGTAGCGGGGTCTCTGTTGAGGCCCCATGGACTACGTTACCCAGAACCCCGTTTGGCACCCAGGGTGCATTGGGCTGCCGCAGAGACTCATGGGTGGGGTATAAAAGGGGAGGGCGAGGCTATGCCCGGCCTCTTTGGACACCGCGCGGCTGGCAAGAGGACTACCTGTGCGGACCTGCTGCGAGTGCAAGGCCCGAGGCCTGGGCCTTGCGCACTTCCAGAGAGCCTTCCACCTCGCTGCGGAGCCTGTGCGGCTGCAGATATCTACCTGCTTCGCGGACGTCAGTGAACCGGAGATCAGGCGGTGGCGGATCCTGTGTGTGTGTGGACACAAGCGGTGGGAGTCCCGGACTGAGTCTGGCTGGCAATGAGAGAGCACCTGCTCACAACTATAACCGAGTACTTTATTAGGCCTAGTGACTGCCTTGGCCCATCGGGTTATACTTGCTTTCCTGACAGGAGACTAGTTGCAGAACTGAGTTACATAGTCTCCAGGGAGTTGCTTCCATTGCCTTAGACCCTTATTGGATTACAAATATTGTTCCTGTATGTGCACCACCGATCATCTTGCATGCAAAGATTCCTCCTATAAAGACTGAGCTTTAACTGAGTCAGGCCTGACTGGGAGTTTATAGCATTGCTGGGCGCCATATTGCTAACGGGGACTCTAGCTATATGTCAGTGCGTGATAGAACTATTTGTGCACTATAAGTTGATTAGTGTTAGTATTACTGCAGGGCTCTGCATGCATGTGTTATATGTGATATTGATCGTTAACCTCTATATACAAGTAAACCTTTTTTTACAGTTGATCATTCTGGTATTGGAGTCTATTACTACATTCCACCACTGTTTAAATGTATCGAGGGATTGTACATGAGCTGGCATAGAGTTGTACAAATATACCACCCCTAGACTAGCTGTGCCAGAGAAGGGTTGAGTAGATTGCCGGGGGTTGGCTGTGCTGTGTACAGGGCCCGAAACAAAACCAGCGGCTCTCTTAGTTTGGGGGTATCGCTACAGATGGATGGTGCTAAATACAGGGATATTCTTGAGCAAAACCTGTACCACTCTGTGTGTCATTTGAGGCTAGGACAGAGGTTCACCTTCCAGCAGGACAATGACCCCAAACACACTGCTAAAGCAACACTTGAGTGGTTTAAGGAGAAACATGTGTAGCGGGTGTTTGATTTTAGGGGAGGCATCTGGGTGGTAGTGTAACCCAGATGCATTGATTGTCAGGGAATCCGGGATCCTTTTATGGTTCTTGGAGGACTCTGGTGGTGTGAGGTTCCCTGCAGCCTGCAGGTGGCGCTGTCGCCCTGGCTGGAGTTGAACACTCACTGCAAGACTGCTTTCTTTTTGTCCTTTCCTAGCGCTGGTACAGCGGGGCGGGGAACCCACTGTGACGCAAAGGGAGAGGAGATAAAAGGGGCGGATGCCCTGACCTTGGGGTTCAGAGTCGGAGGACGCAGCCGCACCCAGGCACCTTCAGCTTGGGTGCTGGCGTTCCGTACCCAGGTGCCCTTGACCTGGCCGGAGCGGGAGATGGAGTCAATCTCAGGCACCTTTAGCCTTGGGTGAGGTACTATGGCGGAAGCCTGGAGCTCAGTACCTTCGACTGAGTCCCGCGAGGGTGGAGGAATCCGAGGGGGCCCTAACTCCTTGGGTGCCCGTGTCTGAGACGAGGAGGCCGGTGAGCGGAACTTCTCCGGAGAGTCCAGCGCAGCATTGCTAGTGACGGAGAGGCCTCCGGTAACTGTCTTGGACGGATGTCCTTCCCCTGATAGGGACTACGATAGCGAAGGTAATTCATGTTCTGTTCAATATAGTCAGTGGCAAGGACTATCCACCACTGGTGACACTACAGTGGTTAGCTCTATCTAGAAGAATTGTGCCTTGGCCTACTCCCCACAAATCCTGAAGTGGTATATGGGTCTCAACCTGTCTGTGCTGTATGACTATTTATTGAGGAGAATAAATACAAGTTGGACCCTTTCAGTGTGTGGAACTCTGGTTACTAGGAGCAAAGGGGAGTCAATCCGAGGAGAGGATTTGACTCTGCGACACATACACAAAACCTGATAGTTCTGGCCTTCATCTCTACACATTGGAGGACATGGGCCGTGGTGTATCTCATCCCTCCCCCCAGTGTTAACCCCTAGACGAGACAGACAAGCCGTGAATGAGAAGGGGTGAGAGGGGTGAGGTCGCTACACATGTAAATGTGTTGGAATGGCATAGTCAAAGCCCAGACCTCGATCCAATAGAAAATCTGTGGTCAGACTTAAAGATTGCTGTTCACAAGCGCAAACCATGCAACTTGAAGGAGCTGGAGCAGTTTTGCAAGGAGGAATGGGCAAAAATCCCAGTGGTAAGATGTGGCAAGCTCATAGAGACTTATTTAAAGCGACTTGGAGCTGTGATAGCCACAAAAGGGGTCTCTACAAAGTATTGAGTTTAGAGGGGTGAATAGTTATGCACATTGCCTTTTTCTGTTATTTTGTCCTATTTGTCGTTTGCTTCACAATAAAAATAAAATAAAAAAAAACATCTTCAAAGTTGTGGGCATGTTTTGTAAATTAAATGATGCAAATCCTCAAACAATCCATGTTAATTCCAGGTTGTGAGGCAACAAATGCCAAGGGGGTGAATACTTTTGCAAGGCACTGTATAATTATATACAGCCATGGCCAAATGTTTTGAGAATGATACAAATAATAATTTTCACATAGTCTGTGACTGTTTGCTTGTCACTTTAAGCCTTGTTCAGCACTGGCTGACAGGTGGAACCTTTATTGCCCTCCTCTTGTTTGCCTGGGGAATGTTTTAATCATCAGACACTTCCTGCTTTCTCTAGTTTATAAGGAAAGGAGGTTCTCATTGTTTCAGCATTCACAGGCAAGCAAGCCAGCAGTACTTTGTGGGAAGGCGATTGTTTGTTGAAGTTTTCTAAAGTTTAAAGTTGCACCCCTTGGCAAGCGGAGCAAGGTATGCAGTAAAGCTGCATTGTCTATAAAAGTATTTATGTTTTTAGGCACAAATGGAGTCAATGCTGTTAGTTAAAAGATATGCTGTAGACCAGTGTTTCTCAACTCCAGTCCTCAAGGCGCCCCAACAGGTCATGTTTTCAGGCAAAGGTGATTTGATCAGTTTCACTGCCTAAGTAATTACCACAGCTGTTTCATCTGAAGGAAATCCTGAAATCATGACCTGTTGGGGGGCCTTGAGGACTCGAGTTGAGAAACACTGCTGTAGACAGCCCAAGTCTTTCAACATATAGTCATGTTTCCTTAGATGTTTAATGTTAATTTAGATAATGTGTGTAGATTATCATTACATTTGTAGTTCTTTTGTAAGCCCCTTTTTGGTGATCTCTGTAAACTAATGTATTGTATGTGATTTTACAGTTTTCACGGTGATTATGGTGCTTAACCTGTTGTCTACCGCCCACCGTCAAATGATGGTGGGCGGAAGACTCTCTCGTTCTGACAGGACGTCATATGACGTCCTGCCTTTAAAAGGAGCTAGGGGGCGCGCGCGTGCACCCGCCGCGTTGCTGGGGTCCCGATGCGCGTGCCTGGCGGCCACGATTGCCCAGTAACCGAGCAGGAAAGTGGATCTGTGTGTATAAACACACAGATCCACGTCCTATGAGGGAGAGGAGACCGATGGTGTGTCCCTTGTACATAGGGACAACCATCAGTCACCTCCCCCAGTCAGTCCCCTCCCCCCACAGTTAGAACACATCTAGGAAACACATTTAACTCCTTCCTCGCCCCCTAGTGTTAACCCCTTCCCTGCCAGTCACATTTATACAGTAATCAATGCATTTTTATAGCGGGGATCGCTGTATAAATGTGAATGGTCCCAAAAATGTGTCAAAAGTGTCCGATCTGTCCGCCGCAATATCGCAGTCACAATAAAAATCGCAGATCGCCGCCATTACTAGTAAAAAAAAAAAAAATGTTATAAATCTATCCCCTATTTGTAGACGCTATAACTTTTGCGCAAACCAATCAATATACGCTTATTGCATTTTTTTTTTTTTTAACAAAAATATGTAGAAGAATATGTATCGGCCTAAACTGAGGAAAATTTTAATAAAAAAATAAATAAAATGGATATTTATTATAGCAAAAAGTAAAAAATATTGTGTTTTTTGTTTTTTTTCAAACTGGACGCTCTTCTTTTGTTTATAGCGCAAAAAATAAAAACCGCAGAGGTGATCAAATACCACCAAAAGCAAGCTCTATTTGTGGGGAAAAAAGGACGCAAATTTAGTTTGGAAGCCACATCGCACGACCGCGCAATTGTCATTCAAAGTGTGACAGCGCTGAAAGCTGAAAAATGGCTTGGGCAGGAAGGGGGTTTTCGTGCCCGGTAGGGAAGTGGTTAAGGAGTTAAAAGGATTAACCTCTGTGGTGCTCAACCCTACTGCACACCTTTGAGGCAAAATAATAAAAGTACGGCACCCGTCAGAAGCTCTCCTCTCATTATTTACTCAAAGCCAATGGGGCCGCTACATAGTCTGCTGCTGCAGTATTTTTAGATCTTTTTGTTAGATGTTACTATGCTATACTGAAGTATAATTACTTTTACACATTAGTGTCAAAGGCTTTAATTGACAATTACATTAAGTTTATGCAAAAAATCTATATTTGCAGTGTTGACCCTTCTTTTTCAAGACCTCTAAAAATCGCCCCCTGTCATGCTTTCAATCAACTTCTGGGCCACATCCTGGCTGATGGCAAGCCAATTTTTGCATAATCAATGCTTGGAGTTTGTCAGAATTTGTGGGGTTTTTTCATTTACCCGCCTCTTTAGGATTGACCACAAGTTCTCAATGGGATTAAGTTCTTGGGAGTTTCCTGGCCATGGACCCAAAATTTTGATGTTTTGTTCCCCAAGCCACTTGGTTATTACTTTTGTCTTATGGCAAGGTGCTCCATCATGCTGGAAAAGGAATTGTTCATCACCAAACTGTTTTTGGATGGTTGGGAGAAGTTGCTCTCTGAGGATATTTTTGTACCATTCTGTATTCATGGCTGTGTTCTAGGCAAAATTGTGAGTGAGCCCACTCCTTTGGCTGAGAAGAAACCCCACACGTGAATGGTCTCAGGATGCTTTACTGTTGGCATGACAAAGAACTGATGGTAGCGCTCACCCTTTCGTCTCCAGACAAGGTTTTTTCCAGATGTCCCAAACAATCCTCAGCAGTCCAATCCCTTTAACTTTTGCAAAAATAGGATTTTTTACTCACCGTAAAATCCTTTTCTCTGAGTTCATGGACCGACACAGCTTCTCTATTGACAAAGTGGGTATTATCCGTTAATTAGGAGTGACTAGGCAGAAAAACTTGTAAAAAGTGTTGCATCACACCTTCTACAGTCCCGCCCAGGGGGCGGACCCCCCGGGTATATCCTCCCAGTCTGCATATCGCAGATCAGTTCGTCAAAAAGCAGTACAAACTTAAAAGGAGGGGTGGGTGCTGTGTCGGTTCATGGACTCAGAGAAAAGGATTTTACGGTGAGTAAAAAATCCTATTTACTCTTTCGTCCATGGACCGACACAGCTTCTCTATTGACAAAGTGGGACGTCCCAAAGCAGTGTCAGAGAAAAAAACGAGGGGTGGTAACAGCATAAAAACAAACTTCACCCCAAAACACAAAACAGCACTCCTCCAACGGAGGAGCTGCAACTCTAAACAGCCTTTTGCAAAACCTTGCGGCCGAAAGAGGCATCCGAAGATGCACCTACATCAACTTTGTAGAATTTTGTGAGTGTGAGGGGACGACCAAGTCGCCGATTTACATAATTGGGAAACAGACACTTGATGTCGGAAAGCCCAAGAGGCACCTCTTGCCCTGGTCGAATGCGCCGTGACCGGAAAGGGGGGCACTTGACCCTTTAAGGCGTAAGCCTGGATTACTATCTGTCGGATCCACCTAGAGATGGTGACCAACGAGCCTGCTTGGCCCTTCTTGGGACCAGCCACCGAAACAAACAGTGAGTCCGACTTCCGGAACAGGGAAGTAGCAGATAGGTATACTCTCAAAGCTCGGACAACGTCCAAGGAATGCAACGCCGACTCCTTAGGATTCGACGGCTGAGGACACAAGGATGGAAGTACAATGTCTTCGTTGAGATGAAAAGCCGAAATGACTTTCGGAAGAAAGGAAGGCTGCGGCCGCAGCACCACCTTATCCTTGTGGAAAATCAAATAGGGAGCCTTGCAGGACAAGGCTGCCAGCTCAGAGACTCGTCTAACTGATGTAACAGCCACCAAAAAGACCACTTTCTGAGAAAGTGTCAACAGGGGAATATCGCTAATATTCTCAAACGGCGCCTTCTGAAGCACCGAGAGGACCAGGTTCAAGTCCCACTAAGGTAGCGGGGGACGGACCGGAGGGGCCATATGTTGAACCCCCTGCACAATGTACTCACGAGAGAGTGAGCCGCCAGGGGTCGCTGAAAAAAAGACAGCCAGGGCAGATATCTGTCCCTTAAATCGTACTTAAGGCAAGCCTTTGGTCCACCCCATGCTGTAAAAACAGCAGGATTCTGGAAACCAAATAAGTACGCGGATGCCATTTCATTTCCTCACACCTGGAGATGTAGGCCTTTCAAGTGCCAGTAGACCCTGGACCGCCCCATACAGGGCCTCCCGACGGGTCGGTAGTAGCTGGAGATTGGAGGTGTTGAATCTGTCCGGTGGACAAGAGAGAAACTCTATCTTGTAGCCTGAGGAGATTACTTCGCAAACCCACCTGTCGGAGATTAGTGCTGTCCACTGAGTCGCGAATTTGCGAAGACGTCTCCCCACCTGAGAGCTGGGTGGACCTTCATGCGGACGCAAATTTGTCCACAGGCTTATTGGGTATGCGGGACCAAGGACGCTTTTGTCCTTGGGCAGGCGCTTTATCGGCCTGGGGTCTTTTCCCTGTCGCCCTAGGGGGACGAAAAAAACGCTTGTGTGCAGTAAAGGAGGGCCCTTGCCCTTGGCGTGGCCCCTTACCCATGCTAATTTGGGGAAGCAAAGTGCTTTTACTTCCTGTGGCATCCTTGATGATGTCATCCAGAGAGCCCCAAAAAGTCTGTCACCCTTAAAAGGCAGATCCAACAGGGCTTTCTTGGAAGTCTGGTCCGCAGACCAGCCTTTTAGCCAGATCAGGCGGCGTATTGCTACTGCATAAACCGAAGTCTTAGACAGCAGGGGAATAGTATTCATGTCTGACTCGCAGACAAACCTAAGGCCCTGGACCAACAGGTCGGCCAATGTTATCTCATCAGGAGGAGCATCTCGCTCCTTAACCCCTGGAGTAGCAATCTTGCCCATTCAGTAAGTGTGTGAGACACTAGGGCCCCCGCCAATGCCGGGCGTACTGCCGAGCCTACCACTGAGTATAGGTAGCAAGCGAGTGCTTCAGCCTTCTTATCCACAGGGTCCTTGAAAACAGGAGCCCCTTCTACAGGAATTGTGGTGGCTCTATTAAGTCTGGACACCGGAGGGTCCACTATAGGGGGGAGAGGTTCATTTCTTCAGAAAACTCTCCTCAAAAGGGGTACCGTACCGCAAACCTCTTTGGGGCTGTAAAGACCCTCAGTGGGTTCTCCCATTCCTTGTATAAGAGTTTATCAAAAGACACACAAGGGAACAACTTAGCAGTGCGGGCAGGTCTATGAAACCCAAGTGGACCGGAGTCTCTGCTGCTTCTGCAGTATTTTCCAATTTTAGCATATCCCGCGCTGCAGTAATAAGGTCAGATACCAAAGCCGTCTTGCGTACTGACCTGGACTTTGAGTCATTCTCACTGTCCGGTCACGGTCTGCAGTCTCTGATGCGTCAGAATCTGGGCCCCGAGCCGTAGCTGGACCTGGTTCTGCACCAGAATTATCCCCAGAAGCTTGCAGGGGACGGGGCGTTTACTACCCCCTGTCTTCCCGTGTGCTGCTTCCACCCTGGCAGCAAACGCCTCTAGGATTGCAGTCATAGCGTTCATAGACACCTCAGGGGCACCAGATGCTAAATCTGGTGTTTCAGGGGAGAAGACATCTGTCTCAGATGCCATGCTGACCACACGCTGACACTCACAGGGCTCCAGGCAAGATATCAATAGGCCACCCTCCTGTGCTGCAGAGAGGCTGGGTCACCCAGAGGACTCACCACCCTGGACCGGTACTGCTATGCTGCCGTGTGCTGCGCCTGTGATGCTGTCCCACTGCTGCTGTGTCAGTCTAGAGGCCGGAGGCTCTCGCAAAATGGTTGCCAAAAACGTCTGTATGGAAGATAATGTGGGCTCTAAGAAAATGGCCGCCGACCGAAGAAAGAGGTCAAGCAGCCATAGCCCACAAAAAGATGGCCGCCGAACGGCAATATCTGCATACAGGGTGGACAAACATGGCCGCCGATCAGCTGATAGGGGCCAGTGGGTGTGGCCGAACCACAGGAAGATGGCCGCTGGGCAGTCACAAGAGGCCGAACTCGGCATGGACCACCTCAAAATGGCCGCCGACAGCATGGAGGAGGAAGCATACAAACACAGGTAGGCAGAAATGACATTTCTTTTAAATGTTAGTTACAGCCAGCCCCGCTCCAGTGGAACCCCCTAGGTGACCCCCAGCACCCAGCAACCTTTGGCTAGAAGCCCAGGGAGGAGGGAAAGGCAGGGAGAGAGGGAAGAAAGGGGCCACAACCACTTACTTGATCTCTCCAGGAATGTCCAGCTAAATCACCCAGCCGAGGCAGGGGAGTTTTACTTACCTATCCTGCATGTCTTATGCTGGAAGACATTTTAAACAGGTCATCGTCCGCGCACGGAAGGTGACTGTTGGCCAGGCATGCTGTGATTGGACCCAGAAGGGACGATCATATGTATGCCCTGGAGCGTTACGCTCACCGGACAGGCTGCTGCGACTCGGCCGTAAGGTCAGCCGAAGCTGAGCGGTCCAATGCAAGCCTTGGAGCGTAAGCTCACCGGCCAGGCTGCTGCGACTCGGCCGTAAGGTCAGCCGAAGCTGAGCGGTCCGATGCAGGCCCTGGAGCGTAGGCTCACCGGCCACCCGTGGAGCGACGGGCATGTCGTGGAAAACCCAGCGCGTAGCTAGGGTCGGCACACGCTCGATGGCCGAAACTGGGGAGACTACAAGGATCGAGGATCCAGCCTGTCACCCAGTCGGCAGTTGATCGAAGATCGCAGGAAACAAAAATGTAGCAAAAAAATAAAATATATATATATATATATATCTTTTTCCCCCGGACCAATGGGCCCGAAGGGAGCCATGTCCTACTCCTTGCTAGACAGAAAAAAACTGATCTGCGATATGCAGACTGGGAGGATATACCCGGGGGTCCGCCCCCTGGGCGGGACTGTAAAAGGTGTGATGCAACACTTTTTACAAGTTTTTCTGCCTAGTCACTCCTAATTAACGGATAATACCCACTTTGTCAATAGAGAAGCTGTGTCGGTCCATGGACGAAAGAGTAATATCGGTCTGTCCTTAATGTTTTTCCTGGAGAGAAGTGGCTTCATTGCTGCACTTCTATTTTTTTTTTTGTAAAACTTTATTTAGTATAGTCACATATCTTGACAGACATTTGCAATATTCAGTACATCTTTGTGCCATAGTAAACAAGAACATATATTAGATATTAACACATATGCTATAAGGGTGGTAACTTTTAATAAGAGGCCAAATGACCCTGTAGCGACATCGGCCTACTGCTTAAAACAATTGTAAGGGTACAGTCGTCAACCAGGTATTTACCAGCAGGAGTGGGCCACCTAACAGAGAAACCAACTTCCTGCTGAATACCGACCTCGGCCAGTGCGTTCGTCTAGATCGGGGATATGCAATTAGCGGACCTCCAGCTGTTCCAGAACTACAAGTCCCATGAGGCATAGCAAGACTGACAGACACAAGCGTGATACTCAGAAGCAGAGGCATGATGGGACTTGTAGTTTTGCAAAAGCTGAAGGTACGCTAATTGCATATCTCTGGTCTAGATGGACTCGGACGCAACCTGCCCCCATCAAACCCCCCCCTCAGCACTCCGCCCAGGCCCAAGCCACATCCGAGCCCCTCCAGAGCATCAGAGGGGGGCAGAGCAGTACTGCTATTTACTCGATAACGCACCATCCGACGGCAGGGCGTTAATCCCACTGATCAGCCATGGCAACCTGAGGGCGCATGTAGACCTGACCTCAATATAGTATTAATATCAATAGTAGAGTGAAAATGAGAAGGGGTAGGGGAAAAGGAAGAGAAAGTAAGAAGATTAAGGGAAGAAAGATCAGGATCGTACCTATAAGCTCTTTGTTGCAGTCGTCACTCGCACCGGGCTCCCCCCCCCCCCCCCGCAGGGCATCTGCTTCTTCTTCTAAGGCGAAAGGCGGAAAGAAGTCCACTCATATTACTGCTGAGTTCGGGTGCGCTGTCTAAGGGCCGGTTCTGCCAGCTCGAGCAGTGCTACATCTAAGCTCGAGGACACTTGGGCAGAGTCAGAAATATAATCCACCCATGGGGACCATATATACCATTCTCTGGAACCTCTACAGGTAGCAGTCCAATCCTCCGCCTCTCTGATTTAATTTACTATGCGCACCCACTCCTCCTGGGTCAGAACCTGCTTTCGCTTCCAGTAAATAGGGAGAAGTCTCTTGGCTGCGTTCAACAGGTGAGGCAGCGCACTCTTTTTATACTGACTTATTAGGATGGTAGGAACGTGCAGGAGAAAATGGACTGGAGAGAAGGGGATATCTAAACCTAGAACTTCTTTAACCTGGTCTCTAATATACTTCCAGAAGGGCACTATCACTGGGCAATCCCACCATTAGCCCTGGTTCACACTGGTGCGATTTGACATGTCAAATCGGCGAAATTTGCCGCAAATTGCGGGCAATGGCACCGTCCTAATCGGTGCGACGCCGCATCTGCGGCGCTGCACCGATTACAAAAAGTAGTTTCTGTACTACTTTTTGCGATTTCAGCCGCGATTTACATTGACATCTGTGTCAGATGTCTCTGTAATCGAGCTGAAATCGGGACTGACAGGCAGGAGTGAAATCGTGCGAGTTCAGCTGAACTCGCACGGCTTCACTCCCGCAGCCCCAGTGTGAACCTGGGCTAAGTGTAGCAGTATACCTTGGCCCCCACAGCCCCGCCAACATAACTCAGAGGTGGTAGGATATATCCCAGCCATGTCAGTAGGCACCCTATATCAGCGTGACAAGATCTTGTAATTGGTCTCCTGCATTTTAGAGTCAATAGAACTTTTATGAGTAAGCTGGTACACGTGTGTCAGTTGAGTGACAGTAAACTCCAGTCCCAAGTCTCTCTCCCACGCCTGGATATATACAGGTTTAGCAGCCGATGAGGCGGACCCCAGCAGCTGGTAAAGCTCTGAGACCATATGTGGTACGGGTTCGTCAGCTATAATCACCGGATTAACAGTACAGCAGTGGGCCAAAGATTCTGGAGTGTACTGGTTGTGCCACACCCCAACAGAAAAATCACATCAATATTTAGTAGAACTCCTTTAGCAGAAATAACAGCCTCTAGACCGGGCACCACTAAATGCGGGCCAAATGCGGACCACCTCACTCTCCTATGCAGCCCGCCGTGGTACCGCCATTTAGCAGCTTTTTCTTCCCCCTGCCGTCTCAGTAATCCTCACACAGAGCCGACAGCAGGAGGCGGGACCGTTCTGGATGGAGGGCGGAGCTGCCAGAGGTTAACAGGCAGGTAATTGGCTGTAGGATGAAGGGCGGTCTAAGCAACCAATCACCATCTTGCAACACCCGCCCTCCATCTGAGACATGCTGTGCCTCCCTCCGATCTTCGGTCTGTGCAAGGTAAGTGAGGGAGGGGGCGAAATTACAGGGAGTGAGGACAGTAGTCTGAAAAGTTGAAAAGAGGAAAGTGTGTGCTGACTCACTGAGGACATTAAAGTGAAAGTGGAGTTGTTGAGGGCTGTGATGTGGTGAGCTGAGGACATCAGGGTGGAGGGGGGGGGGGAGATGTGGACATTACAGTGGGGGAGAGATGTGGACATTACAGTGGGGGAGAGATGTGGACATTACAGTGGGGGGAGTGTGGACATTACAGTGGGGGGAGTGTGGACATTACAGTGGGGGGGCTGTGGATATTACAGTGGGGGGGCTGTGGATATTACAGTGGGGGGCTGAGGACATTAAATTGGGGGAAAAAAGAAAAATAGAAAAGCGCCTCCTAAGTAAAACAGGTTTAATGTTAGATAAAACAAATCATATCCAACACTTACATAGGGGTAAGTTCAGATGTACTCTGGTGTAATGGATGTTCATGCTAGATCCAGGGTCTGTGACGCTTCTCCGCGGATGCCCTGAGTCCCGGCAGTAACAGCCGCAAGTGGCCAAAGTGCGAGCTGATTAGTCCACGATGAAGGATGGCAGCGGGAGATGGCAGCGATCTGTTCGAGAGAGAGAGCATCTGATGTCAGCTGGATCGGGTTGACCAGGGAACCACAACGCGTTTCAGAGCATGCGCGGCTCTCAAACAGAGCATGCGTGCTCTTTTCTTAAGTGTCAGACGCTCTCTCTCGGACAGATCGCCGCCATCTCCCGCTGCCATCCTTCATCGTGGACTAATCAGCTCGCACTTTGGCCACTTGCGGCTGTTACTGCCGGGACTCAGAGCATCCGCGGAGAAGCGTCACAGACCCTGGATCTAGCATGAACATCCATTACACCAGAGTACATCTGAACTTACCCCTATGTAAGTGTTGGATATGATTTGTTTTATCTAACATAAAACCTGTTTTACTTAGAGGCGCTTTTCTATTTTTCTTTTTTCATGTCACTACCTTGAGTCGGCTTTACCATGGAGAAAAGCTGCCCTGAGTATCTGAGTTAAAATCAAAGACTTTCTCATCACCACCTGTTGCTTCTGAGGATTTTAGATTTAAACCGTCACTTGTCATTTTTATTGTCATTTTTATCCTCATTCATTTTTATTGACTGGAACATTTGCTCCTTTTGTGGACAATACTCCCTATATACGCACCCTGGTTTTTGGTGAATGTCTGTATATATATCTTAAGCGCTGCCATTTTTTTGTTTCTTTATTAAATTGGGGGAGGCTGAAGACTGTGATGTGGGGGAGCTGAAAAATGTAATGTGGGGGCAATGAGGACAGTAATGTGAAGGGGGTTGAGGATAGTAATGTGCGGGGATAATGTAAATAGGGGCAAAGGACAGTACTGGTGGGGGGGTTGGTGTCAAGGAAGTGTGAGAACATTACTGTGGAGGGGGGTGATTATAAAGGAGGACCTGAGGACACTCATCAAGAGGGAGAGGACTATAATGTGCATTGGGGACTGAGGATGCTGATGTAAGAATGGGTTCAGATCTGTACATGTGCATTAGGTGCACACGTCGTGGGTAGGTAAGCCCATTTTAATGGTCTGCACTACCCGCAAGAAACACGGAGAAAGACATCTTCGATGTCTTTTCCAAAATAGTGTGGCAGCAACATGCGGTTTGGCACATGCAAAAAGGCGCCACGGGTAACGACATGATGTTCGGACCTCTGCTGGAAGAAAATTTTGCCGACCAGACCTCAGTGAATTTTCGACGCTTCCTATAGCCTGTCATGAGTGTCTGGATTCTTGATGAATGTATTTTGGACCATTCCTCCTTATAAAACATCTCCAGTTCAGTTAGGTTTGATGGTTGCCGAGCATGGACAAATCACCCCACAGATGTTCGATGATATTCAGGTCTGGGGACTGGGATGGCCATTCCAGAACATTGTACTTCTTCCTCTACATAAATGCCCGAGTAGATTTTGAGCAGTGTTTAAGGTCGTTGTCTTGTTGAAATATCCGGCCCCGGCGTAACTTCAACTTTGTGACTGATTCCTTAACATTATTCTCAAGAATCTGCTCATATTGAGTGGAATCCATGCGACCCTTAACTTTAACCAGATTCCCAGTACCGGCACTGGCCACACAGCCCCACAGCATGATGGAACCTCCACCAAATTTGACTGTGGGTAGCAAGTGTTTTTCTTGGAATTCTGTGTTCTTTTGCCGCCATGCATAACGCCCCTTGTTATGACCAAATAACTCAATCTTTGTTTTATCAGTCCACGGCACCTTATTCCAAAATGAAGCTGGCTTGTCCAAATGTGCTTTTGCATACCTCAAGCGACTTCGTTTGTGGCGTGTGTGCAGAAAAGGCTTCTTTCGAATCACTCTCCCATACAGCTTCTCCCTGTGCAAAGTGCGCTGAATTGTTGAAGGATGCACAGTGACACCATCTGCAGCAAGTTGATGTTGTAGGTCTTTGGAGGTGGTCCATGGGCTGTTTTTGACCGTTCTCACCATCCTTTGCCTTTGCCTCTCCAATATTTTATGTGGCCTGCCACTTCTGGACTAAACAAGAACTGTGTCTGTGGTCTTCCATTTCCTCACTATGTTCCTCACAGTGGACACTGACAGCTTATATCTCTGCGATAACTTTTTGTAGCCTTCCGCTAAACCATAATGTAGAACAATCTTTGTTTTCAGGTCATTTGAGAGTTGTTTTGAGGCCCCCATGTTGCCACTCTTCAGAGGAGAGTCAAAGAGAACAACAACTTGCAATTGGCCACCTTAAATACCTTTTCTCATGATTGGATGCACCTGTCTATGAAGTTCAAGGCTTCATAGTTAAATCGCCCTAATGGAATTATCTCTGGCCTCACGTCCAGTAATGAAGCCGTTTGGTCAGGATGGATGATGTAAGGCATGAGATATTTCATTCGATTCGCCCAAATTTTTGACAATATCTTTGTTTAGTAAGGATATGGGGCGATAACTTCGGGGGACAGTTGGGTCTTTACCTTCCTTCAGTATCACCGAGATATGTGCCACCAGCGCCTCTGGGGGGATTATTTTGCCGTTTGCTAGGGAGTTGAAATACCTACACATGGTGCTTATCAGTAAAGGGGTAAACGTCTTGTAGTATGCTTTAGTGAACCCGTCCGGGCCCGGGCTTTTCCCATTGGGCAGCGATTTCACAGTCGCTTCAATCTCTGCTGCAGTGGTTAAAGTTTCCATATCGGACCACTGGTCGTCGGTTAATGGTGGTAGGCCAGTCGTGGCCAAATAGTCCCGCATCCCAGTTATCCGGGTTGCCTTATCGTCGAAATGATACAGTTCTGCGGAATAATCGCGGAACCCAGAGGCAATTTTGGATGACTGAAATTACAGTTCTCCAGAAGGGGAGCAGAGTTTATGCATGTATGTCTCAGCACGTTTCGAACGTAGAGCTCTAGCTAGCATATGGCTGCATTTATTACCATGTTCATAGTATTTGTGTGACAGGTACTGTAGTTGGTTCCGCGCCTGGCAGTTTAGCAAGCGCGAGAACCGCTCCCTTAACTCCGTCAGTTTTAGTAAACCCTCAGGGTCTCCACCATAATGCGTCAAGGTTTCTGAGACCTTTGAGGACACTACAGAGTCGTCCAACAGGTTTTAATTTAATCGCCATGATCGGGCCCTTTGGGCGCCCGAGGGCAAGGCGAGGGTGACCGTGATCGGTGCATGGTCTGACATAGTAATGTGCTCAATGGACGAGTGCTGCAGAAGCTCCAAAGTGGGGTGGTCTATACAAAGAAGGTCTATACTAGGGATTAGCCAAACACGCCCCGGTTCGGTTCGCGGCACAACATGCGAATTGACCGAAAGTTCACGCGAACATTCGAACACCGTTAAAGTCTATGGGACCCGAACGTGAAAAATCAAAAATGCTAATTTTAAAGGATATTATTTAAGTTATTGTCATAAAAAGTGTTTGGGGACATGTATCAATGCAATTTTTTTTTTTAAAACTGCCATTTTTTTCAAGAGCAGTGATTTTAATAATGCTTAAAGTGAAAAAATAAAAGTGAAATATTCCTTTAAATATCGTACCTGGGGGTGTCTATAGTATGCCTGTAAAGTGGCGCGTTTTCCCCGTGTTTAGAACAGTCCCTGCACAAAATGACATTTCTAAAGGAATAAAAGTCATTTAAAACTGCTTGCGGCTGTAATGTAATGTCAGGTCCCGGCAATATACAGGGGGTCCCCGACTTACGAACGCCCGAGTTACGAACTTCTCCTACTTACGAACCGGGCGCTGCGAGGACCCTCTGCCATTTTGGGCGGACCGTCTGCTGTTCTGCGCATGCATGGCCAGACGGAGCCTCAGGAAATGCCGGAAATGTCCGTAATTGGCCGCGCCTGCGCAGAACGGCATTCGACGGAACATCGGAAATGTCCGTAATTGCCGGTCTGCGCATGCGCGGCCGACTTACGAACATTTGCGATTTACAATCAGGAGGAGAGTCCCTAACGGGTTCGTAACCCGGGGACCTCCTGTAGATGAAAATTATTGAGGAAAATGGCATGGGTACCCCCTCCCCCCAGCCCATTACAAGGCCCTTTGGGTCTTGTATGGATATTAAGGGGAACCCTGCATCCAAATAAAAAAAGAAAAGGCGTGGGGCCCCCAGGCCCTATATACTCTGAACAGCAGTATACAGGTGGTCCAAACAAGACATGGACTGTAGGTTTGTTCTTAAGTTGAATCTGTTTGTAATTTGGAACAAGTACATTTTGTGTAGCTCCAGGCAAAAAATCTATTTTTAAGCTTTTTGGATAACATAGGGAAGAGTTATCATCACCCCTGTAACATTTGTTTTGCTGTCTGTGCCCCTGTTTAGAAGGTTTCACCTCACTTTCTGTCCCAATGACAATTGGATTTCGAAAATGTTGGGTTTTTAGGGAAACAAGGATTGGTGATAAAGCATCAGTGGAGACACCTTTTTCCCATATTAACTCTTACAGGAGTGAATTTCCCTTCCTAGGGGTAGATTTCCTCTCACTTCCTGTTGTCTCCCTCCGTTTGTAAGTGGGAGTCGTTTGTAATTCGGATGTTTGAAAGTAGGGGACCGCCTGTATATACTATATGGCCTGCCCTATATACTCTGCAGAAAATTGGGCCTTAGGTGTTGGTGGTACCAGTACACTGTAAGCCCTCACAGTTACTCTTGGTGGGCGCTGGAACGGACCCTGCTGTGAAATATATCAAGAATTGTAATAACATGCCCCTGATTGAACAGGGGCAGAAAATTGGGCCTTTGGTGGTGCCACAACACTGTAACCCCTCACAGATTCTGTTGTTGAGCGAAGGAACGGCCCTGCTGTGAAATATTAGAGCAAATATTGTAATTACATGTCCCTGTTAAACAGGGGCAGAAAAATTGGGCCTTAGGGGGTGGTGGTGGTGGCACAACAATGTAAAGCCTCACAGATACTCTTGTTGAGTGCAGGAACGGGCCCTGCTGTGAAATATTAGATCAAAAATTTTAATTACGTGCCCTTGTTAAACAGGGGCAGAAAAATTGGGCCTTAGGCGGTGGTGGTGGTGCCACAACACTGCAACCCCTCACAGATACTGTAGTTGAGCACAAGAACGAGCCCTGCTGCGAAATATTACAGCAAAAATTGGGCCTTAGGCAGTGGTGGTGGTGCCCTGAAACAAAAATGTTTTTAGAAGCTATCAACATGAACATTGAGGAGGAGAAGGAAAGTCACTCAGCATAACAGGATAGTCACTCAGCATAGGCAGTCTTCAAGGGATCCCACATTCATAGAAAAATTAATCGGTTACATCAGCATCAGGTGCTTGGTAGATGGTGATCCAAGACTGATTCATTTTTATGAAGGTGAGCCGATCAAAAAGTCTGTGGACAGGCGCACTCTGTGATTGGTTACAAAGCCTCCAGCAGCACTGAATGTGCGTTCAGAAAGAACGCTGGATGCCGGACAGGCCAGTAGCTCAATTGCATATTGTGCAAGCTCTGGCCAGTGATCCATCCTCAAGACCCAGTAATCCAGTGGATTTTCGATTGGAAAGGTCTCCAAGTCTGATCTTGCCCCTAGGTATTCCTGTAAATCAGACGCTGGAAATGGTTGCTGGAACCGATCAGACCTTGGGGCTGCGGACTAAAGAATTGTCTGAAGGCACCGGTCAGACGGTCACCTTCTCCACCGCTCTTTATGTGACGGAACGAAGCCTCAGCAACACATTGTCCAGCTCTGGAAATGCATTGCACAAACCTTTCTGCAAGGCCTCCCGAAGATGTTTCATCCTCTGCTCCCTCTGCAAAGCCTGGATAAGTTCTGCAACCTTACCCTTGTAATGTGGATCAAGAAGGGTTGCCAGCCAGTAATGATCCCTCTCCTTGATACCACGAATCCGAGGGTCCTTTCGCAGGCTTTGCAGGATCAGGGAGGCCATGCAGCGTAAGTTTGCTGAGGCATTCGATCTGGAGTCCTCTGGGCCACTAAGGATGACATGATCCGCAGCCACCTCCTCCCAGCCATGTACAAGTCCATGGGTTTCTGGGGACTGAAAACGATCCCTTGTAGACTGCTGATGATGATGAGTGCTAGGCTCCACCTCCATGCTGACACAATCCTCATCCTCCTCCTCTTACTGTGTGATCGGTGGGCCAGCAGGAATACTATCTGGATAAAGGGGGCCTTGAGAGGTAAGGAAGTCCTCCTCTTCCTCCCTCTGTTCTGCCATAAGTGCCCTGTCCATTATTCCACGAAGCGTGTGCTCCAACAGGAAGACAAGAGGGACAGTATCACTGATGCATGCACTGTCACTGCTCACTATTCTCGTGGCCTCCTCAAATGGTGACAGGACAGTTCATGCATCCTTGATCAGTGGCCACTGGCGTGGCAAAAAAAAGCCAAGCTCCCCTGACCCTGTCCTGGTGCCATACTCACAAAGGTAATCATTGATGGCCCTCTGCTGCATGTGCAGCCGCTGCAGCATTGCCAACGTTGAGTTCCACCTGGTGGGCATGTCACAAATGAGGCGGTTCTTGGGCAGGTTGCATTCCTTTTGAAGGTCAGCCAGCCAAGCACTGGCAAATGACCACAGACTTTCCTGGCCTGCCTCAGGAGATCCTGTAAGCCCATGTACCTGCCCAAGAACCGCTGCACCACCTAATTCAGGACGTGAACCAAACGGGGAACATGGGTCAAGTGTCCCTGTCGGAGGGCGGAGAGCAGGTTGGTGCCATTGTTGCATACAACCATTCCTGGCTGAAGCTGGCATGGCGTCAACCACCTCTGAGTCTGCCCCTGCAGAGCTGACAGAATCTCTGCCCCAGTGTGGCTCCTGTCCCCTAAGCAGACCAACACAAGCACTGCATGGCATCTTTTTGCCTGAGTGCTTGCGTAGCCCCTCTAACGCCTATGGAGCACTGCTTGTTCCGAGGACAAATCTGCAGAGGAAGAGGCCATAGAGGAAGAAGAAGAGGAGGGGGTGGAGGAGAGAGCTGTGGCAGAATCACTACTACTATCTTTTTGGAGGCGTGGTGGTGGAACAAGCTCCAACAATACTGCACCCTGCCCTGCATCCTTCCCAGCTGCCAGCAGAGTTACCCAGTGCACCGTGAAAGAAAGGTAATGTCCCTGTCCATGCCTGCTGGACCATGAGTCAGCGGTAATATGCACCTTACCGCTGACCGCCCTCTCCAACGAGGCCAAGACATTGCCTTGCACATGCCGGTAGAGAGCGGGAATGGCCTTCCGCAAAAAGAAATGGCGTTTGGGAACCTGCCACTGAGGTACCGCACATTCCACAAATTCACGAAAGTTGGCATAGTCTACCAGCTGAAAAGGCAGCAGTTGGAGTGCTAGCAATTTAGCCAAGCTAGCATTCAGACGCTGAGCATGTGGATGGCTGGGACCGAATTTCTTTTGACGGTTTAGCAACTGGGGTAGGGAAATCTGCCTGCTACAATTGGATTTAGGTGTACCGTTAGCAGATTGCCCGCAAGTGCTTGGGACACCTAATTCTATACCTTCCTTCCTCTCAGTGCAGGTTTCTGAGAGGACTGAAGGTATAGTGGGGTTGGAGATCCCAGTTGATGAGGAGCAAGGAGAGGTCCGCCTTGTTCTTTGGTGTGGGTCTTTTAAGTACGGTTGCCAACGGACTGCATGGGAGGTCGACATATGTCTGGTCAAGCATGTGGTGCCCAAGCGGCTGCTGTTTTGTCCACGCTTGATACGCTTCAGACATATGTTGCCAACAGCAACGGTGCGATCTGCTGCACACGTGTCAAAAAAGCCCACACCAAAGAACTTTTCAAAATACGCGTGGAGTCAGCAGCTCCCTGCACATGCAGTGTGATGCAGTCGGGGGGCTGCCCTTAAGCTGGCCCCTGGAGGGCATCCTGCCTAGTTGGAGATGTGCCTCCTCTTTCTCTCTTCTATCAGGCACCCACGTAGAGTCAGTGACCTCATCATCCCCTCCCTCCTCGTCACTGGAGCAAACTTGGCAGTATGCTGCAGCTGGGGGAACATGACTACCCCCTCTCTCTGGGCTCATGTTACTGCCTTCATCCTCAACCTGGGTACCATCATCGGAACCTTCAAAATGCTGCGCATCCTCCTGCAGCATGTACCCAACACTGTGGTCTAACATTTTGGGGGACTCCTCCATGCATGATGGTGGGGCTAGCGAAGGAGTGACTGATGACATTGAGCCGATGGAATAGGCCGCTTTGTAAGCTGCATTGGCAGGCAAACTACTCTGAGCCTGGGTGACAGAGGATGAGGAGGATGAGGACGGCTTTGTTATCCACTCCACCAACTCTTCTTCATGTTGTGGCTCAATAACATGGCCAGCTGCAGAAAAAAAGGACAAGCGCACTCCACGGCCACGTGCTGAGGATGCACCGTGTCCATGACCAGCACTGTTGGCTGTAGACACAGAGCCTGCTTGCTTTCTTTTAGTGGCATGTGTGCGTCTGCCTCTCCTTGGTGGCCTTCCAGACATGCTGTAAAATTTGATTAGCAAAACACTGCCTGATGTTTACTAGAAAAAGTACACCAGGAATGGCCTGCAGTCAGATATAGGCTTGGCTAGACTGGATGCAGTGGATATATATATGTAGGAGACTGTGTATATATATTTAATGCACTGCAGCTCACTGAATCACCTGCCTGCCTGAAAGTATATTTGAAAATGTACACCAGGAATGGCCTGCAGTCAGATTTAGGCCCCATGCACACAGGGCGTTTTTGCAGCTGCTAACAGCAGCTTTAGACGTTTTTTTTTACAGCTTCAAAACGCCCATCCATGTTATTCTATTGTGTCATGCACACTAGAGCTTTTATGAGCTCCAAGTGGCATAGGCGTTTTCCAGCTGCAAAAAAAACCCAATTCCAGTGCGTTCTGGAGCTCCAGGTTCGAGCTGCAAAAACGCCTGACGCTATTAAATGCGCAAAAAACGCCGCGAAAACGCGCAAAAACGCCGCGATTTGCGTTTTTGAGGTCCGGGATTTTTTATTTTTTTTAAAAGGTCAAAAAATGACAAAAAATGTTTACAGAACATGGACAGGCGTTTTTAAGCTCTAAAAAAAGCGGCTGTAAAAACGCCCTGTGTGCATGGGGCCATAGGCTTGGCTAGACTGGAATGCAGTGGGTATATATATGTAGGAGACTGTATATATATTTAATGCACTGCAGCTCACTGAAGCACCTGCCTGCCTGAAGTATATTTGAAAACGTACACCAGGAATAGCCTGCAGTCAGATATAGGCTTGGCTAGACTGGAATGGAGTGGATATATATATGTAGGAGACTGTGTATATATATTTAATGCATTGCAGATCACTGAAGCACCTGCCTGCCTGAAGGTATATTTGAAAACGTACACCAGGAATGGCCTGCAGTCAGATATAAGCTTGGCTAGACTGGAATGCAGTAGATATATATATGTAGGAGACTGTATATAGATTTATGCACTGAAGCACCTGCCTGAAAGTATATTTGAAAATGTACACCAGGAATGGCCCGCAGTCAGATATAGGCTTGGCTAGACTGGAATGCAGTGTATGTATATATGTAGGAGGAGACTGTATATATATATTTAATGCACTGCAGCTCACTGAATCACCTGCCTGCCTGAAAGTATATTTGAAAACGTACACCTGGAATGGACTGCAGTCACATATAGGCTTGGCTAGACTGGATGCAGTGGATATATATATGTAGGAGGCTGTATATATATTTAATGCACTGCAGATTACTTAATCACCAGCCTGCCTGCCTGAAAGTATATTTGAAAACGTACACCAGGAATGGCCTGCAGTCAGATATAAGCTTGGCTAGACTGGAATGCAGTAGATACATATATGTAGGAGACTGTATATATATTTAATGCACTGCAGCTCACTGAATCACCTGCCTGCCTGAAGGTATATTTGAAAACGTAAACCAGGAATGGCCTGCAGTCAGATATAGGCTTGGCTAGACTGGAATGCAGTAGATATATATATATATATATATATATGTAGGAGACTGTACATATATATTTAATGCACTACAGCTCACTGAGTCACCTGCCTGCCTGAAGTATATTAGAAAAAGTACACCAGGAACAGCCTGTAGTCAGATCTAGCTACACTGGTTGCAGTGGATATATATATATATATATATATATATATATATATATATATATATATATACACGAGACTGTGTGTGTGTGTGTGTGTGTATATATATATGTGTGTGTGTGTATATATATATATATATATATATATATATATATATTGTAATGTTCGGGGAACCAGCTAGATCGCAGGACACAGGCTTTTCAAACAAAAGGACGTTTATTTAAACTTAAATGGCTTCACAGCAGCAAAACAAAAGAAATGACAGTCTCACCGACTTGTAGAGTTTATAACTGCTGTCGCAGTTAAACAGTCCTTACTTGGTGTTGCAGGTAAGTTTCCCAGATAGCAGGCTTCCATGCAGGCCACTGCCATGTACATTCACAGCTTCCCAGAGCTTTTCACAGCCTCCACAGCTTTTGCAGTGTCCACCATTCACCATGCAGACTTCACTACACTCCTTCACTCTCTCACCTACAACTTCCTGTCTCTCTTAAACCATTTCCTTGGACAGGTGTGTTAACCATTGCTGTTCCCTTAAAGGAACCACAGCCCAAACAGAGGGGAAATATAGCGTCCTTCCAGGACCCAGCCACGGCGTCCTGTACATATCCCCCCCCCTGTGCCCCAACGCCAAGGAGGTGGAGGCAACAGTGGAGCTAAAACAATGGACTCGGGAGAGGGAATCTGCATTTTGATGCAGTCTCCCGGGCCTATGCTCCACTACAAATTTAAATTCCTGGAGCGCCAGGAACCAACGTGTAATTCTGGCATTAGTCCCTTTACCTTGCCTCATCCATGTTAAAGGGGCATGGTCAGAAATTAACCTAAACTTCCTTCCCAAGAGGTAATATCTGAGGGATTCCAGAGCCCACTTAATGGCCAGACATTCTCGTTCAACTATAGCGTAGTTTTTCTCCGCTGGTGTCAACTTCCTACTGAGGAAGACTACTGGGTGCTCCTCACCATGAACAACCTGTGACAACACAGCTCCCAATCCTACATCGGAAGCATCAGTCTGGACAACAAACTCGTTTGAAAAATTGGGTGCTATCAGGACAGGGTGTTGGCACAGTGCTGACTTGAGCTCCAAAAAAGCCTTTTCAGCATCTGCATTCCATTCCACCATGACCGATTTCCGTCCCTTAGTCAGATCGGTCAATGGAGCCGCCAATGTGGCAAAGTTGGGTACGAATCTCCTGTAGTATCCCACCATGCCCAGGAATGCACGTACCTGCTTTTTTTGTGAGGGGGCGGGGCCAATTCTGTATAGCCTCTACCTTGTTAACCTGAGGTTTCACCACCCCTCTACCTACAATATAGCCCAGGTATTTCACCTCCTCCATTCCCAAAGCACATTTTTCAGGGTTTATTGTAAACCCCTCCTTCCAAAGAGAGTCCAGTACTGCCTGGACTTTGGGCAAGTGTGATTCCCAGTCTCTGCTAAAAATGACTATGTCGTCCAAGTACACTGAGGCATATTCCCGGTGAGGTCGTAAAATCCTATCCATTGCTCGCTGGAAAGTGGCTGGAGCAGTTTGTAGTCCAAAAGGCATTCTTTTGTACTGAAAACTCCCCTCTGGGGTAGAAAAAGCAGTTTTCTCTCTAGCAGCCTTAGTCAACGGGATTTGCCAATACCCCTTGGTAAGGTCTAATGTTGTAATATACCTGGCTGGACCTAGTCTCTCAATAAGCTCATCTACCCGGGGCATGGGGTAGGCATCAAACCGTGAAACCTCATTAAGTTTCCGGAAATCATTACAGAATCGCAGAGTCCCGTTGGGCTTTGGTACCAACACAATCGGGCTCGACCACTCACTCTGCGACTCCTCAATGATCTCCAGGTCCAGCATCTTCTTCACTTCCTCTGAAACGGCCTTCCTTTGAGCCTCTGGGATGCGGTAGGGCCAGACAAAAACTTTGACTCCAGGTTCCGTGATAATATCATGTTCTATGATACTAGTTAGCCCTGGCAAGTCTGAAAACTTTTCTTTATTTCTCTGCAAGAACTCCTTTGCCTGCTGACTTTGGATTTTAGACAGGGTACTTGCTACTTGGACACTCTCCACCCCAACCTGAGGCTCAAGTCTTGCACTAGCCAGGGAGGTCACCGGTTCCCTGTCTGTCCAGGGCTTTAACAAGTTGACATGATATATCTGATACGGTTTCCTCTTGCCTGGCTGGTGGACTCTATAATTTACCTCTCCCACTTTTTCCACAACTTCAAAGGGACCTTGCCATCTGGCCAAGAATTTACTTTCCACAGTGGGAATTAGCACCGCTACTCGATCCCCCACTTGGAAGTGCCTTATTTTAGCAGCCCTGTTATAGACCCGTCGTTGAGCCTCCTGGGCGTTTTGCAAATGCTCTTTGACTAGTGGCATCACAGTTTGGATCCTTTCCTGCATTTGGGAGACATATTCAAGAACACTCTTATGCTGAACAGGTTCACTTTCCCATTCCTCTTTAATAAAGTCAAGTAGTCTGCGAGGTCTCCGCCCATATACCAACTCAAAGGGCGAAAACCCAGTGGAGGCCTGGGGCACTTCCCTGATAGCAAACAGGAGAGCTGGTAACAGGCAGTCCCAGTCTTTCCCATCCCTTTGTACCACTCTCTTTAGCATAGACTTAAGGGTCTTGTTAAAGCGTTCCACTAACCCGTCCGTTTGGGGATGGTAGACCGATGTACGCAGCTGTTTAATCCGGAACAGCTTGCACACATCGGCCATAACTCTCGACATAAATGGGGTGCCCTGGTCTGTGAGTATTTCCTTGGGAAAACCAGTCCTTGTAAACAACTGGAATAATTCCCGGGCAATAGCCTTAGAGGAGGTATTCCGCAGTGGAAGCGCCTCAGGATATCGGGTGGCATAGTCAAGAATCACCAATATGTAGGAGTAACCTCGAGCCGACTTTACCAAGGGACCCACTATATCCATGGCTATCCTCTCGAATGGGACCTCAATTATGGGCAGAGGGACCAAAGGGCTCCGGAAGTGGGTCACCGGAGCGGTCAACTGACAGGTGGGACAAGAGGCACAGTATTTCTTTACCTCTGCTTTCAGACCTGGCCAGTAAAACCGGTCGGTGATCCGTGCTTCCGTCTTCTCAACTCCCAGGTGTCCCCCTAACACATCATCATGGGCCAGCTCCAGAACCTTTCGTCTATATTGTTGGGGTACCAACAATTGTTCTACCACATTTTCCCTCACCTTGGTAACCCGATACAATAACTCATTATACATTGCGAAGTGTGGCCACCGCTCATTTGCACCTGGCTCTTGGGGAACCCCATTTACTACTACAACTTGTTCCCGTGCACGGGCCAAAGTGAGGTCCTGCATCTGAGCAGTACCAAACGCCCCCTGGGGAACACCCAAATCTGGCAGGGCAGGGGTAGAGGCCACTTCCTCGTCCTCTTCCCCCAGCATTACCTGAAGTGGGGAAGATCCTCCCCCCTCAGTGTTTTGGTAGGTCTGTGGACCACATGTCTTGACATTATCAACAGTATCAGCTCTACTTTCATCACCATCAACCCAACCATTAGCAATTTCATCATTTGGATCCACATTAAGAACATTTGGCAGTTCAGGGTTATTCCTCTCAGCAGCAGGAACAGGGACGCTAGTTTCTCCCCAATCTCTGAACTGTTCTCCTTGTTCCCACAGTTTTGTAAACAACGGACAGTCTCGTCCTATTATAACATCATGTACCAAGTTCTTTACCACCCCCACCTCTTGAGTACCAGTACCACATGCTGAGGAGATGGTCACCGAGATGAGAGGGTACTCTCTAGTGTCCCCGTGAATGCACACCACCCGTAAGGTTTTTCTTCCTGGACCGATCTTCCCAATTACTCTAGGATGAACCAGGGTTACCATGCTTCCGGAGTCCAACAAAGCCCGGGCAGGGAGGTGGTTCACTTGGACTTCACACTCAAAATTTTCCTCACCCAGGTCGAGCTGTGTGGTGCATACTGTATGGGCATAAAAAGACCCCCTCCGAAGAACCCCGCATTCCATGGGCTCCTCTTGCAGTGGGCAGTGTGCCCGGGTATGACCCCAGGAATGACATCGCCAACATTGTACATCCCCTCCTCTCCGAACAGGAACAGAACGCTGAGGAGGTACCGGGAATGACTCTTGACCTTCCGGGGTGTTTGCTCCAGGACTCCTTGGAACATCCTTTCGAAGGGCAGCAGTTGGTCGAACAGGCCGTGGTAGACTGGGGCCTATGCGCTTGGTAGGTCCGAGCAGGTCCTCCACCACTGTATATCGTTCCACCATCTCGACAAGGAGGTTTGCTGTTTTGGGGTCTCCATGGCTGACCCACCGTTGAAGGTCGTCTGGCAGGGATCGCAGGTATCGGTCCAGCACAACCCGTTCCACGATTTGGGGGCCCGACAACACCTCAGGCTGCAGCCATTTTTTTACCAGTTGCACCAGGTCCTGCATTTGAGACCGAGGTGGCCGATCTGGATGATACTTCCATTGGTGCACTCGTTGGGCCCGAACGGCCGTAGTCACCCCCAGACGAGCCAGAATTTCTGCCTTTAACTTTTGATAGTCTTTAGCATCATCGGGTGGCAGGTCAAAGTAGGCTTTTTGAGGATCTCCGGTGAGAAAAGGGGCAATGAGGCCGGCCCACTGGTCCTGAGGCCACCCTTCTCTCTCTGCCGTCCTCTCAAATGTAGCAAGAAACGCCTCTACATCATCGCTCAGGGACAATTTCTGCAAAAAATGGCTTGCCCTCACAGTCACCTGGTTGCCAGGGGCAACAGCCGCTTGCTCCCGAACCTGAGATAGCTGCTGCACTGCTTCCTTTAAGACAGCCACCTGAGCCTGCATAACCTCTTGCTGGGCTGCTTGCTGGGCTGCCAACTGGGTCACCAACAGGCGGGTATTTTCTTGCTGCAGCTGATTTGCTTCCTCATGGCGAGTTTGCGCTTGCATATTAGCCAGGGACAGCTGTTTAATTAGCTCCTCCATTGCTTCAGCTTTCAACGTTTGTACAGCTTTAACCAAGGACATAAATCCAATGTACTGTCCCTTTAACTGTCAGTTCAATGTCAAGTTCAATGCAAAAAAAAATGTTTTTTGTTTTTTTTCTTCTTATGCCTGTTATTCTGTCCTGCCCGCATTCTCCACCAGTGTAATGTTCGTGGAACCAGCTAGATCGCAGGACACAGGCTTTTCAAACAAAAGGACGTTTATTTAAACTTAAATGGCTTCACAGCAGCAAAACAAAAGAAATGACAGTCTCACGACTTGTAGAGTTTATAACTGCTATCGCAGTTAAACAATCCTTACTTGGTGTTGCAGGTAAGTTTCCCAGATAGCAGGCTTCCATGCAGGCCACTGCCATGTACATTCACAGCTTCCCAGAGCTTTTCACAGCCTCCACAGCTTTTGCAGTGTCCAACATTCACCATGCAGACTTCACTACACTCCTTCACTCTCTCACCTACAACTTCCTGTCTCTCTTAAACCATTTCCTTGGACAGGTGTGTTAACCATTGCTGTTCCCTTAAAGGAACCACAGCCCAAACAGAGGGGAAATATAGCGTCCTTCCAGGACCCAGCCACGGCGTCCTGTAAATATATATATATATATATATATATATATATATATATATATACACTGCAGCTCACTGAGTCAGCTGCCTGTCTGAAGTATATTAGAAAAAGTACACAACAAATGGCCTGCAGTCAGCTCTAGCTACACTGGATACAGTGTGTGTGTGTGTGTGTGTGTATATATATATATATATATATATATATATATATATACACATACAAGCCTGGATGAATATATATACTAAATACACTGCAGCTGAGCTAAGTGAATAACCTGCTTGCCTGCTCAATCTAAATTACACTGTCTCTCGGTCCTCGCCAGTAACACACTACACAGGGCCGACGTGCAGGCAGCCTTATATAGTGTGGGGTGTGGACTTAGTCCCCCTGAGCCATAATTGGCCAAAGGCACCCTGCCTTTGGCCAATTATGGCTCTCTTTGCTGACGGCGCTGGGATTGGGCAAAGCATGCGGGTCATAGTGCATGCTTTGGCCAATCATCATCCAGCAATGCACTGCAATCTCGCAGTGCATTATGGGGCATTCCGCGCTGCTCGATTTTGGTGTGAACGCCCCATAATGTTTGTTTTTCGACGAACAGGCGAACAGCCAATGTTCGCGTCTAACTCATGTTCGACCCGAACATAAAGCTCATCACTAGTCTATACATGTGTAGATGTTGTGGACCTTAGAGTAGTAGCTAATGTCTCTGTCTGAAGGGTGAAGTAATCTCCAGCTATAAACCAACCCATGAGTCTGAAGTGATTTACGGAAGTGCTTAGGGAATGCGTAGGAATGAGTAGATCGTCCATGCGAAGTATGGAGGGATGGGTCTGAACTGATCTTTAAAGGTAAGGATACTAATGCGCTAAACAACACTAATAATGGATGGTAATAAGAAGCTGCCAACATAAAGAGGTGTTCTCACACTGGAATAATAAAAACAGTAGAAAAATGTGGCGTTTACTCAATAACACTAAATAATAAATGGTACTCAATAATCAATAATAAACAAATCTTGATAAGGTGCAATAATTAGGGAAGAAAATCCTCATCAAACGTGCAAAACAGCAATAAACTGCAAAAAAAGTCTGTTCAATATGTGCAAAAGAAGCAGTTCAATATGTGAAGAATTTTTTATCAAAGATAAAGTGCAATATGCGCCAAAAAGTGATAAATAGTGCAAAAATATTAATGTCCATTCAGAAAAACTGTTCGTACAATAAAGCGCATGTGCATAAAGCAATGAGATCCAGTTCATCCCAGTGTTTCCACCATCCGCAGTGCGCTAATGGTTTGCCCCAGCCTCTCAGCTCATCAGGAGACCCCTACAGGTCAAGTCCAACTCCAAAGCAAAAAAATGGTATCCAGATGTATCCAGGACCAGACAATGTTGGCTAAGGGATCTGTTTCCAAGCTCCTCAAATGTAGTTTACATGCAATGAAAAGAGGGGGGCTCCATGGTGTAGTAATCCAAAACAATTTATTTAAAAGACAAGTAGTAACTTACAGTTAAAAAGTTTGCAGTTCAGCTTCAAACACAAGGATACTTCCGGTCTCACCCGCGACCGGAAGTGACGACACCTGGATCCTCCCTGATGAAGTCACGTGTTCAGTGACGCAACGCGTCAGGGAGGAGCCAGGTGTCGCGACTGAGACCAAAAGTATCCTTGTGTTTGAAGCTGAACTGCAAAATTTTTAACTGTTAGCCTCCACATTGTGTATAAAGGCTGTTTGATCCTGTCTCCTTTAGGGATGCACCGAATGGGTTTTTTGGTGCCGAAACCGATACCGAAAATGAAAAATACACTAGGCCGAAAACCAAAACCGATACCGAAACAGCACCGATACTGAAAGTGACTGTTTTTAAAACATATTTTTATACAGGAGATGGTCAGAGACTGGGGACATGGTACAGGAGATGGTCAGAGACTGGGGACATGGTACAGGAGATGGTCAGAGACTGGGGACATGGTACAGGAGATGGTCAGAGACTGGGGACATGATACAGGATAACATAGGATAACATTGAATGAGTTCAGGGGCAGTTGAAAAAAAACATCCAACTGCCTCTGAACGTACGTTTAGCAGCGTCCTGTGTACATGGGACTAATAGTATGTGTGGTTGAAAAAAGACACAAGTCCATCAAGTCCAACCTGCAGTGCCTTGCAAAAATATTCACCCCCCTTGACATTTTTCATGTTTTATTGCCTCACAACCTGAAATTAACATGGATTGTTTGAGGATTTGCATCATTTAATATACAGAACATGCCCACAACTTTGAAGATTTTTTTTTTTATTGTGAAGCAAACAACAAATAGGACAGAATAACAGAAAAAGTCAGTGTGCATAACTATTCACCCCCCCCCCCCCCTAAAGTCAATACTTTGTAGAGTCCCCTTTTTGTGGCTATCACAGCTCCAAGTCGCTTTGGAAAAGTCTCTATGAGCTTGCCACATCTTACCACTGGGATTTTTGCCTATTCCTCCTTGCAAAACTGCTCCAGCTCCTTCAAGTTGGATGGTTTGCGCTTGTGAACAGCAATCTTTAAGTCTGAACACAGATTTTCTATTGGATTGACGTCTGGACTTTGACTAGGCCATTCCAACACATTTACATGTTTCCCCTTAAACCACTCAAGTGTTGATTTAGCAGTGTGTTTCGGGTCATTGTCCTACTGGAAGGTGAACCTCCGTCCTAGCCTCAAATCACACACAGAGTGGTACAGGTTTTGCTCAAGAATATCCCTGTATTTAGCACCATCCATCTTTCCCTCAACTATGACCAGTTTCCCAGTCCTGATGGTGTTCTTTGGGTGATGTGATGTGTTGGGTTTGCGCCAGACATAGAGTTTTCTTTGATGGGCAAAAAGTAAAATTTTAGTCTCATCAGACCAGAGCACCTTCCTCCATACATTTTGGGAGTCTCCCGCGTGCCTTTCCGCAAACTCAAAACGTGCCATTTTGTTTTTTGCTGAAAGTAATGGCTTTCTTCTGGCGACTCTGCCATAAAGCCCAACTCTATGGAGCGTACGGCTTATCGTCGTCCTATGTACAGATACTCCAGTCTCTGCTGTGGAACTCTGCAGCTCCTCCAGGGTTACCTTAGGTCTCTGCACTGCCTCTCTGATTAATGCCCTCCTTGCCCGGTCCGTGAGTTTTGGTGTGCAGCCGTTTCTTGGCATGTTTGCTGTTGTGCCATGTTCTTTCCATTTGGTTATGATAGATTTGATGGTGCTCCTAGGGATCATCAAAGATTTGGATATTTTTTTATAACCTAACCCTGACTTGTACTTCTCAACAACATTGTCCCTACTTGTTTGGAGAGTTCCTTGGTCTTCATGGCAGCGTTTGGTTAGTGGTGCCTCTTGCTTAGGTGTTGCAGCCTCTGGGGCCTTTCAAAAAGGTGTATATATGTAATGACAGATCATGTGACACACGATCTGACTTTTTGACAACAATTGTCCGACGGACCTGATTTAGCGGACAATGCGACCGTGTGTACTTTTTTGCTTTTTCATCGGACGAATGTTCGCTGTGAGAACAGACAAGCTTTCCGGCAACAAATGTCCTACGTTGGCTAATCCGATCGTGTGTACCCAAGTCCATCGGACTAAAGTCCAAAGTACAAACACACATGCTCAAAACCAATGCTAAAGATCAGACAATAGCAGAAGTTGCCCAAAGGGTGGCGGTAAAGAGCAGAAAAAACACGTAGTACGTCTATTACGTCACTACGTTCGTGTTTGTTGGCTGTGTGTATGCATACCAAGTTCACAGACAACGCCCTTCGGACAGAAATCCACGGAAAAGTCAGATGGAAGTCCGATGTGTGTATGAGGCTTTAGATTGCACACAGGTGGACATCATTTCACTAATTATGTGACTTGTGAAGGTAATTGGTTGCACCAGAGCTTTTTATGGGCTTCATAACAAAGGGGGTGAATACATGCGCACATGCCAATTATCAGTTTTTTATTTCTGAAAAATAGTTTTATGAATTTATTTTTCTAATTTTACTTCACCAACTTAAGGCCCATACACACGATCGGACTTTTTCACAACAACGGTCAGACGGACTTGTTTGATTGGACAATCCGACCGTGTGTATGCTCCATCGGACAATTGTTTTCGCCTTTTCATCGGACAAATGTTCGCTGTGAATGCTCTCAAACTTTTCGGCAACAAATGTCCGATGGAGGATAATCCGACTAAAGTCCAAAGTACAAACACGCATGCTCAGAACCAATGCTAAAGATCAGACAATAGCAGAAGTTGCCCAAAAGGTGTCGGTAAAGAGCTGAAAAACCACGTGATTTGGTGAAAGTTGGCTGAAAATGTCCTGCCGTGTGTATGCAGAACAAGTTCACGGCCAACACCCATTCGGACCAAAATCCACGGAAAAGTCAGATGAAAGTCCGATCGTGTGTATGAGGCTTAAGATTATTGTGTTCTGATCCATCACATATAATTCAGATTAAAAAAACATTGAACTAAAAGCATAACAAAATAGGTAAAAAGCCAAGGGGGGTGAATACTTTTGCAAGGCACTGTATGTGTGTGATTTTATGTCAGTGTTACATTGTATATCCCTGTATGTTGTGGTCGTTCATGTGCTTATCTAAACCTTTATCTTTTTGGTAGAGCATGGAATGATAAAACTCGCAGTCGGTTAATGTTTTTACAGTCTTTGTTTCCGTTTTGGAGATTTAGACCCCTTTCACACTGGGGCGGTTTGCAGGCGCTATTGCGCTAAAAATAGCGCCTGCAAACCGACCCTAAACAGCGGCTGCTGTTTCTCCAGTGTGAAAGCCTGAGGGCTTTCACACTGGAAAGGTGCGCTAGCAGGACCGCTCCAAAAGTCCTGCTAGCCGCATCTTTGGAGCGGTGAAGGAGCTGTGTGTTTACCGCTCCTCCACCGCTCCTTCCCATTGAAAGCAATGGGAAACCGCGGTTATACCGCCGGCAATGTGCCTCTGCAGAGGCACATTGCCGGCGGTATTAACCCTTTTTCAGCCGCTAGCGGGGGTTAAAACCGCACCGCTAGCGGCCGAATACCGCCGCAATTCCGACGGTATAGCGCCGCTAAAAATAGCGGCGCTATACCGCCAGCGCACCTCCCGCTCCAGTATGAAAGGGGCCTTACTTTCAATTCCTGTCCTTCAGACACAACAGGAAGAAATCTTCCCCAACTGGGACTTTGACAGCGATAACAACTTGACAGGAGTGCTAATGATTCCACATTCTTTCAAAAAAAGAAAACAGGTTTTGTCTATACATACACTTTAAAGCAACCTTGTCAGCAAAAATGTCCTCCCCTTCTGCCAGCACTTGTGTTAATGTTGATTTCTTGGGTTCCCCAGCAGCTCTCAGTGGGTTCTTCTGCTGACCGCATGACATTATGTATCAGTAAGCATCGGTTCTGGCCTGCAGATAACTGTTTAAAGAATGCCCTTATATACAATAAATCGTTTGCAATTCTACCAAGTCCTATCTGATGAAGGTGGCATTTGTGTGACTCATCATGAGTTGTTATATATGAATCTGGTCCATGACCTGAACCTGGTAGAGGACAACTAATACATACCGGAATATGGTGTGCCAGCCTAGCTACTCCTACAACGTTGCATAAAACAAGGGTGCCATCTGCTGGGTGAACTGTACATTGCAAGCGCATCAAATGGATTAAATATGATATTAAAAAGGCCGATATTAATTTCCATCTTGAATGAAGTTCTTAGTGATGTGAAATCTGTAGCTACTCAATTGTATAATGGGTTTAAAGAGCAATTCCAGGTAAATTAAACCAGTCTTTGAGCTACTAATGATACCTAATACTAATGCTACCTAGCAAACTGCCAATGTCAGAAAACTCTCACAATTTATCTTAAAGCTAAATTCCAGGCAAACTGCTAAATACACAGATGAAATACATATATCAGAGTTGTTTTACCTAACAAAGGGATTGATATTTACACAGCACACCAAAAAAGCTTCTTCTAGCTCTTTCTAGCAGGGGAGGGGACCTGATGTTTCCTTCCTGTGGTTTCACTTTCACTTACAGGTTTCTTCCCCACCCCCTGCCTGTGACTGGACAGTGGAAGGATAAGCAGCACAGTGATGAGCTCCTCTTCCTGTCACTCTGATCTCTCCTTCTCCTTGCACTGCAGGACACCTGACTGGCTACTTTTTGCTATTTGTCCCTCCCCTACTCTGAGATTGGTTGTGCTGGGACTGCTGCCATGTCACATTCAGGTACTTAAAGCGGTATTAAACCCAAAACCAAAAAGGTAACATATTGCACCTTACCAATCATTAGATGTGGTGGCTGCCTCAGTTTTGTTTTCTTTGGCCTTTTCCCCTCTGTTCTCACCTGGTGTTCTGGCCAGTAACACACCTCCGATATTAGTGAGACACAACTCTGGAGGAATGAGCATAGGAGGAAGAACAGCACACAGCAGCATTGTCAGTCTGGGTGGGGGTGTTAAATGTAATATTAGATTTAGATACACTAACAAATTGAGGCCAAATCCCAGCTCACACGTTATAATCAGTTTCAGCAACAGTTTTTTTTTTCCTGTTGGGATAAAGGTTTTACATGAATAAATAAAAGCTGATCATTTTAACCACTTGACTTCCAGAAGGTTTTACCCCCTTCATGACCAGGGCATTTTTTGATATTCAGCACTGTGCTACTTTAACTGGCAATTGCGGAGTCATGAAACATTGTACACAAATTAAATTTATATATATATTTTTTTAACGCAAATAGAGCTTTCTTTTGGTGGTATTTGATCACCTCTGGGGTTTTTTATTTTTATTATATAAATGAAAAAAGTTTACAAATTCTGAAAAAAACAAAACAATATTTTTTACTTTCTGTTATAAAACATATTCAATAAAATCGAATTTCTTTATAAATTTAGGCCAAAATGTATTCTGCTACATGTCTTTGGTAAAAAAAAAAAAAACCCCAATTAGTGTATATTAACCACTTAAGCCCAGGACCATTTGGTAGCTAAAGGACCAGAGGTGAATTCAGAATTTTGCACTGCGCTGCTTTAACTGTAAATTGTGCGGACATGCAATGTTGTACCCAAACGAAATTTGCGTCCTTTTCTTCCCACAAATAGAGCTTTCTTTTAATGGTATTTGATTGCCTCTGCGATTTTTATTTTTTGCGATATAAATGGAAAAAGACCGAAAATTTTGAAAAAAAATGATATTTTCTACTTTTTGTTATAAGAAAAATCGAATAAACTCAATTTTAGTCATACATTTAGGCCAAAATGTATTCAGCCACATGTCTTTAGTAAAAAAAATGTCAATAAGTGTATATTTATTGGTTTGCGCAAAAGTTATAGCGTTTACAAACTAGGGTACATTTTCTGGAATTTACACAGCTTTAAATTTATGACTGCCTATCTCATTTCTTGAGGTGCTAAAATGGCAGGGCAGTACAAACCCCCCCCCAAATGACCCCATTTTGGAAAGTAGACACCCCAAGGAAATTGCTGAGAGGCATGTTGAGCCCATTGAATATTTTTTTTTTGTCCCAAGTGATTGAATAATGACAAAACAAAAAAAAAATTACAAAAAGTTGTCACTAAATGAGATATTGCTCACACATGCCATGGTTATATGTGGAATTGCACCCCAAAATACATTCTGCTGCTTCTCCTGAGTACGGGGATACCACATGTGTGGGACTTTTTAGGAGCCTAGCCACGTACGGGACCCCGGAAACCAAGCACCGCCTTCAGGATTTCTAAGGGCGCAAATTTTTGATTTCACTCCTCACTACCTATCACAGTTTTGAAGGCCATAAAATGCCAAGATAGCAAAAACCCCCCCAAATGACCCCATTTTAGAAAGTAGACACCCCAAGGAAATTGCTGAGAGGCCTGTTGAGCCCATTGAATATATTTTTTTTTGTCCCAAGTGATTGAATAATGACAAAAAAAAAATTACAAAAAGTTGTCACTAAATGATATATTGCTCACACATGCCATGGTTATATGTGGAATTGCACCCCAAAATACATTTTGCTGCTTCTCCTGAGTACGGGGATACCACGTGTGGGACTTTTTAGGAGCCTAGCCGCGTACGGGACCCCGAAAACCAATCACCGCCTTCAGGATTTCTAGGCACAAATTTTTGATTTGACTCCTCACTACCTATCACAGTTTCGAAGGCTATAAAATGCCAAAATAGCACAAACCCCCCCCCCCCAAATGACCCCATTTTGGAAAGTAGACACCCCAAGCTGTTTGCTGAGAGGCATGGTGAGTATTTTACAGCTCTCATTTGTTTTTGAAAATGAAGAAAGAAAATATATATATTTTTTTTTTTTCAATTTTCAAAACTTTGTGACAAAAAGCGAGATCTGCAAAATACTCACAATACCTCTCAGCAAATAGCTTGGGGTGTCTACTTTCCAAAATGAGGTCATTTGGGGGGGTTTGTGCCATCTGGGCATTCCATGGCCTCCGAAACTGTGATAGGCAGTGAGAAGTGAAATCAATAATTTACACCCTTAGAAAGCCTGAAGGCGGTGCTTGGTTTTTGGGGTCCCGTACGCGGCTAGGCTCCCAAAAAGTCTCACACATGTGGTATCCCTGTACTCAGGAGAAGCAACAGAATGTATTTTGGGGTGTAATTCCACATATGCCCATGGCATGTTTGAGCAATATATCATTTAGTGACAACTTTGTGCAAAAAAAAAGAAATTTTTTTTATTTTTTCTGCAACTTGTGTCAACATATAAAATATTCCATGGACTCGACATGCCTCTCAGTATATAGCTTGGGGTGTCTACTTTCCAAAATGGGGTCATTTGGGGGGGTTTTGAACTGTTCTGGCATTTTATACACAACATTAGGAAGCTTACATCCACTCTTCTAACCACTTGAAGACAAAGCCCTTTTTGACACTTTTTGTTTACATGAAAACATATTTTTTTTTGCAGGAAAATTATGTTGAACCCCCAAACATTATATATATTTTTAAAGCAAAGGCCCTACAGAATAAAATGGTGGGTGTTGCATTTTTTTTTCTACACAGTATTTGCGCAGCGATTTTTCAAACGCATTTTTTGGGGAAAAAATACACTTTTTTTAATTTTAATGCACTAAAACACACTATATTGCCCAAATGTTTGATGAAATAAAAAAGATGATCTTAGGCCGAGTACATAGATACCAAACACGACATGCATTAAAATTTCGCACAAACGCACATTGGCGACAAACTACATACATTTTTAAAAGCCTTTAAAAGCCTTTACAGGTTACCCCGTTAGATTTACAGAGGAGGTCTACTGCTAAAATTACTGCCCTCGATCTGACCTTTGCGGTGATACCTCACATGCATGGTGCAATTGCTGTTTACATATGACGCCAGACCGACGCTTGCGTTCACCATTGGGCAAGAGCAGGGCAGGACAGGGGTGCTTTTTTTTTTTTTTTTTTTTTATTATTAATTTTGCTTTTTTATTTTATTTTTAAATTGTTCCTTCCATATTTTTTTTTTTTAATCATTTTTATTGTTATCTCAGTGAATGTAAATATCCCCTATGATAGCAATAGGTAGTGACAGGTACTCTTTTTTTGAAAAAACTGGGGTCTAGACCTTAGATCTTTCCTCTGCCCTCAAAGCATCTGACCACACCAAGATCGGTGTGATAAAATGCTTTCCCAATTTCCCAAAGGCGCTTTTTATATCTGGGGGGGGGGGACATTCCCTCCCACTGCTTGTAAAAGCAGTCCAGAGGCTAATTAGCCACTAGGATTGCTTTTACATGAAAGCCGGCCGCTGGCTGAAAAGAATGATACCAAGATGATACCTAAACCCGCAGGCATCAATCTGGTATAACCATTCAAAATCCAGCAACATACTAGTACGTTGCTGGTCCTTGTTGGACATGTATTGTAATCTTTTTTTTTCATGCAGCCAGGTGGCTGAACGAAAAAAGAGATTGATCGGTGGGTATGCCCACCATTAGAATACCGCCCTTCATCCACCCACTTCTAATGATGGGCATACATGCACCATTTATATATGCCGAAGCATGGGGGCATCCTCCCGCAAAAAAGTTATGCCGCACACACATGGTCGGACTTTTCCACGGGCAAGCCTCCATCGGAATTTCGACCGTATGTACGCGGCATTAGGAGCAAAATCACTCCTCCGCCCCTGCTGCCCCAATGCTTCGGCATATTTGCTTTTTTTTTTTAACTGTGGTGGTGAAATCACCTCCTACAGCACTGGAGTCGCAGGGATCAGGCCTGTCTCTGCGAACGCTGCAGTTATGTGTGTTGTGTTTTGTAAGTGACAGTGATCGATCGATACTGCACTTGGGTGGCCTGGGCTGGACGGAGGGGCAAAACGCAGGTGCTAGCAGGTATCTGGGCTGATCCCGCTAACACTGCATTTTTGGGAACCCTAAACTGCTGGGGACGCTAGTATAGATCTGATCAGATCAGATATTGATCTGTTCAGATACTATACCACTAAGGGAGGTGTATGCTTCACGCGTGGGTGTTAGCGTTACTGGCACTAACCTGACGCTGCCTGGGGTGTGACGCAGACCCTCTCTGACGCTAAAACCTAACTGATATCACCCGCCGGGCGATCAGGGGGTTAAACCTTTATTGGGTTATATACGGCGGGTGCTCTGACACTATAAAAAGCAAACTAACTAACCAGCGTCACCCGTAACACTTATATGATGATCACTGGTGAAAGTGTTAACTAGGGGCAATTAGGGGGTTAAACCTTTATTAGGTAATATATGGGGGTACCTGACGCTATATAAAAATCTGACGGGGAACCTAAAAAAAATTACTGGCTACCGATCTGCATCACCGACGCTAAGACAGCGTTCAGAAAAATGATCGCTTAGCGACAGTGGTGATAGGGGGTGAAAGGGTTACCTGGGGGGCGATCAAGGGGGTTAAACCTTTATTAGATCATTTATGGGGGTACCTGACGCTATAAAAACCTGCGGCGAACCTAAAAAAAATTACTGGATACCGATCTGCATCACCGACGCTAAGACAGCGATCAGAAAAATGATCGCTTAGCGACAGTGGTGATAGGGGGTGAAAGGGTTACCTGGGGGACGATCAAGGGGGTTAAACCTTTATTAGATAATTTATGGGGGTACCTGACGCTATAAAAACCAGCTGGAAACCTAAAAAAAAATACTGGCTACTGATCTGCATCACCGACGCTAAGACAGCGATCAGAAAAATTATCGCTTAGCGACAGTGGTGATAGGGGGTGAAAGGGTTACCTGGGGGGCGATCAAGGGGGTTAAACCTTTATTAGTTAATTTATGGGGGTACCTGACGCTATAAAAACCTGCAGCGAACGTAAAAAAAATTACTGGCTACCGATCTGCATCACCGACGCTAAGACAGCGATCAGAAAAATGTTCGCTTAGCGACAGTGGTGATAGGGGGTGAAAGGGTTACCTGGGGGCGATCAAGGGGGTTAAACCTTTATTAGATAATTTATGGGGGTACCTGACGCTATAAAAACCTGCGGCGAACCTAAAAAAAAAATACTGGCTACCGATCTGCATCACCGACGCTAAGACATCGATCAGAAAAATGATCGCTTAGCGACAGTGGTGATAGGGGGTGAAAGGGTTACCTGGGGGGCGATCAAGGGGGTTAAACCTTTATTAAATAATTTATGGGGGTACCTGACGCTATAAAAACCTGCGGCGAACCTAAAAAAAATTACTGGCTTCCGATCTGCATCACCGACGCTAAGACAGCAATCAGAAAAATGATCGCTTAGCGACGGCGGTGCTAGGGGGTGAAAGGGTTATCTGGGGGGTGATCAAGGGGTTAAACCTTTATTAGGGGGGGTTAGGGGGCTACACTGGACCTAAAACTAAATGTACTGACACTTTTACAGTCACAAATGTCACTGATTGCAGTGATCAGTAAATAAATGGTCACTGCAATCAGTGACACTGTGACTGGGGGCTGGGGGGTGATCTGGGGGGGCCTGGGGGGGCGATTTATGTGCCTATGTGTGCTGGTGTTAGTGTAGTGTTTGTGCACTAACCTTGATGTCTTCTCTTGTACGGCGCTCGGTATATGTGAGCGCCGCACAAGAGATGACATCACTTCCTCCTGCTTCCTCTGCCTGTGTAAACATTCCACAGACAGAGGGGGCATTTCCATTCGCCGGGAGCGATCGCGGGGGGGTGGCCGGAATCGAACGGCCGTCCCCTCATGTCGGATCGCTCCCCAACGAATTCCGACCGCTCACTGTACAGAAGGGGGGTCCGATTGGACCCCCCAACTGTACAAAGGCAATCACGTACACTGTACATGATTGTGCCTGTCGGTGCCATTGTGCCGACGTATATATACAGTGAGCGGTCGTTAAGTGGTTAAATGGTTTGTGTGAAAGTCAGAGTCTACAAACTATGGCAGGGATATGCAGTTAGCGGACCTCCAGCTGTTGCCAAACTACAAGTCCCATGAGGCATAGCGAGACTCTGACAGCATCAAGCATGACAACCAGCGGCAGAGGCATGATGGGACTTGTAGTTTGGCAACAGCTGGAGGTCCGCTAATTGCATATCCCTGAACTATGGTATATATCCTATATTACCAAAAGTATCGGGACACCTGCCTTTACACGCACATGAACTTTAACGGCATCCCAGTCTTAGTTCATAGGGTTCAGTATTGAGTTGGCCCACCCTTTGCAGCTATAACAGCTTCAAATCTTCTTTGAAGGCTGTCCACAAGGTTTAGGAGTGTGTCTATGGGAATGTTTGACCATTCTTCCAGAAACGCATTTGTAAGGTCAGGAGCTGATGTGGACAAGAAGGCCTGGCTCGCAGTCTCCGCTCTGCCAGGTTGGGGCAGGCCAGTTAAGTTCCTCCACCCCAAACTCGCTCATCCATGTCTCTATGGACCTTGCTTTGTGCACTGGTGCGCAGTCATGTTGAAACAGGAAGGGGCCATCCCCAAACTGTTCCCACAAAGCTGGCAGTATGAAATTGTCCAAAATGTCTTGGTATGACGTCACAGTCCCATCATGCCCCGGGCGGTGACGTCATATGGGCGGGGAAACCGGGTAACATCACCCAGTGACCATGCCCCCTGCCTATATAAGTCGTTGCGCACCGCGCACACGGCATTACAGCTGGAGAGTGCGTCGTGTCAACATCGGGACAAGAGAAGAGGGAAGAAGATAACGGGGAAGACCGGGCCAACGCTAGCAAAAGAGCGGCAAAAGAGCAGAAGATAGGGGAGGAGCCCGGCAGAAGAAACGGAGAAGAGAGCGGAGAAGTCGGAAGAGACCCTAGGAGCTGTCTAATAAATTACTTTATAAACAACAAACACCTTTGTAGTGTGCCTTATTTTTTACACATTTTCCCCCAGGTGAATGGGTAGGGGTACGATGTACCCCATACTCATTCACATAGGGTGGGGGCCGGGATCTGGGGGCCCCCTTATTAAAAGGGGCTCCCAGATTCCGATAAGACCCCCCGCAAACCCGACAACCAACGGCCAGGGTTGTCAGGAAGAGGCCCTTGTCCTCATCAACATGGGGACAAGGTGCTTTGGAGTGGGGGGCACAGGGCCCCCCTGCCCCAAAACACCTACCCCCATGTTGAGGGCATGCGGCCTGGTACGGTCCAGGAGGGGGGGGGGCGCTCGCTCATCCCCACCCCCTTTCCTGACCGACCGGGCTGCGTGCTCAGATAAGGGTCTGGTATTGATTTTGGGGGAAACCCCACGTCGTTTTTTTCGGCGCAGGGGGTTCCCCTCAAAATCCATACCAGACCGAAGGGCCTGGTATCGTCCGTGGGGAAACCCCACGCCAATTTTTTTTTCTTCATTTTTTGGTGGGGTTCCCCTTCATCAGCACGCAAGTCGCACCGCAAGTCAGATCATGATGATCCGACTTGCGGTGCGACTTCTATTCAAATCAATTGGCTCACATAGGGAACCATTGATTTTGAATAGAGCCAGAGAAACGCTAATTAGTGGCCGTTTATCTGCGTTTGGCGGTTTTTGCGAATTTCTTGCGTTCAGAAAAAAGCCCTTAATCTCCACTGCTCATTAACGCTAAAAAACGTCCATGTGTGCATGGACACGTAGGCTAACATAGAGTGCAGTTTATGGGCTTTTAAAAAAAACGCCCAAACGCCAATAAACTGCAGTTTATGAGCTCCAGTGTGCATGGAGCCTAAGAGTTTCCTTCACTGGAACTAAGGGGCCAAGCCCTACCCCTGAAAAACCACCCCACATTATAATCCCCCCTCCACCAAATGATTTGGATTTGGTTATAGCTGCAAAGCATGGGCCAACCCAATATTGAACCCTACGGACTAAGACTGGGATGCCATTAATCACTTCAGCCCCGGAAGATTTTACCCCCTTCCTGACCAGAGCACTTTTTACAATTTGGCACGGCGTCACTTTAACTGACAATTGCGCGGTCATGCAATGCTGTACCCAACAAAATTTGCGTCTTTTTTCCCCACAAATAGAGCTTTCTTTTGGTGGTATTTGATCACCCCTGCAGTTTTTATTTTTGCGCTATAAACAAAAGAAGAGCGACAATTTTGAAATAAAAAAGGACATACATTTTATTTGGGTACAACGTCGCAACACTGGGCAATTGTCAGTTAAAGCAACGCGGTGCTGTATCGCCAGAAATGGCCTGGTTAGGAAAGGGGTAAAAGAAACAGGATCCCTTTTTTTTTTCTTCTAGGGTTACAACCGCTTTAAGTGTTAATGCAGACTTTTGGTCTGAAGGTAATTTAACGGTTATGTAATAGTGCAGTGCAACATATTTGGTTGTATTTGAAGACATGCATTGTATACCTCTGACAGATTGTTACTGTATTCAACCCTATCAATGTTTGCTATACAGTATACCTGTATGATTACTTGCTGCATCAACAAATAAAAACATTTTTGATTAAAAAGAAAAATTACCTTCAGACGACAAAAATGTTTTTGTAAAACTTTTATTGTCAAATGTGAGCTCAGTATATAAGTTTCAGATCAAAGTAAATATTTGTGTGCTGGCATTTTTTTTGGCCAATAAACTTTGCGAGACAATCTTTATTTAATATTGCAGATCTACAGTCTTGGAAATCATGGAAAGTGTTCTTAGGCTAAAAAAAAAAAAAAAAAAAAAAAAAAAAAAACAAGACTAGGGCCATTGCCATGTTCAATAGCTGTCCTCATCATCTTCTGGCTCATCTGAAGAACCTAAAATAAAACAATACCATTTATTATTATCATATAAAAGAGATTAATTACATCATAAAACATCATAAAACCCCCAGTGTCTGAAACATGCTAGGATAACACTGAGCAGCAGAACATGATTGGCTTTTTGCAGTCAGACTGATTTCTAGTGTTCATCCAACTATACAAAATTATCCTCGGTAGCCAATTCTCCCCTCTTCCCTCTGACTCTCCTGTTGTGGGTGGGTCCTCACTTACAATGCGCGGCTGCTGGTCCTGCATTGTACATGGTGGCGTCAGAGTGGGAACAATGGATAGAGCGCCAAAAAGAAGCAGCTTTGGGGGACTAGTCGCATGGAGATGAGGAGCCTGCTGGAGCAAGGAATAAGGTAAGAATAAGTGTTTTTTAATTGTACTCTAGTCTAGATAAAAATAAAAATAAAAAATGTAACCCTTGCAGTGGGATCACCTACACAGTGTTTAATTATTTAGCTATTTTTTTTATCACGCCAGAATCCTGGTGGGCTGCCAACCTTTTATTGTAGTGCGGGGCCTTCTGATTCCTCCTGTATTGAATTGTATTGTAGCTGTACTGTTTTCCCTCCTGTAAAGTGCTGTGCAAACTGTTGGCGCTATATAAATCCTGTATAATATTAATAATAATGTAAGCAACCAACAGCAGCCAATCAGGAGTTAGGGCTCACGGCCAATCGAGTCTTAGGACTTCTGGCCAATCAGGTCTCGGGACCCGCTTCCTGATTGGCCAGGAGGAGAAACAGGAAGATATTAGCAAATATTAATTTGCTAATGTCACACAACTAGATGGGCTCGGGGCGCAGAGCACTACGCCCACCCTTTTTGAAGCCTTCGGCTCTAATCATGTGCTTCGGGGGAAAAAAAAAACCCCATTGGAATCCATGCGTCCGGCGCCTTGCATGTAGATTAGGGGACCGGGCGCATGGATTAGGGGGGCGCCGCCCCTGCGCCCCTAATGGATGGGACGCCACTGGTACAACGTATGTGTGTAAAGCATTGCGTAAATTGACGTTGCTATATAAGTACCTGATATAAATAAATAACATTACCAAACTATTGTAATCCAACTGAAACTCAGCTAGAGTCTTTGTTGTGATCTTAGAGAAAGAATAGATGTGAGGGCCGGATAACACCAGAATTGCACAGGAATGTAATCCGCATTCCTTTGTGTTCCCCTGCAGTGCGACTTGGCAACCCATTCATTTAAATAGGCTACAAATCACACCGGATCATGCAAAAAGTAGTGCACGCACTACTTTTGAGAAACACGCTGCACCAAATCGCATGGTACTTCGGTACCATGAGATCTGGTGGCCGCAAAGGCACTGCATTTGCGATCTGTGTTTGGGTGGTGCTAACAATGTATTGGCACCCTCAACAGATAGCAGAGGCAGTGCATTTTGAACGGGGTGCGGAAAACATGCGCAAACTGACCTTTCCCACCCCGCGTTCTAGTGTGAATCGGCCCTCAGAGTTACAACAGAACAGAATTACTTGCATCCGGCCAGCTCATATTTCTTACTTTGGCTGCATTTCTTTTTACTATAAGCTTATACATAGTTGATTCAGCAATCATGAACTTTTAGCAGAGGTCTCCCCCTGGAATGTGTTGCTTAATGAATAGCTGTGACCAGCAGCTGAGACATTACCGCAACACATAGGTGTGAAGCCTGCCCCCAGCATTTTAGAATAGGTTGTTCATTTATAGTTTTGCGTGCCTTTGATTTTCACTGTTTTGCAAAAAGGCATCATTTTAAATTCACTTATATTTATATTAGGGTTGTCCATATACCACTTTTTTAAGACCGAGTACAAATACCGATTTTTTTTTTTCAAGTACTCGCTGATATCGATTACCAATACTTTTTTTTCAGTGTCATGTGACAGTTTGACAGATGGGGACTGATAGGTGGCACTTATGGGCACTGACTGGTGGCTGGCACTAATGGGCACTAATAGCTGGCACTGACAGGTGGCTGGCACTGATAGGTGGCACTTGTGGGCATTGATAGATGGCACTGATTGCACTAATAGGTGGCACTTGTGGGCACTGAAATGCTGCTAAAAATGACACAAGGAAAGGACTTATTTTAAAAAAACTATGCTGCGATGCCTATCTTGGTACACCCTGCACTCAGCTGCAGTAACCAGCAGCAGACATCTTGTTACACCCAGCCCAAACTATATGGGCTGGGTGTAACAAGATGTCCGCTGCTGGCTTACTGCAGCTGAGTGTAGGGTGTACTAAGATGGGCGTAGGGATGTTCAGCATCTGACGGCGACCGAATGTGACAGCACCGGTCACTGATCCTGATGTGGCTGCGCCCTACACCCCTGCCAGCTTACCAAGTTCCACTGCAGGTGAGGACTCGCTCTCCGCCCACCGACTCTGCCCGTCCTCTACAGCCACTGACTCCGCCTGCACTCCCTGGCTATAAACTCTAACCGCCCTCTCCGGCCATGGACTCCGCCCGCCTTCTCCGGCCACTGACTCTGCCCGCCGACCAGGTATCGGGTAAGGCATCGGGAGCATTTGTGCGAGTACAAGTACTCGTGCATGTAGCGGCCTCACCCCTCTCACCCCTTCTTCTTCTCGGCTTGTTGTCTGGTCTAGGGGGATCAGGGAGGAGGGATGCGGTACACTACGACCTATGTCCTCTAATGTGTAGAGGTGAAAGCCAACACCTGTTTACGTTCGGGCTGTGTGCATAACCCAGAGCCAAGTCCGTTCTGCAGATGACCCCCCTTTGTTCCCAGTAACTGGAGTTCCACACCACTGAAAAGGTCCAACTCTTACTTATTCTCTGACAGTAATAAATCGTCTTTTAACAGCAGACAGGTTGTGACCCAAAGAACAGTTCAGCATAAGTAAGAAGTAGGTCAAGGCACAATCCTCAATTTGAACTAACAATTGTAGTGTCACCAATGGTTATTACACACAGCCGCTGCCACCGACTGTGTAAACCAGGAACAGAATTACCTTCGCTAAGTGCAGGCCCTGTCAGAGGGAAGACATCCTTCCAAGAGAGTTACCAGAGGCCCCGCCATCACCAGTAATGCTGCACCGGACTGTTCAGAGGGGTTACGCTCTCTGGCCTCCTCGTCTCAGATTTGGGCGCCCAACACCTTAGGGCCCCTCGGACTCTTCCACCCTTGCGGAACCCAGTCGAAGGTACTGGGCCCCGGGCCTCCTCCGTAGTACCTCACCCCAGGCTAAAGGTGCCTGGGATGGACTCCATCTCCCGCTCCGGCCAGGCCAAGGGCGCCTGGGCCTGGAACTCTGGAACGCCAGCACCCAGGCTGAAGGTGCCTGGGCGCGGCTCTCTCCTCCTCTGACTGACCCCACATTGAAGGCGTGTCTGTCCCCTTTATCTCCTCGTTTCCACAGGTGAAGCAGGTTCCCTGCCCCACCGTCACCGCTGCCGAGACAGGACAAAAAGGGTACAGCACTGCAGTGATGGTTCAACCCCGGCCCCAGGCGACAGTGCCACCCAGGGGCCGCAGGGAACTGAACACCACTGAAGTCCTCCACGAATAAAAAAAGGTCCTGAATTCCCTAACAATCAGTGCATCTGGGTCATACTACCACCCAGATGCTCCCCCTAAATTTAAATACCCGCTACATGCAAATGCTCGGTATCGGTCCCGATACCGATACTAGTATCGGGACAACCCTAATTTATATACTCATAAGAGTTTTATCTTTTACATTTATTAGGAATGGTCTACCTCATATTATGTTTGTGTGCATTAATAATGTTCTTAGACCCCTTTCACACTGAGGCGCTATAGCGCTAAAAATAGCACCTGCAAAGTGCCCTGAAAGGGCGGCTCCTTTCACTCCAAAACAATGGGGTAAACTGTCAGCGCAAAAGACTGGTGCATAACAAATGGACGGAGGATTGATCTAAAAAACACAGTCACAGTTCTTTAGTCCATATGCTGGTATATAATAACCAACCCTATAAAGGGGGGAGGATGGTGAGAGGATGGTGGGCGGCAGCTGTCCTCAGAGAAAGCCGGCTCTGTAAAGGGAAGACAAGGGAACAAAACAGGAAGCGCCACCTAAGTGCAATATGTCAGTCACAATTTATTTAGTTCAAAGGAAATGCACTTACAAACATATGTAAAAACGGGCTCATCTGTATGTGATGATTGCGGTGCAGTCCGGTCTCGGGTGCATCCAGGCTCACGGGTAGGCAGAGAAGTGTAGTTTTTCCATCCTGTGGCCACCAGGAAGCCGGCCAGAACCAGCGTGGAACGCAGGCGGTGACATCACCGGAAACGGAACCAGGGAGAGCACCGGGGGAGAGACAGTATAGAGCAAACCACTGAGAAACCTAGGCTACGCGCTCGGAGCCTTCTGCTTCTTCTGAAGGCCTTCAGAAGGAGCAGAAGGCTCCAAGCGCAGCCAGAACCAGCGTGGAACGCGGGCGTGACGTCACCGGAAACGGAACCAGGGAGAGCACCGGGGGAGAGACAGTATAGAGCAAACCACTGAGAAAACTAGGCTATGCGCTCGGAGCCTTCTGTTCCTTCTGAAGGCCTTCAGAAGGAGCAGAGCGCGTAGCCTAGTTTTCTCAGTGGTTTGCTCTATACTGTCTCTCCCCCGGTGCTCTCCCTGGTTCAGTTTCCGGTGACGTCACCGCCCACGTTCCACGCTGGTTCTGGCTGGCTTCCTGGTGGCCACAGGATGGAAAAACTACACTTCCCTTCCTACCCGTGAGCCTGGATGCACCTGAGACCGGACCGCCCCGCGATCATCACATACAAATTAGCCCGTTTTTACATATGTTTGTAAGTGCATTTCCTTTGAACTAAATAAATTGTGACTGACATATTGCACTTAGGTGGCGCTTCCTGTTTTGTTCCCTTGGCTCCTTTCACTCCAGTGTGAAAGCCCGAGGGCTTTCACACTGGAGCGGTGCACTGGCAGGATGGTAAAAAAAGTTCTGCTAGCAGCATCTTTGAAGCGGTGAAGGAGCGGTGTGTATACCGCTCCTCCACCGCTCCTGCCCATTGAAATGAATGGGCACCGCGGCTATACCGCCGGCAAAGCGCTGCTGCAGTGGCGCTCTGCGGGTGGTTTTAACCCTTTTTTGGCCGCTAGCGGGGGTTAAAAGCGGCTGAATACCTCCGCAAACACAATGGTAAAGCGCCGCTAAAAATAGCGCCGCTTTACTGCCGACGACGCCCCAGTGTGAAAGGGGTCTTAGTGTATTTTAAAGAAAATATTGTTTTGTTAAACATTTCCGCAACCATCGCTAGATTTGGGGGGTAGTTTACACACTTTTAAAGTGTAAATAAAAAATAGTAAAACATGATTAGAAGGTGAAAATGAGCAAAAATGGTCTGGCCACCTGATGTTAAATGTGGAGAGCAAGAAAAGGTTAAACGCACAGGTAAACAGCCACAGGGTATAAGATATACATACGAGAGCTGTTTTCTGCTCATCCTGTCCTGAAATGTACACATTTTTCCGTTCCAAAAAGTTTATTTTTTATTAACCATTTATGTGCCACTGAACTTGTTAGCAAATTTTACTGCTTCAAGAAGAATTAATTCCCTAGCACAGCCTCTATCTTTCTAGAATGTCATATCCCCCTTCTTTTCTGGGAGTGTCTAATTACTTTCTGTGCTGGCCCAGCTCATTTGCCCTTCCCCTTACCACCCTACATACATTTTTATGAAGCTGCTGGGGAAGGAGCCAAGTGAAATATTATAGAATGTCATTTGAATGACAGCTCTAAGTCGAATAGGGCTGTTGACATCACATTCAAGCTGGCCTCCAGTAGCAGTCTCAGGACATGTCTACACAATACTGTAGATGTCTACAAAGGGATACTTTTAGGGCTTGTTCACATATGTGTGGCAGGGACTGCTGCTCCTCAGAAAAGTGATCCACGCTCAGATCGCTTTTCAGAGATGTTTGACATTTGGTGAGGCCACCCCATAATTGCCACACTACTGTGCTGCAATCATATGCATTGCATGCAGTTGTGGCGAGGCCTATAAGAAGTGTATTAGTCGCGTTCAGCGACAACACTGCCCTCAATCGCCTGGTTTTACTACCCCCTGGTCACACATGTACATGAACCTTTATAGTTAAATAACATGCATACAATTTTACCTTCACAGCCTGTCCTAGAAACACAACAAACAGGAAGTAAGTGGAGATCCATCCAAAGCAAGAGGATATCCCCCTTAGAAGCCCCTTCATTAGAAGCATAGCTCCCAACTGGCCCTCGTTTCGCAGGACTGTCCCATTTATAACAAAATCCCTCTGTCCCTCTTTCCTCCTCATTTGTCCCTCATTTTGGTCTGATCTATTTAGTTGTACATAAAATGCACTATTTATCTTTCAAAAAGTGTTTCTCATTGCTAAACCTTGATATAATTTCTAAATTGTTGCATTTATCAATTTCAATACCTACTACAGTAATACCTTGGATTATGAGCATAATCACAATTGAGCATAATTCGTTCCAGAAGAATGCTTGTAATCCAAAGCACTCGTATATCAAAGCGAGTTCCCCATAGGAAATAATGGAAACTCTTATATTCCGTTCAACAGCCACTGCTTGTCTATGCAGTACCGCATGTGGCCAGAGGTGCGGGGGCGCTGAAGACACTCGGGAATGGAGTGTTTCTGAAGGTTTCCGAGTGTCACCGGCACCCCCGAACCTCTGGCTAAATGTGGTACTGCACACCCCAGCGGCTTGAGTCCTGCTTGTCGTGCGAGACAACGCTTTAAAAAAAAAAAGCTTGTATTGCGAAACGCTTGTAGACCACGTTACTCGCAATCCAAGGTTCCACTGTATAAAGGAATAGTAGTGGTAAAAAAGCACTTGTGGGTTTAACAATTTATTTTTGTATAATTCTCCTTTAAAGCGGAGCTCCACCCTAAAGTGAAACTTCCACTGATCGGAATCCACCCCCCCTCCGGTGTCACAATTGACACCTTTCAGGGGGGTGGGGGTCTAAGACAGGTATTTGCACCCACTTCCGGGAGTCCTCTCTGCGGGAAATCTGCGGGAAGCACGTCACTTCCCGCAGATTCTCCGTTGTGTTCTGGGAGACACTCAGCTCCCAGAACACAGGGGACCATTCAGAACGGCGCAGCGCGACTCGTGCATGCGCCGTAGGGAACAGGTCACTTCCTGGTTCCCTCACCGAGGATGGCTGGGGGGGGGGCAGCAGAGTGACGAGCGATTGCTTGTCCTCTGCTGCAGACGTCGCTGGACTCCAGGACAGGTAAGTGCTGGCTTTTAATATTTTTTTTCTGCGGCACCTCCGCTTTAAGGGAGTATGGCAGCATTGGCAGGGTATATGTCCTATGCCTGCAAACGTTTGCTAATAGGTGTCTCTCGTTCCCACCTCAAAAAGTTGGGAGGTATGCTAGAAGAATTCCACTTACTTCCTGTTCAGGGGTCATCTCCTCCACTTCCCATGCTGATTGGACAGTAATAGAGCAGCAGCAGACAGATGACGTCATCCCTCTTCTCAATTTGCCCTCCCCTCTTATTAGCCTGTTTCCTATCAGCACAGTCATGCAGCACACTTGATTGGCTACATTACCATATTTATTTATGTTTATTATGCTAATTGTTGTGATGGTGTTAATCTGCTGCCTTGATGCAAGGAACATAAAATCATTCAAATAAGTTGGTAAAAAGCATATCTGATGGAAACAGCAGCATTTATGTAATGAATTCACAGCAACATCAATTAGCCTTTCAGCTTTATACATCATAAAATTTGTGCAAGTACCTATTTAGTGTGTCTGCATTATTGATTGGCAATTTAGCAAAGATGCTAAAATTATTGAATTCCTTCAGCATGCAGATGGTTATTAATCCAATGGGAAACCTCTGCCATGTCATTTTTTTCATAAAGGTAACCTGGAAGGTTTAAAATACACTCTTCTGGTTTAGACAGCTATATATTTCAGGATGGATTTTTCAGTGCAATTAGACTAGAGAAGGAGATCATGGCTATGCTGGAGGGTGCAATGTCCACCTCTGACCTCTCAGGTGTATTGGCTCTTCTTACTGATATATTTGTTAGACTTCAGATATTGATAATGGGAGATCATATTTAACAGACAAAGGTACATTGGTGTGTTTTTATAATGGTAATTACTGCACTGCGGAGGTTACGGCATCTCAAAGATTAAATGATATCAGAGACATTCGTATGTTGAATGAGTACATCTGGCTGGCACTAAACATGGAATGTCTTAGGTTATTTCATTAACCACTTAAGCCCCGGACCATTTCGGGCCATTAGGACCAGGCCTGTTTTTGGGATTCGGCACTGCGCTGCTTTAACTGTAAATTGTGCGGACATGCAATGTTGTACCCAAATGAAATTTGCGTCCTTTTCTTCCCACAAATAGAGCTTTCTTTTAATGGTATTTGATTGCCTCTGCGATTTTTATTTTTTGCGATATAAACAGAAAAAGACCGAAAATTTTGAAAAAAAATGATATTTTCTACTTTTTGTTATAAGAAAAATCGAATAAACTCAATTTTAGTCATACATTTAGGCCAAAATGTATTCAGCCACATGTCTTTAGTAAAAAAAATGTCAATAAGCGTATATTTATTGGTTTGCGCAAAAGTTATAGCGTTTACAAACTAGGGTACATTTTCTGAAATTTACACAGCTTTAAATTTATGACTGCCTATCTCATTTCTTGAGGTGCTAAAATGGCAGGGCAGTACAAACCCCCCCAAATGACCCCATTTTGGAAAGTAGACACCCCAAGGAAATTGCTGAGAGGCATGTTGAGCCCATTGAATATTTTTTTTTTGTCCCAAGTGATTGAATAATGACAAAAAAAAAAAAAATTACAAAAAGTTGTCACTAAATGATATATTGCTCACACATGCCATGGTTATATGTGGAATTGCACCCCAAAATACATTCTGCTGCTTCTCCTGAGTACGGGGATACCACATGTGTGGGACTTTTTAGGAGCCTAGCCACGTACGGGACCCCGGAAACCAAGCACCGCCTTCAGGATTTCTAAGGGCGCAAATTTTTGATTTCACTCCTCACTACCTATCACAGTTTCGAAGGCCATAAAATGCCAAAATAGCACAAAACCCCCCCAAATGACCCCATTTTGGAAAGTAGACACCCCAAGCTATTTACTGAGAGGCATGTTCAGTCCATGGAATATTTTATATTTTGCCACAAGTTGCGGGAATATGACAAACTTTTTTTTTTTTGCACAAAGTTGTCACTAAATGATATATTGCTCACACATGCCATGGGCATATGTGAAATTACACCCCAAAATACATTCTGCTGCTTCTCCTGAGTACGGGGATACCACATGTGTGGGACTTTTTGGGAGCCTAGCCGCGTACGGGACCCCAAAAACCAAGCACCGCCTTCAAGGTTTCTAAGGGCATAAATTTTTGATTTCACTCCTCACTACCTATCACAGTTTTGAAGGCCATAAAATGCCAAGATGGCACAAAACCCCCCCAAATGACCCCATTTTGGAAAGTAGACACCCCAAGCTATTTGCTGAGAGGCATGTTGACCCCATTGAATATTTTTTTTTTGTCCCAAATGATTGAATAATGACAAAAAGAAAAAAAAAATGTACAAAAAGTTGTCACTAAATGATATATTGCTCACACATGCCATGGTTATATGTGGAATTGCACCCCAAAATACATTCTGCTGCTTTTCCTGAGTACGGGGATACCACATGTGTGGGACTTTTTGGGAGCCTAGCCGCGTATAGGGCCCCAAAAACCAAGCACTGCGAACGCTGCAGTTATGTGTGTTGTGTTTGGTAAGTGACAGTGATCGATCGATACTGCACTTGGGTGGGCTGGGCTGGGCTGGGCTGGGCGGAGGGGCTAAACGCAGGCGCTAGCAGGTATCTGGGCTGATCCCGCTAACACTGCGTTTTTGGGAACCCTAAACCGCTGGGGATGCTAGTATAGATCTGATCAGATCTGATCAGATACTATACCACTAAGGGGGGTGTATGCTTTGCGCGTGGGTGTTAGCGTTACTGTCACTAACCTAACACTGCCTGGGGCGACGCAGACCCTCTCTGGCGCTAAAACCTAATTGATCTCACCCGCCGGGCGATCAGGGGGGTTAAACCTTTATTGGGTTATATACGGCGGGTGCCCTGATGCTATAAAAAGCAAACTAATCAACCAGCGTCACCCGTAACCTTTATATGGTGATCACTGGTGAAAGGGTTAACTAGGGGCAATCAGGGGGTTAAAACCTTTATTAGGTTAAATATGGGGGTACCTGACACTATATAAAAACCTGACGGGTAACCTAAATAACTAAATAACTTACTGGCTAACCAGTGACACCAGTGACGCTTATATGGCGATCACTGGTGAAAGGGTTAACTCTAGGGGCAATCAGGGGGTTAAAATAATATATGGGGGTACCTGACACTAATAAAAACCTGCGGCGAACCTAAAAAAAAATAACTGCCTATCTAAAACACCAGCGACACGAATACAGCGATCGGAAAAACAATCGCTTAGTGACGCTGAAGTTAGGGGGTGAAAGGGTTACCTGGGGGGTGATCAAGGGGTTAAACCTTTATTAGGGGGGGGTAGGGGGCTACCCTGGACCTAAAGGGGCCTAATCCTAACTGCCCTGCAACTTTTTACAATCACAGATGACACTAAATGCAGTGATCAGTAAAATAAATGATCACTGCAATCAGTGACACTGTGATTGGGGGCTTTGGGGTGACCTGGGGGGTGATCTGGGGGTGACTGGGGGGTGATTTGTGTGCCTATGTGTACCTACGTGTCAGTGGACTGTTGGTGCACTAACCTGCTTCTTCTCTGCTCGGCGCCGGGAACGAAAAGACCGCGGCGAGGGAGATGACATTACTTCCTCCAGCCTTGTTTACATCACATGGCGGAGGAAGCATTTTCATTGGCCGGGAGCGATCGCGAGGGGGGGGGGCGGAATCGAGCGGCCGCCCCCTCATGCCTGATCGCTCCGGAACACTTAACGGCCGCTCACTGCAGTGAAGGGGGGTCCGGATGGACCCCCCAACTGCACAAAGGCGATCACGTAGATCTACGTGATTCTGCCTGTCCGTGCCATTCTGCCGACGTAAATCGGCGGTGGGCGGTCGTTAAGTGGTTAAAGAGCTGGATCGGCAGCCTGTTATTTACTCAGTGCGGATTTACAAACACCACTGAATAAATAGCATCGTATGGCATATCCGCCTGCTAATAGCTGAGTACCGAGCCAACCAGAGGGGCTCAGTACCTTGTGATTGTTCATCATATACTATTGTTTATATGTGTAGCGGGGTCCTAAATTTAGGGGAAGTGTTTGAGTGGTAGTTATGCTCAAACACCCCAATTGTCAGGATTCTGTCAACCATTTTTGTCCGCAGGGAGAGTATCGGTGTATAGTTCCCTGTGGCCTGCATGGCAGGCCGGGGTTGAACCGCTGATACAGTGCTGTGCCTTGTGTGTCCCCTCTCGGCAGCCAGACAGTGGGTGTGGTAGGCCTGCTGTGCATGCTAGAAGAGGATATAAAAGGGGCAGACGCTGCCTGTTCGGGGTCTGTCGTGGTCGGGGGTCCTACCCCAGAGAGTGTGTTCCTGTCCGCCCTGGGCACCTTTGGCCCAGGGGCGGAGGTCGGTGAATCAGTCCCAGGCACCTTTAGCCCTGGGGCTGCAGCAAAGGCCTTGGGGCCAGCACCTTTGGCTGGGGCCCATCAAGGAATCTCAGGGTGCTGCCTTGCGAGGGGACCCGCATCTTAGACGAGGAGGCCGGGGGAGGAACCGCTCCGAGGGACTGGTGAGAAGTCACGGTGAAGGAAGGGGCCCGGTAACTCTCTGGAGGGATGTCTTCTCCTTAACAGAGGTTAAGCTTTAAAAAGGAACCAAGTTCACCAGGTCTGTGGCAGAGACCGAGTTCACCAGGTCTGTGGCAGAGACCGAGTTCACCAGGTCTGTGGCAGAGACCGAGTTCACCAAGTCTGTGGCAGAGACTGCGGTTGAGTTAGAGCACCATTCTGGCTGCTAGTCCCTATCTAGGGAGACTATCTAAATGGGCTGAGTCTGCTTGAGAATCTGAGCAGTGAAGTGTTTTACGTTTGTGCCTGGACCTCTCCCACACTTTATGCTGTCCTGTTCTTACTCCAACCTTTCTTATCGGAGACTGTGCTTTAAGTAAGAAAAATAAACTCTACGTTGGAGTTACAGCTGTTGTGGACCTTGAAGTTATTGGGGGAATATAGAGACTTATCTTTATTAACTATAGAGGTGAGAATCATTCTCTGGAGGATTCTGGCTGTGGAGACCCACCAACAACACCGCTCAACCTCTTCACATAGGAGGGTACGGGCTTGTGGCGTGGTGTGCCCTCTCTTCCTGCAAGGAGCCAAAGGCAGGTGAAGGGGGGGGGCGAGTGCGCTACATATGGTTGATCCCTTCCTATCTGCTTACAACACAAGAAAGATCATAGTTATTTGTGAACAGGGAAAGAATGAGTGGATCAGCAAAAACAGCAGATTGAGTTATTCAGTTTTGTTCTTTTAATAACTGTTTAGGCACCCCTTGTCTGCGGCACCCCTTGTCTCCTACATGTGCAATCGAAATGCTGTCTCTGTATGTGAAATTTATATCAACCTTTCACCTTTCTTATCCTGCACTTTGAAACATTAAAGCTTGTGGGCAGGGCCGCTCGCCCGGAACATGTAAGGGGGGTACCTCTCCTCTTATGTATGTGCACATCAGTGCCAGAGACTAGGTGGGGCCACATTCATGTAAAAGCCAACATTATGGCAGAACCATACTTCCCAACTTTTTGAGATGGGAATGAGGGACACCTATTAGCAAAAGTATGTAGGCATAGGACACACACCCTGCCACGCCCCCTTAAAGGATATGTACAAAAAGAAATCTATTGGTTCAACCCACAATTGCCTTTTTACTACTACTTTTCCTTTATACTGGCTTCTGGAATTTACAAATGTAGCAATTTAGAAATTAGATAAAAGGTACAGCACTGTGAAACACTTTTTGAAAGATAAAACGTGCATTTTAGATTCAACTATATAAATCAGACCAAAATGAGGGACAAATGAGGAGGAAAAGAGGGACAAGGGTCCTTGTTCTGAATGAGAGACAGTCTGGAGCTTTGCAGAACCATAGATAACCAGACATACAGAGTTTCTCTGTGAATTATGCCATCCTTCGTTTAATGTAAAGTATGCTGCATTGAGGGGGGGGACACTGCTGAGCCTATGCCCTCTCCGCCAGCATAGCTCTGCCACCTCAGTCCCAGTGACAAAATGAGGTCCTGCTGTGCACTTCGTGTGGACCTCATGCATGCAATCATTAGCTCCTTCTGCTCTCCTGTACCATGCGGCCAGGTACATGGGGTCTCCATACCGCAGGTTCGGTCCCAGTTACTTTGGAGGACTGAACCCTAGGGAGGGAGCCAGAACACTGACCCTCTCGCTACTGGAGGACCTGTCACCTATCCCAGGTACCACCAGTAGTGTATTTAGGTTTTGTGCTGCCCTAGGCCTGAATAAACTCGTGCACCCCATAATTCAAATATGACCCACCTCTTCCTGTGAAGGTCGCGCCCCTTTCTGTTTAGGACCCGCCCTGAAATTTTCGAGTAGGGACACTAGTTCTGAGGGCCTGGGGGGGGGGGGCAATAGATTCCCTTAATTCGCATAGATTTCCTCTCACTTCCTGATTGGCAATGGGGCAGGAAGTGTAGGGAAATCTCTGCAATGGGACAGGGATGGTAAAAAATAAACTGACAGGGGCTATAACCCTCCCTTACTCTATCCAAAATGAAAAAAAAAAAGTGTTGCCTATAGTTCTACTTTAAGCACAAATTTCTAATAATTTTATGGAGAGGACTAAGAAGATATAACCATGCCAATGGTGCAGCAGAAAACATATAGCACAGTGAGGAAGGTTTGTGGTCCAGGATGATAGGACAGTAAAAATTAGAAACAGTGCTCCCCCCCCCCACAGTTGTGGAATGCCGGAAGCAGTGCGGCCGCTTTATGGGGCGCTAAACTAATTTGCCTCTCAGCCCAGTCCACCCCATAAGACTGGCACTACACTAATAGTGTAGCGAAAACCGGTGGGGACTCTTTCCGTGCTGCCCCCTGCAAAGTGCTGCCCTAGGCCTGGGCCTTGTTGGCCTAGGCCAGGATACAGCATTGGGTACCACCCTTTATGACCAGCTGCTATACATTCCCAGCAGTTCATGGTTACTTGTGGCAACTAGTCTCCTGCTCCAATATTCCTGCCAAGTTAACTTTTTGCAGTGGCCTTGCTTTAATACCCTGTGTGTGCTTTACAGGCCCTGTTTCTTTCATACACTATTTAGCTTTATGCACCCCTTTGAATGACTTCAGACAAGGCTTTCAACAGTTAAAGCTTTTACTAAAACACTTGGAAACATTACAATGTAAAGTGCAACACAGTCCTCGTGACTAACTATGCTGCGGATGCCCAGGCATACCTGTAGAGGTGTGAGTCCATAATTGGTAGTGTCCATGGCTGGTGAATCCCTTAGGGGTGTCAGATAAAGGCTCCTCTGGGCTACATCCGTCTGGGTGATACAGACCCTCCTGTTACCAATGCGGTCCAGCTTCAAAACTCTCTGAGCTCGGCCTTCCCCCTTTTTATAGATAGATCAAGAAGGGAGGCAGGACCCAAAAAGCCTGGGAAACGGGCAATCCAGAAGTTAATACTTCCCTAACCTGGGCAGTCTAAGGCTACTTTCACACTGGGACAGTGGCCACGTTAGCGGTAAAGCACCGCTTATTTTAGCTGCGCTTAACCACTGTTATAGCGGCGCTTTAGCACAACTCTTTGGGAGGTAGCAGGGCGCTTTTAACCCCCAAGAAGGAGTTAAAAGCACCCGTGATGCTGCTTTTCCAAAGCGCTTTTGAGGCACTTCGGAAGTGGTGCCCATTCATTCTAACCATTCATACACTGCCCCAAAGATGCTGCTTGCAGGACTTTTTTTCCCCGTCACACAAGCGCACCGCCAGAGTGAAAGCACTCTAAGTTTACCTGCTAACATGACATGTTCCCCTTGTAGGCACAAGTTCCTCTCCATCCTGCAACTGTATGCAGCCTGTATATTAACCCTTTCATCAACCTTTTCGGTGTCCTATACAATAATGTATCTCGTGCACCATTACCAAAGTCAGTGTTTTAACACCCTTAATACCAGCATGTTTCTTAATTTCCCCAAGAAATTAGAGCACATTGGTGTGTCAACATTGCACACAGGGGTAATTTTCGGGGTTTTCATACTGTCCTGGCACTTTTATTTTAACAGAAAGTAAGGGAAATTTTTTTTTTCTTAATGATTTTGGTCTTTTTTTTCCTATACAGTAAAACCTTGATTTGAGAGTAACTTGGTTTGAGAGCATTTGCAAAATCAGCAACATTTTTTTTATAAATTTTGACTTGATATACAAGCAATGTCTTGATATACAAGTAGCGTCATGTCACAACTGAGCATAAAAGAGAAGAGAGGTGCCTCTAAGTGTAGCAATATGGTTACATTTAATAAAAGGTACAACATTTAGCAACATATTGCTCCACTTAGAGCAGGTATGTCCAAAGTCCGGCCCGCGGGCCAATCGCGGCCCGCGTTCCGGTTTTGAACGGCCCCCCTGGTTGTTTGGACATATATATATCTTTTGTGGCCCCTGACGATCTCTTAGCGCCCGGGACCACAAGGATGTATATGCCTTGGAGGACAGGGAGGAGGCGGGATGAGCGCCGTACACACACAGGAGAATTTCCTGTTTACGGCAGCCTCTGTAATAGGAAGTCACGTCTCCGGCGCTGCCATTGGACGACTGTTCTGTCCATCAAAGGAGGCGGGACTTCCTATTAAAGAGGCCGCCGTGTAAACAGGAGATTCTCCTGTAGATAATCTTTGGCGCTCGTGGGTGCATTCCTGGCAATGGTGCTGCATTCCTGGCAATGGTGCTGCATTCCTGGCAATGGTGCGGCATTCCTGGCAATGGTGCGGCATTTCTGGCAATGGTGGGTGCATTTCTGGCAATGGTGAGTGCATTCCTGGCAATGGTGGGTGTATTTCTGGCAATGGTGGGGGGTGCATTCTTGGCAATGGTGGGTGCTGCATTCCTAGCAATGGCGAGGCTACATTCATGGCAATGGTTGGTATAAAACTTAAGAACCTATGAATAAATGGTTGTGGAACAAATCATTTGAGTTTCCATGATTTCTTATGGGGAAATTTGCTTTGATATACAAGTGCTTTGGATGATTACAAGCATGCTGGAACGATTTATGCTCGCAATCCAAGGTTTTACTGTACATTGTTAAAAACAAAAATTTAAATAGTGATCACTAAATACCACCAAATAAAAGGTCTGTCTCAAAAAAATAAAGTTTAAAATGAATTTGAGTACAGTGTTGCATGACTGAGTAATTAAGTGGGGATAGGTTTTCATTGTGGTCTGTGTTCCCTCCTGGAAGATTAATCCTCTCTATTTGTCCTGGTGACCATTGTCACCACACAAAGTGGGGGTAAAAAAAAATTGTCACCAGAATACGAGGAAGTGTTGCAGTTTAATCACCTCTCTCAATAAAGCTGTAGAAGGAGGACCACCCTTTCATTAGGGAGATGTTTTCTTACTTCCTGTAGTGTCTCTGAAGGGAAATTTCCCCAATGGTACCCAGATGAAAAAATGAAAATTAAAAAATGTGATTGGGGTTTTTAACCCCCCCCCCCTTTTTTTTTATACAAAAATAAAATAAGGTTTTGCCAATACAATTTACTAGAAACCTGCAATAAGTGAAATATATAAGTTGCTCTTGCTGGCCTTCTTCTGAAACCCCTAGTTTCCTGGCTTGGGCTCCTTATACCTTTAGTCACTGACTAAGAACAAGTAAAGTTTGAACTCCTAAACTGCATACATGTTTCAGGTAATTTATTAACCACTTGACAACTGGGCACATAACCCCCTTCCTGCCCAGGCGAGATTTCAGGTTTCAGCACTGTCACGCTTTGAATGACAATTGCGCGGTCGTGCGACGTGGCTCCTAAACAAAATTTACGTCCTTTTTTTTCCCACAAATATAGCTTTCTTTTGGTTGTATTTGATCATTTCTGCGGTTTTTATTTTTTGTGCTATAAACAAAAATAGAGCGACAATTTTGAAAAAAAAACACAATATTTTTTATGCTATAATAAATATCCCAATTTTTTCGAAAAAAAACTATTTTTTTTCTCAGTTTAGGCCGATACGTATTCTTCTACATATTTTAGGTTAAAAAAAAAAAAATCGCAATAAGCGTATAGTGATTGGTTTGCACAAAAGTTATAGCGCCTACAAAATAGGGAATAGAATTATGTTTTTTTTTTTTTTACTAGTAATGGCGGCGATCTGCGATTTTTATTGTGACTGTGACATTATGGCGACACATCGGACACTTTTGACACATTTTTGGGACCATTCACATTTATACAGCGAACAGTGCTATAAATATGCACTGATTACTGTATAAATGTGACTGGCAGGGAAGGGGTTAACACTAGGGGGCGATCAAGGGGTTAAATGTATTCCCCGCTAGGCGATTCTTACTGTGGGGGGAGGGGACTGACTGGGGGAGGTGACCGATCTGTGTCCCTATGTACAAGGGACACAGCACCAGTCTCCTCTCCCTGACAGGACGTGGATCTCTGTGTTTACACACAGAGATCCACGTCCCTGGCTCTGTGACAGCCGATCGCGGGTACCTGGCGGACATCGCGGCCGCCAGGCACAGCTTTTCCCCGATGCGCGCCCGCGGCGGCGCGCATCGTGGAAATAAACAGTAGGACGTCCATGGACGTCCTCTCGGCAATTGAGCGCCGCAATGCGGACGTCTTTTGCCAATGGCCCGGGCGCGAAGTGGTTAAAATGAACCATTGAAGCCATGGGATCAGTATGATAGCCTTTGACTTGGCACACGTAATGAGATGTGAGCAAGGATGGCTACATATCTGCCGCAGCAGAAAGGAAATTCTGCAATTAGCAAAATACTAAGGCCACTTCTGAAAATGCCAGAGCCTGGCTCATGGCCTGAAATTAATAATTTATAAGTTACTGTAAAAAGATTGCCATGACTGGCAGGCGACTTTCGGTACATTTTTAGAAGGAAATCAGCAATAGCAGCCTTGGTATATCTGTTATAATACTTTTGTTTTCAATTATACTTGTCTAAATTTGGGAATGTAAAATCACACAACTATTTAAATGAAGCGGTTATTACTTTGGATGCTATAAACTGCCATCAGAGTGTACCTAGTGGCATTGGGACATCTCAGTTATGATGTACAGAGCTGTGATAGTCCTGAAACACTGGCCACTCTATTATGCAAATATCATCTTGGCCTTGAAATTTGTATTCGCCCTTTTCACCTTATGTGCTTCACTATTCTTTAATGTAATAGACACCCTCTGTGACTAATAATGATGCTACTTTCCCTTAGCTATATTTTAGTACCCTTGGGTTCTGTTGAAAATAATTTAGGTGATATAGCTCTTTGATGCCAAATTACAGATACACTTGTAGCTCTTCCCCTAAACTTTCCATGCCCATTGTAGGGCAGAAAACCATATAATTACAGACCTAAAGGAACTGGGAGAGTTAAGGGGGGGGGGCAGAGATTTAAATAATACAATAAAATAATGATGCACCAAAAACAACCTTCTATTAGTGCACAGTGTGTGTGTTATAAAAAATAAGTCATGTGACGTAACGCGTAGGGCGGAGCCTAGTGACGACATTGACGGTGTTGTGTACACCTGATGCGCAGTGAGGAGATATCCGTTACATTTGACGGAGTGTCTTTATGCGCTGTGCTTTCCGGCTAAATGTGAGTGGAATCATCGGCACTGTAGAAGCCCTTATGTTTCTTTGGATGCAGTATTGATCTGTTTCTTCTCTTCATATCTGTGAGAATAAAACTTTATATGAGCACCATCTAAAACCCCAGAGAAAAGTAAGTTACAGCTGAACGTTGCCTGCTGAACTGATTGTGTCCAGGACTGAAGCTCGCTTATACGGACAATTAGTGAGTCCTATGTGTGAGGTGATTAGCCCTCATAACTTTCAGGTTTTTTTCTAAGTATTTTAGAGCATTTATATGTACTTCTGCATTTTGCTCACCACTACAGGCTGCTATTTATATATGGTAGCACGAAGTATTTAATTATTTGTTACACAATTTTTATATTCCTTTTTTTATAACACACACACTGTGCACTAATAGATGGTTGTTTTTAGCGCATCATTATTTTATTGTATTAGTCACTTTATGGTTATCAGTTCACCATTGAATGATTGCAGCTGAAATCATTTGTTCATCTTTTATTATTACTTGAGTTTAATATTCATTTTAGCGCGGTTATGTTGGGCATGTTTTTATAACTTGTAGATTCCAAGGATTTGCATCTGCACTCTTTGGGTTTTCCTGCTGACAATCCATGAAGGGCACTAGAACAATGGGGGTTATTTACGAAAGGCAAATCCACTTTGTACTACAAGTGCATAGTGCACTTGGAAGTGCAGTCGCTGTAAATCTGAGGGGTAGATCTGAAATGAGGGGAAGCTCTGCTGATTTTATCATCCAATCATGTGCAAGCTAAAATGCTGTTTTTTATTTTCCTTGCATGTCCCCCTCGGATCTACAGCAAGTGCACTTTCAGTGGAATTTCAAGTGCACTTGTAGTGCAATATGGATTTTCCTTTTGTAAATAACCCCCATTGTCTGTGCAGGTGACCAGTTTTGTCTTCTCGCCCTGTTACAGGACATCACTCACAACTGGGAACAAGATAAGGAAGCTTTGTAAATTTTTCTTAGCCTTTGCTGTAAAAGCTACCCAGTTTTTCATGTTAATCGCTGCTGTATGATAGAAAAGCTCTATACCCAGGGCCGCCAAATCTATATAGCTAGGTCCTCCTGGTTAACAGTCATCCAGGGCTACTGTTCTCATACTCATGTAACCCTTTTGTTACTTATGAATGGACTAATTGGAGTATGTATGGCAAATATTGGTTTGATGTGTGTGAAAAGCCCTAGGCTACATTCACGCAGGCTGCATACAAACCGGCCAATTAGCTTAAGTCTGAACTCACAGAAACGCTGACCCTGAACACAGACAGTGGGGTTGATTTACTAAAGGCAAATAGACTGTACACTTTTGCCAGTGCTGTTGCTCCAGAGATTAGTAAATGAGGGAGAGCTCTGCTGACTTCCATCATCCAATCAAGTACAAGCAAAACATGCATTTTTTTCTTCCCTTTGAGGTAAAGCTTCATTTTGTAATCACATGCAGTCTCTTAGCTCTGGAACAACTGCATTTGCAAAGGTGCACAGTTTATTTGCCTTCAGTAAATCAACCCAACTGTGCATCCAGCATCAGCCAGAACGGAAAAAAAAAAAAGAGAGTCCTTTTTGAAAAAGGTCTTGATGAAAATTGGATAGTCCTGATGCGGTCAATCATGATAACAATCAGAAATGATAAAATTACTAAACAATCATACAGTAGGTCATCAGGTAGATTAGAACACCGTACAAGGCATGAAACTGACTCAAGGTGAAAGTACACAATTGGATTTTAAATATTTTTAAGCTTGCCAGGAAAGATTCATGCAGCTTTACTGGATAACATGCTTTAACCATATTTTCTGAATAAATATTTGTAGCTTGAATATTTTCTCAAATTTTGAGATTTGTGCAGTGTTTTTTGTGAAGCTGTGTTTGTATAGTGCCTTGAAAAAGTATTCATTCCCCTTGAAATTTTCTGCATTTTGTCATTTTACAACCAAAAACGTAAATGTATTTTATTGTGTTTTTATGTAATGGACCAACACAAAGTGGCACATAAATGTGAAGTGGAAGGAAAATGATAAATGGTTTTCTATTTTTTTTTTACAAATAAATATGTGAAAAGTGTGGCGTACATTTGTATTCAGCCCCCCTGAGTCTACTTTGTAGAACCACCTTTCGCTGCAATTACAACTGCAAGTGGGGATGTCTCTACCAGCTTTGCACATCTAGAGTGACATTTTTTGTCCCATTCTTCTTTACAAAATTGCTCAAGCTCTGTCAGATTGGATGGAGAGCATCTGTGAACAGCAATTTTCAAGTCTTGCCACAGATTCTCAATTGGATTTAGGTCTGGATTTTGACTGGGCCATTCTAACACATTAATATGCTTTGATCTAAACCATTCCATTGTAGCTCTGGCTGTATGTTTAGGGTCATCGTCCTGCTGGACGGTGAACCTCTGCCCCAGGCTCAAGTCTTTTGCATACACCAACAGGTTTTCTGCTAAGATTGCCCTGTATTTGGCTCCAACCAGCTTCCCTGTCCCTGCTGAAGAAAAGCATCCCTACAACATAATGCTGCCACCACCATGTTTCACGGTGGGGACGGCGTGTTCAGGGTGATGTGCAGTGTTAGTTTTCCGCCACACAAAGCATTTTTATTTTAGGCCAAAAAGTACAATTGTGGTCTCATCTGACCAGAGCACCTTCTTCCACATGTTTGCTGTGTCCCCCACATGGCTTCTCGCAAACTGCAAATGGGACTTCTTATGGCTTTTTTTTTTTCTTCAACAATGGTTTTCTCTTTGCCACTTATCCATAAATGCCAGATTTGTGGAGTGCACAACTAATAATTGTTCTTTGGACAGATTCTCCCACCTGAGCTGTGGATCTCTCCAGCTCCTCCAGAGTTACCATGGGCCTTTCTGCTGCTTCGGTGGGTGGCCATGTCTTGGTAGGTTTGAAGTTGTGCCATACTCTTTCAATTTCCCCTTTCTCTCTCGTTTCCCATTTTCCCCTTTCACTACCCCCTTTCCAACCTCTCTTTTTTCATCACACCCTTTCCTCACTATTATCAATTGCATGCATTCACACATTTTATGGATATGGGTTTGGCTTGTTTTCTAACCTTATATGTTTTTTATTATCCATCCCATCTCATGCTATGTCATTAACATTCTAGTGCCGTGCCTATCTTCCCGTGTCCGCCCCAGGGGGGTGCACCCTCTTTTGGGTGCCTATGTGGCATTGCACTCTCGGTCCTTTTGGACTAGCGTGGTGAGCCAGGTTTGAGTTTGCCTTTTTGTACCTACTCCTTTTACATTGCTGTTTGTCTGTGGCTATTACCGCTACACACAAATATCAAACTATTCAATAATGTACTTACATGAATGTGTCGTTTTAGATTGTATTGATAAAAGAAGCCTCTTGAGGAAGCGGTTTAACCGCGAAACATGTCGGGGATACGTCATTAACATCAATACTGCATCTCTGCCCACCTGTGGAGTTTGTGACCCCCCCCTCTTTTTCTTTGTTTAACATATTATGTATAGTCACCATTGTGATTGTTTATTTTGTACTTATATGTTGTAATAAAATGTTCTAAATTTTAACAATTGCTTTGTCTGGGTGCCGTAATAGTCCCATCATATTGGGTGATTAGGGTCTTGGAAGTAGCCCCTTAACATAATCCCCACCTCTCCTTCAATTGAAGGCTTATGGTGTCTGTCGAATGCTCTAAGAAGATTCGACGGAGCAGCTAAACTGTACAACGCCGCAATCGTACATTTCCGGTCAAATGTTCCGCCTACAAGCTATTGAAGAATTCTAATGTTGTATGACACTAGTAATAATTATATTTATAAATTATTATTACTAGTCAACCAACATTCAAATTCTTCTATAGCCTATGGGCAGAGCATTTGACCGGAAATGTACGATTGCGGCGTCGTACAGTTTATCTGCTTGACGAATCTTCTTAGAACTTTCGACAGACACCATAAGCCTTCAATGACAGATTTGATGTTTGTATGTTTTTCGCTGCTTCGTCGTTCATGTCGAATGGTCTACCCCAACACTGTCTCTATAATGTCGAATCTTTTCTCTCTATGTCGAATAATCTTGGACTAATAGAGTTAAAGCAGTTGTATAGGGTTTTTTTTTTTTTTTTACTTTTACCTACAGGTAAGCCTATAATAAGGCTTACCTGTAGGTAAAAAAAATATCTCCATGTAGGTTATGGTCTATTGTCAGATCCTCCCTGGGTCGGGTCGTGTCCGGTCCTCCGCCCTCTGACTTACACATTCATTGGCCTGACCGTCCGGACGTGACATGGCTTTGAAACTAGTTTCCTATAATGTTAAGGGCCTGAACTCCATAAAGAAGAGATGGCTTGAGCTCCGGGAGTTTAGGGCCTCCGGCGCGGATGTGGTTCTCTTCCAGGAGACGCACTTCCGGGCCGGGGGTTCCTTTAAGTTTGCGTCTAAACATTTCCCAATGTCCTATGTAGCATCTGACCCTTCTGGTAAAGCGGGAGTAGCAATCTTGATAAAACGCACGTGTCCTGTTCAGATTGGGACAACTCACTTGGATCCTCATGGTCGTTATATAATACTGCAGGGAACATATCTGTCCAACCCTATAACGATCATGAATGTCTACGCTCCCAATACAGGCCAGGTTAAGTTTATCTCGGACGCTTTAGAGCGCCTACAGAAGTGTTCCTCTCCTTTTACGGTACTAGGGGGTGACTTTAACGCTGTGCTCTCTCCCGCCCGAGACAGGAAATCTCTATTCCTCACCACTGCTCCATCGGCCTCACACTCCCTGGCTACTTCCTTCCGAACTCTGATCCGGACACATCTATTTGACGCATGGCGGATAAAGCATCCCTCAGGTAGGCAATTTTCGTTCTACTCTCCCCCTCACAAGATGTTCTCCAGATTGGATTACTTCTTTATCACTGCTCCCTTGATTTCCCACGCGGTGGCTTCCGAACTAGGTGCAATCACCTGGTCGGACCACGCTCCCTTGACACTAGACTTAAGCTTCTCAGCCGCTTTCCCCAGACAATGTCACTGGAGACTCAACGAATCCCTCCTCAAACACCCTGAGACTAACACTAAACTAGAGGCGGCCCTGACGGAATAATTTCTCCTAAACGAAGGTTCCGTGCTCAGCGCGTCCACCCTCTGGGAGGCCCACAAAGCCTATTTTCGAGGACAATGTATTGCCCTCAGTTCACAAAAAAAGAAGGATTCAGCTTTCCTGAAGTCCTCTCTAATGTCGGAACTTCAAGACGCAGAAAAAGCCCTGCTTGGCTCTCCCACGGTGGGCCGGCTGCGCACGGTTACTGGGCTAAGAAATCGCATAAAAGCCTTAGACATGTCCTGCATAGATAAATCGATCCTGTGAGCTAAACAAAAGTTCTATGAGTTCTCGAACAAGCCCCACAGGATGCTGGTCTCTAGACTCAATCCTAGGCCCTTTCACGCCTTCCCGGATCATCTTAAACTTCCCGACGGGACCCCCACCTTCTGCCCACAGACCATGACCCGGGTATTTGGTGATTTCTATAACAAACTCTATAATTGCCTCACCCCTAATCACCACCCTCCATTAGACAGGGAGGCCTTTGGGGAGTTCATGTCAGATTTGAACCTCCCCAAGCTCTCAGACTTGGAAGTGCAATTACTGAATGCGCCCATTACAGGAGACAAAATAACTAGCACTGTCAGGTCCTTACCTTCACACAAAGCTCCCGGCCCAGATGGGCTCCCCTATTCCTACTATAAGAATTTCCTCCCTATTCTATCACCTTACCTAGTATCCCTCTACAATTCACTTTTGCAAGGCAAACTTCCCCACCAACAATTTCTTCATTCCTACATCACAGTCATTCCAAAACAGGACAAAGACCCGACCTTACCAGACAATTACAGGCCCATAGCGCTTTTAAACTCAGACTACAAGCTATTCACGAAAATACTCGCCAACAGTTTATCCCAATTCCTGACAAAACTGATAGACAGAGACCAGGTGGGCTTCGTTCCTACCAGACATGCTGGAGACAACACTCGACAGACTATAGACCTTATCGACATGCTGAACAGAGTCAAGCGCCCTGCCTTGATTCTTAGCCTAGACGCCCAAAAGGCGTTTTGACAGATTGAGCTGGCCCTACATGTTTGCAACCCTTACTAAATTTGGCCTACACGGACCCTTCCTCTCCGCCCTGACCTCCCTATATTCCACTCCCTCCTTTCAGGTCCGTCTAGCATCTTTCACTTCCCTATGACAAACGGTACTCGACAGGGCTGCCCCCTTTCCCCACTCCTTTTTATACTGTGCTTAGAAGCCCTGGCAGAGGCTATCAGATCCCATCCTGACATCAAGGGGGTCCCCATGCGGCAAAGGGAGTATAAAGTATCCTTATTTGCCGATGATGTCCTCCTTACCCTGACCAAACCCCATACTTCCCTCCCTTCCTTGCATGTCCTGCTTTCTCAATTTGGCTCCCTGTCGGGTTATAAGGTCAATACTGCGAAAACGGAAGCCCTCCCCCTCCACATACCCTCGGATGAACTCCTGAAATTGAAAGGTTCATTCTCTTACCGATGGTGCGCATCATCCCTCAAATAACTTGGGGTCCAGATTACGTCTTCCTACTCGTCCCTTTATTCAACCAACTACCTTCCGCTGTTTAGGTCAATTAATAATATGCTATCCCGATGGACCTCCCTCCCGTGTCTTGGATAGGCAGGATTAATGTGCTAAAAATGTCAATCATGCCGAAATTATTATATTATTTTGAAACACTCCCGGTCCCCATCCCGATGACACAGATTAAGATTCTTAAGCAGTGGTTCCTTAAGTTCATCTGGAGTGGCAGGGCCCATAGAGTGGCAAGTTCGGTTATTTTCTCCCCCAAGGACCAGGGGGGCATGGGAGCCCCGGATATCTACAAATATTATCTGGCCTCCCATTTGCAAACAGTGGTGTCTTGGTCATGCCTCAGGCCTCCAAACCGCTGGACGGAGATAGAGATGGGCTCCCTTTTTCCGACTCATCCCTGCTCCCTGGTGTGGTCCCCTGGGTTGTTGGGGGACCCCAAGCTTCTTGACCTCTGCCTGGGTCCCATGGTATTTACACTTAAATTATGGCGCTCATGCCTTTCCAGGTTCGCACTATCTTCCCATTGCCCCCCCCTTATCTAACGTGCTCTTCAAAAAAAAACAGAAAAGAGGCGCCACTTAGTTAAAACTGTTTCACTTTAATAATACAATAGTATTACAGCACTCACTCGTAAGTTGACTGTATAAAGCACATAGATGATCAGGTCTGTGGTCGTATTCCGCTAGCTAGCAGTCTCAGTGTGAGATGACCTCCTCGTTTGCTGTATTAGAAGCCGGGATAATATCCATGGTGGATGTTGCCGGAGGATCTTTTCAGAAAACCATGCCGGTCCTGATGTCATCCCGCTGAACGTAGCATTGCGTCTCAAACTGAACTTCCTGTTTGCGGTCCAGCCCTCCCTTTGGTTTTCTGAGAAGATCCTCCGGCAACATCCACCATGGATATTATCCCGGCTTCTAATACAGCAAACGAGGAGGTCATCTCACACTGAGACTGCTAGCTAGCGGAATACGACCACAGACCTGATCATCTATGTGCTTTATACAGTCAACTTACGAGTGAGTGCTTTAATACTATTGTATTATTAAAGTGAAACAGTTTTAACTAAGTGGCGCCTCTTTTCTGTTTTTTTCTGTTTTCATATGTTTGGAGTCTGGCTTCAGCTCCCTCAGCAAGGCTGCCCGGTTACCTTCCTGGACTGTTTTCACTCACACCTGAGCTCTTCGCATAGCTCATAGGACATTTTAGGTATATGTATATATGTATTGTCTTCTGATAAACTTTAAGCGCCATCATTGTGATTTAATTTTGTACAACGTGCTCTTCAACCCCATGATCCCTGACAGTCTCTCGCACGTCCGTATGTTCCCCTGGGCAAGAGAGGGACTGTTCCAACTCCGCCACTTCGTCCAACCGGTCACGCGTAAGGTTATACCCTTTTCGAACCTCCAGGCTAAAAGCCAAATCCCAGAACACCTGCGGTATTCGTATCTCCAGATAGTCAACTATCTCTCAACACTCTCCCCATCTCTCACTCTCACCAAACCGACACAATTTGAGCTTCTTTGCTCCCAGGGCCCCTACCAGGCACAGCTCATCTCTAGCGTATACCATATTCTCCATGAACAGACAACTCTTACTGAACACGCCCATTCCTACATGTACAAATGGTCGCAGCTCATTCAACGACAAATATCTATCTCGCAGTGGTCCAGAATATGGTCCTCGACCTCTAAAATTTCAAGATGTGTGGCACAGAGAGAGACAGCATATAAAGTTTTACTATTTTGGTACAAGACCCCTGAGGCTATCCATAGGTATGACGCCTCTCACTCTCCCATGTGCTGGAGATGTAGGAAAGTTAAAGGATCACATTTTCACATTTTTTGGCAATGTGATCGGATCGTCCCTTTTTGGTCCAGGGTCTCACGAATGCTCCAACAGATTCTCGCCATCACCATCCCACTGGACCCGATTCACTTTCTCCTAGGCCTCCCCTTTTCAGAGCTAGGGAGGGCGGCAAACAAACTAGCCTCGTTTATTCTGCTTGCTGCAAAAAAGAGCCATCCGCTCTAACTGGTTGTCAACCCAAATCCCGACCCAAACTCAGCTGGTACAAAGCATCAGAGACAAGCGTAGGATGGAACATATGACGGCTATGGTGGAGGACAGGGTTGACGAGATTTGGGCTTCCTGGGATGCTTTGATCTATGGGCTGCCGCCCTTGAACTAGATGCCCCTCGCCACCCTGTCATCTACCTACCTTTTATGATCGCAGTGCTCTATACGCCCCAATGGGTCACCCTTTGCTGGTTTTGATTTCATTTAGACATGATGTATTTTTTGGTCAGACAGCTGTCGTATTACTGAAACTATACAGAGAGGCCCAAAGTTATGCATTCTGTATTGTTTGTTGATCAATAGCCCTTCTTTTTATTTTTTTATATATAACTCCTCCCTGTTTGTTTTCCTTTTTCTTTGATGTTTTATTGAGTTATTTTTTTATTATTTTCTACTATCAGCCTTCCCAATGTCCTCCCATTTTGCTTAGCATGTTTTATTTCAGACATTACCTGTTCACTGTCAGATATGTATGCTCTTGTATCGTGTGTAAACTTTCTTCAATAAAAATACAATAAAAAATAAATAAAAAATATCTCCTAAACCTTTACGGTTTAGGAGATATTCCCCTTGCAATGAGCCACTGACTGCAGCGGCGCATGCGCACAGGGGATTCTCGGCTAAAGGCCCGGCAGACGCCGGACCTTGCCGGAAAGAAGTCTCCCGCGCGCATGCGCGGGAGTGACGACATTGCGGCTCCAGCCACTCACAGCGCTGGAGCCGCGATACCCGGCAGACACGCTCAGGCAACATGTCATCTCCCTCGGCGTGGACCAGGTGAGTTACCGAAGCCTCGTTCTAAGGTAAGTATTTCATAGTAGCTCATTATGCCTTTTGCCTTACAGGTGAGAAAAAAAATATTTTTTTTTGGACTATACAACCACTTTAAGGTTAGGCACATTCGACCACAGGTTCGATAGACACAGATCGCTATTGTCAGCGTCATGTCAAATCTCCTATCTATATCAAACTGTTGTAGCAACGAAAGTGAAAATAAAGCATTTTTATGTCGGATCTTTCGGATTTCGGATTCTGCACGTTAGTTTTCGTTTGTTGAAAACTCAGCCCAGCAGGTGAGGAAAGGGGGAGGGGGAACGAGCGCCCCCCCTCCTGCACCATACCAGGCCACCTGCCTTCCCAAAAGTACCCACCCCCCCATGTTGAGGGCATGTGGCCTCTTTCCTGACCTGCTTGCTCGGATAAGGATATGCCCCTTAAGAACCTTACGCAATTTTTTTTTTTACATTTTGGTGGGGTTCCCCTTCAAGATTCTCAGCACACAAGTCGCCCCACAAGTCAGATCATCTTGATCCGACTTCTATTCAAATCAATGGGCTCCCATAAGGAACCATTGATTTTAAATAGGGACAGAGAAACGCCGGACGTGGCTTAACGCTGTGTATACAGCGTTAAACTGCGTTTTACATCTTTTATGGCGTTTGACGTTTTTACAGCTCTAGCGCTGGAGACTCAGAATGCGCTGGTCCTGGGTTTTTTTTTTTGGAGCTTAAAAACGCCAGTGGCTGTTGCAGCTCAAAAACACCATGTTGTGTAGGCCATTGAATAAAATGGAGTGGCGTTTTTAAGCTGCAAAAAAAGCTCAAAAACGCAGCTGTAAAAACGTCCATGTGTATGAGGCCTAAAGTTTCATGAGGGTAATTTCAGAAGACATGAAGGGGTATGGTAAGCTTTCCAGTATAAATTATTGCACAGTTTGACTGCATCTCTGGATTCACTGCATTTTTGCATCATATGTTCAGTGTAAATTGCCCAGGGTAGCAACAGATTTACTATAACGGAAATATGCATTAAGAGAAGTATGGAGGCTGATTGACCTCCTGAAAATGTTAATTTCCTTGATGTCTCTGACCACAATACCTTCTGACCTAGAAGCATGTAGCCTGTAGAAAAGTCACAGAAAAACCAAAAATCCTGATCTATATTGAGGGGGGAAAAGTATTTGATCACCTGCTGATTTTGTAAGTTTGCCCACTGACAAAAAAATGATCAGTCTATAATTTTAAATGGTAGGTTTTAACAGCGAGACAGAACAAAAAAAATATCCAGAAAAACGCATTTCAAAAAAGTTCTAAATTGATTTGCATTTTAATGAGTGAAATAAGTATTTGTTCCCTTATCAATCAGCAAGATTTCGGGCTTGCAGGAGTCTTCTATACAGGTAACAAGCTGAGATTAGGAGCACTCCCTTAAAGGGAGTGCTCCTAATCTCAGCTTGTTACCTGTATAAAAGACACCTGTCCACAGAAGCAATCAGATTCCTATCTCTCCACCATGGCCAAGACCAAAGAGCTAACCAAGGATGTCAGGGACAAGATTGTAGACCTACACAAGGCTGGAATGGGCTACAAGACCATCGCCAAGCAGCTTTGTGAGAGGGTGACAACAGTTGGTGCGATAATTTGCAAATGGAAGAAACACAAAATAACTGTAAATCTCCCTCGGTCTGGAACTCCATGCAAGATCTCACCTTGTGGAGTTTCAATGATCAGGAGAATGGTGAGGAATCAGCCCAGAACTACATGGAAGAATCTTAATAATGATCTCGAGACAGCTGGGACCATAGTCACCAAGAAAACAATTGGTAACACATTACGCCATGATGGACTGAAATCCTGCAGCGCCCGCAAGGTCCCCCTGCTCAAGAAAGCACATGTACAGGCCCGTCTGAAGTTTGCAAATGAACATCTGAATGATTCAGAGGAGACCTGGGTGAAAGTGTTGTGGTCAGATGAGACCAAAATCAAGCTCTTTGGCATATCCATGTTTGGAGGAGGACAACTTGACCACATTAGAGGAACGATGGATGGGGCCACGTACCGTTAAATCTTGGGTGAGAACCTCCTTCCTCAGCCAGGGCATTTAAAATGGGTCGTGGATGGGTATTTCAGCATGACAATGATCCAAGATACAGCCAAGGCAACAAAAGAGGGGCTCAAGAAGAAGCACATTAAGGTCCTGGAGTGGCCTAGCCAGTCTCCAGACCTTAATCCCATAGAAAATATGTGGAGGGAGATGAAGGTTCGAGTTACCAGACATCAGCCTCAAAACCTTAATGACTTGGAGAGGATCTGCAAAGAGGAGTGGGACAAAATCCCTCCTGAGATATGTGCAAACCTGGTGGCCAACTACAAGAAACGTCTGACCGCTGCGATTGCCAACAAGGGTTTTGCCACCAAGTACCAAGTCATGTTTTGCGAAGGGGTCAAATACTTTCACTTGTTAAAATGCAAATCAATTTAGAACTTTTAAAAAATGCGTTTTTCTGGATTTTTTTGTTATTCTGTCTCACTGTTAAAATAAACCTACCATTAAAATTATAGACTGATCATTTGTCAGTGGGCAAACATACAAAATCAGCAGGGGATCAAATACTTTTTTCCCTCACTGTACATACCTGTTCCAGGGTCAGAGACTCAGAAATGTAGGCCTTTGGATGAACAGCTAGATAAGCAACACGTTTGCCAGACAAGAGCTCTTTGGATATTCTAAGTATTTGTTTTAAGGTAAATATAATCATAAATGTCAAAGTCATAAAATTCCAAACAGGTATTTGCAGATGCACCCCAGATATATGACCAAACTGCTCAAATTGGAAGCAGAGTTACAACTCTTTTCACAGTAAAACATGTGAACTTCCTTGGACATAAAAATACATGTTTAGTTTAGACACCATGGATACGTTTTAATAACATGGAGAAAATGAGTGCTGTCACCCTATGTAGCGAATCATACTTTAGGTATTCATACCAAGCAAAGTAGTCCAGCTCTATACTCCTGGTTGTTATAATGCAGCATGCATGCAGTTGGCCCTCCAGCTGGGCTCTGGTCAGCCCTATTCACTTAGTACTCAAAAAGTCAACATAGCAGTCCATATGTAATGTGCAATTTTATTTATTAAATATTAAGTGGTCCAGTATACAGCAGAAGGCCAACACATTTTGGCTTGCAAAACCTTACTCATAGATACTCTGTTGTCAATAGAGGTCTCCATTGACCACATACTAACATGTTTCGGCATGCAAAACCTTAATCAGCTAGATTTCTGCTGTATACTGGACCACCCGATTTTTAATAAATGCTGCAGATTGTTTATGGACTCCAGCATTGTTTTTTTTTCGACTTTAGGTAATCTGACTAATTTGAAAGCTCTCTTTTCATTCATACTCAGGTTAGAACTGTTTGGAAGGGAAAAGGGTGAGTGTTTTCTACAGGCAACAAACCGTTCTTTCAAATATCTGTATGAAACAAACAGCTTCTTCCACAGACTGATCCTCAGGGAACACTCAGTGAATGTTTCTAAGGCTTCTAGGCAGTTACACAGCTTTTTAATAAGTAAACTTCAAAGATGATGCCACATAGCAATACACAGAACTTTTCCGTCTTAAAGAAGGTTGGGCATATTATGCTAAGCCAGCACTTAAATGAACAGGGAATACTATTTATTCCCTATCAAATAAACTGGGATGGGGAGGGAGGATTGACTTCCAGTACTACTGCATAGAAAAGTCCTTTCTCAGACGCTAGTTGTCTTGATCATCCATGCTCCAGCCACATGGCTTACCATTAAGCTAAAGCTTCAAACAAAGTAGAATGGGACACATAGAATTATAACTATAAAGCAGAAAAAGTAGCATTAACCAAAGATTCATTGCAGATGTATCTTCCTGGTGCTTTATTTTCAACTACTGGGAATGATTCACCTGCAGTAAATGTTGGCGAATGTGACATTAACAACTCAATATAATGCCCCTTCGAGGTTGTGACAAGAAAAATTATCTTCTTCCCATTTAGTAATACAAGGCCATTGTCTAATATGAGAAGAGTGTGGGATAATCTGACAAATTAATTTTTTTTTCAACCAATATATTCCAGTTATTTATGTCAGAATCTGGGAGACATAAGCCACAATACCAGTCCCTGAAAGCCATTTTGAGAAATAATGTACAAATGGTATCCAATTGGTTGCTCTTTGTCCCATGTTAAATAAAACGACAGATAAACCAACTGAAAAAAAAAGAAAATGGAAGGACTTTAAGGTTTAGGATGAAACTGAACAGGAGAAAAACACAAGGACACACACAATATGTTTTCAAGCACAAAATGTTTATTCTGTATAATACAATATTGAGGCATTGGTGCCACTGACTGTGTCAGCATACACAAGGGAAGGAGATTTATACAATCAGGCAAGAGCGACCTGGAAGGTAAGATTCAGTGCAAGCAATGGGGGAAGAGAGAGTGCAGCACGTACTTCCCATGTTTGTTCATGAAGCACAGACATGAATCTAAAAACAAACTCAAGATGTTGAAGAGAACAGAAATCTCTTCCTATCTTTAAGTTCTCACCTGCAGAATGGTCCATATAAAATTCAATTCCAGCAGAATTGATGAGTTACAGTCAGGGATTACCAACAAAATGAAAACATTTACAATGGTTAAAGGTTCTTGTAGATACACTTCACAGCTTGGCAGAACGAGGCACAGATGCCACCAGCTGGGGAACGGAGATGTCATGAAAGAACGTTCATCTGACATGACAAGTCTCACTACCCGTCTAAGGATCTGCAACTGAAACCACTGGTTAGGTGAATAAAAGAACTGTTTGCAACTATACCTACCAGGTGGTATGCATACCAAGGCTAAAAACACAGAGAAAGGTTTCGATATTTAGTGTTGGATTGGTCTAGGGCAGAGGCTCTCAAACTTCTCAGTTCTCACCAATGATGCACGTTGTGTAGAATTCCTCTCAAGACACAAGTGTATGATTCACTAACTGGGCTAAAAAAAGTTATTTCACTGTGCTCTGGTGAGGATATCTGCAATATATGCACAACTGGTGCAAGCTAGACATTTCTACAAACCTCTCACTAAGCATGGTTATGGTACGGACTCAAAGCTGCAGTGCAGATGAACAGTCACTGTTCTGAAAAAAAATCTATACTTGTCCAAAGGACTGCATCTAGTATTCTATATTTAGCTGTTATACATGAGCAAAGCTGGTTTAGCTCAGCCAATGCAGCAATTGCAGAATTTATGTAAACATCTGCTCACTGAGGTACTGCTGATGCCAGTGATGTGGAGACTATGCAAATGTGTGCAAGTATATGGGAGTGTTTGAGGAAACAGCTGTCTTTTTCTCCTATTTCCATACCAAGAACATAAATGGAAATAGCTAGTTGGAAGCCATGGGCAACAGAATTCTTTCAGACACTGTCATACAAGGGGAAAGTTATGAACTCAAAAGAAAGTATGAAATGTCAACGAAATGGTAACAGGACAAAAGAAAAACCCTCTTGCAAAAAAGAACCCAATGACAAATATACACAGGTTAAATCCCAGTGCTCTTTGGATTAACCAACTTTTTTTTTCTTAAAGTGTAAGTTAGAAAATAAAATGAAGACCCCAAGTGGTTACTGCAGCCACCAGAGAGACTTTCAGACACTCTAAGGTGAACCTCATGTGAACAAGCCGCACAGTCTTGCAGCTTAAAAAGTTCTAGTGAAAGTGTGTCAAATTAATTGGTAAAATGACTTAACAGGACCAATTAACTTTATGGCAAAATATTTCTTTCTCTCCATACTTAAACTGTGCAAGTATTCCAAGATGTGACTGTGAAAAAATAAAATTGTGTGCCAACATACAACAAATAGTCCCAGATTTTATTGCAGCAAAACTGGAAATTTATAAAATAAAATGTAAAAATAAATACCCAAAAGACACAAAATCAGTCATGCGACATGTTTTTTGCGTGAACCTAATAGCTACAGCCTTTCGGGGTTAGCTTTGGAAACGTTTAAGGCAAACTATTCCCCATTCGTTGTTCCTATTGAGTAAGTTTATTTTCATGCCACTGGTTTTCAATAACTACAAAGGCTGTGTTATTCTGATACACAAAATGGCCACCACAAGTTCAGACAACAGCCACATGTCTCTATTTTAGGATGGCTTCTGTATGGTACTGTTGCCCAGGCCAGCTTTGGTTTCTAGTGTTATTGTTTAACATTTCATTTTTTAAAGAAAAAAATTCTTTGGAGTACAAAGTACATCAAGGTTTTACTGGCACAAATGAACAATATTTCTCAGATCCAAAATCCCATAATGCAAATATGTTTGTGTACAACTGCAATGGCACTTTCAATTCAAATGAAAGCTGATGTAGAGACTTACCCAGCTTCAATTCAACTGAAAGCTGATGTAGAGACTTACCCAGCCCAAATATGTTCCACTCTTCCTAACAATCCCAATCTAGCATTTTTGGAAACCAACGATAGTGCCAATTTCGACATGCAAATTTTAAGAATTTGGCCCAAAAGACCAGCAAATCATTCCAATTTAAAAAAAAAAAAAAAAAAAACTATAAAATAAAATAAAAAGGTATTCACTGCATTCTTCTCTTGAGTATATACCTTAAACTGTAGCTGGAAACATTTTACCTTATAAATATTAAACAATTTATTATTTTGTAAATTAAAATAAAAGCCACATGTAATCCAAGCTATCTGTATGCCAAAATAAATAAAGCAGCATTATTTTTCAAATGGAGGGAGGAGGTTATGTTTTAAAATGGGATAGCTACCATTTCCAAAAAAAACCCGAAAAAAACGAAATAAAATAAAAAATAAATGAGAAAAAAAAATGTGTACACGGTGTTATGGATGGAAAACAAAAATGGTAGATTAGAAAATAGACTGGTTTATCATTTTTTCCCCACACAGATTTTCCCAAGCAAATGGGAAGCAAACTTCTCAAGGCACTAAACCTCCCACAATTTTCAGTTCAAGTACTTTACATTTCACAATGTGAAAAATGAGAAATCACAGATGTTGGACAAGTGGTGATGATCATGGGATGTTCACAGTGGCTGTGGGATGCAGAGCATGGCTGTGTGTATTTGTGGCCTCAGCCAAAGACTATTGCAGCATAACCATACTACTAATCCAACTCCTAATGCTGACAAGGGGCTGTGACAGTCATAAAACTTTTTTTCAGCAACGCTGAGATGTAAAACCAAAAAAACACACAGGGTGCTGACAGGCTCAAACACTTGAAAACAGAAAAGGCATCAAAGCTACGTGATCCTCAGGTTGGAACCAGATTGTTTCACGGTAGGTTGCTGCAAAGACATGGGAAATATCTGCATGCTTGCAGATTGCGTGATCAACCGACTTCCTGCTATGGCAGGTGCTGCCGCTCCAGGCCACTGCGCTGCATAAACTGGTGCTGAGAAAACTCCAGCATACTGACAAAGGGGCATCATGTATGGTGGTAATATACCAGACTGGGTTGCTCCTGAAAGGGCTGCTGGGATAGATGTGGACATCAGTCCTGCGGTTGCTGGACAAGACAGTGGATCGCTGTACTTCCTGGCTGGCTCAGGAAGAGGTTGACTTCCCTAGAAGGAAAATATAGCAAATTAAAACATAGTTTTTAAAAGCCAAGATATACAGTGGGAGAAAGCCACCCAAAAAGTAACTTGAATAAAAGCAAAAACCATTCAGATGAGAAATATTGCGGACTTCTCCTACTGATTAAAAACTGATTTTTTTTTAAATTACCTATGTTTATACATACAAAAAGCAGTATTGTAGATCTTGCCATGAGTATTAAATTAATGTTCTCCTACCACATTTTGCAAAGTCTGCTGGTATCCTTGCTTATAATCAAGGTCCCTTTTGAGAAGGTTGTTATGGATCTGGACAGACACTGCTAAAGTCTGCCAAGGGAGCATGAACACATTTGTAGTCCTTGACTATGTCCTACTGTATCCAAAAGCAATGCCCCTCAGAATATGTACCATAAAAGTTATAGAGCGGTTTCCCATGTTTTCCCACACTGGTATTAATAAAGACATTTCGACAGAGCTTTCATGTCAGAAGGTAACCAAAGAGCTGTGTCAGTTGTTAAAAATTTCACCTATGCACCTCTGTGTATGACCCACAAATTGATGGGCAGGTAGGAAGGTTCAATATAACTCTGAAATGTATGCTAAAAGTGATTGATGAGGATGGAAAATACTGGGAAGTCCTATTATATTACTTAATGTTTTCAGTAAGGAACGTGCCACCAGTCATACAAAGGGCTTTACAGTACTTTTGTATGATAGACTTCCAGTGATGAATATATTCTGGGAAACATGGGTGTACGAGGCCATACTTCACAAAAAGTGAAGGTATACCAGCCTGGAAAGCAAAAGCCCTCCAAATATATCAAGCTACCAGATTACCTGGCTGAACTAATGTAATTTCCATTAACATTGTCACCAAGCCTCCTGTCAAAGTAAAAACAAGACTGTGTACCAGAAGCTCAGAGAAAAGCCATTTCAGAAGTGTTACAGAAAACGTTAGACCTTAGGGTTATAGAGCAATCTAACAGCAAGTGATTAGGTCCCATAATGGATGTCCAAGGCAAAGAAAAAGACAACATTTGCAACTCTATATAGGTGGTACCAGTATGTGGTCCTCCCTTCTGGTCCCGGACTCTTTCCAAAAATGTTCCTTTTTTTGTTTAAAGTAAGAATGCATTAGATAGCAGAGACGGCGCAACATTTGGCCAAAGAAAAGATAGTACTAGCCACTTAACAGTGTAATAGCAACGTCTAGTTGTTTGAAGTCCAACATTAAACGTTGAACATTGAGTGAGCAGCTGTCGGTAGAACACTAAATGATGCATGGAGGGAGGGAGATGAGGCCTCTGTCAGTAAGATTTGAGAATTAAGTTGATCGACTGCATTCTTAATCCATACAGCATATGCTTTGGCATCTCTGGATGTAGTCGATTTTAGTCTTCGCTGGGATTCCTATGCAAGAGCGATGCTATTCTAGATACCATTTATAAGGGCAGGTTAACTAGCCAATCCCAAAAAAATGTGCAATAAGCCTGGAAGAAGCTCAGCTTCTGGGATACAGCACTGGTCAGAGGGCAATAAAGTCTTTACTAGACAAGAATGACTCAAATAAAAGTTGACCCTGAATAATGTAAGAAAAAGAGAACAAGTTAGAGAAGCGGTTCCCAAACCTTTTTTTATACCCCTTGGCACCCATTTTCAAATAGGTGGTTTAAATGTGCCGTGCTGAACCAGATATAGTAGGCTGAAGGGCAAAAAACCTTTGTACTGGAGTGCAGCAATATTGTTTAAAGCTGTGCACACTGTGCTGGCATTGTTTGTGGCGTGCTTTAAGTGCTGCAGCAAACTGAAGAGTTTATTAGTGGACATGTTCCCTGGCAAAAAATGGGAGGAAAAATGCCCTTGTGTCAGTGATAATAAATGTCCCTGCATCAGCAGTGTCAGTGGGAGGAAACAAAATCCTTGTGTGGATGATTTTCGACATAAATAAACTCTACAACATTCTTTCTTCAAATATAAATACACCAGTAACCATTGCAAGCAACCAAAAAAAAAAATGCACCGATAGAAATGATGGAGGCAACTATAGGAACAGCGGAGGAGGAGCCATCCATGAAAGCAATCTTCCAAGAAATGAACAACTGTAAGTCATCATTAACTGATATTTTCGGCCAGCTGAAAGATATTAAAGAGGACATGTCTGCACTTAAACATGACGTACAGGGGATTGGCATTCGGACCACTGTGCTAGAGGAGAGACTTAGCCAGTTGGAGGATGAAGTCAGCCCAATGAAAAAAGAGATGAAAGTAATGAGAGATCAGCTGAACATGTGCATCAGTAAAATTGACGATATGGAAAATAGATTACGTAGGAAGAACATAAGGGTACTAGGCCTCCCCGAGAAAAGTGAAGGTAACCATCCTACTAAATTTATGGAAGACTGGCTCAAAAGTGTGGTTGGTGAGGACAGTTTATCTAAGTTCATTTCAATTGAGCGTGCCCATAGAGTCCCTTTTAGGGCCCCAGCGGAAGGAGGTCCACCAAGGCCAATGCTTATTAAACTCTTACATTTTTCAGACAAAATGATCATTCTCCAAAAGGCAAGAGAGATGAAGGAAATACATCACAAAGGTGCAAGAATTTCAATATATCCGCATTTTTCCCCCGAACTACAGAGACAAAGGGCAGGCTTCAATGAATGTAAACGCAGACTAATGCAAAACAGAGTGAAATACGCAATGTTTTACCCAGCACGTTTGCGGGTAAACAGTAAGGGGGGAAAATATGTTTTTTAGCACACCGGCTGACTTGACATCATGGCTGGATACGAATGAGGGGAAATTACAGTAAGAAGGTTTTATAACAACCTTTTCCTTTTTTTTTCTCTAATCACCCCTCTTTTTTTGGGGGGGGATTTTTCTTTCATCGATATATATCTGGACACATTTGGCCATAGGTGGGGGGGGGGGGGAGAGCTGGTGGAGGAGGGGGGATGGTAAAGGAAATGGGGTTGATCAAAGTGTATTTTTTTATGAATTTTTTGTTTGGATTTGCACAGAGATGGGGATATAAGAATGTACAGTGGGTACGGAAAGTATTCAGACCCCCTTAAAAATTTTTTCACTCTTTGTTATATTGCAGCCATTTGCTAAAATCATTTAAGTTAATTTTTTTTCCTCATTAATGTACACACAGCACCCCATATTGACAGAAAAACCACAGAATTGTTGACATTTTTGCAGATTTATTAAAAAAGAAAAACTGAAATATCACATGGTCCTAAGTATTCAGACCCTTTGCTGTGACGCTCGTATATTTAACTCAGGTGCTGTCCATTTCTTCTGATCATCCTTGAGATGTTCTACACCAGGGATATGCAATTAGCGGACCTCCAGCTGTTGCAAAACTACAAGTCCCATCATGCCTCTGGGTGTCATGCTTTCTGCTGTCAGAGTCTTGCTATGCCTCATGGGACTTGTAGTTTGGCAACAGCTGGAGGTCCGCTAATTGCATATCCCTGTTCTACACCATCATTTGAGTCCAGCTGTGTTTGATTATACTGATTGGACTTGATTAGGAAAGCCACACACCTGTCTATATAAGACTTTACAGCTCACAGTGCATGTCAGAGCAAATGAGAATCATGAGGTCAAAAGGAACTGCCTGAAGAGCTCAGAGACAGAATTGTTCCAAGGCACAGATCTGGCCAAGGTTACAAAAAAAAATTCTGCTGCACTTAAGGTTCCTAAGAGCACAGTGGCCTCCATAATCCTTAAATGGAAGACGTTTGGGATGACCAGAACCCTTCCTAGAGCTGGCTGTCCGGCCAAACTGAGCTATCGGGGAGAAGAGCCTTGGTGAGAGAGGTAAAGAAGAACCCAAAGATCACTGTGGCTAAGCTCCAGAGATGCAGTCGTGAGATGGGAGAAAGTTGTAGAAAGTCAACCATCACTGCTAGATGTGCAACATATCGGTGGTGATCCGTGATCCGAATGGGTCACCCTGTTCGGATCGGATCACCACGCAATCCGCGGAGCCTCGGCCGTAGGAAAGGCCGCGGCTTCGGCCTAGCTCTGGAGCGGCGGCCATCTTGGTCCACCCCACACTCCTGCACAGTAATGATAGAGAGAATAGGCAAGCGGACATCTTGTTACACCCAAAAGAGTTTTCAATTTCAGTTAATTTAAACACAAAATGGAGTTTATCAGCTTTAATACATTATTTGGAAATCCATCGAACTGTTTACATTTTAAATTTTAAAAGCAGCAGCAAACCTTACATGATTGCTAATGTGACGGAACACCCCTGATTTTCACATTTAACATTTAGTTAAATGTGAAAATCAGAGGTGTTCTGTCACATTAGCATCCATGTAAGGTCAGCAGGTTTGCTGCTACTTTTAAAATTTAACATGTAAAGAGTCCGTTGGATTTACAAATACTGTATTTAAGCAAATAAGCTCCGTTTTGTGTTGAAAATAACTGTGAAATCGAAAACTCCGGTGGGTGTAACATTATTTATTTATTTTTTTGCCGATCCGAAAATGATCCAATCCGTGGCTCTGATCCGAGGATCGATCCGATCCATGAGTTTTTTGATCCGTTGCACTCTTAATCACTGCAGCCCTCCACCAAATCGGGCTTTATGGCAGAGTGGCCCGACGGAAGCCTCTCCTCAGTGCAAGACATATGAAAGCCTGCATGGAGTTTGCTTAAAAACACCTGAAGGACTCCAAGATGGTGAGAAAGAAGATTCTCTGGTCTGATGAGACCAAGATAGAACTTTTCGGCCTTAATTCTAAGCGGTATGTGTGGAGAAAATCAGGCACTGCTCATCACCTGTCCAATACAGTCCCAACAGTGAAGCATGGTGGTGGCAGCATCATGCTGTGGGGGTGTTTTTCAGCTGCAGGGACAGGACGACTGGTTGCAATCGAGGGACAGATGAATGCGGCCAAGTACAGGGATATCCTGGACGAAAACCTTCTCCAGAGTGCTCAGGACCTCAGACTGGGCCAAAGGTTTACCTTCCAACAAGACAATGACCCTAAGCACACAGCTAAAATAACGAAGGAGTGGCTTCACAACAACTCCGTGACTGTTCTTGAATGGCCCAGCCAGAGCCCTGACTTAAACCCAATTGAGCATCTCTGGAGAGACCTAAAAATGGCTGTCCACCAACGTTTACCATCCAACCTGACAGAACTGGAGAGGATCTGCAAGGAGGAATGGCAGAGGATCCCCAAATCCAAGTGTGAAAAACTTGTTGCATCTTTCACAAAAAGACTCATGGCTGTATTAGATCAAAAGGGTGCTTCTACTAAATTCTGAGCAAAGGGTCTGAATACTTAGGACCATGTGATATTTCAGTTTTTCTTTTTTAATAAATCTGCAAAAATGTCAACAATTCTGTGTTTTTCTGTCAATATGGGGTGCTGTGTGTACATTAATGACAAAAAAGTAACTTAAAGGATTTTAGCAAATGGCTGCAATATAACAAAGAGTGAAAAATTTAAGCGGGTCTGAATACGTTGCGTACCCACTGTATATTATCACAAATGGTTGGAAGATTTTATAGGAAATGAGATTCTAAATACGCTAAAGATGGGGTCAACGGGGGAGAAGATAGCAAAGCACATCCCAAAGGGTAGTCACGGTCACTTAAGGAGTCCCCACAAAGGGTCCCAAAAAGGGGGGAGGGGGGTGGAGGGAGGTGCGGGTGGGTGGGAGTGTAAGGTATGGGAATGGGGGAGGAGGTGTGACTGGGGGGGAGGGGGAAGAATGTTGGGGAGGGGCACAAGCACATATAAGGGGAAATCCACAAGTTGCATACAATTTTTTTGAAGGGAAAAAACAAGGTATATGGATCTATGGAGGTACACTGTTATAACAGGGATAAGAGGGGGTAGATGACAGATAACGGAGAAAATGGGAGGAAAACCTCAAATCTAGCTAGAAGCATTAAGGTGTGCTCATGGAATGTTCGGGGGGTAAAAGATCAGCAATCTTTTCAACGGTGGAAACGTGTAATATTAAGATGCTGTGCCTGCAGGAAACGCATCTGGACAGGGACACGATTAGTATATTAAAGCATAGGAGATACCGGGTACAATACCACTCCACCTACACCTCCTATTCATGTATTTGTGGACTCTGGACTGGTGTTTTCCTGCAGGCAGAGTAAGGTGGACCCAAAGGGGCGGTGTATATTCCTTTTTTGCCGGATAGAGACAGACAAAGGATTATGTGGTGGCCAATATTTATATCCCTCCCCCGTTTAGTACAGAAATACTCTGGGAGTTAATGGCATTTGTTATGGACAAGGCGGGTATACCTGTGACAGTGGCAGGGGATTTCAATATGACGATGAATAAAAATATGGATAGATTCCCGGCCAGGACATTTGCCACCCGCACGCCTGGCAGCCCCCTTCTCCAATTTTGTGTGGAGACGGGGCTGGTGGATGTGTGGAGGGGAAGACACCCGGGGGAAAGACAGTCCTCCTGCCACTCAAAGACGCACACGACATTGTCCAGGATAGATCTTGTACTTTGCAATGAAGAAGCCCTGGGGGAGGTGGGTGGGGTGGAATATGAACCCAGAAGTATCTCGGATCATTCATCAGTGACCTTTGAAATTAAGATAGGCAGTGGCCACAGCAAAGGGGACTGGAAGATAAATCCATTTTGGCTGGAAGTAATTAAAGAGCCAGGGGCGATAACTGCCAGTATAAAGGAGTTTATAACTTTGAACAAAGGCTCAGCCTCGGGGGGGGGGGGTTTATATGGGATACCCTGAAAGCATTCCTGAGAGGAGTTTTAATTCAGAAAATCTCACTCATTAAAAAACAATCACGCACCAAGGAGGCTGCAGTAAGGGAAAAGGTGAAAAGGGAAAAGGTTAGCTATGTGGAAAATCCAACCTTGGAGAGACAAGTATAAAAGTATAAAAAGCTGCTGTTGGGAAAGGCGGAAAATAAAAGGCTATTCCAAAAGCAGACTTTTTTTGGGGAGGGTGAGAGAGTGGGTAGAATTTTGGCCCTAATAACTAGGGCCAATGCTCCCCTATCTGTCATCCCAGCAATCTATGATGAGGACGGGAAAATTAAGAGTGGAACCCCAGAAATAACAGAGGTTTTCAGAAAGTATTACCAACAGTTGTATAGTAGCACACAGCAGTGTAGAAGGAGAAATGGAGACCTTTTTTGAAGGACTGCAGATTCCCAGTTATCAGAGGAAGACAAAGAGAGACTGGAGGCACCGCTTGCGCTGGAAGAGTTACCATCGGCGATAGCCGACATGGCAGGCCAAAAGGCCCCCGGGCCAGATGGTCTGCCAATTGAAATATACAAAACCTACAGCAAGGCGTTGCTCCCTGGACTCCTGGAGGTATTTAACTGGGCAGAAGAGGAAGGGAAGCTACCGCATCTATGACAGAAACAACAATTATTGTCCTATTAAAAGAGGGGAAAAACCAACTTGAGACATCCTCATATAGGCCGATATCTCTTTTGTGCTCAGATGTGAAGATCCTGGCTAAAGTACTGGCAACGAGATTAAATAAGTCTCAAAACTGGTACATCTGGACCAGACTGGATTTATCCCAGGCAGATCCACAAGCACCAACATAAGAAGAACGTATTTAAATATACAGCTGCCAACAGAGGAAGAGGGGTCTAGAGCGGTTCTGTCTTTAAACGCAACCAAGGCGTTTGACAGTGTGGAGTGGCACTACTTGTGGAGGGCGTTGGCAGGATTCCAGTTTTGTATGAAAGCCCTAGGGCGAAGGTAAGGATAAATGGCGAGTGCTCGGAGTGGTTCCGGTTGGAGAGGGGGACAAGGCAGGTGTGCCCGTTGTCGCCCCTGCTTTTCGCTCTCGCATTGTAGCCACTGGCTATCGCCATAAGGGCATCCTCGGAAGTACAGTGTTTCAGGAGAAGATTGGGGGAGGAGAAGATTGCAATGTATGCGGATGACATTTTACTTTTTCTAGGGGACACGCAGACCTCACTGGAGACAGCGATGGGCATAATAGGGGCTTTTGGCAAATTTTCGGGGCTGACAATTAATTGGGATAAATCTGCACTTCTGCCGATAGACCCATTGTCACGGCAGATAGCACAAGTGAAAGTCGTGAACCAAATAAAATATTTGGGAATAACTATCACAATAGACCCAGGGCAGTATATAGAGGGAAATTTAGTACCTCTACTGACAAAGCTGAGACAGAAGTGCAGAGTTTGGAATCGGCTTCCACTCTCTGTGGCAGGCCAGTGTAACCTGGTGAAGATGGTTTGGATGCCGCAAATCCTGTATATTTTATAAAACTTTCCAGTTTGGATTCCCAAACACTGGTTTAAAAAACTAGATAGTTTATTCGGGGAACTGATATGGAGGGGGGGGGGGGGGGGACAGCTAGGACCCGCCTCCGAATCTTACAGCAACCAAAAGAGAAGGGGGGAGTGACACTTTCAAATCCAAGACATTACTTCCTGGCTGCACAAATGCAGCATATGTGCGGTAGTAATTTATCAGCAGGTAGAGAAGCTGTAAAAGGGTCAATCCTGAGTGACACTAGCCATGATACAGTGGTTGAGGCAGTGGAGGCAGACTCCTTTTGTTCCTTTTGAGCCCCACGGCTCAACTAATGGTAAGATGCTGGGAAACCACTAAAAGGATGATGGGATATAGCGGATTTTCTAAATTTTCCCCTAGATGGGATAATAATAATCTAACCGAATTTAAAGCCATGGGGAAAATTGAGGAATGGGATGGAGGTGAAATACACCTACTATCGCATATCTTCAAAGCAGGGAGAATAAAATAATTTCAAGAGATAAGGGAAGAATACGCAGTCCCAAACAGATCCTTTTACAGATACCTGCAAGTTAGACATGCAGTGAATGCACAATTTGGACAGGGGCCACCAGCATGGAATGATATGCCTATTCTCCGCAAGCTAGTAAATGCAGAGGACTCTAGAGGGATGATCTCAGTATCGGCAAATAGAAGAAGGAGGCGGACCAGGGAGTGGAATTAGACACCAAAAACAAGGATAATGGGTGAGGGACGTGGGCCCGCTATCATTGGAACAGTGGAAACGCATACTAGAAGCAGGACCCAGAATGTCATTGTCCCACTCGCAGACAGTGTCCCACCTTTTTCTGATACACAGAGCATATTATACACCTCAAAGAATGTTCCAGTTTGGTAGGAGACAGGATGCAAGATGTCAGAGATGTGGGGACGACAGGGGAGACCTAATACACATGTTCTGGAGGTGCCCCAAGCTATATCAGTATTGGAAAGAGATCGTAGAAAAAATAAACATGGTATTTGGGACTGCTTTGCAGCTGGATGCTAAGACATGTGTATTGGGCCTCTTGGAAGAAAGGGGGGTATCAGGAGATAGAAATACGGCAATTACAAGGTGTTTGTTCCAGGGAAGGAAACTCATTGCGCAGAAGTGGCAATCGGTAAACCCCCCCCAGTGTTAGAATGGAGGAACCTGATAGAGGATATGATTAGTAAAGAAGAATTTATATACACTAAAAGGGGAAATAATAAGAGAATCAAAAACATGTGGAAACAATGGATAGAAGTGGAAGCACGTTAAGGGTGCGAGTTTGAAAGAGAAGTCGGTGAAGGGCAGAGGGGAAAGGGGGAATGCAAGGGTGGAATGGAAGAGGGAATTTGTGGAATTTTTTATATCTTTGTGGTATTTGATATATACAATGCTATACTTAAAGGATGATGGTTGTATGGTTTATATGTGGTGTAAAATAAGAATAAAAAAAAGATTTGATTCAAAAAAATATAAATCCATTTTGCACTCCTCTTCCACAGCTAGAAATGAATAGCACTAAATGGTACACTCCAACTGCCCAGACATAAATGGAGTGCATACTCTCACCTCACAGAATGTAACAGATGTAGTTCAGTCCATCTTTTATTCTCAAACACACATTGTTCTGGTCCTGCCAGGAAGGATGACACACTGCCTTTTTGGAAATTGGCCATTGGGAGGAGGCGGCGGAGGATGAGGAGGAGGCAGCAAGAGCACAGCCTGCACCTCCTCCTAGCTCTTTTCTCCTCCCCAGTGTTGGCTCATGGCCCTGTTTGTTGTTTGAGAGGAGTAGTGATGCTGTTGTCAAGCCTATAGCGGCAGAGGCAGAAGTAACTCAGTACCCCAGAGACCTGGCAGGCAAGGTGACCGGCCAGAGTTCTCGTGTATGGATGCTGGTGCATGATGCTGTGTGGCCCAGCCACTTACCATCGCCTTTACTGGACTTTTTTTTTTTTTGGTTGGTATCTTAGGTTGAGAACCAATGGGTCACAGCCTTTATAGGAATTGTAGGATACTACCTGAAGTTTATGCTACTTCGCTACCATAGATGCTTCACTTTCAAAAGCTGAAGGTAGTATTATATTTTATGTAGAACACAGGCAAGGGAACCAGCAAGGGAATACTGATGGACTGTCTTGCCATCAATGAATGCGGTCAAAAAGACATTGAGGCTTCATGCCCACAGACGTTTTCAACAGCTGCGTTTTTTACAGCTTAAAAACGCCTGTCCTTGTTATTGTCAAATTTTTTATTTTCTTTTTTTTGAAAAAAAAAACAAAACAAAAAAAAAACGTCGGAGCTAAAAAACGCGACCGCGCGTTAGTGCGCGTTTTTGGGCGTTTGACGCTCGTGTTTTTTTCTGCCTAATTCTGACGCTGAGGAACGCACTGGTCCTGTTTTTTTTTTTTACAGCTTAAAAACGTCTATGCTATTTGCAGCTCAAAAAAGTTTAGGTGGGCATGAAGCTATAGACTAACATGGACAGGCGTTTTTAAGCTGTAAAAAACGCTCAAAAACGCGGCTGTAAAAACGTCCGTGGGCATGAGGCCTGATAGTTATGACCAGGCTCTGCGTGGAGAGTTTGATAATAGACTGCATTCCTGGATCTCTTTCTCTGAGAATCGAAGAACAACCCATGACTGGCTGAAATAGTCTATGGGACAGCATAGCTCAAGTAGAGCTGTAGCTGTCCAATTTCTACAGCTCCTTATCACAAATTCCCTCTTGCTTCCTGATGAAAGCATTTGTTGTATAGACATTCTTTAATTTAATACTTGCAATGCCAGGGACAATCAACCAGAAATTAGGAGCAGCAGAACTTTTTTTCAAATCATGCATCCTCCAGAGGAAAATGTCCTTACTGCGACCACCACAGGTTGTATAGTTGAAAATCTATAGCTTGCTAAGGATTTTCCATTTGGTTAACATTTTAAAAAGATGATTTGTTACTAGGAGCTCCTTTCAATGGAGTGTATACAGTTTTCACTTTCTGAAATATGCTGGTTCAGAATCAATGAAACATGCAAAATTGTACAGGGCCAGTAATTAAAGTGTTTGTTAACTCAAACTGATAAATTACTGCCAGCCTTCATATTATAGGCAGGCATACCACACTGTGCAAGTCTTTTCTAAAAACGAGGATTGTAAATACCTTTTTAGGGTGATCTTCAGGCCGGTCATGTGACTTGCGGCCGCTTTAAAGCTTCAATACATGGCTACTGCAGGAGGGGCCGAGATCTCCCTTTGACGTCAGCCGGGGTGGTCACATAGCCGCTCAGCCCCTCCTGCAGTAGCCCTGTCTTGAAGATGTCAAGCGGCCGCTAGTCACATGACCGGCCTGAAGATAGCTCTAAAAATGTATTTACAATCCTTGTTTTTAGGAAAAACTTTGTGTAGTATGCCTGCCTATTTTAGAGGGGCTGGCAGTGACCATTGTAAGTTTGTTTGAAAAGCGGCGGGGATGGGGGGGGGCAGGGCGGCGGAGACAGAGACACAGAGCTGACAGGTAGGGAGGAGGGGGTGAGTAGAGCAGAGAGGACAGCTGCGAATGACGGAGGGACGTACGCTTACCACGGTGGTCAGGGCTCAGCAGCCCTGATTATTGTGGTCAGAGCAGAGATGGAGGATAGAGGATAGTGGCAGGATCTGCTTTTAGGGAACAGGATCTGAATTTTTTCTTTTTTGGTTAAACACTTTAAGAATGATATTCATCCTAAGCAGCTGTGTCTATCTGAAGATACATGGATGAACCTTGGTATAAAAACTGTTTTTTGGCTTTGCAAACCCTCACCCAGGACCACCCAGAAATTGATTTCTTCAGACTTTCCTTCTCACATACTAAACAGCCTATGTCTCTCAGATATTCTACAATGTATTATCTGTGTGAAACTTCCTTTAAGGGATAGTTCACCTTTACCACAAAACTGCCTATGCAGATAAGGGACATTATAGATAAAAACAAACTATGCAGCTATGGGTCTCAATGGAGAAATGTTTGGCAGGAAGGAATTAAAAATATGCACCGTGGCTGTCCCGGGAGCATAGTCCGACACTACCTCCCCGCTGACGACACACGCTCTTTCAATTTTAGACAGAATTAACCCCACCCTGAACCTGTCTCCTCACGTGTCCCCGCTGGCTCCACTGGGTGGGTTTCTGTGGTTCCCTCCGGGTGAGCAAATGGCCTTCTTCGGCCCTTTGGTGGAAGATGGCAACGCCAGTTGTGGAAAGCTCATGAGCAATGGTAAACTATTGAGTTTTAAGACCTTGCAGGCCAGACATAGTGGCTCCCGGATGAATTTTTGGATATATAGGCAGCTTCATAATTTTTTCGAGGTCCATGGGCACTCTTATAAGAGACATTTCCTCCCTCATGCCCCTTGAGCGCCTTTTTTTGAAGACGATCCGATTCCCCACATGGTCTCGGAAATGTACCGCATGCTATGCTCCGCCACTCTAGACCCTAAGCCTGCACACGTGCGGGCCTGGGAGAGAGATCTGAACCTTGTACTAACCACATCTCAGCTGACCCACCTCTACCAGCTCACCCACTCCAGCTCTATTGAGTCTAAAACCCAAGAAACGAATTATAAAATTATGTCGCGCTGGTATAGGGTGCCAGCTGATTTGGTGCGTATCTACCCTTCTGTATCGGACCTATGCTGGCGAGATTGTGGCCACAGAGGCACACATTTGCACATATGGTGGGAATGCCCCCGGATCAAACCCATTTGGGAAGACATTAAATCCCAAATAAAAGAGATCCTAGGCCTAGACCTCCCTTTATCCCGGTCCACTTCCTCCTACATGTCCCTAAGATCCCGATTAGTGGATATAAGAGCGCGCTGCCGCATTTTCTAAATGCGGCTAGGCGTTTACTCCCAACCTACTGAAAACAGTCCCGAATACCTACAAGGGAGGAATGGGTTGGCAAAGTAAATGACATTAGAGAAGCTGAACATTGGATAGCAACTTGTAGAGGTACCTTGGAACGCTTTATCATATGAGCACCCTGGGTGGCCTACGTGGCGGACCCAGGGCATGTATCCTCTAGTCTAGATCTGGCGTTATTAGAATTGGCAGAACCATCCCTTAGATCCCGCGGAGGCAGTGGCACTCTGGCATCAGGAAGACTTCCCTCTGCTCCCTCTGGAGGTGGCCCACCCCCCATTATGGCTCGCTCAGTGCAGACTTGAAGACTCCACCTTTAATTGCAGGTATGCTCCGACTCCCCCCTCCCCTCTATTTCCCCATTTCTTCCCTACTTTTCTTCCTCTTTTCTCCCTCCCCCTAGTTCCTTCTCAATTATTTACAGCCTCTTGGTTACATGGTTTTGGACTGTGAATTTATTTGTTTTGCACTAACTGGACTTATGGCCACAGTATCCTGATGCTGTGGAGGGAGCCCCCCTTATTGGGGTTGGCATCTTTTCCCCTCCTGGCACCAAGTTTGCGATAGGCGTTCCCGTATTGGGCGGTGTGCCGGGGGAGGTTTGACGGATGCCGACTTGGCCCTCCTCTTCCGGCATCACTACCAGCGGGATGCCTTATACCATTTCGTAGGGTATTGCCTAATGATATCACTGCCATATTGTTTCCAGAATGGATCAGAAGTGTCAGCCCTATACCATGGCTAATTTACAACTTTTATTGTCATTTATTTGTTCCTTTATTTGTTCTTTAAATAAAGATTTTACAAAAAAACAAAAACAAACTATGCAGCTCTGACTAAAGTTGAATAAAGCCTTTGCTCTAGGTGTAGGCCATTTAGATACCTTATGAAACCTGACTGGAATACTCCCAGTGAGGCCTAGTCATTACTGCTCACCTCCACCATTACATGAGTGAGCTCTCAAATGCTGATCTCAGAGCTACTGCATCAGGGGAGAGAAAGAGTATGTGAGGAGGTTTGAATCAGAGAAAGGGCTCACTCCTGTGGAGGTGAGCAGTGATGACTAGGCCTCACTTCGTAACGTCCTGGCAGTATTTCATTCAGGCTTTATAATGTATGTAAATGACCTACACCTATAGCAAGGGTATTATTCATCTTTAGTCAGAGCTGCACAGTTTGTTTTAATTCTACAAACACCTCCCTGCATGCATAGGCAGTTTTTTGTAAGGGTGAACTATGCTTTTAAAGTGTTATTAAAGGCAGTTTCTTTAAAAAAAAAAAAAAAAACGAACAGACATGTCATACTTACCTGCTCTGTGCAGTGGTTTTGCACAGAGCAGCCCTGATCCTCCTTTTCTCTGGTCCCCCACCAGCGCTCCTAGAGTGTTGCCCCAGAGCAAGCGGCTTGCAATGGGGGCACCCAACCAGGCTCGTTTCCAAGCTGCTGCTCTGCATGTCCATTCACACACACAGCAATGGCTTGGCCCCGCCCCCTCTATCCGTATTGGCTCACTGGTGTGATCGACAGCAACAAGAGCCAATGTCTTGGCCAATGAGGAGGGAGAGTCCCCAGAGAGCTGAGCCTCTCGTGCATATCGCTGGATCCAGATGGGGCTCAGGCAAGTATAAGGGTCGGGGGAGCTGCTGCACAGAGAAGGTTTTTTACCTTCATACATAGAATGCATGAAGGAAAAAAACCATGAGCCTTTATAACCACTTTAGACACCCAGTTAGGCCTCATGCACACAGGATGTTTGCTTTTCTTCTCGAATGGCAGGACCCCTGATGGCATATTGCACACGCATATAGGCGCATCATACATTTGAGCGTTAATGGATTCCATTGGCCATAATATTAATTTATTCTGGCCTTTGGAATGCATTAATGCTTATATGTGCCTAAACATGGCTAGTGTTTCGGCTTTTTCAGCAGTTTTTTCAGCTGTTCAGCTCCTCGCTTGTGATTTTTTTTTGCCTGTAAACGCTCCTCTTCTAATACTCTTGCAAACGCCTGTGTGCATGGACACATAAGCCAACAGAGGTGCTTTTACAGGCTAAAAAAAAAAAAAAAAGCAAAACGCTTATAACAGCAGCGGCTTTTAAGCTGAGCGGGCATGAGTTTGTACTTCTTATGCCATCAAAGGAGAATTTGAAAAAAGGACAATAATTGGGGTACAGGAGCAAAGCATTGTTCAGGCACTTCCTGTTAAGGCATAATGCAACCTAAAAAAAAACAAAAAAAACCTCTAACAGTATTATGACAGAAATCATCATAAACCCTTCTTTCTTGTGTACACTGAGCGAGCTGTGCACAGCTCAGTGTCTATTTACGATACAGATTTGTACCGAGACAACATAACCCCCCCCCAAGCACATGCATGGAAGTTGTCATCCCAGCCTGGCCAATCAATGGGCTGAAGAATCCAAACCTGGAAGAGAGACCGGGAGAACTTTGAAGCGCCTGCATCAAGACAGGCAGTTGCCTAACATCTGAACACCATATAACATGACCCTGAGAACTCGAGCAGTATTGGAACACATCCAATAATGGACAACATAGTGCCAGTCATTGCTTTTTTATTACATAGCTAACCTCCATGCTCACGGACTCAAGCTATACTTCCCTAACATAACATGTACTTGGTGTCTGATACTTTGTCAGTTGGCCTTTTGAATGCAAAACCGATTTTTCTGCACAAAACCTTTTGAAAAACGTTCTAATAATTATACATAAGGGGAGAGGAGGTGATTATGTACTTACTGCATTTAAATCTCCATGTGCAGTTGTAGGCTTGTGCTCCAGGTCCAGCCGCTGCTGATACTGCTTCAGTTGATTAAGAGAAGGTTTGAATTGTGCTGCTCCAACAGTTTTGCTTGCCCATTCATCCACCAGTTTGTGAAGGTCATCAGTAAATGTTCCCTTTTTGTTGTTACTATTGTTAGACTGTGCCTGAACTTGCTGAGTGTTCAGTGAAGGAACTTGTGATGGTTCAGGGCCTGTTACAAGGCTGCTTGTTGAGGATCCTACATGAGGGCAAACAAATCTCAGTCATTACAACTTAACAGACATGACTCAGAATGGAGCTTTGAATTTTGCCCCGTATTCTCATTTTGTCAAATTTTCTTAACTCCAAATCTGGATTAAATCCTACACAATAAACAAGGGAATTAGGAGTCAAGGGCAGGAGCTAACACATGGCAACGTCTTGGAAGCCATCTAGAACAGTGTTTCTCAACTCCAGTCCTCAAGGGGCCCCAACAGATCATGTTTTCAGGTTTTCCATTATTTTGCACAGGTGATTTAATCAGTTTCACTGCCTTAGTTATCACCACAGCCCTTTCATCTGAGGGAAAGCCTGAAAACATGACCTGTTGGGGCGCCTTGAGTTGAGAAACACTGATCTAGAACCCCAGTGGAGAGATCAATCTTTACCCCAGCTTTAACTGGCTAAACCTGGCTTCTAAACTGAGCTTCTGGTTTCATAGATATTTCTGAAGCATGCACTAGAATGAGGGTAGATGATTACACATACACATGCAGTCTTTCATCTTCCAGTTGATATCACAGTAATCTAACTGGACATTTATACCGTACACATTTATTTATTGGTAATATAGCTGCAATATACAGTACCACTGCGAACCTGGCATTTCGAGTATACAGAATATGGGACCTAAGTTAATGGCTTATAGAGCCAATCAATGCCATCCCTTTTTGCGATTATTCTATTTGGTGTCAGAAAATACATAGTCCTGGTCCCCAAACCTAGTAAAGAATGATTGATAAATAAGGCTGGCTTTAACACTGGCATGGTTTACTGGCTTAGGAGTCCAACGTGACTGTATGTCACCCTAACGTTAAAGAATACCTGTGCTTTAGTAATACACAAGGTTGTGTATAAGGACAGAAGGAAAAAAATACATCGCCCTATTTTCTATCAAAGGTTTTAGTGTATTTCACAAACATGAGCACTTTGAATTTAACACACATTAATGTACCTATCGCTTCAACATGCTTTGAGGCTTCTGTGATGTTTTTTTGAAGCTTTAATGAAGTTTGGCAAATGCCCTGTGTGTGTTGCTTTTGTTGGGGAAGTGAAAATAATGCAATACTTTAAAAGCAACGCCAACGCTGAATTAAAGCACTTGTACTTCTGCAGGTGCGGTTAAGGAGCGCTCAGATAGACTTGGCTTTGGAGAAGTGCTGAAGCAAGGTGAAAGCGACAGAGGGTATAGTTTTTGGAGCAAAGCAAATGCAACAGTGTGACTGTAAGGTCATTTTATTTAGCCACAGGTGCTTTGATTGGCATTCAGAGTGCTTTAACCACTTCCATACCTCTGAACAGGCCTGGATTGGCCATAGGGCAAACCGGGCACTTGCCCGGTGGGCCGCGGCCACTAGGGCCGCAAGTCCTCACGGGACCCAAGGCAACTGGGCTGCTCTTTGAGCCCTCTCCGCTGCCGCTCGGCTGTCAGCTAAGCTCAGCCATTGGCACCAGGAGGACAGAAACTTGAAGTGGGAGGAGCTAGATGAGACACCTACGGCCGCCCGTATAGGTCAGCCGTCAGGGGGGGGCGTGGCTAAGAAAGGGGAAGGAGCTAGAGCAGACACCTTGGAGTCGCCGGATGATAGAAACCGTGAGTACAGCCCCCCCTGTAACCTGGATAGGAGGAGCAGTGGGGGCGGATGCATAATGCATATAGAACAATCAATCATTCTCTCCATCTTCCTTCTGCAGGTCTCGGAATGACTGCAGGAGGTAGAGGAGAAGCAGGCATTCCGAGACCTGCAGGAGGAAGATGGAGAGAATGATTGTTCTATATGCTGCCCCCCCAGTGCTCTCCTCCTACCCCCCATGCTCTCCACATCTCCCCCCATGCTCTTTGCCATCCCTCCTGTGCTCTCCGCCCCCCCCATGCTTTCCTCCCTGTGTTCTTTGCCTCACTTGTGCTCCTGCACCATCCCATGTTCTCAGGGTTCTTCCCTGTGCTCTCCACCCCCCCATGCTCTGTCCTGGTCCCCCCTGCACACACCTCTGCTGTGTTCCGTCAGGGTGGAGAGTGGGGAAAGGGCCGGTAAACATGTCACGGGCTGCTCAATCCAAAAAGCCCGGGCCTATTTTTTGTCCCAGTCCGGGCCTGCTTCTGAATGTCATATGACATCCTGGGCTTTCAGTGGAGATACCTGAATGATGCATGCACCTACAGGCATCATTCAGATATCTTTTTTTTTTATGGTGCCGATTGCCTGAACGGTAAAAACAATCGTAGTGGCAGTTCAGCCACTTGGAGAGGATGTCCCCCCCTTCCCGTCACTCTCTAGTGCTTCTACCGTCTTGCCCATGCGATTGGCGAGCCGGAGAAGAAATTCGCCGGTGGCAAAGGTTTACAATAGAGCTGGCCAAGGACCATATGGTCCCAGGTCATCTCTATGGACTCTTGAAAGGCCAGGCACAATGTTATGACGTCAAGTCCAGTCCCGGCAGTTGTAAAAACTGCCAGGTGTTTAGCTGGAAAAGTCTGAGATGGTTTTTTTTGATCTCAGGCTTTCCAGCCTAGAGGAGAGATCTGGGGTTTTCTAGATCCCAGATCTCTCCATAAAGAGGACCTGTCCTCAGGGGCGGCCAGTCCATTAAGGGCGTACGGGAGCCGCCCCCCCATCTATGCTTTCGGCCCCTTTCAGGACGCCAGGCACATGGATTCCAATGCATGGTGGGTGTTTTTTTTTTGTAGCACAGAGTAGAACCTGAGGCTCTAATAGGCTTCAAAATAGGGAGGTCTTGGGGCACAGAGAATGCACTCACAGCCTGCCCAGGTGTGTAACAACAGCGAAAGAATATTCGCTATTGTAACACTGATTCTCCTCCCGGCCAATCAAGAAGTGGGTTTTGACACCCATCACCTGATTGGCTGAAAGGACAGGCGATCCCATTGGATGCCCAGGAGGAGGGGAGGAGCCTCACACTGGAAGCCGCCGATGGAGGACACGGAGCCCCTGCACGCCTAGATGGGGTAAGTGCCGGACCAACCAGCAAACAGCAGGGGGAGGGGGTGCCACCGTCCACTTGGGGGGTATGATTGTTTGCCGCCCCGCCTCACCCACAAAAAAACGCAGCCGCCACTGCCTGTCATGTCCTATTCCTATTACAAGGAATGTTTACATTCCTTGTATAAGGAATAAAGTGATTAAAATAATAAACAATTAAAGGGAAAGTGTAAAGAAAATGTAGAAAAAAATAAATAAAGTGTCCCCTCTCCTCGTGCTTGCACGCAGAAGCGTACTCATATGTAAACAGTGTTCAAACCACACATGTGAGGTATCACCAAGAACGTTCGCGCAAGAGCAATAATTCTAGTGCAAGACCTCCTCTGCATTTCTAAACTGATAAGCTGTAAAAAAAATGAACGCAAAGCCTATGGAGATTTTTAAGCATTCTACGAGTGTGCGCAATTTCAAAGCGTGACATGTTGGGGTATCCATTTACTCGGCGTAACATCTTTCACATTATAGAAAAAATTGGGCGAACTGTTTTTCGTTTTTTTCATTCTATAAAAAATTGCAATGACTGCCGTTTTATTCCCTAGAGTCTCTGCTAAAAAAAAAATTGGTTTGGGGGTTCCGAATAATTTTCTAGCAAAAAAAATATGATTTTTACATGTAGGAGAGGAATGCCGAAATTGGCCTGGTATGGAAGCGGTTAAAGCCCAAACGACATGTTTTGAAGCAAGTGTAAACGGGCCCTTAAAGCGGAGTTCCACCCAAAAATGGAACTTACGCTTTTCGGAGGCATCCCCCCCTCCGGTGTCAGATTTGGCACCTTTCAAGGGGGAGGGGGGGTGCAGATACCTGTCTAAGACAGTTATTTGCACCACTTCCGGGTATCCCCCACCCGCTGTCTTTTGGGAAACACACTGTTCCCAGGAGAGAGCGGGGACCAGTGACGGCGCACCGCGCTACTCACGCATGTGCAGCAGGGAACCGTGCAGTGAAGCTGCAAGGCCTCACTTCCTGATTCCCTCACGAAGAATGGCGGCGCCAGCATCCGAGGACCGAGCAACTGCTGGACCTCGTCTACCGACATCGTGGGCACGCTGGACAGGTAAGTGTCCATTTTTTAAAAGTCAGCAGCTGCAGTATTTGTAGCTGCTGGCTTTTAAAAAATAAATAAAAAATCGGCGGAACGTCCGCTTTAAGTATGCTCTAATCCTACGTAATTCCATGCAGTTAGTTCTTGCAGATTACTTTGTAAAAAAAAGAGTGACTGGTTCAGCTGGTACCACCACAAAACATCAAACCTCACATCTGCCATGCATAAAGTGGGCAGAGGAAAACTATAAAGTGGGGCTCAAATGGTATGGTAGGCAGAATCTTCCTCATAAAACCTTTGCATTATACCATAAAACCTTCAAATAAAAAAAAGGAAGGCAATTCCTAGCTTTCCTACTGTCCTTTTCACTTTCACCGCTCACAGTTGTACTTCAAGACCTCCTTGACAGCTTCCTAATTGGTTCAAAGTACAGCCACTCAGGACACCAATCCTGTTGTTCTGCTTGGCCTCATTACAGTTACACAAATCTTTCACTGAGCCATAAAGCATGTTATTTACCAAATCAATCATTATTTTCAGCAATCTGGCTTATTTTCAGCTTTTATTGGATGTCAATGCTGGAATAAGCTTATGGTCTGCTATTGTTAGAGTGAAATCTTTGCCTTAGCTGGGGTGGATTGAGAATACAGAAAATTTAAATTATATAAGTAAGATACAGACCACACGACATGACAAAATGTGCAAGTAAACTATGGATACGATGCAACATACATATGATCAGAGTGTCATAGTTCGTCAGGTTGAAAAAAGTCCATCAAGTTTAAACAAGAAAATAAAAATAAATACAATCCCATATACACAAACCCATACCCACAGTTGATCCAGAGGAAGGTGAAAAACTCCAGCAAAGCATGATCCAAATTGCTACAACAGGGGAACAAATTCCTTCCTGATCCCCCGAGAGGCAATCTGATTTTCCCTGGTTCAACTTTACCTATAAATGTTAGTACTTAGTTATATTGTGTACATTTAAGAAAGAATCCAGGCCTTTTTAAAGCAATCTACTGAGCTTGCCAGAACCACCTCTGGAGGGAGTCTATTCCACATTTTCACAGCTCTTACTGTGAAGAAACCTTTCCGTATTTGAAGATGAAATCTTTTTTCCTCTAGATGTAAAGAGTGCCCCCTCCTTGATGATCTTAGAGTAAATAAATCAACACCAAGTTCACGATAGGGAACACTTATGTATTTGTACATGTTGATCATATCCCCCTTAATCTCCTCTTCTCAAGAGGGAATAGATTCAGTTCCTCTAATCTTTCCTCATAGCTGAGCTCCTCTATACCTTTTATCAGTTTGGTTGCCCTTCACTGCACTTTCTCCAGTTCCCGATCAATATGATGATCAATAGGATTCCCACAATGTGAGTGTGTAAGGGGTCAGAAAATGACCATATTTAAACACATATGCAATATTCAGTACAACATCCAAAGAGGTAAAATAAGCAAGCTAGCAACCAGAAATTTTCCACGTAATGCAGGAGAAAATGAAAATAGGATAGTTACTATTGCTGTGCTCTTTGCCTAGACATAGCCGTTTCAGAGTAGACCCTAAAAAAAGGCAAAAGGGTACAAGAGAAAAGTGATTAGGCACAACTAAAAAGAGAAATATTGCAAACATTCATGAACCATGAGAAATTGACTACTGTGCAAGGAGAGGCAAGCTAAAAAGTGACTGCATAAACAATGAAAAAGATGACAACACATGCTAAACCAAAATGAAAACAAATGAAAAGAAGCCTGTGCAGCCAGCACCACTGCAGCCTTAGAAAATCCATATGAAAGAGCCATGGTTAAAAGCAGCAGGCAAGGCATTCCATTCAGGTAACATATTATAAAGTCATATCTTTTAAGTACCGGTAAATCTTTACCCAAATGTTAAAGCCCAAATCTTCAGTTAAATCTGCAAAATGCATTCTAGGTAAACCAAAACAGGTTTGTTAAGTCTTACGGTTAATTTAGAGAAAGCAACCACAGCCCAAGTAGAATAGCCTGTCCACTGCCATCATGCTGTAGATAAGGATCCTTACTCATTATGTGAAGCTATGGTCTCTCTTTGATGGTCCAACCCATTCTTTGCTAAGTCCGAGGAAGATCTCTCCAATCAGCAAGAAGTGTGAACTTTGCTGATTGCAGAGCAATAGGTCTGACTAAGCAGGGGGAACGTGTCAGATCTCTTCGAGATCCCACTGCTACCACATAGAAGGGGTCCTTCTTACAGCATGCTATCAGTGGAGACACTTTGTTTCTGTGCACCTGAATTGTGTTTATCAAAAATTAAACTAAAGTTAATTTTGGCTTTAAAGTACATTCCCGCTTTTGCGGTAAAATTTGAGAACCCCCCACTATATGTTTGTTATGTGTTCCTAACCACACAGCATACCTAAAAATAATTAACAAAAATTTCTCTTACCTTTCTAGTAGCTTCTTTGGAGCAGGTGTTTACATAAGCCTCTACAGGCAGCTTTATTGTTAAGAATACCTTTCAATGTGCAATTAGGAAGAGACTGGCGGACAGTTACGACGTTGAGAATATCGAATGATGGTTTTTTTTTTGCATGCTAGTCTCTATATCAAAAATGAATAGGTTCCTAAAGTACAAAAATTCTCGTAGGACAGATTGAAAACTTTAGGTGGGATTTTAAGCAAATCAGAAGTAAAAAGGTAAGCAGCGACTTTCATTTTTTATGTTATGCCATGTGAATGTAACAAATATAAAGTAGGGGTTATCCTAATTTTTCTGCAAAAAGTGGAAATACACTTTAAAAAGTATGTGCACAGTCTTGATGGCATCAATAATGAGTAAAAGAAGGGCTGCAATACTGAAGAAAATGCTGCCTTAGGTTCCATTTAATGCTGGCCATATGTCTGAAGATTCAGGCACTTGGTCAGTTTATATCTGCTGACAGGAGGGATTAGAGTTCAGACCGGCCAAGTCTCCCCATTAGTAGAAGACCTGTAAGAAAATGGATTTCAGACATGTGGCCAGTACAGAAGGGAGTGTGCAACAGCACGGTCTCCAAAAAAAGTATTAAAGTACTTCTACTACTCTATATCCATCTTTGAGAAACTGCCATTGTTACCATAGTTTGTTGAAATTTGAGTGTAGCCCTACATTTGTAATAGCCAGTGCTATAGCACTGGAGAGAACCACTATTGGCTCTATTAGAGACAGACTAAGTATTGTTATGAAAAAAAGTAAATTTTATTACAAATGCATATAAACAAAAGTAGGTAAGAAAATTAGTGACGTCAATAAAAACAACGATACAAAGTACCCAAAGTTGCAATGGTATGTAGACCCACTTCCCCAAGAACAAGCAGGCTAGTGGTGATGCATACAGGCGGTGACACCTTACATGTTAAAGGACAAGACTGTCCTCCTTCAGAGGTCAAGTCAAGTTGGGTACAGGGTTTCTATAATGCAAGGAATACCAAAAGGTATTCCAAATTAGCATTAAGGTAACTACTATACATAAGGTACAAAAGTTTAATACACTATACATGGATTGTCAACAGTTCAAATTATACATGATACAGACAGAATAGCTATACTTACAAAGTCATACATATAGCAATGCATATGTCTGAAAAGCCCATGGGAAAGATGGAAATCCCTTTGGAAGGCAAACTGGACAACTTCAACACTCAGGAAGATTTCTGGAGGGCCGAAATTATATGGCAACAAGTGCTCCACTACAAGAACTCGTAGCTAAGAAACATAAGTTTCATGCCAATCTTGGGCCTGACAAGCTGTATGAATCTAAATCCCCCAAAAATGGAAATCAATAAGAATATCCATGAAGCTGCTCAGATTACTTGAGAAAATGAATGCTCCAATTTTCTGCTTAACAACAAAAATGGGAGTATGAATAGAGGGTTACAATACCTGCAAACATACTAAAGTGAGTACAGCCAGCTTCCACCTTGCACTTCCTCAGCATATCAATTGATAGGTGCAGATAGATGAGGGTACCCTTGTACCTGCACCTATCACTTGATATGCTGAGGAAGTGCAAGGTGGAAAGCTGGCTGTACTCACTTCAGTATGTTTGCAGGTATTGTAACCCTCTATTCATACGCCCTTTTTGTTGTTGAGAAAATGAATGCTCTAATTTTTTGCTCAAGTAATCTGAACAGCTTCTTGGGGATACATGGATATTCTAATTGATTTCCATAATATTTTTGGGATTTTGATTCATACAGCTTGTCAGGCCCACCATTAGCATGAAACGTATGTTTCTTAGCTACAGGTCCTTGTAGTGGAGCACTTGTTGCCATAGCATTTCGGCCCTCCAGAAATTATCCTGAGTGTTGAAGTTGTCCATTTTGCCTTGCAAAAGGATTTCAATTTTTCCCACTGGCTTTTCAGACATATGCATTGCTATATGTATGATTTTGTAAGTATAGCCTTTCTGTCTGTATCATGTATAATTCAAACTGTTGACAACACATGTATAGTGTTTAGTTTAATAAACTTTTGTATCTTATCTATATTAGTTACCTTAATACTACTATGGAATATCTTTTGGTATTTCTTGCATTATAGAAACCCTGTATCCAACTTGACTTAAATAACCTCTGAAGGACTATCTTGTCCGTAACCTGTAAGGTGTCACCGCCTGTATGCATCATCACTAGCCTGCTTGTTCTTAGGGCAGTGGGTGTACAAACCATTGCAACTTTGGGTATTTGTATCATTGTTTTTATTGAAGTCACTAATTTTCTTACATACTTTTGTTTATATGTATTTGTAATAAAAAAGAAAAAAATATTATATATATATATATATATATATATATATATATATATATATATATATATATATATATATATATATACACACACACACACACACATACATACATACACAGTATATATATTTTATATATATATTTTCTCTATAAAAGTTTCTGTGAATGCATGATAAATGCCACTCAAATGTACTGTACCTCCCCCAAGCCATTTAAAAGGTCACAAAATATGTCATGTCATAAGTAAACTGTCAGAAGAATATACAGTATTCCACAAAAGTGAGTGCACTCCTATAATTTTTGTAAATATTTTATTCTCTTTTCATGTGTCAACCCTGAAGAAATTACACTTTGCTACAATGTAAAGTAGTGAGTGTACAGCTTGTATAACAGTGTAAATTTGATGTCCCTTCAAATGCAACACAGCCATTAATGTCTAAACCACTGGCAACAAAAGTGAGTACACCCCTAAGTGAAAATGTCCAAATTGGGCCCGAAGTGTCAATATTTTGTGTGGCCACTATTATTTTCCAGCACTGCCTTAACCCTCTTGGGCATGGAGTTCACCAGAGCTTCACAGGTTGCCACTGGAGTCCTTTTCCACTCCCCCATGACATCACGGAGCTGGTGGATGTTAGAGACGTTGCGCTCCTCCCCTTCTGTTTTAGGATGCCCCACAGATGCTCAATAGGGTTTAGGTCTGGAGACATGCTTGACCAGTCCATCACCTTTACCCTCAGCTTCTTTAGCAAGGCAGTAGTCGTCTTGGAGGTGTGTTTGGGGTCGTTATGTTGAATACTGCCCTGTGGCCCAGTCTCTGAAGAGAGGGGATCATGCTCTGCTTCAGTAGGTCCCAGTGCATGTTGGCATTCATGGCTCCCTCAATGAACTGTAGCTCCCCAGTGCCGACAGCACTCATGCAGCCCCAGACTGTGACACTCCCACCACCAAGCTTGACTGTAGGCAAAACACACTTGTCTTTGTACTCCTCACCTGGTTGCTGCCACACATGCTTGACACCATCTGAACCAAATAAGTTTATCTTGGTCTCATTAGACCACAGGACATGGTTTCAGTAATCCACGTCCTTAGTCTGCGTGTCTTCAGCAAACTGCGGGCTTTCTTGTGCATCTATAGAAGAGGCTTCCTTCTGGGACGACAGCCATGCAGACCAATTTGATGCAATGTGTGGCGTATGGTCTGAGCACCGACAGGCTGACCCCCCCCACCCCTTCAACCTCTGCAGCAATGCTGGCAGCACTCTTACGTCTTTTTCCCCAAAGACAACCTCTGGATTTGACGCTGAGCACATGCACTCAACTTCTTTGGTCGACCATGGCGAAGCCTGTTCTGAGTGGAACCTGTCCTGTTAAACCGCTGTATGGTCTTGGCCACTGTGCTGCAGCTCAGTTTCAGGGTCTTGGTAATCTTTTTATAGCCTAGGCCATCTTTATGTAGAGCAACAACTCTTTTTCAGATCCTCAGAGTTCTTTGCCATGAGGTGCCATGTTGAACCTCCAGTGACCAGTATGAGAGAGTGAGAGCGATAACACCAAACTTAACACACCTGCTCCCATCTGAGACACAGGGGAGGAAAAATGGCTAATTTGGCCCAATTTGGACATTTTTACTTAAGGGTGTACTGTTTAGACATTAATGCTGGAGGGTTATTTTGAGGGGACAGCAAATGTATACGGTTATACAAGCTGTACACTCACTACTTTACATTATAGCAAAGTGTCATTTTCTTCAGTGTTGTTACATGAAAACACTTTTGTGAGATACTGTAAGTAGTAGGGATGATTAGTGCTGGATCTTTTTATATTTTATAGTGCCAACTGGGTGAATGGTCTTGTATGGTTTCCACAGGTTGCTCTCTGGCATACAGGAGCCATATACTGATCAATTTCTGTCAGGACCAATTTTATTTTTTTGCATGTAGCAAACTAATTTTAGAAGTTCCAAAAGAATTATGCTTCTTTCCAAGATCTGGCTTTTGCATTGGCCCACCGCTATCTGTTGCCACTTTTAAGCACAGAAGCCCAGCTTCTGTGTTGGCAAGTGAAAGCGCACCTCTCCACAGATCAGCTCCCCTCTCTGCCTCTTACTCAGGGCAGGACAAGAGTTCCCAGGAACAATGTGTTGGGAGAACACACTAGCATTAAAGCCACTGGGGGTACTAGAGAGGGGTCAGCTGCTGACAGTTTTTTTTTTTTCTTTAACCCGGAAGGGTATGTAAAAGTGAGAGCTGTGGGGGTGCGGAGGTCAGAACTGCGAAGGGGGTGCAGAAGGGACAGAAGCCCTGGGTGCAGTACCATAATGAGAATGGTGGGGGCGCGAGTGGAGTGACAGCGTGCACTGCTAAGTCCATCTGCACGTGCAAAATAGAGAAGCAACAAGGGCACAGAATCTGTAAATGTAGTTCTAATTTAATTAAACAAAATGTAGAGACTTGCACTATAATCTACGGAATGCAGCTTTGGTGTAGGAGGTGGATGATCAGAAACATAGAGCGAGAACACCATGAGCTGAAAGGTATAAGTCTATCTGGGCAACTGATGATGCCCAGCACAGCTGATATTATATTACATTGCCAAAGCTTGTGGAGTGGCAGCAAGTCAGTCTTCCTGCACCTGGCACATAAAGAACTCAAGTCTATCAAGCAGAGTGATCTTTGCCTGACAACCAACTGTTAATCCCTGCTGCTAACATGATGCCATTCAAAGGATGGAAGAGAGGGACGCCGCATGAAAGCAGGTTGGAAGTAAGCTAGATAATTAACATACCTGTGACAAACCCAAACGGGACAGGGGCTTTTGGAGGGGACTAGGGGCTAGCCTTCTACCCATTAATTATGGCCCATGGAGGAGACCGGGGATTTTGTCTGCTTCTCCCAGTCAGAGCATGGAAAAGAGCTCAGTTCAGCCTCTGATCCCATGGAGAGACCAGATCGTTCTCAAATAGGGTTGCCACCTGTCCGGGATTCACCCGGACAGTCCACCTGAAACCCGGACACAATATTCAGACAGGAATGTAGCTCAGAACAGGGCCTGATAAGAGGGTTAGGCGGCACTATGCACGCTACATTACTATTCTCTGTGGAGCGCCCAAAAGGTATCCCAGGTCTTTTATAATCCTATAGAGTATTTTTTTGCTGTGGGCCGCTAAAAAGTGTTCCGGTTTGGCTTGAAGAAAAAGTGGCAACCCTATCGAATGATGGACAACGTCGTGATGAACGCTGAGAGCGAGGCTTGGATTAATTCTCTGAATAAAGATAATGAAGGCCCTCCTGCAGACTGAGTTGAAGAAGCTCCTCCACTTGGGACAGAAATATTTATCAACAATCTCCCTCAAGAAATCTATGAAGAAAAATAAATTCCACCTTTTCAGACTGCTTGAACATTGTATGAGTTTTTGTCAAGTGGACAGATTACAAAAGTAAAAGCTGGTTAATGAGATTTGGACAGCCCTGGATCTTCTTTCTAGGGAACTGGAGCCGAACTGTCTGGGTGGGCACTGAACAGAGTCACGTAGGCTTGTCTAGGTGACTAGTTAATTAGCTTACTGTTAATTAGATCACTGTTAACTGTTGGCTGTTCATTAGATGTATTGATGATTTTTACAGTTTGCATTGTTTAGGATAATGTGATCAAGCTCTTATCTGATTTTTGTGTGGTATAAATTCTGTGGGAATTTACAATAGAGAGAGTCACCTCCAGTTTGCACCCAAGCTAGTGTTGTCTAGTTCTTGGGTGCGATGTTCAGCTAGAATTTCTGGTTCCTGGTTCCAGAGTGGAGGAATCTGTATCTTGACAGACCCTCACAATACCAAAAGCAAGACTACTGTCCAGTCCAAACAAAAGAACTCGCTGCTCCAGGTGAGACAGGAAGCCTAATGATATCACGAGTGCCTGCCTCGGCTTGCCTCCGCATACGATCAACCCTGAAGAAATGGCAGCACTCCAAGATCCATCAAAATTCTTGCTTAATGAACGAACATCCCAAGTGTTACAGACAGTTCAAATGGTAGACGCGTTTCACACAAAGATGTGCTTATTCATTACTGTCCAGTCCATCTGGGAGTAATCATTGCAGAAAATGGCACTGATGCTGGGGGGTTATTATTGCAGAAACTGACACAAATGCTGGAGGTTATTATTGTGTAAACCGGTTGGGGGCTATTATTACTACTATCAATGCCAGTAGTGGGGTTTATTACTGCATAAATTGGCACCAAGTCTTGGGGTTTTTATTGTGTAAACCGGCACCACGGCTGGGGTTTAATGCAAAAACTGCAAAAAGCTGAGGCTTATTGCAGATATCAGCACCTAAGCTGGAGGTTATCATTGTGTAAACTGGCACCAATGCTAGGGTTGCAATTGTGCACACTTGCATCAATGTTGAGGTGTTGAGGTGTTTATTGCTATCACTGGCACCGAATACTGACAGTTATTACTGCATGAACGGTCTCCAATGCCGGGTGTTATTGCAGAAACTGGCACTAATGTTGGAGGTTATTATTGCATTGCCACTAGCACCAATGCTGGGAATTATCATTACGTCCACTGGCCCAAATGCTGGGGTTATTATTACTACAATGATGGGGCTTATTTTACTCCTTTCTCTTCAGGTTTTCTTGCGGTAAAAAATACAGCAGGCAGAACAAGATTAAAAGGATTTTGATGATTTTTTGCACAACTGAATTGTATGAACTAATATTTTTTTAAGGCTTTCCCAGCACCTTAGTAACTCGGGCAGGTTTGCATGGAGGAGCTTAGAGAGTATTCATAGTGTGAATCCATTTTTATGAAAAAATGTGTTAAAAACATTAAAAGGAAAAGTCCAGCCTGAGCTTTTTAGGCTGGGCTTCTACTATGGGTCACAGGAGTGCAATTAGTTTTGCACTCCTGTGACCCGTTTACAGCGGAGAGTCCGCTCTCCGCTGATGTCACTGCAATCAGTCGAGGCAGTGCGTCATCCTGACTTAGGAAGTCTGGATCCGCCAGCTGCCTGGACTAATGGCAGTCTCAGCATACCAGCGAGCCACTGAGACGGCTGCTCCCTGCTCGTGGAAGTGAGAGAACCGAGCCATCGGCGGTGTTCGGTGCTCGGTTCTCAGTGAAGAGGCACCGGGGGACAGATGCAGCATCCACCTGGGTAAGTATGAATAGGAAAAAAAAAAAAAAAAAAAATACATACTTCTCTTTTAAGTATTACACTAACATTCAAGGCTAGGTGATCCGTATTAGACCACTAACTTGTTTTTTATGCCTGATCACCTAGCATTGAACGTAAGTTATATTTACTGTTTTTAACACATTTTTTTAATAAAAATGGATTCACACTATAACATGTTTTGTTGAAATGTGGTACACTTGGTTTATAAGGGATGACGAGTGGTCACCAGTAATTTTAAATCGTTTTGAATGTTGCACTTCACTTTTCCCCCATCACTTCACAAACAAAATGTATGAAAGTGGAGATTGAGGACTATAAAATGCATACTGCAAAATAAAAAAGCAGGAAACGGCATAGAAACAATTGCAAAGGGACATAAAAAATGCAAAAAAAAAAAATTTAAAAAATAAAATAAAAAAAAGCCTAAAAGATGAAATTGTCAAAAAATTATTTATGCCAGCTTGTTTTTTCATTTACCCCACCGAAAATGAAATCTAAAAAAACGTTTTTCTTTTTCTGGCTTGTAGGTGAATTTCACAATGAAAATACATATACATCAAAAAGGGGAAAGTCTGAATCAGCCATTCATAGCACCATTTTTTTGCCTACGAGGATGAAGCATGGCTGCAGAATTACTTTGCAAAGTAATTTTTCACTTTGAGAATAAGATGGAGAATAAGATTAAGATTAGCGAAAATGCAGTTTGCAAATAATGCCCATGAGCAAGGAAGTTTGCTCATGGGCAAACTTCTGGCTTCAGTCATCTAATTTTTTTCCAATTGGATGACTGAAGCCAGTACAAACCATCAAAGTGAAAAAACGCCCAAAAATTCAGTTTGCAGAGTAGAATTTTTTCTTGATTTTTTTAAATTTAGTTTTGATTTTTTAACAATAATATAAACACATCTCCACCCAGAAGTGTGCTTGCTAAGTAAATAAGGTAAATAGGATTTTTGTACTCACCGTCAAATCCTTTTCTCTGAGTTCATGGACAGACACAGCCTTAAAGCGGAGGTGCAGCCAGATTTTTTTTATTTATTTTTTCAAGTCAGCAGCTACGAACAGTGTAGCTGCTGACTTTTAATAAGCACACTTACCTGTCCTACTCGCCCGCGATGTCGGTCCCGCCACAGCGATCGATCGCTGCTGGCAGGTCCCGGCTCCTCCATCCTGACTAAGGGAAACAGGCAGTTGCGCCACTCGCACAGCGCTTTGTGAATGGGCGGCTTGCCTCCTGGGATACACACAGTTCCCAGAAGGCAGCACGCCCCATTCACAAGAAGAGGAAGAGGAAGGAGATCCACCGCAGATTAGAAGAGGCACATTAGAGGCAGATTAGGGGACTTCCGCATAGCAACGGGCATTTCGGGTGAGTATAAATTTTCTTTTTTTTTTCTATTAATTTTTTTCTTTTTTTTATAGGATTTTTAATGTAAAAAAAAAATTCTGGGTGGACCTCCACTTTAATCTTGACAAAGTGGGTATTAGTCTTCCTTCAGGAGTGACTAGGCAGAATGTGTTAACTTCAAAGCTGAACAGCCCCGCCCAGGGGGCGGTTCTATTGGCTATATCCCCTCAGCCTGCACTAAGCAGCTCAGTTCGTCAAAAGCAGTACAAACTTAAAAAAAAAAAAAAAGAGGGGTGGGTGCTGTGTCCATCCATGAATTCAGAGAAAAGGATTTTACGGTGAGTATAAAAATCCTATTTTCTCTTTTGTTCATGGACGGACACAGCCTAAAGCCGAGAAACGTCAAGAAAACTGTTGGGAGAGCTTTCTTGCCGAGAAAACCGTTCGCGTGTATGCTTTCTCGTCGAGAAAACTGTCCAAAATCTCGACGAGAAAAAAGGCAACCTGCGGTCTTTTTTCTTGTCGGAATCTCAGTTTTTCTCGGTGTGATTCTCGTCAGACTGCTTTTGGACGAGAAAACCGTTCGTGTGTATGCTTTTCCGAGTCTTCAAAAACCACGCATGGTCAGACTCAAGTATGAGACGGGAGCGCACCTTCTTGTAAAACTAGCGTTCGTAATGGAGAAAGCACATTCGTCACACTGAAAAGCACGAAGTCTGAATAGCGCGAATCGTCTCTTCCTAAACTTTTACTAACACGCGGCAACACGAGATTAGCAAAAGCAGCCCAAGGGGTGGCGCCATGAGAATTGAACTTCCCCTTTATACTGCCGTCGTACGTGTTGTACGTCACTGCGCTTTTAGACGGACGAGATTTTGGATTCACAGTGTGTATGCAAGGAAAGCTTGACAAGAATCTCGTCAAGCTTGACAAGAAACCAGTCGAGAAAAACGTCGTTTTTTTTTCCGACGAGATTCTCGGTCGTGTGTACAAGGCTTCAATCTTGACAAAGTGGCACGTCCCAAAGCAGTGTCAAAAATGAGGGGTGGGAACAGCATTAAAACAACTTCACCCCAAAACAAAACAGAGCTCCTCAACAGGGGAGTTGCAACTCTAACCAGCCGCCTGCAATACCTTGCGGCCGAAAGAAGCATCCGAAGATGCACACACATCAATCTGTAAAGTTTAGTGAAAGTGTGAACGGACGACCAGGCCGCCGCCTTGCACACCTGGGAAACCAACGTTTGATGTCAGAAAGCCCAAGAGACACCTCTTGCCCTGGTCGAATGAGACGGGAAAGGGAGGCGACCGACCCTTTATGGCGTAAGCCTGATCATGATCTGTCGGATCCACCTCGAGATGGTGGCCGAGGAGACCGCTGGCCCCTTTTAGGGACCAGCCACCGAAACAAACAGTGAGTCTGAACTCCGGAACGGAGCAATAACAGACAAGTATATTCTCAGAGCTCGGACAATGTCCAAGAATGCAACGTCGTCTCCTTAGGATTCGACGGAAGAGGACACAAGAATGGCAGTACAATGAGATGGAAGGTCGAAACGACCTTAGGAAGAAAAGAAGGCTGCGGACGCAGCACCACCTATCCTTGTGGAAAATCAGATAAGTGGCCTTGCATGACAAGGCTGCCAGCTCAGAAACCCGTCTTAACTTACACAACAGCCACCAAAAGGACCACTTTCTGAGAAAGTGTCAACAAGGGAATTTCCCTATGTTCTCAAACGGTGGTTTCTGAGGCACCTAGAGGCCATGCCGTTAAGCCATTAACTGTAAGCAGGATGGCGTATGGGATCTTGCGACAGCAGGTCCTCTCGTAGCGGTAAACACCAAGGGACGTCTGCTATACAAGCATGCCGAACCCCCTGAACAAACGTTCTCACTAGAGAGTGAGCCACCAGGGGTCGTTGAATAAAAAGACAGTCAGGGCAGATATCTGCCCCTTAATTGCCCCACGCTGTAAGAACAGCAGGACTCTGGAACCAAATAAGTACGCGGATGCCACCTCATTTCCTCACAAATGGATATGTAGGTCTTCCAAGTGCGATTGTGAATCTTCCTAGAGGACGATTTCCGAACACTCCTCATGGTAGAGATCACCGAGTCTGACAGGCCTCTTAGCACCTAGCTCTCAATAGCCATGCCGTTAAAGCCAGTGACTGTAAAACAGGCTGGCGTATGGAACCTTGCGACAGCAGGTCTTTTCTTAGCGGTAGACGCCAAGAGGCATCTGCTATCAGATGCAGTAGATTGGCGTACCAAGGACACCGAGGCCAATCCGGAGCAATAGGGATCATTGGACTCCTCTCTGCCTCCAGTCTGCGAAGCAGATGAGGAAGGAGCTTCAGAGGAGGGAAGGCATAGATTAGCTGGTACTGACTCCACGGTGCCACCAACGCATCGGTCGCGTCTGCCCATAGGTCTCTTGACCTGGCCACAAACCTCAATACCTTCCGATAGAGTCGAGAAGCCAGGAGATCTACGTCTGGCGTGCCCTCTTGGCAAAGGAGCTGAAACACCTCCAGGTGCAGAGACCATACTCATTGGTCCAGCATCTGGCGACTCCGCCTGCCAGTTTTCCACGCCCGGAATGTATACAGCCCACAGGGTCGGTACGCTCCTTTCTGCCAACCTTAGGATGTGAGCGACTTTCGACGCTGCAGCTAAGCTACCATGTTGAGAGGCACAACCTGATCGCCCGGAGTTCCAGGACCTTGATCGGCAAGTAAAAAAGGAAGAAACAACTTCCTGGACAGAAGTGTCGGTGATGCCAGCCACCAACTAGGGAAGTCCTAACTGGGTGGCTCACCCGGATTTGACAATCCAGGGATGAAGGGCACTTGTCCCTTCTGGACAGAATTACTTTCTGTAGCACTCGTGTTTAAAATTGCGCATACGGTACCGCCTCGAAGGAGGCTACCATGAGGCCCAGGACTCGCCTGCAAAAGCGGCGTGACGACCATCTTGGGGATGTCAACTGCCGCACCGCAGCCCGAAGGGTCTGCAACCTTCCTATAGGGAGAAAAAACTTTTGCCTCTGAGGAGTCCAAAATCAACCCCAGATACACTAGGAGTTGAGTCGGTACCAATACTGACTTCTAAATGTTCAGCACCCAACCAAAGTATCGGAGGGTCTGACAGGTTATAGACATGCTCACCTCTATTTCTGAGCTTGAAGTGGCCCTCAGAAGAATATCGTCCAAGTAGCCCACGATAGCGATGCCACAATGTCTTGGTAGGGCCAGAATCAGGGCGAGCACCTTGGTGAACACCCTCGGTGCTGCTGCTAGGCCAAGAGGGGAGCCACAAGTTGGTAGTGGTCTTTCCCGGCCGCAAAGCGCATACCTCTCTGATGCCTGGTGCATCTGGGGACCTGCAAGTATGCGTCCTTGCCAAAATCCCCCGGATGGAGGGCAGCGACAACAGAGCGAACCAACTCCCTCCGGAATCTTTGTACCTTCACAAAGCAATTGAGGGCCCTGAGATCCAAGATTGGATGAACCCCTTCCTTCTAGGTACTACGAACAGATTTGAGTAAAACCCCTGAAACCGTTCCTGTACTGAAACAGGAATTATCACCCTGCGTATCAGCAGGTCTTGAACCGCCCCATATAGGGCTTCCCGATGAGTCGGCTGAACCTGGCGGTTGGAGGAAAAAATCAAATAAAAATAAAAGTCTGTTCGGAGGGCAAGAGAGAAACTCTATCTTGGACCCTAACTACTTTGCAAACCCACCGGTCAGGGATCTGAGATGTCCACCAGGTCACAAAATCGCAAGACGTCCCCCTGCCCGAGAGATGGGTGGGGACAGACCTTATGCGGACATAGATTTTTGTTCGCAGGCTTGTTGGGCTTGCAAAACCAGGGACGCTTCTGTCCCTCAGCAGGCGCTTTATCGGCCTGGGATCGTTTACTTGCCGCACTAGGCAGACGAGAAAAAAAAACGCTTGTGCGCGGTGAAGGAGGGCCCTTGCCACGGCATGGCTCCTTACCCTTTTTGGATTGTGGGAGCAGCATGCTCTTACCTCCTGTGGCATATTTAATAATGTCATCCAGGGATGCTCCAAAAAGTCTGTCGCCCTTAAAGGCCCATCCATCAGGGCCTTCTTGGAAGATTAGTCCGCCGACCAACCTTTTAGCCAGAGCAGACGGCGTAACACCACTGCATAGCTTGAGGCTCCGGACAGCAGAGGAATAGTGTCCAAGGCTGATTCACAGACAATTTTGAGGCCCTGTATCAACTGGTCGGCCATAGCCATCTCGTCCGAGGGAGCCTATGTGCCTTGACCCATGGAGCAGCATTTTTGCCCCTTCAGTGAGTGTCTGAGACACCAGGGCCCCAACCACTGTTGGGCGCACAGCCGAGCCGTATAGGTAGCGGATGACCGCTTCAGCCTTCCTGTCCGCAGGGTCCTTGAAAGCAGGAGCCCCTTCCACCAGAATTGTGGCAACCCTGTTAGATCTGGACACCTGAGGGTACACTATCGGAGGAGAGGTCCATCCTTTCAGAAAACTCTGCTCAAAAGTGTAACGCATCGCCAAACGTTTTTGGGGACCGAAAACCTTTTGTCGTTTGTCCCACTCCTTGTATAAAAGCTTGTCTAGGTAAGACGCACAAGGAACACCTTAGCAGTGCGGGTCGGCTTTATGGAACCCAAAAGGGACCGACGCCTCTGGCATTTCTGCAGGCTCCTCTATCTTTAGAGTATCCTGCACTGCGGTAATAAAGTCACCTATCAGAGCCTTATCGTGTGGTGACCCGGACCCGGAGTCATCCTCACTGTCCGACCGGTCACGGTCCGCATCCTCAGATATGTCAGAACCAGGGCCATGAGCCGTAGCCGGGCCCGGCTCCGTATCAGAGTTGTCCCCAGAAGATGGCAGGGGGGAGGGGTCACTTTTTACCCCCGTGCCCACGCGCCACTTCCACCTTGGCAACAAACCAGGACGCTGACATAGCATCTGACACAGCGGGTGCAGGAGCACCAGATGCCAATCCAGGTGTATCAGGGGGAGAAGCGTCTGCTTCTGATGCCATGCTGACCCACGCACCTGACACAATTACTCCAGTCAAGGTACCAACAGCCCACCCTCCTAGCTGTGACAGAGACGAGGGGTTCCCCCCCAGAGGACTCACCACCCTTGAACAGTAGTACGGCTGCCGTCCGCTTCCTTGTCAGCTATCAGTCTGACCACTCTGCAGCATGTGTCTGTAGGCTTGCGCCGTTAAAATGCTATTTGATCGGCGTGGACCGTGAAAAAATGGATAGAGACCAAAAAACGCTGTGGGCCACAAGAACATGGCCGCCGAGCGGCACACAGTGTGATCATGAGAAAAATGGCCGCCGAGCGGCCGATGGAGGCCAAACACAACGCGGACCACAAGAACATGGCCGCCAGCGCAGAAGAGGCCAAACACAGCATGGATCACAAGAAAAATGGTCGCCGACAGCATGGAGTAGAACACACAGGTAAGCAAACCCTCTTTTCATGGCAGCTCATAACCTTTATCTAGCGGACGTACATGCAGAGTTCCCACACAGGTGGAGCCCCCCCCAGGTGAACCCCCACCCCAGCAGCCAGCCTAGCTTAGAGAGCCTAGGGAGGAGGGAAGGAGAGGAGGGAAGGAAGGGAGGGAGAAAGGGAAGGATAGAACCCCTACTCACCTCTCCAGGAATGTCCAGCTCTGTCTTCCTGCCGAAGCCGGGGATTTCTACTTACCCTTCCTGCGTGGATTGTGCTGGAAGCATCACAGACAGACCACCTTCCGCATGGTGACGGAGGTGACTGTCGGCCCGGCTGCTGCGACCTATAGACCTATCCTATGCATGCCCTGGAGCATATAGCTCAACGGCCACCCGTAGATCAATGGGCATGTCGTGGACGACCCAGCGCGTAGCTACGGTCGGCACATGCTCGATGGTCGAAACTGGGGAGACTACAAGGATCTGGGATCCAGCCTGTCACCCAGTCGGCAGTTGATCGAAGATCACAGGAACAAAAATTAAAATAAAATAATAAAATTTCAATCTGGAATAAAAACCTTTAGGCCTATGGACCCGAAGGGAGCCATGTCTTCTCCTTAGGCAGAAAAAAACTGAGCTGCTTAGTGCAGGCTGAGGGGGATATAGCCAGTAGGACCGCCCCCTGGGTGGGGCTGTTCAGCTTTGAAGTTAACACATTCTGCCTAGTCACTCCTAAAGGAAGGCCAATAGCCACTTTGTCAGGATTAAAGCTGTGTCTGTCCATGAACGAAAGAGAAAATCAAGGTTAGTTTCAGGGTATCATTCCTTCTACTCTGAACAACCCCAGAGAAAGCTAGCCTCAATGTAAAATGATCTACTTCAACAATCAAGTCTGTGAGAAAGCAGCCTCGGCCAACCTTGTTCTTTAAATCAGGGTTTCTCAACCCCTGGGGGTACACGCACCAAGGGCAGGGGGGTACGCCACCCAGAGTTGGTGCCACGCTAGCACTGCTCCTGCTGCCTCCTTTCACTATACAGAAACCGTCACCCGGAGAGTGACAGTCTGAACAAGCAACTTTAAGGGCGGCTCAGTGGTGTCTCCGGGCTCTTCAGCCGTAACATGTCGGCACCATGCTAGCCCTAAATGAGACTCCTGACTCACTCCTGCTGCCTCCTTTCACTATATAGAAGCCCACCGTGGCTGTCCGGAGAGTGACAGTCTGAGCAAACAACTCTCTCGGCGGCTGCACACTGAATCCTCCTCTGCCCGCCACCCAGGTGCAGGAGGGGAGGGGGGGTCTGCATTGCTGGAGTGGGGGTTATTCTGAGGGGTGTTTGCACTGATGGAGGGGGGGGATATCTTGATTTGGTTCTGCACTGTAGGGGGTGGGGGATATCCTGACGGGGGGTTATTCTGAGGAGGGTCTGCACTGATGGAGGATGGTTTATCCTGAAGGAGGGGTCTGTACTGTACTTAAAGGAATGACCCTAGACGTCATCAGTGGTGACCTGCAGTATTACAAGTTTGCCCAGTAATGGAGTTAGATCATTCCGAGGTCTCAAACAATGCTTATGGGCACTTGGAGTCTCAGGCTGCATTCACACCTGAGCGTTTTCATATCATAAAACTCTTGTAAAAAAAAAAAAACATAAGCAAAATCTCATTCGTTTCAATGGCACCTGTTCACATCTGAGCGTTTTGTCACCTGAAGCAAAATGCCTGAAAAACATCTTAAGCTCAAAAAAGAACATGAGCTTCTTTGGGGCAGATTACAGGTATTTTTCTGCCTTTTACATTGGTGACCCGAACAAAATCGTGCGACTTTGAAACGCTCAGGTGTGAATGCAGCCTTGTTCATACAGTATTTGACTTCTATTCAGTTACAGTTTGTTGAAGTTAGACGATTCCCACCCTCTATTCTTAGACATTTCAATACATATTAGTCGATGAGGAAGTTTGGAATAAAAAAAAACGTATACCTATCCATTGGAAGAGCATGTATGTCCCAAGTCAGAAAGACTGGATTAAAAAGTTGTTTTTATTCCATTTGAGCCTGAAGGAGGTACCAAGTGTCTGGGTCGACCACAGTTTCCTCCAGCCTAGACGCATCCCTGCTGGCCTTAGCGGATACTACATTCCAACGACTTGTCCATGCGCACCAACAATCCTGATTTAATATTTTTTCCCCCATCATTACTTCTTTTGACTATAAAGTAGCAAGCCGTTTAACAGCCCCTTTTTTTTCAAGCCCATGACCTGGTTGTGGTTTACACATACTGGAACCTTATTTTGAGTACTAATTTAGTTTTTAGTTTTTTTTTATGGCCTGATGCTAGATGCTCTTTTCTACTCAGCTTGATTTGGTCGCTGGTCTTGCTTGTGCTCTATAAAAAGGTACATTTTTCACCTGCTGCAAGGCTCATATGGGAGACTTGAGGGCATTCAGCTGGTACACATTCTCTCGTCATGTGGGTGGTTGGCACAGCTGTTTGGCCGCTGTGTGGGTGAGATCTCCCCAAACGAATCATAGGTTGTTGGTCTCAACGGTGCACCTCTGAAAGCATCAACAGGCCATTGTTTGCCCTAATTGAGTTTGTGATATCCTTTCTTCAATTTTTATTTTCCTTAAAATGTTTTAGGTCAGCTTACCTTGATGCTATATACCAGGGATATGCAACTAGCGGACCTCCAGCTGTTGCAAAACTACAAGTTCCATCATGCCTATGCCTCTGGGTGTCAGGCTTGTGGCTGTCAGAGTCTTGCTATGCCTCATGGGACTTGTAGTTCTGCAACAGCTGGAGGTCCGCTAATTGCATATCCCTGCTATATACCCTTATCTCTCCAATGTGGTGGCGTTTGCTTTCTTTAGACGAGAGATAAATATATAGGAAGCTTTATGGATGTTGTGATACTAATGATTCCGTTCCTAGGTGGATGCAGGATTGATCCAATCCTGCATCTGTCCCCCGCCACCTCTACATTGAGAATTGCATGATCAAAGACAGTTTCTCTCTCAGTTCTCAGTCTTCAGTGAGCAGAGAGCCAGGAACTATCTGCTCTGCCCCTCCAGTGCTCACTGGAGAGCTGGGCCATGGAGGAAGCAGGAGTTGCTGATTTAGGCCCTCAGTGGCTCACTGAGAGGTTAAGCCAGCTGCTGGTCCAGGCATGTGGGTGGATCTAGACATTAAATTCAGGTTCTATCCAGAGTCTGGACAGGCTGAGTGACATCAGTCGACAGCCAGCTGTCAGCTGAATATGGGTCACAAAAGTGCAGAACATATCCAGAAAATCTGCAACAGATTAAATGGAGTTTAATGTAGGTAAGAGTGATAACAGGAATGATAGCCAATGCTTGAGAAATAGGGGTTGAATTACTAAAGGCAAATAGACTGTTCACTTTGCAAAGGAATTTTCCCCAGATCTTGGTATATGAGGTGACGCTCTGCTGACTTCCAAAATCCATCAAAAATGTGTTTTTTTCTCATGTTTCTTGCATGTGATTGGGTATGGTTTGAACAATACACCAAGCTTTGGGGAGAATTCCCTTGCAAAGTAAAACTTTCCTTGGAACGTTAGCAGGTCTATTTGATTTTAGTCAATTATCCCCAATATGTACAGTAGATTCGCAAGTTACTGCAAGCAAAGTATGTGAATCAAATGTCAACAAGACTCAATCATAGGAGTCGATAAAATGATTCTGTTCTTAGCTTACTTTTGCCCTAATGTTCTCCTTGGCTAGAGTGCTGTGAATACTTCAAAGACTAGGTCAGAATTGTCTATTTCAATGGCACCTGACCTGCATTAATGACTTCTTCACCCCTGGGCTGTCTTTATTTCTCATCTTTCTGTATCTACAAAACATCTGTCTCACAGATATGATATAATGCAAAAAAACAACTGTACCTAAATTAATGTAATTCTATTGAACCAAATAAGAAACACATCTTTAAACTTGTCAATGGTGCAGGTTGAAGGAACAAAGCATAACAATTTCCTGGTGCAAGTAAAACCTTATCCACGAATACAAGTATATCTGCTCCTTAGAGTTGCCCAGAACCCCACTCCACACTTCTGTCTTAAATATTCCTTTTCGATCCACTATCACAACTCAGAGCAAACTAGAAAAAGGGCCCATAGATCAAAACCCTAATATATGTTCCACATAGTAAGGAAAGAGACAGCAATAGATACAATAACAGGTTAACCTTCTGTTGGCACTTATAACCTTCAGGTTGCCTGCATGGTCCTTAGTATTCAAGACTACTTGCAAATATAAGTTTGATGGTCCCCATTTCTCCCATTGCTTATATCCATCACAACCAAATTAATGGTGAAACTAGATATTACAAAACTAAATCGTTTAAACAAATGCCAATAGAAAGAAAAATACTAAAACACCTTAGAACATTGGGGCTTACAGGTTCGTGCCTGGCTGCTCAGACTGCGAGCTTTTGCACACATGCTTTTGCTGCTCAGATATTAGCCAAAAGCTAAGCACACAAAAGCATCCAAATGATACATGGGAAAAAAAATACAAAAGCAGTATCTGTAAATCACAGATGGAAAACAAAAAGTTTCACAGAAAAAAATGATACTCAACCTATGGCACCCAATAATAAATTTTTAATTCTAAAGTAAGTGTTTTGAATCTGTTTATAGATATTAAAGGGTCAGTCCACACAAAATCCACTCTGTAAAGTTTCAGCTATGGATGGACCTTAATAGGCTGAATCATCTATTGGCTTCTTATTTGTTTTTGGGCCCCAGAGTTGAAAGATCCTCCCTATGCATTTCCTGCTACTGCTGCCTACCACCACACAGTAGCAACACTCCTGCTGCAATCTGCATGACATAAAAGGAAATTAAACTGCAAAAAGAGTGAGAACCGTCAAAGGCCACAGTATGCAGGATGATGCAGGAACTCACCTGCTGAAAATTCCCCACTAGTGTCCAATAGAGATATAAGAATTCCATGGATGATTCAATTTACTTGCATCTACCGAATCTAAAATATTTTTTGGTAGACTGACTCTTTAAAATCATTAAGCAGTCAAAGGAAATATATGAGGAAGGCTACTGCTGACATTTTCTTCTGAAAAATGCTAGTTGTCTGTCTATTAAATTGACCCACTAGGTTCAATACTTTAGTATTCTTATTTTGGGTAAACTACTCAAACAGGAATGGCAGAAGTGATCTTCATATTTGTTTTAGGTCAATGACTTGGCATATTAAAGCAAGAGGGTCGCCAAAATAGACAGCCATTTTCAGAAGTAGAGCTCAGCAATTGCAGCACGTGTGTTTATCCTAACACAGATTTCCTTTAAAGGTAGCCATAGACCTTAGGTACCTGGCCAATGATACCTCAGATTCCAAATGGTTCAGTCAGATAGTCTTGGGTTTCTAACATGAGCATTTTGAGACACCTATTTTAGCAAAAGGTTTGGGTACCATATGTAGAAATATGATGTACTGTCAAAAGAAAAGATGGCTAAATGAGTGAATTCAGTTAAAGAAAAGATGCTGAGGATGAAGGAGAGATGAGGTGTAGTAAATACAAAAGAACAGATACAAACAGATGGATAAAGACACAGGTCCACTGAGGAATCGGGTACGAGGTTTGCTACTAGACTTATAGGTCACTCTCTCAGACGTTTGGTGGTAAACCGTCCAGCCTGTAGATGAATATAGAAGGAAGAAAACAGAGAAATAGACTGATGAACTATCATTACCTCTGATGGCTTGCCCTAAATCAAAGCAGCCAAGTGATTCCACTGGCTGCCTAGCAAACATTCTAGTCAAGAAAACAGAAAGGCCTACAAAAAGACAAGGGATGGAGATTATGTAGATAATGACCCTTCCTTCTGGGATAGGAACCCTTAACAAGGTAAATTCTAACCAAAGGAATGTCCAGCACACAGCTATGAATCCAATGGGCCTGATTTATGAAATAAGGGCAAAAAAAAAACAGAGCTGTTGTCCAGTTCATTCTCTTTTTTCATTATCAGATATATTCTTCAGTGCCTTCTGTGGCTTCACTTTTCTTTGCTCCAGTTCTTGCACATCAGTCCCAATAGCTAAATGCAAAATTTACGTTAAGGGCTTTCATTACCCAAAGAAACCAGATTCTTGTCACCGGCACTAGAAAACAGACAATGGGTACCTCCCCATGCAGCAGATGATCCACTTTCAGATCCTTTCAATACATGAGGCCCAATATGGCTGAGAACCATGCAGTTAACAGTAAGGGGCGAAGTGTTTTGCTAAAGTGGATTATATCAATTTCTGGTGATGTTACCAGAAGGTAGCAAACAGCAACTTTACCTTTGCATTTTTGTGTAAATGCATTTTTAAGTTTTGGTTAGAATGGGGAAAGATTATACCGTTTGTCATTTCTCTATTTATCCTTGAAACCCAAGACAGAAACTGAGGTAAAAACAGAAAAATCTCAAGTAATGCTGGACACTTCTCTAATCTCTGTGTGTGAAGCAGATTCCCCTTGCTGCCCGGACCCCATGTGCCCCGTTTCAGGATGTAAATCGGGAAAGGGGCCAGTAAATACATCATTTACCAGCTGCTTCCTTTTCTGAATAAACACAATGAGTGGTCGGTACCGAATAATTACTGTGTTCATACATAACTGAATCAGTAAACAGTTTCATATGCTTCAGTTTTTGAATGAACAGGAAGCTGCTCAGCACAGAGCACTTTTCATTCATTCACTGTCTAGTGTAGCTGAAGCTACTGTCCTCAGTCCCTTTCTCTGTCTCAAAACAGGGTTTGAGCTTTAGGGTGTACACCCTAATGCAATAGGCTGCGCACACTTATGCTGGCCATACATGAATAGATAAATTTTTGGGTATCCCAAATGTTTTAGCCAACAGGCCCATTTGCAAGTGTGAATGGGGCCTCATATTTGAAAGTGTCAGAAAGAGGAAATGCTGCCCAACTTTGAGTAACAAGTATGCCTTTGTGTGGAGCTGATATGCAGACCAACTCAGAAGAAGTAGAAGTCAAGCTCTGGCACCTCTATTATTAAAATAAGAGGGGTGTAAAATATAAATCAGATGCTAAATTTGTTTTTCTGAAAAGCGAAACACCCATAGGATGCTAGAATAGGCGCTGCAGCATTTCAAACATACACCATGTAAGGAATGAAGATGGAAGACGCTCTACTTTGACAAATGAAAATTTGTATTCAGTGCAAAAAGTTATGCCTTATCAACACTGATTTCTCTGAATTGTATGTCCGCACCACAATTTAGGGCAGTCATATGGTCTAGGTTTGTTTGGGGACAAGAAGTGTTTTTCTGAAAAATACTATTGGCACCAACATAGTAACCTTAAATTTTCACTGTGGAGCAAATGTTGACAGGGTTATCCGAAATGTAAGAGTATCTCCAGTTTTTTTTTTTTTTTTACTATTAGTCCCTTGATTGAGTGGGGAAGGTCAGATCTTTTTTTTTTGTCTGTAGGCTCATTAGGAAGATTTGCCTTCATTTCCTGTTCTGAGGACCAAGGCAGGTAGAGTGAGAGGAAATCTCTAATTAGGACACAGCACAAATAAAATGATCACCGGCACAGGAAGTGTTGGAAAATCTGCCAAAGTGGGCCAAATATCCAGCAATAAAAATGTGATGGAGGTCCAAGCCCTTCTCCACCATCAAATGCAAAAAAAAAATAGGATTTTTGTACTCACCGTAAAATCCTTTTCTCTGTCGTCCATGGATGAACACAGCTCCTTAATTCTTGACCATTGGGTTATGTTCCGTCTATTAGGAGAGGACTAGGCAGAACATGTTAGATATTTAATGCATGTTACTTTAACAGAGTTGAACAACCCCGCCCAGGGGGCGGTCCCTCCGGACATAACCCTCCACCCTGCAGTCAGCAGCCTCAGTTCGTAAAAAGCAGTACAAACTAAAAAAAAAAGGAGGGGTGGGTGAGTACAAAAATCCTATTTTCGCTTTTCGTCCATGGATGGACACAGCTCCTTAATTCTTGACCGTTGGGACATCCCAAAGCAGTGTCAAAAACGAGGGGTGGGATCAAAAAAACAATTTCACCCCAAACAAGCAGAGCTCCTCAACGGAGGAGTTGCACCCTCAAACAGCCGCCTGCAAAACTTTGCGGCCGAATCTAGCATCCGAAGATGCACTCACATCAACCTTGTTAAATTTTGAAAAAGTGTGAACGGACGACCAGGTCGCCGCCTTACACACTTGTGAGACAGACGCTTGATGTTGGAAAGCCCAAGAGGCACCAATAGCCCTGGTCGAATGCGCTGTGACAGGAAAGGGAGGCGCCCGACCTTAAAGGGCATAGGCCTGGATGACGGTCTGCCTGATCCACCGAGAAATGGTGGCCGACGAAACCGCCAGACCCTTCTGCGGACCAGACACAAACAGCGAGTCAGACCTCCGGAATGGAGCCGTAGCAGACAGATATACCCGTAAGGCACGTACCACGTCTAAAGAGTGCAGCGCAACCTCTTTGGGATGCGATGGCCGAGGACACAAGGATGGAAGTACAATGTCCTCATTCAGGTGAAAGCCGAAACTACCTTCGGAAGGAAGGAAGGAAGGCTGCGGGCGTAGCACCACTTTGTCCTCATGGAGGACCAAATATGGGGACTTGCAAGACAAGGCCGCCAATTCAGAAACCCTCCTGACTGATGTTATGGCTACTAGGAAGGCAAACTCCTGAGAGAGCGTCAAAAGAGGAATTTCCCTGATGCCCTCAAATGGAGGTTTCTGAAGTACAGAGAGCACCAGATTCAAATCCCACGGAGGTAGTGGTAGTCGGACCGGAGGGGCCACATGTCGGACCCCTTGCACAAAAGTGCTCACCAAAGAATATGCCGCCAGGGGTCGCTGAAAGAAAACAGCCAAGGCTGAAATCTGCCCCTTAATGGTGCTCAAGGCAAGTTTCTGATCCACTCCACGCTGTAAAAACAGCAGGATCCTGGAAACCGACTATGCCCGTGCCACGTGCAATGGTAGATCTTCCTAGAAGAAGATTTCCGTGCTCTCAACATGGTTGAAATGACTGAATCCGACAGGCCTCGGTCCCTCAGTACCTGGCTTTCAATATCCATGCTGTTAAAGCCAGCAACTGTAAAGCAGAATGAAGAATGGGACCTTGCGAGAGAAGGTCCTCCCGCATCGGTAGTCGCCAAGGTGTATCCGCCACCAGGCGCACTAGGTTGGCGTACCAGGGACGTCTGGGCCAATCCGGGGTGATGAGAATCACCGGAATCCCCTCGGTCTCTATTCCGCGGAGCAGGCGAGGAAGTAACTTCAGTGGGGGAGGGCATAAATTAGCCGATACTGACCCCACGGGGCCACCAACGCGTCTGATGCGTCTGTCCAGGGATCTCTGGACCTGGCCACGAACCTCGACACCTTGCGATTGAGTCGAGAAGCCAGGAGATCCACGTCTGGCGTGCCTCATCTCCGGCAAAGGAGTTGAAAAACCTTCGGATGTAACGACCATTCCCCTTGGTCCAGCATCTGGCGACTCAGATAGTCCGCCTGCCAGTTTTCCACGCCCGGAATGTAAACTGCCGTTAGAGCCGGCACGCTCCTTTCCGCCCACCGCAGGATGTGAGCGACCTCCGACGCTGCAGCCGAGCTTCTTGTTCCTCCTTGATGGTTGACGTGTGCCACTGCCGTGGCGTTGTCTGACTGGATCTTGCCTGGATGCCCTTGTAGCCTCTGTGACCACTTGGAGAGGCACAGCCTGATCGCCCGGAGTTCCAGGGCGTTGATCGGCAGTTGGGATTCATCAGGAGTCCAGCGGCCCTGGGCTGCCTGAACCCCCCAGACCCCCCCCCCCAGCTGGTCAGGCTGGCGTCCGTCGTGACCACAGTCCAATGAAAGGGGAGGAACGACTTCCAGGACCAAAGAGCCGGGGAGCTCAGCCACCAACTCAGAGGCCTTGACTAGATGACTTATCTGAATCTGACGATCCAGAGACAACAGAGATTTGTTCCATTTGGAGAGAATCTCCCTTTGCAAGACCCAAGCGTGGAATTGAGCATATGGTACTGCCTCGAAAGAGGCTACCATGAGGCCCAGGACTCGCATGCAAAAATGGAGAGACGACCATTTGCGGGATGTCAACAACCTCACCGCACTCTGGAGTGTCTGCAACTTCTCCAAGGGAAGAAAGACTCTGGCCTCTGAGGAGTCCAGAATCAACCCCAGGTATTCTAGGCGCTAAGTCGATACTAACACGACTTCTGGAGGTTCAGTATCCAACTGACTGGCTATAGACACGTCCTCCTCTAATGCTGAGCTTGAAGCAGCTCTCAGAAGGTCGTCCAAGTAGCCTATGATAGCAATGCCTCGCTGTCTCAGCAAAGCTAGAATCAGGGTGAGCACCTTGGTGAAAATTCTGGGTGCCAATGCTAGGCCAAAGGGAAGAGCCACAAATTGATAGTGGTCTTCGCCGATCGCAAAGCGCAGAAACCTCTTATGCCTGACACCAATGGGGACATGCAAGTATGCGTCCTTGATATCCAAAGACTCCAGAAAGTCCCCTGGATGGAGCGCAGCCACCACCGAACGAACCGATTCCATCCGGAATTTCTGAATCTTTATAAAGGCATTGAGGGCCTTGAGGTCCAAGATTGGACGGACTCCGTCCCTCTTTGGGACCACAAACAGATTTGAGTAGAAACCCCGAAACCTGTCCTGTGGTGGTACGGGTTATGATCACCCCGCACCGCAACAAGTCTCGCACTGGCTCCTGGAGGGCAGCCCGACGAGCCAGAAGGAGAGGTAGATTTGAGGGAAAAATCTGTTTGGTGGACAAGAAAGGAATTCTAACTTGTACCCCGAGGTGACCACCTCGCAGACCCACTGGTCGGAGAGCAGGGAGGTCCACCGAGCTGCAAACCCGCGAAGCCAACCCCCCACCCTGGAGTCGGGCGGGGGCAAAACTTCATGCGGTAGCAGGTTTGTTTGCTGGCTTGTTGCGCTTCCGCACCCAGGGACGCTTCTGTCCCCCATTAGGACCTTTGTCCCCTTGGGAGGTTCTGCCAGCAGGGCCTGACTGACAAAAATACAGCTTGTGTGTGGGAAAGGAGGGCCCCGGCTTACAGCGCGGCTCCTTCCCTTTAGTGGACTGAGGGAGAAGTGGGCCCTTACCTCCAGTGACATCCTTAATGATGTCGTCCAGTGAGGCACCAAAAAGCCTCCCACCTTTGAAAGGCAAATCTGCCAGAGTTTTCTTAGAAGCTTGGTCAGCGGACCAGCATTTCAGCCATGTTAGGCGGCACAATACCACCGCAGATGCGGAGGCCCTGTAGATCAAAGGGGCTGCATCCAGGGTTGCATCACAGACGTACACGAGTCCCTGTACAAACTGTTCAGCCAGTGACACGCATTCTGGAGGGAGCTAATGCTCCTCCACAGTCTGGTGCAATATTTTTGCCCATTCAGTGAGTGTCTGGGACACCAAGGTAGCAGCCAATATAGGCTGTGGAAGTCCCAGCTGCATCTTCCAGCTTGAGAGTGTCCCTCACAGCATTGATAAGTGCACTCACAAGTGCCCTGTCTTGCACTGACCCGGACAAGGGGTCCTCCTCACAGGGAAGGTCCTGGTCCGCCTCTTCTGACATACCAGAAAAAGGGGTCCTGAGCCGCAGCCAGGCACGAGTCTGAGTCAGAACATTCCCTAGGAGATGGCGGGGGAGGGGGCGCTTAGTACCCACCTTAGGCCCGCACGCCGCTTCCACCCTTGCAACAAATGACTCCAGGACCGCCGACAAGCGTCAATGGGAACCGCAGGTGCAGGGGCACCGGTTGCTGCCTCTGGAATGTTTAGGGAAAAAAACGCCAGCTTCTGACTCCATATTACCCACTGACAGCCCTTAGGGACTTAGTCCAGATACCCGACACAAAATTTTGTCCACCCTCCTTGCTGCACTGACCGAGGGGACTCACTGCCTAGCCAGAGACTGTTCAGCGCTGCTGCCCGCTCTCCACCCACACACCGCGTGTGACTGAGGAACTGTGTGAGGTGAATTGCGTCAATCGTGCTGATCAGAATGCTCCACTAGAGGCCAAAACCCACTCCAAAATGGCCGCTGGTCGCCTCAGAGAAAGCGCGTGGACCACAAGAAAATGGCCGCCCGCAATTGGCATCACAGCGCAGCCACGGCAAAATGGCCACCAATGGGATTTGCAATGCACAGGCCCCAGAAAAATGGTGCCAGCGCTTCAAGAAATGGCGCCGAGCAAGCAAGGTGGACGAGAAGGCCAGCAGCGGAGGCTTCCAAGAATTTACTACCCCCCACACGGAGAGCGGGCCTGGAAACCCCCACAGCCCCCCGCCGGGACCTGGAGCCCCCCTAAAGGTATTCCCCGGTTGAAGCGAGCCCCGCAAGGGGAGGAGGAAAAAGGGTGACAGAGGAAGGGAGGGGAGGGCAGGAGAACCCCCCCCCCCCCCAACGACCCCCTTAGGAATGCCCAGCTGTTCCATACCACCGAAATAGGAGGAACCGTACTTACCCGTCCTTGCGAGGACCTGCTGGTGCGTTCCTGACAGACCTACAACCGAGCAGTACGGAGTAGCTTTTGGCCCGTCCACTGACTGAGACAGCAAGCCGCCCGGTCATATGTGAACCCTGGAGCATAGCTCACCGGCCACCCCTGGAGCCATGGGGTATGTCGTGGCCGACCCCGCACGTAGGCCTGCTCACGCTCGATGGCCGGACTAGGGGGACTACAAGGATCTATATTATCCTGCCTGTTATGCGCAGCTGGCAGTTGATAGAAGATTCTCAAAAAAATTAAATAAAAAAGTAAAAATTTCTTGGGCCCAAAGGGAGCCAGGTCCTTCTCCTCTACTAGGCAGAAAAAAAACTGAGGATGCTGACTGCAGGGTGGAAGGTAATATCCGGAGGGACCGCCCCCTGGGCGGGGCTGTTCAACTCTGTTAAAGTAACATGTATTAAATATCTAACATGTTCTGCCTAGTCCTCTCCTAATAGACAGAACATAACCCAATGGTCAAGAATTAAGGAGCTGTGTCCGTCCATGGACGAAAAGAGAAATAAAAATAGCTGGAGTATTTGTGCAAGAAATGTTTGTCATGAAATTGGAAGTAAAACTGAAGCAAAAATGCTTGTCACAAAAGTATTATCTCTGCAAACAAAGGGGGTTATTTCCGAAAAGCGAATCCACTTTGCACTAGAGGTGCACACTACAAGAGCAAAGTGCACTTGAAATTGCACTGAAAGTGCACTTGGAAGTGCACTCGCTGTGAATCTGAGGGGTAGATCTGAAATGAGGGGCAGCTCTGCCGATTTTATTATCCAATCATGTGCAAGCTATAATGCTGTTTTTTTATTTTCCTTGCATGTCCCCCTCGGATCTACAGCGACTGCACTTCCAAGTGCACTTTCAGTGCAATTTCAAGTGCACTTTGCACTTGTAGTTTGCACTTGTAGTGCAAAGTGGATTTGCATTTCGTAAATAACCCCCATAGTGGTCAGGTTATGCATTAGGATAGGTTTGATGCGTTAGGTTAAACCTGTCTCTAACCATAGGTATTTGATGTCTAGATGCCCGGCAAAATACTGCAGCGCCAGTATGCAGATATGACACTATGACTAATTTGCATACCCACATTTTTATACTTTTTTTTTTACCATATAAGACTTTTATTTGCAAATTAAACTCTGCCTTTTATTATAAGCCTACAAAATGTGCAGAAAGTTAATTGTTTGGTTTCTTTTTTGTTACCGGTATGTACTGTAATTGTATCTGACAATAATGTTAAACAATGTTAAACAGATGCACTCTGCCAACTTCAGGCTGCAATGGCAACTGCAACACTTGTGTTTCAACAATTCCTGAGCAATTAATCCAAACAACCAGGGAAAAGTCACATTAAGGGCCGGTTCACACTTGTGCGATGCCAGACATCGTATGTGATACGCAGCGAACTGCTGTTCACATCACAAACGATGTCTGTGCGATGCGATTTCAGCCATTCAGATAGTATGGCTGATATCGCACTGCATTCGGTCCAAACACGCACAGGACCCTTTTTCTGTTCGGACCAGAATCGGATCGCAAGGGTGTTCACACATATGCAATCCGATTCATGTCCGAACTGTCAGTTCGCAGTGCGATACGCGAGCTGAAATGGGGGTGTCGTTAACATATAATGACACTCCCCAGCAGTTTGCATATGGCAGTGTGAACTGCGGTGCGAGTCGGGTGCGATGCAGGAACCCGCAGTGGATTCGTAGGGTTCTTGCATCGCACCAGTGTGAACCGGGCCTTATGGTTTTCATTTCATTCTGGGTTAGAATTTTAGAGGAAGCAAGAGGCTCGGTAGGACAGCAAGGCAACTAGCATTTGTAGATTGGGAAGATAGCCTCCATACATCTCTCAGTAAAGATTTTCTGTAATATTAAAACCGGCAAACCTTATATGCTGTGAAAAAAATTAATTTGTTTCAGAACGTTTTTTTTTTTGTGCTGGAAATCTTGTTTCCCCCAACAACTCTATCAGTTTTTGTAAGAGAACAGTCACTGTATTGGTTTTTGGGCACTTGATAAAGCGAATTCTCCTGTGCATTTGTCTCACAATAAAACTTGCACTGTGGTGCTGAAACAGCTAAGCTGTCCTCTATCTTCGCTCCTTACTGTAAAAGGAAATGCATTTTTAAAAAGAACACAAATATACAAGGAAAACCAGGGCCTGATAATTCCCCAGTTTATACACTGTGCGTAAGAGTGCGTCACTAGCCTGCCTTACAAAATGAAATGCTGCATCAGATTAGGGAGTTGCGTAATTTATGTTTCAACGCTAGCAAGCGGATATTCGATAGTGCAGCTCAGCCCATAACTGCCCCGTAATGTACCTGAATAGAGTTCAGCATAGAGAAGGTGAAGATAAATGAATTATTTTCACAGTGTCTGGCTTCTATTGAGATGCAGAAACCCTGCTGTACAGCAGCAAAGCCACGTGCAGTCAGAAGGCAACACAGCCCCTTGTTGCCTTATTTTGCAGCCTGCTACATTTCATCCCGAGATACTAGCTCAGGAAGAAAATCCTGCAGTGATAGATCACCTTGTCCACCGTTGCCATGCACATCACCACCATCCCGGACTACACCAGAACAGATATTATCAGACGACACCGTGACCTTCACTGAGCAAGGCTGCTGCGTCTGGACACTACGACACGGGGACGCTGTTAGGGCGGAGCCAGCAACTTTGCCCTTTAAATCGAGGTGAGATTTAAGTGGATCCTTGGCAGGTAATCCATTGCAGTCTGCAGTTATATTGCCTGCAACAGAAGATCAGATATATAGAGAGAACATGATCTGCAACATCAATATGAAAGAACATTAAATTATACATATAACAACTTTGTGTATATAAAATTTAAAGTGTGGCTTCATCATTAAAGGAGAACTGGTCAGTACTGGACTTGTGTAAGATTTTCAATCAGTCTAAAAGTTAACTACAAGAATATAAACATCAAATTAATGCATCTGTTCCTATTGTTACATCAATAAATGCATGCAAGCAGTGCAAGTAGTTGAATATGACATGCATTCAGCCTCTAGCAGAGCTCAGACTGGAGGAGGCAGAAGCAATACAAGGAGCCAGTGAGCTGTGCTGCTGTACAAGGAGAATGCTGATAGGAGGAGAGAGCAGATTAACATTTGAGCTCATCACTATGCTGCTTTCCGTGCACTGTCCAGTCACATGCTAGTGGTAGGGAGACTTGTAAGTGTTTGTAACCTGCAGCAGTGAAAAATCAGACCTGTGTAAATCTCAGAAGCGGTTGGACAGAAAAATATAAAATCTTTTGGCAGGGTAAAACTGCTCCCATATATGCATTTCATTTGTGTCATTAGCAGTTTGTCTGGAGCTTAGTCTTTTATTATTGTAAATTTAAAGGCTGACTTATGAAAAAGGTTTGAATTTATCCTTTACAGTGCCTTGAAAAAGTATTCATCCTCCTTGAAATTTTCCAGATTATTTCATGTTACAACCAAAATGTAAACGTAATTTATTGGGATTTTATGTGACAGACCAACACAAAGTAGCACATAATTGTGAAGTGTAAGGAAATTGATAAATGGTTTTCACATTTTTTTACAAATAAATATCTGAAAAGTGTGGTTTAGATCAAAGCATAGTCATGTGTTAGAATGGCCCAGTCAAAATCCAGACCTAAATCCAATTGAGAATCTGTGGCAAAACGTGAAAATTGCTGTTCATAGACGCTCTTCATTAGGGATGAGCTTTATGTTCAGGTCGAACATGAGTTTGACTCAAACATTGGCTGTTCGCCCGTTCGCCGAACTGCAAACAATTTGGGCTGTTCACGGCAAATTCGGAAAGCCGGGGAACACCCATTAAAAGTCTATGGGAGAAATCTAAAGTGCTAATTTTAAAGGTTAATATGCAAGTTGTCATAAAAAGTGTTTGGGGACCTGGGTCCTGCCCCAGGGGACATGTATCAATGCAAAAAAAAGTTTTCAAAAAACGGCTATTTTTTCGGGAGCAGTGATTTTAATAATGCTTAAAGTGAAACAATAAAAGTGAAATATTCCTTTAAATTTCCTACCTGGGGGGTGTCCCGGCAATACAGATAAAAGTCATTGAAAAAAAAAAAGCGTGGGCCCCCCCCCCCCAAATTCCATTACCATGCTCTTCAGGTCTGGTATGGACATTAAGGGGAACCCTGCACCAAAAAAAATAAAAAAAATGGCATACACATCACTGGGTAACCCGGCGATTCTCCTTGCATCTCTGGCCCCGCCCTCAGCTATATAAGAGCTGTCAGGCTGGTGACGCATCATTCGTTGGGTGCCTCCAGTGGAGGAAGGATCGTGTGCGTTGTATCCTCGCTGGAGATCATCGCTTGATACCGAAAATGGATTACATCGCTGGAGATCGAGAGTGGATTACATCACTGAAATCTTTTTTTATTTACATTTTTTTTATTTTTAATAACGGACTTGTCCCAAGCGGTCTTCTGTCATTAACATTTTGAAACTTTTTTGTTGAAATGGTAGGGGTACAATGTACCCCTTTACCAATTCACATGGGGGGGGCGGGATCCGGGGGTCCACTTTGTTAAAGATTCAGATTCCGATAAGCCCCCCGCCCGCAGACCCCCACAACAACCACCGGGCAAGGGTTGTGGAGATGAGGCCCTTGTCCCCATCAACATGGGGACATCCTCCCCATGTTGTGGGCATGTGGCCTGGTACGGTTCAGGAGGGGGGCCGCTCTCTCACCCCCCTCTTTTCCTGCGGCCTGCCAGGTTGCGTGTTCAGATAAGGGTCTGGTATGGATTTTTGGGGGGAACCCCACGACATTTTTTTTATTTTGGCGCGGAGGTCCCCTTAATATCCATACCAGACCTGAAGGACCTGATAATGGAATTTGGGGGGACCCCCACGCTTTTTTTTTGTTTCAATGACTTTCAATGACTAGTTTTAAATGTCTTTTTTTCCTTTAGAAATGTCATTTTGTGCAGGGGCTGTTATAAACACGGGAAACATGCGCTACTTTACAGGCATACTATAGACACCCCCAGGTACGAAATTTAAAGGAATATTTCACTTTTATTGTTTCACTTTAAGCATTAAAATCACTGCTCCCCAAAAAAGTCAGTTTTTAAAACTTTTTTTTGCATGGATACATGTCCCCTGGGACAGGACCCGGATCCCCAAACACTTTCTATGACAATAACTTGCATATTAACTTTTAAAATTAGCACTTTTGATTTTTCATGTTCGTGTCCCATAGACTAACGGTGTTCGCGTGTTCAAACAAATTTTTTGCCTGTTCGCATGTTCTGCTGCGAACCGAACCGGGGGGTGTTCGGCTCATCCCTACTCTTCATCCAATCTGAAAAAGCGTGAGCTATTTTGCAGAAGAATGGGCAAAACACAAGACACTCTGCCACATGCCTCCACTATGCCATTCACCTACCAAAGCCAGGAGTCCTAGTTCTGTGTAAGCTCTGCGTCAGAATTATCCTAGCATACATAGGATTAGGGACTCTCTCTCCTTCCTCAGATGATCACATGCTCCAACATACCCTGAAGCACCAGGTATTCCCTTAATGGCACCAACAGCGAACTCAGCAGGCAGGTTAACAGTGGAGAGTCTCTTTAAATACACTACTGTCTTCTGTAAAATTTATATAAAAACTTTCATCCTTTTAGGGCACTTTCACACTGGGGCATCGGTAGTAAAGCAAAGCTATTTTTAGCGGCACTTTACCGTAGTTTTAGCGGCGCATTTTGGCCGTTAGCGGGTGCTTTTAACCCCCGCTAGCGGCCGAAAAAGGGTTAAAAGCGCCAGCGCTGCCCATGGATTTCAATGGGCAGGAGCGCTATAGGAGCGGTGTTTACGCTGCTCCTAAAGCGCCTTAAAGATGCTGCTTGCAGGACTTTTTTTTTAGCGTCCTGCCAGCGCACCGCTCCAATGTAAAAGCCCTGGGGGCTTTCGCACTGGAGTGACAGGAGAGGTGCTTTACAGGTGCTATTTTCTAGCGCTATAGCGCCTGTAAAGCGCCTCAGTGTGAAAGTAGCATTACTTTAGGTTTTTTTTTTTTATTCATTTAATTTTGCCTGTTCAAAACCTCTCTAAAGTTATCCGTTTTTTATTCTTTAAAAGAAATGAAAACTGAAAGGTGAAATAAAAAAAAGTTGCCGCTATATAACCTCACTGTTAGTTGATGCTTTAAAATATGGTCCCACAAAACTAACACAGGACAACGATCTTTATTTTTAAGCTATGTGACTGTAATTTTTTAATATTCACATTAAAAAATAACTCACTTTTAGACAAAATAGGGACCTTTAACAATAGTATGCTAGCTTTGTGATTTGAGCCTCAAATAGGATTTTTTGTACTCACCGTAAAATCCTTTTCTCTGTCGTCCATGGACGGACACAGCCCTTAATTCTTGACCATTGTTCTATAGAAGAGGACTAGGCAGAACATGTTAGATATTTAATACATGTTACTTTAACAGAGTTAAACAGCCCTGCCCAGGGGGTGGTCCCTCCGGACATAACCCTCCACCCTGCAGTCAGCAGCCTCAGTTTGTAAAAAGCAGTACAAAACTAAAAAAAAGGAGGGGTGGGTGCTGTGTCCGTCCATGGATGACAGAGAAAAGGATTTTTTACGGTGAGTACAAAAAATCCTATTTTCTCTTTTCGTCCATGGACGGACACAGCTCCTTAATTCTTGACCATTGGGACGTCCCAAAGCAGTGTAAAAAAATAAATAAAAATGAGGGGTGGGCACAGCAATCAAAACCAATTTCACCCCAAACAAGCAGAGCTCCTCAACGGAGGAGTTGCAACCTCAAACAGCCGCCTTCAAAACTTTGCGGCCGAAGCTAGCATCCGAATATGCACTTACATCAACCTTGTAAAACTTTGAAAAAGTGTGAACGGATGACCAGGTCGCCGCCTTACACACTTGTGAGACAGACGCTTGATGTCGGAAAGCCCAAAAAGGCACCAATAGCCCTGGTCGAATGCGCCATAACGGGAAAGGGAGGCGCCCGCCCCTTAAGGGCATAGGCCTGGATGACGGTCTGCCGATGGTGGCCGACGAAGCCGCCAGGCCCTTCTGCGGACCAGACACTGACACAAACAGTGAGTCAGACCTCCAGAACGGAGCCGTAGCAGACAGGTAAACCCGCAAGGCACGTACCACGTCTAAAGAATGTAGCGCAACCTCCTTGGAATGCGATGGCCGAGGACACAAGGATGGAAGTACAATGTCCTCATTCAGGTGAAAGGCCAAAACCACCTTCGGAAAAAAAGAAGGCTGCGGGCGTAGCACCGCTTTGTCCTTATGGAGGACCAAATATGGGGACTTGCAAGACAAGGCCGCCAATTCAGAAACCCTCCTGACAGATGTGATGGCTACCAGGAAGGCCACCTTTTGAAAGAGCGTCAAAAGAGAAATTTCCCTGATGTTCTCAAAAGGAGGTTTCTGAAGCGCCGAGAGCACCAGATTCAAATCCCATGGAGGTAGTGGTGGTCGCACCGGAGGGGCCACATGTCGGACCCCTTGCACAAACGTACTTACCAGTGAATGAGCCGCCAGGGGTCGCTGAAAGAAAACAGCCAAAAGCTGAAATCTGCCCCTTAATGGTGCTTAAGGCAAGTTTCTGATCTACTCTGCGCTGTAAAAACAGCAGGATCCTGGAAATCGAATAAGTCCGTGGACGCCATTTCATCTCCTCACACAGAGATGTAGGCTCTCCATGTGCAATGGTGGATCTTCCTAGAAGAAGATTTCCGTGCCCTCAACATGGTTGAAACGACCGAATCTGACAGACCTCGGTCCCTTAGTACCTGGCTTTCAATAGCCATGCCGTTAAAGCCAGCGACTGTAAAGCAGGATGAAGAATGGGACCTTGCGAGAGAAGGTCCTCCCTCAGTGGCAGTCGCCAGGGCACATCCGCCACCAGCCGCACGAGGTCGGCGTACTAGGGACGCCTGGGCCAATCTGGGGTGATTAGAATCATTTGCGGGATGTCAACAACCTCACCGCACTCTGGAGTGTCTGCAACTTCTCCAAGGGAAGAAAGACTCTGGCCTCCGAGGAGTCCAGAATCAACCCCAGGTACTCTAGGCGCTGGGTCGGTACCAACACCGACTTTTGAAGGTTCAGTATCCAACCAAACTCCCGGAGGGTCTGACTGGCTATAGACACGTCCTCCTCTAATTCTGAGCGTGAAGCAGCTCTCAGAAGAAGGTCCTCTAAGTAGCCGACGATAGCAATGCCGCGCTGTCTCAGCAAAGCTAGAATCGGGGCGAGCACCTTGGTGAAAACTCTTGGTGCCGACGCTAGGCCAAAGGGAAGAGCCACAAATTGATAGTGGTCTTCGCAGATCGCAAAGCGCAGGAACCTCTGATGCCTGACGCAGACGGGGACATACAAGTATGCATCCTTGATATCAAAGGACGCCAGGAAGTCCCCCGGATGGAGCGCAGCCACCACCGAACAAATCGAAAATATCCGGAATTTTTGAATCTTTATAAAGGCATTGAGGGCCTTGAGTTCCAAGATTGGAAGGACTCCGTCCTTCTTTGGGACCACAAACAGATTCGAGTAGAAACCCTGAAAGGGCAGCCCGACGAGCCGGAAGGAGAGGCAGATTTGGGGGGAAAAAATCTGTTTGGTTGACAAGAAAGGAATTCTAACTTGTACCCCGAGGTGACCACCTCGCAGACCCACTGGTCGGAGAGCAGGGAGGTCCACCGAGCTGCTAACCCGCGAAGCCGTCCCCCTACCCTGGAGTCGGACGGGGGCAAAACTTCATGCGGAAGCAGGCTTGTTTGCTGGCTTGGTGGACTTGCGCACCCAGGGACGCTTCTGTCCCCCAGCTGGACCTTTGTCCGCTTGGGAGGGTCTGCCGGCAGGCCCTGACTGACAAAAATACCGCTTCTGTGTAGGAAAGGAGGGCCCCTGTCATCCAGTGAGGCACCAAAAAGCCTCCCACCTTTGAAAGGCAAATCTGCCAGAATTTTCTTAGAAGCTTGGTCAGCGGACCAGCATTTTAGCCATATTAGGCGGCGCACCACCACAGATGCGGAGGCCCTGGAGATCAAGGGGGCTGAATCCAGGGTTGTATCACAGACGTACACGAGTCCCTGTACCAACTGCTCGGCCAGTGACACGCATTCTGGAGGGAGCTGATGCTCCTCCACAGTCTGGTGCAATATTTTTGCCCACTCCATGAGTGTCTGGGACACCAAGGTAGCAGCCAATATAGGCCGCAATGCTGACCCCAGAATGGTGAACATGGAGCGGCTCACCGTTTCGGACCTCCTTTCATTAGGGTCCTTAAAAGCAGGGGTCCCCTCCACCGGGATAGTGGTTACTTTATTTAACCGAGAGACCGGGGGATCAATGACCGGAGGAGAAGCCTATTTTTTCAAAAAGCTTTCTTCAAATGGGTAATGGACCGCCATGCGCTGAGGGACCGCAAAGGGCCTCTGTGGCCGTTCCCATTCCTTATCTATGAACTTGTCAAAGAAATCAACATAAGGAAAAACCTTAACAGAGCGGGTCAGTTTGTGCGACCCAAAAAAGAAACACCCTGCAGTGGAAGTCCCAGCTGTATCTTCCAGCTTGAGAGTGTCCCTCACAGCATTGATAAGTGCACTTACAAGTGCCCTGTCTTGAGCTGACCCGGACGAGGGGTCCTCCTCACAGGGAAGGTCCTGGTCCACCTCTTCTGACATACCAGAACCGGGGTCCTGAGCCGCAGCCAGGACTGAGTCAGAACATTCCCCAGGCGATGGCAGGGGGAGGGGCGATTAGCACCCCCCTTACGCTCGCACGCCGCTTCCACCCTGGCAACAAATGACTCAAGGACTGCCGTCCATGGGAACCGCAGGTGCAGGGGCACCGGTTGCTGCCTCTGGAATGTTTGGGGAAAAAACGCCAGCTTCTGACTCCATATTGCCCACTGACAGCCCTTAGGAACTTAGTCAAGATACCCGACACAAAATTTTGTGCACCCTCCTTGCTGCACTGACCAAGGGGGGGATACCCATGGGATTCACCACCTAGCCAGAGACTATTCAGCGCCGCTGCCCGCTCTCCATCCGCACACCGCGTGTGACTGAGGAACTGTGTGAGGTGAATTGCGCCGCTCGCGCTGTTCAGGAAGCTCAGCCAGCACTAGAGGCCAAAACCCACTCCAAAATGGCCGCCGGGTGCCTCAGAGAAACCACAAGAAAATGTCCGCCCGCAATTGGCATCACAGAGCGGCCATGGCAAAATGGCCGCCAATGGGATTTGCAATGCACAGGCCCCAGAAAAATTGCACCAGCGCTTCAAAAAATGGCGCCCAGCAAGCGAGGTGGATGAGAAGGCCATCAGCGGAGGCTTCCAAGAATTTACTACCCCCCACACAGAGAGCGGGCCTGGACACCCCCACAGCCCCCCACCGGGACTTGGAGCCCCCCTAAAGGTATTCCCCGGTCGCAGCGAGCCCCGCAAGGGGAGGAGGAAACAGGGTGACAGAGGGAGAGAGGGGAGGGCAGGAGAACCCCCTAACGACCCCCTTAGGAATGCCCAGCTGTTCCATCCCACCAAAGTAGGAGGAACCGTACTTACCCATCCTTGCAAGGACCTGCTGGTGCGTTCCTGACAGACCTACAACCGAGCTGTATGGAGTAGCTGTCGGCCCGGTCCACTGTGACTGAGACACAGCAAGCCGCCTGGTCATATGTGAACCCTGGAGCATAGCTCACCGGCCACCCCTGGAGCCATGGGGTATGTCGTGGCCGACTCCGCACGTAGCCAAGGCCTGCTCACGCTCGATGGCCGGACTGGGGGAACTACAAGGATCTATATTATCCTGCCTGTCGTGCCCAGCCGGCAGTTGATAGAAGATTCTCAAAAAATAAAATAAAAAGTCAAAATTTCTTCAGGACTCTGGGCCCAAAAGGGAGCCAGGTCCTTCTCTACTAGGCAGAAAAAAAACTGAGGCTGCTGACTGCAGGGTGGAGAGTTATGTCCGGAGGGACCGCCCCCTGGGCAGGGCTGTTCAACTCCGTTGAAGTAACATGTATTAAATATCTAACATGTTCTGCCTAGTCCTCTCCTATAGAACAGGAACATAACCCAATGGTCAAGAATTAAGGAGCCGTGTCCGTCCATGGATGAAAAGAGAAATAGGATTATGGAAAAATGCAGTATAAATACGATACAAGTAGCGTGGTGTGGATACCAAGCATTTGCACGAATATATGTATTCATGAAAAATGCTTTGATATTAAAGCCAATACCTTCACCCGGTTCACATATATGCGAATTGGATGCGTTTTGAACTGCATCCGATTTGAATGATATGTGAACCTGCAAACTTTTCAATAGAGCCAGTTCACATATGTGCAGGCCGGCCGCAGCACGTTTTTAAAAAGTGTCCGATACCATTTTGAGCACAGTTCATGTGATTTCTATTGTCATAACTGTAGCGGGTTTTGTTTTAAGACCCAGATACTACCATACCCAGGATGCATTTCCCCACGCAAGGACTGCTGGGGCGGGGTATTTAACAAGGGGGCGGACCGGAATACGGTCTCTTTGGACACCGCCCGCCCAGCAAGTGGAACTCTGTGCTGAGTCTGCTGAGAATACAGGGCCTGAAGCCTAGGCCTGTATTACTCCAAAGAGCCTTCCGTACCCACTGAGGAGCCTGAGGGACGTCTTATCCTGCTGCTGTTCTGCTACTACCAATCCTAATTGGACTGTTTATATGGTCTGAAATTGTGATGGTCCACACTAGAAATGGTAAAGGGAGATAATATACCTGCAATTGGCCCAGTAATAATTACTGTATCTTGATTTAGGAAGAACTATGAACAAGGTAGCAATGTATTTTTTCTTTATGCTCTTACTGGAGTTATGACAAGACAAAGGCAGCATGGCAGTAGATGACTCACACAAGAAATAAATTAGATCAAAAGTGAATCTGCCCTTAAGGTTTTCTCATCCAGAGAAAGCATGCCGCTAGCAAAGTCAGAGGGAGGTCAAACTCCTTATCTGAATACTTGATTTCATTTTTTTCTAATAATGTAATTATGGGCTGGAAGACAGCCACACTCCCAACTTCTGGATGGAATCCCTCAATGGGCAGATGGACTTTCCAACCCATGCCGTTTTTATTTTCAGCAATGGACTCCAAAGTTACTAAAAAGGACACCTGTCCAAAGAATCAAAGCCTGCTCTGCTAATCATCTTCTCAAAATACTAGTTGCCTGGCTGTTTGTCTAAATACTTTGCGAGTCAGTGACCTGCAACGAGTATGCAGCCAGTGAAGTTAGAATACTTTGGTCCGTTTACCTGCTCCAGGTCAGCAGGGCCAGATTAAGAACATCATGGGCCTGGTGCTGAGGATTTTGGTGGGGCCTTTTATAAATAAATAAAAATGCAAACAATTTTTTGTTATAACAAATTACATTAAAGAGAGAGGGAGGGTGAGAGAGAGAGGGAGAGAGAGAGGGAGGGTGAGAGAGAGAGGGAGAGAGAGAGAGATAGAGAGAGAGAAAGCAAAAGGGGATGAGAGAGGGGTAAGGGAGGGGGGATGAGAGAGAGAGGATGCGCATGAGCATGCGTGGGAATGATATGAACGCAGCTCGGCTAAGGCAAGTGACCAAAGGCACAGAACCCAGAAAGAAGACCAGGTGAAGATGGAAGCACCCGGGCCCTGCTGGATCGATCACAGCGCAGCACTGGAGGGCTCAGTCTGATAATTTAAGTGTACCCTAATGTGCTAATATGCTGTGCATACTTGTACATTGTGGCATAACCTACCTTAGGTAGTAGTAGTAAAAGTAGTAATGTTAGTGAAGCTTACTACCGCTTTAATATCACAGGATCCCAGGAGCCTCTCATGGGGCCCCCTACTGACCCGGTGGCCCTTGGGCAGTGCCTAAGTGCATAGTTGCCAACATTCCAAAAATATTTTCATGGACACTTTTTTTTACAAGTGCTATATTTAGAGTAGCTGAGATCCCCTATGTTCCTCTATATATCCCAGTAGTAATCACAAAATTAAATAAGTACGAATAATGGGGCAGAACAAATATGAGGACTGAGATTTCCTTTACTTTAACAAAAGTGTGCCCATTCTAGAGCTGGTAACATTGAGGATGTTCAGTGTAATTTTAAAGAACTGTTTTTGTGGGTAAGAGGCATAGGGGAGGAGTATGGACGGTATAAAAGTGGGAATTATGTGCAGGTGAGGGAGAGGAATGTGAAGGGTCTAACAGTGAGCACTATGTACAGGAGAGGAGTGCGGAGAGTATGACAGTGGGCAGTATGCACAGGAGAGGAGTGTGGGGGGTATGACAGAGGGTAGTATGTACCGGAGAGGCGTGTGGAGGGTATTGACAGTGGGCAGTATGTACAGGAGAGGAGTGTGGAGGGTACGATGTGGGCAGTATGTACAGGAGAGGAATGTGGAGAGAAAGATAGCTGGCAGTATGTACAGTAGAGGAGTTGGAGGGTAAGGTTGGGTTACAGTATGTACAGGAGAGGAGTGTGGAGGGTATGACAGTGGACAGTATATGTACAGGAGAGGAGTATGAAGGGTATCACAGTGGGCGGTATGTACAAGAGAGGAGTGTAAATGGTATGATAGTGGGCAGTATGCACAGGAGAGGAGTGTGGAGGGTAAGACAGTGGGCAGTATGTACAGGAGAGGAGTGTGGAGGGTATGACAGCCAGCACTATGTACAATAGAGAAGTTTATGAATGTGGGCAGTATGTACAGGAAAGGAGTGTGTCGACGGTGTGATACTGAGCAGTATGTATATGAGATGAGTGTGGAGGGTATGACAGTGGGAACTATGTATAGGAGAGAAGTGTAGAGGGTATGACAGTGGGCACTATGTATAAGAGAGGAGTGTGGAGGGTATGACAGTGAGCAGTATGCACAGGAGAGGAGTGTGGAGGGTATGACAGTGGGCACTATGTACAGGAGAGAAGTGTGGAGAGTAGGACAGTAAGCAGTATGTACAGGAGAGGAGTGTGGAGGCTATGATGGTGGGCACTATGTATAGGAGAGAATTGTGGAGGGTATGACAGTGGGCACTATGTATAGGAGAGGAGTGTGGAGGGTATGACAGTGGGCACTATGTACAGGAGAGAAGTGTATGACAGCGGGCACCATGTACAGGAGAGGAGTGTGTAGGGTATGACAGCGGGCGCTATGTATAGGAGAGAAGTGTGGAGGGTATGACAGTGAGCAGTATGTACAGGCGAGAAGTGTGGAGAGTATGACAGTGGGCACTATGTACAGGTGAGGAAGATGAAGGAATCTTTGTGCAAGGATGATTAGGGACTGCGTAGTGGTTAAACAGGCCATACATGGATTGAAATTACGCCAATTAAGCAGAGACCAGCCATAATCGATCTATGTATAGGCTAGCTGGTTTTACACAAGTCAATCTATTAACTGACTTGAGTACAACCAGCCTGTCAGGTTTTTCCCAGCTGACAGCTATAGTTAGCACTGATCATTGTATTCATAGGCAGAACACAACACTGCAGGAGTGAAGTGAGCAGGTGAGAGGGTGTCTGAGGACAGGCTGGGGAGAGATACTAGTCAGTGGCTGGGTAAGCACTGGCTAGTATCAGAGCCAGATACACACAGGTTACATACGCCACAATCGTTAGAGCGGGAGAAATAATTCTAGCACTAGACCTCCTCTGTAACTCTAAACATGTAACCTGTAAAAAATGTAAAGCATTGCTTAGTATACAAAAAAAATCGTGCTAACTTTAGTGGTTTTTTTTTTATGAATGAAACAGTTTCTTTCCAAAAACAAAACAAAACACTGTGTAACATAAAAAGTTACAAAGACCACCATTTAATTCTATAGGGTGTCTGCTAAAACAATATATATATATATATATATATATATATATATATATATATATATATATATATATATAATGTTTTAGGGTTCTGAGTAATTTTCTAGCAAAAACAATGATGATTTTTACATGTAGGAGAGAAGTGTCAGAATGGGCCTGGGTGGCAAGGGGTTAATTACCATAAGTAATATACAAATTATTATTATAAGCACTGTGAGCTCATCCTCAGTCTGCTGTAGAGTGTGCCAGCTTATATTTAAACTGGCCGCTCTGTATGTAGCTTTTGATAGGCTGCGCAAGCAGCCCCGTATCTCCGGGACCATAAATGATAGCAGCTCCAGTGGTGGGTAGGTCTTCATCTACCTACTCTGTGACACCTGGTCGCTGAGCTACAACCCACAAAGTAGATCTTTTTTTTTTTTTTGGGCAAATGGGCCTATCTTGAGAAAGGGGCCTGGAGCTGCAGCTCCAATAGCCCCTATGTTAATCCGGCCCTGCAGGTCAGTGACTAAGTATTTAGAGATTGTTGGAACAACATTAAAGCCAGGAAGCTAGTATTTTCAAAAACAGGAATTTTGTTAATGCTGCACTCCAGGGATAAAAACAACCTTTGCAGTGGGATTCCATTTTGTTTAGGGGGCACGCAGCAGCTGGCACTCTTCTCCTATATCTGGTGCCCCAGGTTGTGAGCAGTGTTCCCACTTACAATGCAGAATAGCTGGTCCTGCATTGTATGTAATGATGTTGGTGTGCATATATATGAACTGATAGAGCAAGGAAAACACACTATTTTAGGACACTGGTTGTGCAGTTGGGACAAAGCCTGTGAAAGTGAGGAAGATTAGTTGCTTTTTATGTTCTTTCTAGATAAAATTGAGCATTAATCCCTTGTAGTGCAGGGTGAAGTCCCCCTGCAAGGGATATTTTTTCCCCTATGGTTCAGCATTAAGCGCTTGAATAGTAGCAAAACATAACCCCAATGTATTTTTAAAAAAAGGTACATCGCTTTCTGTCAGCACTTACTCCTTGTAGGTCACCATGCCTCTAACAGTCATGCACATGTAGATTAATTAAAAATGAAAAACAGAGCATAACTCATGCTGTCCCAAAAAGATTTCAAAGCAGAATGGGCAAACGAAAATGACTCTGGATATCTGGTTTGGAATATAAGCTTATATACATATTAGCAGTCATAAACTGAGACACGATTAATAAGAGGTTATGACTTCAAAATCTAAATAGGTCTGGTGTTAGCAAGGATAGTCAAAGCATTTGTTTAGAAAAGAACTCTGCATCGCTTCACAGTGTTGGAACCCGCAACAAGGTAGTGCTATATTAGTTGCGAGAAAGAAGGCGAGTGAGTCATGAACACGATGTGTTACACTCCAAAAAGAGCGGTGGTGCAAAAAAATAAAAAATAAAATAAAAATAAAAAACACCACTCCCTTTAAATAACATTTTCCCAAAAATTTCACTTTTTTGATGGGTAAAAAGTGGACAAGTAGGGGAAGCGAAAAAAACAAAAGGAAAATGGACACTTAAGAAAAGCAATTGTGTTCCTGAAAACATTTCAGTATTTGGATACTCTAAAGTGGAATTATATGTTAAAAGGTAGAGTCTTCCTTTATAATAGCAATGCGTGTTAGGTATACATAGGGAAAAACAAAATGCATCAACCTACTTGCCCCGTTTTTCAGCTGCTGAACCAAAGGATTAAGTAACTTTCCACTTTTCAGTTTATTCTTGCTGACCCTGCGTCGACGGCCACTTGGTGGCGCTGCGTGTAGGAATCCCACATTAGGAGGAAGAGGCTTGCCCAGCCTGACGTAAAGAGCTTCTATCTCTCTCCTCTGCTGTACTTGTAATTCTGTGATTTCTTTCATGTGCCTGACAGGAAAAAAATATAAAAAAAGCTTCACTTGCAGAACCGGCATAAATCAAAGTCTCTGGCCATCTATACATTAATCTGGTACAGACAAGGAAAGAGGATGTCCAGCTGCATTATTATACATTGAATAAAAAGCTTTTAGTGCAACACATTATTGATCCCTAAGGGCGTCATTGATTAAAATGAACTAGAACAGACCTTGTAAACATTTTTAAAACGTATTCACAGAGCAACAAAGATGTAAAAAATTCAGTAAAGCACCTGAACCAAATGTTAAATACACGGTCTCATTGGTTACTATGAATTATTGCATGCACACTGCTCTCTCCTTAATGAATGAGCCCAATACAGAAGCTTTTTATGTCAGACAATACAAAGAGCATTTGTAATAAGTGCAAAGTGCAATAACCCCTGTAGTGAGCGATCATCGCCAATTCATCGGATTACCATACACACATAAATTCAACTGTATGAGCAATTCAACTATTTAGACACATCGTTTTACTTTTATTTACTTAATCCTTCATTCCCCCAGACAGTGGTGAACTGTCCCTTGGCATCACCATGTCCAACACAAGGCTATAGACCCTGTTTTGGTCGATCCTGGACTGCTGGTGCGTGGGGGAGAAGCGGTTGAGGGGATTAGTCTAGCTGCCGGAAGGAGCAGCGGATCGGCAAGTAAATCTATTTTTGATTCTCTACCTAAACAAGCAATTAACCCTTGCAGTAGGTGCAGCCCCGAAGCAAGGCATAATTTTTTAGCCGCCTACAGTTGGGCCTTCAGGTGCATCAGCCTGTATGGAGAGAGAAGAAACTCTGCCACCAACAAAACCGCATCAACACACGCCCTTACTGTAATACCCTAATGACGACCAATCTTTGCAGCTATAAAAGTGCCAGTGTTACAATAATAAATACATTTCAGCATTTCTACATCCATTTAAATGTAAAGCACCCCCTCTACATTCATTTAAATGTAGACATCTCAACACAGGGGTGTAACTACAGAGGTCGCAATTGCAACTCTGCCCCATGCTTCGGGGGGCTTGTGCGGCCCCCCCTGTTCACATAGATAAAAAGGGCGGTAGGGGCAGCATATAGAGAAACCCATCCCCTCTGTTTTACCCCTGCAACTACAGAAAGACTGCTTTCTCTCTTCCTCTCCCTCCTGCAGGCCAGCAGCTGCAGAAGGAAAATGGAAGGGATTTGTTGCTCTACATGCCGCCCCTCCTATCCAGGTCCTGCTGCCCCCGTTTGCTCTCCTGCTTCCCCCTTGTCCCTCTACAGCTCTGCAAGCTTCCCTCCTGCCCTCTCCCTTCAGCTGCTGCTGAGGATGTGTCTGGATGGAGAGCAGGGAAGGGGCCAGTAAATATGTCCTTTATAGACTCCTTCCTTTTCCAAATGGACAGTCAGTGATCAGTACTGATCACTGACTCAGTCCATTCATAAGTGAAGCATATTAACCTATGTTTACTATGCTGCATTTTGTGAATGAATTGTAAGCTCAGTAGAGAGCTATTCCTGTCCACTCATTCTGTGCAGCTAAGGCTGCAGACATGGAGATTGAGGGCTATAGTCTCAATCTCCTTTCTCTGTCTCAAAGGTGAAACATCAGAGGTCTGTTTAGACCCCTGATATTTCAACAAAGCATCCCAAATGGCTCCTAAAACAAATTGTAAAAACAAAACAAAAAAACAAAACAAAAAAACACCGACACCATGGGTACCTGGGTCACAAAGGTCGCACTTGCCACCAGGGCTCTAGCTTTCCGCCACCTGGCTTGGAGGAAAGGGCCTTGAAAGGAAGGGCCCCAGCCCTGGGGGGGTCAAGGGGCTCTTCATGGTTTCTTGCACCAGGGCTCTAAGGCTGGGTTCACACTTGTGCGGTGCGAATTCCAGCTCTCTTATCTCTGCAGTATTTTGGACAGACATTATTGACCGCTTTAAGCCCAAAACCTTCTCAAATATATTTTATAAACGAAATCCGCATTTTGGTCAGAGCTTTGAAAAAGGTTCTTAATACAGAAAACAGTAGCAAAGCAAATATGCAGCATGGCAGTTGTTGAGTTATTTAATCTAAACTAGAGTTTCAACTTTTTTTCAGTCAAAGCACACCTTTAAAAATTCTGCACGCAGGGCCATCTTTAATATTGATTGGATCCTGGGCAAAAAATTTTTTTGGGCCCTCCCTCCATGCAGTTTCGCTCTCCACCTGCTCTGAGACATACAATAAATAGCACCTCAAAGTCCAATTACTGAATCAGATCTGGCAGCGATAGGTTGCCAAAGGTTACAGTGCATCATCACCGCTCACTGATTAGTTGCTATAGGTTACAGCACATGATTTCTGCTTGTTGATTGGTTGCTAGAGGATACTGCACATTATTACTGCTTACGGATTGATTGCTAGAGGTTACAGTACATCATCTCCTCACTGCCTGCACACCATGGACTGGAGAGGTGAGGGGACCCATTAATAGACAGAAAACTCCTAGGGATCCTAGAACTCCTGGGATCAGTGGAGGTGCTGGGAGAGGGTGTGATCAATGGCAATGCTGATTTTTTTTTTACCGACTACCAATATAAAGGAGGAGTTTCAACACTGGCCACCAATGTAATAGGAGCATTAACAGTAACCACCAATGTAAGGAGGGATTTACACTGACCACCAATGTAAGGGGGACATTCACACTGGCCACTTGTGTGAATGAAAGGATTCTACACCAAGCCCCAATGTAATGAGAAGATTTACACTGACCACCAATGTAACAGAAATTTAGCCTGCGTTCACATTTGTGTGTCAGGAATGCAATACAAATTTGCTTTCCTGACACCACAGAAACATGCTGCCCTTTAGCAGATACACAGCAGTGCCATCAATTGTTATTGACACCCTCACGCATCTGCTGGCATGTGCCTTGGCACCATGTGATTTTGAGAAAGGGTTTGTGACTTTCTTCCGGATTTGTGATTTTCTTGCTGTGTGACTCGAAGTACTGAAGCTAGGCAGAGCCATGAAACTTGCATTTTATAGGAGGGGAAGGTCAACAAAAGGTGTCTACAAATTTCTCTCTTCAAAAGGTATCTTTTAGGAGCCCCTTGGATTCTAGGCCTAGGCTATATACAGTACATGGCACCTCTTCTACCCATGTACCAGGTTTAGGTCTTTAAACTGATCCGAGTTTCAGTAGAATTACTTTGGTCCTAAACCCATGCAATACATGAGACCTTAGCTTAGCTTATGCCCAAATTGAGATCAAGCGCCATTTTTCATGTCTCCAAGCCCCACTATACAACATCAGAGGCTGTGCTGCCCACTAAGGGGTCTGGCATTTGACAGTGGAGTGCCAGGATACAGAGCTTAGAACTGGGAAAACCAAGGTTTATTCTAGACTTTGGCAGAAGTAGCAGCCCTGTGTACAACCTGGACCGAGAATCTAAGGAGATTCACAGGAAAACTAGGGCTTAAAGACAAACTTGCAGAAAACACAAAAAGGTCACCACACTTCAGCAGTATTATCATCTTAGAAACATTTTAGGCCAGGTCAGGCCCAAAACACTTCTACATTTGGTTAAACCTGCAGCCCTTTCCAGCTAGGTGACAGATGTTCTCCAGTTTTTTTTCTCCAACAGTTCTGAAAACATGAGGGGAGTACTGCAAGATGTTTGAACTTAATGCAACACTTTAAATCAGCTAATTGCATATCAGATCCTCCTTATAGAATGCCATTCAATGCAGAGTTATGCTATAGGACACAACTGTCCATCTCTTTGCAAACCGCTTTCTTCCTGACCAATACAGCTTGCTGCCAGAATGTGCATTAGATTAGACATTATCAATCATAAATCTCCTTTAGCATAGAGTCCCAGGCTACAAAAAAGGGGTTCAGCCTGCCATTAGTACTGCACCACAGTTTGCACACATTATTAGCATATTTGGGAAGGATTAAGCCATAAACAAAGCTCAACAGTAGTCACCCACAGACAGGATTTAAAGAGATTTCTGAAGTGAAGAATAAAACATTTGGTTACAGGCACAGCATGCCATCTCACTATCAATGACATCTTTGATCTAGGTCAGATGGGCCAGCGGTAGAGCCTTAAAAGAAGGTCTTTTTTAGAATCATGAAGCCCATTTATTATTTCAGTCCTCTTTACAATTCAAATACATATATACACACATATATATTTATTTTACACACACAGTGAAAGGAAAAAGTATTTGATCCCCTGCTGATTTTGTACGTTTGCCCACTGACAAAGAAATGATCAGTGTATAATTTTAAATGGTAGGTTTATTTTAAACAGTGAGAGACTGAACAACAACAAAAATATCCAGAAAAACGCATTTCAAAAAAGTTATAAATTAATTAGCAATTTAATAAGATTTCTTCCTTTCAGGTGTCTTCTATACAGGTAATTGAGCTGAGATTAGGAGCACTCCTAATTTCAGCTTTTTACCTGTATAAAAGACACCTGTCCACAGAAGCAATCAGATTCCAATCTCTCCACCATGTCCAAGACCAAAAAGCTATCCAAGTGTACTGTGTCCTTTGCACAGTGTGCACCTAAAGCTTACTTCAATACAATTGCTGGTGTTCTGATACAAATACAGGCAGGGAGCTGCAGTATTTTGCTTTAGTGTCCTTTGCACAGTGTGCACCTAAAGCTTACCTCAATACAATTGCTGGTGTTCTCATACAAATACCACAGGCAGGGAGCTTCAGTATTTTCAGTTAGTGTACTGTGTCCTCTGCACAGTTTTCAACTAAAGTTAACTGAAGACAATTGCTGGTGTTCTCATACTAATAATACTACAGGCAGGCAGTGGATTCTGCTAGCTGCAGTATAATCAGTATATATATACATCCCAGCTTTGTGCAGTTACATCTCCTTGCAGGCCATTAGTATGTCTGGAAGGACAACAAGGAGAGGCAGACAGTCACAAGACAATAAAAGAGGGCAAGCAGGCTCAGAGTCTAGAGTCAACAGTGCTGGTCGTGGACACGGTGCATCCTCATCAGCACGTGGCCGTGGGACATGCTTGTCCTTTTTTTTTCGGCAGCTAGCCGTGTTGAGCCACAACATGCCGAAGACTTGGTAGAGTGGATGACCAAGCCGTCCTCATCCTCCTCATCCTCTCTCACCCAGGCTCAGGGTACTTTGTCTGGCAAAGCAGCTGCCAAAGCGGCCTCTTCCCTCGGCTCAATGGCATCAGTCACTCCTTCCCTAGCCCCACCATGTCCTCCTGAGGAGTCCCCCGAACTGTTTGACCACAGTTATGGGTACATGCTCCAGGAGGATGCCCAGCGTTTTGAAGGCTCAGACGATGGTACCCAGCTAGAGGAAGGCAGTAATGTGAGCCCAGAGAGAGGGGGTACCCTAAAAATGACAGCAATCTGGCAGTCCTTCAGTGATGAGGAGGGAGGGGGTGATGAGGTCACGAACTCTACGTGGGTGCCTGATAGGAGAGAGGAGGAGGAGGCAGCACATCTCAAATGAGGCAGGATGCCCTCCAGGGGCCAGCTTAAAAGCAGCACACCGGCAGCATCACACCGCAGAGCTCCGCATGTGCAGGCCGCTGCTGTCTCTGCGCGTTATTCCAAAAGTTCTTTGGTGTGGGCTTTTTTGAGACAAGGACATCAAATCGCAGCACTGCTATTTGCAACATATGTCTCGCGTGGCCAAAACATTACCCGCTTGGGCACCACATGCTTGATCAGACATATGTCGACCCGCCATGCAGTTTGTTGGCAAGCACACCTAAAAGACCCACAAAGAACAAAGCAGACCTCTCCTTGCTCCTCACCAGCTGGGATCTCCAATCCCACTATACCTTCAGTCCTCTCTGAAACCTGCACTGAGAGGAATGAAGGTGTAGAATTTAGGTGTGTCACAGCCAAGTACTTGCGGGCGATCTGCTATCGGTACATTAACGTCAGATTGTACCAGGCAAATTTCCCTGCCCCAGCTGCTGCACCGCCGAAAGAAGTTCGCTCCCAGCCATCCACATGCCCAGCGGTTGAATGCTAGCTTGGCTAAATTGCTAGCACTTCAACTGATACCTTTTCAGTTGGTAGACTCTGCCACCTACCGTGAGTTTGTAGAATGTGTGGTTCCTCAGTGGCAGGTTCCCAAATGCCACTTTTTCTCACGGAAGGCGATTCCGGCTCTCTACCAGCATGTGGAAGGCAATGTCTTGGCCTCACTGGACAGGGCGGTCAGGTGCATTTTACCGCTGACTCATGGTCCAGCAGGCATGGACAGGGACGTTACCCATCTTTCACGGCGCATTGGGTGACTCTGCTGGCAGCTGGGAAGGATGCAGGACAAGGTGCAATAGTGTTGGAGGTTGTTCCGCCACCACGCCTCCAAAATGCTACTACTGGTGATTCTGACACGCCTCTCTCCTCCACCCCCTCCTCCTCTTCTTCCTCCATGGCCTCTTCCTGTGTTTTGTCTTCGGAACCAGTGGTGCTCCGTAGGCGTTCAAGGGGCTATGCCATTACGCAGGCAAAGAGATGCCATGCGGTGCTTGAGCTGGTGTGCTTGGAGGACAGGAACCACACTGGGGCAGAGATTCGGTCAGCTCTGCAGGGGCAGGCTCAGAGGTGGATGACACCACGCCAGCTTAAGCCAGGAATGGTGGTTTCCGACAATGGCACCAACCTCCTCTCCGCCCTCCGACAGGGACACCTGTGACCCATGTGCCCAGTTTGTCTCACGTCCTTAACTTGGTGGTGCAGCGGTTCTTGGGCCGGTACCCGGGCTTACAGGATGTCCTGAGGCAGGCCAGGAAAGACTGTGTGCATTTCCACCGGTCATAGAATGCCAGTGCTCGGCTGGCTGACCTGCAAAAGGAATTTAACCTGCCCAAGAACCGCCCAATCTGTGACATGCCCACCAGGTGGAACTCAACGTTGGCCATGCTGCAGCGGCTGCACACGCAGCAGAGGGCCATCAATGAGTATTTGTGCCAATATGGCACCAGGACAGAGTCAGGGGGGTTTGTTTTTTTTGCCACGCCAGTAAGTCATGATCAGGGATGCATGCACTGTCCTGGCACCATTTGAGGACTCCACGAGGATGGTGAGCAGTGACAGTGCATGCATCAGTGACACTGTCCCTCTTGTCCACCTGTTGGAGCACACGCTGCATGGAATAATGGACAGGGCACTTGAGACTTGAGGCAGAACAGAGGGAGGAAGAGGACGACTTCCTTACCTCTCAAGGCCCCCTTTATCCAGACAGTGTTCCTGCTGGCCCGCCTATCACACAGGAGGAGGAGGATTGTGTCAGCATTCAGGTGGAGCCTAGCACTCAGCATCAGTCTTCAAGGGATCAATTGCAGTCCCAAGACACCCATGGACTTGTACGTGGCTGGGAGGAGGTGGCTGCGGATCATGTCATCCTGAGTGACCCAGAGGACTCTGGACCAAATGCCTCAGCAAACCTACGCTGCATGGCCTTCCTGATCCTGCAACGCCTGCGTAAGGATCCTAGTATTCGTGCTATCAAGGAGAGGGATCATTACTGGCTGGCAACCCTCCTTGATCCACGTTACAAGGGTAAGGTTGCGGACCTCATCTTGCCGTCGCAGAGGGAGCAGAGGATGAAACATCTTCGGGAGGCCTTGCAGAAAGGTCTGTGCAACGCGTTCCATGAGACTGGGGAGGTTACAAATTCCTGGTCCTGGACAACGTGTTGCTGAGGCTTCGGTCAGTCATAGAAGGAGCGGTGGAGAAGGTGGGCGTCTGACCGATGCGTTCAGACAATTTTTTAGTCCGCCGCCCCAAGGTATGATCGGTTCCAGCAACCATCGCCAGAGTCTGGTTTACATGGTGCAGGAATACCTAGGGGCAAGATCAGACTTGGGCACCTTTCCCACCGAAAATCCTCTAGGTTACTGGGTCTTGAGGATGGATCACTGGCCAGAGCTTGCACAGTATGCAATTGAGGTACTGGCCTGTCCTGCATCCAGCGTTCTTTCGGAACGCACATTCAGTGCTGCTGGAGGCTTTGTAACCGATCACAGGGTGCGCCTGTCCACCGACTCGGTCGATCGACTGACCTTCATAAAAATGAATCAGTCTTGGATCGCCACCAACTACCAAGCACCTAATGCTACCGAATAATTTATTTTTAAATGTCAGATCCCTTCAAGACTGCCTATGCTGATGCTGAGCGACTATCCTGTTATGCTGAGTGAACATCCTCTTCCTCCTCAATGATCATGCTGATAGCTTGTAAGAACATTTTTGGTTCTGGGCACCGCCATCAGTGGCTAAGGCCCAATTTTTCAGCCCCTGTTTAACAGGGGCGTGTAATTACAATTTTTGAAGCAATACTTTGCAGCAGGGCTCATTCCTGCGCTCCAACTAGAGTATCTGTGAGGGGTTGCAGTGTTGTGGCATCAGTGCCTAATGCCCAATTTTTATGCCCCTGTTTAACAGGGGCATGCAATTACAATTCTTGATCTAATATTTCACAGCAGGGCCCATTCCTGCGCCCACCAAGAGTAACTGTGAGGGCTTACAGTGTTGTGGCAACACCACCACCAAAGGCCCAATTTGTATGCCCCTGTTTAACAGGGGCATGTAATTACAATTCTTGATCTAATATTTCACAGCTGGGCCCATTCCTGTGCCCACCAAGAGTAACTGAGAACTTACAGTGTTGTGGCACCAGCACCACCACCAAAGGCCCAATTTTTCCTACCACTGTTCAACAATGGCATGCAATTACAATTCTTGATATAATAGTTCACAGCAGGGCATTCCAGCGCCCACCAAGAATAACTGTGAGGGCTTACAGTGTTGTGGCAACACCAACACCTAAGGGCCAAATTTCTGCAGAGTATATACGGCAGGCCCCTACTTTCAAACATCCAACTTACAAACGACTCCTACTTGATCAGCAGCCTGGCATGGCTCCCGTTGCTTGGGACTGTCCGGGAGAAATAGCGGAGTCACGAAGATGCGGAGCAAATGGGGCCAGGGGTGCCCCTACGTTTTCCCATCCTAACCGCAATGGAAGAAGCGGCGATGATACAGAGGGCACTGCGAGTGCTAGAATGCCGGAACGCACCGGAGGTTCCCCAGGCAGCTTGACAAGCTAATAGCATAAAGGTCTCAGAAGGGGGAGTTGAGATGGGCGCTGGAAGGCTGGTAAATGGTGATCAGCAGCAAGGCCAGAGTATCGCATCTGGTGCCCCAGCAGAAGCGCTGGCTACAGGGCAGAGTGCCGCTGACCTCTGCCCAGCATCAGAAAAAGAGTTGGATCCGGAGAGTCTGAGAGATGATCTTCGTGAGCCATTTCCCCAACATCAGATATCCCCACAGGGATTGGAGGAAGCAATTCTCCCTCCCCAGCAATTGGACACCACCCCAATGTTCATCCCCCCAGCAGAAGCGCTGGCTATGGGGCAGAGTGCCGCTGACCACTGCCCACCCTCAGAGTTAGATCCAGGGAGTCCGAGGGATGACATCAGTGAGCTGTTTCCACAGCACTTGGACACTACCCCAGTGTTTATCCCCCCAGCAGAAGCGCTGGCTGCATGGCAGAGTGCCGCTGGCCCCGGCCCAGCCCTCAGTATGTTTTTGGAGGGTTTGGGAGACAGCCCCTGTCAGAAGTCGCCTCAGCAGCTGGTCACAGAACCAGGAGGGGAGAAAACCCTTCCCCCCTCTCCAGCGGCTGAACTCTACCGTTTTATATGTCCCCCTAGCAGAAGCGCTGGCTACGGGGCAGAGCGCTGTTGGCCTCTGCCCAGCATCAGAAAAAGAGATGGAGAGTCCGGGAGATAGTCCCTGCAAGATACCTCCTCAGCGGCTGGTAACTACACCAGAAGAAAAGCAAGTACCTTTTCCTCCCCAAATGCATAGCACTACCAGCCTACGTTCCCTACCAGCTGAAGCGCTGGCATCGGGGCAGAGGATTATTCAGCTCGTTGTACTTTTCCTTTTCCTGTTTGCCTGGGATGGAAGTTTGTGACCAACACAGGTCCAGACCAGTTGAGGGTCAAGAACCTGGTTAGTCTGCTTTTGAAAGGGGAGAAATGTGACAGAACCCACTATCACTGTGCGTTTTGTAAGGGACTGTGGGCTGGCCTCTTACCCACAGATTATGGCCCAGAAGAGACAGAGACTTGGGGACAAGCTGGCATTGAGATAATGTAAGGCTACATCCCTTCTCTCCCATCCCCCCCTCTTGTTGCTGTGTTTAATTATGTTGGTTCAGGGCATGTAGACAATGGTCTGGACTGGAGACATCTCTCAGCAGGGGATGTGTATTGAGGGGCTGCCTGCTTACTACAATCCCTTTATGTTTAACTGTAGTCTCTGTTTCAATGTACAAGTGTTCAGTTCCCATTGGTTCTTCCTTGTCCCCTACCCCCCTCTATGACAAGGCTAAGGGGAGTGTCCCTAACTGTGTATAAAAGTGTATGTTTTGTATTTAATAAAGAGTTGATGCTCTGCATGTTTAACCCTCAACACCTGTGTGGATTGTCTAGTGATTGAGGGGTTAAGGGCTGGTTATGGCAAATCTGCAGGCTGCGGGTGCATTTGGAGGACAGGAGACACAGGTCTGGCGGATGTGCCCACCTGGGGTATCCGAGATCCGTCACACATGTTACTTTAACAGAGTTGAACAGCCCCGCCCAGGGGGCGGTCCCTCCAGACATAACCCCCCGCCCTGCAGTCAGGAGCTCAGTTCGTAAAAAAGCAGTACAAACCAAAAAGGGAGGGGTGGGTGCTGTGTCCGTCCATGGACGACAATGAAAAGGATTTTATGGCGAGTACAAAAAATCCTATTTTCTCTTTTCGTCCATGGACGGACACAGCTCCTTAATTCTTGACAGTTGGGATGTCCCAAAGCAGTGTCAAAAAATGAGGGGTGGGAACAGCAATCAAAAAAACAATTTCACCCCAAACAAGCAGAGCTTCTCAACGGAGGAGTTGCAACCTCAAACAGCCGTCTGCAAAACTTTGCGGCCGAAGCTGGCATCTGAAGATGCATTCACATCAACCTTGTAAAACGTTGAAAAAGTGTGAACGGATGACCAGGTCGCCACCTTACACACTTGTGAGACAGACGCTTGATGTCAAAAAGCCCAAGAGGCACCAATAGCCCTGGTCGAATGCGCCGTGACAGGAAAGGGAGGCGCCTGCCTCTTAAGGCCATAGGCCTGGATGACGGTCTGCCTGATCCACCGAGAAATGGTGGCCGACGAGACCGCCAGACCCTTCTGCGGATCAGACACCGACAGTGAGTCAGATCTCTGGAACTGAGCCGTAGCAGACAGGTACACCCGCAAGGCACGTACCACGTCTAAAGAGTGCAGAGCAACCTCCTTGGAATGCGATTGCTGAGAACACAAGGAAGAACAATGTCCTTTTATTCAGGTGAAAAGCTGAAACTACCTTCGGAAGGAAGAAAGGCTGCGGGCGCAGCACCGCTTGTCCTTATGGAGGACCAAATATGGGGACTTGCAAGACAAGGCCGCCAATTCAGAAATCCTCCTGACTGATGTTTTGGCTACTAGGAAGGCAACCTTTTGAGAGAGAGCGTCAAAAGAGGAATTTCCCTGATGTCCTCAAGTGGAGGTTTCTGAAGTACCGAGAGCACCAGATTTAAATGCCACGGAAGTAGTGGTGGTCGGACCGGAGGGGCCACATGCCGGACCCCTTACACGTGTAGCAGGGTGTCACTTTAAAGAGCTCAAAAGACTACCATACCCAGTGTGCAGCGGGACACCCAAAGTACATTGCCCGGCGCAAGGTCTGCTGGGGAAGGCCTATTTAAGGAGGAGCGGAGCTACACGCGAGTATCTTTGGACGCCGCCCCCTAGCAACGCTGAGTCTGCCGCTGGACTGGGCCTAAGAGTTTGGGCCTTGAGATCCAGAGAGCCCTCCGACCTTCACAGGAAAACCCAGGAGTCATTTCATCCATCATCCTTCCAAGGACTGTCGGGAGGATCAGAGACTACGGGTGTCGTGAGACTGTGTGCTGGAGCCCCAGCTACGGAAGTCGGTTGTACGGACTGGTCCACTCGGGTGAGAGAGCACTTGCTCAGAGATTAACTGACTAATCTTAGGCCCAGTGTCCTTTGTTCAGGGACCACCATTACCAGAGTGTTATATTGCACGCCAGAGGAACAGTGTGCTGTGCAGCGTTAGTTGAACTCTTTAGTACATGCCAAGAAGTTAACGGTTTTGACGCCTGTGGATTACAAATAACCTACAAAGTGCACCACCATTGCTAGCGAAGATCCTTCCCAATGGAAGCACCATATCTGCAATAGTCAGGCCTGACTGTAGAACTGTTAGATACTGTTTGGGCGCCATCTTGCCCACGAGGGGGAAGCTCGCGAGCATAGTTGAATGACATTTAGCGTGTGTAATACTATTGGAACTTAGCGCTTATTATATGCTGAATGGTTAACATTGCAGGGCTAAGCATATGCATACGTATTACTGTTTAACTTGATGCTTTATATTCAGTAAAAAGTACTTGTGGTTAAGCCAATCCGCTGTGTGGTTATATGTTTGTTGCGGTATTGCGATCCCCATAGCCAACGGGTTTCACAATCCCATCTTTACTGCTATCTTTGCCAAGGGAGGTTAGAGCCAGTTACTGGGGGTTGACAGCAGTGTGTACAGTCCTAAAATCTATACCTGCAGCCCTCTTAGCTGGGGGTATTGCTACACACAAAAGTGCTCATCAAGGAATGAGCCGCCAGGGGTCACTGAAGAAAACAGCCAAGGCTGAAATCTGGCCCTTAATGGCAAGTTTCTGATCCACTCCACGCTGTAAAAAGAGCAGGATCCTGGAAACCGAATATGTCCGTGGACGCCATTCCATCTCCTCACACAGAGATGTAGGCTCTCCACGTGCAATGGTAGATCTTCCTATTAGAAGATTTGCTTGCCTTCAACATGGTTGAAATGACCGAATACGACAGGCCTCGGCCCCTTAGTACCTGGCTTTCAATAGCCATGCCGTTAAAGCCAGCGACTGTAAAGCAGGATAAAGAATGGGACCTTGCGAGAGAAAGTCCTCCCACATTGGCAGTCGCCAAGGTGCATCTGCCACCAGGCGCACAAGGTCACCGGAATCCCCTCGGACTCTACTCTGCGGAGCAGACGAGGAAGCAGACGAGGAAGCAACTTTAGTGGGGGAAAGGCATAAATTAGCCGATACGGACTCCACGGGGCCACCAACGCGTCTGCCCAGAGATCTCTGGACCTGGTCACGAACCTCGACATCTTGCAATTGAGTCAAGAAGCCAGGAGATCCACGTCTGGCATGCCCCATCTCTGGCAAAGGAGTTGAAAAACCTCTGGATGTAACGACGAATCTCCTTGGTCCAGCATCTGGCGGCTCAGATAGACACTCCTTTCCGCCCACCGCAGGATGTGAGCGACCTCCAACGCTGCAGCCGAGCTTCTTGTTCCTCCTTGATGGTTGACGTATGCCTCAGCCGTGGTGTTGTCTGAATGGATCCTGACTGGACGCCCTCTTAGCCTCTGTGACCATTTGAGGAGGCACAGCCTGATCGCCTGGAGTTCCAGGACATTGATCGGCAGTTGGGATTCGTCCAGTGTCCAGCGGCCCTGAGCCACCTGAACCCCCCAGACTCCCCCCCCAACCGGTCAGGCTGGCGTCCGTTGTGATCCAATGAAAGGGGAGGAATGACTTCCAGGACCGAAAAGCAGGGGATCCCAGCCACCAACTCAGAGAGGCCCTGACTTGATGACTTAACTGAATCTGACGATCCAGAGACAACGGAGATTTGTTTCCATTTGGAGAGAATCTCCCTTTGCAATACCCGAATATGGAATTGGGCAAACGGCACTGCCTCAAAAGAGGCTACCATTAGGCCCAGGACTTGCATGCAAAAAACGGAGAGACGACCATTTGCAGGATGTCAACAACTTCACCGCAGTCTGGAGTGTCTACTCTTCCAAGGGAAGAAAGACTCTGGCCTCCGAGGAGTCCAGAATCAACCCCAGGTACTCTAGGCGCTGGGTCGGTACTAAACACCAACTTCTGGAGGTTCAGTACCCAACCAAACTCCCGGAGGGTCTGAGTAGCCATAGACACGTCTTCCTCTAATTCTGAGCTTGAAGCAGCTCTCAGAAGAAGATCGTCCAAGTAGCCCACGATAGCAATGCCGCGCTGTCTCAGCAAGCTAAAATCGGGGCGAGCACCTTGGTCAAAACTCTTGGTGCCGACGCTAGACCAAAGGGAAGGGCCAAAAATAGATTTGAGGGAAAAAATCTGTTTGGCGGACAAGAAAGGAATTCTAACTTGTACCCCGAGGTGACCACCTCGCAGACCCACTGGTCAGAGAGCAGGGAGGTCCACCGAGCTGCAAACCCACAAAGCCATTCCCCCACCCTGGAGTCGGGCGGGGCAAAACTTCATGCAGTAGCAGGCTTGTTTGCTGGCTGATTGGGCTTGCGCACCCAAGGACGCGTCTGTCCCCCAGCTGGACCTTTGTCCGCTTGGGAGGGTCTGCCGGCAGGTCCTGACTGACGAAAATACTGCTTCTGTGTGGGAAAGGAGGGCCTTGGCTTACACAAGTCCCTGTACCAACTGTTTGGCCAGTGACACGCATTCTGGAGGGAGCTGGTGCTCCTCCACAGTGTGGTGCAATATTTTTTCCCATTCACTGAGTGTCTGAAACAAAAAGGTAGCAGCCAATATAGGCCGCAATGCTGACCCCAGCATGGTGAACATGGAGCGGCTCACCGCTTCAGACCTCCTATCAGTAGGGTCCTTAAAGGCAGGGGTCCCCTCCACCGGGATAGTGGTTACTTTATTTAACCGAGAGACCGGGGGGGATCAACGACTGGAGGAGAAGCCCATTTTTTTTTAAAAGGCTCTCTTCAAATGGGTAACGGACCGCCAATGCGCTGAGGGACAGCAAAAGGACCTCTGCAGCCGTTCCCTTTCCTCATCTATGAACTTGTCAAAGAATTCAACACAAGGAAAAACCTTAACAGAGCGGGTCGGTTTGTGCGACCCAAAAAGGGACAGACCCTGCTGTGGAAGTCCCAGCTGTATCTTCCAACTTGAGTGTCCCTCAGCATTGATAAGCACACTCACAAGTGGCCCGTCTTGAGCTGACCCAGACGAGGGGTCCTCCTCACAGGGAAGGTCCTGGTCCGCCTCTTCTGACATACCAGAACCGTGGTCATGAGCCACAGCCAGGCCAGAGTCTGAGTCAGAACATTCCCCAGGCGATGGCGGGGGAGGGGGCGCTTAGTACCCCCTTTACGCTTGTTTGGGGGAAAAACGCCAGCTTCTGACTCCATATTTGCCCACTGACAGCCCTTAGGGACTTAGTCAAGACACCTGACACCAAAATTTGTCCGCCCTCCTTGCTGCACTGACCGGGGGGGTTTACCCAGGGGACTCCCAGCAAGAGACTGTCCAGCGGCGCTGCCCGCTCTCCCTCCACACACAGCGTGTGACTGAGGAACTCTGAGGTGAATGGCGCCGTTCGCGCTGTTCAGAAAGCCAGTCAGCACTAGAGGCCAAAACCCACTCCAAAATGTCCGCCGGGTGCCTCAGAGAAAAGCGCACAGACCACAAGAAAATGGCCGCCCGCAATGCAGACCTGTATCACAGCGCGGCCATGGCAAAATGGCTGCCCAATTGATTTGCAATGGGATTGCAATGCAATACACAGGCCCCAGAAAAATGGCGCCGGCGCTTCAAAAAATGGTGCCCAGCAAGCGAGGTGAACGAGAAGGCCGCAGCGGAGGCTTACAAGAATTTAATTACCCCCCCAAAAGAGCGGGCCTGGACACCCCCCACAGCCCCCCGCCGGGACCTGGAGCCCTCCAAAAGGTATTCCCTGGTCGCAGCGAGCCCCGCAAGGGGAGGAGGAAAAAAGGGTGACAGAGGGAGAGGGGAGGGCAGGAGAACCCCCTAATGACCCTCTTAGGAATGCCCAGCTGTTCCATCCCACTGAAGCAGGAGGAACTGTACTTACCCGTCCTTGCAAGGACCTGCTGGTGCGTTCCTGACAGACCTACAACCGAGAAGTACGGAGTAGCTGTCTGCCTGGTCCACTGTGACTGAGAAAGCAAGCAGCCCGGTCATATGTGGACCCTGGAGCAAAGCTCACCGGCCACCCCTGGAGCCATGGGGTAGGTCGTGGCCGACCCCACACGTAGCTAAGGCCTGCTCACGCTCAATGGCCGGACTGGGGAGACTACAAGGATCTATAATATCCAGCCTGTCACCCAGCCGGCAGTTGATAGAAGATTTCTTAAAAGAAAATCATAAAAATAAAAAATAAAATTATTATTTTTTCCGGACCCTGGGCCCAAAGGGAGCCAGGTCCTTCTCTACTAGGCAGAAAAAAGCTGACTGCAGGGCGGAGGGTTCTGTCTGGAGGGACCGCCCCCTGGGCGGGGCTGATCAACATGTTAAAGTAACATGTATTTAATATCTAACATGTTCTTATAAACAAAAAATCCTTTAAGTGCTACAAACTTTCAATATTGAGCTGCAAACCACTGGAAAGGTGGATAGGAAAACGCAAAAAAAAAACACAAAAAGCAGCGCTCGATGGAAATGGCATAATAAAACTTTATATTCTGGTTTGCAGCTGCACTGGTTATTGGTCTTCTTGAACCCTTACAGGTTGGACATTGTCACGCTCAATATTGAAAGTTTGCAGAACTTACAGGATTTTTTTGTTTATAAGAACATGTTAGATATTTAATACATCCTCGACTCCGCAGTGGTATCGTCGTTGCTTTTCTTCCACTACTTTACAATCATTACCATTATTGTGTGCATTTTTAAGTGTTTATTGCCATGTGCTACATTAATGTTATTTTATCTAATACAAGACTATAAAGTTTTATGCCATTTCCATCGAGCGCTGCTTTTTGTGTTTTTTTGTATCCAACATGTTCTGACTAGTCCTCTCCTATAGAACAGGAACATAATCCAACTTTCAAGAATTAAGGAGCTGTGTCCGTCCATGGACGAAAAGAGAAATGTAATTTTGTGCAGGGACAGTTTTAAACACGGGAAACACGTGCCACTTCACAGGCATACTATAGACACCCCCATGTACGATATTTAAAGGAATATTTAATTTTTTTTTCACTTTAAGCATCATTAAAATCACTGCTCCCGAAAAAACAGACGTTTTTAAAACTTTTTTTGCATTGATACATGTCCCCCTGGGGCAGGACCCGGGTCCACAAACCCTTTTTAGGACAATAACTTGCGTAGTCATCCTATGTTGCAAGCGGGGATTAAGTCGCTTAGTGAGAACAAAGATATCATTATATGCCCCGCTGATAAAGGCGGGGGCATTGTAGTCTTAGATAGAGTAGATTACGAACAAGAGATGTATAGAATTCTTGGTGACACGGAAACATAATGAAATACTTATCAATCCCACTAATAGTTTTAGGGACCAATTAGTGGCCCTAGTGGATAAAGGATTTGAAATGAAAATTCTAAATAATAAAGAGCGATCTTATTAGGTGCCTTTGGCATCCAGGATTCCCACTATTTATTTTCTACCCAAAATCCACAAGGACCCCGTTCATCCTCCAGGTCGCCCGATCATAAGTGGCATAGATTCGGTCACCCCAAGAATTGGCCGCTATATAAATTTTTTCTTACAGCCGTTGATCAAACGAATTCCTTCATACCTTAGAGACACGAGCCACACTATACAAAGATTGGAACAGCTAGATATACAAGGCGACTATATATTAGCTACAGCTGATGTCGCCTCTCTATATACCTACATTCCGCATGCTTTAGGCATTGAAGCTGTCAATCATTACTTAAGTAAAGATCCGTCTAACTCAGGTACAGTGTGGTTACATCGTAGAACTGCTAGAATTCGCTACGGCACATAACTATTTTTGGTTTGACAAACGTTATTATATCCAGCAGAGGGGCGTGGCTATGGGGGCCAAGTTTGCCCTCAGCCTCGCCAATTTATTCATGGCCAAGTGGGAGGAGGATGTCGTCTATCATGAGGGTGGGCCCTCTAGTCCTATGGGCTAGATATATAGACGACATCCTCCTCCTCTGGGGCGGCACTCCCGAATCCCTTGAATCTTTATTTTGTGCTTTGAATTCCAATGATCGTGGGATTTCTCTCACTTATGAGTCAAGTTCCACTAAGGTGCATTTTCTTGACCTGGTAATTGAGATCGATTCAGGGCGGCTTAAATTTCAAAAAATTTTTAAGCCTATGGACAGAAACGGGTTTATTCCGGCCGATAGCTGTCATAACCAATCATGGCTTAAAGCCGTCCCCAGGAGTCAATTTTTAAGACTTCAAAGGAACTGCAAAGATAGAGATTTTTGTCCAACAAGCCGCTACCTTGACCAAGAAATTTCTTGATAAAAGTTACGATCCAATGTCTGTACACTCACAGTATCAGGATGTCTTGGAGTTAGATAGACGTTCCCCTGTTGTCAGACCGACCACCCAAGATACAAGACAATTCTTATAAATGGGCTATACTTACGTCGTACTCCATTCAACATAAAGACATTCAAACTATATTGAATAGACATTGGGGGGTACTTAGGACAGAAAGTATTACGCCCACTACTCCCACAAAATGCTAAAATAACGTTCAGAGGAGTCCCTTCCTTACAGAACAAAATTGCTCCCAATATAATCAACCCTCCAGTGCATCCCTCCTTTTTTCATAATATGAAGGGTTATTATCCTTGCAAGCAATGTGTGGTATGTGGTCACAATAAAATTGGAAAAACCAAATCGTTACAGTTTGGTTCTACCACCAATAATCATACCTACACAACCAAAGGTTTCCACACATGTGCTTCAAGATACGGTGTACGTGATCACATGTCCATGTGGGAAACAATACATAGGGCGCACGACATGTACCTTTACAATTAGAGTGGGGGAGCATATAGCCAAGATTAAGGGTGGTGATATCAAACACACCGTCCCTAGACATTATAGGGAGCATCATGACCGCAACCCGGCTGGTACCAGTTTCTTGGTCATAGACAGTTACATTCCCCTATGGAGAGGTGGCGCCCTCACCAGGGGAGTATCGCAATTGGAGACATATTGGATATATGTTCTCCAAGCCTACCAACCATGGGGTATGAACGTTGAGTGGGACGTCAATTCCTTTTTGAATAAGGCATAAACGTTCCCCTTAAGATAGATAAGAGTTCTTTGCAACATGTTTCCAATTTAATTTATACATCTCTTTTTTAATGTGTAACTATATAAATGTTCATATACTTTTTGAATGTTTATTTTAATATATGTTCACCTTGAGTGGTTACACAATTCTACTATTGTAGGCGGGCGCATGAGGTGGGTCAGCTCCACTGTTTCTGACCCATTGCACCCAAATATCCATTGTTGGTTTATCCAATAATTGCCATATATTCGGCTTACATGAAGGGGTGGACCAATTGCATTACTCTCCACAGGTTAACATATAATATATACAGTTTTTCTGGGTTTGTTTTCTTTCATATATATCTTTATATTATACCTCCTCGTCACCTCTAGTCATTTTGCACAATTTCCGGATGTTACTTTCGGTTTTGAGTCAGATAGGCTATTAGGATGAGGCCTGGTATACATTCAAGACATCTGCCATGCCATGAACCAGCGGACACCATTTTGTTGTGGCCCCACGGCGGGAGTTTTCTCCACGCTAGCCCCTCTTCTCTGCCCTAATTTGAGAGATAGGCCTCTGTTTGTGGGCGCGCTGTTCTGTGCGATTTGCCATCAGACCGCAAATTTGTTTCTTTAATTTTTAGATTTTATTTCAGTGACGTCCGGACGCCATTTTGTTGTAGTCACTTCCGGTATTTTGAGTCAGAGCGGTCACCGGAATGAGGCTTGGTACATATTAAATGATATCCGCCATCTTTGTGATGACAGAACTTAGGAGGACCATGTTTTGGATCAGTGGGCGCCATTTTGTTGTAGTCCTGAGTTCTACGAATCATCCCCCCTCTTATTCGCCCGGATTCGAGAGTGGGACGTCCATACATGGGAGCATATTAGCTCTGTGACGTAGGTAGTTATTAATACTAGAATACATCTAAGCCTGACTTCTGGATTTTTATCCATGAGACGTCCGGGCGCCATTTTGTTGTAGCCTCCTGGCCTTTTTTTTATATTTTCTTTTTTATATTTCTTTATATTTTATCATTTATTTATGGATAAAAATGTTATTAATATAATTTTTAATGCTGTCTATATAGAAGGATAATTCAGGTCTCCTTTTGGAGATTGTTTTGGTTACTTAATGCTCCAAAAAGTTTTCTGATAATGAGGCCCGAGTCACACATCATAGTGAGGCTTGGAATGCAAGCCATGGGCACCATTTTGCAGACAGGAAAATGAGGCCTGAGTCACACATCATAGTGAGGCTTGGAATGCAAGCCATAGGCACCATTTTGCAGACAGGAAAATGAGGCCTGAGTCACACATCATAGTGAGGCTTGGAATGCAAGCCATGGGCGCCATTTTGCAGACAGAAAGTGACTCTCTTTGCAATTGTGGAGCTGGCCCTCATTATGGGGCCTCTTAGTCTATAAATACGCAGTGGACCAGCACCCCAGATGATGCCTTATTAGGATGAAAAACAGAAAACCTGGGGCAGACCGCTATGACAGAACGTGACTGAAAAATGTCATGACAGAAACCTGGGGCAGAACGCTAAGACAGAACGTGACTGAAAAATGCACTGACCGAAAACCTGGGGCAGAATTCCATGACAGAACGTGCCTGAAAATGCGATGACAGAAACCTGGGGCAGAACGCAATGAAAGAACATAACTGAAAAGCAACGACAGAAACCTGGGGTAGAAAGCTACGACAGAACGAGAGCCTAACTGTAAGCCATGGCAGAACGCAACGCCAGAACCGCCGGGGCAGAACACTAAGACAGAAAAGCTAAGACTGAAAAAGCAACGACAGAAACCTGGGGCCGACACACCATGATGGAAACGCGGAGACTGAAAGCCGAGGCAGAAATGCAATGCCAGAAACCCTGGGGCAGAAACGCTACGAGAGAAAAACTGAGCCTGAAACGCTGAGGCAGAAAACCGCTATGACCGAAACGCAACGACAGAATCCTGGGGCAGACAAATGCTGAGGCTGAGCCAGAAAGTAATGACAGAAACATTTGACTGAAACGCAACAGCCGGGCCAAAAACGCCAAAGACAAAACGCCTGGTGCATAACGCAGACACACTGAGAAAACGCAGAGACCCAGAGAAAACGCAGAGACCCAGAGAAAACGCAGAGACCCAGAGAAAACGCAGAGACCCAGAGAAAACGCAGAGACCCAGAGAAAACGCAGAGACCCTTGAGAAACGCAGACCCTTGAGAAACGCAGACCCTTGAGAAACGCAGACCCTTGAGAAACGCAGACCCTTGAGAAACGCAGACCCTTGAGAAACGCAGACCCGTGAGAAACGCAGACCCGTGAGAAACGCAGACCCTTGAGAAAAAATGCAGAGACACTGAGGAAAAACGCAGAGACCCTGAGGAAAAACGCAGAGACCCTGAGGAAAAACGCAGAGACCCTGAGGAAAAACGCAGACACTGCGAAAAACGCAGACACTGCGAAAACCGCAGAGACACTGGGAAAATGCAGAGGCACCAAGACAGAAAACCTACTGTAAAAGCATGTGCCGCAAGAAAATACTGCCTGAGTGGACAGCCCCCCCCATGCTGCCAGCGTGTGACCCCTGGAGAACAGGTGGACGCCCCCCCACCCCTGAGCTGCCAGCGAGACCCGTGGATTGCCAGCCCCCCCCTCATACAGCCAGTGTGACCCCGGAAAAATAGGACAGCCCCCCCCACCACGACCCCTGGCGATGCGGGTGGACAGCATGCAATCACTGCAGCAGTGAGGTGAACAAAACACCCCCCTCCCCCCAGCTGCCAGGGTGGGCCCGGGAGGAGTGGATGGATGGATCAGCGTGAGCCCAGGAGGAGTGGGTGGACGAGTGGGCGGCCCTGCGATGCAGCCGGCGTGAACCCAGAGGAGAAATGAGTGGGTGGCTCGGCAAGGAAGAACGGGCAGTGCGGAAGGAGGAGGAGCCGGATAAGAACCGGCGAAGCATGCGGCGGCCCCCCTCCCTGATTCCACCAAGGCACCAGGAGATGGAAGGCTGGACAGCCGCCCCCCCCCCCACATGGACGCCGACATGCTCCTGAAATGGAAGCCCCCCCCTGCTCCAATGAAGCCCGCCGTGGGAACCGGGAAGCGTGCGGGCGTCTGTTCCATGACGCCCCATGAGATCCAGAGAGGAGAGCTGACACTGCAGCAGCCGACCTGCCGCATGGCCAAAAACCAGAGGTAACGCGAAACCTGACGGCCGGAAATGACGTCAAACCAACCCTGAAAAGACGCAGACGCAGGACCTGGCCAGGGAGGAAGCTTAAGTAGTCCTCTCAGCCTCCTCCCACAAATACAGGCTAGCCTGCGGCCAGCCTTTACACATATTGTCGGAGATTAGCTCGTGGGGATCACCTTTTCTCTGAAGGTCAGTGTACAGGCAGTTTCTTTAAAATCTGGGGGATGCCAGCTTTATTGACAAGTGGTTTGCAAAGTCAGAAAAATAACCAAAACAGTAAATCAAATCCTTGCCGTCTGGCGCTAAACTAAACAGAAGACTGCTCTCTATACGGTGCGGGGCTGGTCCCTGTCACCCACAAAACATGAAGCAAAGCAAACCTTTTCTTTCAAACCAAACAAACAGCGCTCCTCTCACTCAGATTCCCTTCCGAGTCTCAGGCCCAAGCCCTGCTGTGCTCTCTTCCTGGTCTTTTTTTTTATATTTTATTTTTATTCAATTCTGTCATTAACAAAAACAAGAGAAAAATATTTTACAGCATTCTTTCCTATGCAATAGGAAAATAATTGACAAAAGGTTTATTTCCATCTTTCTTTCTACCGAAGCCCAACCTACCCAATCCCTATAATAATCAGTTTCCCTCAACCCCCGCCCTCTCCCTCTTCTCCCCACATCACCCCTCCGTAAAAGAGGGGGTCAGAGAGAGAAAGAGAGCGAGAGAGGGAGGGAGAAGGAAAAGAGAAAAAAAAAATGTCCAGCTGAGTGTGGACTCCAGTGGACCAGAACATCCGGACCGGAACCCAGCCTGCCACAGAGGCTGGAAAAACCAGGCCGGACTCTGGTTCAATCTCTTACAGTGGAACGAATGCGAGGTGAAATGTACCTATAATCGTGTATCTCACCTCGCATACCGTCACATATCCTCCCCCTCTGCTCAAGCCCCTGCGGCTGAGCACTTGACCCAACCATACAGCGCACGCGGGAGAGGGCATCTGCGTTATTTTGGAACTTTCCTGGCCTATGCTCCACCGTAAACTTAAAGGGCTGTAAAGCCAGGAACCACCTTGTCACACATCCACTTTAGGGGAGCATGGTCGGTGACGAGCTTAAACGACCTTCCCAGTAGGTAATACCTCAGGGAGTCTAAGGCCCATTTAATGGCGAGACACTCCTTTTCGTGTTTGTTTAGCTTCCGACTCAGGTATACAACTGGGTGCTCCTCACCATCCTTGTTCTGTGACAGTACAGCCCCCAGGCCCACCTCAGAGGCGGCCGTCTGTACGACAAACTCCTTGCTGAAGTCCGGGATCACTAGTACTGGTAACGCACAAAGGGCCTGTTTTAATTTCTGAAACGCCTCCTCTGCCTCAGGGTTCTATTTGACCATGACCAACCCTCTACCCTTCGTCAGGTCAGTCAGAGGGGCGGCCATGGTGGCAAAGTTGGGTATGAACCGTCTGTAATACCCGGTAATGCCCAGGAAGGTCCTCACTTGTTTTTTTATTGATCGGTTGTGCCATTTTTGAATTGCCTCAACCTTATTGGTCTGCGGCTTGACGACTCCCCGGCCAATAACGTACCCAAGGTACTTGGCCACCTCCAGGCCTATGGCACACTTTTTTGGGTTGGCCGTGAGGCCTGCTTTCCTAAGGGAATCGATTACTGCTTGTACCCGGAGCAGGTGCAATTCCCAATCTGGGCTGTGGATGACCACATCGTCTAAATATGCAGCTGCAAATGGGCGATGTGGTCTCAAGGTTTTGTCCATCATTCGCTGGAATGATGCAGGGGCCCCATTCAGACCAAAATGCATCCGCTTGTACTGAAACGAGCCCTCAGGAGTGGAAAAGGCAGTCTTCTCCTTGGCCGATTCAGTTAGCGGTATCTGCCAATAGCCTTTCCTTAGGTCCAGGGTCGTTATGTAGCGAGCCTGTCCTAACCTGTTCACGAGTTTGTCGACCCGGGGCATCGGGTAGGCGTTGAACTTGGACACATTGTTAAGTTTCCTAAAATCATTACAAAACCTGATAGTGCCATCAGGTTTTGGGACCAGCACTATGGGGCTTGACCACTAACTGTGGGACTCCTATCATGTTTAACTCCAACATATTTTTTATTTCCTTTGCAACCGCCTCTCGCCTGGCCTCTGGGATTCTATATGGTTTTACATTCACACAAACCCCTGGTTCCGTCACTATATCATGTTGGATCACGTTGGTCAGTCTGGGTATGGGTGAGAAAAAGTCTCTATTCTTATGCACAAACGCCCTAACGTCACTTTGTTGTGTCGCAGACAGGGAATCCGTGATGGGGACGTCAGGTGTCACGGTGCCCGGTCTGATGGAGGCGGGAATGTGGCCAGTAAAGTCTCTCGGTCCTTCCAGGGCTTTAGGAGATTCACATGGTAAATCTGGTGTGGTTTCCTTTTCCTTGGCTGGTAGACTTTTTAGTTTACCTCCCCCACCCTTTCGACAACCTTGAAGGGACCCTGCCACTTGGCTAGAAACGTACTTTCCACCGTGGGAACCAGTACCAACACTCTGTCCCCAGGGCTAAAAGTACGGACTTTGGCACCCCGGTCATAGACCCTCCTCTGGGCCTCCTGGGCTCGCTCCATATGTTCTCGCACCAGGGGCAAGACAGCTGCGATGCGATCCTGCATCAAGGAGATATGCTCTATGATGCTCCTATATGGGCTGACCTCTCCTTCCCACGTTTCTTTGGCAACATCCAGCAGGCCCCTGGGATGTCTACCATACAAGAGCTCAAAGGGGGAATAGCCTGTGGATGCCTGAGGAACCTCTCGTATGGCAAACATGAGATATGGTAGCAAAAAGTCCCAGTTTCTCCTATCTTTGTCGACCACCTTTTTCAGCATACTTCTCAAAGTTTTATTAAATCTTTCCACCAGACTATCTGTTTGGGGGTGGTAGACAGAGGTTCGGAGATGGGAGATTTTGTATAATCTACACAGTTCCTTGGTAACCCTGGACATAAATGGGGTGCCCTGATCGGTTAAGATCTCTTTTGGGATCCCCACTCGACTAAACACCTGGACCAATTCCTTGGCGATAGCCTTAGCGGAGGTGTTGCGCAAGGGTATGGCCTCAGGATAGCGGGTGGCATAGTCCAGGATCACCAGAATATGCTGGTGACCCCGGGCGGATTTCACAACCGGCCCCACCAGGTCCATACCAATCCTCTCAAAGGGGACCTCGATTATTGGTAGAGGGACAAGGGGGCTGCAAAAATGGGGCGACGGTGCCAACATTTGGCACTCGGGGCACGATTCGCAGTACTCCTTGACATCTACATGCAACCCGGGCCAGAAAAATCTCTGGCCGATTCTCTCCCTGGTTTTTTCAACACCGAGATGCCCCCCCCCCCATTACATGACCATGGGCCAGGTCTACCACCACCCTGCGGAAGGGTTTGGGAACTAGTAGCTGTTCTACCTCGTCCTCTCCATGTTTTATCACTCGATACAATAAATTGTGTTTAACTGCCATGTATGGGAAAGACACCACCCAATTAGGATCCACCGGTTCCCCATCCAACATCTTAACGTTTTCCCTGGCTCTCATGAGGGTGGCCTCTCGCAGTTGCTCGGTACAGAAATCCTCCCTCATGACCTCCAAGTCGGGTACCACATTTTGTCTACTCTCAATGTCAGGGTCAGAGGGGGTCTCCTGTTCGTTTCCCCCCAGGCTGGGAGCTAGCTTCCAGGTCCTCCGGCTCCCCAGCCATGACAGGGAAAGGAAGAGGATCTCCGGCTTCCTCGATCCCACCAACAGCATCCCCTTCCCTTTAGCGAAAAGGGTCTGGTGATAGATCCCGTGCTTCCCCAGCAGGGGGAGCTCTATCTACCAGCCTCCCTTTTCTCTCCCATAAATCCCAAAAATGGGGAAAATGGGGAAAATCTCTTCCCACTAAAGCTTCATGAAGCAGTGAAGGTACCACCCCTACTGAATGTGTTACACTACCCCTGGGGGTATCAACCTCAACCACTGCTGTCTGGTACTCTTTAGTGTCCCCATGGATACAAATTACCCCAATAGTACTGGGGTGTAGTTTTGTGGGGTTTACACAATCATTCCTTACTAGGGTCACCACACTACCAGAGTCTAGCAGGGCTGTCAGTGGTTTTCCATCCACTGAAATAACACACATCTGTTTTTCAATGCGACTCTGACACGATGCAGTACATGCGACCTGTGCAAACAGAGAAATGCTTCTTTTCAAATAAGCATAATCGCATTGCATAGGTTCATTATTTATAGGACAGTTCGCAGCAATATGCCCTAATGCATGGCAACGAAAACATTGTATATGTTCTACCCCCAGTCCTCTTAACGGTCCCACAGACCTTCCTGGCTTCTTTGGCCAGTCTCCAGGTCTAGGACCCACAGTCTCATCAGCTGTAACAAGTCTCATCAACTTTCCCCAAGCTCTTGAACCCCGGAAGTCTTACCAGAACCGCTGGGAGAGCTTGCACCCCTAGACACACCAAAGTGGGGCGTAGATGGATTCTCCAAGTCCTCAGTAGCACTGTACCTCTGCACTAGGTCGACCAGTTGAGCTGCAGTTTTGGGGTCGCCCTGTCTGACCCACTTCCTCAGAGCAGCAGGGAGCGCATGCAGATACCGGTCCATTACCACACGCTCCACGATCTGCGGGCCTGTCAAGGTCTCTGGCTGCAACCACTTCTTGGCGAGGTGGACCAGGTCAAACATTTGTGAACGGGGTGGCTTGTTGCTGGAGTAGGACCACTGATGCACCCACTGGGCCCGGATTGCCATGGTGACACCCAAGCGTGCGAGTATCTCTGTCTTTAGGGTCTCAGTCCTGGGCCTTATCGGGTTCTAGGTCAAAATAGGCCTTTTGGGGTTCTCCTGTTAGAAATAGGGCCAAGAGACCCGCCCACTGCTTTTAGCCATCCTTCACAGTCAGCAACTCTCAAAAGTCGCAAGGTATGCCTCATCATCAGCAGATGTCATTTTTTATAGGTGGTAGGATGCACGTACCATCTTTGCTTCCACTGGCACAGGAGGTGTGGACCCCTTTTTCAGTTCCACTAGAGCCTCTGCGAACTGCCGGTTCATCTCCTAGTGGGCCGCCTGTTGTGCTGCAGCGGCCTCTGCGATTTGGCGGTACATTTCTTGATGGGCCACCTGTTGTGCTGCCGCGCCCTCTGCGACTTGGCGGCTCATCTCCTGTTGAGCCTCCCGTTGTGCTGCAGCGGCCTCTGCGACTAGGCGGTTGGTTTCCCGCTGAGCTGCATTGGCCTGTAGCAGGGCCTTTAACATTTCCTCCATCTTCAGAAAGTGCCCGCTGAGTCCACCACGTTTAGGAGATTAGCTTGTGGGGATCACCTTTTCTCTGAATGAAGGTCAGTGTACAGGCAGTTTCTTTAAAATCTGGTGGATGCCAGCTTTATTGACAGGTGGTTTGCAAAGTCAGAAAAATAACCAAAACAGAAAATCAAATCCTTGCCGTCCGGCGCTAAACTAAACAGAAGACTGCTCTCTATACGGTGCAGACCTTTTCTTTCAATCCAAACAAACAGCGCTCCTCTCACTCAGATTCCCTTCTGAGTCTCAGGCCGAGCCCTGCTGTGCTCTCTTCCTGGTCTTTTAATGTCCAGCTGAGTGTGGACTCCAGTGGACCAGAACATCCGGACCGGAACCCAGCCTGACAGAGGCTGGAAAAACCGGGTCGGACTCTGGTTCAATCTTACAGTGGAACGAATGATAGGTGAAATGTACCTATAATCGTGTATCTCGCCTCGCATACCGTCACTACATATACATACATACACACAACACGTGTATATACTCACAAACACACACACGCACACTCTACATGATCGTCTACATTGGGTTACAGGTTTAGATATTTTAAAGCCCATTTTTAACTAAAATATTTTTTTTCATTTGGACTGAGCTGGAATGGGTTAGAGTCTGTCAGGTTATTGTCTCTGTACTTGTAAGCAGGTTGCCTACGCTATTAGCCAGACCCATGTGGCTGCCCAGATTAAGGAGGAAAGGCGTTATTCGTGGGCTTTTGGGGTCCAGCCTCCAGTCCTGTGATATATAAAAAGGCAGAGGTCTGGGTCTCGTGGGCACAGGGGTCAGTGAGATAAAGACCGGGAACCTGACAGGACATGCTGAGAGATGTGGTCTCCCTATGAACACCGGCCTTTGGAATACACCCAAGTCATCATGAACTTCTCGCATCAAGTCGTGCCAGCTATGGTCTTCACCCATAAGGACTTTGCCTTTGCAGGTACCCCGGGGGAGACACTTTTAGCATTAGATAGGGAAAGGATGTTCTGTCATGTTTATGTTCATCATGCTGCACTGTAGTAAAATTGTTAACCACACTAAGCCTGGTCTGAAGTTACTCAAGGGGTGCACATGGGGTCCACATGGGGTCCTGGAGCATATACTCAAGGATCTGAGACCACCACAGAATACAAACTGTTCCAGTAACATCACAGCAACAGAAGGTTAACTGCAACCAGTCGTTGGCATGGTACCTGGTAAGGTGACAGGTTCTCTGTAGCGAGAGGGTCTGGTTATGGCTCCCTTCCTAGCTGTCCATCTCTGTCGGTCTTCAGGAGTGGATTAGCAATACGGAAAGTTATGGCCTGAACACCAGAGAAGCAAGAGTTAAGTGAGCATGCATGTGCTCGGCAGGACCCCATTCTGTTACCAGGAGTGAGGTAACAGAGGTATGCTGACTGGTGGAGCTGGCATATCTCTGTTTGTTCCTCCTAATGCAACACATGTACCAGTTTGAGTGTTGTGGAAATTTTTATGATTGTAGTTTGTCAAATGTCTCCCAGTGTCAGTTTTTCTGCAATACGCTAATGCGAGCGTGTCCGCACATACAGACACCAGTGAAAGACCGTCGTGGAAACCTTCCTGTGGATGCGGAGATCTGTGTGCCTTTTAAGGGATATTCGTTTATGCTTCACCAAGAGACCGGCAACCACATGGTGACTGCATCTATACTCCTAGCAAACAGACCCGTGCACATGGGAACAAAAGTATAATCGTACAAAACATGGCCCGCTGAGCCTCATGGAGTACGGTTTGCGCCAATAGTAAACGGTAGGAATATGCCCACGGTCCTGATCAGAGTAATGTTCGCAGTGTTTGCATCCGGCACAAGGCGAGGCGCATTGTCTTGAATGCCTGCATGCACATTTCTGCGCACGGTCAGTGGAAAACTGCACACATTGCTCTGCACATGAACGATCGCATACGTCACTATCTGATATCTATTTGAATGTATACAAGTGTCTGATTGGCCCTTTTTGAAGGAATACAAGTGTCTGGCTGATTGTGAGGCCACCACCTCTCTTTGTTATCGCTGTTTAGCCCTATAAATAAAACGGGAACGTCCTAGGTCACCAAGAATTTATACGGACCTCCCAACGTGATACCAGCCTGTGTGTCTGTGTTACTTGGTTTTATGCAAGCGGGCTTTCCCAGATTATACAAAAGAGTTGTAATTGTGATTAGCATTTGCTTATAGTCGAAGCTCATAAATTTCCACACCATTAAAGCCCCATACACACAATCGGATAACCTATGGATTTTCGTCCGATGGATTTGACCATCGGAAATCCGATGAAACTGTTTTTCATCAGTCTTGGCCACACACCATCAGTTTAAAAACCGACGGCAACAAAACGACGGCACGTACAAAACGTACGACGCGCTATAAAAGGGCCGAACAAATCTAATGGCGCCACCCCTTGGGCTGCTTTTGCTGATTTCGTGTTACCGCGTGTTAGTAAAAGTTTGGTGAGAGCCGATTCGCGCTTTTCAGTCTCCGTGCTTTGCAGATCATTTCCTGGTGTTCAGTTTGTGCTTGTGGGTTTGTATTTGTGATTCAGTGCGTGCAGTCAGGTCGTTACTGCCTTGCAGTGCCGACTTGGCCGTTCGTTTACTGTTTTTCAGATCGTTCTTTTCAGACCTTGCTGTTCCACGGTGCGTTCTGTTTGAGTGCGTTCTGACCAGCCGACCGGTTTAAAACCATGTTTGAAGTGCGTTCTCGTTCTCGAGCTCGTGCTGGCTTTGGGCTTGGTGTTGTAGTTAACACTGTAACCCGAGTTCAGTCTGTGAACAGGGTGAGGAGGAGTTCATGGACTAAGAATTGGTTGCTCCAGCGGGACCAATTCTCTCATATGCCTCTGCTGCGGGAAATCCATGAGAATAACCCTGATGATTTCAGGAATTATCTCAGGATGACGGACCCCGTATTTCACCGTCTGTTGGATTTGCTGTCCCCCTATATCACGAGGCAGGACACTGTGATGCGCCAGGCCATCACTGCCGAGCAGAGGTTTATTGCCACGTTGAGATACCTGGCGACTGGGAGAAGCTTGCAGGACCTCAAGTTCTCAACAGGCATCTCCCCCCAGGCTCTCGGGATCATTATCCCTGAGACGTGTTCGGCCATCATTCAGGTCCTGCAGAAGGACTATATGAAGGTAATTATGCTCCTTTAACCTCACATTATCTTTTTTTTTTAAAAAAATTTCCTCCTAACACAAATATGCCTGTTTGTAATATCCTGGTAATGTCCCCATTTTCCACATGTCTTTTTTTACCTGTAAATCCCTTTTTGGGCCCTACATGCCTATTTCCCTCCACTAACCTCTCCAGCATGCTATCGTGGGCGCAAACCCAGCTAGCCTTCTATTTTCCTTTTCATTTTTGGGGGGTCATTGCCCTTGTAGTTTGACAACCTTCCCTCCCCCCCCCTAAAGATGTTAAAAAAATAGTAGTTCTCAATCAAGCTCAGCAAAGTGGTAGATCCTTTTTTGGGATCCCCCACAATCACCTTAGGCCCCCCCCCCTTAGATTATTTTAGAATGTCCACTCAGCGGGGGTGAGGCATCTGCTAAGTGGGCCTTTGTTTATTGTTCGGAAAAACTCCCTTAAATAATAATGTTACTCAACAATGTTTTTTGGTGTGTCATCTGCTTGCACTGTAACCATAAACCGTACTAATGTCTTCTTTTTGCTTGACTCCACAGTTCCCTAGCACACCACAGGAATGGCTGACTGTGGCCTCCCAATTTGCCCAGCGGTGGGATTTCCCCAACTGTGGAGGGGCAATTGATGGGAAGCACGTCCACATAGTGCCGCCACCCCGTTCGGGGTCATACTATTTCAACTATAAAGGTTTTAATAGCCTAGTGTTAATGGCGGTGGTGTCGGCACGGTACGAGTTCCTGTATGTGGACGTGGGGAAGAACGGCCGGATGTCCGATGGCGGATCATTCGCGGAGACGGAGTTCGCTCACCGTCTGCAGGCTGGGGGTCTTGCACTGCCTCCAGATGCAGAGAACGTTGAAGGGCTCCCGTTCGTTTTCATTGCGGATGAGGCTTTTGGACTAGGACCACACCTGATGCGGCCGTTTCCCCAACGCACCCTCACCCCGGAGAGGAGGGTTTTTAATTACCGGCTGGCCAGAGCCCGGAGAGTTGTGGGGAATGCCTTCGGGATAATGGCCAGCCGGTTTCGCCTGTTCCAGACAGCGATACATTTGGCGGATTATAAACTGAACCACATTGTCTACTGCTGCTGCATATTGCACAATTTTCTTCGCAAATTTGCAAACAATTATGTTTCATCGTTTGGGCCTGAGGCCGGTCCATCTGAACTGATTAATCTGACCGGCCTCAGCACTGCTCGTACTGGCTTGGCCCCCCAAAGTGCCTGTGAAGTACGCCAGAAATACGTAGAGTACTTCACGGGTAGGGGGGCCATCGCAATGCCAGACCACATCTGACCAATTATTATACCTTTTTTAAATAAAATAAAAATTTGAATTCATACAAACTTGTGTTGTCATTCTTGTATTTTGGGTTTATGTGTCTCCCAGGTTCTAGTAGTGCCAAGTGTAATTGTCCTTAGTAAATAGCCTCAAAACTCAGAGCGAAAAACACGGTTTTTGCATCTTCAGAACTGCTCTTGAGCATAGAAAGAACAAGGCACACCTTTTTTAGACTTCCCAAATGTTTTTATTGTTTGCACCGCATTTTGTATGGGTTTTTTGAAATACTAGCTTTTTTTTTTATGTGCGGCATTTTTTGGCAGAAACATGCATGGGTCGTAAGCCATTTTTTTTAGTTTGAAAAAGTAATAAAATAACACTGTGAAAAATAACAACTGGAGATGGGGTGATGGTACCCCTGATCCATCCCAAATGTTAACACACTTTCTTTGGGGGCTCAAATGGGTATCTTCAACAAGATCCCATGGCTAGGGTAAACATGTGCTATCTGCCATCATGGGGGATCAATGGTCATGCTTTGGGGATGTAAACCCTTCCTCTCCCCTACTTGAGGAGGGAGGAAGAGGTTGCACCCCCAAAACAGGGACATAGATATCCTGTGACGGCAGATAGCACATGTTGAGTCTTCAGTGTGTGCATCTTCACATTTGGGATGTTGGAAATCCCTGAGATAATGTCAGACGCAGAACAAAAACACAAAAAGGGGGGGGGGGGTTCACACTATTCTCCCCAAAATATCTATCATGTTTTTATATTTTAGCTCAATCACAATCATTCTCTTTCTCATAATGTCCATTTCGCTACTGCATTCCATGATTTCCTGAATGATTATTTTGGCGCTGGCACTCGAGAATGGCGGATTTGGACTTCCTGACACACCCCCACGTTCAGTCCCTAAAACAAAAAAAAAGGTTTTACACTAGGCAGTCCTACATCTGTATTTACCTTGAAGTTGTGGTGACAGACACTGACCTGTTGTGCTGATAAGCTCCACCTCTCCTTCCTCCACCTCCGCTTTCTCCACCTCTGCTTCCTCCACCTCCGCTTCCTGAACCTGCTGATCTTGGTCTGCTTTGGGAGCTTCGGGGATTTTCTGTGGTGTTGGGTTACTCTTCTCATGAGCATGTTTTCCTCCCACTCTCCTCTCCCCTATGGGAATTTACAACAAAATGTATACTTTAGCACACAGACTTTTTTTAGGCCTGAAAAGGGATCCTCAATGTTTTGAAGTGGGGTACAATTGATATTTGGCCCTGAGTTCCAACGTGAACATATGTGATTTTGCAAACTCAACAAAGCAACATGTTATTTTTGAGGACACTCACAAACACTTGGATAACCACCAAGGTATCCACTGGAGCACCTGTGTGTGACACCGTTAAGAAATTTGGTCATGTGGCCCAGAGTATAGTATCTTGCTGAAGAACAAAAAAAGAGTACACAACTGCTGGAGTGTCATCTCCTTTACCCAGAATACAGTTTCTTCTTTCAGTCACATTCTAAATTTCCTTACAACACATCATCTAGCCAACAATGTGTAGATAAACATTGTTGAAGTAAAATGAGGCATGCCCACATGTAGTTTACGTGGATATGTGCCAAACATGTTTGGGGGAAGAGCAGCAAGTTATTGGTCAAAACATTGGCCAAATAAGTGGACTCTCCACTTAACATAAAAGATGAGATTTCAAAATGTGAACCCAGTCAAGACAAGCACATGGTGCAAAACATGGAAGAATACATATTACAATGTGAAAGAACACAGTAAAATATACTTACTTTTTTCTATGCTTTTTATAAGCTTCCTATACTGCTCCGGCTCCCTGAGCTTCAGGTCTGACCACCTTTTACGGAGTTGTTCCTTGGATCTCCTGACCCCATATTTTTTATAGAGAGTCTTCGCCACTTTATCCATAATTTGTGACTTCCGGAGATTAGGGGTGTCGTATGGGCCATGCTTGCCGTCGTAATCCTTCCTCCGCAGAATGTCCACCATCTCCGCCATCTCAGAAAAAGACATATTAGTCGCCTTGTATCTTTTTTTACAGGATCGGGACGTTTCCGCCTCCGGGCTTTCCTCGTCGGTAATTTCAAGGAAAGAAGCCACCTGTGTCTGCGACATGTCGCCGTCTCACACTGTGCGCCGATCGTTAAGGGGCGGGGAAATGCAGAAAAAGTCCGTCATGGGCGGGCGACGAGGGCGGAGTTACACGCATGCGCAGGGTATAAAAAGGGGAAAGAAGTTATTAGGGATGCGCGGAGTAAGGATGACCGGAAGTGAACCCACAAAGTGAACAAAGGTAAGAAGGGAACTCGTGCCTGCAGTGGCATATTAATGGGTCATGATTGTAAAGGGCAATATTGTGATAAGTTGAGGAGAATCAATTCTGATCCTTTTTTTTTTGTACTTGCTGATCCTAATAGATGCATAAACTAAGAGAGCCGGAGGTGATGCTTGTTTTTATTGAAAAGTATAAGGAACAGCGCAACCTTTGGGAGCTCAAACACCCTGCGTATCACAAAAGTGATGTACGACGGGCAACTATTACCAAATTAGCCGAGGATATGAAGCCATGGATCCCAGATGCAGACTACGCTATGATCAATAATAAAATCAACAACCTGCGCAATTCTTATAAAAAAAAATTCAAGGAAGTGCGCCAGTCCAAGAGATCAGGAGCAGCAGCCGACAATGTAGTAAAGCCCAAGCTGTGGTACTACAGACATCTTCAATTCCTGGATGACCAGATCGAGGCCAGGGAATCTATTTCCAGCCTTCCCTCAACCCTTCCTTCCACCCTTCCCTCCGGCATTCCTTCCACCCTTCCCTCCACCCCTGCAGAGGCGGAGGAGGAGCCTCCCGAGCTAGAAGAGCCAGATCTTCACATCTTCAGCCCGGTATAGTATTTTTGATGCTAATATTGTCCACTAAGTAATATGGAGTTGAACTGTTTGGCTTAGCCATAAATGATCCCACCCCCCCCCTCCAAAATAAACCAGTAATGAGATCAAAATTGTGTGTGATTGATTCCTCAAATAATAGAAATGTACATTTTATTTTATAAACAGGATGAGGCAAGCCAGGAGGAAGAGGGTCAGGAGTGTGACAGGCAGGAGGAGGCAGGGCCAAGTGGGACTCAGCAGGTCCCCAGGCCTAGTGGCAGCACCGTCTCCCAAGTGGCTCCCCTCCACGTCAGACCGCCAAAACAACGGCGGATGACACAAGTGGAGGAGGAGTCACTAAAGATGATTCAGGAGGCTGCTGCCATTATGAGGGCCCCCCTCAACCCTACGGAGGGGTTTAGCACCTATCTGGCGGATAAGCTGCTCAGAATGGAGGCGGGACAACGGGCCCTCTGTGAGCATCTCATCTATATGGCCGTACACATGGGGACGAGGGGGCTGCTGACTGAGGACACCCATATCTCACATCAGCCCAATCCCTCTCCTCCTTCTCCTCCTCCTCCTGCCACATCACCACCCACAGTGGCCCAGCCTGCAAGGGTGCGTGGACGGGGCCGTGGAGAGAACTCTGCAGAGAGGCGTGGAAGGAAGGCTACAAGGAAGAGCAGGAGGTGATTCCCTGGCCTCGAGCTGCTCATCCAGAAATTGAAGGTTGATGGAGTACCACAGCTTGGGATGATGTATGTCTTTGGCTGCTGCTCCTGATTTCATGCTGTTGTTGATTTTATTATTGATCATAGTCAGGTCTGCATTTGGGATCAAATGACTTTATATTCTCTGCTAATTTGGGAATAGTTGCCCTTCGGTTTTTGATTTGTTTTTTCCAAAATAAAGGGAAATTTGATTTCAGCCAACCTACATGCCTGATGTGTTTTTTGTAGGAGTAGCAATAAGATTGCATAAATACAATGTGTAATTAAGAACAAGGGACACCAACCTCCATGATTTTTCAAAATTTTTATATTATGTTGTTCTGAGAAATTGACACACCAAAAAATGCACAACAAATTTTAAGAGTCAAAAAACATAAAGGTGTAATTTGGGAGGTCGGCCTTGCAGAATTTTAATAATTATTCCTAAGATCACTAGAAAAAAGAAAGACATACATTTGTCAGAACTCAGGAGAAAGTTCTGCTGCCAAAATGACATTTTAAAGACCGTTCTAAAGCAAAAAAACATGCGCTGCATTAAACGAAGCAATAACTTGCAGAATGACGAATGTGCTCTCTCCATTAGGAACGCTAGTTTTACAAGAACGAGCGCTCCCGTCTCCTAATTCAGTCTGAGCATGCGTGGGTTTTTAAACCGATGGAATTGCCCATAGATGATCGGAAATTCCCATCGGTTTTTTATCCATCGGAAAAATTTAAAACAAGTTCTATTTTTTCCATCCGATGGAAAAAAGACCGATAGGTACCATACACGATCGGTTGGTCTGATGAAAACCATCCATCGGACAGTTTTCATCAGTTAAACCGATCGTGTGTACGGGGCTTAAGCGTGTAGGATACAGGATGCTATCCTCGAAAGAACTTTACATGACAATGCACACAAGTGGCTCATCTCTACAATAGAGGGCTGCCTTAAAGTTTGATTTTCACATGACTGCAGCCCTTGTTTGGTCCTGGTACTGATGAGCACGCACAAGGTGCAATCCTGGTGTGGAGACAATTGACCCTGCTCGCGCCTGGCGTAGCCCAGAAGAACCCACCCCCGGGGTAGGTCTCCTGTGCAAACCACACTTGGTGCCCAATGAGTTAATGGGGAAACACATGGAGGTGTCACCTGTATCACAATATGCAGGCCACCCTTACAATCTAGTTCTAGACAATTCAATTCTGTAGATTGCTTCAGAAAAAGGGTGGATGAATTTCTAAAATGCATAAAATATACCCAGCTATAAGATCGAATCTGCAAACATCTGAATATCCCTAACTTCCCTTCACAGGATTTAGACTCTGTTTCGAATTGGATTCTATACAAACTGAGTTGGCTGGCCAGAGTGGACCATTATCAATCATTTTACACCAGTCCACAGCACCAAAACACTTTGTTCGTAAATCCACTTATATTTAGATCGATCAGATGAGATTACAATATGGAAGATGAGAGGTGATTGATAACTTGCAATCATAAGTTACAATCATATTATCATTCCAAATCCACTTCCGTGTGTGTGTGACAAGTCCATCAAACTATACATTGATTATTCCTGTTGGAAAAGATCTGAAAATATATTGATAATTTATCAAAGCCACCATTAGAGGAATCAGGAAGGAATGTTTCCCATTCTGGAATAAATTGGACTATACATTAAAGTTTTTTTTCCCAAACCTTACCACGTAACAAATGAGCAAGCTGCCATCACCCTAAAATATTGTCACTCTAAATCTTGGAGTATGACGCCTTACCACAAATCAGAAGAGGCACAAGTCTTTCACCAAAAAAACATGAATAAAGAGTTACTTTAGAATCGCATTAGTTCATGTTACCTTTATTCAGCTATATTTGGACAAGCAAAGGCCAAGATACCCTTATCAGTACACCTTAATATAATGGGTGTGACATATCATGAATGTGCCGAACTCGCAGATCTACTTATGAAGCCTCAATGTGGTTTACCTGCTGTGCAAGTGAATAAGTTCGTTGTAACTGAATGAGCTGAGCTGATGTTCCTAATGTCAAGAGGTACTTCCTGTAATGCAATTCATAAAGTACCAGAAATAAATATAAAATTATAAATTATTTTTAAAGCTAAATTCAAGGCTTACCTTAGCTGGTGTAACTAGAAACTTCCCCAGTGCAAGAAACCATGAAGGCCCCCCTGATCCCCCATCCATCCATGCCCTTGGCTTCCAGTTCTACAATTGCCCAATCACAGCGGCCCTTTACCATGTGGTCAGCTGATAAACAGACTTGCCGGTCATCGGAAAGGAATCCTTTCCTCCCGCACTGTGTCCGTGTGCTGAAAGGAGAGACGTTAACCAGCAAGACTGTCAGTACATTGTTTACACTGATCATCAGTGCCCTGATGATCAATGTGGCCTCTTAGTGTGACTTATCAGTGCTCATCAATGCCGCCCATTAGTGCCACCTATCAGTGCTCATTAATGCCGCCTATCAGTGCTTCCTCAGCAGGACTCTGCGTCTCTCTCTCTCATACAGTCCAGAGCCTACACTGACAATTCCCCCCTCCCTCCTCCCTTGCATGGATGGGTGAAGAGAGCTGATCTGCTCCTTCTCCTCCCGCCCCTCTCGCAAATGCGACCTTTGTGACCCTGGTAGTTCCGCTACTGCCTACCTTCAGATTTGCATATTCAGATCCCTCATCTTTTGAAATGGTTTACTCCTATTTCACTGCATGCATGCATTAGAAGCTGTAAGCAGCAAGAAAACGCTTCTCTAATATTCTGGCTGGAGAACATCCAGCATTATCTAACACTTTACTCCCCAGCTGCTTTCATTCTTTTAAATTTCAGCTCTCAAATTTTCTATGATGGAGGCTCAGCATCCCATGTGGGCTTTACTTAGGGTGGTCTACATGCAAATGCAGCCTGCCGAGAACACCCACTCCTTTATACATCCATCCAATTTGACATTTGCATTGGGACTGATGGCTCTTACTCCGGTTTGTGTAGTGTGAGTGATCCAAACTGTGCTCGGGAATTGTTAAGCATACTGTACAGTGGATCACTTGGAAGAGGTGGCCCTGGGCATAGTTTACTTGTGGTCCGTACAGTTCACGTCAGTATAAGTGCAAACCACACCTGAGCACAGAACTTTCCATAGATCACTGTGGTCTGGTTGGCAGAAGTGATGATAGAAGTGTGTCCCAGAATATTTACTTATAAGCCCAGTGTGAGTGCAGACCAGCGAGGGAGTGGGAAGAAGGGAAAATTATACTCGGGTATGGTTCAGTTCAACTATGCCCAATGTGAGCGCACCCAAAAAAAATAGGATTTTTATAACAGCTTACCTGTAAAATCCTTTTCTTGGAGTACATCACGGGACACAGAGCGGCATAGTCATTACTATGTGGGTTATATAGTTTACCTTCAGGTGCTGGCACTGGCAACTTCCAAACCGGAAGTACCCTCCCCTGTATAAGCCCCTCCCATCCGGGAGCACCTCAGTTTTGTAGCAAAGCCATAAGTGTCCCCAAAAGAGGGGTGGGAGCTCTGTGTCCCGTGATGTACTCCAAGAAAAGGATTTTACAGGTAAGCTGTTTTAAAAATCCTATTTTCTTTCTCGTACATCACGGGACACAGAGCGGCATAGTCATTACTATGTGTGATGTCCTAAAGCAATGCCCAATGAGGGGGGGGGTACACCATACATAAGCTGAGCTATCAGACATGAGGATCTTTTGCGGCCTGCAACACACTGCGCCCAAAGGCGACATCCTCCTGACTTCTAACGTCCACCTGGTAGAACCTAGTAAACGTGTGTACTGAAGACCATGTTGCGGCCTTACAGATTTGAGCCAGGGAGGCCTGGTGATGCACTGCCCATGAAGTTCCAACTGCTCTCGTGGAGTGCGCCCTAACTTTGAACGGAGGCGGTCTCCTTCTCAAGCCATAGGCTTGCATAATGACCTGTCGAATCCACTTGGCTAAAGTAGATTTTGACGCTGCCTGACCCTTTCTGGGGCCTTCCGGCAGAATAAACAAAGTATCCGTTCTGCGAATCTGAGCAGTGGCTTTTAGATAAGCTTTAACTGCTCTTACTACATCCAAACAATGTAATAACTTTTCCTCTACCGAACTAGGCTTGGGGAAAAAAGAAGGAAGAACCACATCTTGGTTCAAATGAAACCTCGATACCACCTTAGGAAGAAAGGCTGGATGAGGACGTAACACTACTCTGTCCTTATGGATAACCAGATATGGCTCCCTACAGGACATAGCGGCTAATTCCGACACTCTTTTAGCCGAACAAATGGCTACTAGAAAAATCAATTTCCTGGTGAGAAGAACCAGGGAAATATGCTGTAATGGTTCAAATGGTTGTTTCTGTAGAACCGACAGAACCAGGTTTAAGTCCCATGGACATATGGGAATATTAACCGGAGGGCTAATACGCATCACTCCTTGTATGAAAGCTTTGACTAATGAATGCAAAGCCAAGGGCCTTTGAAAAAATATTGACAAGGCCGAAATCTGACCCTTGATAGTACTCAAGGCAAGATTCCTATCTACAGCCCACTGTAGGAAGTCCAGAATCCTACCTATTACGTACTTACACGGATGCCATTTCCTGGCCTCACACCACGCGATGTACGCCTTCCAGATCCTATAATAGATCTGACTGGATACCGGCTTCCTGGCATTGATCATGGTAGATACCACAGGATTAGAGAGCCCTCTCTTTTTTAGAATGTGGGCTTCAATAGCCAGGCCGTCAAACCCAGGGCTGGTAAGGAAGGGTGGTATATCGGTCCCTGCGAAAGCCAGTCCGGACGATGTGGGAGGGTCCAAGGACTCCCCACTGACATTTTTACAATCTCCGCGTACCATGCTCTTCGGGGCCACGCTGGAGCCACCAGAATCACTGGTTTCTTTTCTACCCTGATTCTGCGGAGTAATCGAGGTAACAATTGTGGCGGTGGGAATGCATATATCAGCTTGAACTGATCCCAAGGGAACACTAGGGCATCCGAGCCGCAAGCTAGGGGATCCCTTGTCCAAGAGACAAGCCTGTCCACTTTTGCGTTGAATCTGGATGCTAGCAGATCTACATCCGGTGTTCCCCACCGCTGACATATTGTCCGGAAAACCTCGGGATGAAGGGACCATTCCCCTGGGCATAATTGTTGGCGACTTAGAAAGTCCGCCTTCCAATTCTCCACTCCTGGAATGAATACCGCAGATATGGCTGGGACATATCTTTCTGCCCATTTCAGGATGCAATTTACTTCCCTCTGGGCTGCACGACTCCTGGTGCCACCCTGATGATTGATATATGCCACTGCCGTGGCATTGTCTGATTGAATTCTGACAGGGGACCCTTGGAGTTTGGATGTCCATGCTACTAGGGCATACCGGGCTGCTCGTATCTCTAAGAGATTGATGGGCAGGGCCTTTTCTGCATCCGACCATCTGCCCTGGAGAGACCATTGCTCCAGTACTGCTCCCCAACCTATAAGGCTGGCATCTGTAGTGACCACCTTCCAAGAAATCGGACTGAAGGATTTCCCTTTTTCCAGATTCTGGGGAACCAACCACCAACGGAGGCTTTTGCGAACGGAAGGGGACAAGGACATTGGTAAGTCTAGGGCCTGAACTCTTTTGTTCCAGGCTGACAGTATGGCCCTTTGCAAATTCCTTGAATGGAATTGACCGTAGGGCACCGCTTCGAATGATGCCACCATTTTTCCCAGCAGCCTCATGCACAGGCGTATGGATGGCTGTCTTTTTGTACCCACTAGGTGGATCAAATCTCTCAAAGACGACACCTTTTCTTGAGGCAAGAAAATTTTTCTCTGGTCTGAATCCAGCCTTAGCCCCAAGTATTCCAGACTTTTGACTGGTTTTAGGGCTGACTTGACTCGGTTGATAATCCAACCGTGATATTCCAGATACTCGATTGTCTCGTGAACAACCACTTCTAGTTTTTCCACTGAGTGGTCTATCAGCAACAAGTCGTCTAGATATGCCATTATCGTTACACCTCGTGTTCTTAGATTGGCCAATAATGGGGCCAGAATTTTTGTGAACACTCGTGGTGCTGTCGCCAGACCGAAGGGTAAGGCTCTGAACTGAAAATGGCGCCCTTCTACCGCAAAGCGTAGAAATTTTTGGTGGACTGGAAAGATGGGAATGTGCAAATAAGCATCTTTGATGTCGATCGAGGCTAACCATTCCTCCCCTTGTAGGGCAGTGGCCACCGATCGGATCGACTCCATCCGGAAAGTCCTGATATGTAGGATTTTTTTTAGCCCTTTTAGATTTAATATGGGCCTCACGTCCCCGTTTGGCTTCGGGACTGTAAAGAGGTTTGAGTAAAACCCGAACCACCATTCTTCCAGGGGAACCTCTATAATTACTGCTTGGAGCAATAATTGTTCTAGTGCCAACAGGAGGGATCCTCTCTTCTGGGGATCCCTTGGCACGTTTGACCTTATAAAATGGGAAGGAGGGGAGTCTTTTAACTCCAATTTGTATCCCAGACTTACTGCGGAGAGCACCCATCTGTCTCTGATCGTGTCCCGCCAGGTCTCTGCGAACAACTGAAGTCTTCCCCCCACCCGATTGAGTGGGGGCAACCCTTCATGCATTTGACTTTGGGGGAGGTTTTGTACCTCTCCTGATCCAGGGTTTCTTGTTACCCTGCAATTGTTCCTGATTTTTACCCCCGGGATTTGACCGAGGAGGCCGTCGGAACTGTTTCACAGCCGATGTCCTAGGGACTGGAGAAGCAGGCCTCTTAAAAGAGGGACCTCTAACTCTGTTTTTAACTGGCAAAAGTGTACTTTTACCGCTGGAAATTTTCTGGATATATTTGTCCAGGTCTTCCCCAAATAAGCGTTCACCATGAAATGGGAAGCTGACCAGCAATTTTTTACAGGGAGCTTCAGCAGACCAGTTTTTGAGCCACAGAAGCCTGCGCATATGTACTACAGACAGCGTAAGGCGGGAGGCCTGATGGATTGAATCCTTTATAGCGTCAACCGCAAAGCATAAGGCTCTAGGTAGATCAGCTAGGGCAAGAGCCTGCTGATCTGGCAAGTCTCTTAAGACCTGTTTCAACTGATCCTTCACTGCTTGGCAGACCCCAATAGCTGCCACTGCTGGTTGTGTCACCAAGCCTGCTGTAGCAAAAGCAGATTTTAATAAGGACTCTAATTTTTTATCTATTGGGTCCTTGAACATTTGGACATTATCCACTGGACATGTCAGTGATTTATTCACACAAGAGATGGCTGCGTCCACTGTAGGGACCCTCCATTTTTTGATGAACTTATCCTCCATGGGATAGACCACCTGAAATCTCTTGGGAGGAGTAAATATTTTATCAGGATGCTCCCAATCCTGGTAAATGAGCCCTTCCAGTAAAGGATGGATCGGAAAGGAACAAACAGTCTGGGGAGCTTTTAGCGACCCCAACGAGGAGACAGAAGTGGATGATGGCTCCGCAAGGGGCATTTTAAATGCTGATCGGACCATGTTAGTCAGGGACTGAACCCATAATCTTTCAGCATGTGATGCTGAGAATGGCTCTTCCACTGTTGATTCCTCTACAACAGAATCAACCTCATCCTGATCCCCTTCAGGTAGGTCGATCCCTGTATGGGACTGTTGCTCTGCTAACAGGTACTCTGAGGGAGGAGACGGAGATCGAGCGCTTTTTCCCTGTGACAGGGAAGCAGCGATCAATGTTGACAATCTCTCTTCCAGCCCTCCCAGAGCTGAGGAAAAAACCTCCTCTGTTACATACACAGGAGCAGGTGAACTGAGGACAGCCACAGTACCAGGTACTCCTGGGGGTGCTCTACGGTCACTAACCTCTGATTCTTCAGGGGAGATTGGTGCAGCCGAAGCATGCCCAAGATCCTCAGAGCCCGATGGAGACCCCCTATGCTTCCTGGGATTTTTAGTCCCGGAGTTTTTAGACAGCATATTCCTAAGCCCAAAGCTGAGGTATTCCAGCCGAAATACACCATTTACTGACAATAGTCTAGCACAATTGCTGCTATAAAAACAGTTGGTGTCTACTAATGTGCCTTTCTATGGGGATGCCTGCATCAACCGCTTGCTGTATGCCTTTTTTTAAATGTTGCCAGCTCTGTCTCTGCACTCCATAGCCAGCTCACAACACATAATTGTGCCTTTTAACATGCTGGGACGCCCGCACATGCGCAGAAGCGCTGCGGCCCGCACAGAGCGTCATCCCCCAAGCTCCGCCCCCTTTCCCAGCTCACCTCTATATATAGAGGCACGCGCGCGGGCACGTGCGCCTTCGGCGCTCTTTTTTGAAAAGGGAAACTAGGGACAGGAGACAGGGCCCCTTTGCCGCAGGCCGGGGGATGGACGAGCTTTGCAACATGGCAGAGGAAGCAGTTTCCCACAAGAGAACTCACCATCTGCCTGGACTTGCTCTGATGAAAAGAAACTAGTCCACATGACAAGAAACGTTCCACAGCAGCCTCTAGTGGATTAACACAGGTACCGCAGTCTATATATATATATATATATATATATATATATATTTTTTCTTGACCACTATTAAAAATATTACATTTTTTAGTAGTTACAGGCATGCATAAATATTTAGCGGGAATACCGTTAGGTAACAGGCAGAAAGACATATTAGGCTTGGGGGTCCCCTCAATAGAACCAAGTTCCTGAGGGGCCCCCACTTACCTTTTCCCCGCCGCAGGACTCTGTTTGGTCCACAGAAGCCCAAACTTCACCTATCACGGCAGGCATTGTAATTAAACCTTCAGGGACCGGGTTCCCAAGGATTCCACTCCCCTGGACCTGTATAGCACCCTGCACAGAAAACATCTTGGTCGTGGGTATGACCAGAGCTCTGGATCCCAGGGTCCAGCTCTCCTAAGAGAAGCATTACAGGCAAAACCTTGCTCTTCTCTGCAAGGCCCGGGTACCGACCGTTTAGCTATGAAGCTTTTTTGGTCGGATCCGGAATAGCTTACTGAGGCCCAAAAGAACCTGTACGCAAGCTCAGTGAAAAACACATGTTACTTCTTGGCCAACACCTTAGACACTGGCAAAAAACTGAGGTGCTCCCGGATGGGAGGGGCTTATATAGGGGAGGGTACTTCCGGTTTGGAAGTTGCCAGTGCCAGCACCTGAAGGTAAACTATATAACCCACATAGTAATGACTATGCCGCTCTGTGTCCCGTGATGTACGAGAAAGAAATAAAGATATATAATGAACGCCAATAAATGGAAAAAGGAGGAATCCTGCAAAGCAAAATAAATGTAGATTAAACTTCACCTTCAGCTCAAACTTCTCTTCATTCTAGTTGTCATACTTCATTTTTGCTACTATTTCAGTGACATGATATAGCAAGTCTTTACGTCAAAAGCAAGAAAAACCTTAAAATATCACAAAACAAAATGGAGATTTTTACTCTGCCAGGACTACTTGAGCTGCAATTCTGAAAATTGCTACACAGTGACTAATGCAGACAGCAAAGACGCTCTGAGTCACTTCCCATTATCCTTGTAGATTACTTGCGTCAAGGACTTCAAAACTTTTGTTAAGTGCAGGCATTGGTAGAAAAATAAGTTGCTTTATCTTTGCGTTCCCAATCAGTGTAAAAGTATTCATAAGTTAACTGTCAGAAATAAGACGTTCTGTGAGTTTTATAATTGGAGATAAAGAGCATGGTCATCAAAAGCATATTAGATCAACTATAACAGGGAGGGAGGAAATGTCATTATAAGCGGTCAAAGCCAGCAAAAGGATGGTCAAGGTTAAAATAACTAACAATAGGGATTTACTATGGTAACCTGTAACAAAGGGTGCTTCTGAAAAAGAACTTGTTCTGAGAAAAAAAGCAGACTGCCATTACTGATCTTCTAAAAATACAAATTTAATTGCAGCTGTGCAGATTTAATGGCTTCAGACTTTTAGTGCATCTATAGATACATTTTTGGGGTACAGTGGTTAGAAACTCTAATCAATAAATTTCAAATAATACATCCAACAAAGTGCAAGAACAACCAATATATAATATAATGCAAGACTATTCCAGGTAAGTGTAGCGATACCCTCAGATTAAGAGGGCTGCTTGTTTGCTTGGGCCCCTGTAATGCACCGCTACCAACCCCTGGCAATCGGCTCTGACTTCTCTCGTGACAGTTAGAAAAGCGGGAAAGTAGTGGTATAACTGTACTATCTCTATACATATATATATATATTACACAGTACAACCCCCTTTGTATACCAGCACAATAATGGACACTCACAAAGAAGTTACTTAACTATAAAGGTTTACTGTAAGCAACAATATAAAAGAGTAATTTGAGTACAATATCTTATGCAGATCCCTGCAATAAAGGTGTACACATCATATGCATATGACACTCAATTAGGCAATAATAACGATATTAACCCCGCTGCAGCTATCCTCCCTTGTGAGCAAAGAAATGGCGCCCAGCAATGTCCTAACTACCCAGTCAGGCCTGACTATAACTGTGGGTATAGTTTGATGAGGAATCTTCGCTAGCAACTGTCAGTGGTGCATATAGAGAAACAAATTGTAATCCAATAAGGGAGGTTTGTGAATAACCGCTGACTTGGCAAACCGGAGAGACTGGCAAACTCAGTTCAGGACAACAGTCTCTCCAAAGTATAACTATGTTCTATGGAAGGCCTAGGCAAAGTTATTGATTTAAGATTCGGAGCTGGCGCTCTCTCACCCAAACCGGACCGACTACTGTTCGGTTCCTCTGCTACTGTGAGTGGCGTCACAGTGGTCCGCGATGCACCCAGTCTTTGGTCCTTCAGAAGATGATGGCACCTCAGGTGGATCGGATGCTCTGCAGACTCCCCAGTGGAACGGAAGCTCTCTGGAACAGGAATGTGAGACCCAGGCTAGCGCGTGCAGCAAGTGAGTGCAGGAGATCCTCTTGCAAGGAGGGTGGCGTTTCAAAAGAAAGAACCGAGCCCCGCCCTTCTCTTTTAAAGTCCACCCCAGCAGTCCTTGCCCGGGGAATGGCACCCTGGGTGCCGCAAAGCATCCCGGGAAATGTAGTCCTGTGGGTAAAACGACACCCCGCTACATAAGTTTTCCCCACACAATACTTACCTGGGACAGTCTTATGTACATATTATATTTTGGTTATAACGCCTATGATGGCTGTAGTATATGTATGTGTAAAAGGAAAAAAGAGGGCGCACCGACCTAGTGCATTACCAATGGCTAGGTTTATTAAAAGTAAGTTAAAAGATTACAAATACTCACAAAGCAAGTATGATAGTAGGCACATAACCATTCCATCAAAGGGGATTGCCTCCTGCTGGAACCAGATGACCAGAGAGTTCCGTCAGGATACTACTCCTATGCTCTCCCATTCTCGTTCTCATTGGTCGTGAAGTACGACCAACGTACAAGAGGCCACATGGACAGAGAAGACCATAAATCACGAAGGACGTCCCACAGTTAATAAACTGCTTGACCTTATGGTTCTTCCCGTCTGTTTCCTGGACTTCCTTCTTGCGATGGCTCATGTGTAAACAGTTACCACAGTTTCCAACCCCACACTTGTAACTACCTTTTTGGTCAAACAGTGTGGTCCAGGGTTTGTTTAGACCTGTGTTTCTGATCTTCTTAACTCTGCTTGGGGCCACCATACTTCTCAAGTCTCTTGGTCTTCTAAAAACTAGATTTGGATATAAAGGCAGGCTAGTTCGCAGGACAGGGTCAGATCTTAGAACTTTCCAGTTTCTCCTAAAGATCTTATGAATCATTGGGACTTTGTTATTGTATCTAGTACAGAATCTCACCTGCGGTTTTTCATCGTTAGCCTCCAACTTAGCCACATTGTCCAAGTCATTTACCAGATTGTTATCATATAATTTGAGGTACTTCTGGAATGCTTCATCAACATGTTTGTCCTCATATCCTTTCTCGCTAAATTTATTTTTGAGGATCTGTGCCTGTTCCTCAGTCCTTTTTAAAGGTACACGTCCTCCGCAATCTACAAAACTGTCCAAAGGGCACATTTTTGATCCACCTAGGGTGGTGATGACTATGAGCATGAAGGTAGGAATTACCTGCGCTTGGTTTAAAATGCGTATATATGGGCATGCCCTTTGGGTGAGAGGAGGAGTGGCCTGTGGTGGGTGGAGCTGTAGACAGGTGACCACTCACGCCCACTTACACATGGATATAAAAGGAGTTCAGAGAGGGGTCCAGTCACTATCACTTTTTGGCTCTGAGGAAGAGGGTGCGCCCTCGCAACGCGTCAGCCGTAGCTGTAATATCTGTCGTCTGGACTCTCTGGTCATCTGGTTCCAGCAGGAGGCAATCCCCTTTGATAGAATGATTATGTGCCTACTATCATACTTGCTTTGTGAGTATTTGTAATCTTTTAACTTACTTTTAATAAACCTAGCCATTGGTAATGCACTAGGTCGGTGCGCCCTCTTTTTTCCTTTTACATTTTAGTCTTAAAGAATACCAATTATTCTGAGGAGGGCAGCAAGATTCCTGGTCATTTCCTTTCCTACGGAACACTCTGGTTGTGTCACTAAGAGACCAAACTTCCAAGCGCAGGAGACTGTTTGTGTATATGCATGTGTAGCTGTGCATAAAAAACTTTTTGGACAAGTATAATATTATAGGTAAAATGTTATTCTTTCTCGATATAGATAGAGAGAGAGAGAGAGAGAGAGAGAGAGAGAGAGAGAGAGATAGTGTGTGTGTGTGTGTGTGTGTATGTATGTAATTTCCAAATAGGGTCCTGTCCTGCAGACACAACAGGAAATGAGGCAGACTACCCAAAGTGAAGGGAAATTCAGGTTTTCCTTCATCACCTTTTCTGGTGATTGCATAAAAAATGTTTTATAGTTTCAGATAAAGGGGCGAAGAGGAAAAACACAGTCAACCGTTTATTGTTGTGTTAATTTCTGCTGGAGAGATTCACCCTCGCAATCTGTACTACTGTCCATTGCAAGGGCAAGACCTCAGAGTTATTGGAAATATTCCAAAAGGGTACACTTGTTCTGGTGAGGACTACAAAAGGTGAAACTCCTTCCTGTGGTGTCCCCGATACATGAAATGAAGGTAAATCTCACTAGCAAGGACAAACAGCAGTAAAAGCCCAGCAGAGGTGGTCTTCCCTACTCTATCCAAAATGGAAAAAAAAAAATATGGACGAATGTCTTCATTTAATAAGGTCTGCTTCCATTTTCTCATTACTGTGATATCTGAAGTCTACATAAAAATTTTACATATTGCATTACATTTGTAAGATTGAACACATTATATATACACTGCACTATAAAACTTCCCTGATTTCCTCTATTACACATTGACACAAAGTTTTTCAGATCTTCCGCCAAAATTTTATTTCAACATTTACTGTATAGAAGAAAGTATTCAACACCAGCTAAGGCTGTAAGTAATAGATGGCCAAAGGCGGATCGAAATTCGATCCATCAATCTCCGGTGAATTTCAATGCATATTTGGGCAGGCTGGTTGCACTGAAGTTGATCTACTGATCAACTTCAGTACAACTAGCGTGTCAGGTTTTTTCATGCAATCACTGCCAGTGGCAATAGCTGCAAGCAGTGATCATTGTGATCTTTGTAGTCTGACAGCGGGAAAACATCCCGCAGTCAGAATACAGTAACCCCACTGGAGAGATTCCCCCACCACCAACCTGTAGTTGAAGGAAAGAAAACTGCATAATATGTGGCTCACTGTTGCAGTAACTGCCTTCTTACACACTTAATAAATGATTTCACCACCTTAAGTTAAAAGGCTGAAACCAAACACTTTCCACTGATGCTGTGAAAAAAATGTTAGCTTCCAAATTTAAACACTTTCAGCCTATTTAAAAAGCACAGTCTAAGGCTGATGTCACACAGAAGATGCCATGATAGCAAGATAGCACCAGGAGCACAAAAAGGCAGCTTGTCTGTATGGTATTGCCCACTCGCTAGCTGGCACAGCAAGATGTCCCTCTCTCACCCCAATCTCCCCACGTAGGGGATTTGCCAACATTTGGGGCCAGTGAGGAGATATTCCACAGAGAGAAGACTTCACTCATCTGCATGACTTCACACTGGTGAAGTGTTGCCAGTCGCAAAATGCCCTTGTGAAATCAGTCTAAGAGCAGACCCCATAATGCGTGAGCTAGGGCCTTTTCTAACCAGGAAAACAGTTTTCTAACTGACATTTTAGATGTACAGACCCAGATATACATACTTTTCTCGGAGATTCTGTAATTCTTTCTTCATATCAGCATCTTCAAACTCCGAGTCATTGTCACTACTCACATAGGAAGACTGTGAATGAAAAGATGTCACATTTATTGAAGGGATTTTCATGCCTTGTCCACTTGGGGAATCTGGGCTCTGCATACTAGACTTTCGATGCAGGAAAGCTGCAGCTTTCTTCATGAAGTCATTAGCCCCTTTGCTTGGGGTTGATGGAGCAGAATCTTTGGCCTTTGGCTGAAAAATCTCATCCCCTGAATCACTTGACACGTGTCCACAGAAAAGAGAGTTTATAGGGGAAGATGTATGTGCGCGAGGCACAGAAGTCTTGACTAGATTGGTGGGAAGTTGGTCTAGATAGACATCTGGAGGAGCTGAAAACCTCTGATAACATGGAAATGTGACAGTGACCTCGTCTTCTGTACTCATAACAGAAAACCTCCCAATTGTTTTTGACTTTTCAGCATGATGATGTCTCTTTTTCGGAGAAGATCGTTCTAAAGAACTTTCCTCTTTCACCTTTTGATCTCCAGAATAGCGTCTTTGTGATAAAGCAGCAGTATGGACCTATCAGGGAGAAAAAGAACACAATGCTCCAAATTCAGAACAAACCTTCAGTATTGAGTGATATAACACAACTTACACATGTATACAGGCACAGATTACACACACACACACACACACAGTATTTAATTATTATAAATTGTTTAAAGTGGAGCTTTATACAAACCACTACATACACAGATTAAGTGCGCAGTCAGGAAGAACACCATGCTAATCCTGGGTTTTGCTTTTCCTAGATCACCTCTCTGGTCACTGGGACAGAGCTGATGATGCCGATTCATTGTCTAATGATGATAATTTCTGCACAGTATTGCAAATCCTTTGGCAGGAAAATATGAGGGGATTTACTGAAACTGGAGCAGCTGTGCATGGCAACCAATCAACTTCTACATTTCATTTTCAAAGCTTAACCCAATAAACTGAAGATAGAAGCTGATTGGTTACTAAGCACAGTTGTTCCAAATTCTGTCTACTTCCGTTTTAGTAAATTCCCTCTATTGAATACACTGTATGTATTTAGACTGTTCATTTATCTGTCTGGCGTTTAAAACATTCTATCTTATTAGGGTGACCACATTTCCAAACTGCCATTCAGGGACCCCCCCCCCCCCAAAAAAATGATGATTTTTGACCAAAAAAATGCAGATTTTTGGGGCAGGGGCGTATCATGAAATCAGCGGGCCCGTGTGCAAGATCAAAAGTGCTCCCTAGGCATCAAGAAGAACAAAAATATGGCGCGGAAAGCGCATCGTGGTGAACAGTGGACATGTCTTAAATTGCGCTAAATATTGGCTTAAAGGGGGTGTTGTTAAAGAGTCTGAGATGACTTATATAGTGCAAAATGTGATAATGTTAAATAGGGAATGCAGAGCGTATGGTGGTGAGTAGTATGTACAGGAGAGGAGTGCGGAGTGTATGGGGGGGGGGGGGTAATATGTACAGGAGAGGAGTGCGGAGTGTATGGCGGGGGGTAATATGTACAGGAGAGGAGTGCAAAGTGTATGGCGGGGGGTAATATGTACAGGAGAGGAGTGCAAAGTGTATGGCGGGGGGTAATATGTACAGGAGAGGAGTGTATGGCGGGGGGGTAATATGTACAGGAGAGGAGTGTATGGCGGGGGGGTAATATGTACAGGAGAGGAGTGCGGAGTGTATGGAGGGGGGTAATATGTACAGGAGAGGAGTGCAAAGTGTATGGCGGGGGGTAATATGTACAGGAGAGGAGTGTGGAGTGTATGGCGGGGGGTAATATGTACAGGTGAAGAGTGCGGAGTGTATGGCGGGGGGTAATATGTACAGGAGAGGAGTGCGGAGTGTATGGAGGGGGGTAATATGTACAGGAGAGGAGTGTGGAGTGTATGGCGGGGGGTAATATGTACAGGAGAGGAGTGTGGAGTGTATGGCGGGGGGTAATATGTACAGGTGAAGAGTGCGGAGTGTATGGCGGGGGGTAATATGTACAGGTGAAGAGTGCAGAGTGTATGGCGGGGGGTAATATGTACAGGTGAAGAGTGCGGAGTGTATGGCGGGGGGTAATATGTACAGGAGAGGAGTGCGGAGTGTATGGCGGGGGGTAATATGTACAGGTGAAGAGTGCGGAGTGTATGGCGGGGGGTAATATGTACAGGTGAAGAGTGCGGAGTGTATGGCGGGGGGTAATATGTACAGGTGAAGAGTGCGGAGTGTATGGCGGGGGGTAATATGTACAGGAGAGGAGTGCGGAGTGTATGGCGGGGGTAATATGTACAGGAGAGGAGTGCGGAGTGTATGGCGGGGGTAATATGTACAGGAGAGGAGTGCGGAGTGTATGGTGGGGGGTAGTATGTACAGGAGAGGAGTGCGGAGTGTATGGTGGGGGGTAGTATGTACAGGAGAGGAGTGCGGAGTGTATGGCGGGGGGTAACATGTACAGGAGAGGAGTGCGGAGTGTATGGCGGGGGGGTAATATGTACAGGAGAGGAGTTCGGAGTGTATGGTGGTGAGTAACATGTACAGGAGAGGAGTGCAGTGTATGGCGGTGAGTAGTATGTATATGAGAGGAGTGCTGAGTGTATGGGGGGGGGGGTAGTTAGTGGAGAGAGGAGGAAGAGGAGTGAAATACCACCTCCTGATAGTCTGTCAGCCACTGCTATACCACCTTGGTGATGGGGCACTCCGAAGGATGTAAGGGGGCACTCTGGAGGCACTAAGGGGGCACCCTGGAGGTTGTAAGGGGGGGATGTAAGGGGGCACTCTGGCGGTACTTAGTCAGAGCCCCCTTACATCCTCCGGGGGGCCCCCTTAGTGCCCCCTTACATTCTCCTCCAGAGTGCCCCCTTACATTCTCCTCCAGAGTGCCCCCTTACATTCTCCTCCAGAGTGCCCCCTTACATTCTCCTCCAGAGTGCCCCCTTACATTCTCCTCCAGAGTGCCCCCTTACATTCTCCTCCAGAGTGCCCCCTTACATTCTCCTCCAGAGTGTCCCCTTACATTCTCCTCCAGAGTGTCCCCTTACATTCTACTCCAGAGTGTCCCCTTACATTCTACTCCAGAGTGTCCCCTTAGTACTACTGTACTAAGGGGCACTCTGGAGGAAGTAAGGGGGCACTCTGGAGAAAGTAAAGGGGAGGTAGGGAGCACTCTGGAGTGTGACAAGGGGGGGTCATAGAAACATTGGGGGGAGACAGTGTGACAAGGGGGGTCAGTGTGACAAGGGGGGGTCATAGAAACATCAGGGGGGAGACAGTGTGACAAGGGGGGGTCAGTGTGACAAGAGGGGGTCATGGAAACATTGGGGGGGGAGACAGTGTGACAAGGGGGGTCATAGAAACATTGGGGGGAGACAGTGTGACAAGGGGGGTTCATAGAAACTTTGGGGAGACGGTGTGACTAGGGGGGGTCAGTGTGACAAGGGGGGTCGTAGAAACATTGGGGGGAGACAGTGTGACAAGGGGGGGTCATAGAAACATCGGGGGGGCAATGTGACAAGGGGGGTGATAGAAAATTGGGGGGGGAGACAGTGCGACAGGTGGAGGACATGTGGAGTGGACACTATTCTCCCTCATGTGCAGGGCACTCTGTCTTATGCTGGCACCAGCCCTGACTGACAAAATCATCTCACACCACAACACAGATCAGAGAATCCTCAGAACTCCCCCCCCCCCCCCCCTTCTCCTCCTCAGGTCGGCGTTTCTCTTACTGTGGCTGGTCTCCTGAGTCCTGCAGCATCTGTTCCTGGTCGGCTGTGTGGACAAAAGACATGCTGCTCAGCCAATCATCCCCGATCCAGCACTGAGGTCCCTTCATTTTGCAGTTCCGCGCCAACACTATGCAGACTGCCATGTGACACACGGGGCCTCTGAATGGGGAGGGGGCGGGGCTGGAAGGAGAGGACAGCCAGACAGGCTTCAGCTGACGTCACTGGTTGCTAGACGCGGAGCGGCCCCTAGCCTAGCAACCAGACTGTATCATCAAGTGAGAGATGCCTTAAACTTTCTAAGGTGGTGGCGGCAGGTGGGCAGAGTTGGCGGAGCGGACTGGTGTGGACTGGTCACTGTGGTTTTTGTTCATTCCGGGACTTCTGTATTGTCCCGGAATGAACTAGCCGGGACACGGGACACAAATCACCAATCAGGGACTGTCCCGGGCAATCCGGGATACGTGGGCACCCTATTATGGGAAATGATGAGTACAGCACTAGATGGTACATAAAAGTGTATCAGCCCTTTCTGAAATAAAGATATATTATGAATGCAAAAGAGGCACTTGCTCAACAGAACTCAAAGACTGTAAAATACAGGAGTTTTAGGATTCCAGGACTGGCAAGCCTGGAAAAGAAAGACCTTTCAATTGAAATACTGTAACAGGAACATAAATCAATTGCAACAAGTTAGGCTAATTTCACACTAGCCCGTTCTCTGAAAAGCAATCCACGGAGGATCAGTTTTCAGAATGCAGCTAAGTAGTCCCTGTCAGGCATTCAGGATGTGATCCCACTGCCTCCTGAATGCCTGTTTTTTTTTTTTTTGAACAGCATTTAGAAATGGAACTAATGCACCACAACTGCCACACTTACTTTTAAGGCCAAGTGACAAGCTTTGCACGTAAAATTTTCCGCAAAGCATCATAGCTGTGACATGTGAACAGCCCTCTCCGGCTGTTTTGTACGCTTTGGGGAAGGAGGGGGGGTTAAAACTGCTGCTCAATTGTCTGCTTTTACCACTCACCCCCTTCACTGACCATATCAAAAGAACTGAATAATTTCCTACTAATTTATAAAAGTCTCCTAAACGCAAAGTAGCTAAACTCCAGGCAAACACATACTGTAAATACACTGTAAAAATACATATATGGGAGCTGCCCTTTTCTCGGTTTAAAATAAATCCTAAAGCTTGGTCTCCCACCTTTCCTCAATCTGAGATTGGACAGTTAAGGAACAATCCGACTGATAAAGGTAATTTCTCTGCCCTCTCCTCTTGTCAGCACCGATGAATGCAATACCACCAATTGGACCCAGGTACTGCCTTTCACTCTCACAGTTTGCATGTTGCAATAGAGCGATTTAAAAAACTGCTCAATTCAAGTTAAATTCAGGTATTTCTGCTAGCTTATTTTTTTAAACACACAATTTAATTTATTTTTCTTAACTGCCTAGGTTTCAGCTTTAAAATGTAGTTCTATCTTCTTCACTTTGCTGTTGAGGAAATCGAAAACATTTCAGTTTGGAAATGCGACTCCTTTTGTTATGCCCACGGAGGCTAGATGGGAGCTGGCATTACATGGACGACCCAGCCGCCAAATGATTGTTCCTGCCACCAGACATAGGATAGTCTCGGGGGGAAAGCAGAAATACTCTGTTGTAAAATCTATCCCAGATAATTGACTCTTTGCTGAGCAAGCTCACTCAGTGGACAATGGAGGACATACAGACACAAAATTGTACCCGGACATCCCTGCAAGTAGGAAAAACCCATCCGAGTCCTATTCTGCCATTTGAACGATACTGTCAAGATATCGCTCCACGTTACCGTGAGCTGTCAGTTTCTAATTCCTTGCTTAATAAACCACCCCAAGGACATATACCAACCCATCCTCCCCCCCCCCCCCCCCCCATATACAGAAATGGAGTTGGGAAGGGCCTTAACAAGTAAACAAAGGACCATGCCCTCCTCTTTGCTCATCACACCTCTATCTCCAGTAGATACCAAGAGGCTGGCTATAAATTAATGACATGCTGGCGCCCGCCCTCCTATACAAGATCTTTCCTGCAGTTTCGCCTCAGCAATAATTAAAGATAAAAATGGAGCGCTGGATAGGCAGCAAGTGGAGTTTAAAAAAGCAAGTTTAAAGACATTTTCACAGTCCAGAAAATGCCATGAAGGGCAAAGTCCATGTGCTACTGAGACCGGAACTGTGTTAATGGTTCCAGTCAGTGTAGGCAGCCAGCTTGTTAGATCACAATGAGAGAGAGGGAGAGAAAGCGGTGCCACTGAGTGCATTAGGCTAAATCATACAGTTTAATAGTTCAACACAATTTGAGCAGAGATATATAGGCATGTTTGCAATTTAAATTCTGTCCTCCCCCTGCATCCAGCTGATCTCTGAGGTTGAATGTGATCAGTGTAGCAGGCGTGTCACCTGTGATTGACAGGGGGCATGGTAGAGTTTGCATTCGGAGCATGTGTGCTCCTTCATTAGGCATCTAGCTCTCTTTGGCAAATTTTTTGGTTATGGTCCAAGATGGGCCCTTTCTGGGAGGGGGTCCAACAGCTAATCCATAAACTTACAAGTTTCTTGTTAGAGGACAGCCCTGAGCACTTCCAGGTTACAGATCACTCTGCTCACCAAGCGCAGATATAAGATATCCCTCCTGGTTCACTTGCCTACTTGGGCTAAGGTCGGCATTCCACAAAAGTGGAGAAGTACTGACCCCCCCCCCCCCTGGCTATGAAACGTAATGAGGAGCAATTTATTAAAACATAGTTTCATTGGCATGATTTCCATTGCACACAGGATTACATACATGTCTGAATCAATTCTACAGCCATCTTCTCAGTAACAGGTCTATGGTTATTTGACATGTTATCCAACGGCATAGTTTAGGTACCGGTCATTAGAACGGCTCCTATTAGCTTTTTATCCTACCACCCAACTCCTCTCTCTAGTCCTCCCCCCTTTTTTGCGCTCTCCCCCACTATTTTCTTATGCTTGGCTTAACTTAGCCGCCCTTGGCTTCCTTCTTTTACTTCGCCCTTGGCTTCCTTCTTTTACGTCATACTTTAGTCTAGGGTCCTTTGGGACCACTCCTCTACTACATCTCTATTCAAAACATGTCCTTTCAAGCATGGCAGAGTCTATTAACCATTTTTTAAGGGAGGATCTGGCAGGGAAAAAAGTTAATTTCTATATATTTTTATTATGACATAAGCAGTGGCATAACATTTCTGTACATAAATTATTGTTACCGTATCTCCTCCATGTACTTTTGTATGACCACCCAAGTGTGGTATGTCATGGCTATTGTTTGGTGTACTGTTCTACATACAGTGGGGAAAATTATTATTTGATCCTCTGAAGATTTTGTAAGTTTTCCCACTTACAAAGAAATGAAGGGTCTGTTATTTTTATCATAGGTTTATTTTAAAGTATATAGACAGAATATCAACCAAAAATACAGAAAAAACACGATACAAATGTAGCGCCCTGCTACTTTTCAAGTAGGTGCTATGTGTAAATTTAGGGGTTATCTGAGCTGTAAGTAGTTCAGGGTTGATTATGTAAATTGTTGGTTCTGTTCCAGCTTTGGCTGTTGTACATATTTCCCACTGTTGCCAGTAGGTGTCACTGTTGTCACAGGCCAGTGTGAGAAATACAGCCAGCTGAAGTGTATTGGATATTCTTTCTCCCTGAAAACAGCCCAATAAGGAGCTTCTTAGCTGGGCATGCTGGGAGAGGGATATTTAAGGGGCAGTGCCATGTGCTCCGGGGTTCGTCTTGCCTCGTGGCCCTCCAGGCCGGAGGCTATGCTGCTGTGTTTGCTGCAAGTAGGCCCAGAAGCCTGTCTGGGGCCTACTTAACGAAAGGTGATCTGTGCTTTCCGTCCTGCGGGAAGAAGCCACTCAAGCGGAGAATATTCCAGGGGAGAACCCTAATGGAGAGGACCGAGCTGATGGCTGGTATCTCAGGAAGGGCCTGGTGACCCGTTTGAAGGATGCACCCAAGTAACCTACTTCACAGTACTGCCGGATGGCTTAAAGGTTCAGGTACTGTGCAGCTGACCTAACTAACTGACTACTGGCTAACAATCCTGTGGCAGGGGATTATCCAGGAGTTTCCACTTATTGCTAAAGTCTGTGGCAGAGACTTTGTCCGTTATTACTCAAGTCTGTGGCAGAGACTTTGTCCGTGCTTCATACCAGCTGCTAGGTCGGTGTGAGAGGCCTATCCGGTAGTCGCAAGAACCAGAGGCAGAAAGCTGTGTCATCTGGATTCAAGAATCGCACTAGTGATCTGAAAGAAACTAAGGTATCTGAACTTCGAACCCGCTATCCCCTATCTGAAGTTGTGTAATAAAGCAAATTGAGAAAAAGACTGAAGTGACTGGCAATCACCGTTTTCAAAACTACTAACATAGACTCTTAAGTTCTGGGACGGTGAAGTGTGGGGTAACGGCAGGACCCAAAATTAATCCAGCAGCTCCTTCGGGGTATCGCTACACAAATGTTATAAATTGAGTTGCAGTTTAGCGAGTAAAATAAGTATTCGATCCCCTACCCACCAACAATAATTCTGGCTCCCACAGACTGGCTACAGTATGTGCTCATGTGGTACACAGATCAGTCCTGTCACTTTAAGAAGGTGCTCCTAATGACAACTCATGTGTATAAAAAGACACCTGTGCACAAAATCTTTCTTCCATTCAAGTCTCACCTTCAAGGGCAAGACCAAACAGCTGTCAAAAGGACATCAGGCACAAGATTGTAGACCTGCACAAGGCTGAAATGAGCTACAAGACCATCAGCAAGAAGTTTGGTGAGAAGACAACTGTTGGAGTGATTATTCGCAAATGGAAGAAATACAAAATAACCATCAATTGCCCTTGTTTTGAAACTCCATGCAAGATTTCACCTTGGGGTAAGGATGATCATGAGAAAAGCCCAGAACTACACGGGAGAAACTTGTGAATGATCTCAAGGCAGTTGGGACCACAGTCACCAAACAAACCATTGGTAACACAATACACCACCATGAATTGGAATCGTGCAGCGCCCGCAAGGTCCCCCTCCTCAAGAAGGCACACGTACAGGCCCATGTGAAGTTTGCCAATGAACATCCAAATCATTCAGAGAAGAATTGGGAGAAAGTGCTGTGGTCAGATGAGACCAAAATTGAGCTCTTTGGCATTAACTCAACTCGTCGTGTTTGGAGGAAAAATAATTCTGACTATGACCCTAAGAACACCATTCCTACAGTCAAGTACCAAGGTGGAAATATTATGCTTTGGGGCCATGTCTCTGCTAAAGATACAGGCTGACTTTGCCGCATTGAGGGGCCAATGGACAGGGCCATGTATTGTAAAATCTTGGATGAGGACCTTCTTCCCTCAGCCAGAACATTGAAGATAGGTTGTGGATGAGTGTTCCAGCATGACAATGACCCAAAACATACCGCCAAGACGACAAAGGAGTGGCTCAAAAAGAAGCACATTAAGGTCATGAGGTAGCCTAGCCAGTCTCCAGACCTTAATCCTATAGAAAATTTAAGGAGGGAACTGAAACGTAGAGTTGCCAAGCAACAGTCAAGAAACCTTAAGGATTTAGAGAAGATCTGTAAAGAAGAGTTGACGAAAATCCCTCCTGAGATGTGTGTAAACCTGGTAACCAACTACAAGAAACATCTTCCCTCCAAGTATTAAGTCATGTTTTGCTTGGGCATCAAATGCTTATTTTACTCATTGAACTGCAACTCAATTTATAACATTTGTATCTTGTGTTTTCTCTGGATTTTTGGTTGATATGCTGCCTCTATCCTTTAAAATACACTCATGATAAAAAGTATAGACCCTTAATTTATTTGTAAGTGGGCAAACTTACAAAATCAGCAGGGGATCAAATATCTATTTTCCCTACTGTACATTGCTGAAAGAAGAAATAGAACATTTATAAATGAAAAATTGTTCCCTGATCTAACTGTAAAAGGTCAGATTGGGTGAAAGTCTTATGTTTATATGCACCTTTAAATAGACCCTGATGTGTTCTAGCAGTTTACATGCTTTGTACATTTTACCGAATTTACGGATTTTGTCTAATCAAGGTTTAGAGAAATGTCTGTATCATGCAGAACAAAAGAACTTACCCAATGTCTTGGCGATTCATGGCCACTGGTGTCACCACTGACTGATTCTGCTGATGGAGCACTCTCAATTGGATCCAAGATGGTTCTGTTACAACCTGTCATAGAAATTATGTCTGCATTCAGTGGCTGTAAGCTGATAACCTCTGCTATATTTTCCATGGTCACAGAATATTCTGGTGTCCCAGCAGACTGATTAGCTGGAGCATATTCCTGATATAGCAGATTACGGAGCTTTTCATCTAAAGTCTTAATTGTATCATCAGTATATTCCACTCTGGGTGGACCTTCTCCATCTGATTCCATGTTAGCTTGTTGTACAGTTGAATTCACTAATGGTAAAGCTAAAGGCTGAGCCTGAGTTTGTAAGACAGGTTGGGATGCTGCAGATACTTCTTGAATGTGCAGTGCCTCATTCCTTTGATTACTGTTGACAGCAAAACCAGTGTCTGCTGTTACTTGGACAACAGGTGGACTGCATTCCGATTCATAGAGCACCTGCTTTTCAGGCTGAAGACTCTCAACGTTTTCCTGAGGAAGGTGGTGTGGTTTACCATTATCATGAGTTGCCTGTGCAGGATGGACCAGTTCATTTGAACCTATAGCATTGTATCTTCGATCTGATGGTGACACACACTTATTGTGCTCGGTTTGTGCCAGTGTGTGGGCTGTTGGCTTTTCATTCAGAGACAGTACATGGGATTCTGCTTCTTCTAATTCAACAACTTGCTGAAAACCCGCAGATGCACCAAGAGTAGCAGAATCTCCTTGTCGGAAGGAAAGAAGTTCTGGATGAGCTGAAAATGACATTTCAGTCTGAGTTTGCAGATCAGAAAATATAGTGGAGGATGACTGTGTTATAGAGGATAGTGTCAAGGAAGCAGGAATTTCTACATCCACATCTGTTGAGATCGACTGGCTTGCGGTTGAGTTGGACATGTCCTGTTCTGTAGAAAATTTATGTTGACCATCTTCACAGGCCTTTTCATCTGTAAGAAATGAAACCCTCATCATTCCACCTTATTTACTACCAGAAATAGAACAGCTAAGACCATGCAGATTTGTATCTCCTAGCTCTGCAAACAAAAATGGAAAAACAGGGAATGGCAGCAGGTTAAACCTGAGGATTTAATTTTTACTATTTTGAAACACTTCCTTGTTAAGTCTAGGAATACAGTCAAAGCCTCTACTGTTCCCTACAATTCACAGATTTAGTTATACTGCCAATTTGTTACCTCACTCACCAAATCAAGTTGATTCCCAGGCTTAATGTAAACTTGTCAGGAGAGAAATACTGCTAAATAAACACACACACACACACACACACACACACACACACACACACACACACGTGTGCTTTTTGAAATAGCTAGCTGCCTGGCTGTTACATGGACCTCAGAGCTTTATTGTTTTCCAAGGCTGGGTTCACACATGTCCGGCTGCAGTTTGCAGTCCGAATGGTTTTGTTCACTGGTTCAGGTGCAACATTTTTATCTAAATTCGCACCTAACCAGACCCAAAATCGCACAGGATTTTCAGAAACTGACGGTGGCCGCACGGACATGTGTGAGTAGGCTCCATTGAAAGGCAGTCCGATTCACATGTTAATCGGATGCTGTTAAAAACAAATCAGATTTGCATATATGTAAACCAAGCCCAATTCAGCCTTGTTCAACCAGGGTGCCCTCCGGTTTCTTCAGCAGTGCTTTGGCAAAATCCCTAAAAATTGCCCATAAATTGCAGCGGGTGGATCAAGTCTGCCTTTTAGTTACACAAAGCCATGTTTTGTGTAGCATTACAACCTTCTAGCTGCCGGCGTCCTAACAACCAATGACATAATTTGTTGATAAGGAGGATGTCAGGCCCCTGCACAGCATCCTTGTTTGCTCCTCCCCATTAACACCAGGGTCACAATAGCAGAGTGATGGAGAGGAACAGAGAGAAGAGAAATGCTGCAGAGTATGGCTGTCACTATAGAATAGGGAGTTAATGGTAGGATTACCAGGTTAAAAAAACAACAAAATATGAACAAAGAAAACGAATGCAGCCACCACATCTAAGATCAGTAAGCTGCAATACTTTCAAAGTGCATCTAAATGTTAAGAACAAAAATCAAGTCCCTTTGAATTACAAAACCAGAAGGCATACTGTAAATGAGGACCAGAAAGTGTTAAAATTCCTTATTAAAACCTGTTACAGGTCAGTGGCAGCAGTAGTAGTCCCTGTGATTCCCTTTAGAAAAGAAGCCTTTTCGAAAATACATAAAAACTCTGACTGCAGTGACTGCTGTCATTCTGATGCATAGGATTTCCTACAGACATCAATGATCTCTCTGGTCAATATAGCTGTCAGCACACATTGACAGTGTTCCAAAATGCTACATAAGCCAATGCACTATGCTGCCATCACAGAGCTCAGCGATGAATCAAAGGCAGCAATCAGCTGGGTTGCAGTAAATGTAGAAATCATGGATAGAGATGCGATCACCCACACAAGACGATGTCTATAAAGCCAGACAGGATAAATAAATTGAATTAATGTGAATTATACCCCTTCGCTAAGGAGTGAAAGTAACCCCCCATTTACAAAATTAGAAACATTCTGAAAACTGGTACCAATGAAAAAAAAATCCATTTATTGATGTAACATATCAAGCCACAGCCCAAGTGCCCTGGAGGTTCAGAAAAATACTTGTTTTTATTCACAGCAGGAGAATATGTAAACGAGAATCTGAGAACATTTGATATAATTTGTGATCAAATATATTAATTCATGCATTGGCCAAAATGTGACCTGAATAAAATACTTGAAATGACTGTTAATGAGAATATTACAGCAAGCATGAGTACAGAGGTGGATGGTCTAACAAGGCCTTCCATTATCTGGGGCATGGTTACATAAAATGTAATCGCACTCTGGAGTTGGTCTACATCACACATTTGTCACAAGAACCAGGTCAGTGCATGTGTTGCATGCTTAGAGAACCAGTCACAACTGGGCTTGTGTAATAGTCTAAATCAGGGCTTTTCAACTGGGGTTCCATGAGAAGTCCAATCTGCCACGTTGTACTCATGAATCGCAGGCAGTGGATGAGTAGATTGCATCCCCACATTTCCCGCACATGCAGCGCAGGGAAGCTGCCGTGTATCCTATTGTGGCTTGCCGTTCCCTCCCAGCCTTTCTTCTCCTGTCTATCCCAGGTGCTTGTATGTGACATCGCATTGGATGGACAAGAGAAGTGGGCCGGCAGAAAGAGTGCGCACAACAAGACACACAGCTTTTCTGCGCTGCTCTGCATGAGTAAGAAACCGCTCAGATATTGTAATCTAGACTGCTGCCTCCAGTGCCAGGACAAGGTCACCTGGTGCCCAGGGCGAAGATGCCAAACAGCACCCCCCCAGGTAGAGCAGCAGGAGGAGTGGGGTTAATAACGATACACGCAGCACGCCTCAACAAAACATGTAACATATAAGTTTAACAGCGGTACACATTCTATCCCACATGAAATATGGGGAAATGTCCCTGTATCAGTGTAAGAATAAGATGCTCCCATTGGTGGTGTCACTGGAAGGTAAAAAAAAAATGCAAGTTAGACTTACCGGTAACTTGTTTTCCAATAGGCTTTCAGGACAGCACCCGAGAAATCATGGCTTCTCCTCCCACAGGAAACACCTCATCAATTAAGTCTTTAATAGGAGGCCTCCACGTTGCTTCCATCAGTTGTTTGTAGAGAACCTCCAGCCCCGGCTGCAACACATAAGCGACAGTTATTTCATAGTATTACAGCAACAGCATAACAAAAGGGTGGGTTACTGCTGTCCTGAAAGCCTATTGGAAAACAAGTTACCAGTAAGTCTAACTTGCATTTTTCCAAATCGTCTTTCAGGACAGCACCCAAGAGGATAATCGAGACTTACCCCATTTAGGGTGGGAAAACAGCCTGTAAGACTTTCCTTCCGAAAGCCTGGTCCCCAGCCGTCATGAGGTCTAACCTATGATGGGCAAAGGTCGTCAGACTTGTCCATGTAGCTGCCTTACAGATTTGTTCAGGGGTGGCACCAGCTTTTTCTGCCCAACTCACCGCCGAAGCTCTAGTAGAATAAGCCCGGATACTTACTGGACTCTCCTGGCCTCTAAGGGAATAGGTATCTGGCAATAGTTCCTCTGGAGGCTTGTCTTCCTTTTTTATTACCAGCAAATAAAATGAATAAACGCGTCTGAACGCCTAAAGTCTTTAGTGGCTTCCACGTAACTTAAGACTGCTCTTTTAACATCCAGGGTATGGAATTCTTCTTCCTTCTTACCCGATGGATTAGAACAAAACGTAGGAAGTATCATCTCCTGAGTTCTATTTTGGACTGAAGCAACCGCCAGTAGAAAATTAGGATCCGTCTTCAGAACAATTCTGTCTGAAAAAATAGAAAAAAAATGGCTCCCTGATTGATAAAGCTTGCAGCTCACTCATTCTTCGAGCTGTTGTAATAGCCACTAGAAAAATTGTTTTCAAAGTAATTAATGGGTTCGAAAGGTTCCCTGGTCAGGGCCTGTAGAACAATTGATAAATCCGACGAGGGACAGTTCTTGATCACTACCGGTCTAGACTGAGTGAGGGCTTTAAAGAATCTGATTACTAAGGGTTCTGCTTAAATAGATTTTTCCAAAAATACCCCCAGTGCGGCAACGTGAACTTTGAGGGTACTGACCTCTAGGCCCTTGTCCGCTCCTTCTTGCAGGAATTCCAGGATAGAAGAAATCTGCTTTAATGATCTGCCGGATGTTGTGCACCAGGAGTCAAAGACTTTTCAGACTTTGTAATATATTGCTCTGGTAACATTCTTTCTGCTAGATAGGAAGGTAGCGACCAACCTATTCGAGAAGCCTTTTCTCCTCAAGAGTTGCTCCTCAGAAGCCAAGCTGTGAGTTCTAGCTTTTTTACTTCTTGGTGAAGCAGGGGACCTTGTAACAGTAGGTCTTGTCTTAACGGAAGGTGCCAGTATGGTTTGATCTGCATCTGTAGAAGAGACGAAAACCAAGGCCTTTTGGGCCAGAAGGGAGTGACGAGGATTACGGTCGTATCCTCGTTCCGGATTTTTGTTATGACCTGCGGGATAAGCTGAAATGGAGGGAAGGCGTAGCAAAGGTGAAAATCCCAACTGTGCACCAGAGCATCTACCCCCAGTGATGACTCGTTCCTGTTCAGGGAGAAGAAGTGGGATATTTGTGTATTTTCTTGAGTCGCAAAGAGATCCACTTTTGGCTGTCCCCATTTCTTCACTATTAGATTGAAGACATCTGGATCCACTTCATACACCGGATTCCTGCTGAGGAAGTCCACCATCCTGTTTAGAGTCCCTTTTTAGGTGGACCGCGGACAAGGATCGAGTATGGAGCTCTGCCCAGCTTAGAAAGCTCCCTGCTAGGCCTTGAAGAACTCTGCTTCTGGTGCCCCCCTGTCTGTTTATGTAGGCCACCGCCGTAAGCATTGTTTGACAGGATTTGCGTATGTTGTCCTTGGACTTCTTCTGCAAAGGTCAATAATGCCATTTCTATGGCCTTTAGTTCCCTCCAGTTTGAGGATCTCAGTGCTTCTCTTGTGTACCACGATCCCTGAGCCCATCGACCACTCATGTGAGCCCCCCAACCCCAGGAGCTGGCATCGGTTGTTAGCCTTACCTGGGTTGGAAAGGACCATAACAGGCCTGCTGAGAATCTTGTCTGGTTCTTCCATCACCAGAGACTCCTTTTTACTTTGGTGGGAATCTTCACTAGTGAATCCAGTGAATTTTGCTGGCGATCCCAGATTTTTAACAGAAAACTTTGCAGCGGTCTGAAAATGGAGCTTTGCCCACTGAACTGCCGGTATGGAAGAGGTTAGGGTCCCTAGCGCTGACATGACCCTCCTGATGGACAGAAGCTGACTGGATTGTAACAGTGACACCACTTCTATCAACTTTTTCTGTTTTTCTTCTGGGAGAAAAATCTTTTGCTCCAAAGAGTTAATACGGAAACCCAGGTATAACACCCCCTGTGAGGGAATCAGATTTGACTTTTGGAGGTTTAATATCCATCCAATGGATTCTAGGTGAGCCGGGCTTTGTCCAAGTTCCTCTGAAGTCCTTCTCTCGTTTGAGCAAAAAACAGAAGGTCGTCTAGATAAGGAATCACTTAAATTCCTTCTAGACGTAGGGGTGCCAGAGCTTCGGCCATTACTTTTGTGAACACCCTTGGAGATAATGACGAATGGGAGAGCTGTGAATTGCAGGTGTACCACCTTCTTCTCTTCTCTCAGTGCTAACCTCAGATATCTCTGGGACCTGGCAGCAATAGGAATGTGGAGGTAAGCGTCCTGTAAATCTATTGATGCCATGAAGCACCCTTGACTCAGGAAGCTCCTTACTGAGAAAATGAAATCCATCTGAAATCTTCTGTATTCCACTGACAGATTCAGCATTTTTAGATTTAGGATGAGGCGGTACCTTTCCTGAAGGTTTCTGAACCAGGAAAACGTGTGAATAGAAACTCCTTTGTTGGAACCGGAACAATGACTCTCTGGGATATCAGTTCCTGGATTAGGGACTTCATGGCGAGAGCCTTGACCGGATTCCTTGGGACGTTTGTCACGGGAATCTTTTCGGAGATTCTTCCATTAATTCTATCACGTATCCTTGGAAGAGCATACTTACAATATACTGATTTGAAGTGATGTCTCTCCACTGGGGAAGGAACTCCTGGAGTCTTCCCCCTACTTGAGGTGGAGGGTCAATGCGGGTTTCCGGAGGTCGCAGGAGGATTGAAGAGCACTCCACTCCTACCTTTTGGCTTCTGGGAAGACCATGGCTTCCTCTTGTTTTGCGTTTTTCCTTCCTGCTGTCCTTTTTGCGGACGAAAAAAACGCTTACGGGTCTGCACCTGTTTCTTCATGACCGGAAACTACTTTTTTTTGTCAGCCGTATGGTCAAGAATAGACTCTAGCTCCGAACCGAATAGAAAATCCCCAGCAAAGGGAATGCTACACAGCCTGTTCTTAGAGGCAGCATCCCCAGGCCAAGTTTTTAGCCACAAAGTCCTCCTAGCAGAGTTCGTCAAAGCTGCTGACCTGGCTGATATACGAATAGATTTTGCTGAAGCATCCGCAATGTAGTTACTGCTGCAAATAGAGTTGCGAAGGAGTCCAGAATCTCCTGTTTTGGGGAATCTGCCGCAACATGGGCCTTCATCTGGTTAATCCAGTGTTCTAAATTCCTAGCAACACATGTTGTTGCCATTGCAGGTTTTAGATTATTCATCACTGACTGCCAGGCCCTTTTAAGAAGCAAGTCCATTCTTTTATCCATGGGCTCCTTTAACATGCCCATGTCCTCAAAGGCAAGGTCAGTTGATTTTGAGACTTGTGAAAAAGCAGAGTCCCGTTTTGGAACCTTTTTCCAGATGGAATCCGGGTTTTCCTCAAACGGAAATCTTCTCTTATGAGACCGGAAAAAAAAAGTATTTTTCTTAGGTTCCAACCACTCTTTTTTGATCATATCTGTGATTATTGAATGGACTGGAAAGACACGGCCTTTTGAATCCCCTAAACCTGCATACATGCAGTCATGTAGGGAGAGCTCCTTCTTTTCCTTTTCTATCCCCAAAGTCGCATGGATTACTTTTAAAAGTTCTCCGACCTCTTCTAATGACATTTTGTATTTAGAAGCAGCCTCTGCTTCATTTTCCTCCTCCTCAGAGTCTGTTCCATCTGGAGCAAGTGAAAGAGATTCTTGGGAAGTGTCCTGGGATATCGGACCCCCTGTCAATATTTGAGTGCCGCCTTGGGGTTCTGAAGATGGTTTTCGGAGCCCTGGGTTCCCTTGAGAAACCTGGTTCTTCTCTTAGGTTTGACCTAAAAGCTTGAAATGTGGCACGGAGTTCATCCTTAATAGTAGATACTAAATAGCCACAAAAGGATGGAGACTCCTCCCTGACTACATTTGCAGTGCAATCTGCACAAAGCGACTTGGTCCAAGCCTCGCTTAATTTCTCTCTGCAGACAGGGCACCTTCTCTTGACTGTTTGGACAGAACTTTTAGCCTGCACAAACAGAAGAGAAAAGACGAAGAACCACGCTAAGAAAGCTGTTACACAGCACAAACCAATACACCCAGGTGCACTTAGGAAAAAACACTTCACTTCCTTGTGCCCAAGCAAGCCACCACCATCACCACCTTGAGTCCCCCACTGCTAGGCAGAATGCTAACCCACTAGTTGCTGCACAAAACATTCCCAGGGAGGGGGGAGAAGGACGAAGTAACCCCCACAGGAGAAAACGACTCAGGGTAGCACAGGACAGTCCCTTACCTTAGCCTTGCTGGTTCCTTGGCTTGCCCCCTTATCCGCTGCATCATCCTCCATGGCAGAGTGCACTGCGGACGCGTGTAAACGAAAAGCCGGTTTCAGATTAAAAAACGCCACCGCGCAGACACGAAACTTTAAGAAAGGCCCCAGGTGACCCTGCCCTCTCCCCCTGCACTTGCGCCGGAAAGGACGTCACTTCCTGTATGGTGCACAGGACGCGGCCGAGGGCTCTCCTCGGCCACCAGAGTAATTGCGGCTGCCCGGTCCCATACCGTCCCTGCGCGGTGCGGACACCCAGCAGGATACAACAGCATGCCGCCCTCTGCAATGAAGAAAATCAGGCTGCATTTCCAAGCCGTACAGGCTCTTCCCGAGCACAGAAGAGGGGGAGGGAGCCCACGGGATCGTTCCAACAGGAGGCAAGTGGGAGGATCACTCTCCTTAGTGAAATAAACAAACAATGTGAGAACCCTTTGTCTCAGGATAAGCCCTGAGAGATCATGGCTCCCACCAGAGGTGTTCCTCCGGCTGGAGGAAACAAAAAACTGATGGAAGCAAAGTAGAGGCCTCCTATTAAAGACTTATTGATGAGGTGTTTCCTGTGGGAGGAGGAGCCATGATCTCTTGGGTGCTGTCCTGAAAGCCTATTGGAAAACAAGTTACCGGTAAGTCTAACTTGCATTTTTTTCCTTCCAGTGACACCACCAATGGGAGCATCTTATTCTTACACTGATACAGGGACATTTCCCCAGGAAAAATGTTCCAACATCAGTGATGTGAGGCTAGAGTCCCCCTTCTTTCTTAGATAAGGGTCCCAAGTGCCCCCCTTGCATCAGTGTCCCCCCTTGCATCAGTGTCCCCCCTTGCATTGGGGTCTCCAGAGCCTGCCCCCCCTTACATCAGTGTCACCAGAGTTCCCCAGTTACAGCAGACCCCCCTTTCAATAGGGTCCCCTAACCCCCCCGTACATCAGGGTCCCAACGCCCTCCCCCTTAAATCAGGATCACCAAAGCCCCCCCTTCTTATATAAGGGTCCCCAGTGTCACCATTCCTTACATTGGGGCTCCCAGAGGCCCCCCTCCTTAAATCAGGGTCCCCAAAGTCCCCCCTTGTGTCAGGTTCCTCAGTGTCTCCCCCATTTCACCAGGGTTCCCAGATTCCCCACCTCACAAAAGTCCCCCTCCCTTTATATCATAATCCCCAGAGATCCCACTTCCATCACTGCAGCTAACCTGCTACAGGACAGACAGCTGGAAGCCGGGGCAATGGGACCCCACAGGTCTGCAGTAGGAGGCTCCGTTCTCGTTCAAAAGTCAGAGCCTGGGGGCGGGGCAAGCACCTGATTGCTTGGATGACCAACCAACCACTAGTACTGACAGGCAATGAGTGGCGGCGGTGGGCAGAGAGTGGATGCTGTCTGTCACCTCTGATTGCTGCGCTCAGTGTGGTCAGGGCAGCAGGGAGACCATCTAGTACTTGTGCAGGATGCTCGGGGCGGGGGAACACCCACCCGAAAGCCATTGCTGTCTCTTTTGGCAGAAGCAGGGCACTGAATGCTGTGACAGCGACATAGGCTCATGAACTTTAATGGCATTCCAGTCTTAGTCCGTAGAGTTCAATATTGAGTTGGCCCACGCTTTGCAGCTATAACAGCTTCAACGCTTCAGGGAAGACTGTCTGCAAGGTTTAGGAGTGTGTCTAAGGGAAAGGTATGACCATTCTTCCTGAAGCGAATTTCTGAGCTCAGGCACCGATGCTGAACCAGAAGGCCTGGCTCGCAGTCTCCGCTCTTATTCATCCCAAAGGTGTTCTATCGGGTTGAGGTGAGGACTGTGCAGGCCAGTCAAGTTCCTCCACTCCAAACTCGCTCATCTAGGTCTTTATGAACCTTGCTTTGCGCACTGGTCCAAATCATTTGGTGGAGGATGGGATTATGGTGTGGGGTTGTTTTTCAGGGGTTGGGGTTGGCCCCTTCATTCCGGTGAAGGGAACTCTTAAGGTGTCAGCATACTAAGACATATTGGACAATTTCATGCTCCCAACTTTGTGGGAAGAGTTTGGGGATGGCCCCTTCCTGTTCCAACATGACTGCGCACTAGTGCACAAAGCAAGGTCCATAAAGACATGGACTTAGCAAGGGTGGTGGAAAATTAACTTCAAGTGCAAAAATTCACATTATAAAATAGTAACTAAAACATAAAATTAAGTGTAACAATCTAAAAAATACCAAAGTGCTATAATGGTGGGAACCTCCCAACTAAAAGGTTGTTCCACTTGAAGTTAACCACTCCAGCCCCAGAAGTATTTACCCTCTTCCTGACCAGGCCATTTTTTGCGATACGGCACTGCGTCGCTTTAAGAGCCCTTTCACACTGGTGCCTCCCATAGCGTCGGCGGTAGAATAGCGGTAAAACGCCGCTATTTTACCATCGGATTTTCAGCGCATTTCGACCGCCCTGCCCTGACGCCCTGCCAGCGCACCGCCCCAGTGTGAAAGCCCCCGGGCTTTCACACTGGAGACAATAGAGCAGCTGTTTTAGGGCGGATGGCAGGTGCTATTTTTAACGCTATAGCGCCTGCAAAAACGCCATCAGTGTGAAAGGGGTCTAACTGACAATTGCACGGTCATGCAACGTTGTATACAAACAAAATTTATGTCCTTTTTTTCCCCCCCAAATTTTTTTTTGTGGTATTTGATCACCTCTGCGGTTCTTATTTTTTGCGCTATAAACAAAAAAGACCGACAATTTTGAAAATAAATTAAAAAAAAAAACACAATATTTTTTACTTTTTGCTACAATATAAAAAAAACCCTAACAAAACAAAAAACTAAATTTCTTCAATAGTTTAAAAAAATATGAAGAATCCATATTGGCCTAAACAAAACATCTGTTTTACTTATCTGAGCGGTTGCCTGCAGATACACCTTTACTGCTCTCACTGCAATAATTTTCCCCCACTGTTCGCGGATCAGGAAAAAAAGAAGGCAGAACAATATCTTGATTCAAATGAAATGCTGACACCACCTTTGGTAAAAAGGTAGGATGGGGTCGTAGAACAATTTAGTCTTTGTGACAAATTAAATAAGGCTCTTTACAAGAAAGAGCTGCTAATTCTGATACTCTCCTAACAGAAGAGATAGCAATCAAAAAGGCCAATTTTCTGCTCAAAAGAATATGGCGAATAGGTTCAAAAGGTTGCTTTTGCAATACTGACAATACCAAATTCAAACCCCATGGGCACAAGGGAGACTTGACTGGCGGAATTATCCACAGTACCCTCTGAATGAAAGCCCGAACTAGGGAATGAGATGCCAGCGGTCTTTGAAAAAAGATTGATAGAGCCGATATTTGACCCTTGATGGTACTAAGGGCTAATTTCATATCCACTCCTAACTGGCAAAAGGCGAGAATCCTACTCATGTCATACTTCTGAGGATTCCATCTTCTGGTTTCACACCAGGAAACATATGCCTTCCAGACTCTATAGTAAATAAGCCTGGAGGCTGGCTTTCTAGCATTAATGAGTGTAGAAAGAACTGGACCTGAGATTCCTTGTTTCTTCAAAATGTGGGTCTCAGTAGCCAGACCGTCAAATTTAGCTTTTGTAAGGAAGGATGGAACACTGAACATTGCGACAGCAAGTGGTAACGAAGCGGAAGCTTCCAAGGTCTTCCTACCGCCATCTTTATGATCTCGGCATACCAGGGCCTTCTGGGACAATTTGGGGCCACTAGGATTACTGGAATTTCCTTGTTCTTGATCCTGCAAAGTAGTCTTTGTAAGAGAGGGATCGGAGGAAATGCATAGATCAGTGAGAACATAGATCCTGTTGAACCTGGAAGCTAGCAGGTCTACATCCGTGGTCCCCCCTCTCTGGCATATGGCCTGAAAGACATCGGGGTGGAGAGACCACTCTCCTGGTGACAGCTGCTGGCGACTCAGATAGTCCGCTTGACAGTTTTCTACCCCTGGAATGAAGATTGCAGAGAGACAAGGAACATGATCTTCTGCCCATGCCAAAATCCTATTCACCTCCTTCTGAGCACCCTGACTGCGGGTGCCTCCTTGGTGATTGATGTAAGCTTCTGCAGTAGCATTGTCGGATTGAATCCGAACAGGGTGGCCCTGTAACCTGTGTGTCCAGGTTCTGAGGGCTAGATATACTGCCCGAATCTCCAGTATGTTGATGGGCAGGCTCTCTTCGGTCTTGGCCCAGGTTCCCTGGGCTGAAGCTTCTTCTAACACTGCTCCTCAGCCCAATAGGCTGGCATCCGTAGACACCACCTTCCAGGTGACTGGGAGAAAGGATCTTCCTTTCCGCAAGTTCTTGGTTTTTAACCAACTGAAGCTTTGGCGCATTTGTGAAGACAGGCGCATGGGTAAATCCAGAGCTTCGATCTTCCTGTTCCAGGTGGCTAAGATACTGCCTTGAAGTAGTCTCGAATGAAATTGGGCGTAAGGGACAGCCTCAAAGGAGGTCACCATCTTCCCTAATAGTCTCATGCAAAGGCAAATAGACGGCTCCTTCTTTGCCTTGACCTTGTGGATCAGGTCCTTTAGTGACTTGATCTTTGGCTCTGGCAGGAATACCCTGCTTTGGGCTGGGTCTATGATCATGCCCAAATACTCTACCCTTCTTTGGGCTTGTAGAGAGGACTTGTGTCGGTTTACGATCCATCCTAAATGCTCCAGGTACTTTAATGTAGTGAGCACAGCGTGATCTAATCCTGTTACTGACTGATCTATCACAAGTAGATCGTCTAGATAGGCTGTTACCGCTATGCCCTGTGTCCTCAGATTTGCCAACAGAGGGGCTAGCACCCTTGTAAATACCCTGGGCACGGTAGCCACACCAAAGGGCAGAGCCTCAAACTGGAAGTGGTGATATTCTACCGCGAACCTTAGGAATTTTTGGTGAGCGGGATGGATAGGCACATGTAAATATGCGTCCTTGATGTCTTATAGACGCCATAAATTCTCTGCCTTGTAAGGTGGCGACCACGGATCGAATAGTTTCCATTCGGAAATGGCGAATGTTCAGAAACTGATTTAGAGATCTTAGATCCAGGATGGATCTGATGTCTCCATTTGGATTTGGAATCACAGAGGTTTGAATAAAAACCTGAACCTTGCTTTTTAGGGGTACTTCTGTGATCACCCCTTGAGACAGCAAGTGATCCAATCCTTTGAATAAGGATCCTCTCTTTAGTGGATCTTTGGAGAGCTTTGAACTTCAGAACTGAGAAGATGGGATCTCTGGAAATTCCAGTTTGTACCCTAGGGATACTGTGGATACTACCCACTTGTCCTGGATTTCTGTCTGCCATGCCGCTGAAAACTGACAAAGCCATCCCCCCACTCGGCCGAGCGGGGGCGCCTCTTCACAAAGAGGCTTTGGGGTTTTGCTAATTAGCTCTTGAACCCCACGGCTTCTTGTTCTTCTGAGCCTGATTTTCTTTAGCCTTTGTGGCTAGCTGAAAATGCCGTCGCCACAGGCAGATTTTCCGGGAGTTGGGGAAAGAGAACGTTTAAAACAAGTCCGCTTGCTCCTCCCTTTCTGGTAAAAATAGGATTTTTGTACTCACCGTAAAATCTGTTTCTCTGACGTCCATGGACTGACACAGCCCCTCTTACACGTGGGTTATGTCCCTGCTTGCAGGAGAAGACCTAGGCAGAATGTGAAATGTTATACATACATTCTAAAAAGCCAAAGCTGAAGAGCCCCGCCCAGGGGGCGGTCCCTCCGGACATAACCCTCCCACTGCAGTCAGCAGACCTCAGTTCGTAACAAAGCAGTACAAACCTTAAAAAGAAGGGTAGGTGCGGTGTCACTCCATGGACGTCAGAGAAACGGATTTTACGGTGAGTACAAAAATCCTATTTTCTCTTATCGTCCATGGACTGACACAGCCTCTCTTTACACTTTACACGTGGGATGTCCCAAAGCAGTGTCAAGAGGGTGGGAGCAGTATAAATGGAAAACCAAAAACTTCACTCCACACAAGGCAGAGCTCCTCAACGGAGGAGATGCAACTTTAAACAGCCGCTTGCAACACCTTGCGGCCGAAGGAAGCATCCGAAGATGCAGCCACATCAACCTTATAGAATTTAGAAAAGGTATGAACGGACGGCCAGGTCGCCGCCTAGCACACTTGTGCAACCGACGCTTGATGCCGGAAAGCCCAATTGCCCTGGTAGAATGCGCCGTAACAGGAAAGGGAGGCGCCCGCCCCTTGAGGGCATAGGCCTGTATGACGGTTTGCCTGATCCACCTGGAAATGGTGGCAGACGAAACCGCTTGGCCCTGTTTTGGACCAGAGACAGACACAAAACAGTGAGTCAGACTTCCGAATGGAAGCAGTAGCCGACAGGTACACCCGCCAGGCTCGTACCACAGCAAATGTGTGAAGCGCAAACTCTGGGATGCGATGGGTCAGGACACAAGGACAGGAGGACAATGTCCCCATTAAGGTGAAAAAGGCAGAGACCACCTTTGGCAAAAAGGAAGGTCGCGGACGCAACACCGCCTTATCCTTATGGATGACCAAATAGGGCGACTTGCAGGACAAGACCGCCAACTCAGACACCCGTCTGACAGAAGCAATGGCCACTAAGAAGGCCACCTTCTGAGACAAGGTCAAAAGGGGAATATCTCTGATATTTTCAAAGGGAGGTTCCTGGAGAACCGAGAGCACAAAATTCAGATCCCAAGGAGGAAGAGAAGGCTTGACAGGAGGGAGTACATGACGAACCTCCTGCACAAAGGTGCTAACCAAGGAATGACCCGCTAGCGGTCGCTAAAAGAAGATGGCCAAGGCCGAAATCTGACCCCTAATGGTACTCAAAGCAAGCCTTTGGGTCACACCACGCTGCGAGAACCGCAGGATTCTGGGGACGGAGTACGTTCGTGGACGCCAGTCCAGCTCTTCGCACATGGCGATGTAAGCTTTCCAGGTACGGCGATAGATCTTTCTAGAGGAAGACTTCCGTGCCCTGAACATGGTCAAAATAACCGATCCGAGAGGCCTCGATCTCTCAGCACCTGGCTTTCAATAGCCATGCCGTTAAAGCCAGAGACTGTAAAACAGGATGAAATATAGAACCTTGAGGCAGAAGGTCCTCCTTTATTGGCAACCGCCAAGGAACGTCCGCGACGAGACGTACCAGATCGGCGTACCAATGACGCTGAGGCCAATCCGGAGCAATGAGGATCACCAGAATCCCCTCGGTCGCCACCCTGCGCAGCAGGCGAGGGAGCAGCTGCAGCGGAGGATAAACACATCAGGTGATAATGACCCCATGGAGCCACCAACGCATCCGAGGCATCCGCCCAAGGATCCCTGGACCTGGCCACAAACCTTGACACCTTGCGATTGAGTCGAGAGGCCATCAGGTCCACATCCGGCGTGCCCCACCGCCGGCAAAGAAGTTGAAAGATCTCCGGGTGCAAGGACCACTCTCCCTGGTCCAGCGTCTGGCGACTCAGACAGTCCGCCTGCCAATTGTCTACGCCCGGAATGTAAACGGCCGACAGAGCCGGCACGCTTCTTTCGGCCCACCTTAGGATGCGGGCGACCTCGGAAGCCGCAGCTGAGCTCAGAGTCCCCCCTTGATGGTTGACATACGCCACAGCCGTGGCGTTGTCCGACTGGATCCGGAGGGAGCGACCCTGTAACCTCTCCGACCCCGAGGAGAGTCACAGTCTGATTGCCCGTATTTCCAGAACATTGATCGGTAAACGGGCTTCGTCTGGAATCCAAACCCCTTGAGCTGACAGGACTCCCTAGACTCCACCCCAGCCCGTCAGGGTGGCGTCCGTCGTGATCACGTCCATTGGATAAGGAGGAACGACTTCCCGGACCGAAGAGCCGGGGACCTTAACCACCTCGCCAGGGACGCCCTGACTGGGTAACTCACCTGGATCTAAAGATCCAAGGACAACGGGTATTTGTCCCAAGTGGACAGGATCTCTTTCTGTAATGCCCGTGTTATGTGATTGGGCATACGGAACGGCCTCGAGGCCACCATGAGTCCCAGGACTCTCATGCAAAAAGGGATTGACGACCATTTTCGGGACGTCAGTACCCGCACTGCAGACTGAAGTGTCAGTAACTTCTCCGGGGGTAGAAATACCTTCGCCTCCAAGGAGTCTAGGATCAGACCTAGATAGTCCAAACGCTGAGTCGGGACCAGGACCGACTTCTGTTCAGGAGCCACCCGAAGTCCCTGAGGGTCTGACTGACGATAGTCACACTTTCTAATTCTGAGCCATAGTCTTCTCTTAGAAGAAGATCGTCCAGATAGCCCACGATAGCAATGCCTCGCTGTCTCAGCCAAGCTAGAACCGGAGCAAGCACCTTGGTGAACACCCTTGGTGCCGAGTCTAGGCCAAAGGGAAGAGACACAAATTGATAGTGGACTTCGCCGATCGCAAAAACTTCTGGTGACTTGCGCAGATCGGAACATCAAGTAGGCGTCCTTGATGTCCAAGGACGTTAGAAAATCCCCTTGTTGGAGTGTAGCGATCACTGTGCAAATGGATTCCATGTGGAATTTTTGCACCTTCACAAAGGCATTCAGTGCCTTGAGGTCCAGGATTGGCGGAACCCTGTCATTTTTGGGGACAACAAACAGATTCGAGTAGAACCCCTGAAAACCTCTCCTGTGACGGAACTGACACAATCACTCCGGACCTGAACAAATCCTGTACAGCCCCTGAGAGGGCTGCCCGACGGGCAGGAAGGAGAGGGAGATTTGAGGGAAAGAATCTGTCTGGGGGCCAGGAACAGAACTCTATCCTGTATCCTGAGGTGACATCCTCGCACACCCACCGGTCGGAGATCCGGGAGGTCCACCGATCCGTGAACCTGCAAAGTCGTCCCCCCACCCCAAAGTCGGGCAGGGGCAAGACTTCATGCGGAGGCGGGCTCGGGAGCCGCTTTGTTCGGCTTACGCACCCAGGGGCGCTTGTGTCCACCAGCCGCACTGTTGTCAGTCTGGGAGGGATTACCCATGGACTCTGACTGACGAAAAAAAAAACTTTTTGCTGGAAAGGAAGTACCCGGTTTACGGCGGGCCTCCTTACCCTTGATATTCTGAGGGAGAAGAGTGCTTTTACCTCCCGTGACATGCTTGATGATGTCATCCAGAGCAGCACCAAAAAGTCTACCACCCTTAAAGGGTAGATCCATCAGGAGCTTCTTAGATGCTAGATCAGCAGACCAGCATTTCAACCAGATAAGACGACGCAACACCACCGCAGAAAACAGAGGCCCTGGATATCAAAGGGACCGCGTCCAAAGTAGCGTCACACACATATCAGGCCCTGCACCATCTGGTGGGCCAGAGCAATAGTGTCTGGAGGAAGATTATGCCCCTTCACAGTCTGGTGCAAAATTTTTGCCCATTCTGTGAGTGTCTGAGACACAAGGGTTGCCGCTACCACAGGCCGTAAGGCGGACCCCAACAAGGCAAACATGGCTCTACTCACCACTTCTGACCTCCTGTCAGTGGGGTCCTTAAATGCAGGAGTCCCCCCCATCAGGAGAGTGGTGGCCTTGTTTAAACGGGCGACCGGAGGGTCGACCACTGGGGTGGAGAAGCCCACTTTTTAAGCAGGCTTTCTTCAAAAGGGGTATCTGATAGATAAACGCTGCGGGACCATAAAAGTCTTCTGCGGCTTTTCCCAACCTGGTCAATGAACTGGGCAAAGAAAGGTGCATATGGAAAAACCTTTTTAGAAGGCTTGGCCCTAAAAGAACCAAAGGAGACTGTCTCCGCCTGAGGTTCCGCAGCATTCAGCTTGAGAGAGTGTCCCTCACAGCAGCAATGAGTTCACCAACAAGCGCCCTGTCATTTATTGACTCAGAACTGGAGTCTTCCTCACAAGGAATGTCCTGTTTAAAACCATCAAAATATTCAGAGCTAGGGTCCTGAGCCGCAGCAGCTAGGCCCATATCTGAATCAGTGCACTCCCCTTGTGGAGATAAAGTGGGGAGAGGGCTCTTTTTAGCTCCCTTGCACTCACACCCCGCTTCCATCCTGGTCAGAATTGAATCCAGGACTGCCGAAAACTGGTCCATAGGGACCGCAGGTGCTGGCGCACTGCCTGTTGTCTATGACATGCATGGGGAAGCTGGTGAAACTGACTCATATACTGCCCCTCTCTGAGACTCCTCAGAAAAAAGTCCACCCACAGGCTGTGCTGACTGAGGAGGGGGCGCCCAGGGGACTCACCAACCTGTACCAGGACCGCTCAGTTCCTCTGTCTGCACCGCGCTGTATCAGCGCGAGTGAGCTGTGAGGAGATTGTGAGGAGATTCGCGCTGTTACAGCAGCGATAGAGGCTAAATAGTGCTGAAAAGCGCGTGCGGCTTCAAGAAAAACGGCCGCAGCAATGAGCTGAGGCGATCCGCGGCAAGATGCCCGCCATACGCAGCAATGTAAAAAACACCACACACGGCGCCAAATAGCGCCCAGGCCCCAAAACACACCAAAACAGCCCCCAGCGATATGCAAACAGCCATGAGCTCCCCCCCCCCGGGACAGAATGATCCCCAGGCACCCCATACAGCACAGTGCCAGCAATGGTGACAGAGAGTGACAATAAAAAACAGGGGGAGACAGGGAAAATCCCCCACACAGAGAAACACACAGCATGTACTCACCTGCAGGCAGGAGAGACTACTTACCCATCCCCTGAGGGACCCACTGGTGTGTTTCTGACAGGACTATCACAGTGCGGTACTGAGTAGCTGTCGGCCCGGTCCACCACAAAAGATACAGCAGGACTGTTCAATCTTGAGGACCGCGGAGCATGAAAGCCCACCGCCCACCCTTGGAGTCATGGGGCATGTCGTGAACTGAGTCTCAAGCGCACACAAGGCGAGGATCAGCATGCTCAATGGTCGGACAGGGAAGACTACGAGGATATCTTGTACCCAACCTGTTGCCCAGCCGACAGTTGATAGAAGTTCTCAAAAATAAAACAAGAAAAATTCCAAAAAAGGAATAAAAGTAGGTCAGGAGACTGGCTCCTGAGAGAGCCACGTCTTCTCCTTCTGCTAGGCAGAAAAAAACCGAGGTCTGCTGACCGCAGTGGGAGGGTCATGTCCGGAGGGACCGCCCCCTGGGCAGGGCTGTTCAGCTCTGGCTTTTTAGAATGTATGTATAACATTTCACATTCTGCCTAGGTCTTCTCCTGCAAGCAGGGACATAACCCACATGTTAAGTGTAAGAGAGGCTGTGTCAGTCCATGGACGATAAGAGAAAGAGTGGTTTTACCGCTCAATATCTTTTGGATATACTTTTCCAGATCATCCCCAAAGAAGCATTCGCCATTGAAGGGGAAACTGGCCAAAAGCTTTTTGCATGGAGCTTCTGCTGACCAATGCTTTAGCCAAAGGATTCTGCGCATATGCATCATGCATTTGACTTGCTCTGGAGGCAGATCCTACAGCCCCTGTTTTACCTGTTCCTTGAGGACCTGACACATACCAACTGCTGCTACAGCAGGTTGAGCAACTGAACCAGCCAAAAGGAATGAAGATTTTAGTAAAGATTCCAATTTCTTTTCAGAAGGATCTTTAAACACTTGTACATTGTCCACCGGACAAGTCAGGCTTTTATTTACACAAGAAATAGCCGCATCTACAGAAGGCAAACTCCACTTCTTGGAAAACTTTTTTTTCTAGTAACGGATGAACCGGAAAAGAGCATGCACCCTGCAGAGATTTTAGTGAACCCAGGGAGGAGACAGGTGATTCAGTTAGCTCCGAAGAGGGTAACCTAAATGCAGAACGAACTGTTTCCGCATTACATTGCACCTGTAATTTCACAATCTGGGAAGCAGAGAAAGGTTCATCTGATATCCCTGATCCATCCGACTCCTCATCCTTATCCCCTGCAGGTGTTGCCTTATCCTCATTATCCTCAGATCTTTCTGAAAGGAGATCTAAAACAACAGAAGGAGATCTGCTTCACTTTTTGTCCTTTTGAGAGGATTTAGCGATTAACGTAGCGATTCTCCCTTCTAAGTTGTTTAGGGCAGCTGCCAAAGTGTCCTCAGTGACATATGCAGGCCCAGGCACCACAGGAGAGGCTGCTAATCATGATAGCGGCAATGGCTCATCCTGTATAGGTGCGTCAGATAATACCGGAGATGAAGGTACTGAGCAGGCACGACTAGAGCCTCCTGTCTCAGGCGGCGATGCTTTTTTGTCTTTTTTCTCAGAATTTCTTCCCCGGGAAGGCATACTACTAAGCAAAGCCGATGTACCACAATCTACATAAAGTATGCAACTTAACACAGTTTCATGCATAGAGTATAGGTGTCTCTTTTGGGAGTGCTCAGCCAACCACATAGAGTCTTGCGTGCCCCCGTAATGCTGCTGTGTCCTGTCAAGGAGAGAGCTGCCGGCATGCGAGTTCCTTTTTAAGGCTTCCTGTGAATGAGCGCAGTTTTCCACAAACGTGCGCATGCACGTGCACGCTCGTGACCCCGCTGCTCCTCCCCCTCCTGCTGATAAAGCACGCCCCCGCGACCTAGGGCAAATGGCGGCGGCGCTCGGGTGAGGGAAGCTTCTCTCATAGCCAAAAATAAATAAAAAACTCTGCTGCCTGCCTTTTTAAGGCTTCCTGTTTAACAGCACTACCTGAGGAACATTTCTGGCATCCGACAGAGAGGGACAGGCGGCCGTCTATCAGGCAGAGCTCTGCAGCGGAGGTATTCAGTGTGCTTGTCCAAGGGAACTGACACTGTATGGAGCTTGGCGAGTACAAACTCAGCTCTTTACTCCCCCCAGTGGCGGAAAAAGAGAAGACACTCACCATTTAGAAAAGGTGCTTAAGATTTTTTTTTAGGACTCCTTTCCTCTTACCTTATCCCTGCCGCAGGTTTTTCTACTGAAAACAGACAGACCCAATCTTCACCCCTCACGGCGGATTTTGCGTGCCAACATTCAGGGCTATGGGTTCCTACTTAAAGGAGACCTCTCCCCTGGGCCTTGTAAAGCACTCTTACCAGGACTTTTAGCGTATTATAGCGAAAGCGCTGGACCCTAGAGCCCAGTCCTCCGAAGACAGACATTACAGGCGACACCTCATGCATGAGGCCCGGATTCCATCCAGTTTTGGCTTAAAACCTAAGCGTCTTGGATGGATCTGAAAGCATAGCTCTTTTTACCCCCAGAGGGTCTCTTTGGCAGAGCTTTCTTTTAGCACATCCTAATCATGTCCAACACCTTAGACACTGGCGAAAAAAACTGAGGTACTTCCCTGATGGGAGGGGTTATATGGAGGGGAACTGTCTTCAATTGGTTGTGCCAGTGTCCAATCACCGCTGGCGACCCTTAACCCATTATGTAATGACTGGCTCTGTGTCCCGTGATGTACGATAAAGAAAACACTGTAAAGAGACTGACAGGTAGAGTTTGGAACCTTACCTGCACAATAGCAGGCTAAGTAACTTCACATAGAGGTTTTAATTTTATACACAAAATATGTCGGAAAATAAACGAAACTCTGAGGCAGCTAGACCTAGACCCTAGAAGTGCTTCCATGCTAAATGTTTCAGGGTGAAAAAGATGTACCTTTGGCATTACCACCTGTGCTGTCACTCTGATGTTCTGTCTTTGTAGCTACTGAAGAGACCTCTGTAGAGCTTGGACTCTCCATCACTGGGCAGATGATAAACCAACGCTTCCCAGTATGCAAGACTAGAAAATACAAATGCAGAGATACTTATAGTAGTTATCTACATCAATGTGAATTAAAAGCTAGCTGTGAGGAATGGGATGTTGCTCTCATACCGTTTTGCTGGTAAACTGGTGTCCTTATTGGGGTATGTTGATTTTCCTTTGAAAAAGTTAAAAACAAAGTGTTAAGTTGTCTCACTCAATGTGGGAACAAAGATCTCATAAAACAATCTGATTAGTGTCAAAAGCTAACTACTAAAATTATTCTCATTTTACAAGGGCTGAAACAGGGAAAATCATTCAGTGTCTTCTTTTTGCTCACAAGCTCCGGCAACCAGATCTCTCTGTAGAAGTTCTGAGCTCAAAGCCAACAACCATTGCAAAGACAACCAAGGAGATGCCTTTACTATAGCTGCATTTCCAGTAATGTAAAATAAGAATCCAGAGAAGTATATGGCCACATAATGACTGCAAGTGTAACTATAGTGAGCACGACCCATCCAGTTCAGCCCACCAACAGCCTGGGCCCACAAAAAAGTGATTTGAGGACTCTAGCCATTATTTATCAAGAAGGATATGGGTGCTGAACCTCAGAGCTGTTGGTCTGCTGGAGACCGGTCAGAGAAGGAGGTGTGTATTGTAGCAAAGTGGATTTTTGTTTAATATATTTTGAAATGCTGGGCTACATAATTGCACTATGCTGGTATAAATGAGACAGTCACACCCCCATCATGCACAACCTCAACACTAATTTTTATTGCAGAGAAGGGAAGGAGGTATGTCTGGCCAGTTCTGAGTATAGATTACTAAAAAGCAGTAAATCTCTGGTGTTAATTGCACTACAGTCTTAGTTGGGACACCTCATGCATCTGTTATAACCAGTGATGGATCTGTACTTCCAGCCCTATAATACCCCCACATCTCCATTGTCTGCCTTAGAAACGCAATAGCGGGATCAAATGTTATTGCCACACAAGCCCTGTCAATGCTAAAAGCAGAAAGACAGCTTGCCCACTTTGTGCCAGTTCACCCAGAATCAAGTGTAGAGAAAATGTTCATTATTCGACTAGCAGTTTGGCTCTCAGTGTACAGATTTAACCTAGATAAATAGTTAACCTCCTTCCTCGATCCAGTGATCTTTACTGTGTGGCGATACTTTGAGCCACACAGCCTTGCTTCAGAAAGACTCCTCCAGGTCCTCTTGTACATGTGTGCTGCGGCTGTGACCCCATACGCTGCAGGATTGCTGGAGATTGGAATGAAGGGGGCTTCAGTGCACTTTCACGGAATAGAGACCTTGAGTGGTCAATATCTGAAGCAAGGCTGTGTAGCTTTGCTGGATCGAGGATGAAGGAAATTTTTTCTCTAGGTGGGCTGCACCTAGGGGAGTGGAGGCATGCCTTAAAAGGACATGTACCTGAACTTACCATCGTCTTGTAATGTCTGATATATAGTTACACTCTGTGTAATATACTTTTCCACTATCTTTTTCAAATACTGTGATAAATGCACCAAGTTTAGAGAGACGTGTGACTATCTCAATAGTCAACAGCTGCCAAAATAGACAATTCATACAGACAATTTCATACAAACTATGCAGAGAGAAATTGGATTGGGTGTCTCTACTATTAGCCGGACTTCCCCACATTGTTGTTTAAATCCCTGACATGTCCAGTGGACAATGTACAGATGTTTAAAGATCCGGCAGATAAAAAGTTATGTTTTGCGGTTGACGCCATTAAAGATTCAATTCATCAGGCCTCCCGCCTTACGCTACTGTTAGTACACATGCGTAGACTTCTATGGCTAAAGAACTGGTCAGCCGAGATGCATTGTAAAAAGCTCCTGGCTGGATTTCCATTCCACGGGGAGTGGTTGTTCGGGGAAGACTTGGATAAGTATATCCAGAAGATCTCCAGTGGGAAGAGTACCCTTTTACCAGTCAAGAGAAAGTTCAGGGGTCCTTCCTTCAAACGGCCTACCTCTCCAGTCCCAGGAACTTCAGCCTCTAAACAGTTCCGACGGCCTCCCAGATCAAATCCTGGAGGAAGAGCTCAGGGGCAGGCACAGGGTAATAAAAAACCCTGAAACCGAAGGAGTACTAAACAAACCCCCAAGTGGGCAATATGAAGGGTCGCCCCCACTCAGTCGGGTGGGGGGGGGAAGGCTTCAGTTGTTGTCAAGGGCTTGGCGAGAGACGATCCGGGACAGGTGGGCACTCTCCACAGTGTCCCTGGGATACAAATTGGAGTTATGGGAATTTCCCCCCCTCGGTTTTTAACATCAAACGTCTCAAGAGATCCGCTAAAAAGAAAGTCTCTCCTTTTGGCGTTAGACCGACTATTATCCCAAGGGGTAATTGTGGAGGTTCCGGTAAAAGAACACGGGTTGGGGTTTTACTCAAACTTCTTTACAATCCCAAAGCCCAACGGAGACGGAAGACCCATACTAGATCTCAAGGGTCTAAACAAGTTCCTAAACGTCCGGTCATTCCGTATGGAGTCGATTCCGTCAGTAGCCTCCACTTTGCAGGGAGGAGAATTGTTGGCATCCATCGATATCAGAGACGCTTATCTACATGTTCCTATTTTTCCCGGTCATCAAAAGCTTCTACGCTTTGCGGTGGAGCAACGCCATTATCAGTTCGTGGCACTACCCTTCGGGCTGGCCACGGCACCACGGGTGTTTACAAAGATCTTGGCCCCTCTGTTGGCCGACTTAAGAACTCAAGGTATATCAATAATGGAATACTTGGATGATCTTTTGATAATAGATCACTCGGTTGCCAACCTAAGAGTAGCTGTACGCAACACGGTCGAATATCTGGAATCTTGGGGCTAGGTCCTCAACCTAGACAAATCAGCCTTGCAACCAGTAAAAAGACTGGAATATTTGGGGCTACTTAGACACAGACCAAGGAAACATTTTTTTGCCTCAGGCGAAAATCTCCTCCTTAAAGGAGCTAATCGAAAGGATCTGTGCAAAAAGACAGCCATCCATTCGTCTGTGCATGCGGTTGCTAGGAAAGATGGTGGCCTCATTCGAAGGAAGTTCAATACGCCCAATTCCATTCAAAGAAATTGCAGAACGCCATCTTTTCAGCCTGGAACAAGAAGGTTCAAGCCCTAGACTTCCCAATGTCCCTGATTTCGTCAGTACGCAGAAGTCTCTGTTGGTGGTTGGTACCGCAAAATCTACAGAGAGGGAAGTCTTTCATTCCAATCTCTTGGAGAGTGGTAACTACAGATGCCAGTCTTCTGGGCTGGGGGGCAGTACTGGAGCAATGGTCGCTCCAGGGAAAATGGTCGGAGATCGAGACGACCCTGCCCATCAACCTTCTGGAGATTCGGGCGGCCCGTTTAGCCCTGAAAGCATGGACATCCAAACTACGCGGTTCCCCTGTCAGGATCCAATCGGACAATGCCACAGCTGTGGCGTACATAAATCACCAAGGGGCACCAAGAGTCGTGCGGCCCAGAAGGAGGTGAATCATATCCTGATATGGGCAGAAGGTCATGTCCCATGCATATCAGCTATCTTTATTCCAGGAATAGAGAATTGGAAGGCGGCCTTCCTGAGTTGCCAGCAGTTATACCCAGGGGAATGGTCTCTTCACCCCTACATTTTCCTGACGATATGTCAGAGGTGGGGGACACCGGACGTAGATCTGTTGGCATCCAGATTCAACGCGAAGGTGGACAGCTGTGTATCCCGGACAAGGGATCCGCTGGTGTTTTCGTGGGATCAGTTCTCACTGATTTATGCGTTTCCTCCGTTGCAGTTAATACCTCGACTCCTCCGCAGAGTCAGGTTAGAAAAGAAGCCAGTGATTCTAGCAGCTCTGGCATGGCCTCGAAGATACTGGTACGCGGAAATTGTAAGGATGTCTGTGGGGAAGCCTTGGACCCTTCCACTTCGTCCAGACCTGCTCTTGCAAGGTCCAATATTCCACCCTTCCTTACAAACTCTAAATTTAACGGTCTGGCTATTGAATCCCACATCCTAAAAAAGAGAGGACTCTCTAAATCTGTGGTGTCTACAATGATCAATGCTAGAAAGCCAGTATCCAGACAGATATAAGGTTTGGAAGGCGTATGTGGCCTGGTGCAAGGCCAGGAGCTGGCATCCGCGCAAGTATGTCATAGGCAGAATTCTTGACTTCCTACAGTGGGCTGTGGATAGGAATTTAGCCTCAAGTACTATTAAGGGTCAGGTTTTGGCCTTATCGATACTCTTTCAAAGGCCACTAGCTATGCATTCGCTAGTAAAAATCTTTTTGCAGGGTGTGACTCGGATCAACCCGCCGGTTAAATCTCCCATGTGTCCATGGGACTTAAACTTGGTTCTAACAGCTCTACAAAGACAGCCTTTTGAACCTTTGCTCCACATTCCCTTGGTTCTTCTCACCAGGAAGTTCGTTTTTTTGGCAGCGATATCCTCAGCTAGGAGGGTATCGGAATTGGCAGCTCTGTCTTGTAAGGAGCCATATTTGATTATCCATAAGGATAGAGTGGTTCTACGTCCTCATCCAGCCTTTCTTCCCAAGGTCATGTCAAGTTTTCATTTGAACCAATATGTGGTTCTCCCTTCTTTTTTTCCTAAACCTAGTTCTGCGGAGGAAAAATCATTACATTCTTTGGATGTAGTGAGAGCAGTTAAAGTCTATCTTAAGGCCACTGCTCAGATTCGAAAACTGATGTTTTGTTTATTCTGCCGAAAGGGCCCGGAAAGGGTCAGGCAGCGTCAAAATCTACTATTTCAAAGTGGATTCGACAGGTCATTATTCAAGCTTATGGTTTGAAAGGAAAGGTTCCTCCATTTAAGGTTAAAGCACATTCTACCAGAGCAGTTAGTGCTTCTTGGGCAGTGCATCACCAGGCCTCCATGGCTCAAATCTATAAGGCCCCGACTTGGTCGTCAGTCCACACATTCACTAAATTCTATCAGTTGGATGTAAGAGGTCATGAGGATATCGCCTTTGGGCGCAGTGTGCTGCAGGCGGCAGTATAGATCCTCATGTCTGATGGCGCCCAACTTATGTATGGTGTCTCCCTCCCCTCATTGGGCATTGCTTTGGGACGTCCCACATAGTAATTACTATGTTGCTCTGTGTCCCGTGATGTACGATAAAGAAAATAGGATTTTTATAACAGCTTACTTGTAAAATCCTTTTCTTGGCGTACATCATGGGACACAGAGCTCCCACCCCTCTTTTGGGGACACTTATTGCTTTGCTACAAAACTGAGGTACTCCCGGTATGGGAGGGGTTATATAGGGGAGGGGACTTCCTGTCTTGGGTGTGCCAGTGTCCATTACCTGAAGGTAAGCTCTATAACCCACATAGTAATTACTATGTCGCTCTGTGTCCCGTGATGTACTCCAAGAAAAGGATTTTACAGGTAAGCTGTTAGAAAAATCCTATTATGAAAGCTTGTACTGGATACTAGGGGATATTATTACATGAACACTTGTCATACAATAAACAAGCAATCATCTCTACCTGCTCACAGATGACACCATTGCTGGTATATTTTGCAACACATCAGATAGATGGGTTGAGCAGCCATATTCTAGGCAGGCAAAAAATATGTGTCTTGCTTTTTTACCTACGGCAGTAAACGTCTCATAAAAGATTTTGTTGTGTGCATTTAAGATGACCATCACTGTTATTCATTACATATCCCTGCCTTTGCAGTCCAACTTTGAATAAATAACCCTGCAATAAAAGTAATTTATGCAGCTAAGAAGCAGGTGCTGACAGCCGGGGGTGGACAGCAGTCAATTTGCAATTTGCTTAGAGCAACAGATCTTGTTTCACAGGGTGTTCTGGGTAATCCAGAAGGAAAGGCACTGAGCATCCCAAATAGGATGTGTGTACTGTACCTCCCTCATTTCTGCCTTGAAGGAGTCAGCCTGTTGAGGACTTGCCCCTTGATCGGAGCTTCTCTCGCCTTCAGTGTCTTCGCTCAGCATGTCCTCTGCCTTGTCGATGACATCCTTCATCTGCTCAATGAAAATCTCTTTCTCCATCTGCAGTATGAATTCATTTTCCACCTGGAAGCATACAGATATGTTAATTCACAGCACAGTCTTGCCGCATCCACAAAGCATAATACCAGAATGGCAATGCTAAGCGCTCTCAAATAATATACAGTTGCATCCCCTACCTTCGGTTTATTAAAACTGAAAACTTGGAACCCATCATCCTATTACAGCTGGGGGAACTGTTCTCCCAAAGGGAAGAAAGACTCTGCTAAAGAAATTCTAATTGCACTCATTCATATCGTGGCTTCTTCTAATAACCACATTAGCCCATTGTAAGACATTTCAAAGACTATCAGAACAAGCGAATGTAAAGAGAGAATATAATAGCTGGCTTTACGGTTATGTATGGATGGTTATACAGAGCCCAGGTTTTGGCTTGTGATGTAACCAGACAGCACTGTATTTCGAAACCATGCTGCCTTATGCACATTTGAATGATGCACCCTTTTATATTTGCCCTATTCCTCACCATGTTATATATTTAAAAATGTAAAACCTAAAGCTGAATGTGAAGGCGAACCACTAAAGAAACAGGTGAAATACATATATGGGAACAGTTTTACCTGTCAAAGGATTTGTATTTCTGTCCATCCGGTTCTGAGATTTACATAGCTTTGTGACATTACACAGCCCTGTCTGGCAGAGCGAGACACACAATTTTTTTCCTTTGCTTGCTGCAGTTAGGTTACATTTGCAGCCAGTGACTGGATTGTACAAGGAGAAGCTGCAGACTGATGAGCTAGTCATTATTTCCTATCATCAGCATGTTCTTTAGTAGCATATGAGCACTGAAGCCCAACTGACCGACTACTTGTGCCGCTTCTTCCTCTCTCACTCTGAGCTCTGCTGTACAGGGACCTACAATAGACTTGTGCTTAGAAATTAATGTTTCTCAATAATAAATCATTGAATGTATTTTTTATACCTACCTAAAGTTTAGCTTTAAAACCAAAAGTGGCATATCTACAGTAGAGCACTTTACATACAAAGTTCTCAATGAAAGAATGGTTATATGTGTAAGGGACCGCCCAAAACTGGGGTCGCTATGCCTAAATTTATTGGCTAGCCTGAGCAAATAGTTAGGCTCAGGCTGTTGGAATTCTTTTAATTGGCCTCTGCTCTGTTGTGATGTTACCTGGCAGTATAGTTCCCTGTGGCCTATAGGTGGCGCTGTCGCCCAGGTCTCAGGTCGAACCACAGGTGGCATTGCAGCGCTATTGGGGGTCCTCTCTCGGCAGCCGTGCAGTGGGCGTGGTCTGCCCACGGTGCATGCTGGGAAAGGGTACATAAGGGGAGACGCCATGATTTGAGAGGGAGTTTGCGCCCTTTGGCCCTCCAGGCCAGGGGTGCCTGTGAGTGTTCAGTCCCGGGCACCTTTAGCCCGAGGCTGCATCATTCCAGTTAGGCCCAGCACCTTTAGCTGAGGCCTATGCCAGCGGAATCCCAGGGTACCCGTGGGAGGGTGACCCGCTCTGAAGGAGAGGGACCAGGGGAGAACCTATTCAGGGGATCGGTGAAGGAAGTCACTGTCTCGGGAGAGGCCTGGTTAACTGTCAGAGGGAAGGATTCCACAATCCGCCACAGGCCTTGTAACGTGCCCCATTGGTACCTAAGGTCTCAAGTGTTACAAGTGTTTGGAAGTTCAGGACTTGAAGGTCCTGATCGTATCCTTAGGAAAATAACTTAAAGTGAATGTTCGTGCTCCACACCGGCTGCTAAGACCGTGAGAGGGGAGCAAAACCCACTCAGGCTTGAGTGGCGACGAGGGTAATCAAGTGCCGCGTGCCTGAACCTGCCTCCCTGTTCAACTTTCTTTATCTCCAACCTTTCCTGTCAAGTTGCAAGCAAGAAAAATAAACTCTTTTATTGGGTTTAATATTGTCTGGACAATGGCCTTCTTCTTCTGAGAGAGAGAGAGAGAGAGAGAGAGAGAGAGAATATACTTTTCCCTACACTCTAGGGACGAGAACCAACGGGAAGAGGTAACTCGCTGCAGGACCCAAAACTATTAACACTGCTCACCCTCTACAAGATGGAGGATACTGGACATGCCTGACAAAAAAAGTTTACGGCCCTAAAATATTACATACCTGTATATAACACAGCTTTTAGCTTATATCCTGCACTGTATAGAACAGCTAGAATCTGAGAACTGCTGAGAGCAGCACAGATGCTCTTCTTTCCTTCATGTTTAACTAAATCTGCTAATGGGCTGCAAAGCCCATATCACGAAAAGGCCTTCATTGTTGCTAACCTTCGGCAGTCTTTCATATCCCCTGGAGGCAACTAAATGCAAATTTCACAAATAATGCAAAGCACTAGATGAATATTAACTTGACAACCCCCCACCCCACTTGCCTTACCATATATGTAGCAATCTCCTCTGGTGCATCGCCATCCAAGTCAAATTTGAAAGTAACCATTTTGTGGTTGTGTGTTTCCAGCTGGCATTCTACCATCTTGTCTCCAGTGTTGCACACCTGCATAAAATGGTCATGTAAAAATTACAATGTAATGCCATCTGTATACAAGTATTAATCCCCAAAAATGGGCTTACATTAAGAATAGTAAGTTTAGGCTTATTCGTCTTTTCCTGGCGGGAGCGAGTCCGCGATGACCTCCGATGATGTTTTTTGGCTGGCTTTCCATCAGGTTTACCACCAGGTATACCCTCGTATCCATCACTCATTTCCCTACCAGAGGCAGCATCGGAACCTATATAACTAAGTAACAGTACAAAAAAGAGTTACACTACAGGCTCAATTCAGAATGCTTTAACACAAGGATAAGGATCGGTTTTAATATTTTTGAGATTTTACAAAAAAATCATTACGTTTATTGATATAGGCCCCTGTGTCTTTTTCCGCAACTTACATAGAGTACAAATACTTTGGAAATTTGAACAACCCAGGGTATGTCTTATTTCCTCCCAGAAATGGAAAGAGTAAAGACTCATTGTTTATTGGTTTATGGTTGCTAATGAAGGTGAAAACAGCTACTGTTCTCATGAATCCTAGGGTGCAATTGTGTTTCAAAGAGAAAAACTGAAAAAAAGGGAAGAAGGGGAAGCAGAGGGGTGGTTCAGGACTCATTGGACTAGCCTAGTTTAAGGTCCTACTCACAAGTAAAGGTTGTGCCACCTCCCTTCTGTGGTAACAACCAGTACAGCATATCGTTGGGTTCATGATCTAAGAATGGGTGAAAATTGTGAAATTATGCTTCCCAAATTTACAGGAATTTATCATAAGGTTGGGTTCACACATGTCCAGCTGCAGTTTGCAGTCCGGATCGTTTCTGTTCACCGGTTCAGGTGCAAACTTTTGCATAAATTTTCACCTGAACCAGGGCCCCTTTAAAAACTACACCGCGGCCGCCCCGGGCATGTGTGAACCGGCTCCATTGAGAGCCGGTCACATTTATATGTTACAGCCTAAAGATCAAGAAGTATGCTTGTTAGTTTCTCAATATTTATTTTTGGTTGCAAGCAGTGTTTGAGGCTTCGATGGCGGCATAAAGTCACTGAGGTTGACTTACTAAAACTAGAGAGTGCAAAATCTGACGCTGCTGTGAATGATAGCCAATCAGCTTTTAACTTCATTTTATTCAATTAATCTTTGAAGAAAACATGCAAGCTGATTGGTTTCTATGCAGAGCTGCACCAGATTTTGCACACTCCACTTTTAGTAAATCAACCCCACTATGTAACAAAGCTACCCAAGAGTCTTAATAAATTAATGGTAAACCGGGATTTCATGAGCGTGAAAATTTTTGTTCAGAAAGTCGCAGCCATGTCCACTATATCTGCAGGAGATCTACTGTTGTGCAACCTCCAAACCGTTTGTTTAGGTTATCCAGACTTCTATTAGGAGAGCCTGGCAGAGACCATGCATCACCCTCAGTATTCATAATATAAAAAAAAAAAAAAGTCAGGGATGTCTAAGGCCTCATGTACACTAATGCTGGTAAACGGACGTTTAAGAGCAGTTGGGAGTTTTTTTAAACTGCCCCTGAACTCTCCTCTATGTTATCTTATCTGTCCATATACACAGGATCGTGTATAGTCGTTTCTAGACAGTTTCCTAAAAAATGCATTCAGAAGCTGATTCCACAGGCATTTCAAGCACCAAACGCTTCTAAACATGGTAAATCGTGTTTAGCCAGTTTAGTTTACAGGCGGTTTTAATTTTGGGCTATTTAAAAAAAAAATACGTTTTCTTTTTTGTTTTTTTTTAAATGCTTTTAAACGCAAACGTGGACATTTTAAATGTGAGTTACTATCTTTCAAGTTAAATCAATCATTCAGGAGAGGTTGTAAAAACATCCCATGTACATGAAGCCTAAACCTGGGAGGGACAGGGGATATGAAGTTTAGTCGTAATGAAAGATGCATTGACAATTTCTGGATCTTTTAACAGATTCCCATATTCAAAAGATTGTGTACAATAAGAGGGTTAAAGTTTGGGGGGACACGAGAGCCAAGGAATGGATTGAGTGAGGCATTTTTAGATACGTGTATGGTTACCAGTAGTAGAGGTTGGGCAGCATAATAGGTTACCAATAGTAGAAGATGGGCAGCATAATTAAATGCAGGCATTGTATGTATTTGACTTTGTTTCAGCATCTTGCAGTCCACTCTACAACAGAGTTCTGGGAGGAAAGAGAAGCAGCACATGGAGCCAATCAGTTGTGATTTATTGCAAGAACAGGTTGACAAACAGTAAAGTGGCAGAGATGAGATTATTAGCGTATTGCTTCTCATTTTACTGTCCAGTCACAGGGATAGGGTAGAGACCTGTAAGTGAAAGAGCAGCATAGAAAGATCAGGTCCCCTACCTTTCAAAATAGGACGTGCTGTGGTACAGAGCTTCTTACATTACAGAACTAGATGGACAAATACAAACCCTTTGGCAACTAAAAAAGCTTGTGTGCACTTTTAGCTGTTAACTTTAAATTGTTTCTAAAGTCGAGACTTATTTTTTTAAAGTTTTGGCTCGAGCGAAAAAGGGTTAGAACCCATTTCAGGTTTTTATTGCTGTATGTGCCCCTATTTGCCCTAGTAACCAGGACAGTAAGCGAGGAGGAAAATCAAGCTTTGAGTTGAGTTACCACCAGAACTGGAATAGGAGTGGTCCAATGAGGACACAATGTGGGAATAACTGTCACCTAAAGGAATCCATGACTTGAGAAAGATTTTCACTTGCTTAATCTACAAGACAAATTGTAAATGTAACATCTCCAATTAGATTGGACACAAGTGACAAAATAAAAACTTAAATAATAACTCCACTTTTGTTGAGAAAAAAAACACCACTCCCCCCCCCCCCCTATGATCTATGAACATTGCAAGGATTTTAACAAACTTGTTGCAGATTCCTACCTTTTGTTTTTCTGAAGAAATTGTTCCTCTGTGCTAAGTGAGTCTAATGGGAGTGGTTTCATAATTATCAATCAGCTGTGCACCTGCAGGGCCCCAATGAGAAAAGCTGCTGGGCCTGCATCCCTTTAAGACATGTTCCTATTGGGAGTATCTCACCTAAAATGACATTTGTGTTGCAGGGGATGCCTAAAAGCTGACGTGCATCCAAGTGCAGACTTCTAGGAAAATCAGTGAGCCAATCACACAAGCAGGAAATGTTGTTTCCGAGGGATGTTCTGTACATATTTCTGTGTACAGAACACCTCCAGGTAGCCATATTAAATTTTCAGAAAATTACAGCGGCTGCAGATTAATAAATACCCTTCCTTTTTAAGAACATTCATTTCCATAGGACTTGTGTCTCAATTGCATACACTATATTATTTTTTCGATTTGTTTTTTCCCCCATGAAAGTGGAGTTAACCCTTAAAGCGGAGGTTCACCCAAAAATGAACCTCCGCTTTTCGGAACCCTCCCCCCTCCGGTGTCGCATTTGGCACCTTTCAGGGGGGAGGGGTGCAGATACCTGTATAAAAAAGGTATTTGCACCACTTCCGGGTAGAGTCCTGCCCCTTCGCGTCACCTCCCCCCCGTTGTGTTCTGGGAAACACACGGCTCCCAGAACACAGCAGGGACCAGTGAGGACGGCGCAGCGCGAATCGCGCATGCACAGTAGGGAACCAGGCAGTGAAGCCGCAGCGCTTCACTTCCCGATTCCCTCACCGAGGATGGCTGCAGGGGAAGCCGAGCGGTAGCTGGGCTTCGGCTGCTAACATCGTGGGCGACCTGGACAGGTAAGTGTCCATTTTTTAAAAGTCAGAAGCTGCAGTATTTGTAGCTGCTGGCTTTTAAAAAAAAAAAATCCGGTGAACCTCTGCTTTAAATGAGCAAAAAAGTTACATTTATTTTGCACATAAGATGGCTGTACATTCCTTGAAAATAAAAGTGACAACTTTTATCAGTGCTCGTATTTCTGCCTGCAGGCGGAGGTCCCCATTGTACAACGGTTTGGATAATCCTCCTTGCGAGCAGGCGCGATCTTCTCCTACACGATTATAAAGCAGGGGGAAATATACAGTATCCCAAATATATTGCTGCAGTGTCAGTTAAAAATCACAAAATGTAATGGCAATCAGGTGGCTTACTCAAGCGCATGAAGATGGCTCCCTGCACCTTGTTCTTAGGGAGATATCTATTGGTCTAAGGCCACAAAAAATCATTACACTGCTCCCCTAACAAAACAAAAAGCCAGAAAATGGAGGAGAATTCAGAATTAGTAGTACTGCAATTATGAAACAAAATGTTCACGTAAATGTCATACCTTTAGAAATTTCTACTTTAATCTCACTGATAAACAATACAGCTAGTGCCTACAATAACATTGCTGATGGACAGAAATAACTCACTTATCAAAGTTTTGATTTGAGCTTGGCAGATTTTCTTGATTGTGCTGTTCCTAAAACATAAAATAAAATAAAAAATTGTTTAAAAAAAAACAAAAACAAAAAGAAATACTTTTTACATCAGCAGAGACTTACAAATATTTAAACGTTGAGGCCAACCGGAGAAAAAGAAATGTAAAAATCTACCTCATGAGCAGATTCTGCAAATGACTGTCTCGCTTGGCACTGAGTGAGGTTATGCGACTCAGGAGGCTGGGAAATGCCAGTACTTGGATAGGACATACTCTGATTCTCAGCCAAGACTGCCTCAGAATGTGGCATGGTAAGTGGTAGAGAAGGTTGGGCAAGGTAATCTTGTCCTTGCAATGGTTGGGAAATTTCTGAGGGAAAGTGCACTGGTGGTGACATCATCGTTGCAACAGGCAACACTCCTACGGGGGTAGTTAAGTCCACTTTATACTGGGAAAGACCAATGACCTGCACAACATGATTGATGAAAAGTGGTTATTTCAACAATCCAGTTCAATCCCAAAAATAGATATTGGAGAAAAATACACATAGCCACTCTGTTTGTGAACACCCCATCTTCACATCTAAAACTTGTTGGGCATCCCATTATAAAATATTCTGGATTCCCCCCCCCTTCTCTTACAAATTTAACAGCCTCCATCTTTTAAAAATCTTTCCACAACATTTTGGAGTGTCTGGGCAGATTTGCTCCCATGCAGCCAATAGAGCATTTGTAAAATCTGTTTCTGATGTTGGAGTTCCAGTTGATTAAAAAAAAGTGTTAAGCAGAGTGGAGGTCAGAGCTCAGGCCAATTAAGTTCCTCTTCACCAAAACTTATCTTACCATATATTTTTGGGACTTGTTTGTGCACAGGGGCACAGTTAGGCTGGAACAGAAAATAGCCTTCCTCAAACTTTTGGCTCAGAGTTAGAAAAGCACAATGGTCTACAATATCTTTGAATGTTGAACTCAATTTTTGGAAAGGGGTCTACATATATTTGGCCATAAAGTGTCTACTAAAACTGATTCACATTAAACCATTCTCAAAGGAAGACCAGCCGACAAGGAAGAGTTAGAAAAGGTGTTCACACACAGGTTCCTTCAATCATTTGTTTTATGTTCCCTCAAAACCTCTTTGTACTCAACATCTGTGTTCTTGAACTTAAAATGTTATGGAGTTGAATTACTAAAACCGGAGAGTGCAAAATCTGGTGCAGCTGTGCATGGTAGCCAAGCAACTTCAGCTTGTTTAATTTTGCTTCGACAAAAACAAAAAAACAAAAAACTGGAAACTGATTGGTTTCTATGCAGGGCTGCACCAGATTTTGGTACATCAACCTCTATTTTTAGGCAGGGCTATTTATTTCTGTTGCCCTGGAATACCATTTGACCTATCCATTGTGACATTCTTATTTGCATGGCTCATATGAACAAGCAACTGAAAAACCAATTTTTCAGGTTTGATAACCGTCAAGAAAGCTACAGTATTCTTGCCTAAAAAGCTTCTTTGGCACAGTCTGTCTGCATTAATTCTTTCTTTCTTTCTCCCCTGTGCCCACACTATAAAAAAATTAAATCAACATTCAATCAAAGACTTGTGACATGGGTCCACTGGCAATCTTAACCACCTGAGGTCAGTCAGGACAAGCCTGCATTGTTCCACCATCATCCACACAAACTCGTCTTTAGATCTTCAACCAAAACCATCTACCAAACAACTCTTTAGTAAGGGCCAATTTGTAGATTCTCATGCTACACGGTTTTATTAAATTCTGTCAATATGACAGATGAAGTAATATTTGACTGTGTGTGCCCTTTATAAGCGGATTCTACGAACTACAGAAAGGAGTTTTTATCATATCCCAGGTAAAAAAAAATAATATATATATACAGCAGCTGAAAGGAGAAAAGTGAGTTGCTAATAAATCATATTTCAGAGCATATTATTAAACAGATTAAAATGCGTAAAATATCAAATGATGATGTAAAAATGGAAATAAAAGGTAGGGTAGGAAAAAAAGATTGCATGCTCTCAGAATCAAAGCATAGTCATCTTTTTTTTTTTTTTTTTATAAAAACAGAAAATGCTTCTTGACATGTGCCTTGTAACTAGGAATTGCAAAATGTTAAAGTAGTAGTACATTTCATTTCAACACTGTACAAAGCTAAACATAATTTGAAACAATAAAATGCCTTATTGGTGCAGACAAAGATCTATCTTATAACATTTGTTAATAGTTCTGTCCCCTTTGGGATAAAAGTACATCTAGAACTTTTTCCCCATGTTGCCAAGTGCTTTCTAACACTACACTATCTAGCCTCAGTCAATCCGACAACAGCTTTGAAGGAGACAGCTGACTCATATATGCAGCTTGTCTCGGCAATGAACACTTTCCACAGACAAGTAACTGCAAGAGGAATGCAGAGCCTGGCTTGTTCCCATTCCCTCTGCATTCTTCTTGCCACTTCCGGTTTGTGGAGTGCGCTTATAAGCTGCATTTATGAATCTGCAGTCTCCTTCAAAGCTGTTGTCAGTTTGGCCACGGCAGAAGGGAAAGGGGGGCAGGTCAGACCTTGTAACTTTGCTTAGAAAGCACTTGGTAACATGGAACAAAGTACTAAATCGAGAACAGAACTAACAAAAATGATAATGATTGATAATTTTTTAAAAAAATATATGTTTGCTAGAATGAGGTTCAAGAATAAGGTTCAAAAATGAGATGTTGTAGGTTCCAAATTAATAAACAAAAACATTCACCTCTAACAAAATTTTGAACGTAGATCACTAGGCAGATTTGAATCCTTCTATTATTAGATTTTCTAAACTAATCCAAAATATTAGATGTTGGTATGTGGTACTTTATTTTTCACCTTTAGTATCCTAGTTAAAGCTCAGTATCTTTACAGTTTACTGAAGTTTAATATCCAAGATTAATCCTTTTGTACCCACAGAACATATCTATTTCGTTATGTGCTCTATTTTCTTGAAATTAAGAAAACCTCCCATAGCGCAATGATTTACTACTACTGTCTGTGCTAAGACAACTCAGGGGAGCTTGTACAAAGGCAGCAAGCTGGCATCTCTGTAATGATGGACAACACAATCTGATGGAAAGAACTTTCCTAGCAATTATAAAATTATTAGTTTAAAAAGACTTTCAGAAGGTCTTACTTTTGGATCAGTGGCATAAATGTTCATTGCTTACATCTTTCCCATCATTTAAATGTTAAATAGGATAAACTGCTTATATTTTATAGGGCATCAGATATAGCCAGTCTGACATCCTTTTGCCTTTTATATGTAAAAAAAAAAAAAAGGGATGGGTTATTAAAGCAACTGACTTTACAAAACCCGTCACAAACCTTGGCAATTTAAACTGAGCAAACAATGAATAAAAAGCATAAGTTAAAGCGGAGTTCCACCCAAAAGTGGAACTTCCGCTTTAAGCACTCCTCCCCCCCTTACATGCCACATTTGGCATGTAATTTTTTTGGGGTGGGGGGAGAGTGGGCGACTACTTTAGAGAGGGACTTTGTCCCACTTCCTCCTTCTGCCTCGGTGACTCCTCCCCTCCCCCTAGGCGGCCCCTACCTCTCGGCAATCTTCTGGGACACGTGACAGGTCCCAGAAGATTGCCTTGTCCACTGGGAGAGCGCAGCGCGACTCGCGCATGCGCAGCGTGACTCGCGCATGCGCAGTGCGCGCCTGACCTTGAAGCTGCAAGCTGTCACAGCCGGGTGCCCATAGTTCCAATGGAGGCGCCGAGGAGAGGGGCTCCATGCGGCCGCATTGCTGGACCGTGGAACCGGTAAGTGTCTGTTTATTAAAAAACAGTAGCTAAACTTTTTGTAGCTGCTGACTTTTAATAAAAAAAAAAAAAGCCTGGAACTCCGCTTTAAATTACCACATGCCTCAATTATCAATAGGGAGGCAAACAGAAAAGATCAAGCTTTGCTCCTAACTGTAGCTGCAGATCTGTAGATCTACTGATCACCTTGACAAATAAAAATCTGATGCTTTTAGAGTAAACATCCATCTTCTTGTGTAAACATTTCTCAAACAAAATGCCAATGGAACAATGTTTGCACATACTGTCCTCTAATACAATGTAAAAATAGATATTGTTGTATATTAGGCTAATTTAAATAATTCAATGGGCCATATATACAGTACATTTTTAGCTGCTCTCATTGTTTTATAGGCGTCCTGGTCAAACAATGCACCCACTACATCAATAAAAGGTCAACAATAGTTTGATTGTTTGACATGTATGATCTATGGCATTTGTGATACTGCAATGCTAAATTGCTTGATTTCCCCATTAACACAGTCAGTGTAAATGGAGAAATCTTTCCCGCCACGCTAATGTTTTCTGCCGGAGGGGGGGCACAAGGAGCCTTCCCTGACAGCAGAGCACAATGATTATATCCGGCAGCACTAATTGCTTGGGAAAAACCCGACAGGCTGGTTGTACACAAGTCAATAGATGGATAGCTGGGCAACCAGGATGCCCATAAATGGTTTGAAATTCGATCCATGTATGACTGGCTTTAGAAAATGCTTCTCATAGAAATTGATGTAGAGTGGAAGAAGTAGGAATGGCTACCCAAAAATGTATAAATAAATGGCCAGCAACATAAGCTAAAAGGGGACTCTATTACCACAGGAAGAACAAAGGAAAGTCTGTGCCAGAGGGGACTTTACGAGGCCAAGGAAGGATTTTCACCTGGGGATACTAAATCTACATTACGAGAGCACCTGTTTTCTCAAATCGCTTGAGTAAAGCCCGGAGCCCCGTGTTATTGAAATCGTGAACGATAACTCAAGCCACGTAACATTTTAGTGTACTGTACCCCTATTGCATTAAGACCATTGAAAATACTAATTTGCTAGAAAGGCTAGGTAGCATATGCATGTGGATTGCATGCAAGTCTGTAACAATCTGTATGTCTTGTATTGTTTTCCAAAAATTGGAAGATGTTTGTATGTACAGCATTCTTGTTTAGTAAAAACATTAATATACTACAGAGGATTTGGTTTCCTTGCTTTATTGCAAAGTGACCTAAAAGATACAAAGCAAAACATCTTATCTAGAAGCTGTCTTTACTAAAAGGTTAATAGTAAATATGGCAACACCCAAGACCGGATTCTTCAGAAGAAAAAAAAATAGGATTTTTGTACTCACCGTAAAATCCTTTTCTCTGAGTTCATGGACGGACACAGCTTCAATCTTGACAAAGTGGGTATTAGCCTTCATTCAGGAGTGACTAGGCAGAAAAGTGTTAACAACTTCAGAGCTGAACAGCCCCACCCGTGGGGGCAGTCCTACTGGCTATATCCCCTCAGCTTGCACTAAGCAGATCAGTTCGTCAAAAAGCAGTACAAAGTTAAAAACGAGGGGTGGGTGCTGTGTCCGTCCATGAACTCCGAGAAAAGGATTTTACGGCGAGTACAAAAATCCTATTTTCTCTTTCGTTCATGGACGGACACAGCTTCAATCTTGACAAAGTGGGACGTCCCAAAGCAGTGTCAAAAATGAGGGGTGGGCACAGCATTAAAGTAACTTCACCCCAAAACAAAACAGAACTCCTCAACGGAGGAGTTGCAACTTGCGGCCGAAAGAAGCATCCGAAGATGCACACACATCAACTTGAAAAGTTTAGTGAAAGTGTGCACGGACGACCAAGTCGCCGCCTTACACACCTGGAAAACAGACGCTTGACGTCAGAAAAGCCCAAGAGGCACCTCTTGCCCTGGTCGAATGCGCCGGGAAGGGAGGCGCCTGACCCTTCCTGGCGTAAGCCTGATCACGATCTGTCGGATCCACCTAGAGATGGAGGCCGACGAGACCGCTGGGCCCTACTTGGGACCAGCCACCAAAACAAACAGTGAGTCTGGACTCCGGACCGGAGCAGTACCAGACAAGCATACTCTTAGAGCTCGGACAACGTCCAAGGAATGCAACGTAGTCTTAGGATTCGACGGATGAGGACACAAGGATGGCAGTACAATGTCTTCCTTGAGATGGAAGGTCGAAACACGAACTCAGGAAGAAAAGAAGGCTGCGGACGCAGCACAACCTTATCCTTGTGGAAGATCAGATAGGGAGCCTTGCATGGCAAGGCTGCCCGCTCAAAAACCTGTCTTAACTGACACAACAGCCACCAAAAGGACCACTTTCTGAGAAAGTGTCAACAAGGGAATCTCCCTGATGTTCACAAACGGTGGTTTCTGAGGCACCTAGAGGCCATGCCGTTAAAGCCATTGACTGTAAGCAAAATGGCATATGGGACCCTGCGACAGCAGGTCCTCCCGTAGCGGTAGACGCCAAAAGGACATAAATCCCACGGAGGTAGTGGAGGGTGGACCGGTGTACAAACGTTCTCACTAGAGAGTGAGCCACCAGGGGTCGTTGAAAAAGGACAGCCAAGGCAGATACCTGCCCCTTAATTGCACTTAAAGCAAAAACAATTTTGGTCCGCCCCACGCTGTAAGTACAGCAGGACTCTGGAACCACATAAGTATGCGGATGCCACCTCATTTCCTCAAAAAATGGATATGTAGGTCTTCCAAGTGCGATGGTAAATCTTCCTAGAGGATGATTTCCAAGCACTCCTCATGGTAGAGATCACCGAGTCTGACAGGCCCCGGTCTCTTAGCACCCGGCTCTCAAGCCATGCCGTTAAGCCAGTGACTGTAAAAACAGTATGGCGTATGGGACCTTGCGACAGCAGGTCCTTTCCTAGTGGTAGACGCCAAGAGGTGTCTGCTATCAGACGCACTAGATCGGCGTACCAAGGATGCCAAGGCCAATCCAGAGCAATTGGGACCATTGGAATCCTCTCTGCCTCCAGTCTGTGAAGCAAATGAGAAAGGAGCTTCAGAGGAGGAAAGACATAGATTAGCCGGTACTGACTCCATGGTGCCACCAACGCATCTGTCATTTTTGCCCATGGGTCTCTTGACCTGGCCACAATTCTCAATACCTTCTGATTGAGTCGAGAAGCCAGGAGATCTACGTCTGGCGTGCCTCCCCTCTGGCAAAGGAGCTTTAATGCCTCTGGGTGTATAGACCAATCTCCTTGGTCCAGCATCTGGCGACTCAGGTAGTCTGCCTGCCAGTTTCCCACACCCGGAATGTATACGGCCGACAGGGCCGGTACGCTCCCTTCTGCCCACCTTAGGAGGTGAGCGACTTCTGATGCTGCAGCTGAGCTGCTTGTTCCTCCTTGATGATTGACATACGCCACCACCTTGGTGTTTGTTCGACTGGATTCCGACTTGACGCCCCTGTGGCCTCTGAGACCACGTGGAGCGGCAAAGCCTAATCGCCCGGAGTTCCAGGACAATGATCGTCAAGTGGGATTCTTCCGGAGTCCAGGGACCCAGGTTGACCGAGTCCCTCGGACTCCTCTCCAACCGGTAAGACAGGCATCCGTCGTGACCACCATCCAGTAAAGATTTTGACAATCCAGGGATGAAGGGCACTGGACCCTTCTGGACAGAATTACCTTCTGTAACACTCGCGTGTGAAATATTGCATATGGTACCGCCTCGAAGGCGACTACCATGAGGCCCAGGACTCGCCTGCAAAAGTGGCGAGACGACCATCTTTGGGACATTAACTGCCGGACTGCAGCCCGAAGGGTCTGCAACTTTCCCATAGGGAGAAAAAAACGTTCGCCTCTGAGGAGTCCAGAATCAACCCTAGCTACACTAGGAGTTGAGTCTGTACCAATACTGACTTCTGAGTGTTCAGCACCCAACTAAAGTATCGGAGGGTCTGACAGGTTATAGACACGCTCACCTCAAATTTTGGGTTTGAAGTGGCCCTCAGAAGATGATCGTCCAAGTAGCCCACGATAGCGATGCCACGCTGTCTTAGTAGGGCCAGAATCAGGCCGAGCACCTTGGTGAACACCCTCAGTGCCGATGCCAGGCCAAAGGGGAGAGCCACCAATTGGTAGTCATCTTCCCTGGCCGTGAAGCGCAGACATCTCTGATGCCTGGTGCATATGGGGACATGCAAGTATGCGTCCTTGATGTTCAAGGATGCCGGAAAATCCCCTGGATGGAGGGCAGCGACAACAGAGCGAACCAACTCCTTCCGGAATCTTTGTACATTCACAAAGCAATTGAGGGCCCTGAGATCCAAGATTGGACGAACCCCATCTTTCAGCACTTTGAACAGATTTGAGTAGAACCCCTGAACCCGTTCCTGTACTGAAACAGGAATGACCACCCGGCGTATCAGCAGGTCTTGAACCGCCCCATATAGGATTTCCCGACGAGTCGGCTGAAGCTGGCGGTTTAGAGGGCAAAAAATCTGTTCGGTAGGCAAGCGAGGTTGGGCTTGCGAAACCAGGGACGCTTTGGTCCCTCAGCAGGCGCTTTATCGGCCTGGAATCGTTCACTTGCCGCACTAGGCGGACAAAAGAACTGCTTGTGCGTGGTGAAGGAGGGCCCTTTGTCTATGGCGTTGCTCCTTACCCCTTTTTGGATTGCGGGAGCAGCATGCTCTTACCTCCTGTGGCATCCTTAACGATGTCATCCAGAGAGGCTCCAAAAAGACTGTCGCCCTTAAAGGGCAGATCCAATAAGGCTGTCTTGGAAGTTTTTGGTCTGCAGATGAGCACTTTAGCCAAACTAGGTGGTGTAACACCACTGCATAAACCGAGGCTCTGGACAGCAAGGGGATAGTATCCATGTCTGACTCGCAGACAAACTTAAGGCCCTGTACCAACTGGTCGGCCAAAGCTACCTCGTCCGAAGGAGCCTCCCGTGTCTAACCCCTAGAGTAGCATCTTTGCCCACTCAGTAAGTGTCTGAGACACCCAAGCCCCAGCCATAGCTAGATGCACCGCTGAGCCCACTACTGTGTATAGGTAGCGAGCGAATGTCCGCAGGGTCCCGGAAGACAGGCGCCCCTTCCACTGGACTCGTGGTTACTTTGTTAAGTCTGGACACAGGGGGGGGGGTCCACTATCGGAGGAGAGGTCCATTTTTACAGGAAACGCTCCTCAAAGGGGTACCGGACCGCCAAATTTTTTGGGGCCCGAAAAAACCTTCAGTGGTTCTTCCCACTCCTTGTATAAAAGTTTATCAAGATAAGACATACAAGAAAACACCTTGGCAGAGCGGGCCGGCTTACGGAACCCAAAGGGAACCGCCGTCTCTGCTGCTTCTGCAGAATTCTCCAACTTCAGCGTAACCCGCACTGCTGTGATAGATACCAAGCCTTTTCACGTGCTGACCCGGACCTGGAGTCATCCTCACTGTTTGACCGGTCATGGTCCACGGCCTCTGACGCATTAGAATCAGGGCCATGAGCCACAGCTTGGCCTGGCTCTGCATCAGAATTATCCCCAGAAGATGGAGGGGGCGCTTCCTACCCCCTGCGTTCCCACACGCCGCTTCCACCTTGGCAACAATAGCCTCCTGGATCGCCGACATAGCGTCCACAGATATAGCAGGGGCACCAGTTGCCAACTCAGGTGTTTCAGGGGAAAAAACGTCTGCTTCTGACGTCATGCTGACCCGCGCGCCTGACACCCCCAGGGACTCCAGGCAAGGTATCAACAGCCCACCCTTCTAGCTGCTACAGAGATGCAGGGTCTCCCAGAGGACTCACCACCCTTAGAAAAGTCACTGTTACTGCTGCCGTCTGCTCCCGCCTGAGATGCTCTCACACAGCTGCCTGTGTCAGTCTGATCCTCTGTCAGCGTGTCTGTATATTTTGCGCCTGTAAAATTCACCCTAAAGGGCAGAGACTTCCACAAAATGGCCGCCGAGCGGCCATGCTGAAGAACGGCATGGACCACAAGAAAATGGCCGCCGAGCAGTAGATGGAGGCCAAAACAGGCGTGGACCACAAGAAAATGGCCGCCGACAGCATGGAGGGAGAAACACACAGGTAAGCAGAAAAACTGACATTTCCAATGACAGCCCATTAACACCCCAGAAGCAGACATACATCGCAGTTCCCGCTCCAGATGGAGCCCCCCAGGTGAATCCCCGTCACCAAGCCTAGCTCATAGAGCCCAGGGAGGAGGGAGAGAGGAAAGAAAGGGTAAAACCACTTACTTGATCTCTCCAGGAATGTCCAGACATGTCCTCCTGCTGAAGCAGGGGAAGCTACTTACCCTTCCTGCGTGGATTATGCTGGAAAACGTTCTGGACAGACCATCTTCTGCGCGGTTACGGAGGTACCCTGGAGCGCAAAGCTCACTGGCCACCCGTGGAGCGACGGGCATGTAGTGGAAAACCCAGCCCGTAGCTAGGGTCGGCACACGCTTGATGACCGAAAACTGGGGAGACTACAAGGATCTGGGATCCAGCCTGTTACCCAGTCGGCAGTTGATCGAAGATCGCAGGAACAAAAACGTCGAAAAAAAACGGCAGAAAATAACTGATCTGCTTAGTGTAGGGATATAGCCAGTAGGACTGCCCCCCCGGGTGGGGCTGTTCAGCTCTGAAGTTGTTAACACTTTTCTGCCTAGTCACTCCTGAATGAAGGCTAATACCCACTTTGTCAAGATTGAAGCTGTGTCCGTCCATGAACGAAAGAGAAATAAAGTCTATTTTGTGCACTTTAAACTGAAGCCTGCTTAAGGTCTGTTTAAAAGCTTATATAAAGCTACAGTGATCACTCCCACTCTCAGAATAAACAATACCCATGTGGATGGGGCCCAAGTACATTGTCATCTCTACTGACCTGTTTGCAATTTGTGTGCGAAACTTAACTCTGCAAAACCAAAGTTCCTGAAAGCTATGGATGCCTATTGTTAAAACAGATGGCAGATAATTTGCAATCCCATAATCTGTACATTACATGTGTTAAAAGGTCTTCAAAAGAAAGTTAAATCATGTGCATTGATACATATGTGGGTTGTTAAGAGTATTACTTCCTTGGGCTTCTCCACTAAAGTAGCTCTAAACCATAACTAGGTCAGCTAAGCACTGTAAATCAAACTGCCCTTTTTCAGAACACTTTTTCGGCCGTTTTTGGAACTTGGAGCTGCCGATTTCCCCCAGCCTCTTTTAGCAACTTCCAGTCTACCTGCACTTTCTGCAGCTTAGACTGTTCATCATTGCTCTGGACAAATTTACTGATATTGACAAAGGTAGACCCTTGCCTGTGTAAGAAGAAGAATGAAGCCGCGCAAATGGAATTTAAGCAATGACCGTGCAAAAAAGCCAATGCAAAAAAAGGGTGTAAGCAAGACAGAATGGACTGCTGCCTCTACTGATTACCAACACCTAGATGTGGTAATGGGAAGTGAAAGAGAGAGGGAGTAGAAATGGCGCTGTCTATTTACTGTCTTGATACCGTACCAATGAAGGTGTATTATAAAAGGATAATTATGCAAATAAAAAATAAATATATATGCCAGTAATATAAGCTGCTAAGATGGTAGTGGCAAATTAATAAAAATTAGGTAATAGAGACATATCTGTGATAGATCCTCGATAGTGAAACCTTAATAATGTGATATGGTGGAATGAAATAAAAATAAAAAAAATCCTTAGTGACAAAGTGCAGTGACGAAAATAAATAATTGATTCCAATATTAATTCAGAACAAAAAAGAAAAAAGAAAGGAAAAGTTCATTTGCGTCATATAAATAAAGTGCTGGTGTTGCCAAAAAAAAAAATTCTGGTGTGATCTTGGTGGTCACTGCAAACCGTGGTGCATCCGTGCTCTGATAGAAATGCTCACTCACCAGATATTTCTTACGCTCAAGGGGTATAAGGCATCCACAGTGTTAGCCACTGTGAGGCTCTGTGGCACAAAACTCTATTCCTCTTTTCCTCAATACTTGGTAATCCAGCTCCAATGTTACCCAGATGGAAGAAAAACAAAGGGGGATACTCCCAATAGTATGATACCGCTTGAGTACACAATCTTTATTCATAAACATATGCAGGGTACTCACATTTTATTTATTAATTTGCCACTACCATCTTAGCAGCTTATATTACTGGCATATATATTTATTTTTTATTTGCATAATTATCCTTTTATAATACACCTTCATTGGTACGGTATCAAGACAGTAAATAGACAGCACCATTCCTACTCCCTCTTTCTTTCCTTGCCTGTGTAAGATTCACCCTCGCTATGGATCCCGGTGACCATTGGCTGTGATACGCAATGTGATGTCAAATCTCAAATTGTTAAGTTGTCACCTACTCCCTGAGCGGTGCTTTTGATTAAAACAATTTCAGAGGGTCTGTCTAAGAGCTGGGCTGCTGCATATGGGAGAACAGCAGTCAAATTCTCGTGGTGCTGCCAGCACAGAATTCTTTTTTTTTTACTTTTGCTGCAACACTTAATGCCCATCTCCAGGGAAAGGAAACTGCTCTGCAATGGTTATACGTGTTTATTTAGGTCTAGAAAAAAAAAGAGACATATTCATTACTGAATAAGCAGTCTAACTGAATTAAAGAAAAATTAAGAGGGTTCAGTAGGCCTTCAATCTATTAACATATAAAAAAAAAAAACTAAAAACTAATTTTGGCAGTGCAAACACTCTATAATCTAAAGCCCAACTTCAGGAAACCTAAAAATCCTCCCTTGCAGTGGGGAAGCACCCCTGGCAGATAGCACTCTCACATGCTCCAGCGGTGGACTGTTCCCATCAGTCTTGACGACTTCAGAGAAACATGGGCCACCAGAAGGGAAGGGCAGGCTGTGGGGACCAGTCTAGTGGTAAAGTAAATATGCTTTACCAAGTGCCCCAGACCTAAACGAGCAGTTAACCCTTGTAGAGTGGGTGCAGCCCTACTGCAAGGGAAGATTTTTAGGTTTCCTGGAGCTCAGTAATAACATAGAATTTATTCTTATTAATTGGATTTAGTTGTACTTAGAATTTTAGGCAGCCTATACTTTTCCTAAATATTGCTTATAATTTTTGTTCTCATGCATGCTGACGAATCATTTTGGTGTAAAATTTTCTGTGGACATGAAGGGATACACTTAACAGCCTTACACGTTAACTTGCCAATACTGAGCTAAAATTCTGTCATCATTGTTACATATTGACAGTCAATTTTATTTCTCCAGATTAAAATGCTTATCACTAACTTCTGCACCGAAACACAAGTAAAGTCATACAGTGCAATTCCTTGTGTACACCTGTTTTCTGCTGCTACATAGAGATAATAAAAATGAATTTTCTTTTCCTCCTATTCTAGCATGAGATAAAATGAACTACTACTTTAAATTCTGGCAGCCTGGTCCACATGCCCATTTAATGTATGCATGGTAACACATACGGCCAACATGTCTAAATGGCTAGATCATGCCTGCATGCTCTTTCTGCAGAAGGAGCATTGTATGTGTGTTGACAGTTTTTCCTCTGTTGAAATGAGATCTCTCGGACCTACCAATCATGTCCTTGCCCAAACCAATAGTTAAGGTCTGGATTTTTGTTTTGTGACAAAAGTACAACTCAGAGTAATGTCGCAAAATATTACCTGGATCCCAGCCCCAGATGTAGTCTGATCGGGAGGATGGGTTATGCTTAGATGATGTGACTGAGGAGGAAGAGGAAGATGGGATTGTTGTGACACGGGCGGAACACTTGGAGAGAGATGAACAGAAGGGACATCACTCTGAATGATCTGCTGAAAAGAGGCCTGGTACGTGTGTGATTGGGGATGCTGTGGCAGCGGCATCGTTATTCCTGGCATGCCAGATGTTGCCACTGCTAATAAAGATACAGGCGCACCCTGGATATTTGGCACGAGATTAGTCTCATACTGTAGCACCAACTGTGGGTTTACTGTCTGCCCTGACGGGGGCCCTGCAGGGGTGACAGGAAGGTTGGACATAACCACACCTGGAGGGAAATACTGACAGGGAGCAGGCAGGGGGGTGATACAGACAGCAGGTAAGTCAGAGAGATTGGCATGGAGGCTCTCGAGTCCTGTAAGAGGAGTAACTGCTGGTATGAGAGGATACGGAGGAAGCTGAAAAACAATGCACAAAAAAACAAAAAACAAAAAAAAAACACATTATTGCTGTTAATACAACACTGTACATTCTCAACACACATAGTACTTCATTAATATCCAAGTCTGGGGCATCCTCTTGAAAATGCAAAAGCTCTAAACATTTTGGCACTAAATATTAGCAAAAAATATTTCATTTTTTTATTTGTGGATGCTGGTGGGGTGAATCAACCACAGGTTCCTTAACTTTTGGGGATACAAGCTGTAGGATCTTGCCACCAAAAGTCAGTACAAACTCACGGGACTACCACTAATTTCCTTTGGCACTCTCCATTCTCATAGTAAAATAAAATAGAGAGTTCAGCAAGGAGAATGAGACCTCCCATGTTAAGGCCATGACAGGTTGGTGGACATGGAAAGGAACATACAAAAATCTTTAAAGCACGCCACTACTGACCTCTATAGCTGTAGGCATTTAGGAGTAATTCATCCTCAAAAGTCCTCAGCAGAATCACTAAAGTTCTCTCAGATAGTCACTCACCCTGCTCCTCCTTTCAGAACACCTATTTTAGAGATTTAATAGGCTGAAAGACCATGGAGTCACTGTTGGTTAGGGGCAGGGTGAACTAAGCAGTGCTTCTACGGTCGACTTAGAGGATCAATTGCTCTACAGTGCCTGCAGCTACAAAAGGTCAGTGTGGATTCACTGAAATGTTCATATACTGTTTTAAGTACATGAATGTCTATAGCCCAGCCTTGGGTTTAAATACGCCAAATATGTTAACGGTTACCCAATTCTCTATTTAAGTTTTTGAGGGTCTGACCCAATATAATCAAACTACTATATACCACTCTGCATTTTATGACTGAATGAATCAGATACTAGATTTGCATTTTTAATTATTTGCGAGTACCTTATCCATACAGTTAAAGGAATTCAGTGAAGACTGAAACAAGTCACTCTAAAAACTACTAATAAGACTTTACAAGGAAGACTGACATGACCAACTCAATGACTGCCATAAGGTCCTCCATAACTAAAGCAACAAAATGCATTAATAAAAATGTATTGGTGGAGCTCTCCAAAATGTCTGAATGCACAATACTTAAAAAATAGAATTACAGAGGTTTACAAAAGATTACTTGTAAATTTATAACATTTCTTTCAACTAGTTTTAGTTTTTCTTACATCCCCCAGAGCTGAATGCAGACCCTAAAGAATAGAAATTAGAGATTAATTGGTTCTCCTTGATAAATTAAGCAGGACCTACTTGTTTCTGAATTTTCAATTTACACCTCTCCATAACAAGGACCCCACTGTTTACATTCATGCCATTCATTAAGGTCGGCCATAAAGTATTCATATATCAGACTTATCTGCTTGATCCAACTTTATCCAATCACAGGGTAACCCATCAAGTTAACATATAAGCATAGGATTGTATGTGATCGATTAACTTGTTAGTTACCCTGCATAAAGTCTTCATTATTCAAAAGATGAAGAAAGGTTTCACAATTGTACCTTCCATGCAACCTTTTTAGATATAGCCATTAGGTGGCTACGTCAATTCTCCATATGAAGACAAATTATTACATTATATGGCCAAATGTTTGTGGACACATCCCAATTATTGAGTTGGGGCACATAATTCCAGGTGCATAGAGGCATGGTTTGACAAGTGTTTAGTAACTCAAATAACCTATGCAGAGCCACTATTAACATCTTTTGAATAAACTGGAATGTCAATTGCAAGCCAAGTCTTCTAGTCCAACAGTAGTACCTAACCTCACAAATGCTCTTTTGGCAGAATGGGCTCAAATTCTCAGAAACACAAGTCTTGTGGAAAATCTTCCTGGAAGAGCGAAGTCTGTTAAAGCTGCAAATGAATGGGCAACCACATATTAATGCTCATGGTTTTAGAATGAGATATTAAAAACGCTCATATTAGTGTGATGGTCAGGTGTCCCAAAGAAATTTGTCAAATGTTATGTGGCCAAAACGACCTTCCCTGGCCACTAAAGTTTATGTATAGCAAGCTGTAAACAGTCTGACATCCATAAATAGGGTGCAGACTTTGCAGCAAACTGAATAGGCTATATAGTGGATTCCCAATTTTCTCACAGTAGACAGAGTATTCATTTAATTGCATATGATGCAGCGCTCCGTTTCTCCTGAAACGAGGCAATGTTAATGGTGCTTCGGTGGTCCAATGCCAATACAATGACAGGTAAATATTTAATTATCCATTGTTCGCTATTCAAAATGTGCCCCAAAAAAATAAATATATATCCTCGAAAAAGTTCAGGTGGGCAGGGATGGAAGCCAACTACATGGAAGATTCTGAAGCAAAGGTCATTGTTATTTATCTTGGAAAACCACTTAAACTCTTAAAAATTTACCAGCTGATTGCATGACAAAAGTAATAAAATGGGGAGACTTTACCTGTGATGTAGGTATCTGGTGCTGTTGCAGTGGTACTGTAGGAATCTGTAGTGGTTTCAGTGGAGCTGGCGTGAGCAGGGGCTGGTACTGTGGGTATGTATGGGAGGTAGGTGGCACTGGACAAGCAGCCTGCCCAGCTGGGATTTGTTGTAGAAGAGCTTGGTGTTGAAGTGATTGCTGTCATTCAAGCAAAAACAAACAAAAAAATACATTAAAAACACTTGCAAAAACCTAAAAACACTAAAGTAAAGGCTTGAAATAAAGGTAAGAAGCAGATTCTACAAAATAACTGATTTCTAAAATTTAACCAGTATTACTTTTTTGTAACTTAATGGTGTAAATATAATGGCTTGTCTACTTAATAAATGGTTTTCTTTGCAGACACTCATTGCTTCTGTCATTATCTAGAATACCCCACACAGTCACATGACGTGATTTTGAATGGAGCGGGTGGAGTGACAGGAGATCGCAGGCAGCAGTCAGCGTTCAAACTAGCTGCAAACGACCGCGACAGTCGGCATTTCTAATGCCGCTACAATGGATTCTTCACATAGTGGCGTGAGCACCGCCTGACAGCCCTAGGACACCCCTGGATACCTGTAAGCGCCAACGGCCGACGAAATTAATTGGAATGGCCAGAATAACCTAACATCAGCTGCAAGGTATGTGGCAATCAGAGATCTAGTGACACAGATCTGATCAAACTCAACTCTAACAGCGAAGACGTCCATTGGTAACGTACGCACCCTATTGATGTATAGGACGAGTTAAATACTATGAGTATTGACTGATTTCACTATGTCTAAAATCCCCTGTATTGCTGCTTTACCAATGCTATGTACCAAATTAATTATTGACACTTGAATCAAATCATACTGATGAACTTTTCAATTTAAATTATACCAGCAACTGTCAGAGGAAAACTATTACTTTCTCATTCCTTATCAAATTTGAATTCATTGGAACATTGGTACCACCAGGGGATTCCCGGTCCTCCGCACCAACAGCGGTCCCCCTGCCCCAGTCCATTACTCCCATCATCGCCCCCTCCCCCCGCCCCATCAGGTTCAGCCCTTTGTTACACAGTACCCATTTGGATTTAATAAAGGGATCCACGTCATTGTTGGTGGATCTAATTACCTTACATCCTTTAGAGGAAGGCAATTTAAAAAGATTTTTACTGGGTCACTTAATACATAGGACTGAACCACACGTCCGGACTAGTGTACTGTTACATGTCTTTTGTTTTTGTTAAGTCTTGTCTGTCCAGTGATGTTCCTTGTATCAAGTTTTATAAATCATCCACAGGTTGGGTACCCACTTGCACTTTATTTAATCTTTATATGTTATACAGTTTACAGGAATAAATATTTAATTCATAATATTTCTGTTGTTTGATCTATTTTTGTTGCTAAAGTAACCCCTTTGCCTGTCTCTAAACAGGCTCATCCCCTTCCCATTCCCTTTAACTCCATTATCTAGAATAACCTATTGTTTTTCTAGTGAGTCTCATCTTATACCACAATCCTGAACCTTCAGTGTGTTGCCTGAGCAGGTAACAGAAAATTAAGATTTGAATATGATCGATCACACCAGCTCTTCCTTTTCTCAGAGAGCAGAAAATTACCCAGTAGGGGTTTAAACACTTCTCTGCTCTATCTAAAAAAGGTTTGGGCTTTACATGCAATTTATTATAAAAGGAGTATTACATTATAACATTCTTACAATCAAAAAAAAAGCTTGTTTTATGTGTAGGGAGCCGCTTCCCTCTAGTGTATGGTATTTGTAAATAGCTGTTGATTGGTAATTATCCCAGGTACTTAACCTGCTTTCCCTGCTAGAAACCCCAGATTGGAAGACAGATCTTTAAAAAGGGGGGTTTCCAGGAAGTAGACTGCAAGAACGTCCATGCAGAAGATGCTGCTGTATTCCATCCAGACCAGAAGCAGAGACTATAGGGCAATTGTTCCTGTTATCTAATAGTTTAACTGTTGTAGCGGCTGTATCTGAAGTCTGGTAACAAAATTTTAATAGTGTTTACATGCAGCTCCTGTTGCCTTCGTTATCTGCTGTCCCCCCTGGTCTGGGAGTCTCTCATCTATCATTTGCTCATGGCTCAGTAAGCAGCATAGGATGGAGCCAGGTTATGCAGCCGACAACCCATAAATAGCTACAGGTCCACACGTATGGCAGATTAGAAACAATTAGGTACAGTCGAGCAAAGTAGATCGGCTGACGTTGAGTTCCAGTTTCACAACACTGATGTCGGTAAAGCCCCGTACACACGGTCAGACTTCCATCAGACTTTTCCGTGTTTTTTTTGTCCGAACGGTGTTGGTCGGGAACACCCATAGCATACCCACGCTCTGACTTTTCTGCAAACTTTCCCAAAACTTTTTGCAACATCACGTGTTTTTTCAGCTCTTTTCTGCTCTTTACCGCCACCCTTTGGTCAACTTCTGCTATTGTTGGTTGATTTTAACATTAGTTGTTTTGTCCATCGGACAAAAGTCCGATGGTTTTCTGTACACACAGTCGGACTTTGCTTCATCGGACTTTTGTTGGGCAAAAGTTTGTCCGTTTGCAGACCCAACTTTTGTCCGATGAAAAACAAAAAACAAGAAAAAAGCAAAAAAAGTTTGTCCGATGGAGCGTACACACGGTCGGTAAGGCTAATTGAATGCCAGTTGGAGGATCTCTGCACCAACTCTGATCCAGTATTTACCTCTTCAGAACAGATGCCACACCCATGACCATCCCACAAGGACCCATGCAGCTGGACCCTGTTGCCACTTTCACATGGAGGCATCTTTTCTAAATAACTGTATATACAACTTTACCAAGGTTCCTGTAGGGCTCATTTGCTGATATAAAATGTTTGTATAATAGTTGCATACTATTACTAATCTTTTATCATATAAAGTTCGCATTATTCCTATACTGGTTTGTAGATTTGCCCAGATAGGAAGCAATTGAGCTGCAAGTTTGAAAATGACTTGCTAAGCTATTCCTAGACTTGCCAGGCTTCACAAGTTTGTTGCACAATTGCAGCAAAAGTCCACATTGCATGACTCCAGATCAACTTTCTTTGCAAATATTCTGCAAGTCTGCTTCAAGTTCTGGTTCAGTTATGTTGCACAATAGTCATCCCTCCACAGTGGTCACTGATTTGCAGAACTCTTGCTGTAGATTCACCACTGCAACTTTGCTCTAGCTAGAGACTTGCCACGCAAATTTAAAACCAATTGTAAAAAGAGTCAACTAAAACTTGTGCTTCAAACGCTCTGCAAGTGTACAAATCGCCAGTGAAAATGTGTAGTTAACTGACAAATTTGTGGCAAGTTATCCTTGCTATCTGGGTAGTTATATTTATTCGCTGGGTGTAGTAGTTTCCCTTCTTCCAATTACTTTGCTTAGATTACTGGTTAATTTCCCTAGAATGCAATCCCTGCTGCTCACAGGGCCCCTGTCCTGGGTGGATGCACTGTAAAATTTACCATCAAACCTACTCTTCCACCTAGTGAAGATGGTTCTTTTAATTACCTTTTAATTACTGCCCCAAAAAATGACTACACATGAATTTTTACATTTGTTACAAATCTCTTCATTGGCCAAATTTCTTCACAGAAGGTGAATCTTCTTCAGTTTTAGGTTTAATAAAAAAATGTTTATGCTTTACTTTTTAACTGGCTTTAAAGCAGCCCTAGGATTTCTAGACTGCACAAGCCATCTGTGAACTGTATTAAAAGCATGCAAAAAGAGAAAAAGAAGAGAAGAGAAGGTACAGTGCTAGCTTTTAGAAGGTGAACGGCATCCTCAATATTGATTTAAAAGTGCATTCTTCTTGCTCATCTCAATAGTGAGAAAGCCTAAAATGAATGTCTCAAGGTATGCTGGAAAAAAAAAGAAAAGGGGGCGTATTTTATGTAAACGTTCTCTACATAACAGAGAAGCCAACCATTGTATTCTAAAATTTTACTCATTTTAAACCAAAATATTTAATTTGCAGATCATTTTAGCATGCTTAGTGGTAACCAAAATAACTAAAATTTCAAGTGCCAAGTTTAATTTTGTTCATCTGGTGAATTAAAAATATCAGTGATAAGGGATATGTTATTGCACCGTGCATAGGAGGAATATTGGTATGCTAGGTTGCAAACACCTTAAATCGCAAAAGAGTTGCGGATTTATGTATGAGCTTCTTTTATCTATATATTTTTGACAAACACTCACAGGAAAGATGTAACGGATTCAATCTATGCACATTTTAACCACATACCTGGCTGGATAATATAGGAGGAGCAGCCCCAAACTGGGCAGACGAGACGGTGGATGGCTGCACAACTGGGTAGGCTGTGCTCAGGTCTTGGTATTGATGCTGAGTGAGTCCAGAGTGTACAGCAGGTATAACACCAACTCCATGCTGAAACGCAAAAGCAAAAAACTCACATAAAAAATTTCATGTAAAAAAATTAATAAATAATAATCTCAGTTGTCCAGGCAGCACCCAAAAATAGTGAAAGGCAACTCTCCTGTGTAAAACAGTTTTCAAAAGGCTACCCATTCTTTCCTCCATGGTTTGTGATATAAATAATAAAAATCTGCTGTCTATAGACTATGGGAATGGTATTTTTGAAGAAAATGTTCAGTTTTCTAAATCATATCCAGGCAGCAACAAATTTATAACAAAGCAATTGTAATAAAAGAAGAAATGTAAAAAAAAAAAAAAAACCTCATGCTTGGCTGTAGTTCTACAAAAAATAGGATTTTTTTGTACTCACCGTAAAATCCTTTTCTCTGACGTCGATGGACTGACACAGCATCTTCAATCTTGACAAAGTGGGTTATGTTCCTGCGCATAGGAGAAGACTAGGCAGAATGTTAGATGTTTTAACACGCATTCCATTACCAGAGCTGAACAGCCCCATTCAGGGGGCGGTCCCTCCGGACATAACCCTCCTACCTGCAGCCAGCAGCCTCAGTTCGTATTAAAGCAGTACAAACTCAACAAAAGGAGGGGTGGGTGCTGTGTCGGTCCATGGACGTCAGAGAAAAGGATTTTACGGCGAGTAAAAAAAAAATCCTATTTTCTCTTACCGTCCATGGACTGACACAGCATCTTCAATCTTGACAAAGTGGGACGTCACAGTGTCCAAGAACGAGGGGTGGGAACAGTATCAAGGAAAAAAACAAACTTCACCCCAAACAAGCAGAGCTCCTCAACGGAGGAGGTGCGACATTAAACAGCCGCCTGCAAAACCTTGCGGCCAAATGAAGCATCAGAAGATGCAGACACATCAAACTTATAGAACTTTGAAAAGGTATGTGCGAACGACCAGGTCGCCACCTTGCACACTTGTGCAACAGACGCTTGATGTCGGAAAGCCCAGGAAGCACCAATAGCCCTGGTTGAATGTGCCGTAACTGGAAAGAGAGGCGCCCGCCCCTTAAGGGCATAGGCCTGTATGACAGTCTGTCTGATCCACCTAGAAATGGTGGCAGACAAAACCGCTTGGCCCTGTTTTGGACCAGACACAGACACAAACAGCGAGTCAGACTTCCTAAATGAAGCCGTAGCAGACAGGTACACCCATAAAGCACGTACCACGTCTATCGTATGAAGCGCAAACTCTCTGGGATGCGATGGACGAGGACAAAGACGGAAGCACAATGTCCTCATTAAGGTGGAAGGCCGAGACCACCTTCGGGAGAAAAGAAGGCTGCAGGCGTAGCACCGCCTTATCCTTATGGAGGACCAAGTATGGCGGTTTGCAAGACAAGGCCGCCAATTAAGAAACCCTTCTGACAGAAGTAATGGCTACTAGAAAGGCCACCTTCTGAGATAAAAGTTAAGAGAGGACTCTCTGATGTCCTCAAAAGGAGGTTCCTGAAGAACCGAGAGGACCAAATTCTAACCCCAAGGAGGAAGAGGTGGTTTAATAGGAGGGAGAACATGGCGGACCCCCTGGCGGACCCCCTGTATGAAGGTACTGATCAAAGAATGGCCCGCTAGCAGCCGCTGAAAGAAAATAGCCAAAGCCGAAATCTGACCCAAAATGGGGCTTAAAGCAAGCTTTTGGGTCACAGCACGCTGTAAAAAGAGCAAGATCCTGGGAACGGAATACGTCCGTGGACGCCATTCCAGCTCCTCGCACATAGCAATGAGGGCCCTCCAGGTACGGTGGTATATCTTCCTGGAAGAAGATTTCCGTGCCCTCAGCATGGTCGAGATGACCGAATCCGAGAGACCCCGGTCTCTCAGCACCTGACTTTCAATAGCCATGCCGTTAAAGCCAGCGACTGTAAAGCAGGATGAAGTATGGGACCTTGAGACAGAAGGTCCTCCCGCACAGGCAGTCGCCAATGGAACGCCAGCGACTAGGCGCACAAGATCGGCGTACCAAGGACGCCGAGGCCAATCTGGAGCGATGAGGATCACCGGAATCCCTTCAGCCTCCACCCTGCAAAGAAGGCGAGGAAGCAACTTCAGTGGAGGATAGGCATAAATCAACCGATACCGACCCCACGGGGCCACCAACGCGTCTGCCCAGGGATCCCTGGACCTGGCCATGAATCTCGCGACCTTGCGATTGAGTCGAGAGGCCAATAGGTTCACATCCGACGTGCCCCACCTCCGGCAAAGGAGGTGAAACACCTCCGGATGCAAGGACCATTCCCCCTGGTCCAACATCTGGCGGCTCAGATAGTCCGCCTGCCAGTTGTCTACGCCTGGAATGTAAACGGCCGACAGAGCTGGCATGCTTCTTTCCACCTTCGGATGTGAGTGACCTCGAACGCCGCAGCTGAGCTCCGAGTCCCCCCTGATGGTTGACATAAGCCACCGCTGTGGCGTTGTCCGACTAAATCCTGACCGAGCGTCCCTGCAGTCTCCTCGACCATGAGGAGAGGCACAGTCTGAATGCCCGGAGTTCCAGGACAATAATCGGCAGACGGAACTCGTCCGGGGTCCAGAGCCCTTGGGCTGACAGAACTCCCCAGACTCCACCCCAGCCCGAAAGGCTTACGTTCGTTGTGATCACAGTCCACTGGACGGGAAGGAACGACTTCCCCGACCGAAGGGCCGGGGAACTCAACCACCACGTCAGGGATGCCCTGACCAGGTGACTCACCTGGATCTGACAATCCAGTGACAATGGAGACTTGTTCCAACAAGATAGGATCTCTTTTTGTAAGACTCGCGTGTTGAATTGGGCATACGGCACCGCCTCGAAGGAAGACACCACGAGTCTCAGGACCCTCATGCAAAAACGGAGTGACTACCATTTGCGGGACATCAGCACCCGCACAGCAGATTGAAGAGTCTGTAACTTGTCCAAGGGTAGAAACACCCTCGCCTCCGAGGAGTCCAAGATCAATCCTAGGTACTCCAGACGCTGAGTCAGAACTAGGACCGACTTCAGAGTGTTCAACAGCCAGCCGAATTCTCGGAGGGCCTGACTGGCTATCACCACATTTTCCTCTAATTCTGAGCCAGAGTCTGCTCTCAGAAGAAGATCATCTAGATAGCCCAGGATAGCAATGCCTCGTTGTCTCAGCAAAGCTAGAATCGGGGCAAGCACCTTGGTGAAAACCCGCGGTGCTGACGCCAAACCAAAGGGAAGAGCCACAAACTGATAGTGGTCTTCGCCTATCGCGAAGCGCAGAAACTTTTGGTGACCCGCGCAGATGGGGATGTGCAAATAGGCGTCCTTGATGTCCAAGGATGCCAGAAAATCCCCCCGGTGGAGCGCAGCAATCACAGAGCGAATTGATTCCATGCGGAATTTCCGAACCTTCCCAAAGGCATTTAGGGCCTTGAGGTCCAGAATCGGACAGACTCTGTCCTTCTTTGGGACCACAAACAGATTCAAATAAAATCCCTGAAACCTCTCCTTTGACGGTACCAGCACAATTACTCCACACTTCAGCAAGTCCTGAACTGCCCCTAATAGGGCAGCCCGACGCACCGGAAGGAGAGAGAGCTTTGAAGGAAAGAATCTGTCTGGTGGCCAGGAAAGGAATTCTATCCTGTACCCCGAGGTGACCACCTCGCATACCCACCGGTCGGAGATCCGGGAGGTCCACCGATCCGTGAACCTGCAAAGTCGTCCCCCCACCCCAGAGTCGGGCGGTGGCAAGACTTCATGCAGTGGCGGGCTTGTTTGCCGGCATGGCTGGCTCACGCACCCAGGGACGCTTCTGTCCCCCGGCCGCACCCTTGTCAGTCCGGGTGAATTTTTCAGCGGGATTTGACTGACGAAAAAACCTCTTCTGAGTGGGAAAGGAAGGACCCGGCTTACGGCGCGGCTGTTTCGCCCTAGTAGGCTGAGGAAGAAGGGTGCTCTTACCCCCGTGACATTTTTAATAATGTTATCCAGGCAAGCACCAAAAAGCCTTCTGCTCTTGAAAGGCAAATCCGTCAGGAGCTTCTTAGAGGCCAGGTCAGCAGACCAGCATTTTAACCAGATTAGGCGACGCAAAACCACCGCAGACACTGAGGCCCTAAAAATTAGGGGGGCAACGTCCATAGTGGCATTGCACACATACACCAGGCCCTGTACCATTTGGTCTGCCAGTGTAATGCATTCCGGAGGAAGATTATGCTCCTGCACAGTCTGGTGCATAATCTTTGCCCATTCCGCGAGCGTCTGAGTCACAAGGGTCGCCGCTACAAGAGAACGCAGCGCGGACCCCAGCATGGTGAACATGGCCCTGCTCACCATTTCCGACTTCCTATCAGTAGGGTCCTTAAAAGCAGGGGTCCCCTCAACCGGTAGAGTTGTGGCTTGATTCAACCGGGCGACCGGGGGGGTCGACTACAGGAGGAGAGGCCCATTTTTTAATCAGGTTGTCCTCAAAGGGGTACCTAACCGCCAGACGCTGCGAGACCGCAAAGGTCTTCTGCGGTTTTTCCCAAACCTGGTCTATGAATCTGTAAAAAAAAAAAAGGTGTATAGGGAAAAACCTTTTTAGAATGCTTAGCTGAAAAGAACCAAAAGGAGACTGACTCCACCACAGGCTCCATAGCCACAGCATCCAGCTTGAGAGTGTCCCTCACAGCATCAATGAGTTAACTAACAAGTGTCCTGTCATGTACTGACCCAGATAAGGAGTCTTCCTCACAAGGTATGTCCTGGTCAAAAATATCCAAAAATTCAGAGCTAGGGTCCTGTGCCGCAGCAATGCCCATATCTGAATCAGAGCACTCCCCTGGAGATGGTGGGGGGAGAGGGCGCTTTACAGCCCCCTTGCGCTCCCATGCCGCTTCCATCTTGGCAACAAATGATTCCAGGACTGCCGACAATTGGTCCATAGGGACCGCAGGTGCAGAAGCACTGCCAGTTGCTTCTGACATGAATGGGGAAGCAGGTGACACTGACTCCATGATACCACCACCCTCTGAGACTTAGTCCATAAGGAGAGAAAAGCCCACCCTCCGGCTGCACTGACTGTGGGGGGTTACCCAGGGGACTCCCTAACCCGGCTAGGACCGCTCGGTTCCGCTGCCTGTGTCAGCGCACAGCACGAGTGAACAGTGAGGAGACTGAGGAGAATTGCGCCGTCCAGTCAGCGATAGAGGCCAAACCCACATAAAAGAGCACGCGGCTTCAAGAAAATGGCCGCCGCAAATACAAGTGCGCCACAGGGCGGCTACGGCAAGATGGCCGCCAATGCGATTTTCAATGTAAAGTAAAACAAAGTAAGAACATGGCGCCGAACAGCATGCAAGGCCCAGGCTGACACAGAAAGCACCCCACACCTCAATTGCAGACCCCTATGGACCCCCACCGGGACAGAGTGACCCTCAGGCACCCCCAGTCAGCGCATCGCCAGCAGGTGACAGAGAAGTAGCAAAAAACAAGGGGGAGACAGGGAAAAACCCCCTACCATAGGAACACACAGCATGTACTCACCTGCAGAGGAACAGTACTTACCCGTCCAGCTAGGACCCACTGGTGTGTTCCTGACAGGCCTATCACAGTGCTGTACTGAGTAGCTGTCAGCCCGGTCCACCGTGAAAGATACAGCAAAACTGTTCAGTCGCATGTGGACCCTGGAGCAAAAAAGCTCACCGGCCACCCCTGGAGCCATGGGGTATGTCGTGGACTGATCTCACGCAGAGCGAGGATCAGCACGCTCGATGGTCAGACTGGGAAGACGAGGATAGCAACTACTCAACCTGTTGCCCAGCCGACAGTTGATAGAAGAATCATAAAAATAAAATATTAAAAATTCAAAAAAGAATAAAATATTTCTTCAAGAGACTGGCTCCGAAGAGAGCTACATCCTCTCCTCTGCTAGGCAGAAAAAAACTGAAGCTGCAGGTAGGAGGGTTATGTCTGGAGGGACCGCCCCCTGGGCGGGGCTGTTCAGCTCTGGTAATGGAATGTATGTTAAAACATATAACATTCTGCCTAGTCTTCTCCTATGAGCAGGAACATAATGCACTGTCAAGATTAAAGATGCTGTGTCAGTCCATGGACGGTAAGAGAAAAAAAAATTCTTTACAGCTTTAGTTACATTACTTACCTGTAATGAAGCATGTCCCACGATGAGCAGGCTGTTGTAATCTGTAGAATCTTCACTGAAAGACTGCCCTGTCCTCTTCCTGCAGCTGAACTTCCGGCACTATGGAGGTTAAAGGATAAGTCCACCTTTTAAACATGTTTACATGTCACACCAGTATTTGGTGTGTAACATGTTTTGCAGCTCACCCCCTCGCCCCTGTGCCCTCTCCTCCACAGCCCGTCACATTTGAAACCGACGTGGCTATACCGGGCTCCACCCACACAGCCATCTCATTCATTCACATAAATCTGTGGAAGAATAAACTACTAGTCTCACCTGCCACAGGGGCAGAAGGACTTGTAGTTCTCAATGGACTAGGAGTGCGCCGATTAGCGCACCTAGTCCATTCACACTCCCTGCAGCTTTGTAACTGAAAGCGTGTATGGAGGTACAAGGCAGTAAGCTGGATGCAGAGTGTGCAGGAGCCTGACACTGCACTCGCGATACACCAATTGCAGGTGCAATACTTTGCAGGCTCCTGTGTAAAATAATAACACTTTTTTTACCTAAAAGATTATGTGCAGTTATAATTTTTTGTTAAAAGTGAACTTGGCCTTTAACAGCTTTGCGTCTCTAGGATTAGAGACACCAAAGATGAACTAACGGGCACACGCCCCCTCCTGCCTTTTCCCCCATTATGAACAGTTTTCACTTATTACACTGCCTGTACCACCATCTGTGAATTGGGGAGAGAGTCCTGTGACTGATCAGACTCTCCCACAGATACTCTGCTTCTGATTTCACCTGTACTTTAGCAAGTTATTGACCTTGTCCTGTAGGTCTATACTTGTTGACTTTGAACTTTGTCTACCGGTCACTTAATGCGGTAGAAAACATTTGAAAATAAAAAAATGTTCCCCTTCAGCAAGGCAAAAATCGGAGGACTTGCCCTTAACCACTTAAAGTGATTGTAAAGGCAAATTTTTTTCCTATAAAAACAACAAACATGTTATACTTACCTGCTCTGTTGCAGTGGATTTGCACAGAGAAGCCCCAATCCTCCTCTTCTTAGGTCCCTCTTCTATGATCCTGGCCCCTCCCTTCTGTTCAGTGCCCCCACATCAAGCAGCTTGCTATGGGGGCATCCGAGCCGAGTCACAGCTTCCTGTGTCCAGTCAGACACGACGCCCCGGCCCCATCTCCCCTGATTGGCTAGCTGACTTCGATTGACAGCAGCGGCACCGCTGCTGTGTCTCAGCCAATCAGGAAGGAGAATCTGGATGGCCGAGACACACAGAAGGCTTTTAACCTTAATGCATAGAATGTATTAAGACAGGGTTCGACAAACCCCGGGCGCCAGGTCGCCATTGCGACTAGAATTAGCGACCTGGCACGGCACAGCTGGGGTATCCTGTGTCTCCGTGCGCCCCCCCCCCCACTGCACGATCGCGTCGGGCTGGCCGGTAATTGAGGCCGCGGCTTTGCGGCCTACTGCAGGCCTATGCTTCCTTCTGTGATCTGGCACCATCTTGTGGTGGCCGTTGGTATGACAAGACAACAGCAATGCTAATGGAGCTTCCCCTGTCTGTTTTCACTGCCATCTCCTTCCCTCTAATTAGAACCACCAAACATTATATATATTTTTTATTCTAACACACTAGAGAATAAAATGGCGGTCATTGCAATACTTTGTCACACTATATTTGCGCAGCGTTCTTACAAGCGCACTTTTTTGGGAAAAAATACACTTTTTTAAATAAAAAAATAAGACAACAGTAAAGTTAGCCCAATTTTCTTTATATTGTGAAAGATAATGTTACGCCGAGTAAATTGATACCCAACATGTCACGCTTCAAAATTTACGTCCGCTCGTGGAATGGCGACAAACTTTTACCCATAGGAGACGTTTAAAAAAATTCTACAGGTTGCATGTTTTGAGTTACAGAGGAGGTCTAGGGCTAGAATTATTGCTCTACCAATCGCGGCGATACCTCACATGTGTAGTTTGAAAACCGATTTCATATGCGGGCGCTACTCACATATGCGTTCGCTTCTGCGTGCGAGCTCGGCGGGACGGGGCGCGTTCCTGGCTCCTAACTTTTTTAGCTGGCTCCTAGATTCCAAGCAAATTTGTCAAGCCCTGCATGAAGATAAAAAAAACTTCTGCCTTTACAGCCCTTTAAGGACCGCCCACATACATGTACTGTGGCAGGGGGGCCCTTAAAGGGTATGTAAAGGTAATTATTATTTTTTTAAATAACAAACATGTTGTACTTACCTCCACTGTGCAGCTCGTTTTGCACAGAGTGGCCCCGAACCTGGTCTTCTGGGGTCCCTCGGCGGCTGTCTCGGCTCGCCCCCCGCAAGAACTCATCACCCTCATGCCAGCAAGCTCGCATGGCGATGAGTTCTTGCAGGCGCGCTCCCGTGATACAGCCGGCGGCCATAGCCGCTCACTGTATCACTCGGCCCCACCCCCCGGCGCGCCATGTCATTGGATGTAATTGACAGCAGCGTGAGCCAATGGCTGCGCTGCTTTCAAATCAACCAATGAATGAGCCGAGAAGTCTGGCCGAGAAGCAAGCGCGTTCACGGCGCGGGACTTTCGAGGGGTCAGGCAAGTAAACAGGGGGGGGGGGGGGGCTGGAGGGCTGCTAATCCACAGATGTTTTTTCACCTTAATGCATAGAATGCATTAAGGTGAAAAAAGTTTTACCTTTACAACCCCTTTAAGCGCTAAGTCGCGTACCTGCACATCATCCCCTTTGATGGCTCCGGGGTGCGCCTGCACCATCGCACCGTGAGCACGGCTCCGGTGGCCACCCGCAATCATTCAGAGGAGACACAGTCGAGCGGTCTGCCAATGTAAACAAGGCCGGCCGCTGTTCTGTCAGAAAGGAAGAAAGAGAGATCTTGTGTTCCTGCTAATCAGGAACACAGAGGTCTCTCTTCCTCCAGTCAGTCTGATGACCCCTGATGTTAACCCCCCCGTCCGTGCCATTTAAACAGTAACAATGCATTTTTTTTAGCACTGATCACTGTATTGATGTCACTGGTCCCCAAAAAGTGTCACTTGGTGTCAGATGTGTCCGCCGCAATCCTGCAAAAAAACGCTGATCGCCGCCATTACTCGTAAAAACAATCAAATAAAAAAAAGTCCAAAAATAAATAAAATGCTAGAGAATGTTCTATTCCCTAAAAACATTGTGGCAGCTTTATAATCTGCTCCATCAGCATTATCAAATGCTAGTGTAGAAGGTATTTGAATTTAGGGGGAAGCATCTGGGTGGTAGTGTAACCCAGATGCACTGATTGCTAGGGGATCTGAGGCCCTTTTATGGTTCTTGGAGGACTCAGGTGGTGTGAGGTTCCCGGGGCCTGTAGGTGGCGTTGTTGCCGGGGGTGAACTCACACCGCAAGTCTGTGCCTTTTTGTCCTCTCCTGAAGCTGGTACAGCGGGGCGGGGAACCCGCTGTGGCACGAAGGGAGAGGCGATAAAAGGGGCAGACGCCCTTACCACGGGGTTCAGAGTTGAAGTCGGAGGACGCGGCCGCACCCAGGCACCTTCAGCTTGGGTGCTGGTGTTCCGGTGCTCCGGGCCCAGGTGCCCTTGACCTGGCCGGAGCGGAGATGGAGTCCATCTCAGGCACCTTTAGCCTGGGGTGAGGTACTATGGCGGATGCCTGGGGCTCAGTACCTTCGACTGAGTTTCCGCGAGGGTGGAGGAATCCGAGGGGGCACCAACTCCTTGGGTGCCCGTGTCTGAGTTCGTGAGGTCTGGTATGCAGAACTTCTCTGGAGAGTCCGGCGCAGCATCGCTGGTGACAGAGAGGCCTCCGGTATCTCCCTTGGACGGATATCCTTCCCCTGACAGGGGCCGGGCTAGCGAAGGTAATTCACGTTCTACTTCACAGTCAGTGGCAGTGACTATTCGCCACTGGTGATACCACAGTGGTTGGCAAGAGAAGGGAAAGGATTGTGCCTTGACCTATTCCCATTACCAAGTTGTTGCAAAGGAAATCCAACTTAACCGTGCTGTGTATTTATTCGCTGAGAAGAATAAGACTGTGTTGGACCTATTCACTGTGTGGAACTCTGGTTACTAGGAGCAAGGGACGAAGTACAGGACTTGACTCTAGGACATCTACACAAAGCCCGATCTTTCTGGCCTTCACCTCGTCACTATGGAGGACATGGGCCGTGGTGTATCTCATCCCTCCCCCCAGCACTAACACCCCTAGACAAAGAAAGACAAGCCGAGAATGAGAAGGGGTGAGAGGGGTGAGGTCGCTACACTTGTAAATTTTTTACTGCATTAACATTTTAAATGCTTTGGAGCAGTCTGGACACACTGTATTTCAAAAGCCATTGGTTAATAGTCACATCCCCTTTATTTTACGTGCTTGACTGTCCCATTTTTAAGTTGCCAGAAGTAAAAATAAGTGTAAACAATTAGAAAATAATCCCTTCAGCTAAGAAAAAAAAAAAAGGAGCAGCAAGTTGATTTCCCGCAGCCACCTGGCAATGCAGATCAGCAAGTCTAGTCACCTTGTGCCCATGCTGCTTGCAACAGCCTACGCCTGTACCAGTGCTCTTCTCCTCAAACTAGAGGGAACTGGCTGACCTGAAAGGTGCACACCCAGCAAGCGCCATAAGTGATTTGAAACAGTATCAGGTTTTAAGTCATACCATTAGAAATGTAAGGGAGGATTAATACATTGGTAACTGGGGAAGGCAGGAGATTGGTGGACAAGACTTACCTGCTCCCCAGGTGTCCTCCATACATACTCATGAGCAGAACTCAGACCCATGCTGTGGAGCTCTTAAAAACAAAATGGACGTTGCTCCTATAATGAATAGTACTAACAAATAACGATCACAGGAATATGGTTACAGTCTTGTGAAAACTCTTATCCAGGGGAAGCTAATGCTTACTCTTAAATGGGTGTTGCCTGGGGACAACTGAGAAAAATGTATTACTGGCTAGTTTGAAAGATTTCCTAGACACTTGGTGCACACAGAAGGCAAAGGATAACAGATTTTGGAAATCAGAAAAGGAAACAAAAAAGGTGAAAACTTTGCACCACAACTTGAAAAGCCAGATCGTTTCTATGTGCCAAACTATTGTACAATGTAGAGGTTAAAACGATCAGTCCATCCAAATCACTATGTCAATATCTGGAGAATAAAAATGGCTGCACGCTGATTAAAAAGTTTCTGCATATGGGCTACGTGTCCCACAGCAATTATGAGGCGGTCCCACTCTCCCTTTAGGATTTTTCATTTATTTTTTATGTAAAAGGAGGAGTGGAAACCACCCCCCCCCCCCCCAAGATGTAGATTTAGCGCTCCCAATCTAGAACTGAAGAGTTTCAACAGCATTAAGAATTAAGTTTAAAAACCAATGTCTGTGTGAACTGGGTCTACATACAATTTTGAAGCGGTAACTGCACATGTTCTATAACTAAGAGAACGTGTAAGAGCTTGGAGGGATATCTGACATGAACAGTCAGTTTTTGAATGAAGCAAGGAGTTGCTACAATTTTAAAGGTATTGTGCTTTAGTACTGGTTAACAAAGGCTACACATGGGCATTATCTGGTGACTCCAAATTGTGTCCTTACACAAAAGTAGAGATATTCCTTTCAGATGGGATTGGCCTCTAGTTTTCTGCCTTGTGCTATTTGCTATAGTTAATGCCTGGGAGCTGGAATGGAGTAATGCGGTACCATACCCTCTAACAATCTATAGTAAAAAGCCCAGCTTACATTGGCTCATAAATTACGAGCCCATACATTAGCCAATACAAACGTGTTCTACATGTTTATGGCAAATCTGCACTCATTTTCCTATAAAACATCCCAGAATCAAACCACAGAGAGAGGAATATATCAGATATCAACTGCTAGCCATTTAGAAAAGCCAGACTGAAGGTACGAACACCAATAGCGGTACCATCAAAACAATTACAATGCAAAATATGGAACATTGTAAAACATTTGGTGTATAAACACAAAATGATAAAAGGTTGACCAGATCCAGGTATTCAGACAACCATCTACAAATCCAGAAAACTCAAGGGACCAACTGATTTCTGCCAAGAGGAAAAAAATAAAACTGCGTCAGACTGATCACTATGGAGAATTTCTAGTGAATGCACATGTCATACAGTATAAATTATTTTTGGAGGGCTTGAAGGTGTTCATAGACCCTGGGATGGGTAGAGCATAAAGAAACCAACCATTATCAGGCAACATCATCTCCAGGTCCCTTAACTCGAATGTTTGACTTGGCCAAATATTTCTAATTAACCTAGGTGTGGCGTAAGTGGAACAAATACATGTTCTGGTACCAACCGGTAAGTGTTTTTTTTTTTTTTAACCTGGTCGATTGCCATTTTCCTCAATTAGTGAAAGTGTATGCAGGTAGCTTATTGTCAAGCATCCATTATCTTCTAACTGTGGGTATTTTTACTGAAAGAACAAGTCCTTAAGAAATAAATACCTTACAGTTAATCTTGTGTAGTCCCACAAATACAAACTATATGACAGGTCTCTGCATAACTTTTGGCACCTAGGCCTGTCAAGGCAGGAGTGTCCCTTTCAAACAACTGCCAAGTCAGGGAAAGCAGGTCTCTGCAGTAATAATGCCTATTACTCACAATGTACTGGTGCTTTCAGTGAGTTCTGTTCTCATACTGCTGCACTAAAAAAGCCAATTTTATAGGCTGCCATGGGTTACTTTACACCTGTAATATTACTCTTTGGAATATACATTATGTCCCATGTTCAGCTTACTTGTAATCTAAGTTCCCCGATAACTGCAGTGTGTGAAGGCTCAGTCACATTAACATGTCCTTTATACTAGATAACTGTGCAATTCAACTTTCATCAGTCTTTGTCTCTTTACACATATTCTATCAACCTGGCAGACTGGGGAGGCTGGATGTCTTGGCACACAAACCTTCAGCTTGAGAAACGGCAGGAGCCGAGGTTAATTTCCGCTTCTTGGAAAGCGTTCTGTATCAACCGCTTAAAAATAGATTGCAGGACAGAAACATGCTTGAGCAGACAGGGCAAACCCATCTGATGGATACTAAATATTCAGCAGAATATGATTTAAATAATTGAATATCTTTTTGGAAAGATATCTGGAGACGGGTGATGACTGCACATGGCCAAATGTGGTTAAAAGATCTGCTTACTAAAATGAGCCAATTAAATAACTTGAAATTAACAATAAATTTACCTTCAGTGATTTAATGCACAATAAAAGATACCTTCCCCTTACTTCTACCAAAAGGGATGAGGAATTGCTACAAGGCTTCAAAACACAGGAAGAAATTATTGGCTGCACAGAGGTCCGGGAGAATGGAATTTGTTTGAAAGACCACGTTTCAATGCCTAATTTATCGGTTGTCTGTTTTTGCTGAACGTGCAACTTATTTAATTACTGCTCTCAATCAAACTGGTTAGGTTATTGCTTCATGCAGAGGGGAAATGAGAGAGGCAGGGATTTTCTGTGGCTCTGCATATGTAATAAGATGCAGTTTCAGCATCACTAGCAAAAGGATGCTACTGAACGATCATTTTCTCTCCTACGCCTTTTTCCACTTAAACAAGTAACACACTTTCAGGCCATTTTCACAGAGCTCTCAGGATAATTAGAGTTTTAAGCTTGACATTAAGGGCTGGAGAAGCACAGGAAAGGGAACAATTTTCATAAACAAAACAAAGGGCCATTACAAATTGAGCAAACGTAGATACAGGCAGGTCAGGGATTTGTCCATCCATCCCAAAGACAAAACAGATGAAAAATGCAGTCATTTGACCTACCACAAGGCAGCCTGTTAAATTTCTATTCCCACATTGTTCAGTAGGAGATTTTGGTTTCCAGCTTGTGGAGAATCTTTTATTGGCACAATCTTTATCCCTGGTTAATAGTCTAAAATGGTTATCTGGATTGTCAAAGTTGATTGTTTCGTGAAAACCACTTCCAGACAAGGACATCCTTGAAACTCCTGAGTGAGTTTTCTGGTTCAGAATTAGTTGCAAAAGCTCATGTAACCCAGACAAATCTAAGCTATGCCTGCATCCTTGGGGAGGTGGTGGCAAGATGGAAGGTTTTTCTAGATCACACATACTAGATCCTTTGTTTGACATGTAAATGGGCTGTAGAAAAGAGCAAGACTTCTGTGAATATTGTTTTCTCTGCATCTGAGCCACACAAGCATCACAGTTGTGTACTGTAATCTTCTTTGGCAGCAAAACACCTAGTTTTGTATCCAACTCGTTTGCAGCGTTAATTTCCAGTTGACGCTCGGCAGAAATAGAACCCATTAGTGTTGTCTTAGATCTTGTGGCAACCATGGAATCGCTGTTTCGACGGTAGGTAGGGCAGGAATGAGCCATCACCGAAAGGAAGTTTCTGTCAATGGTAGAACTTTTCTAAAGATAGTAACATTGTGAAGAAGATGGTACGATGACTTAAGGCTTTAGGTACTGGTGATCAAGTGAGATAGAATATCTTGCAACTAAATAATCCTCAGTACTGTGTTTGTATTTACATGGAATATTTCAGTACTTTTAATGGGACTTATAAATTCTGCCAGCATTGGTTATTTAAATCAAAGACGTACTACATCTTTGTTGACTGCTGCAGGAGCTAGCCAAATAATCTTCGATTAAGGTGTCTCTGGTGCTTGAATGGGAAACATGTGAACCAAAAAAACTTTCTAACAAAGGGTGCAATATTATTTTACAAAATTTTTAACAAAAAATGAAGAAGATCAAGTTAAACCAGAGGATTGGATTATAAAAGGATTACAAAAAAACAAAGCATAACAGCTTAGAGTTTCTAATTAATTCCACATGTAACATATACTTGTAAGTAAATTTAGAAACCAATTCAAATCCAATTTTTTATTGCCAAATGTGTATTTCCTTAAAGAGGTATTCCAACCAAAAGAGAACATAGCTTTAAAGAATAGGTTCACCTTTAACCACTTTAAGACCGCCCACCGCACATATACTATGGCAGGGCGGCTCTATTGCACGTCATACATGTACGTTGTTTCATGCAATAGATACTGGGGGCTTCAGCAGCGTCACCCGCGATCGCTGCACAGAGGCAGAACGGGGATCTGTCTATGTAAATGAGGCGGATCCCCGTTCTGATAAGGGACAACAGAGATCTGCTGTTCCGAGTGATCAGGAACAACGCTCTCTGTGTTGTCCCAGTCAGTCCAGCCCCCACACAGTTAGAACATACCCAGGGAACACAGTTAACCCCTTGATCTTCCCCTAGTGTTAACCTCTTCCCTGACAGTGTCATTTATACATTGAACAGTGCTAAAAAAAAAAATGCACTATCACTGTAATAAAGTCACTGGTCCCCAAAGAAAAAAGTGTCACTTGGGGTCAGATTTTTCCGCCGCGATGTCGCAAACCTGCTAAAAATCGCAGATCGCCGCCATTACCAGTAAAAAAAAAAAAAAAAAGTCCATAAATCTATCACCCATTTTGTAGACGCTACAAATTTTGCATAAACTAATCAATATACGCTTATTGCTATTTTTACCAAAAAAATGTAGCAGAATATATATTGGCCTAAACTTATGAATAAATCTGTTTTTTATATTTTTTTTGGATATGTATTATAGCAGAAAGTAAAAATGTATTCATTTTTTTCAAAATTGTTGGTCTTTTTGTTTAGAACGCAAAAAATATAAACCGCAGAGGTGATCAAATACCACCAAAAGAAAGCTCTATTTGTGGGAAAAAATATAAATTTTGTTTGGGTACAACGTCGCATGACCACGCAATTGTAAGTTAAAATGACACAGTGCTGTATCGCAAAAAATGGCCTGGTCATCAAGGGGGTAAATCCTTCCAGGGCTGAATTGTTTAATGCAAAGATACATTATTAGAATTCTTTGCATGTCTTTTTGTATTCACAAAGTATACTAAAAATCCTGCATCACACACATTCCTGGCTTTTAACTTTCCATCATTACCACTTCTTGTAACACAGAAAATCTGTACAAATCTCTCAAGGACACCTTAGCGTTAAAGGATTTGTAAAAAGAGTAGTACCGTGGATCATTCAGAGCATCACTTTTATAACATCCTGGTCAGCGCCAATGCTACCCTCTTCAGGAAATCTTGAACAATAAAAAAAACATAAAAGGGCGCAAAAGGCCTTGTGCATTACCAGGTACAACTATAAAAAGGACAAGTTCACCTTTGGGAACGTGTTACATGTTCCCTCCGGTTTTAGGGTGGAACATGTTCCCACTCCTGCAGCCGCTCCCTGCTCCTCAACCTCTAGTGACAGCAAGCCAGGGATTTTCTCTCCGACCTTGTTGTCACCATTTAAAAAAACTTGGCCGAGTGGGAATCTGCCCGACTGGCCACGTCATGCATTCACAGAGTTCTGTTAACAGGAGAACGACAACGATCAACATTCTTTGCAGCTGTCGGCTTGTAGTTCTCAATGAACTACCAGAGCGCCGTTGAGCGCTCTATGTAGTTTACCGTCTCTTCCTGTCAGTGTGTAACTGCCTGCGCGTACAAAGTATGAGCAGACATCTTACACTGACAGTCTGCAGAAGTCATGCAAGGCACCCTCAATCTGCTAATAATGGGTGCAATGCTTGCCAGGCTCCTAGTAAAGAAAAAAAAATAGTTACTTTTTTTTACCTGCAAAAAGATGTGCACTTTTTTACGAAGGTAAACCTATTCTTTAAAGAAAAAAAGGTAATTGGTGCATACTCAAAAGCCCAAGGCAATAAAAACCAGACCCAAATGGCAGGATTTCCCTCATAAGGGGAATATACATACACCCTGGCGTCACCAAGACTTGCCAGCTAACACGTTTCCAGGGACGAACCCTCTAATTTAGAGCAAAGCCAGTCTATGTGTCGCATCTCTTGTATAAAGCATGTTTGGCCAAACATCCCTCCCAGCACCTCCTCCAATGAGGGATGGTCCACTGCAACAGCAGCCAGAAGTGACTCTCAGAGCCTAAACTTCTCCATCTTGTATAATAAAAATACACTGCTCCAAAAAATTAAAGGAACACTTTTGAATCAGAACTCCTGGGAACTCCTGGGATATTGATCTGGTCAGTTAAGTAGCAGAGGGGGTTGTTAATCAGTTTCAGCTGCTTTGCTGTTAATTGAAATTAACAGGTGCACTAGATGGGCAACAATGGGACGACCTCCAAAACAGGAATGTTTTTTCAGGTGAAGGAGTCTGACATTTTTTTTTTCCCTAATCATCTTTTCTGACTGTTTTTCACTAGCTTTGCATTTGGCTAGGGCCAGGGTCACTACTGGTAGCACGAGGAGATACTTGGACCCTATAAAGGTTGCACAGGCAGTCCAACTCCTCCAGGATGGCACATCAATACGTGTCATTGCCAGAAGGTTTGCCGTGTCCCCCAGCACAGTCAAGAGCATGGAGGAGACAGGCAGTTACTCTAGGAGAGCTGAACAGGGCCGTAGAAGGTCCTTAACCCATCAGCAGGACCGGTATCTGCTCCTTTGTGCAAGGAGGAACAGGATGAGCACTGCCAGAGCCCTACAAAATGACCTCCAGCAGGCCACTGGTGTGAATGTCTCTGACCAAACAATCAGAAACAGACTTCATGGGGGTGGCCTGAGGGCCCGACGTCCTCTACTGTGCTCACTGCCAGACACTGTGGAGCTCGATTGGCATTTTCCATTGAACACCAGAATTGGCAGGTCCGCCACTGGTGCCCCATGCTTTTCACAGATGAGAGCAGGTTCACCCTGAGCATATGTGACAGACTTGAAAGGGTCTGGAGAAGCAGCGAAAAACTTTATGCTGCCTGTAACATCGTTCAGCATGACTGGTTTGGTGGTGGGTCAGTGATGGTCTGGGGAGGCATATCCATGGAGGGACGCACAGACCTCTACAGGCTACACAATGGCACCCTGACTGCCATTAGGTATCGGGATGAAATCCTTGGACCCATTGTCAGACCCTACGCTGGTGCAGTGGGTCCTGGGTTCCTCCTGAAAATGCCCAGCCTCATGTGGCGAGAGCATGCAGCCAGTTCCTGGAGAATTCAGAAATACCATTGAATGGCCCCCACGCTCACCTGACCTAAATCCAAAAGAACACCTCTGGGACATGATGTTTCGGTTCATCCGGTGCCGCCAGGTTGCACCTCAGTCTGTTCAGGAGCTCAGTGATGCACTGATCCAGATCTGGGAGGACATGCCCTAGGACACCATCCGTCGTCTCATTAGGAGCATGCCCTGATATTGTCAGGCATGCATACAAGCACTTGGGGGCCATACAAACTACTGAGGACCATTTTGAGTTGTTGCAATGAAATTTCAGCAAAATGGACTAGCTTGCTGCATAATTTTTTCACTTTGATTTTTGGGGTGTCTTTGAATTCAGCCCTCTGTAGGTGGATAATTTTCATTTCCATCAAATGATGTGCCATTCTTTCATTCCTAACACATTACCCAGTCCATATCAGTATAGATATCCAGCATGAGATTTTGCTCTGTTGAGAACTGATGCGTTTTCAAAGTGTTCCTTTAATTTTTTTGAGCAGTGTATATTATATTAAAATAAAATATATCATAGTACAGTGGGGTAAAGGGAGCACACATATTATAAACCCAAAAGGAAGTCTCTCTCAACTAGGTTTGGCTAAAGGTGCTTATAAAAGATGCGACACAAGCTGGCGTTGCTCTAAAGAACAAGGTTCTTCCCTAGAAACGCGTTAGTGGCAAGTCTTTGAGTCTTTGTGATGCCAGGGTGTAACCGGTACTCCCCTTATGAGGAACATCATGCGTTTGGATCTGGTTTTCATTGCTCATCAGTCTCAGGCTGTAATGTGCAAGTATGCATTCATTTATTTTCCTTAATAAAAGGTTATACCTCGTAATGCACTAGGCCTTTGTGCCCTTTAAAATTTGGTGTTTACAGAAAATTTGTATTCACAGGTAGAGAAGCTAGGAAGGGGACTAGATTTGCCAGCTCCCAATATGATACCAAAACCAATAGTGGATCACGGTTATAAGAGCAAATGAAGGGAAATTATATTATTAAAAACACAGCACTCTCATTTTACTCAAAAACATTAAACTGAATTTTCATTCAATTCAAACCTATCCATTTGCAAACCAGGAATTTTCAGCTGACCTGTATTTGTTTAGTTTGCAAGATGCAAGGCAAACCCTTTCCTATGTACTTGTATTAAAGTAGACCTAAAGCCAAAACTTGAAACTTCAAAGTAGGGCAAGTTTCAAAAAGCTGCCGTTTTAAAAAAAACAAAAAGATATATTTCCGATTTGAAGGGTATCTCCTCCCTCTAAGACAGTTGTCTCCTCTATTCCTGTTCTGATGGCAGCTGAAAATGTTGAATTTACTCTCACTTTCACTTCCAGGAAAGTGATGCAGGCCAATGAGAAAAATTCTTCCTCAAGGGGACGCAGACAGTAACATTAACCTTACAGCTAACCCCTTCACCACTGTCCAAATAATTTTTTTATTTTTTGCTCTTGGTTACATTTTTATATTGCCCAAGATTTCTGCACATGCATAATCACAGTGCTTGTGTCTGAGGTAAGGGACTGCGATGAGTAAAGCGATTGACTGTAGTATCAAATATTGCTTCTGTCAATCAGAATAAGAATATTGCTTCTTCCACTTAACATAAAGATCCATTTAAAAAAATAAGTTTTATAGGTTTAAATGCATCTCTAAATAACTTCATTAGGTGACAGAGAGGTATATATCCTACACACCCCAAGCTGTGCATAGTAACAGGACCACCAACTATGAACACTGTTGTATTTTATATGCTAAAGCAGAGGTTAAAACAAAGAATGAACAGATCACACTTACTGCTGCAGGCTGCTGGTATTGCCCTAGTTGATGCTGAGGACTCTGTGGAAGAACCTGGCCCTCAATGATAGGTGGGCTGTATACTCGTTGGATGGCTGAAGGTAGAGCATCTGGCAGGGAAGAGTAAATGACACTTTGTTGACTGCTCTGTGAATCGGAGTACACCGTAGACCCTTGACCACTGTCAAATGTGCCGTCAGCTGCCGACAATAATTCAGACAGGAAAAAGAAAATGAAAGGCCAAAGCAAATTAAACCAGTATTAAGACAGGAAAAAGAAAATGAAAGACCTAAGCAAATAAAAGCAGTATTAAAATGAAACTGTCCATCAGTGTTGCCAACCTACCAGATTTAAGTTTACGGACATACCACTCAAAATGTACTGGCACAAGTTTTTTACTGGCATGTCCAAAAGTTACTAAATACACTTAAGTGTACATTTCAGTATATAGGCTACAAACAAGTACAATATGCAATTAGCAATGTGATTTAAGGTAGATATTACGGCAAAAACATATTTCTTATTTATTTTTTTCGACATGGTAAGTAGCTCAGGGACAGGACACTGACCGCAGTGTGCAGCAGCACAGAAGATGATGACACCTCACAGACATGACACTTCCCCTCCTGAGTCTCAGTGACAGTCTCTCCACACCAGGTGGTCCCTTGACTCCAGTCCAAAAAGCCCAGATAGTCCCCCTTCTGCTTCTAACTTGCCTTGCTCTGGTCCCGCACAATAGGCTCCGCTCAGCTTCCTTGCACCATGACCTCATGCAACACACTCAGGCACCACCTCTGCCAGACCTGCCCTCTGCTGGGGCCACCTAAACCCACTGTAGCAGGCACTTGGATGGTCTTGGCCAGCTCCAGACCGGAACTGCTCATGCTGAGTGTCACATCCATAATTTTAACTGGCAATCTTTTCCGGTCACTGGCAATTACTGGAAATTAATGGAAATTTTATACTGGCTGCCAGTAAAAATACTGATGGTTGGCAACACTACTGTACATACTGGTTGCCTTAGTATTTTAATACAGCATTTTAAAATGCACAACATTTTCATTACACTTTGATTACAACCTAAAACTGAGATCTGCCAATAATTTGAGATTTTTAACGGTATTCTGTTGCCCGGTATGCTCCGACGGCTAGGTACAACTACAGTGAGTGGGGGGCAAAGTGCCCTTTATCATAGTTACATAGTAGGTGAGGTTGAAAAAAGACACAAGTCCATCAAGTCCAACCTGTGTGTGTCAGTATTACATTGTATATCCCTGTATGCAGGCCCGGACTGGGACAAAAAATAGGCCCGGGCATTTTGGATTGAGCAGCCCATTACATGTTAACAGGCCATTTCCCCACTCTGACCAAACCCAGCAGAGGTGTGTGTGTGTGTGTGGGGGGGGGCGAGGGGGGACAAGAAATGAGCATGGGGGGGGTGAAGAGCACAGGGAAGAACCTTAAGAACATGGGGTGGGGCGGGAGCACAGGTGAGGCAGAGAACACAGGGAGAAAGAGAAGAGTACAATGGGGCAGCGGAGAGCATGGGGGACATGGAGAGCACAGGGGGCAGCGTAGAGCACGGGGGAGAGCGGAGAGCACGGGGGGAGAGCACGGGGGGAGAGCGGAGAGCACGGGGGGTGGCAGAGAGCACAGGGGGGTGGCAGAGAGCACAGGGGGGTGGCAGAGAGCACAGGGGGGGTGGCAGAGAGCACAGGGGGGGGTGGCAGAGAGCACAGGGGGAGTGGCAGAGAGCACAGGGGGAGTGGCAGAGAGCACAGGGGGAGTGGCAGAGAGCACAGGGGGGAGTGGCAGAGAGCACTGTGGGGGTGGCAGAGAGCACTGTGGGGGTGGCAGAGAGCACTGTGGGGGTGGCTGGAGAGCATTTGGGGGGGTGAAGAGCACGAGGGGCAAAGAGTATGGGTGAGGTGGAGGAGCCAGGGGGGGGGGGCAGAAAGAAGGATAGGAGGAGCAGTGGGGGCGGCTGCATATAGATCATTCTCTCCATCTTCTTCCTGCACGCTCGGAATGCCTGCGAGAGGTAGAGGAGAAGCAGGCATTCCGAGCCTGCAGAAGGAAGATGGAGAGAATGATTGTTCTATATGCAGCCACCCCCACTGTTCCTCCTATCCAGGTTACAAGGGGGCTGCACACTCACGTTTTCTGTCATCCGTCTCTAAGGTGCAGCAGGTGTCTGCTCCAGTTCCTCCCCCTTTCTTAGTCACGCCCCTCTGCAACGAACGGCTGACCTATACGGGCGGCCGTAGGTGTCTCCTCTAGCTCCTCCCCCTTCATGTTTCCATCCCCCCCCCCCGGCGCCGATAGCTGAGCTTGGCAGGCAGCCGCGAAGGGGCTGGATGAGCGGCGCAGGCTCAAAGAGCAGCCCAGCTGTTTTGGGCCCCACAATTCCTTGTGGCCGCGGCCCACCGGGCAAGTGCCCGGTTTGCCCTATGGCCAATCTGGGCCTGCCTGTATGTTGAGGTCGTTCAGGTGCTAATCTAATAGTTTCTTTAAACAAGCTATGCCCCCCCGCTGAAACCACCGCCTGTGGAAGGGAATTTCACATCCTTGCTGCTCTTACAGTAATGAACCGTCTACGCAGTTTAAGTTTACACCTCTTATTTTCTAATTTTAATGAGTGGCCACGAGTCTTATTGAACTCCCTTCTGCGAAAAAGTTTTATCCCTATTGTGGAGTCACCAGTAAGGTATTTGTAAATTGAAACCATATCCCCTCACAAGCGTCTCCTCTAGAGAGAATAAGTTCAGTGCTCGCAACCTTTCTTCATAATAACCAATATCCTCCAGACCCTTTATTAGCTTTGTTGCCCTTCTTTGTACTCGCCACATTTCCAGTACATCCATCTTAAGGACTGGTGCCCAAAACTGGACAGCATACTCCAGGTGAGGCTGGACTAAAGTCTTGTAGAGTGGGAGAATTATCGCTTTATCCCTGGAGTTAATCCCCTTCTTAATGCATGCCAATATTCTGTTTGCGGTGTTAGCAGCAGCTTGGCATTGCATGCCATTGCTAAGCCCATCTACTAGGACCCCCAGGTCCTTTTCCATCCTAGATTCCCCCAGAGGTTCACCCCCTAGTGAGTAGATTGCATTCATATTTTTGCCACCCAAATGCACTATTTTACATTTTTCTACATTAAACCTCATTTGCCATGTAGTTGCCCACCCCATATGTTCAGATCTTCTTGCAAGATTTCCACATCCTGCGGAGAAGTTATTGCCCTGCTTAGCATCGCCCACAAATAGAGATTGAACTGTTTACCCCATCCTCCAGGTTGTTTATAAACAAATTAAACCGGATTGGTCCCAGCACAGAACCCTGGTGGACCGCACTACCCACCCCTGACCATTCTGAGTATTCCCCGTTTATCACCACCCTCTGAACTCGCCCTTGTAGCCAGTTTTCAATGCATGTACTCACCCTATGGTCCATGCCAACAGACCTTACTTTGTACAGTAAACGTTTATGGGAAAATGTGTCAAATGCTTATGCAAAATCCAGATACACCACATCTAAGGGCCTTCCTTTATGTCAGGGTCACCTGTGGCCAGGTGACAGATGCACACCGTAGGGGGACAGGAGTGCACCGCGAGGTAGTGAACCCTATGGCTGGCTTCTGTGGATAGGAAACTGGGTGGTTGTGGAAAGCGGGACCAGAGGAGCACAACCGGGATCCCAACGGAAGCGAGAGCCAAGATTCCCCAGGGCGCGGAGTCTAAGACCCAGCTGGTCTTCTCCAGGGCCTCTAGTGGTGAGGATGTTACGCTGCAGGCTGGGACCAGGTCGCGGCCCCTGGAGTTTCCTAGCTCACGCCCCGTAGGATAAGGGGAAGCAGCAGCACACGATAGAGAGAACCGAATAACAAGCCGAAGGTCAGGGGCCACAAGCAGACAAGGATAACGAGGAACGAGCCGAAGGTCAAGGGTCACGAGCAGACAGGGATGGTCGGGGACAAGCCAATAGCGTAACAGAGAGACAGACGTAGCACACGGCAGGCAGGAACCCAAACACACAATGCCTAACAAACACGTTGATCAGCAAAGCAGGCTTGCAGTGCACAGGTTAATATAGTGTTCAGTGATAGGGCCTGGGGTGGAGTCAGGCTGGGAGGAGATTATAAAGGAAGCCAGGTGAAGGAGGTCTGGTCTCTAGATGAACACATGAGGAGGAAGGTAAGATGGCAGACAGACATTAATGCATATCCATGACAGTACCCTCCCTCTTACGAGGCCTCCCCCTTCCCCGCCTGGGCCCAGGTTTAGAGGGAAACTTCAGATGAAACTCCTTTAACAGACGAGGTGCAAAGACCTCAGATGCAGTGATCCAAGACCTCTCCTCAGGACCAAACCCTTTCCAATGAACGAGGTACTGAAGAACGCCTTTACAGAGTCGGGAGTCCAGAATTTGACTGATCTCGTACTCCTGATTATCCTCCGAGACAGGCGCCACGGTAGGAAGAGGACGAGAGAATTTATTGAGGACTAAAGGCTTTAGAAGAGCAACATGAAAGGAGTTAGTGATTTTAAGGCTCTTAGGAATCTGGAGTTTGAAACAAACCGGATTCAGTTTAGCAGTTACCGTGTATGGACCGATGAATCGTGGAGCAAACTTCAGAGAAGGAACTCGGAGCTTGATGTTCCTGGTAGAGAGCCAGACTTTGTCCCCTGGCTGAAGAGAAGGCAGTTTACGCCTGCGGCGGTCGGCAAAGCCTTTGAATTTTTCAGCAGCTGCCCGGAGGGAATCATGAACGTGACCCCAAACGGAATTGAGAGACTCCTGAACCGAAGCCAAAGCTGGAATGTCTGGAGAACAGATCATAGGAAGACGAAGTTGAGGGTGTTTTCCATAAACTGTGAAAAAGGGTGTCTTCTGCGAACTGGTATTCACATGATTGTTATGGGAGAATTCTGCCCACGGGAGTAGAGAGGACCAATCATCATGGTGAGAAGACACAAAGGTGCGAAGAAAGACCTCTAACTCCTGATTAACCCTCTCAGTCTGTCCATTGGATTGGGGATGGTAAGAAGAAGAAAAATCCAAGACAATATTGAGGGATTTGCAAAAGGCTCTCCAAAAACGAGACGCGAATTGGACTCCCCTGTCGGAAACAATATGAGAAGGGACCCCATGTAGGCGGAGAATTTCTCGAATGAAAATGGGAACCAAGGCAGGGGCAGAAGGAAGACCAGGAAGAGGAACAAAATGAGCCATCTTGGAGAATCGATCGATTACCACCCAAATGACTGTATTATTCTCAGACAGTGGGAGATCGGTGATAAAATCCATGGCAATATGGGCCCAGGGTTCCTTAGGAATAGGCAAGGGCATGAGGAGACCAGCAGGAGCTTGTGTGGAGGATTTGGACTGAGCACAGACATGACAAGCTTTAACGTAGTCTTTGACGTCTGAGCGGAGATTAGGCCACCAGTAGTGACGACTGATGAGTAGGAAGGATCGGAGGAATCCAGAATGCCCTGCCACCTTGGAATCATGTCCCCAACGAAGGATCTTAGCTCTTAGCTCAGTGGGGACAAAGGTCTTACCAGGCGGAATTTTAGACTTCAGGGTGGTAGAGTGGGCAACAATGCATGAGGTGGGAATGATCGGCTCAGGTTCAGGGGCGGACTCCTCGTCCAAAGTGTCAAATGACCTAGAGAGCGCATCAGCCCGACCGTTGCAGGAACCAGGTTTGTAGGTAATCGTGAAATTAAAACGGGCAAAGAAGAGACTCCACCTGGCCTGTCTAGGATTCAGACGTTTAGCATTCTGTAGATACTGTAAATTCTTGTGATCGGTAAAGATCGTTATGGAGTGAGGGGAACCCTCCAAGAGATGACGCCACTCCTCTAACGCCAATTTAATTGCGAGAAGTTCCCGATCACCGATGGCATAATTCCTCTCTGCCTGAGAATTTTTTTTGGAGAAGAACGCACATGGTTGGCGTCTCTTCTCAAAGATTTGAAGAAGCACAGCTCCCACCCCCATTGAGGAAGCGTCCACTTCAATAAAAAATGCATTCCCAGGATTTGGTCTCCTCAAGAGGGGGCCAGAAACAAAGGCCTGTTTCAGGTTGTGAAATGCAGAGACAGCTTCGGGAGGCCAGTCTCTGGCATTCACACCCTTCTTGGTCAAAGCGATAATAGGCGCGGCAATGGAAGAGTAATTCCTTATGAACTGCCTATAATAATTAGTGAAGCCAAGAAAGCGCTGCGTGGCCTTGAGGCTAGCAGGAAGAGGCCAGTTGGTGATAGCCAAGACCTTCCCAGGGTCCATACGAAGCCCCGAACATGAGACAAAGCACCCCAAAAACAGGACTTCAGAACATTCAAAGGAACATTTCTCCAGCTTGGCATAGAGATTGTTCTCTCTAAGACGTTGAAGTACAGTGCGGACATGGTTTCTGTGGACGAGCAGATTTTCAGAAAAGATCAGAATGTCATCCAGATAGATGACAACAAACTGGTACAGCAGATCTCTGAAGATTTCATTGACAAAGTTTTGAAACACGGCTGGAGCATTACACAGACCAAAAGGCATCACCAGATATTCGTAATGCCCGTCTCTAGTGTTAAATGCAGTCTTCCATTCGTCACCCTCCCGTATTCGAATGAGATTGTACGCGCCTCTGAGATCCAACTTGGTGAAAATGGAGGCACCCTTCAACCTATCGAATAGCTCAGATATTAAGGGTAAGGGGTATCGATTTTTAATAGTAACCGCATTTAAACCCCGATAATCGATGCAGGGTCTTAAGGTACCATCTTTTTTGGCAACAAAAAAGAACCCTGCCCCTGCAGGCGATGAGGATTTCCGGATGAACCCTCTCTCCAGATTCTCTGCTACATACTCCGACATGGCCTGGGTCTCTGGGATGGACAGAGGGTAGGTACGACCCCTGGGTAGAGTTGCTCCGGGGACAAGATCAATAGCACAGTCAAAAGACCTGTGGGGAGGAAGCACCTCAGCTGATTTTTTACAGAACACATCCCGGTAATCGCTGTATGCGGCGGGAAGATCAGAAGAAACAGAAGTGGCAGCAACCGGAAGACTCTCCTTGGGGGTCACCTTGAGAAGACACGACGAGAAACATGAGGAACCCCAGGCCAGGATCTGCCCAGAGACCCAGTCCACATGTGGAGAGTGGAGCTGTAGCCAAGGGAGGCCCAATACAACTGGGGTAGAGGCCTTGGGTAGAATAAGAAAGGATATCCACTCCTGGTGGAGAATCCCTACCGACATCCTAATGGGCAGCGTCTGGAAGCGAATAGGGCCCCCTGGGAGAACAGTGCCATCAATTGCCGAGACTACCAATGGGGTAGTGAGAGGTGAAAGGGTAAGCTTCATAGAAGAAGCAGTTCTCCAATCCATGAAATTGCCGGCAGCCCCGGAATCCAGGTATGCAAGGGTTGACTGAGGAGAAGTGCCTACATGAAGGGACACCGGCAAGAGCAGGCGAGAAGGTGATGTTTCTGGGTCCAATACTCCACCTTCCAAATGTATTAGACCCGAGCGTTTCCCGGACGAAGCGAGCAGGAGTCACGAAAATGACCCTTGCCCCCACAATAGAGGCACAAGCCCAGAGTTCTGCGCCTAGCACGTTCTTCGGGGGTTAGTCTGGTCCGGCCCAGCTGCATAGGTTCTTCAGCAGGTAGAGGATGCTCCACGGAATGAAGGGAGGGGAGCTCAGACTGGCTAGGACCCAGAGAGTGCTGGCGTCTTTTTTCTAAGGACCTCTCTTGAAAACGAATGTCGATCTGGTTGCATAATGAAATTACATCGTCCAGACCGACGGGAATGGCTCTTCCCGCTAATTCGTCTTTCACTCGGTCAGAGAGGCCATGTAAAAAGGTAGCGACCAGGGCCTCATTATTCCAGCTCAATTCAGCTGTGTGGATACGGAACTGAAGAGCATATTGCCCCACTGAACTAGATTCTTGGCGAAGACGTAAGACAGCACTAGCCGCTGAAGAAGCCCGAGCCGGCTCTTCGAAGATATTACGAAAGAGCTTCAAGAATTCGGACAGACTGGAAACCACCGGATCGTTCCTCTCCCACAGGGGGGCAGCCCAGGCCAAAGCTTCACCGGAGAGGAGGGAAATGATATAGGCTACCTTAGCCCGGTCAGATAGGAAGCTTTGAGGCTGAAGCTCAAAATGAATAGTGCATTGGCTGAGAAACCCCCTGCAGGCCTTGGAGTCCCCAGAGAAACGGAACGGAGCTGGCAATCTTAGTGAGTGTGAGGCTGCGACTGGTGCGATAGGTACAGCCGCTGGTTGTACTTGGGGTTGCGGATTCGGGGTTCCCAAGGAGACCTGAAGCTGCTCGAATCGAGAAGCCAGATCCTGGAGGAATCGCATCACCTGGGTCTGATTTGATTCCTGGGTCTCAAGTCTGCGAACTATGCCCTGCAATGGATCATCCGCGGGAAGCGGGATGTCAGCCGGGTTCATGGCTGATCAAACTGTCAGGGTCACCTGTGGCCAGGTGACAGATGCACACCGTAGGGGGACAGGAGTGCACCGCGAGGTAGTGAACCCTATGGCTGGCTTCTGTGGATAGGAAACTGGGTGGTTGTGGAAAGCGGGACCAGAGGAGCACAACCGGGATCCCAACGGAAGCGAGAGCCAAGATTCCCCAGGGCGCGGAGTCTAAGACCCAGCTGGTCTTCTCCAGGGCCTCTAGTGGTGAGGATGTTACGCTGCAGGCTGGGACCAGGTCGCGGCCCCTGGAGTTTCCTAGCTCACGCCCCGTAGGATAAGGGGAAGCAGCAGCACACGATAGAGAGAACCGAATAACAAGCCGAAGGTCAGGGGCCACAAGCAGACAAGGATAACGAGGAACGAGCCGAAGGTCAAGGGTCACGAGCAGACAGGGATGGTCGGGGACAAGCCAATAGCGTAACAGAGAGACAGACGTAGCACACGGCAGGCAGGAACCCAAACACACAATGCCTAACAAACACGTTGATCAGCAAAGCAGGCTTGCAGTGCACAGGTTAATATAGTGTTCAGTGATAGGGCCTGGGGTGGAGTCAGGCTGGGAGGAGATTATAAAGGAAGCCAGGTGAAGGAGGTCTGGTCTCTAGATGAACACATGAGGAGGAAGGTAAGATGGCAGACAGACATTAATGCATATCCATGACACTTTATCTAGATGGCTGCTCACCGCCTTATAGAAGGTTAATAGATTGGTTTGGCAAGAACAACTCTTCATGAATCCATGCTGATTACTGCTAATGATACCGTTTTTATTACTAAAATCCTGTATATAGTCCCATATAATCCCCTCCAAGAGCTTGCATACCATTGATGTTGGGCTAACTGGTCCAATTCCCAGGGATGTATTTTTTCCCCTTTTTTAAATATTGGTGCTACATTGGCTTATCTTCAATCAGCTGGTGCCATTCCAGTCAGTAGACGGTCAGTAATAATTAGGAACAATGGTCTGGCAATTACTTGACTGAGTTCCCTACGTACCCTCAGGTGCAAGCCATTTGGTTTCGGTGGTTAATGTTAGTTTCTCAAGTCTATTTCTAATTCTGTCCTCTGTTAGCCTTGAGGGTGCTTCCTGTGATGTGTCATGAGGACAAACACTGCAGTTTTGGTTACTGAAGCCCCCCCCCAATTCCCTCCTGAAGACTGAGAAGAATAAATTCAATACCTTTGCCATCTCCCAATCCTTTGTAACCAGATAGCCTTCCTCATTTTTTTTTCCCTCTCCTCTGCTATGCGTCTTTCGTATTCCGTCTTAGCCACCCTAATTGCACACTTACATATCTTGATGCATTCTTTGTAAATTCTGAATGCCGACGATGATCCCTTAGCCTTGTATTTTTTGCTTTGCTTTTATATGCATTTTTACATTGGCGTTAAGCCAGCCAGGACTTTTCGCTCTTTTAAATTTATTTCCCAATAGGATGCATTGGCTAATGCTCTTATTTAATATGCTCTAGCAAACCCATCTCTCCTCCGTGTTTTGTTTCTAAGATTTTATCCCAATTTTTATCTTCTAGCAAGGTTCGTAGTTTGGGGAAGTTGGCTCTTGAAATTTAGTGTCTTTGTGTTCCCCTTGTGTTTCCTATTTGTGTGGTTTATACTAAAGCCAATTGATCTGTGATCGCCGTTTCCCAAATTGTCCCATATTTCCACATCCGTGATCAGGTCTGTATTGTTGGTAATCAGTAGATCTAGTTGGTGAGTCTACCATCTGACCCATGAAATTGTCCTGCAAGACATTTAGGAACTGCCGAGCCTTAGACGAATGCATGGGTCGCTCCGCCCAGTCTATGTCTGGAAAATGAAAATCCCCCATTATGATAACACTTTCCCTCCTTGCTGCTATGAAGCCTATGTTTTGGTCTCCACCTCAGTGGTTGTGTGCCTGCTAGTTTGTGCCATCTTTTTGGTAAGTTCATGTTAGTCATCTAATAAATGTCTTCCACCACAATGCAGGATATATTTGGCCTAAAGTTTTTTTTAACACTGCATTTTACTGTGCTGGAACCTTGGTTATTACTTTACTGATGTCTTAACTCTCTGCTTGTTCATGTGATATACATTACTACTAACGGATATCAAGCATAAACTGTCATGTCATACTGTTTTGCTGCATACCTTGAAGAATTAAATACAAAATAATATTTTCTTTAACATGCACAAATTTTCCTTTATAAAAATATGCAGTTGGGACACAATATCTGCCCTACAACCTCAGATTCTAAAGGTGGGAGTTAGTCCACGCCAAAATTGGATGTCCCTATTAAGGCTCTCCTATTTTTCTCATTTTTTCCAAAGGCAAAATTTTGGAGGCAAATCAAAAAGGCAATAACTAAATTATCCATAACTAATCTATTCATAACTGTCTAAACTTGACTAAAATAAGGATTAATACTGTATAATGCACCATATAAATGGAAAGTTTTGTAAAGCCAATATAACGCAACACATTTGTTTGGCCAGCTGACCCAACTCTGGCTTGGGAGACCTTATTTACAACATTCAAAATGATCAATCATACTGTTTGAGAGCTGTAGTACCAAACATGAACCAATACAGCCTCACAAATTCTGCACTTAAGCCATTTGAAATCAGAAGGAAAACCTTTCACCCTTTTAGCGTGAGGATGACCTATACACTGCCTTTTTTTGCCAGATCTATTCTAACCTGTATAATCCCAAGCATGAATAGCTTTTAGTAATGCAATATTAAAGAGGCAGTATCCTTTATACGTGGCTTTGTGAATTTCTGTAGTTTCCATAATTTGTGTCAGTTATTGTTCACGTTTATACTGCTTATAGGCAAATCCACAACCTTAGCACATTTTGGATAGTTCAGGAGGGCACCTTAAATGTGTTTATGTACAAAAACCTTAGCCACATTGTAGGCTATAAGCATGAGCATCATGGTAGATAGACACAGCGCTTCATCTGTCACTTTCACACATGTCAGTGCATGTTTAACAGTCTCAGTTTTAGCTCTACGGTGAATGGAGTTGTCATTCGCATGCAGCACAGCTCAGCACTGCAGCAGATAGAAGTATAGAGAGAATGCTTGGCATTGCATCCCTACACCCACTGATCGGAGCCCACATATTTCATGTGCCTAACAGTTTTGTTCATCATGGAGATTAATGTAATATCTGACTGACTATCTCCTTATGTTTAGCAATACACACATCGGTTCAACGATTCAACGAAACTGACATTTTGATATCGTTATTGAATTCAGCAAATAGTCAATTTTCCCTACTATTTTGTTTTCTACCGATTGCCATTATGACTTGAGGGGCTTAAAAAATTTTTTAAGCCAGCCTTTGAGACATATGGATCAATCAATTCAGAAATTGCCACTTTTGATTTTTGTTACTTTTTCCAATAGATATTTGGCATTGAAAGTGATCTGATACATTTAGGTAAATGTTAACATCTGTGCAGCAAATAATTTTTTAGAATAGCAGATCAGTTAAACAGATTGACCAGTTGATTACAGTTAAAAAAACAATGCTTGTATGGCCAACATTAGACCACTTAATAAGCATTTGCTGCCTCAAAAAATTTAAAGCTTAAGACCTGAGGATATTTGTTCAGCAATAGACACACTGAAAAATATAGATTTACTATGGAAAAAATGTTAACCTTATAGATTGATGGCCATTTCTTCCTTAGAACACTACCAACTGAAATGTAGTTTTGAAAGGCTCCACATTGTTTTCTCTTATGAAAATCCATGCTTGCTAATTTGAGCAACTAGGATTATGTCCCAATGCACAGTTTACGAGTGCCAAATCTAGTCCCAAGGCAGGTTATTGTAAGCAACACCACAGACAATTCTGGGAAAAAAGGTATAGTGTTCCCATTTCCCAGAAGCACAAATTACAGCTATGTTCTGATTGGTTGCTTTTACTACCACCAATTTTATTTTGCTCTGGCATTTATATATTGGTTCTATCACTGAAAACAAGGGGGTGAAACGTTACTGGAAATTGTCATATTTGTAGAGGCTGATACCAAGGCTATTAAAATCTGTCAGACAATGGCAAAATGAAATAACGTAAGCTCTCTTTTCAATTCTAGGCATCACTGTCCATGTCATCTACTTGAATAGTATTATTTAAAAGTGGCCTAATTTGTCTGAGGTCTACATGGCTCCTGATTACGAACCATAGATTACCGCTTTAGTGTTTGTTAATGCATGTGTCTACATAGAACGTTATGTGATCATAATGGTGGTCATAACATATCACTACAATCCAATTACAGTTTGCTGTAACTTGAACAGCTTTTCAGTTTACTTCCATGATTTGACTTGCTTTTAGTTAATGATTTATGGGTTAAAAGTTAAAGTGGACCTTCACTCATCTATGATTTTACAACATTACACAATTGGATATTACATTTTCAGCTTTTTGTCTAGGAAAGAATATGGTCCACCTCTTGAAGCCCACATCGTCATGTTGCCTGCTGTAAGAACCAGAAAGAAAATATTCCCACCAATGTTCCTACAGTAGGTGCCGCCGATATTGTGTCAATCTCGCCGCTTCTAGCGGTGAGATTGACACCCTATGAGCTCCGTCGCGAGAGCCAGCGCCGAGCTGTCTCGTCATCGGGAAAGGAAAAAATGTTCCTTTCACGATGAGCGACACGCATTGCCGATAGGCGGGGATCCGACGTGGATTCCCGCCAATACCAGGCACTGTGTTTGGTATGAATCCTGAGCGGGAACTCCACGCCAATTTTTAAAGAAAAAACCGGCGTGGGTTCCCCCTCCAGGAGCATACCAGGCCCTTGGGTCTGGTCTGGATTTGAAGGGGAACCCTACGCCGAAAAAACGGCATGGGGGTCCCCCTCAAGATCCAAACCAGACCCTTATCCGAGCACGCAACCTGGCCGGCCGCAGGGGAAGAGGGGGGGACGAGAGAGCGGCCCCCCTCCCTTCTGAACCGTACCAGGCCACATGCCCTCAACATGGGGGGTTTTTGGTGCTCTGGGGCAGGGGGGCGACCTGCGGCCCCCCCACCCCAGAGCACCCTGCCCCCATGTTGATGAGGACAGGGCCTCTTCCCGACAACCCTGGCCGTTGGTTGTCGGGGTCTGCGGGCGGGGGGCTTATCGGAATCCGGGAGCCCCCTTTAATAAGGGGGCCCCCAGATCCCGGCCCCCCCACCCTATGTGAATGAGTATGGGGTACACCGTACCCCTACCCATTCACCTGGTGGAAAAAAATGGCAATAAAAACACAACAGTTTTTAAAAGTATTTTATTGCACAGCTCCGGAGGTCTTCTTCCGACTTCGGGGGTCTCCGGTGTCGTCGCCGTGCTCTCTGGTTCTTTCTTCTGCTGGGCCACCGCTATCTTCTTCCAACTCTTTTGCTAGTGGGGCCCGGTCTTCTCCGTCACCTTCTCCCCTCTTCTTTCTTTCTTCCGCCGGGCCTCCGCTATCTTCTTTTAGCTCTTTTGCTAGCGGAGGCCCTGTCTTCTCCGTTGTCTCATCCGGCTGTCCGTTGTCCTTCTGCCGGCCCCTCCACTAACTTCTTGGTAGCTCTTTTGCTAGTGGAGGGGCCGGTCTTCCCGTCGTCGCCGTCTGCGTCTTCTTCTCTCTTCTCCTCCTCGATGTTGACTCGTCGCTTCCTCTCGCAGTAATGCTAAATCTTCGGTCCGCAGAGATTAATATAGGCTTCTCATGACGTCACAGTCACATGCTCCAGGGCACATGGCCCCGGAGCATGTGACTGTGACGTCATGGGAACATGTGACTGACATCATGAGAAGCCTATATTAATCTCTGCGGACCGAAGATTTAGCATTACTGCGAGAGGAAGCGACGAGTCAACATCGAGGAGGGGAAGAGGGAAGAAGACGCCGACGGCGACGACGGGAAGACCGGCCCCTCCACTAGCAAAAGAGCTACCAAGAAGTTAGTGGAGGGGCCGGCAGAAGGACAACGGAGAGCCGGACGAGACGACAGAGAAGACCGGGCCTCCGATAGCAAAAGAGCTAAAAGAAGTTAGCGGAGGCCCGGCAGAAGAAAGAACCGGAGAGCGGGAGAAGAACCGGAGAGCGGGAGAAGAAGGCGGCGACGGAGAAGACCAGGCCTCCGCTAGCAAAAGAGCTAAAAATAAGTTAGCGGAGGCCCGGCGGAAGGAAGAAAGAACCGGAGAGAAGAAGAGGGGAGAAGGCGACGGAGAAGACCGGGCCCCGCTAGCAAAAGAGTTGGAAGAAGATAGCGGTGGCCCGGCAGAAGAAAGAACCGGAGAGCGTGGCGACGACACCGGAGACCCCCGAAGTCGGAAGAAGACCTCCGGAGCTGTGCAATAAAATACTTTTAAAAACTGTGTTGTGTTTTTATTGCCATTTTTTTCCACCAGGTGAATGGGTAGGGGTACGATGTACCCCATACTCATTCACATAGGGTGGGGGGCCGGGATCTGGGGGCCCCCTTATTAAAAGGGGGCTCCCGGATTCCGATAAGCCCCCCGCCCGCAGAGCCCGACAACCAACGGCCAGGGTTGTCGGGAAGAGGCCCTGTCATCAACATGGGGGCAGGGTGCTCTGGGGTGAGGGGGCCGCAGGTCGCCCCCCTGCCCCAGAGCACCAAACCCCCCATGTTGAGGGCATGTGGCCTGGTACGGTTCAGGAGGGAGCGGGGGCCGCTCTCTCGTCCCCTCCTCCTCCCCTGCGGCCGGCCAGGTTGCGTGCTCGGATAAGGGTCTGGTTTGGACCTTGAGGGGGACCCCCACGCCGTTTTTTCGGCGTAGGGTTCCCCTTCAAATCCAGACCAGACCCAAGGGCCTGGTATGCTCCTGGAGGGGGAACCCACGCCGTTTTTTTCTTTAAAAATTGGCGTGGAGTTCCCGCTCAGGATTCATACCAAACGCAGTGCCTGGTATTGGCGGGAATCCACGTCGGATCCCCGCTCAATACAGTGCCGCGTCTCCTCGCTATTGCAGCGAGGCGCGACACGTGTCGCCACCCTGTTGCCGAGATCTCGGCTCTCCTGTCGCCGAGAATCTCGGCGATGGGAGCGCGATAGATATACAATATCGGTGGCACCTACTGTAATATACAGGTGCATCTCAAAAAATTTGAATATCAAAAAGTTAATTTCAGTAATTCAATTCAAAAAGTGAAATTCATATATTATATAGATTACACACGGAGCGATATATTGCAAGCATTTGTCTTTTAACCACAAGACCAGACACTTTCGCCCCTTCCTGCCCAGGACAAAAATTTTCAGCTTTCAGCGCTGTCGCACTTTGAATGACAATTGCGCGGTCATGCAACACTGTACCCCAAACAAAATTTTTATAATTTTCTTGCCACAAATAGAGCTTTCTTTTGGTGGTACTTTATCACCTCTGGGGTTTTTATTTTTGCTAAAAACGAAAAAAGACCGAAATAAAAACATAAAAAAAGTTTTAGTTTGCCATTAAATTTTGTTTTCTCCTTCACTGGACAGGCACTTATATGTAGAATTGATGGGCACTGATGACGAGGTACTGACAGGTGTTACTGCTGGGCTCTGATTGGCATCTGTGGTGGGCACTGACAGACTTTATTAATGGGGCACTGACTGGCAGCTGATGGGCACATCTCATGGGGGCTGTGCTGATAATCAGTGCAGACCCCCCCCCTCTGACAGGGAGAGCCGCCGATCGGCTCTCCGTCAGTGCGAACCTAGGAAAGTCGTTTACTGGCACTTCCTTATTCACGCGATGATCAGCTGCGATTGGTCATAGCTGATCACATACTAAGAAGCCTCTGTCAGAGGCTCCTTACTACGATCGAAGATGCAGTGTGTCAGACTGACACACAGCATCTCCGATCGTCACCGTGGGCGCACCAGCATGTTATCCTGCTGGACATCATATGACGCCAAGTCAGGATAACGGTACCACCGCCCAGCAGTAAATCTGCTATAGGCCGGGTGGGAAGTGGTTAATTTTGATGATCATGGCTTACAGTTAGTGAAAACCCGAAAAATTCTGTATCTCAGAAAATTTTAAATATTGTAAAAAAGATCAATATTGTAGACTCATGATGTCACACTCTAATCAGCTAATTAACTCAAAACACCTGTAAAGGGTCTCTCAGTCTGGTTCAGTAGGTTACACAATCATTGGGAACACCGACGACTCATTGACACCTTCCACAAGGAGGGGAAGTCACAAAAGGCCATTGCTAAACAAGCTGGATGTTCACAGAGTGCTCTATCCAACATATTAATGGAAAGTGGAGTGGAAGGAAAAAGTGTGGAAGAAAAAAGGTGCACAAGCAATAGGGATAACCACAGCCTTAATAGGATTGTGAAATAAAGGCCATTTAAGAATTTGGGGGAGATTCACAAGGAGTGGACTACAGCTGGTTTCAGTGCTTCAAGAACCACCACACAGACTTATCCGGGACATGGGCTACAACTTTCGCATTCCTTGTGTCAAGCCACTCCTGAACCAGCGAATGTCAGAAGCATCTTACCTAGGGGGAGGTAGAAAAAAGGACTGGACTGTTGCTCAGTGGTCCAAAGTCCTCTTTTCGGATGACAGTAAATTTTGCATTTCATTTGGAAGTAAAGATCCCAGAGTTTGGAGGAAGAGTGGAGAGGCTCAGAATCCAAGTTGCACAAGGTCCAGTGTGAAGTTTCCACTGTCAGTGATGATTTCAGGAGCCATGTCATCTGCTGGTGTTGGCCCACTGTGTTTTATCAAGTCCAAAGTCAGCACAGCCCTCTAGCAGGAAATTCTAGAGCACGTCATGCTTTCCTCTGCTGACCAGCTTACCAGCTGACCAGCTATGGAAATGCTGATTTTATTTTCCAGCAGGACTTGGCATCTGCCCACACTGCCAAAAGTACCAATTCCTGGTTTAATGATCATGGTATCACTGTGCTTAATTTGCCAGCAAACTTGCCTGACCTAAACCCCATAGAACATCTCTGGGGTATTGTCAAGAGGAAGATGAGACACCAAACCCAACAATTCAGACGAGCTGAAGAACGCTATAAAGCAAGCTGGGCTTCCATAACGCCTCACCAGTGCCACAGGCTGATCGCCTCCATGCCATGCTGCATGGATGCAACAATTCATGCAAAAGGAGCCCCGACCAAGTAGTGGGTGCATACTATACTGTACATGGACATACTTTTCAGTAAGCCAACATTTCTGTATTAAAACCCTTATTTTTATTTGTCTTATGTAATATTCAAATTTTCTGAGATACTGAACTTTGGGTTTTCACTAGCTGTAAGCCATAATCATCAAAATTAAAAGAAAGAACATGTTCAAAATATATCACTGTGTAATGAATCTATAGAAGTTTCACTTTTTGAATTGAATCACTTTAATAAATTAACTTTTTGATTAAATTCTAATTTTTGGAGATGTACCTGTATAAGAAATAAGAATACCTTACTGGAAATCACAATGTTTAACAGAACGGGAGAATATGCAATGGTCAATGAACTAAGGATGAGGGGAAAGGACAGGCTACCAATCCATTCTCAAGAGACGCTTCACTTCCTTTTAAGTTGGGTAAAAACACACACATTTATATACATATTTTTTTGGGAAATACTAAAAAAGGTTATGTTTTATACCTTTGGCTAAAGTGCGTTGGGGTACGCACCCCCGTTCTGTTAAACATCAAGAACCAGAAAGAGACAGACAGTCTCCTGATGAACTCAGAAGAGACAATGGCAGTAGGTGCAAATATGACTTTGCGCACAACCCAGCTATCAAGGTAAAACTAGGGCTGTCACACAACCAAGAACCCCCTGGACTGCCCAGTGTCACAGAACATAGAAGCAGGCAAAAGCAACAGTTCATAATCATACGCAGCTAGAGATTAGCAACAAAGGATTCTCAGAGCACTATGGCAGCTTGTGATATAAATCCAGAAAACAAAAAGGCTTGTTACCAGAACAAAAGTCCTGAACATGATAAAGAATTAACGGGACAACATATTGTATTACTGTTAAAATAAAGATTGCACAGCCTTAGTTACTAGAATAGTGCAAAGGATAACGAACATGCCAAAAGTACAGCAACATCAAACAATCAGTAATTGCTATTCACTGATCTAGTTGTACATTCAGCTAGTTATATTGGATTACTGAACTGTGTTCCTCACCATCCGACATATGCAATGCCTCTACATCGTTCAGATAGAACGGACCATAGCATATGTGAAATCAAACTGAAATTAAGCACTATGCTTCATCTGTTTTTTTGAGTATTCCAAGTCCAGATGATCTAACACTTGCTCGAAATCTATAGGCATTTTCAGTAAATGCTGCTTTGAACCGATCAATTTTCCCCAATGAAACTCATTCTTTTGTTATTATAAGGAGATTAGTAAATCATGTGGACTCTAAGAGGTTAATTATATCTTTATGGAAGGGTGCCCCCCCCCCCCCCGTCTGAGCAATACAGAGCAATTCATTGCACTGTAATCAAATCTATCACAATCCAAGATATTATGTATACTCAGATAAAGCTATAATAGGACAGCCTGGTTAATTGTAATATGTCTACAGCATGATTTCTATTAACCAGTAGTGGAAGCAGCAGGAAGCCATTTGAAAAAAAAAATATATGTTTTACTCGATTGTCTTAAAAAGGTACACTCCAGAAAAATGTTAATTGACCTTGAGTTGCATACAGAAAGTACAGCCAAACTTCTCAGTACATAGAGCGATACCGCAATACAAATCATACTGAATATGTTTTGGATGGAGTAAAGTAGGATTGGAGCCCATCTTTTATATGCTGTCTGTGTCTTCACTGGGAACATTTCCCCTCATTCCTGCCACAAAGACCACAGTCACTAGGACAGAAGGTGAAGGAAATCTCCTATTGGGAAAGCAGAAAGCTGTTTAAAGCGGAGCTCCACCCTAAAGTGGAACTTCCGCTCATCGGAAACCCTCCCCCCCTCCGGTGTCATATTTGGCACCTTTCAGGGAGAGGGGGGTGCAGATACCTGTCTAAGACAGTTATTTGCACCCACTTCTGGGAGTCCTCTCTGCGGGTATTCTGCGGGTAGTACGTCACTTCCCGCAGAATACCCGTTGTGTTCTGGGAGACACTCGGCTCCCAGAACACAACAGGGACCAGTGAGAATGGCTCAGCGCGACTCGCGCATGTGCCGTAGGGAACCGGGCAGTGAAGCCGCAAGGCTTCACTTCCTGGTTCCCTCACCGAGGATGGCGGTGGGGGCAGCAGAGTGACGAGCGATTGCTCGTCTTCCGTTGCCGTCGTCGCTGGACTCCAGGACAGGCAAGTGTCCTAATATTAAGCTGCAGTATTTGTAGCTGTTGGCTTTTAATATTTTTTGTTTCAGGGGAGCTCCGCTTTAAAGTGCTTGTAAAGGTTCTTTTTTTTTGTATAACAAACATGTAATACTTGCCTGCTCTGTGCAATGGTTTTGCACAGAGTGACCCAAAACGTCCTTTTCTGGGGTCCCCTAGATTTTGGCGCCTCCGAGTGACCCCATAGCAAGCCACTTGCTATGAGGGTACTTGTGTGGGCTTGATCTGGACTGTGTGCGTCTAAAGACAAACACAGCCAGGCTCGGCCCTGCCCTCCCTTCTCACAGAATTTTACATGTTGAGTCTCATGTGAGAAGAGAGAGAGTGAAGAGCCGTCGCAGACGGGCACAGCACTGGATCAAGCTCAGGTAAGCATTTACAGGGGGGGGGGGGTAGCAACTTCTGAAAGTTTTTTTACCTTAAAGAGGAAGTAAACCCTGATGGGTTTTACTGCCTCTTCATTTCCCTGCAAAGGTAAAGCATAATGGGCTACTATTATGTAGTCAATCCACAATTAGCCCAGCTTAAATTGCAGGACTTCCTATGTACTGGGCCCATTTGTTGGATCTGTTTCCCTGGGTGCATGAATACTGCTGAGTTACTAAACTTCTGGACTTTTACCTCTGGCCGTTTCCTGGATTACTCACTTTGCCTGATGATTCTACATTACTCTGCCTGCCTCCCACCACACTTCTGGATTCTGACTTTGTACCTTGCCATCAAGATTTGTTGTTGGCCCCGCCTGCCCGACTACACTAAGGCCTCAACCCCCAGCCAAAGATCCGCTATGGACTAAACCTTTTACAGGTACCTTACAGTTTGGTCCTCCATGCGCTTCTAAATCTATCCTTTTCTAAATCATTTCCTTTGTTTGGAACGAGTTGCGCATGTTAGTTGCGGTCTTGTGCACTGCTCTATACACACACCACAAATCTTAGTTGCTAGTCTATCTTGTGAGCAAGCACGAGAGGCTATGTTATTACATACAGTGGGTAAATTGGCAACAAAGGTAGTCACCCTTAAGCAGAAGTCAGATCACAGCAACACCAAGTCTTAGAAGAGGAAGAAAATGACAAATACTTCTGTGTTCAAGGGAGTATGTGACAAAACTGTTTTACAGGGAGTTCATAGTCCTGTGTAAGCTACAACTTGGGCAACTTGTAGCTTACAAAGGACTTTCCTTCCTGTCGGCTGAACAGGGCAGCATGGGAGCGAAAAGATGATACTGTTACAGAAGTAAATGTTCAAATAAACCTGCTGCTTTCCCTGTGTGGTCAAATCACAGGTTCACTTTAAGAAAGCAGGAAAAATAAAAAACTGTTTTGAAGATTTTACCCTTGTATACACATGAGAAAAATCTGATGCAAATAGATTGTGCCTGTTATTTTGTCTACGTTATAATCATATTCATACTAATTCATAATCACATATCTTCACAAAGCCTTTATCTCTAGATAATGGTTCAGGAAACCTAAACACTTGATTGCTGTAGACGTCAGATATTTTAAAAATTACTAGTTTCAGAAAAATTTTATAAAGAAAATCGTCAGTGTATTTTGACTGTGAAAAAGTTTTTACGTTAAAATCATTTTTTTCTGAGAAATATATTTCTTGCAGATCTTGCCAGGCTATTACAAGTTTTCATAACTATAATTGAAAAGATTGCAGTTTGAATTTACAGGGTCCATTCTCAAACAGGTCTCTGTGGAATCCTAGGGCTCCTCCTGAGGTTGCTTGAGCTGTGGCTGAATAACCTCCTAGCTAATGGTGCCTGTATAGTTCCAGGTCCAACAGCACTTAGCAGAGCAAGCGGCATGACACCAATTATCTTTTCAGCTGTCTGTAAAGAGGGCATTCTGACCACCAAAGCATAGGGGGGGGGGCTACCTTTCCACTAGTCGCCAATGAAAAAGGGCATTCTTCCCCTTTAATTTAGACCTGAAAATAACTTTTTTTTACCACAGCGGAACCCTTAACCACTTCAATACAGGGCTTTTTGTACCACTTCAATAACGGGCCTATTCTAGCACTTCTTTCCTACATGTACAAATCATCATTCTTTTGCTAGAAAATTACTCAAAACCCCCAAACATTATATATGTTTTTTTAGCAGACACCCTAGGGAATAAAATGACGGTCATTGCAACATTTTTTCTTGCACGATATTTGCGCAATAATTTTTCAAACGCCTTTTTAAAAAAAAAAATGGTTTCATGAATTAAAAAACAACAAAACAGTAAAGTTAGCCCAATTTTTGGGGAAAATATGAAAGATGATGTTACGCCGAGTAAATAGATACCTAACATGTCACGCTTTAAAATTGCGCACACTCATGGAATGGCGCCAAACTTCGGTACTTAAAAATCTCCATAGGCGACGCTTTAATTTTTTTTACAGGTTACCAGGTTAGAATTACAGAGGAGGTCTAGTGCTAGAACTGTTGCACGTGCTCTATCGCATGCGGCGATAACTCACATGCTTGGTTTGAACGGCGTTTACATATGTGGGCGACCTGCGTGTGCATTCGCTTCTGATCGCGAGCTACCGGGGACAGGGGCATTTTAATTTAATTTAATTTTTTTACTTATTTATTTTTTTACAATTATTTAACTTTTTTTTGATCACTTTTATTCCTATTACAAGGAATGTAAACATACCTTGTAATAGGAATGTGTGTGACAGGTCCTCTTTATTGAGAGATGCGGGGTCAATAAGACCCCACATCTCTCCTCCAGGCTGGAAAGCATGAGATCAGTGAAATTTTTTTCACTGATCTCATACTTACAGCCGCAATGGCGGCTTTGTTTACATTTGAGGCCCGGGCGTGACGTCATCACATCGCGCCCGGGCCTCCGACGATCATAGAGATGACTGGTTACCATCTGGTCACCAGTCATCTCTATGCTCATCACGTGACCCACCAACGACGCCGGAAGATTCGCTCCGGTGTTCCGGGAGAGCCCGGAGAAGCACTGGATGGCGGCGGGAGGGGGGGGATGTCCCCTCCCGACGCCTATAAGAACGATCAAGCGGCGGAACCGCCGCTATGATCGTTCTTATGGTGCACAGAATCGCCGGCCCAAGAAAAGGATATCTGAATGATGCCTCTAGCTGCAGGCATCATTCAGATATCCCCCTACAAAGCCGAGGATGTCATATGACGTCCACCCAGGATGGGAGATCCCATCTGTGGACGTCATTTGACTATGGCTGGGTAGGGAAGTGGTTAAGGTAAAGAGTGCTCTACAGGATAAGCCACATAGAAAGTCTATTGTTTTCAGTCCTCATGAGCAGAATAATAGACTTGCACTGAAGAAGAGTAGCAGTTAATTACAGAAGAGTAAAATAAAAAGACCATGTAGGAACACTATAATTTATATTTTTTTATTATTTATTTTCAAAGTTTAGAAGCTTATAAAAAATGTCTATTGATGATGAGCAAACTATTGACTTGTTATCACAATATACCAAGCCAGGATTGGACCAGCAAGACAAGAAAAGGTTTTCTGCAAAAATCTGTAGTCAGACAGAATTGCATTCACCCATACAATTCAATCAGAAGGCAAATAGAACTAGAGGCAGCTTAGAAGAAAGTCAAAAAGGTAGGTTACATGAAGGTCAACTACAGCTCAATACACCTGAGAAGAACTTGGCATTGAAAGGCATCTCAAACTGCTTGCAGTAATGTTAATCTGACCCAAGGATAAAACAGCCTAATGCTTTTTATAGTGCCAATTCTCAATATAGAGGATGGGGACTGTAGCATCAATCTGCTTTGATGGTGCATTCTATCGGCTACCATAGGACCCCCAGAAGCAGGTTTTCATGTAAATGCTGTATGCTTCTACAATCAGAGCTCTTATGCAATGAGCCTTTGTTATCTTAAAGCAATCCTAAAGTGTTCGCTTTGACGTGCTTAAGTCGTTTAAAACATTTAGCATTAAATAATAGAATTAAAGCAGGTTCTAGGAGTGAACTATCTCTACTTGGCCTAATTATTTTATGGTGATCTTGTCAATCCCATTTAAAGGTATCATTTCATCTTTTACAAAATGATAGGACTGTTAACAAAATATTACTTTTGTTTTGAAGTTCACTCCAGGGGAATTAGTAACAAAGAAAAATGTAGGGACATCAACACTAATATATACATGCATGGATCATTACCTTGAGCATGAAATTAAGAGAGCTGTAAGAGATCTAAGGTTGAGAAAAGCAGTCAAAATTCTGCTCCAGTTTTCATTATCCGGCATAAAGTCACTGCATTATTTTTTTTGTAAACAAACTATATAAGCAAAATGTACAAAAAACACAGATAACATTGAGTGCAGGCCAAAACTAGTTTGATGATAGTCAGCATTTTCCAGCCTAGTGACATCAAAATGCCAGTGGGAAACAGATCGCTTGAAGGAGTTCTCTGCCATCTAGTGTATTCTCAACAGGAATATAATTCGAGTAGTCAGGCTCAGAATGAAACTAGGTTTAATATGCTACATCTAGGTCAACAGTGGGACATCTTCCAACCAGCGATCCTAAAAAGCAATCCCGTCAAATCGAATCCTAACTCCACCCAAAATGAAGAGAGATGCTGTTGCTCTCCAATGTTTTAGAAAACACCATCTTGCTGCTTATAAAGTCTATAAAAATAAAGTTTGTACTCACCCTCTTTTTTTGTGTTTATTAGAAGACAAAGTTCTGCTTTAGATCATCAACTACTGGGTTTAGTGCTACCTGCAAGAGTAGGAAGCTAGGTACAAATTAAACATCAAGAGACAATCCAGAAGCAGCCCCTGCTGGTGAGCAAACCCTCTCACAACATGTTAACAAGTTCAATTAAATGAGCAGGGCAAAAAAATAAATATTTAAACACTTGGGTAGCAGTAAAGCCAGAAGGGTGGGTTCTGTGTTTTCCAATGAACACAGAGAACAATTTTTACGGCGAGTACAAAGAACTCTTAGTGAATCAGAGACCCAGTACTCCTCTCCAGCCATGCAGGCTGGCACCCGTCATCCCTATTTTTTGGCACAGAAGAAATTACTTTCCAGCTAGCAGAAGGAGAGCACAAAACTACCAAAGATGTAAAGATGACTTCATCAGGCAACTTAGCTTGATCCCCATCCAGAGAAGATTTGTTCCACTGAAAACAGGATTTCATTCTGCCTATTCCTGGGAAAGGAATGTCAGCACAGGGCATTTTTGTGATACCGAAACTCGTATTGGCAACCAAGTACAAGTATGTAGTAGGCAAACATGAAAAAGTTGTAATTTGTGTAGTTTTTTGAAAGAAGAAACGTTTTGGACTGGTTAGTATCCAAGACCAGCCTCAGGTATTCTAGGCGAAGTCATGAAATCAGCAATGACTTTGAGATTTAAAATCCACCCAATGAGGGGTTCCTAGAGAGACCCTGAACAAAGATTGCTAAAAAGTGTGCTTCATGTGCTCTAATCTGCCCATGTGCCAATGGCCAGGATGCAGGCCATGGCAAAGGGCTCCTCCCCAGTCTTCATAAGGGAAGTAGCAATAAAGGCCACAATGCTTCCACCGGAGGGGTGAAGAACCACACACTAGTTGGGGAAAAAAATGAAGCCAGGGATGTCGCAGCTGAACCTGCAAAGAGCAAGGAACTACATTCAAGCAACATCCGAAACTGGGAAGAATACCAAGATGTAGTGTATATTATCTGGCATGCAACTGAGCCAGCAACTTGCTTGAAGTTCAAATAAAATCAAAGGAACTAGGATTTTCAAGGAGGAAATGTCTATGTGCTTCTCCTAAACACTTGGATGATAACTGAGCTTGTACCACAGTGTGTGTGTGTGTGTGTGTGTGTGTGTGTGTGTGTGTGTGTGTGAGGGAGGGAGTTGGGCACCAACAGGGGCCCCCTCTGGCTGTCTTTAATTTTCTTTGATTTTCCTAGCATCCTACTCCTGCAGGTGGCCCTATACCAGGTAGGCGAATATCTAAGGCAGATTTGCATCCTCCAATAAATTAAATAAAAAAAAAAATTGTTTAACCACTTGTTGACCGCCTCCTGTACATTTACGTCGGCAGAATGGCACGGACAGGCACATCAACGTACCTGTACGTCCCCTTTAAGTGCCTGTCCATGTGGTGGCACGCTCGCGACCCTGCCGCCATCCCCGTGAGTCGGACCACAGGTCCCGCGGACTCGATCGCCGCGGGGAGTCCCCGCGATCGTCTCACGGAGGTATAGAGCGGGGAGATGCTTATGTAAACAAGCATCTCCCGACTCTGCCTAGTGACAATGACTGATCTCGGCTCCGTGTATACGGAGCGGAGATCGGTTTCATGTGACACAGAGCCCACCCCCCCTACAGTAAGAAACACTATGCAGGGAACACTTAACCCCTACAGCGCCACCTAGTGGTTAACCCCTTCACTCCCAGTGTCATTTTTACAGTAATCAGTGCATTTTTATAGCACTGTTCGCTGTAAAAATGACAATGGTCCCAAAAATGTGTCAAAAGTGTCTGATGTGTCCGCCATAATGTCGCAGTCATGAAAAAAATCACTGATCGCCGCCATTACTAGTAAAAAAAATAAAAATAATTATAAAAATGCCATAAAACTATCCCCTATTTTGTAAACGCTATAACTTTTGCGCAAACCAATCAAACACGGAATGCTATTTTTTTTACCAAAAATATGTATAAGAATACGTATCGGCCTAAACTGAGGAACAAAAATGTTTTTTTAACCACTTAAGCCCCGAACCATTTTGTAGCTAAAGGACCAGAGGTGTTTTCAGAATTTGGCACTGCGCTGCTTTAACTGGAAATTGTGCGGACATGCAATGTTGTATCCAAACGAAATTTGCATCCTTTTCTTCCCACAAATAGAGCTTTCTTTTAATGGTATTTGATTGCCTCGGCGATTTTTATTTTTTGCGATATAAACGGAAAAAGACTGAAAATTTTGAAAAAAAATGATATTTTCTACTTTTTGTTATAAGAAAAATCGAATAAACTCAATTTTAGTCATACATTTAGGCCAAAATGTATTCAGCCACATGTCTTTAGTAAAAAAAATGTCAATAAGCGTATATTTATTGGTTTGCGCAAAAGTTATAGCGTCTACAAACTAGGGTACATTTTCTGGAATTTACACAGCTTTTAATTTATGGACTGCCTATCTCATTTCTTGAGGTGCTAAAATGGCAGGGCAGTACAAAACCCCCCCCCCCCCAAATGACCCCATTTTGGAAAGTAGACATCCCAAGGAAATTGCTGAGAGGCATGTTGAGCCCATTGAATATTTTTTTTTTGTCTCAAGTGATTGAATAATGATTAAAAAAATAAATAAATTACAAAATTTTTGATTTCACTCCTCACTACCTATCACAGTTTCGAAGGCCATAAAATGCCAAAATAGCACAAAACCCCCCAAAATGACCCTATTTTAGAAAGTAGACACCCCAAGGAAATTGCTGAGAGGCATGTTGAGCCCATTGAATATTTTTTTTTCTTGTCCCAAGTGATTGAATAATGACAAAAAAAAATAAAAATTACAAAAAGTTGTCACTAAATGATATATTGCTCACACATGCCATGGTTATATGTGGAATTGCACCCCAAAATACATTTTGCTGCTTCTTCTGAGTACGGGGATACCACATGTGTGGGACTTTTTAGGAGCCTAGCCGCGTACGGGGCCCCGAAAACCAAGCACCGCCTTCAGGATTTCTAAGGGCACAAATTTTTGATTTCACTCCTCACTACCTATCACAGTTTCAAAGGCCATAAAATACCAAAATAGCACCAAACCCCCCCAAATGACCCCATTTTGGAAAGTAGACACCCCAAGCTATTTGCTGAGAGGCATGTTGAGTATTTTACAGCTCTCATTTGTTTTTGAAAATGAAGAAAGAAAATATATATATTTTTTTTCCAATTTTCAAAACTTTGTGACAAAAAGCGAGATCTGCAACATACCCACCATACCTCTCAGCAAATAGCTTGGGGTGTCTACTTTCCAAAATGGGGTCATTTGGGGGGGTTTGTGCCATCTGGGCATTCCATGGCCTCCGAAACTGTGATAGGCAGTGAGAAGTGAAATCAAAAATGTACACCCTTAGAAAGCCTGAAGGCGGTGCTTGGTTTTTGGGATCCCGTACGCGGCTAGGCTCCCAAAACGTCTCACACATGTGGTATCCCCGTACTCAGGAGAAGCAGCAAAATGTATTTTGGGGTGTAATTCCACATATGCCCATGGCATGTTTGAGCAATATATCATTTAGTGACAACTTTGTGCAAAAAAAAGAAAAATAAATTGTCTTTTTTCTGCAACTTATAAAATATTCCATGGACTCGACATGCCTCTCAGTATATAGCTTGGGGTGTCTACTTTCCAAAATGGGGTCACTCTTCTAAGCACTTGAAGACAAAGCCCTTTCTGACACTTTGTTTACATGAAAACATTTATTTTTTTTGCAAGAAAATTATGTTGAACCCCCAAACATTATATATTTTTTTAAAGCAAAGGCCCTACAGATTAAAATGGTGGGTGTTGCATTTTTTTTCCAAACAGTATTTGCGCAGCGATTTTTCAAACGCGTTTTTGGGGGAAAAATACACTTTTTTTAATTTTAATGCACTAAAACACACTATATTGCCTAAATGTTTGATGAAATACAAAATTTCGCACAAACGCGCATTGGCGACAAACTACATACATTTTTAAAGGCCTTTAAAAGCCTTTACAGGTTACCACGTTAGATTTACAGAGGAGGTCTACTGCTAAAATGACTGCCTTCGATCTGACCTTCGCGGTGATACCTCACATGCATGGTGCAATTGCTGTTTACATATGACGCCAGACCCACGCTTGCGTTCGCCATTGCGCAAGAGCAGGGCAGGACAGGGGTGCTTTTTTTTTTTATTATTAATTTTGCTTTTTTATTTTATTTTTAAACTGTTCCTTCCATATTTATTTATTTTTTATAATTTTTATTGTTATCTCAGGGAATGTAAAATATCCCCTATGATAGCAATAGGTAGTGACAGGTACACTTTCTCTGAAAAAACTGGGGTCTATTAGACCCTAGATCTTTCCTCTGCCCTCAAAGCATCTGACCACACCAAGATCGGTGTGATAAAATGCTTTCCCAATTTCCCAATGGCGCTTTTTATATCCGGGGGGGGGGGGGGACATGCCCTCCCACTGCTTGTAAAAGCAGTCCAGAGGCTAATTAGCCACTAGGATTGCTTTTACATGAAAGCCGGCCGCTGGCTGAAAAGAATGATACCAAGATGATACCTAAACCCGCAGGCATCAATCTGGTATAACCAAAGTCCAGCAACATACCAGTACGTTGCTGGTTCTTGTTGGACATGTATTGTAATCTTTTTTTTCATGCAGCCTGTTGGCTGAACGAAAAAAAGATTGATCGGTGGGTATGCCCACCATTAGAATACCGCCCTTCATCCACCCACTTCTAATGATGGGCATACATGCACCATTTATATATGCCGAAACATGGGGACATATTCCCCCAAAAGTTATGCCGCGTACACATGGTCAGACTTTTCCACGGGCAAGCCTCCGTCGGAATTTCGGCCGTATGTACGCGGCATTAGAGGCAAAATCGCTCCTCCGCTCCTGCTGCCCCCATGCTTCGGCATATATGCTTTTTTTTTTTTAACTGTGGTGGTGAAATCACCTCCTACAGCACTGGAGTCGCAGGGATCAGGCCTGTCTCTGCGAACGCTGCAGTTATGTGTGTTGTGTTTTGTAAGTGACTGATCGATCGATACTGCACTTGGGTGGCCTGGGCTGGATGGAGGGGCAAAACGCAGGTGCTAGCAGGTATCTGGGCTGATCCCGCTAACACTGCGTTTTTGGGAACCCTAAACTGCTGGGGACGCTAGTATAGATCTGATCAGATCAGATAATGATCTGTTCAGATACTATACCACTAAGGGTGGTGTATGCTTCACGCGTGGGTGTTGGCGTTACTGGCACTAACCTGACGCTGCCTGGGGTGTGACGCAGGGTTAACTAGGGGCAATTAGGGGGTTAAAACCTTTATTAGATAATATATGGGGGTACCTGACGCTATAAAAACCTGCGGCGAACCTAAAAAAAATAACTGGCTATCGGCACCAGCATAACTAATACAGCGATCAGAAAATCGATCGCTTAGTGACACTGGCAAAAGGGGGTGAAAGGGTTACCTGGGGGGGCGAGCAAGGGGTTAAACCTTTATTAGGTAATATATGGGGGTACCTGACGCTATAAAAACCTGCGGCGAACCTAAAAAAAATAACTGGCTACCGATCGGCATCACCAACAATAAAACAGCGATCAGAAAAACGATCGCTTAGCGACAGTGGTGATAGAGGGTGAAAGGGTTACCTGGGGGGTGATCAAGGGGGTTAAACCTTTATTAGGTAGTATATGGGGGTACCTAACGCTATAAAAACCTGCGGCGAACCTAAAAAAAATAACTGGCTACCGATCGGCATCACCGACAATAAAACAGCGATCAGAAAAACGATCGCTTAGCGACAGTGGTGATAGAGGGTGAAAGGGTTACCTGGGGGGTGATCAAGGGGGTTAAACCTTTATTAGGTAGTATATGGGGGTACCTAACGCTATAAAAACCTGCGGCGAACCTAAAAAAAATAACTGGCTACTGATCGGCATCACCGACAATAAAACAGCGATCAGAAAAACGATCGCTTAGCAACAGTGGTGCTAAGGGGGGTGAAAGGGTTATCTGTGGGGCGATCAGGGGGTTAAACCTTTATTAGGGGGGGTTAGGGGGCTACACTGGACCTAAAACTAAACTGTAGTGACACTTTTACAGTCACAAATGTCACTGATTGCAGTGATCAGTAAATAAATGGTCACTGCAATCAGTGACACTGACTGGGGGGGGGCGATTTATGTTCCTATGTGTCCTGGTGTCAGTGTGCTGTTTGTGCACTAACCTGTGTGTCTTCTCTTGTACGGCGCTAGGTATATGTGAGCGCCGCATGAGAGATGACATCACTTCCTCTGCCTGTGTAAACATTACACAGCAGAGGAAGCTTTCTCATTCGCCGGGAGCGATCGCGAGGGGGTGGCCGGAATCGAACGGCCGTCCCCTCATCCCGGATCGCTCCCGAACAACTAACGACCGCTCACTGTATAGAAGGGGGGTCCGATGGGACCCCCCAACTATACAAAGGCAATCACGTACCGGTACGTGACTTTGCCTGTCGGTGCCATTCTGCCGACGTATATATACAGTGGGCAGTCGTTAAGTGGTTAATATATTTTTTGGGGATATTTATTGTAGCAAAAAGTAAAAAATATTGAATTTTTTTCAAAATTTACTCTTTTGTTTATAGCGCAAAAAATAAAAACCGCAGAGGTGATCAAATACCACCAAAAGAAAGCTCTATTTGTGGGAAAAAAAGGACATCAATTTTGATTTGGAGCCACGTCACACGACTGCGCAATTGTCCGTTAAATCTACGCAGTGCCGAATCGCAAAAAGGGGCCTGGTCTTTAACCAGCCAAAATGGTTCAGGGCTGAAGCGGTTAAAACATACTTTTTTATAAAAACCTTCACTGTGCAATATAGTATTCATACAACCAAGCATTAGATTTGTTAAAGGTCATGGGGACAACCATATGCATTCGAATTCACAAGCAATGCTTGTACAATTTTAGATGACCAGCTTAGTTGGCCTAATTAGCCTAAGCTACAATAAAAATTGCAATTGTAAATGTGAAACCGAACTCATGGGGAAACACAATGTGCATTTCCAAATTATATATATATATATATAAAAAAACGATTTAGAGGTTTTTCTCTTAGCTGCCCCCTTTGGAAGAAATAAGCCATGCTTTACAAGGTTTGGGCCTTTACCACAATGCAACCAGTACTGTATATAGAAACCTTCTGCACTGGGAAAGGCTTTAGAATACAGATAAGCTTTCGGTCATAAGCCATTAGGATTATGTATTGTATTCTTACATATAACATTAATATTACCCATTTAAAAAGTTGCGTATCTTTTTTCTATAGGTGACTCCTGGAGCTGTCAGAGGTAAGAGGCCCCCACTGAGATCTGACAAAGGCTGCCTTATCGGCCTAAAATTTTGCCAAAAAGGCAGGCTGTCTCAAGCCTCCTAAGTAACCATAACCTTAGCAAATACATGCAAATACTATGCAATGTGATGCAGACAGCACTGCTGTATGATGTGAACACAGCGCGTAGAAATCAACAGTTTCTATGTATCCTTACATTAGGCCTCCTTGATCAATGAAAATCAATGCAGCTCAACGGACATGGTGTGAACAAACTCTTAATGTGAGCACCATGAATTATTAAGAAGAGTGTGAGGAGTGGGTACATACATGCTACAGAAGTAATGCTGGCAGGCAGTTTGGGCAAAAATAAATGCTGGTCTGTCTCCAATTCTTCTCCTTCATGTTGACCTATGTGGGAAGAGTGGGCAAGTGGTGGAAGGGGGATCTGGGGTACGTTCATCTGTTCCATCCCCTCCGCATCACCATTCTCTGGCCTAATTCTCTCTCGTCTCCATTGGATTAATGCCACTCGATCACGTATTGACTTTGCAACTATCTTCACATCACTTTCATGGAAAAATCCAGATTCAATCTGTAAAGATACCATCATGAAAATAGATTTATTGTTTTCAAATTAATCTCTACATTGGATTGCATGATTGATGTAATGTAAGAAAAAGCTGCAAGCTATTTTTAATCATCGTGTTCAATCTTAATTTCTAACACCCACTTGACGACGTATATGACTTTACTCAATAAAACAATGTTTACAGTGCAACAAAGCAGACCCCAGGATTACCAGCCCTTACTGTGAGACCATAACTGGGACCAACGTTAAAGTGTAACTAAAGGCAAAACTTTATTCGTTTTGAATATAGTGGAGAGAGATTAGAACATGTTTTTTATTTCTATCTGTGCCTCTGTTACAGGGATTCAACCTCTGTATTTGCCATGCTTACCATCATTGAAAGTAAAAGAAAATCCTAATTGTTGGGTTGTCCCCAAAACAGCAATAGAGGGGAAATTCTGCAATTTGAAACTATTTCTGGTGACAGCCAGGGATTTGCTCGCTTTGAAGTGATTTCCTTTCACTTCTCCCCAATGGGACAAATATGGCAAAGAATTAAATGGGTGCTAACCCTCCCAAAGGCCTGGTTCACACCTATGCATTTTTTAGCGCATTTTCAGTTTTGCAGAAACACACTACAGTCCATTTAAAGTGCTTCACTGTTGGGAGTGCCCGTTTTTCTCCACACATACCGCTTAGAATTAAGGCCAAAAAGTTCTATCTTGGTCTCATCAGACCAGTGAATCTTATTTCTCACCATCTTGGAGTCCTTCAGGTGTTTATTAGCAAACTATGCAGGCTTTCATGTGTCTTGCACTGAGGAGAGGCTTCCGTCAGGTCACTCTGCCTTAAAGTCCCGACTGGTGGAGGGCTGCAGTGATGGTTGACTTTCTACAACTTTCTCCCATCTCCCGACTGCATCTCTGGAGCTCAGCCACAGTGATCTTTGGGTTCTTCTTTACCTCTCTCACCAAGGCTCTTCTCCCCTGATAGCTCAGTTTGGCCGAACGGCCAGCTCTAGGAAGGGTTCTGGTCGTACCAAACGTCTTCCATTTAAGGATTATGGAGGCCACTGTGCTCTTATTAGGGATGAGCTTCGTGTTCGAGTCGAACATACGTTCGACTCGAACATTGGCTGTTCGATCGTTCGACGAAGATCGAACGATTTGGGCCGTTCGCGCCAAATTCGAGTGACGCGAACGGCCCACAATGCACTACGCCATCGCAGTGTCATCCAGGCGCTGTGATTGGCCAAGCATGCACTGTGACCCCGCATGCTTGGCCAATCACAGCGCCGGCAGCGAGGAGAGCAATGATTGGCCACAGGCAGGATGCCTGTGGCCAATTATTGCTGAGGGTGTTTAGTACACGCCCCACACTATAAAAGGCCGCCAGCACGGCGGCCTAGTGTAGTGTGTTCCGGAGCAGGGATAGAGTAGCATAGGCAGGGACAGTGACTGTTATTTCTTTCTTGCTTAACCTGGATTCCTTTAGTTTAGGGAAAGAGAAGGATAGGTAGGGAGAGTGTCAGTGTGTTTTGTGCTTCTGCTATAGTGTGCTTAAAAAAAACATTTATTCTAGGGACAGAAAACTCTAGGTAGGGACAGTGTCAGTTTCTTTCACTCTGCAAGTCCTTGTTTCCAGGGACCTGTAAGGACAGTGAGTTAATTGTCCTTGTGCTATATTGTGCTTAAAAAAAACATTTATTCTAGGGACAGAAAACTCTAGGTAGGGACAGTGTCAGTTTCTTTCACTCTGCAAGTCCTTGTTTCCAGGGACCTGTAAGGACAGTGAGTTAATTTTCCTTGTGCTATATTGTGATTAAAAAAAACATTTATTCTAGGGACAGAAAACTCTAGGTAGGGACAGTGTCAGTTTCTTTCACTCTGCAAGTCCTTGTTTCCAGGGACCTGTAAGGACAGTGAGTTAATTTTCCTTGTGCTATATTGTGATTAAAAAAAACATTTATTCTAGGGACAGAAAACTCTAGGTAGGGACAGTGTCAGTTTCTTTCACTCTGCAAGTCCTTGTTTCCAGGGACCTGTAAGGACAGTGAGTTAATTTTCCTTGTGCTATATTGTGATTAAAAAAAACATTTTTTCTAGGGACAGAAAACTGTAGGTAGGGAGAGTGTTTTTTTTCTTTCACTCTGCAAGTCCTTGTTTCCAGGGACCTGTAAGGACAGTGAGTTAATTTTCCTTGTGCTATATTGTGATTAAAAAAAACATTTTTTCTAGGGACAGAAAACTGTAGGTAGGGAGAGTGTTTTTTTTCTTTCACTCTGCAAGTCCTTGTTTCCAGGGACCTGTAAGGACAGTGAGTTAATTGTCCTTGTGCTATATTGTGCTTAAAAAAAACATTTATTCTAGGGACAGAAAACTCTAGGTAGGGACAGTGTCAGTTTCTTTCACTCTGCAAGTCCTTGTTTCCAGGGACCTGTAAGGACAGTGAGTTAATTTTCCTTGTGCTATATTGTGATTAAAAAAAACATTTATTCTAGGGACAGAAAACTCTAGGTAGGGACAGTGTCAGTTTCTTTCACTCTGCAAGTCCTTGTTTCCAGGGACCTGTAAGGACAGTGAGTTAATTTTCCTTGTGCTATATTGTGATTAAAAAAAACATTTTTTCTAGGGACAGAAAACTGTAGGTAGGGAGAGTGTTTTTTTTCTTTCACTCTGCAAGTCCTTGTTTCCAGGGACCTGTAAGGACAGTGAGTTAATTTTCCTTGTGCTATATTGTGCTTAAAAAAAACATTTTTTCTAGGGACAGAAAACTGTAGGTAGGGAGAGTGTTTTTTTTCTTTCACTCTGCAAGTCCTTGTTTCCAGGGACCTGTAAGGACAGTGAGTTAATTGTCCTTGTGCTATATTGTGCTTAAAAAAAACATTTATTCTAGGGACAGAAAACTCTAGGTAGGGACAGTGTCAGTTTCTTTCACTCTGCAAGTCCTTGTTTCCAGGGACCTGTAAGGACAGTGAGTTAATTTTCCTTGTGCTATATTGTGATTAAAAAAAACATTTTTTCTAGGGACAGAAAACTGTAGGTAGGGAGAGTGTTTTTTTTCTTTCACTCTGCAAGTCCTTGTTTCCAGGGACCTGTAAGGACAGTGAGTTAATTTTCCTTGTGCTATATTGTGATTAAAAAAAACATTTTTTCTAGGGACAGAAAACTGTAGGTAGGGAGAGTGTTTTTTTTCTTTCACTCTGCAAGTCCTTGTTTCCAGGGACCTGTAAGGACAGTGAGTTAATTGTCCTTGTGCTATATTGTGCTTAAAAAAAACATTTATTCTAGGGACAGAAAACTCTAGGTAGGGACAGTGTCAGTTTCTTTCACTCTGCAAGTCCTTGTTTCCAGGGACCTGTAAGGACAGTGAGTTAATTTTCCTTGTGCTATATTGTGATTAAAAAAAACATTTATTCTAGGGACAGAAAACTCTAGGTAGGGACAGTGTCAGTTTCTTTCACTCTGCAAGTCCTTGTTTCCAGGGACCTGTAAGGACAGTGAGTTAATTTTCCTTGTGCTATATTGTGATTAAAAAAAACATTTATTCTAGGGACAGAAAACTCTAGGTAGGGACAGTGTCAGTTTCTTTCACTCTGCAAGTCCTTGTTTCCAGGGACCTGTAAGGACAGTGAGTTAATTTTCCTTGTGCTATATTGTGATTAAAAAAAACATTTTTTCTAGGGACAGAAAACTGTAGGTAGGGAGAGTGTTTTTTTTCTTTCACTCTGCAAGTCCTTGTTTCCAGGGACCTGTAAGGACAGTGAGTTAATTGTCCTTGTGCTATATTGTGCTTAAAAAAAACATTTATTCTAGGGACAGAAAACTCTAGGTAGGGACAGTGTCAGTTTCTTTCACTCTGCAAGTCCTTGTTTCCAGGGACCTGTAAGGACAGTGAGTTAATTTTCCTTGTGCTATATTGTGATTAAAAAAAACATTTATTCTAGGGACAGAAAACTCTAGGTAGGGACAGTGTCAGTTTCTTTCACTCTGCAAGTCCTTGTTTCCAGGGACCTGTAAGGACAGTGAGTTAATTTTCCTTGTGCTATATTGTGATTAAAAAAAACATTTTTTCTAGGGACAGAAAACTGTAGGTAGGGAGAGTGTTTTTTTTCTTTCACTCTGCAAGTCCTTGTTTCCAGGGACCTGTAAGGACAGTGAGTTAATTTTCCTTGTGCTATATTGTGCTTAAAAAAAACATTTTTTCTAGGGACAGAAAACTGTAGGTAGGGAGAGTGTTTTTTTTCTTTCACTCTGCAAGTCCTTGTTTCCAGGGACCTGTAAGGACAGTGAGTTAATTGTCCTTGTGCTATATTGTGCTTAAAAAAAACATTTATTCTAGGGACAGAAAACTCTAGGTAGGGACAGTGTCAGTTTCTTTCACTCTGCAAGTCCTTGTTTCCAGGGACCTGTAAGGACAGTGAGTTAATTTTCCTTGTGCTATATTGTGATTAAAAAAAACATTTTTTCTAGGGACAGAAAACTGTAGGTAGGGAGAGTGTTTTTTTTCTTTCACTCTGCAAGTCCTTGTTTCCAGGGACCTGTAAGGACAGTGAGTTAATTGTCCTTGTGCTATATTGTGCTTAAAAAAAACATTTTTTCTAGGGACAGAAAACTCTAGGTAGGGAGAGTGTTTTTTTTTTTTCACTCTGCAAGTCCTTGTTTCCAGGGACCTGTAAGGACAGTGAGTTAATTGTCCTTGTGCTATATTGTGCTTAAAAAAAACATTTATTCTAGGGACAGAAAACTCTAGGTAGGGACAGTGTCAGTTTCTTTCACTCTGCAAGTCCTTGTTTCCAGGGACCTGTAAGGACAGGGAGTTAATTTTCCTTGTGCTATATTGTGCTTAAAAAAAACATTTATTCTAGGGACAGAAAACTCTAGGTAGGGACAGTGTCAGTTTCTTTCACTCTGCAAGTCCTTGTTTCCAGGGACCTGGAGAGACATTGAGTGAATTGTCCTTGTGCTATATTGTGATTAAAAAAAACATTTATTCTAGGGACAGAAAACTCTAGGTAGGGACAGTGTCAGTTTCTTTCACTGTGAAAGTCCTTGTTTCAAGGGACAGAGAAGGACACCTGAAGGTAGCCCTTATTGCTTTTTTCCCATCTCCCTGCAGGCCATCTATTAGAATGTCTGGAAGGCAAACAAGGAGAGGCAGACAGTCAGGAGGCAATAAAAGAGGGCAAGCAGGCTCTGTGTCTGGGGGCAACAGTGCTGGTCGTGGACGCGGTGCATTGTCATCAGCACATGGCCATGGGACACGCTTGTCCTTCTTTTCGGCAGCTGGACATGTTGAGCCACATCATGCCGAAGACTTGGTAGAGTGGATGACCAAGCCCTCCTCCTCCTCCTCATCCTCTCTCACCCAGGCTCAGGGTACTGGAAAAGCAGCTGCCAAAGCGTCGTCTTCCCTGGTATCAATGTCAGACAAATCATCAGTCACTCCTTCCCTAGACCCACCATGTCCTCCTCCTGAGGAGTCCCCCGAACTGTTTCAGCACAGTGTTGGGTACATGCTCCAGGAGGATGCCCAGCGTTTCGAAGGGTCTGATGATGAAACCCAGCTAGAGGAAGGCAGTAGCGTGAGAGCAGACAGAGGGGATGCTCAAGAAGGACACCAATCTGGCAGTCATGTTCCAGCAGCTGCAGCATACTGCCAGATTGGCTCCAGTGATGAGGAGGGAGGGGATGATGAGGTCAATGACTCCACGTGGGTGCCTAATAGGAGAGAGGAGGAGGAGGAGGATGAGGAGGAGGCACATCTCCAACGAGGCAGGATGCCCTTTGGTGGCCAGCGTAAGGGCAGTACACCGACGGAATCACACCGCAGAGCTCCGCCTGTGCAGGGCGCTGCCTCTGCCCGTCATTCAAAAAGTTCTTTGGTGTGGGCCTTTTTTGAGGCTAGTGCATCAGATCGCACAGCTGCTGTTTGCAACATATGTCTCAAGCGTATATCGCGTGGCCAAAACATCAGCCGCTTGGGTACCACATGCCTGACCAGACATATGTTGACCTGCCATGCAGCTCGTTGGCAAGCCTACCTCAAAGACCCACACCAAAGAACAAAGCGGACCTCTCCTTGCACCGCATCAGCTGGGATCTCCAACCCCACTATAACTTCAGTCCTCTCTGAAACATGCACTGAGAGGAATGAAGGTGTAGAATTAGGTGTGTCACAGCCAAGTACTTGCGCCCACTCTGCTAGCAGTACACCGACGTCCGATTCTAGCAGGCAAATTTCCCTGCCCCAGCTGCTGGACCGTCGAAAGAAGTTCACTCCCAGCCATCCACATGCCCAGCGGTTGAATGCTAGCTTGGCTAAATTGCTAGCGCTTCAACTGCTGCCTTTTCAGTTGGTAGACTCGGCCCCCTTCCGTGAGTTTGTGCAATGTGCGGTTCCTCAGTGGCAGGTTCCCAAACGCCACTTTTTCTCACGGAAGGCTATTCCGGCTCTCTACCGGCATGTGGAAGGCAATGTCTTGGCCTCGCTGGACAGGGCGGTCAGCGGTAAGGTGCATATTACCGCTGACTCATGGTCCAGCAGGCATGGACAGGGACGTTACCTTTCTTTCACGGCCCATTGGGTCACTCTTTTGGCAGCTGGGAAGGATTCAGGACAAGGTGCAGTAGTGTTGGAGGTTGTCCCACCGCCACGCCTCCAAAATGCTACTACTGGTTGTGACACACCTCTCTCCTCCACCCCCTCCTCTTCTTCTTCCTCCATGGCCTCTTCCTGTGGTTTGTCCTATGAACCAGCGGTGCTCCGTAGCCGTTCACGGGGCTACGCAAGTACGCAGGCAAAAAGATGCCATGCCGTGCTTGCGCTGGTGTGTTTGGGGGACAGAAGCCACACTGGGGCAGAGGTCCTGTCTGCTCTGCAGGGCCAGGCCGAGAGGTGGTTGACGCCACGCCAGCTTAAGCCAGGAATGGTGGTTTGCGACAATGGCACCAACCTCCTCTCCGCCCTCCGACAGGGACAACTGACCCATGTGCCCTGTGTGGCTCACGTCCTTAACCTGGTGGTGCAGCGCTTCTTGGGCAGGTACCCGGGCTTACAGGATGTCCTGAGGCAGGCCAGGAAAGTCTGTGTGCATTTCCGCAGATCTTATAATGCCAGTGCTCGCCTGGCTGAGCTGCAAAAGGAGTTGAACCTGCCCAAGAACCGCCTTATATGTGACATGCCCACCAGGTGGAACTCAACGTTGGCCATGCTGCAGCGGCTGCACACGCAGCAGAGGGCCATCAATGAGTACCTGTGCGACTACGGCACCAGGACAGGGTCAGGGGAGCTTGGTTTTTTTTCTCCACGCCAGTGGGGCATGATCAGGGATGCATGCACTGTCCTGGCACCATTTGAGGAGGCCACGAGGATGGTGAGCAGTGACAGTGCATGCATCAGTGACACTGTACCTCTTGTCCACCTGTTGGAGCACACGCTGCGTGGAATAATGGACAGGGCACTTGAGGCAGAACAGAGGCAGGAAGAGGAGGACTTCCTTGCCTCTCAAGGCCCCCTTTACCCAGACAGTGTTCCTTCTGTCCCACCCATCGCACAGGAAGAGGAGGAGGAGGAGGAGGAGGAGGAGGAGGAGGAGGAGGATTGTGTCAGCATGGAGGTGGAGGCTGGCACTCAGCATCATCAGCAGCAGTCTTTTAGGGATGATTTACAGTCCCAAGAAACCAGTGGACTTGTACGTGGCTGGGAGGAGGTGGCTGCGGATCATGTCGTCCTTAGTGACCCAGAGGACTCCGGAGCGAATGCCTCAGCAAACCTACGCTGCATGGCCTCCCTGATCCTGCAAAGTCTGCGGAAGGATCCTCGTATTCTTCGGATCAAGGAGAGGGACCATTACTGGCTGGCCACTCTCCTTGATCCACGGTACAAGGGTAAGGTTGCGGACCTTATGTTACCGTCGCAGAGGGAGCAGAGGATGAGACAACTCCGGGAGGCCTTGCAGAAAGGTCTGTGCAACGCGTTCCCAGAGACTGGGAGGTTGCAAACTCCTGGTCCTGGACAACGAGTTGCTGAGGCTTCGGCCAGTCAAAGAAGGAGCGGTGGGGAAGGTGGCCGTCTGACCGATGCGTTCAGACAATTCTTTAGTCCGCAGCCCCAAAGTATGATCGGTTCCAGCAACCATCGCCAGCGTCTGATAAACATGGTGCAGGAATATCTAGGGGCAAGGTCAGACTTGGACACCTTCCCCACCGAAAATCCTCTGGCTTACTGGGTCTTGAGGATGGATCACTGGCCAGAGCTTGCACAGTATGCAATTGAGCTACTGGCCTGTCCTGCATCCAGCGTTCTTTCGGAACGCACATTCAGTGCTGCTGGAGGATTTGTCACGGATCACAGGGTGCGCCTGTCCACCGACTCGGTTGATCGACTGACTTTCATCAAGATGAACCAGTCTTGGATCACCACCAGCTACCACACACCTGATGCTGATATAACAGACTAATTGATTTTAAAATGTCACATCCCTTCAAGACTGATGCTGATGCTGAGTGCCTGTGCTGTTATGTTGACTGGCTATCCTCCTCCTCCGAGTCCTCAATGATACGATTGATGATGATAGCTTGGAAGATCATTTTTGTTTATGGGTGCCGCCACCAGTGCCTAACGCCCAATTTTTCAGCCCCTGTTTAACAGGGGCGTGTAATTACAATTTTTGAAGCAATACTTTGCAACAGGGCTCATTGCTGTGCTCCAAGTACAGTATCTGTGAGGAGTTGCAGTGTTGTGCCACCAGTGCCTAAGGCCCAATTTTTCAGCCCCTGTTTAACAGGGGCGTGTCATTACAATTTTTGAAGCAATACTTTGCAACAGGGCTCATTGCTGTGCTCCAAGTACAGTATCTGTGAAGGGTTGCAGTGTTGTGCCACCAGTGCCTAAGGCCCAATTTTTCAGCCCCTGTTCAACAGGGGCATGTAATTACAATTCTTGATCTAATAATTCACAGCAGGGCCCATTGCTGCACCCACCAAGAGTAACTGTCAGGGCTTACAGTGTTGTGGCACCAGCACCACCATCAAAGGCCCAATTTTTACTACCACTGTTCAACAATTATATGTAATTAAAATTCCTGATATAATAGTTGACAGCAGGGCGTTCCAGCACCAACCAAGAGTAACTGTGAGTGCTTACAGTGTTGTGCCAACACCAACAACTAAGGGGCCTATTTCTGCAGAGTATATACGGCAGGTCCCTACTTTCAAACATCCAACTTACAAACGACTCCTACTTGCAAACGCAAGAAGACAACAGGAAGTGAGAGGAAATCTACCACTAGGAAGGAAAATTCTCTCCTGTAAGAATAAATATGGGAGAAAGGTGTCTCCTCTGTACTGATGCTTTATCAGCAATCCTTGTTTCAAGAAAAACACCACATTTCAAAAACAGTTGTCATTAGGACGGAAAGTGAGGTGAAATGTTCTGAACAGGGGCACAGACAGCAAAACAAATGTTACAGGGGTGATAACCCTTACCTATGTTTTCCAAAAAGTTTAAAAATAGATTTTTGGTCTGGAGCTACACTTCAACAATGTACCTGTTCAAAATTACAAACAGATTCTACATAAGAACAAACCTACAGTCCCTGTCTTGTATGCACCGCCTGTATACGGCTGTTCAGAGTATATAGGGCCTTTTTTATTTTATGTGCGGGGTTCCCCTTAATATCCATACAAGACCCAAAGGGGCTGGTAATGGGCTGGGGTAGGGGGGGGGTCATGGGGTAGCTATGCCATTTTTCTTAAAGATTTTCATCCATATTACCGGGACCAGACATTACATTAAAGCCGCAAGCAGTTTTAAATGGCTTTTTTTTCCTTTAGAAGTGTCATTTTGTGCAGGGACAGTTCTAAACACGGGAAACACGTGGCACTTCACAGGCATACTTTAGACACCCCCCAGGTACGATATTTAAAGGAATATTTGACTTTTTTTTTTTCACTTTATGCATCATTAAAATGACTGCTCCCGGAAAACGACCGTTTTTAAAACTTATTTTTGCATTGATACATGTCCCCTGGTGCAGAACCCGGGTTCCCAAACCCTTTTTAGGACAATAACATGCATAATAGTTGTTATAATTAGCACTTTAGAATTCGAACGTTCGCATCCATTGTATTTAATAGGGTTCTAATGTTCGTTCGAACTTTCGGTCCGTTCGCGGGTTCTGGTGCGAACCGAACCCGGGGGTGTTCGGCTCATCACTAGCTCTTATGAACCTTAAGTGCAGCAGAATTTTTTTGTAACCTTGGCCAGATCTGTGCCTTGCCACAATTCTGTCTCTGAGCTCTTAAGGCAGTTCCTTTGACCTCACGATTCTCATTTGCTCTGAGAGCTGTAAGGTCTTATATAGACAGGTGTGTGGCTTTCCTAATCAAGTCCAATCAGTATAATCAAACACAGCTGGACTCAAATGAATGTGTATAACCATCTCGAGGATGATCAGAAGAAATGGACAGCACCTGAGTTAAATATATGAGTGTCCCAGCAAAGGGTCTGAAAACTTAGGACCATGTGATATTTCAGTTTTTCTTTAATAAATCTGCAAAAATTTCAGCAATTCTGTGTTTTTCTGTCAATATGGGGTGCTGTGTGTACATTGAGGAAAAAATGAACTTAAATGATTTTAGCAAATAGCTGCAATATAACAAAGAGTGAAAAATTTAAGGGGGTCCGAATACTTTCCGTACCCACTATGTGTATATATATATATATATGTGTATGTATGTGTGTGTGTGTGTACGCATACACACACACACACACACACAGTGGGGAATATTACTATTTGAACCTCTGCAGATTTTGTACGTTTGCCCACTTACAAATAAATGAAGGGTCTAGAATTGTTATGATAGGTGTATTTAAAATGATGGCGACAGAATATCAACCAAAAATCCAGAAAAAAAAAAAAACACGATACAAATGTTATAAATTGAATTGCAGTTCAGTGAGTAAAATAAGTAATTGATCCCCAACCAACCAACAATAATTCTGGCTCCCACAGACTGGCTACAGTATGTGCTCATGTGGTACACAGATTAGTCCTGTCAATTTAAGAAGGTGCTCCTAACGACAACTCGTTATGTGTATGACACCTGTCCATGAGAACAAATTAACTATGTGGGACAACAGGTCCCTCTTGCTGTCTGTAAAACTGCTATCGGCAAAGACACCTGTCCACAGAATCTCAGAAAATAAGGCATTATGGCCACTAGATCGAGCTATAATTAAGTACTTATTTAATAAGCTCCATCTTGTGGTCATAATGCATTATTTTCCTGATTCTTGCTATTCTTTTGAAGCTCATCTGATCTAGAGAGAAAATAACCTATCAAAATAAAATGTTGTCAGGATTTGCATAAAACAAATGTACATACCATTTTTCAGGACGATTAGTCCGGGTTTTTATATATATATATATATATATATATATATATATATACACATATATACACACACATACATATACACACACACACACACACACACACACACACACACACACAACCAGCCTGTCTATCATTGGCTGGAGGGAGTGGAGTGCAACCTGTGCCAGTGCATGGCTGAAGAAACCCTATTACTATAGGCTAAAATCGGGCTGCGTCATGAACTAATTAAAGCCTAAGCTTAGTCAAAAGGTTTTAAAAATCAATACAAAGAAATGTACTAGTCTCTCGTGCTGCTAGCTGCGGTTTTCGTATTTGTATACATACAGTGGGGAGAACAAGTATTTGATACACTGCTGATTTTGCAGGTTTTCCTACTTACAAAGCATGTAGAGGTCTGTAATTTTTATCATAGGTACTCTTCAACTATGAGAGACGGAATCTAAAACAAAAATCCAGAAAATCACATTGTATGATTTTTAAATAATTAATTTGCATTTTATTGCATGACATAAGTATTTGATCGCCTACCAACCAGTAAGAATTCCGGCTCTCACAGACCCGTTATCTTTTCTTCTAGAAGCCCTCTTGTTCTCCACTCAATTCCTGTATTAACTGCACCTGTTTGAACTGGTTACCTGTATAAGAGACACCTGTCCACACACTCAAATAGACTCCAACCTCTCCACAATGGCCAAGACCAGAGGAGCTGTGTAAGGACATCAGGGATAAAATTGTAGACCTGCACAAGGCTGGGATGGGCTACAGGACAATAGGCAAGCAGCTTGGTGAGAAGGCAACAACTGTTGGCGCAATTATTAGAAAATGGAAGAAGTTCAAGTTGTCAGTCGATCTCCCTTGGTCTGGGGGCTCCATGCAAGATCTCACCTCGTGGGGCATCAATGATCATGAGGAAGGTGAGAGATCAGCCCAGAACTACACGGCAGGACCTGGTCAATGACCTGAAGAGAGCTGGGACCACAGTCTCAAAGAAAACCATTAGTAACACACTACGCCGTCATGGATTAAAATCATCCATCGCATGAAAGGTCCCCCTGCTCAAGCCAGTGCATGTCCAGGCCCGTCTGAAGTTTGCCAATGACCATCTGGATGATCCAGAGGAGGAATGGGAGAAGGTCATGTGGTCTGATGAGACAAAAATAGAGCTTTTTGGTCTAAGCTCCACTCGTCGTGTTTGAAGGAAGGAGGATGAGTACAGCCTCAAGAACACCATCCCAACCGTGAAGTATGGAGATGGAAACATCATTCTTTGGGGATGCTTTTCTGCAAAGGGGACAGGATGACTGCACCGTATTGAGGGGAGGATGGATGGGGCCATGTATCGTGAGATCTTGGCCAACAGCCTCCTTCCTTCAGTAAGAGCACTGAAGATGGGTCGTGGCTGGGTCTTCCAGCATGACAACGACCCGAAACACACAGCCAGGGCAACTAAGGAGTGGCTCTGTAAGAAGCATCTCAAAGTCCTGGAGTGGCCTAGCCAGGCTCCAGACCTGAACCCAATAGAAAATCTTTGGAGGGAGCTAGTCCATATTGCCCAGCAACAGCCCCGAAACCTGAAGGATCTGGAGAAGCTCTGTATGGAGGAGTGGGCCAAAATCCCTGCTGCAGTGTGTGCAAACCTGGTCAAGAACTACAGGAAACTTATGATCTCTGTAATTGCAAACAAAGGTTTCTGTACCATATATTAAGTTCTGATTTTTTGATGTATCAAATACTTATGTCATGCAATAAAATGCTAATTAATTACTTAAAAATCATACAATGTGATTTTCAATTTTTTTGTTTTAGATTCCATCTCTCACAGTTGAAGAGTACCTATGATAAAAATTACAGACCTCTACATGCTTTGTAAGTAGGAAAACCTGCAAAATCGGCAGAGTATCAAATACTTGTGTGTGTGTGTGTGTGTGTGTATATATTATATATATATATATATATATATATATATATATATATATATATATATCCCTCAGTGTTAGATTATATGCAACGTTTAGGAGGAGGTTATAGGCTAGTTTTTTTTTTTTTTTTTTATAAAAGAGTTTATATGGAGCCATGGTAAACTCTTCTATGATCTTGCTTTTTCATCACAGCCCTCACCACACACCTGCATTCTATTTCATTCACACTCTTTTTCTTTCTGCTTTCCTCTCTGATCTTTCCTTAATCACACCAGCCAATCTCTGGCATTTTTTTTATCACTCTCCCCCTCAGTCTCCATACTTTTACCATCCTTGGCTCAGGTCTTTTATCTACGCATAGATATACATATGTTACCATATACTCATTTACTTCAATATTCTAATTATCCAATATACATATTTACATTCAGAGCCAACATTCCTTATGGATTCATTGAGACTTTTGGGGATACACATATTCCATCCATGCTGTGCCTTCCTTCCGTTTTGAATTTCGTTTGGCTACGCCTCCTCAGCTCCCTGGTGAGACCATCACTGCCGCCATTTGGGAGCCTCACCTCCGCTGTCCTTTGGCAATGTCCAGTGGTGAGTATGGGGTTTTCCTTATTCAAGGCCCCCCCCGTGCCTTCACATAATACTATATCATTTCATTTTAGGTACACTAGGTGCATCTACCCCTGAAGAGCGAGCCAAGCCTCGCGAAACGCGTCAGGTACACTTGATGCCTGTGTGTTTACATAATTATTGTCAGATACTTGCAATATCATTTTACCTACTTTTTACTTTTCTTGTATTTTGTATGAATTGGCCCATGTTCATGACATTAATGTATGTACTGTTTTTTACTTGAATAAATATACATTGCAATTATTCTTACGATTTTCATTGGCTCAACAGTGCTCACCTCACTCAAAGTCCCAAGGGCGAACCTTTTTATTTTTTCACTCCCTGAATATTGTGCAGCATTCTGGCCAGTGAGGGAGAGACATTTATTAGACAGAGCGGCAAATGCATCTTGCCAATACTGCTACTGGCAAAGTCTTACTGACAGAGGAGTCAACAATGTGACATAATGGTCCAGAGGAAGTCAGAAGCCGGGGGGGTATGGAACACTTGAACATGTGTTTGCTGCACCAAATCTACTGCAACAAAAACTGCTGAGCATAAAAGGTGCTAGGAGCAGACAAGTACCATCAACATGTGGCATTGTGCACTTAACTGCTTTGTAATGGCGATTCCAGTAAAACATTAAAAATAATTTAAATCCTGCAAGCCCCCTGTTTATTCTGCACAGTTTCAAACATTCATTGATTGCCTGACACAGCTTCCACTGCAGTACCTTTGTACGGGATGAAAACACCAGCCTCTTACTGTCTACTTGTGCTGTACCTACATTATCTCCCAGCACAGAATCATCTTTTGTGTGTGATCAGAGGGAAGGATTGATCCCATTAATGACATCCTCTTCTTAGAATACACACTATTGATCCAATTAGAAAAAGCAATTTTCTTCTCTAGTTGTTAAACCATTTTTCAGGAATCTAATATTTGATCTGGCAAGTGCTGATGGAAATGTGTTCAATATTTTAGGAGGAGCACAAAATGCAAAATAGAATCCGTGATAGGTTCTACCAGCTTTCCTTGTGCCATATACCTGTATATATAGTAGCTGCTTTAAATTAAAGTGTATAATCATATTTTCTAGGTGGTAAAGGCACGCAATCGGAGATATGCCTGAACCCCGCGCTACTTTAAAAACAGGCAAATTCTCCTTTGTTTGCTAAAACAAGAAACTGAGGTTCACTCAAGGGAGAAATATAGGAACTGCTGTTACTGAATGGGTTTTGGTGGTACAGCCTCTGGGGCAGGCATTCATCACCACAGGGGGACACGATTTGGTGGAAGGCGCCGCTGCATGCACAAGGACAGCAGGTATTCAGCTTACCTGTAGGTGTTTGATACCGCTGAGAATCAGCAAAGCGGCAGAGTTTGAAGATAGGGGCTGTTGTAAATGTAAGTATACATCATCTTGTTTTAGCGCAATAGCTTAGATTAGTTTGGACCATGTAGTGAACGGGTCATTCTAAAGCCTATTTGAAATTTTACTGACTAGGTTTATCTATACACACTTTTAATAATATCTGATCACAGTAACAAGAAACTGAATAGCCTGGATGGTCTACGTGAAATTAATCCACCATACAGGTCACATTGCAAATATTCTTAACATCAGTATTACTAACTTACCATTTCCTGGGCAACATCCTCTGGAGTTTCCTTTTCCAGGTCAAAGGTAAACTCAATGGCTCCATTATCTTTGGGTTTTCCTTTCAATTTCTTGGGGTCTTCTACCCATAGTCTTAAGGCAATTGTGGATTTTCTGCCGTTGTCTTCCTCAGCCAGTTCCACCCTTACCCCCGTGTCTTCAGCAAAGAAAGCATGGCTTAATAAGTCTTTAATTTCATACCTAAAACATTAAAACCATGGTCAATCAATTCTATTCTGTTTCAGAATAGCTAATGAACTCTAAACTAAAATATGGCTTCTTCATTCTTTAACCTCACAGCTAGTTTGGGAATGCTGTGCATAGGAGAATCCCCCACACTTAATAGGTACAAACTGGCTGACTCACACCTAAAACCGATACAAAACCATTCTCACTAAGAGAAGGGTGCACAGAGTATATATAATCATGATATCTATTAAACCTATGCCTTTTGTTTTCAGGACCAAAACCAAGAACTTTAATCCTACCTTATGCCAGATGACAGACCGGTGGGGAGCTCCAGGACACTGCAGTGCTGGATAGGAGAGTATAGCGTCGCTTTAAATAGCAGCTCAAGCCCAGTCTGCACTTGGTCAGTGTTATGGATATATATAAAAAAAACAGTATCATATAAAACTTATTAAAAAGTTCAGAATAAAACTGCAGCAGCGCTACGAACAAAAGTTCAAATGTGCGTCTTCTATAACAATCGCTTCTATAGGTGATGAAGTAGTGAATGGTGAATCTAGTTGTATTAAATCCAATTCTTATTCTTAGTGCTCCTTTCACCAGTAGTGTATTTCACCGCGTGGGGGGATTTTTGAAAGTCCCCTTCAGGGGGCGCACTCACCAGATATAGGATAAATGAAAGCCTAGATAAACATTCCTCCTTCAGCAATGATACAATTAAATTTTCATTTTCTTCTCCACCATAGACTTCATGCGATAACACAGGTATATGTAAGGGTAAAGAAATAGCTCCACATAGGGTAATATTGTAAAACCAATTTATTGAAAAAACAGACCCTTTGGTTCCCCCCTTACAAAATCTGCGTACCACAATGAAAATATATACAGGCACTTGAAATTGGAACAAAACGAGCGCTTCAGCGCTAGAAACTTGCCACTGATGAACGCTGGACGTCAGATCCTCTCAGCGTCTCCTGTTTGGCAGGTCCTGGAACGCATCCGCGTCACTTCCGGTTTGCTGAACTGTGTTGGTCACGCCCTGTGTTATGGATAGGTTTCTTTAAATGCAACTCTATGGTGCATCTCTGTTGTACTTCTGTTGTACTGCTTCCTGTGTTGTTTTTCCTGTTCCTGCTGGGTCATTTCAGTAAACATAGCTAATGTACAGTAATGGCTTGTGCTGTCTCTATACATATATCACGTCAAACATGATGTCCGAAGATTTGGATCCATGCTCTTTCTACACATTTGATGCTGAGAGCCTGCCAGCCTTGATGTAAGTGTTCTTGGCACCGATTGTGCCTCCTACCAATTGCAGTCATGTCCTGGATGCTGAGTATTTGCAGCAACAAATACAGCATCATGGCAGCTAACAGCATTTCACTGCTTGAGGCAATGAGGGTGAGTGGAGATGTCGGCAGTAACTGGGACAATTTCAGGGCTGAGTTTGAAGACTATTCCCTAGCCACAGGGTTAAATGAGAAGCCTGCAGCAGTGCAAGCAGCCACACTGAGGAGGGTGATGGGCAGTGGATGCCTCCATGTTTACAAGCATAATCTGAGCCTCACAGAGGAACAAAGAGTGACACCAAAACCATTCTGGATGCATTAGAAGTGTTCTTCAGACCTTCTAAAAATGTCATATATGAAAGATATATATTTGGCTGCTGTAAGCAAGAAGACTGAATCAATAGACAGGTTTGTCACACGGTTAAGAGAAAAAGCTGCAAGCTGTGAGTATGGCTCTCTGAGAGATGAACTTATTTGTGATAAAATAGTTTTGGGTATCACCAGTGAAAGCACACGCCGTCACCTATTGAGGAAACAGGATTTAGAGCTACAAACAGCAATTGAGATATGTCGCACTGCAGAACTTACTGACAAACATATGAAAGCTATGGAGCAGGATAAACGGATTGACAATATCAATGCAGCCTCTAAACAGCAAAGCTTCAAAAACTACCAGCATAAGTTTCAGCACAAGGGTCACCTACACAACTCACCTGGAAGGAAGCCTGCATCTCACAAGTATTGTGGCAGTGTGCATATACGAGAGAAAGAAAGGTGTCTTGCATATGGGAAAATCTGTACTGCATGTGGTAAACCAAACCACTTTGCAAGAGTGTGTCTCTCCAGTAAAATGGAAGCAAGGAAGCTGCACACAATTGAGCAAATGTCAGATCCGGAGGATGCACACCTGCTTAGCACTTATATGGTTTACTCCTCAGAATGCAGTGGTGCTGTAAACACAAAGGGCAAAAAATGGTTTGTAAACCTCAGATTAAACAATATAATACAACCCTGCCAGCTGGACTCGGGTGCAACATGTGATGTCATAAGTATAAAGGACAAAAGGAAACTGGCACCCAGAGCACCCCTTCAGCCTAGTAGCACTAAAGTTGTATTCAGGGAAACTAATGAAATCATTGGGGCTATTCCAAACAGAATGCAGCATACGTGATTGTATACACAAACGGAACCTTGAGATTGTTGATGCCGATCAGAAACCGCTATTACCAGGTTCAACATGTGAGCGCCTTGGACTGATGCTGTTCACCATTCCTGCTGAGCTACATAATATTGATAATCAGCCTGAAAAATCTCTGACTAGGTCACTGACAAAACCGCAAATTCTTCACGCCTACAGTGATGTGTTTGAGGGCCCGATAGTCTCTGTTCCAGGAGAGGTTCGTTTTGAACTTGATCCTACCATTCAACCTGTACAATGTGCCCCACGCAATGTGCCTATCGCCATTAAGCCACAGGTTAAAGCTCAACTAGATAAATATGAAGCTGAAGGACATCTAACTTCAGTATCAGAGCCTACAGATTGGATCAGTAACATGGTTGTCATCAATAAGCCTGAGAAGATCAGAATATGTATTGATCCCAAGTTTCTGAATATGGCCCTGAAACGGTCACACTACTTAATGCCAACACTTGATGATAGATGCACAAACTACCTAAAGCACGTGTCTTCACACTTGTTGATGCTAGAGATGCCTTTTTACAGTGCAAACTGGATGAAAAGAGTTGCTACATGACCACGTTCTGGACTCCTTGGGGCAGAAAGAGATGGCAGAAAGAGATGGCTCAAACTACCATTTGGAGTCTCTGTAGCACCTGAGGTATACCAGCGAAAGCAGCATGAACTATTAGGTGGTCTTAAAGGAATTGAGCCAATAGCTGATGACATTCTTATAGTTGGCTGCGGTAATACAGATGAGGAGGCTGAGCATGACCATGATGAAAAGTTAATAGCGCTAATGGATCGTTGTAGGCAGGTGATGCTGGGGCTTAGTGTAAAGAAATTGCAGTTCAAGGTGGAAGAAGTCCATTTCCATGGACATATCCAAGGCTTAAAAGTTGACCCGGATAAGATTAAAGCCATTGTGGACATGCCACAGCGGTACAGAGATTTATTGGCTTTGTTACATACCCAGGGTCGCTGTTAGAAATCTTGGGGCCCCATACAGCCTACTTGACAGGGCCCCCCTTGACCCCACTCACAACCCCACCCATGGCTCTGCCTCTGACCCCACCCACAACCCCACCCATGGCTCCGCCCCTGCCCCCACACTGTCAGGGGGGGGGTCTGGGGGACTGGTGGCAGGAGCTGGAACATGTAACATTTACAGCGCCCCACCAATCATAACTGGATCTGAATGGGAGAGATGTCAGTGTTATGACATCTGTGCCCATTCAGTTTGTGTCTGCATACACCACAGACTTGTGTCCATTTACATCCATTTACATCAGGCTACCTCTGATCTGTCACATTTAGGTCTAGAAAAATAGAAAAGGATGTTCTTTTCCATTTATTTTTTTTGACCTGAATAGACACGGAGGTAGGCAGATCTAAATGCACACAAGTCAATTCATACCTGTAAACCTACATGGAGCTTTCAATCAGGTCTGCATGAAAAAGGACCCAATTGCAAAGCTTGTGTAGCACACGGACCCTTTTCTCCTGCTCACCTCCACCCTTGCAGGGATAAAGGCACAACGTGCCACATGCCCGGATCCTCCTGGTTTAGAAGGTTGAGCGGTGTTCTTTAATTTTGGGTCCTGCAGAGTTACCTCCATCCATTGGTTCTCATCCCTAGAGTATAGGGGAAAGTCTATGTTCCTTCCCCAAAGAAAGTCAATGTCCACACAACTTCAACAAAGAGTTTATTTTCCTTTGCCTCAGTTAACGGGGAAATTGAAGAGAGAAAGAAGCTAGCGAAGTTAGGAGGTAGACTCAGGCACACAACACTTGACTCACTCGTCGCCACTCGATCCCGAGTGGGTTTAGCTCACCCGGATAGATCCCTCTCACAATTCTAGCAGCCGGAGTGGAGCTCGAACAATACTGTAACTTTGTCCCCCGCCTGGGACGGGTTCAGGAGATCCTCTAATAGAGCAGAATCCTGTTATTCCTGAATCCAGAACTTTACTTGAACCTCTGTAAAAACTTAAAGAACCGATGATGCCAATGGGCACTTTACAGGGTTATCTTGCGGAGCAAGGAATCCTTCCTTCTGACAGGTCACCAGGCCTCTCCCGAGACAGCGACCTACTATCACTCATCTCTTCCGTGGGACCGATCCTCCCCTGGCTTCCTCTGTCAGAGCGGGTTACCCTCACCTGGGTACCCTGGGACTCCAGTGTTCTAATTGTAGGCCCAGTCGAAGGTACTGGGCCCACCCGGAATGCTGTAGCCTCGGTCTAAAGGTGCCAGAGACTCCTCGACCAGATCACGCACCCCCATGGGGCACACTCCCTTGCCCTCCTCCAGGGGAACACACCTCCTCATGGCGTCTGCCCTTTATGTATCCCCTCCCGGCATGCACAGCAGGCGAAATCCCGCCCCCCCGCACAGTAGCCGAGAGAGGACACCCAATCACGCGACTGTCACCTGAGGTTCGACCCTGGGCAACAGTGCCACCCACAGGCCAAAGGGGAACCGTACACCAGACAACACTTATAGTAGAGCAGAGTCCAGTATAACAAATTAGAGAACCTGAGCCAACTATGGCTAATACTACCCCTAAATTTAGTACATAGCGACCCCCATTTTGAGGTACCCGCTACACTTGGGTGAAAGGTTATCAAAGGGAAGTGGTTTGGGGTAGTAAAAATGCAGCTTGGCTATGTGTTTTTACTGTCCCAACCCATCACATGTGTAAAGTAGCATATCACTATGTGCTCATGGTCATTATCATTATGATGATCAGAGCACAGCAGGTGCTGTATGGCTCCGTCAGTGTAACATGACTGTGTGATGCGGACTTTGTTATGGCTGTGCTGTGTTATAGTCCAACACACAGTACAGCCATATATCAGGAAAGTCAGCACCCAACAGTATGTTACACTGACAGAGCCATAGAGCACTTGCTGTGCTCTGATCATCATAATGATAATGACCATGAGCACAAAATGAAAGTCAGGGGACTGCACATTCTACAATAGCCTGTGTGACCTGTCAGTGTGTGTGTGCGTGCAGGGGACTGCACTGCTTGCCTGTGCACCGCTGCCACTGTCGAGATTACTCCTCCTGCTCTGTCTCAGCCACCTCAGTGATCCGTCTCTCCCTCAGGCTGCAGCACTTACTGAGGGAAGGGAGCTGCATTACAGTAATATCCATCCACTGGAGAAGGCATACAGTGAGCAGGCAGGACTTTAGTTTGTGCAGGTATACTGAGAGCAGTGCGCGTGCGTGTGCGTGTGCGTGTGCGTGTGTGTGTGTGTGCGTGTGTGCGCGTGTGCGCGTGTGCGTGCATGTATTCCTGCACCCGAAAATGAAAAAAAAAAAAGGCCCTCTTCTGCTTTCACCTCCTGGGCCCCTCAGGTTTACCTGATGGGGCCCATCAAATGATTACTAATGTATATAAGGAATATATAGTCAAGTGGGTGCGGGTTAATAACTAAAAGGTATTTAGCTAGTTTTTGTTTATTTAGCTAGAAGTTAAAAGATTTTCGGGCCCCCCTGCTGGCCAGGGCCCGGTACAACAGGGCTGGTTGTACTGCCCTATCAGCGGCCCTGTACATACCTAGCGAAATTCTTGCCATACTTATCTGAGGTGTGCGAGTCACTAAGGCGACTTCTGGACAAAGATGCAGTTTGGCACTGGCTTCCCAAGCATGACCAGTCAGTAGAGGATATAAAACACTTGGTCACCTCTGCCCCAGTGTTGAAATACTATGATGTCGCAAAGCCTTTTTTACGATACAAAGGGACTCTAGTAAAAATTGTCTAGGTTGTTGCCTTTTGCAGAAAGGTCAGCCAGTTGCATATGCATCCAGAGCCCTTTCATCAGCTGAGCAAAATTATGCTCAAATTGAGAAGGAATGTTTAAGCATTGCATTTGCTTGCCAGTGTTTCCATCATTATCTTTATGGACGGGATTCCATTACAGCTGAAACTGATCACAAACCTCTGATAGCCATATTCAAAAAGCCCCTTCTGTGTGCTCCCAAGCGTTTGCAGAGCATGATGCTTACATTGCAGCATTACAACCTTAATGTTGTCTACAAGCCAGGATGTGAAATTAATCTCAAACCGAAAATTAGAAATCTGGGGGCTAATACACCCCCCATGTCTCCATAAAGAGTACATGTCACTTGCCCAATGCTTCCGCATAGAGGGCTCATTAGGCCAGTTGCGGTAGCATTAAAGTTAAGTGAAGAAAAAAAAAAAAAAAAAAAGTGTCAAGGAAAAAAAAAAAAATCCCAGCTGTCATGTGCAATATACAAAACACAAATGCATGCATAGTATGCAAAACCTCAACCCATACTGGGCATTGCCATGCATACGCAAGTGAGGGAAATAATTCTAGATCTCTCCTGCATACAAAAAAATAAATCTTGGTTTACTTTTTTGCTTTTTTTTTCCTGCCCCATCTGTCATTTTCGCCTAGGTGTAATTTCAGTCTTCAGGTCTTCTGCACTGTGAAACCACCTTTGATAATCATCTCACATATTCCAGGATGCTTCACTTTTATTCACAGCAGCCAAAGGAGGGCGGGCTTGTCGCATGTCATAAGGGATTGGGCTATGTCAACCAGGAAGAGGTTACTTGCACCCAATGACATCAGGCGCAACAGATGGTGGCATAGTGCCAGTGGAGCAGCAGGTCACATTTGAATCCATTGGGCAGGAGAGTATGCTGAATTGAGGACAACACTGATTTAGAGGCAAGTTAGGAAATAAAAACAAAGCTAATTTCGGGCAAACCGGAAGTGCTGCCCAACTTTAGGTACCATAATTTTCCCCTCTTTCATGCATGGAGTTTGGCATGTTTGGTATCAGTTTATTCAACACAAGCACATTTTTCATTTATATTTTTTTGTACAAGAAAATTGAGGGTTATTTAGGGCTTGTGTGCACTATAGTTAATTTTTTTGCTAAAAATTAGATTTGATTGCATAAATATTGCATGACAAAAAATTGCAACTGCCAATTTTTTTTTATTCTACAGGGCCTCAGCTTTAACAAAAATATATAATGTTCTGGGGGATTTTTTGTAATTTTCTAGCCACAAATAGATTTTAACATGGGTGCAAACAATGGATTTTTTTTTCTGGACTGGTTATAGCACAGCCATCCCACATCCAATTATGTGGTATCTTTATCCAGTCAGATGTCTAAAATAAGAAACACTAAGGTTCAGCATTTTCTTTCCTTGAGAGCTAATTTGTTCTAGAAAAATGCTTTAAAAACAACAGTATTTTATTTACCAGCACTGTCCAAGATTTAGCCGACTCACAGAAAATAAATTGTAAAGACCTGACCTGCATAAATGCAGCAGCGGGTCGATAAGAGAATCTCTCTATTGAGATCCTGGGGCGAAGAGTTTCAGAGCTATAGCAAATAATCGCACAACAAACATGAATTGTAATTATCAGGCTGACATTTACATTACACAGATAAGGCAGGGACAATCTTCTCACCTCTCCTCCTTGTTCTTACAGATGCATTCCCCAATTATCTCTTTGATTTCAGGGTCTGACACTTTCTCAAAGCTGGCTGGTTTCACCCCCTGAAAAGATGAGAGCTAGAATTTCAATATATTCACTGCATTTGAACACCACTGAAATCAAGAGCGCTTAGTGGACTCAGAATTAATGTGCATAAGTGGTTCCCAAAATGGAAGAGCAGAATGACTTCAGAAAGCATAAGAATAGTCTTTAGCACTTGCAGGATCCAATTCATGAAACAAAATGCATTTTCTATCATTTTCTGAATATGAGATATATGCAATGATAAAGCAGACTGTAAGATGTTAGAAAAAGTAGAAGCAAGCCTATCCAACAATATGTATATACATTAATGAAAGAATGTTAATGCATAACTCTGTTTTCCTACTGAGACACTATGCAACAGATGAATGTTGAAATGAGGCTTACAGTTGCACTACAGATTAAGCCGACTGCTGAAATGGGGGTCATCATCAGTGCAGAAAACCAAAGACAGCAATAAGGAAATAAGACCAAGTTCTAACCCATTCCCACACTGCTAAAAATGTGATTGTTTCCCCATTGAAGAGATTTCGCCAGTAGGGAGGGACACAGGTGATGGAGGCTTTAACCCTTCTTTACAGTAGCCATAACAAAAAAAAAAGTTTTGTCACTTTAAAAATAAAAGGCAAGCATAGGCAATTTTCCTACCATGCCTTGCATTAAAAGAAAAGTATGAACTTTAATTTATACTCATCTAGGTGGTGCATTGAGAAGCCGTGACTGTCCGTTACCAGCTCTCTGCTGTCCCTCCAGTGCTCACAGGAGCACTGGGCTGTGGAGTGACGGGAAGTGCTGGCTCAGGCTCTCAGCAGATCACTGAGAGGCTGACCCAGCTGCTGGTCCAGGCATCTGGGTGGATCCTGACCATATGGTCGTGATCCTTCTAGAGTCTGGAGCAGCACTGTGACAACAGCCTACAATAGGCTTTAGCCCACTGTTGGCTGAAAATGGGTCACAGGAGTGAAGAATTAAGTGCACTCCTGTGACCTACAGGAGAAGTACAGCCAATATAGCCTTGGCCCTACTTCTCCCTTAAAGGAGAACTCTTTCCTTCCCCTTTAGACGATCTGACAACATGGCTAGTAAGGAAACAGCTGCTTGATAACCAGCGCTGGTCTCAGCTCCAAGCACTTGCTTGAAACAAATGCCAGCAAGAGAAATGCAGAGGGATGGGAGGCTGACATGCCACCCCCCCATCACCATCGCTCTATTCCTTCCTTGCAGCCTCTTGTCTCAGGCAAGTGCTTAAAGTCAAGACAAGTGGCAGTTATCAAAGAGCCATCTCCTTGCTAGCTGCAGCGTAAGATGGCCATGGAGGCTGGGGCTCTCCTCCACCTCAAGCTCTGCTTACAAAGCACGTGGGACAAAATACTACATGTACGTTGTCCCCTGGGGGACCGAACACTGAAAAAAATAAATATAGAAATTTCTAGGAGTCAAAAATTAACCTTTAATTCAGCATTCATTCATTGATGAACTGATCACTATGCGGTTATACCAGAGACAAAATTTGTGTACAAAGTTCCAAAAGTAGATTATTATGCACTAACCTCCCCAACAAAATGGGTTACAAGTGTTTATATGACATGATTCGTGCAATGTGCATACATCATGTTCTACCTTCCCACCCTTCATTACAGGCTGTCAATTGCTGGTAATTAATGTGTACACAGAAGACAATTAGTCACCCTGTCAGACAGGCTGAGATGATGGCTTCCCAAAGACAGGTAGAGGTCTTAACGAGAAGAATGGGCAAGGAGACATCTCCCTGTTCTAAAAACACTACACAATCTTCTGTGTTTTCGTGGCAGGTGTGTAAATGCTGCAGTGAACATTCTGCTTCCTTTTCCACAGAATATAGTAGGGCTGTCCCTGCTGCTGCAAAAAAAAGCTAACTGTTAGGCCCCTTTCACACTGAGGCGTTGAAAAAACGCAAAAAAAGTATGAGTTTTTTTTTACCGCGTTCGCGGTAAAAATAGCGCTAACGCATATGCGTTTTTACCGCGTTTTTGCAGTAAAAAGGATTATTTGGTATCCCACAATCCTCCACTGTACTGCGGTCATGTGACCTTCCCACAGCTTCTGGGTGTTTTTTACCGCGTTTTTACAGCGGTACTCATTCATTTCAATGGGGATAGGCGTTTTTACAGTGCTATATTATGCGCCCCAAAGATGCTCCAAAAAAGCTGGTTGCAGGATTTTTTCCAACGCACAGCCAGCAAAACGCCTCAGTGTGAAAGCCCTCAGGGCTTTCACATTGAGAATGATGGGGCAGGATTATTTCAGGCATTTTTACAGCGCGGTTTTTACCGCGAAACGCGGTAAAAACGCCTCAGTGTGAAAGGGGCCTTAAAAGTGTTTATTGCTCCTAGGGAAGCTCTTGATGGCCCTTTCTTTGGCCAGTTGATACAGGTGATGCTTCACTTGGGTTGTGATTGGGCTGTACGTGGTGACCATTTTATCAATGCTCTAATGTCTGTGCAGCTAGGATTTATTCTAAGCAGTAATAGTGTGATACATAACAGTTGTTACGAAGCTGCATTCTGCTACCTGTACTTATGAAGCCCTGTTCAGTTTTATGAGGAGCCTATTCGCAAGGCTGTAATGTTCAGAAATATAATGGCTGTCACAAAATTGCATTTGGTTTCCCACGCATATATGTTTTAATCATTTGCAAGGTTGTTACACAGCTTATTTTATGGCTGTTATTAATGCCAGTGGTTTTATGGTTGATACTTTGCATGGTTATTTGCAATTCCATTTTTTTCTATATACACACACACACACACATTTTTTCTTATGTGAAAATGTATTACTATATCAAAATATATAGGTTTTTAAGATGGGCAATGTGAATAGAAACCTGTAGCAAATAGGACCAGTTTACATCTGTGTAGTGCATAATTAGGTGCATTGAATTTTATGCTCATTACCATTGAACAAGGGTTCTGATGAAAGCTGCAAAGATGCAGCGTGCAGGACTTTTTTTTTCTTTTTTTTTTAAGGCACTGAACCTAAAACGCACAGGTTTGAATGGGGCATAATTAGAATATAAAGTAGCCATTATGCCAATAATTTATCTGTAAAATTGGAAGTACGCTTTTAAAAAAGCAAGATTAATGCTTCTAAGTACCCAATTTTATAATGGAACTCAGCAGGTAGGTTGTTCCAAACATCTATCCCAAACTAACCACAGACCTTCTGTGGATTTAGGATGTCTCAGTTGCTTCCATCTCAATATAATCCAAGACAGGCTCAATAAATGTTACAATTAGAGCTTTGTAGGGGCCAAACCATCTCTTCCAGGACACCTGGCTGTTATTTTCTCTGAAGATTGTTGTTTATGATTTAGCTGGATGTGTGTGGTCACTGTCTTACTGCAGTATTACATGATGGATACTGCAGTATTACATGATGGATACTGCAGTATTACATGATGGATACTGCAGTATTACAACAATGGATATTTATCTGCCTGTATTTGTCATAATTATCAGTCTTCTCAATGCCAACAAATCCCCAACTCCATGTGCAGCCCCAAACCTGAAAAGGAACCTCCACCACACTTTACTGTTGCCTGCTGATGCTTATCCTTGTCCGGTTCTCCAAGTCTTTGGTGAAGAAAACTGCCTTCTGTTTACAGCCAAATATCTGAAAACTCATCAGTCCATCAGATTTGGACTCATCACTCTAGAGCAGTGGATCTCAACCTCAGTCCTCAAGTACCCCCAATGGGCCATGTTTTCAGGTTTTCCTTTACACAGCTGCTTTAAATCAATATCAATTACATGGTATTGATAAGAGCTATTTTATCTAAGAGAATTTCCCAAAACATGGCCCGTTGGGGTACTTGAGGACTGAGGTTGGGAACCACTGCTCTAGAGTACCTAGTGCCATTTTTCTGCACACAAGTTCTTGTGTTTTCATGAGCAGACAAGTTGCTTGGTCTAGTTTTAATGTAAAAAAGGTATTGCTTTTCAGCTGCAAGTCTTCCATAATACTCTTCTGACTATTCTTCCAACTGTAGGAGGTCCTGCCAGTTTCTGCCAAGTCTGAACTGACAGTTCCCTTGGACATCTTGCGTCTTATCTGTTGTCTTTACCGGTTTCCATGGTCAACCACTGTTTGACCCTCAATATTGTGGTTTTTGTGCTTTCGCAAAAGAGCTTTGACAGCACATCTGGAAATGCCCATCTTCCTTGAAATTTCTGCCTGTAAGAGACCTTGTCTATGCAGTAAGACCACCCTGTGTCTTGTTGCTGTGCTCAGTCTCACCTTTGTGTAAAATGGATTACATTGAACAGTCTTCTGCAACCTCAATATTTAGTAGAGCATGGCTTTTCTTTATCTGGATTAATTCCTCCTACACAGCTGATCCTGTTTGAGCCATTATATATTTTACATGAACTAAAATCTGGTTGATCACAATCAGGGATGAACTTGGACATATTCAGATCCTAGTTCGAATCCACCTGAGCTGCTCGCCACCAGTCATAAGCGGCCGATGTTTCCCCCAGCCTCTGCCACATGTGCAAAGTGATAGGTATACCAAATATAAAAACGATTGTTACTCAATCTTCTACATCATACCTAAGATGCAAAAGAGACACTATTACTTTATACCTGCCACAATCCCATTTTGTATACCACGAAGAAATGATCGGTTAAACCCACAAGTTCTTTTTTCCAACATTACCTTTCCTTTAAACTATTTAACTATTTAAATTATTTTGATATTTTGAAAAGCTAGTTTAGGGAGGTTAGGTGAAAGCTTTAGTGCAAAATAATAATGATAATAATCTCATCATACATTTTTATATGGTTGCATGTATAACCATGGCCAAATGGTTTGAGAACGGCACAAATATTCATTTTCACAAAGTCTGCTGCAGCCTCAGTTGTTTTAGATCTTTTTGTCAGATGTTACTATGGTATACTCAGGGCTTTTTTTCAGCGAGAACACGGGGGAACGCAGTTCCGGCACCTCCTGGACTGACTGTATGTAATGGCAAGGGGTGCTGGGGTGTGCTGCAGGGTATTGATGCTCACTGCTGGCGGATCTATTCTAGCTGGAGGGGATCTATTTTTGCAGGGAGGTGTATTGTTGCTGAGGAGGTCTAGTGTTGCTGGTGGGGGACCTATTGTTGCTGGGGGGGTCAGTTGTTGCTGAAGGATATCTACTGTTGGGGGAGGGGTCTACTGTTGATGGCTGCCAGAGAGTCTATTAATGCTGGCTGTGCGGAGATCTGTTGATGCTGCCGGGAGTCTATTGTTGCTGGGGGGGAAATTTTGTTGCGGGTGGTACATTGTTAGGGGGATCTATTGTTGCTGGCTGAAGGAGATCTATTTTACTACTTTTCTTGATATCATTACCAAAATTCCATACAAATTACTTAGCACCACAAAATGATACTTGGTTCTGTATTGTCTAAAAGGGGCGGTACTGGGAAATGGGTAGGGGATGGAACCAAGGGACAGTGCCCGGAAGTGGGTAGGGGCGGAGAAAACAAGTGACTCGGAAAAGGGGAGTTCCTGCACCTACTGTCTGAGAAAAAAAGCCCTGGGTATACTGAAGTATATATAATTGCAAGCATTTCATAAGTGTAAAAGGCTTTTATTGACAATTACATTAAAATGTATGCATAAAGTCAATATTTTCAGTGTTGACCCTTTTTCAAGACCTCTGCAATTCACCTGGCATGCTGTCAAGCTGTTGATGGGCAGCTTATTCTTGGATAATCAATGCTTGGAGTTTGTGGGAATTTTTTTATTTTTTTTGTCCCCCCGCCTCATGAGGATTGGCCACAAGTTCTCAATGGGATGAAGGTCTAGGGAGTTTCCTGGCCATAGACCCAAAATGTCAAGGTTTTGTTTCCCAAATCATGTCGTTATCACTTTTGCCTTATGGCAATGTACTCCAACATACTGGAAAAGGCATTGTTCCTCACCAAACTGTTCTTTGATGGTTGGGAGAAGTTGCTCTTGGAGGATGTTTTTGTACCATTCTTTATTCATGGTCGTGTTCTCAGGCAAAAAATTGTGAGTGAGCCCTCTTCCTTGGTTGAGAAACAACCCCACACATGAATGGTCTCAGGATGCTTTACTGTTGGCATGACACCGGACTGATGGTAGCGCTCACCTTTTCTTATTCGGACATGTTTTTTTTCCAAATAATCGGAAAGGGATTTATGAGAAAAAAAAAAAAAAAAGTATTTTACCCCAGCCCTCAGCAGTCCATTCTCTGTACCTTTTGCAGACTATCAGTCTGTCCATGTTTTTTCTTGGAGCTTCTTTGCTGCCCTTCTTGACGCTAGGCCATCCTCCAAACTTCTTTGCCTCGCTGTGCATGTGGATACACTCAGACATGTCTGCTGCCATTCCTGAGCAAGCTCTGCACTCGTGGTGTCCCAAACCCACAGCTGAATCAACTGTAGAAGATGGTCCTAGCGCTTGCTGACTTTCTTGAGTGTCAAAGTTCTTGATGTTCCGATAAATGGTTGATTTGGGTGCAATCTTAGTAGCAGCAATATCCTTGTCTGTGAATCCCTTTTTGTGTAAAGGAATGATGACTGCACATGTTTCCTTGCAGGTAACCATGGTCAACAGAGGAAGACCAATGATTTCAAGCACCACCCTCCTTTTAAAGCTTCCAGTCCGTTATTCTAACTCAATCAGCATTACAGAGTGATTTCCAGCCTTGTCCTCGTCAACACTGACACCTGTCTTAATGAGAGAATCATTGACATGTCAGCTGGTCCTTTTGTGGCAGGGCTGAAATGCAATGAAAATGTTTTTTTTTGGGATTAAGTTCATTGTCATGGCAAAGAGGAACATTGCAACTGCAATCATTCGTCATAAGATTCTAGAGAATATGCAAATTGCCAACATAAAAACTGAGGCAGCAGACTTTGTGAAAATATATATTTGTGTCATTCTCAAAACCTTTGGACAGGGCTGTACACTGACCAGCCATAGCATTAGGATCTTCTGCTATAACCTGTCAAGGCAGGGACTCTAGACCTTGGAAAGGTATGCTGTGGTATCTGGCACCAAGATGTCAGTAGGGGATCCTTAAGTCCTATAAGTCAGTGGTCATTAACCCTGTCCTCAGGGCCCACTAACAGGCCAGGTTTTATGTATTACCTTGGGGAGATGCAGACTATAATACTGCAATCACTGAGCAGCAAATGATATCACCTGTGATGTATTTCAGTAATCTTGCAAACCTGGCCTGTTAGTGGGCTCTGAGGACAGGGTTGATGACCACTGCTATAAGTTATGAGGTCAGGACTCCCTGGATCGGATTTGTTTTTCCAGCACATCGTAACAATGCTCAATTAGATTGCGATCTGAAGAATTGAGGCCAAGTCAACATCTTCTTACTCTTTGTGGTGTTCCTCAAACCATTCTCGAATTCATCAGACCAGGCCACCTTCTTCCATTGCTTCATGGTACAGTTCTGATGCTCACGTGCCCATTGTAGATGTATTTGGATGTGGACACAGGTCAACATGTGCACCCTCACCAGTCCAGGGGCAGATCCAGAGTCTAGTCTCGGGAGGGGCACTGCCAGAAAATACGTCATTTTGTGGGCAATTTATCAGGGAAATGGCTGGTATTGGCACTTCAATAATCCTGGCACCATGGTTATTATGGTGTCAGGATGATTGAAGCGCATTATTTCTATTACATTGTAATATAAAATGAAATAGTTCAACTCACCATAATGCCGAATCAGTGGGAGCCCTGGGCGTGTCACTTGCCACGTCACCTGTCACCAGATGCGGATTGTCACTTGCCATGCGCTGTGGATTTTCGCTTGCCACACGTTGTGGATTGTCACTTGCCACGTCACCTGCCAACACGTTGTGGATTGTCACACGCTGCGAATTGTCACTTGCCACATCAACTGCCACACGTTGCGGATTGTCACTTGCTACATGTTGTGAATTGTCACTTGCCACACGTTGTGAATGGTCACTTGCCACGTCACCTGCCAACACATTGCGGATTGTCACTTGCCACATTACCTGCCACACGGTGTGGATTTTCACTTGCCACATCAACTGCCACACGTTGCAGATTGTCACTTGCCACACGTTGTGAATTGTCACTTGCTACGTCACCTGCCACACATTGCGGATTGTCACTTGCCACACGTTGCGGATTGCCACGTCACCTGCCACACGTTGTGAATTGTCACTTGCCACATCGCCTGCCACCAGATGCGGATTGTCACTTGCCATATCACCTGCCACAAGTTGCGGATTGTCACCTGCTGTGTCACTTTCCTGCTAAGGTGGTCTCTTGCTGTGTCCCAGACTGAGGCAGGCAGCAGATTACCAGTCAGGCAGCAGAGAGATGATGTAATCTCTCTGCTGCCCACGGCTGCCTGCACAGTGAGGGCGGAACTGCAGGGATGCAGGGCGGGCGCCGGGCGGTGAGAGATTATGTCATCTCTCTGCCCTCCGTCTCCCTGATTGGCCAGCAGCCCGGTCACACCCCGAGCCGCCCAGCTACCCCCCCTCTCACCCGCCCACTCACCGACCGAGCTGCCCGCTCTCCTGCCCGCAGAGTCGCCCACACTGTCACCCGCGCTGTCAACCGCAGAGACGCCCGCACTGTCAACCGCATTCTCGGAAGCGGCAATTGCCACGTTGGCCCCCCCTGGACCAGTCTGCTGCTACGCAGCTCTATACGCAACAAACTGTGTGTTCCGACACCTTTCTATCTGAACCAGTAACTGTAAAGTGAAATATTAAGAAAAAAGGAGCAAAATTGCACCAGGGGGGGGGGGGGGGGGGAGGGGGGGACTTTAAATGAAGCCCATGATAACAAAGAACAACAATTGTGGTGGATATAAAATATTTATTAATACATTTTTACATGTTGCAATACATGGGTTACAAACAATACATCAATTGCACAGTGGCGGATGCCAGTACCTGACACAGTAATGCCAGGCGGCAACATGTCTGTAGACAATGTAAGGGATTGCATACTGGCAAATGCCAGCTTCTGACTGGCATTACCATGTCAGGAGCTGGCATTTGCCAGTATGCAATCCTTTACATTGTCTACAGACATGTTGCCGCCTGGCATTACCGTGTCAGGTACTGGCATCCGCCACTGTGCAATTGATGTATTGTTTATGTAACCCATGTATTGCAACATGTAAAAATGTATTAATATTTTATATCCACCACAATTGTTCTTCTTTGTTACCATGGGCTTAATTTAAATTCCCACCCTTCCCCCCCTTGGTGCAATTTTGCAGCCTCACCGGCTTCCTTTTTTGCTCCTTTTTTCTTAATACGACAAGGATGGAGGTGCAGGGCCCTACCCGGTCCTGACCTTGCGAAAAGTCCCACTTTCCTACCCCCCCATTTTTTCTTATTCATTAGTAAAGTGAAATATGTATAAAGTAAGCACAAACACATACAACGCTATCAGTGTTTTTACATAAGAAGCAAAAGAAGAAAAAATGGATTCCAAATCCGCGACCAAGTCAGAAACAGTGAAATAAATCAGATTTCAGCTTTGTAGAATTCCCCCTTTTGCGTCGCATGGCGGTCGTCAGCAAGCGAGTGGAAAAATCCTACACCTCACAGAAGAGAAACTCTTCACGCTTCAACAACCTGCAAATTGACCTTGATCAGCATGCCGCTTGTAGACACCAGTGCCACTGATCATTTGAAGATTGATCTCTATTTGTCCAACAGTTCAATGCAATCATTAGCTGCAGTCAGAAGCAGCACAGAACATATGTTTGCAGTGATTAATGTAAGAACTTCTCAAAATGACTAGAATACTTAAATTTAGTAACACTATCAGAATGTCACAGGGTGATTTTCCAATATGAAGGAAAAGACAATTCAATCAGGGTCCAAGGTTGACAGGAGAGAAGACTGCTGAACTACTTTGTGTTAAAACCTACTGCCTGTGCTGTCCCTATGCCTCTATATGCCATCAAGACATGGAAGGATTTGTATTTTGGGCGGCACAGTGGTGTAGTGGGTAGCACTCTTGCCTAGCAGTAAAAAGGGTCATTGGTTCGAATCCCAACCATGACACTACCTGGAGTTTGCATGTTCTCCCAGTGCAAGTGAAAAAATAATGTTAACAAGTCTCTGAAAAAAATCTCTGATTGACAAACAGAGGTTGTTAGTAGTGTGAGTAGTCCTGTGAACTTAAATCATATATATCCAAAATAAAGTTCTTTTGCAAGGGGTTACTCAAATGCAGAAAGTGAATCAATAAGTCAATCATTCAAAATGTCTGTGACTTTCACTTGACAAACACTGTGACTCCACCACTGTAAGGGATGTGCACTTACCAGCTGCACAGGCCAATCAAGCCTGTGGCTAACACCCAGCCAGGGTCTTTTCCTCACGGCTGTTCTAAGCACCGATCCGGTCACTCCGTGACCATGGGCATTTTTCGTATATCTTTTTTTCTGAGCCACATTACTGCCCTTTGAGCCACCTATGGGCCGGGAGTGAAGGATTGGTTCAGCTGTGTTATTGTTCAGACGGCCCTGCAGACGGAATGACCGGATCAGTGCTTGGAACAGCCGTGAGGAAAAGACCCTGGCTGGGTGTTAGCCACAGGCTTGATTGGCCTGTGCAGCTGGTAAGTGCACATCCCTTACGGTGGTGGATTCACAGTGTTTGTCAAGTGAAAGTCACAGAAATTTTGAATGATTGACTTATTGATTCACTTTCTGCATTTGAGTCACCCCTTGCAAAATAACTTTATTTTGGATATATATGATTTAAGTTCACAGGACTACTCACAGTACTAAAAACCTCTGTTTGTCAATCAGAGATTTTTTTCAGAGACTTGTTCACATATTGTTTTTTCACTTGCAAGTCAATTTGTTTATTTGGAGCGCAACTTTTATTTATTTCCATTTGTATTTGTGTGCATCTCACCTTGTGTTGCAGCTTATTAGGTTTTTCTAGCGCAGTCTTTTTTACATTATACATGTTCCTCCCACACTACAAAGACATGCTGATTGGTTAATTGGCTTCTGTCTAAATTGGCCCTGGCATATGAATGTGAATTAGGGACCTTATATTGTAAGCTCCTTGAGGGTGGGGACCGATGTGAATGTACAATGTATATGTAAAGCACTGCATAAATTGATGGCGCTATATAAGTACCTAAATAATAATAATTTTGTACCTGAATGTGGCCACTCCATCAGCAAGCCCAGCCCACTTTTTTCATTGTTGTGGATAGAGTGCGGCAGGTCCAGGCCAAGAGGTAGGCAGCAATGGGGCGCAAAAAGGGCATCACCTGCAACCTTTGCTGCGGAGTACTTTACTGCTCATGGGGAAGGGGTCACTTTGGTCCTTTCACCTTCATTGACAAAGGACTGTGTCCCTGCACCAGAGTTGGGAAGGGTTTGCTTATTTGCTTCTTTACGAAGAATTTTCATTCACATTTTCCCTGTGGCAAGGGTTTCCCCAGAGAGGAACTGAGAGAAAATTTGCAACAGGGACAAGAGACAGAGCAGGGTAAGACTAGAACCCCTGTGAACTTTTTATTTCTAAAAACCTGTTTCAGTCGGTGTGTTGCAGTTAGAGATTACCTTTCACTCCCTGTCTGGTGCAACCCATCTCCAGAACAGGAAGTGAAAGCAAATCTCTCAAACAGCGCCCCAATCAGATAAAAAAAAAAACGTACTTTATAAAATTGTCCCGTCAGCATGACAAGTAAAAATGTCACCAACGTATCAGAACTCATATTAAATATTATGTTGACGTTATAATTTTTTTTTTACATATATTCACCAACATTAAACCAGTTAAATAAATTATGTATGTAAATGCATCCATGCTTGCACAGTAAATGAGATTTGACATTTATATAAAAGTCTGCTGTGTAGCCCATTATTCGTGTTACTTACCATTTTAGTGTACAAAAGGTTGAACAGTGACAGCGAGCTGGCTGGAAGTCAACTGTGTTTCTGTGTTTTGGAACAGATCACCCCTATCAGTTAGGTTTGTATCTATATCACCACCACCGCCACTAGGGATGAGCCGAACCAGCCACCCCCCCCCCGTTCGGTTCGCACCAGAACTTTCGAAACGGACCGAACGTTCGCGTGAACTTTAGAACCCTATTAAATACAATGGACGCGAACATTTGAAATCTAAAGTGCTAATTATAACGCCTAATATGCATGTTATTGTCCTAAAAAGGGTTTGGGGACCCGGGTCCTGCCCGAGGGGACATGTATCAATGTAAAAATAATCTTTTAAAACTGTTGATTTTTCGGGAGCAGTGATTTTAATGATGCATAAAGTGAAAAAAAATAAAAAAAGTGAAATATGCCTTTAAATATCGTACCTGGGGGGTGTTTAAAGTATGCCTGTGAAGTGGCACATGTTTCCCGTGTTAAGAACTGTCCCTGCACAAAATGACATTTCTAAAAGGAAAAAAAGCCATTTAAAACTGCTTGCGGCTTTAATGTAATGTCTGGTCCCGGCAATATGGATGAAAATCATTGAGAAAAATGGCATGGGTACCCCATCACCCAGCCCATTACCAGCCCCATTGGGTCTTGTATGAATATTAAGGGGAACCCTGCACCTAAAATAAAAAAAGGCCCTATATACTCTGAACAGCAGTATACAGGCGGTACAAAAAAGACACGGACTGTAGGTTTGTTCTCAAGTACAATCTGTTTGTAATTTGGAACAGGTAAATTTTTTAAGTGTAGCTCTAGCCAAAAAATCTATTTTTAAGCTTTTTGGAGAACATAGGGAAGGGTTATCACCCCTGTAACATTTGTTTTGCTGCCTGTGCACCTGTTAAGAACATTTCACCTCACTTTCCATCCCAATGACAAATGTTTTTGGAAAATTTGTGGGTTTTTATTGAAACAAGGATTGGTGATAAAGCATCAGTGGAGAGGAGACACCTTTTTCCCATATTAACTCTTACAGGAGAGAATTTGCCTTCCTAGGGGTAGATTCCCTCACTTCCTGTTGTCTCCTTCCGTTTGCAAGTAGGAGTCGTTTAAGTTGGATGTTTGAAAGTAGGGGCCTGCCCTATATACTCTGCAGAAATTGCCCCTTAGGTGTTGGTGTTGCCACAACACTGTAAGCCCTCACAGTTACTCTTGGTGGGCGCTGGAACACCCTGCTGTCAACTATTATATCAGGAATTTTATTTACATGCCACGGTTGAACAGTGGTAGGAAAAATTGGGCCTTTGGTGGTGGTGCTGGTGCCACAACACTGTAAGCCCTCGCAGTTACTCTTGGTGGGCGCATGAATGGGCCCTGCTGTAAATTATTAGATCAAGAATTGTAATTGCATGCCCCTGTTGAAGAGGGGCAGAAAAATTGGGCTTTTGGTGGTGGCGGTGGTGCCACAACACTGCAACCCCTCACAGATACTTGTAGCGCAGCAATGAGCCCTGTTGCAAAGTATTGCATCAAAAATTTAGGCTTTAGGTGAATGCTATGCAAAGCACACAGTAGTACACCAAATGAAACACTGACTGTCTGCAGCTAGCACAATCACCAGCCTGCCTGTTACAGTATAGAGACTAACAGGAACGGATCTAGCTAAACTCAATACAGTGTATAAATATATACACAACACCTAGGATGCATATATATCCTCTACACACTGTAACAGCAGCTAACTGACTCGCCTGCCTGCTCTAATTTAATATAAATGACACAGTCTATCTCTCTGAAACTGCCTCTTTCACAAATGCCAACACACTACACAAGGCCGACTTCCAGGCGGCCTTATATAGTGTGGGGCGTGTACTAAACCCCCTGAGCCATAATTGGCCAAAGCCACCCTGGCTTTGGCCAATTACGGCTCTCCGTTTTTTCCGCGCTGTGATTGGCCAAGCATGCGGGTCATAGTGCATGCTTGGCCAATCATCAGCCAGCAATGCACTGCGATGCTGCAGTAAATTATGGGCTGTGTCGCGCAACACGAATTTGGCGCGAACGGACCATAAAGTTCGTTCTTCGAACGATCGAACAGCCGATGTTCGAGTCGACCGAGTGTTCGACGCGAACACGAAGCTCATCCCTAACCACCACAAGTAAAAAACATTATCTATAGAGTCTTTTTTTTTTTAAAGAAAAACACCTGTAAGCATCAATTATCTGAATCCTATACTATTCACTAAACCATGAAAAAAATAAAAAGTTTTTCACAGTCCGTTTATGCAGTAAATGCTTGATATATCAGCTCTCTCAAATATTTATGTATTACTGCCCTTTAAAGTGCCATAGTTTGAAGCAATAATTTTCCAACTCACTTTAGTTGTAGCTCTGCTAGAACATTATAGCCAGGAAATGAGCCACGTGAAGAGACTAGGAAATGTACCTTATATGCATGCCCCCATCACCATAAAGCCTCTTACCAGATGGATGTGATCCCCAATAAACAGAGATAAACAGTGCATCGGGAGGCTCAAATCCTCAGCCCGAGTCTCCAAATCAGGTATGGTCAGCAGGGTCTCAGTATAAAAGCATCACTTGGTAATCCCCATAACTCCAAAGTGAACTCAGGTAGCCATCATACAGGGAAAAGGAATAAAGGATTTCGTCAATACCGCTAGTACATCTTTATTATTAAATCCACAAAAAGGTACTTACATTGCTCAGGCAGATACAAGGCAGATAGTGGATGGCCTCGCCGACAACCGGCATCGGTTGGCGTGAGGATGTCAAATGTTCGCTGCCCCCAACGCGTTTCGAGTCACAGCGTGTTGTCAGGGGAAACCGGAGCAAGAGCAAGAATGCAAGTACCTTTTGTGGTTTTAATAAGGATTTACTAGCGGTAATGGCGAGCGAGTCCTTTATTCCTTTTCCCTTTATGATGGCCATCTAAAATTCACTGTGGAGCTTTAGGATTGTGGCCAAGTGATGCTTTTATACCGATACCCTGCTGACCATACTTACCGGATTTGGAGACTCCTGCTGAGCATTTGAGGCTCCCTATGAACTACTGATCTCTGTAATTGGGGGTCCCATCCTTCTGGTAAGAGGCTTTATGGTGGTGGTGGGCACACATGTAAGGTACACTTCCTAGTCTCTGCACGTGGCTCACTTTTCAGTGGAATCTCTGAGAATATCTACCTCAATTTTTTCACAAAAGATGTTCTATCACAGTTGTTCTGACCATCGTTTTTTGTTTAATGTGCAGTCACTCACAAAAGTGAGTACACCCCTCACATTTTTGTAAATATTTTATTATATCTTTTCATGTGACAACACGGAAGAAATGACACTTTGCTACAATGTAAAGTAGTGAGTGCACAGCTTGTATAACAGTGTAAACTTGCTGTCCCCTCAAAAAAACTGAACACAGCCATTGAATGTCTAAACCGCTGGCAACAAAAGTGAGTACACCCCTAAGTGAAAATGTCCAAATTGGGCCCAAAGTGTCAATATTTTGTATGGCCACCATTATTTTCCAGCACTGCCTTAACCCTCTTGGGCATGGAGTTCACCAGAGCTTCACAGGTTGCCACTGGAGTCCTCTTCCACTCATCCATGAGGATATCACAGAGCTGGTGGGTGTTGACCTTGCACTCCTCCATCTTCCTTTGAGGTTGAGGTGGCCGACTTCCAGGATGTAGACAGCAGCTTTCTGGAGGATGCCCTACAGATGCTGCATAGTGCTTAGGTCTACAGACATGCTTGGCCAGTCCATCACCTTTATCCTCAGCTTCTTTAGCAAGGCAGCGGTCGTCTTGGAGGTGTGTTTACAGTCATTATGTTGGAATACGGTCCTGCAGCCCAGTCTCCAAAGGGAGGGGATCATGCTCTGCTTCAGTATGTCACAGTACATGTTGGCATTCATGGCTCCCTCAATTACCTGTAGCTCCCCAGTGTCTGCAGCACTCATGTAGCCCCAGACCATGACGTTCCCACCACCATGCCTGACTGTAGGCAAGACACGCTCGTCTTTGTACTCATCTGGTTGCCGCCACACACGCTTGACACCATCTGAACCAAATAAGTTTATCTTGGTCTCCTCAGACCACAGGACATGGTTCCAGTAATCCATATCCTGAGTCTGCTTGTCTTCGGCAAACTGTTTGCTGGCTTTCTTGCGCATCATCTTTAGAAGAGGCTTCCTTCTGGGATGACAGACATGCAGACCAATTTGATGCAGTGTTCGGCGTATGGTCTGAGCACTGACAGGCTGACCCCCACCCCTTTAACCTCTGCAGCAATTCTGTTCAGCACTCATACATCTATTTCCCAAAGACAACGTCTGGATATGACGCTGAGCACGTGCACTCAACTTCTTTGGTCAACCATGGCAAGGCCTGTTCTGAGTGGAATCTGTCCTGTTAGCTGCAGCATGGTAGCCAAGACCATACAGTGTTTTCAGTTTCAGGGTCTTGGCAATCTTCTTATAGCCTAGGCCATCTTTATGTAGAGCAACAATTCTTTTTTTCAGATCCTCAGAGTTCTTTGCCATGAGGTGCCATGTTGAACTTCCAGTGACCAGTATGAGAAAGAGTGCGAGAGTGATGACACCAAATTTAACACACCTGCTCCCCATTCACACCTGAGACCATGTAACACTAACGAGTCGCATAACACCACGGAGGGAAAATGGTTAATTGGGCCCAGTTTGGACATTTTCACCTAGGGGCATACTTACTTTTGTTGCCAGCGGTTTAGACATTAATGGATGTGTGTGGAGTTATTTTGAGGGGACAGCAAATTTACACTGTTCTACAAGTTGTACACTCACTACTTTACATTGTAGAAAAGTGTAATTTCTTCAGCGTTGTCACATGAAAAGATGTAATAAAATATTTACAAAAATGTGAGGGGTGTACTCACTTTTGAGAGATACTGTATGTATATTGTTATATCACATTTGATATTTGGGTGATTTATAGTTGCAGCTCTTGCGTTTTTTTACACTTCAGTGCAGGAACATTTTCTTGGTTTTAGAACAGAATAGAACACTTAAGATTCCTTTAGTAGAACATTTGTTCTATCAAAAAACAAGAAGCTGCACAAATGCGGTAAATAAATGCCAAATATGTTCTATCACCAGTATGGAATTTTCATATTTGCAAATTTTATTAGCAGCTCTGTTATCTTTTTTTTTTTTAAAACAAATCCATCAGTTTGATAAATGAAACTAACAATCCTGTCAAAAACGCACCCAAGTATGTTCATTACTGCTCTAATCAATTAATGTTAAGAGAAAACTTCTGAATCACAGGCATAGGCTACACTAACGCCTAGTACACATGATGAGAAAATCGGATGAAAAAATACCGCCTTTGGAGCGATCGACCAATCTATTCGTTGGTACACATCTTTTCTCATACATTAACAGAACAAACAATTTTCATGTAATTAGTATGATATTTGAACGAAAAAAAAATGATGTGACCAAGACCACGCATGCTCAGAAATGAAATAATACATTACATCACTTCTGAAATTTTATTTTTTTGTACGAGATTTGTTGTAACCTATTGGTTTTCGATCTGAAGCTAGCATGCAAAAAAAAAAAACCAGACGTACGCTCATTCGTCCGATATTCTTATTGTGTGTACAATACTTAAGGCCCTCCAGTGTTGCCGGGTCTGGAGCAAAGCCTTGCCAATGGTTATTTAACAGCCCTTTGCAAAAGCCTCAGTGGCTGTTAGAGACTTGTGTTGCAGTCTCAATGGCTGGGGGCAGGGCTAAGCTTCAAGTCAAGCAAAAGTCTAGGCAATGTGTGTAGTGTACACCTGGATTCCAAAGGTTTCCTGTATACACAAAAAATCTGTTGAATTATAGATATGTAGTTCACAGGATTCCTGCACTTTGACAGTATTGTTAACCAAGACACACTCCTATAGCAAAGAGGTTCCTTTTAAAGGCCCCATTCATTTAAATGTCTTTGTGCCAAGTGCTTATTTACTGTGACATCTGCTAATCCATAGTTCCTGGATTGTGTTGTTTCTTATATGGATGGCTCTTGGGAATCCATTTGCTTCCAAATACAGGGGGCTAATAAAGCTAGCAGCATATGGCCAGTTCCATTAGCCATGACCCTACAGGCCAATATAAGATGACAGATGTATCTAGGGACGAAAGAATTTTGCAAAGCTCAGGGAGGAAGGTTACTGAAACATCTGTGCCACACTATAACTGCATGACATAATCTGTTTTGCAATGGCGCGTCCAGATTGATGCTGCATTATCTTCCCCCAACTCCTCTTTATCTGATGTTCCAATTTGGAAAACCCAAGGGTATGTGGTCCACCCAGAGTTTTCTTTCACCATTTATAACTGAGCTGCAATAATTAATTAATTAATGCACCTGTAACCTTTTAACATACAAGCTGATGAGGAAGAAGGCAGGCAAGAATCCCACTTAAAGAAAACCTGTCATGGAAGTAAAACATGTTGCTGACCTGAAAATGTTTGTTGCTTAGATGTCTCTAATTTCTGCAGACTCCAAACCAGCACCAATGTCAGTGATTTTCTCACTGAAAATGTATGTACTGGAGCACATTTTTCTTTTTTTTTGTTTTGTTTTTTATTTATTTATGTTTAGCACTCTACTTTCTGCCTTAGAACAGTCTCTTGTACCTAAACCTAATCATGCCAGAACAGTCAGGAGGTGCACGAACAATATTTCCACCTGAAAATGTCTCCTGGGCTAGCAGCTCCCCAAAACATGCACAGTCTTATCACACAAGTACTTCTATTGGGGGAAACCGGGAGAGGCAATGGAGCAACTTTTTTTTATCCATTTGACCCTCACACATTGTATGAGGTTGCCCCACAGACCCTGAAAGAGCCGCTCCTTTCACACTGGAGCGGTGCGCTGGCAGGACACTAAAAAAAAGTCCTGCTAGCAGCATCTTTAGAGCGGTGAATGGGCAGCGCAGCTATACCGCCGGCAAAGTGGCACTGCGATGCTTTGCGAGTGGTTTTAACCCTTTTTCGGGCGCTAGCGGGGGTTAAAAGCGCCCAGCTAGCGGCCGAATTCCTCCGCAAATACAACGGTAAAGCGCCGCTACAAATAGCGTCGCTTTACCGCCGACGCCCAACTCTCTTGAAAGTCATAAAAGGGTGAGGATGAAGGTAATAGGAGGAAAGGGATGGATTCTTTAAACAATCCTAGAAGCTCACCAAATTTGAAAGATGGATTTGCAGCTGGTACTTACACTGGTGACTTTGCGGTATATTTGAGCAGCATTCTGGCATTCAGAGTATGGGTATTCTGAGGTAGCCATTTCCAACATGCACATTCCAAAAGCATATACATCCACAGATTCATCATAATGTTCTTCATACATTTCAGGTGCCATAAACTCTGGGGTTCCTGTAAGCATAGAATAAGTTCCTTTAACACAAAACGATCAAACATTATTATACCATTTTATTAATCCAGAATTATTCTATTCAAGAGCTCAAAACCATGAGATTCTTTATGAAAAAGGTCTGATCACTACAATCCATGGTCAGTAAATCTCCACAATGTTGCTTAAAGTGGTTGTAAACCTCAGACATAAAATCTGAATAAAGCATGTCCTTCTATAGTGTGTACTTGTCTCAAGAGCACAAAGTATAATTTCTGTCTGCTGCTTTATTCCTCTATCAGCATAAATCTCTTCCAACAAGTTTTCCTGACAAGAGAAAAAAGATGACAGGGGAGGGATCTCCAACTGATTGACAGCCTCAGCTCTGTTCCTATATGCTGTGTAAGGGGGAGTGGGGGTGTGGTGGTCCCCCTTTCCTCCAATCAGCTGTCAGAATTCTCCTTACCGAGCTCTGCAGTGTGCAATTTCAGCTCTCTGCCCCCTTTTTCCTTTACAGACAAGCTGTATAAATTCTGGACTTTGAATGGATGTGAGGAAAAGACAGCAGATAAACAGATACAACTTACACAGGAGGATTTGCTTCCTTTCCGTGTATCACCTGAAGAGTCACTTCACTAATTACAACCACTTAAATTGGGAATGTCTTTTCTAATTACGAGCCACAAAAGGAACTGTGCTGAAGCTTGAAAAATCAGTTTCAGCAGGTGTGCAGGCTTGTTGTAACTGCATATTGTTTATGGGAGGAGGAGCTGCTACTGGAGCAAACTCCACGTAGTGCAAAAGAGATTATAAAGTGCACACAATTCAGGTACTTTCTAAGGTTTCATTTTCTGTTACATTCTAGCCCGATATACGTCATCAGGGGGCCAGCTGCAAGACCCAGAAAGAGACAGTAAGCCCTCTAATGAGGGCATTTCTGGTAAACTGCCAAGAAGCTTCCTGGGATGCGCGACAGGAGTGTCACTGGAGGCTTCGCAGGTAAGTCGCTCTCCTTTATGTGATAAACCCAGAAGTCAGGGGTCCTTACAAATACAAATAAATAAAAAAATGGGATTTTTGTACTTACCGTAAAATCCTTTTCTCAGAGTTCATGGATGGACACAGCATCTTAATCTTGACATTAGGGTATTAGCCTTCTATCAGGAGAGGACTAGGCAGAAAACATGTTGATGTGTTAAAACATCATCAAAACTGTACAGTACCACCCAGGTGGGCGGTCCCTCTGGGTACAACCCCTCTCCCTGCATGCAGTACAAACATAAAAAAGGAGGGGTGGGTGCTGTGTCCGTCCATGAACTCAGAGAAAAGGATTTTACGGTGAGTAAAAAAAAATCCCATTTTCTCTTTCGTTCATGGACAGACACAGCATCTTAATCTTGACATTAGGGATGTCCCCAAGCAGTGTCAAAATCGAGGGGTGGGAACAGCAATCAAACCAACTTCACCCCAGACAACAGAGCTCCTCAACGGAAGAAACAAAGGCTGCGGGCGCAGCACCGCTTTATCCTTGTGAAGAAGTAGGAAGACTTGCCAGACATGGCCGCCAACTCAGAAAACCTCTGGGTAGAGGCAAAAGACACCCGAAAAGCTACTTTTCAAGAAAGTATCAACCGGGAAATCTCTCTAATGTTTTCAAATGGTGGTTACAGAGACACCAAGGGTACCAGATACAATCCCACAAAGGCAGCAGTGATTGAACCGGAGGGGCCACATATCAAAACCCTTGGACAAACATACTCGTCAGTGAATGAGCCGCCAAGGGTCGCTGAAAGATAACAGCCAAGGCTGATATCTGCCCCTTAATGGAGCAAAAGCAAGTCTTTTATCCACTCCACACTGTAAAGACAGCAGGATCCTGGAAAACGAATATGTACGTGAACGCCACTCCATCTCCACCATAGAGATGTAGGCCCTCCATGTGCGATGGTAATCTTCGGAAAAGATGACTTCCGTGCCTTCAGCATGGTCAAAATCACCGAAACCGTCAGGCCTCGGTCACACAGTATCCTGACCCCAGATGATGACTTTTTAGTTGAAACGCGTCGGTGGACCCATTTACACACATCGCTCTTGCATTTTGTGATATGCCTATGATGTTCTTCCAAATGTGAGTGTACATTTTTTAATCTTTTTTTAAATAAATACTTCCTTGTACGGTATCACACTATGAGTTTTTTTCCCCATTACGCATGTTATGTGGTTACCGTATCTCTGGCTCCAACAAGACTATATGTATTCACACTTCCTGGTGTTTACGGGAATTTGCGGTGCCGACTGATATGCGGATTCAGGACCAGCTGGATACACCTTGCTGACTGATTATTTAAGCCTGTTTTGACTTGGGTGGTATACACCTTACCAAGTCAATACCATCTGGTAAGCCTCCTCCTTATAATCGGTGGTGGTGTCTCTATCCTTTCACAGAGAGGGTCATATCCATGTGGGACTCTTTTTTTCAACCTTGCAGTTTTTTCTACACTTTTGGACTGTTATTTGTGTGTGGTCACAATAGAGGACTGTTTTGTTCTGATTTATTTACATATAATATATTTTTTTTTCACGGATCACACTCAGTCACTTGGTGTCACTGAAATTAATATATATGCATGTTTGCAACATTTGTTATGTTTTGTTAACTGACTCTTTCACAAAAATAAGCGCTACACTTTTTCATATTCACCAGTTTTTGCTTTGTCTCAGCTGTGTTGGCAGCTAATTTTTGTGTTCACTCATTGCACAGCGCAGTATATCCCATATCTAATTTTTTACACAGTATCCGACAGTCAACAGCCAAGACGTGTAGTCCAGGGACTGTAAGCAGGAAGGTCCTCTCACATTGGCAGCGCCAAGGAACATCCGTCACCAGTCTAAGGCGGAGTACCAGGGACTCGGGAGCCAATCTGGAGCAAATTAGAATTCTCTGAATCCCCTCGGCCTCTACTCTGCGAGCAGGCGAGGAAGAGTATTTACAGGAGGAAGGCTCAACGTGGCCGATACTGTCCCCACAGGACCACTGTCTGCCCAGGGATCTTTGGACCCGGCCACAAACCTCAAAACTTCCGATTGAGTCGAGAAGCCAGGAGATCCACATCTGACGATCCCCGTCTCCGGAAAGGAGTCGAAACACATCAGATGTAGCAACCATAGACCATGGTCCAGCATCAGACGACTCAGGGAGTCTGCCTGCCAGTGTCCTACACCCAGACTGTATGCGGGCGATAGAGCCAGCACATTCCGCTCTGCCCACCGCAGGATGTGAGCGACAGCATGCTGCAGTCGAGCAACTTGTTCCTCCTCGATGGGTGACATATGCCACCGCCGTGGCGTTGTCCAAGTGGATCCCGACTGAATGTTCCCGCAGCCTCTGAGACCATGTGGAGGGGCACCGCCTGATGGCCCGAAGGCACCCAGATCAGCAGGCGGGATTCTTCCTGCGTCCAGCGACCCCGTGTCGACTGTACGCCAAAACTCCCTCCCAAGCGGTCAGGCTGGCATCCGTCGTGATTACCGTCCAGTGAAAAGGAAACGAATTCCCGGACAGAAGGGCCGGAGGCCTCAGCCACCGGATCAGGGATCCCTGACTAGCCGGCTCACCCGGATTTGACAATCCAGGGACAATGGAGATGTGTCCCATGTTGACAGGATCTCCGTTTGCAAGACGCGAGTGTGGAATTTAAAACACACGGTACCGCCTCGAAGGTAGCCACTATGAAACCCAGGACTCGCATGCAAAAGTGCAGTGACCAGCCTGAAGAGTCTGCAACTTGCGAAGGGAGAAAAAAAAAAAACTCTCGCCTCCAGGAGTCCAGAATCGAGAACAGGTATTCCAGGCGTTGAGTCGGCACCAACACAGACTTCTGGAGGTTCAGTACCCAACCAAACTCCCGAAGAGCCTGACTGGCGATCTCCACCTCCACCCTTAATTCTGAGTTAGAAGCTGCTCTCAGATGGAGATCGACCAAATAGCCCCCGATTGCGATCCCTTGCTGCCTCAGCAAGGCCAGGATCGGGGAGAGCACCTTGGAAAAGACTCCTGGTGCCGACACCAGGCCAAAAAGGAGAGTTACCATTTTGTAGTGCTCATCTCAGCCTGCAAACCGCAGAAACCTCTGATGCCTGACGTATATGGGGAATGCAATAAACGCGTCGAAGTCCAGGGATGGTAGAAACAACCCTTGGATGGAGTGCAGCGACCACAGAGCGAAAAGCTGCCATACTTAACCATTGTGCTTTCACAAAGCTGTTGAGGGTCTTGAGATCCAAGACCGGACCGACCCCTCCCTTTCTTTGGGACTACAACCAAATCGGAGTAGAATCCTTGAAACCTTTTCGGCGCCAGCACAGGCACTATCCCCCTGCGCATCAGCAGGTCCTGCACTGCCCCAAACAAGGCGGCCCGGCGAGCCGAAAGTAGATGAAGTTTGGAGGGAAAGAAAACCTGCTTGGTGGACAAGAGAAAAACTCCATCTTGTACCCCATGAAACCACTTCACAGACCCACTGGTCGGAAGTACGGAGGTCCACCGAGCCGCAAACTCTCAAGGGCGACCCCCCAACCCATAGCTGGGCAAGGGCAAAAAATCTCCATGTCGCCGCAGATTTACTCGCAGGCATGTTTTGCTACGAGAAACAGGGATACTTATTAGTCCCTTAGCGGGCACCCTGTCGGCCTGGGAACGTTGACCTGCGGGCCTGGCAGAAGGAAAAAAATGCTTGTGAGCGGAAAAAAAAAGGAGGGCCCTGGCCTACGGCGTGGCTCCTTACCTTTTTTTAATTGTGGGAGCACCGGGCTCTCACCCCAAACAACATATTTAATAATGTCATCCAGCGAGGTTCCAAAGCCTCTAACCCTGGCCGAGCAAATCCACCAGAGCCTTCTCGGACGTCTGGTCCGCAGAACAGCCTTTCAGTCAAATCATGCGGCGTAGTCCCACCGCAGATACTGATGAACTGGACAGCCAGGGAGCTGTATCTAAAGCCGCATTGCAGACATACTTAATGCCATGCACCAACTGGTCCGCTATCATGCAGACCGGGGAAGCCGGTCGCTATCCAAAACACGGTGCAGCAAATCTTTGCCCATTAAGGAAGCATCAGTGACCCCAGGGTCGCGACCACCTTGAACAAGGCCCGGGCCACCGCCACGGACCTCCTGTCAGCAGGGGGCATAAAAAACAGGGGTCCTGTCCATGGAATACCCAGGATACCGGGGGACCCCATCAGGGGAGATGTCCTTTAACAGGAAACATTCCTCAAGGGACAACGGACAGCCATGCGATTTTTCAGAACGCTGCGGCCGTTCCCAGTCTTAGTAAGGAAACGTATTCCTTAAGCTATGTAGGAAAACCTCACAGCGGTGCGGGCCGGCCTGTGGGACCCAGAAGAGGCCGACACCTTAATAGATGCCCTCGCCGTAACCTCCATTTTATTGGGGAACCCGCACGTGGTGATAAATGCACCAACAAGCGCCTTTTTTAGCGCTGACACGGAAGCAAGCGAGAACGCCATTCCACACAGTCCGAAAAAGTCCTGGTTTGCATCCTCTGACAGGTCAGAAAAAGGGGACATCTGCCACAGCAAGGCCCGAGTCTGAATCAGAACTCTTCCCCGGAAGGTGTGGGGGGGAAGGGGTGTTTTTTACCCCCCTTGCGCCCACACACCGCTTCCACCCTGGTATAAGGGATTCCAGGACCACCGACAAGGCGTCCATAAGCACCCCAGGTACAGGGCACCGGTTGCTACCACAGGGATATCAGGGAATGAAACGCCAGTTTCTGACGCCATGCAACCCACACTTGCCTGACACCCATAGGGACCAAGGCAAGGCACAAAAAGTCCACCCCCCCTAGCTGCTCAGACCGAGGGACCCCCCACCCCCCCAGGTGACTCACCGCTTTGATGCAGGTGCTGTCAGCGCCGCCGTCTGCTCTCCCCATATGCCTCCCATCAGGCAGGACTGCGGCGTGCCTGAGGTGTTCTGCGCTGATCGCGCCATTCAGAAGGAACATTTTCACCGCTAGAGGCAAAAACCGAGCCGGGACTACAAGAAAATGGCCGCCAATCGCCCCTGTATAAAAAGCGTGCGGACTACAAGAAGGCTTCCCAGCCTTAAATACAAGCGCGGCCACCAGAAAATGGCGCCGGGAGTCGCCAAACGGGTCGCCGAGCGTCTCTGAGGGAAGAAGAGAACACGCTGGGCCTCAGCGCGGAGGCCCCCCCATGGCACCGGACAACACCCCCCATGGAGAGAGCGGACCATGGGCACCCCACACAGCCCCCAACCAGGACACAGAGCCCCCCCAGAGGACCCCCGGTCAGTACAGCAGGCTCAGCCCCACAGAACATGGGAAGGAGAGAGAGGACAGGGAGAGAGGAAAGAAAGGGTGGGACCCCCCTAATCGACCTCCCCTGAAATGCCCAGCCGTGCCCACCCTGCTGGAGCAGGGGGACTGCTACTTACCTGTCCTGCGTGGACTAGCTGAAGGCATTCCTGACAGACCCAACGTCCGCGCGGTTACGGCATGGCTGTTGGCCTGGCACACTGTGACACGGACATAGAGCCCGGTCATATGTGTGCCCCGGAGCATATAGCTCGCCGGCCACAACTGGAGCAACAGGGCATGTCGTGAACGACCCAGCGCGTAGCTAAAGGTCGGCACACACTCGATGGCCGAAACTAGGGGGACTACAAGGATCTGGGATCCAGCCTGTCACCCAGTCGGCAGTTGATAGTAGATCTCAGGATCAAAAAATAGAAAAAAAAAAAATAAAATAGAAAAATAGGATTTTTTTGTACTCACCGTAAAATCCTTTTCTCTGTCGTCCATGGACGGACACAGCTCCTTCAATCTTGACTGTTGGGTATGTTCCGTCTATTAGGAGAGGACTAGGCAGAACATGTTAGATATGCATACATGTTATTTAAACCGAGTTGAAACAGCCCCGCCCAGGGGGCGGTTCCTCTGAACATAACCCTCCACCCTGCAGCCAGCAGCCTCAGTTCGTAGAAAAGCAGTACAAATTAAAAAAGAAGAAGGGGTGGGTGCTGTGTCCGTCCATGGACGACAGAGAAAAGGATTTTACGGTGAGTACAAAAAATCCTATTTTCTCTTTTCGTCCATGGACGGACACAGCTCCTTCAATCTTGACTGTTGGGACGTCCCAAAGCAGTGTAAAAAAAAAAAAAAAAAGAAGAGGGGTGGGCACAGCAATCAAAAGAAACCAGTTTCACCCCAAACAGGCAGAGCTCCTCAACGGAGGAGTTGCAACCTCAAACAGCCGCCTGCAAAACTTTGTGGCCGAAGCTAGCATCCGAAGATGCACTCACATCAACCTTGTAAAATTTTGAAAAGCTGTGAATGGATGACCAGGTCGCCGCCTTACACACTTGAGATACAGATGCTTGATGTCAGAAAGCCCAAGAGGCACCAATATCCCTGGTCGAATGCGCCATAACGGGAAAGGGAGGCGCCCGCCCTTTAAGGGCATAGGCCTGAATGACAGTCTGCCTGATCCACTGAGAAATGGTGGCCGAAGAGACCGCCAGGCCCTTCTGCGGATCAGACACCGACACAGAGAGTCAGACCTCCGGAACGGAGCCGTGGCAGACAGGTACACCCGCAGGGCACGTACCATGCCTCCTTAGCATGCGATGGCCGAGGACACAAGGATAGAAGCACAATGTCCTCATTCAGGTGAAAGGCCGAAACCACTTTTGGAACAAAAGAAGGCTACGGGCGTAGCACCGCTTTTGTCCTCATGGAGGACCAAATCCAGCTTCTGACTCCATGTTGCCCACTGACAGCCCTTAGAGACCCAGTCAAGATACCTGACAAAATTACAGTCCACCCTCCTTGCTGCACTGACCATGGTGGGTGAATACCCAGGGGACTCACCGCCTAGCCAGAGACCGCACAGCGCTGCTGCCCGCTCTCTATCCGCACACCGTGTGTGCCTGAGGAACTGTGTGAGGTAAATCGCGCCGTTCAGGAACACTAGAGGCCAAAACCCACTCCAAAATGGCTGCCGAGTGTCTCAGAGAAAGCACGCGGACCACAAGAAAATGGCCGCCCGCAATGCATCCTAGTGCGGCCACGGCAAAATGGCCGCCAATGGAAATTACAATGCAATGCACAGGCCCCAAAAAAATGGCGCCAGTGCTTCAAAAAAATGGCACCCAGCAAGCGAGGTGGACGAGAAGGAGAGGCACGGAGGCTTCCAACAAATGACACCCCCCCACACAGAGTGGCCAACCCTGCACGTAGCTAAGGCCTGCTCACGCTGATGGTTGGACTGGGGGGACTACAAGGATCTATATTATCTTACCTGTCATGCCCAGCCGGCAGTTGATAGAAGATTTTAAAAAAAAAATAATAAAAAAAAAAAAAAAAACATTTCTTCAGGACTCTGGGCCCAAAAGGGAGCCACGTCCATCTCCTCTACTAGGCAGTAAAAAACTGAGGCTGCAGGGTGGAGGGTTATGTTCAGAGGGACCGCACCCTGGACGGGGCGGTTTCAATTCTGTTTAAATAACATGTATGCATATCTAACATGTTCTGCCTAGTACTCTAATAGACGGAACATACGCAACAGTCAAGATTGAAGAAGGAGCTATGTCCGTCCATGGACGAAAAGAGAAAACTACAGGACCAATGGGTCCATAGGGAGCCATGTCCTTCTCCTATGCTAGGTAGAAAAAAACTGAGCTGCTGCATGCAGGGAGAGGGGTTGTACCCAGAGGGACCGCCCACCTGGGCGGTACTGTACAGCTTTGATGTTGTTTTAACACATCAACATGTTTTCTGCCTAGTCCTCTCCTGATAGAAGGCTAATACCCTAATGTCAAGATTAAGATGCTGTGTCCGTCTATGAACGAAAGAGAATTATTTTTTTTATTTTTTGGTGACTGTGTAAAAGGAGGGGGCAAGGATTAGTAGTGAAGGTGAAGGACTACTTTACAATGGCTCTTCACTTACTTCCCACCTATCTCCTACATGTAATTCTACTCACAGTTGCATGCAACTAATATAATTTACCCAATCAAAACATTTGTTACCTATAACACTTTTAGCAAAAGAGGCTCGTTTCAAGGTAGCCAGGCCCAGATCTCCAATCTTCACAGAGCCAGTTGGCCCCGTAATAAAAATGTTATCACATTTTAAGTCCCGATGAATAATTGGAGGAGTTCGTGTATGAAGAAAGTGCAAGCCTTTAAGAATTTGCCGACACCAGCTTCGCAAAACCTTTGGCTTCATGACCTTAAATCGTTTCAAGTATCTGGAATGAAAACCGCATTGACAAAGAAATCAAAAATGGAAAAAAGTACAAGATAGACTAGAAAAACTGTTAAATCAGATAAACTGCTGCTAAAATTATTTAATTTTTTTAAACTACTATCACCCCCCCAAAGAGAGAAAAACAAACATGTTAAAAAGCGGAAAGCTGTGTTACTACAAAATCTATTGAATCTGTAGACATACCAATGAACTGAACCTTTCCAAAAAAAAATATAGCACATTAAAACTCTTAAAGTGAAACTTCACCCATAACAACCACCAATTGCAAACCCATACCAATGACATACATTCCATATGAATAATTATGCTACCAAAATCAGTATGTGCTGTAAACTGCCTCCAGCAGTGCTCCCGTTTCTTCTTGCTTGAGGCTGCAATTTTGCTGAAGCAGAGAGCCCCTGAGCAGCAGTAAATCTTTAGGCCGTCAGCAGATCGGCCTCTAGTGACTCCGATTTTTAGCACAATGCTAAAAATGAAGAACTGAGGATGTGCAGAGCAGGGTAAGACCACGTATTACTGGATTTTAAACAGTATAGGCACTTATTGTTTAATGATTTACAAAGCTATACTTATAAAAAAAAAAGGGGGGGCCAGCCTGAAATGATCCATCAGGACTTAATTTTCTGACTACAGTTCCACTTTAAACCAGAATGTAGTCACATGTCTTTTGTCCATCACATATCCCAAAAGATAAAAGGATTAGTCCTCATTTTAGGACAGTGGGCACAAGAATGGTTTACGAAAAGCGATTCTCACGCGTGAGCATAGACACTGTACAAATCAAACTTTGCAAACAGTCACGGCCAGAAACCTGTACAAATCAAGGACAGGCTGCCAGAAGCCACCACTGTTTGGCCGGTTTGTATGTTCGTATAGTTCAAAGTGTGGTTGACATTAGCCTTTCCAGCCCCAATTGCATGTCTGAGTTAGCTGGATACAAAAGTCGTTTAGAAGTTGTGATGTGCAAAAGTTTGCACACTCTAGTAGGTCAGTATTTAGCAACATCGTCCTGTGGTATAGATTACAATCAATACTTTCTTTGTTTTTGTGTTTTCAAGTGGATCCCCGGGAATTGTTTTTTCCATACTTGCATTGCTCCAGCTTTGATTGGTGTAATTCTCTAGATCTGATAACCAGAGGGCTGCTAGAAATTACTGTAGTAGTCTGCACAGAGTGACAATTTCTGGGTTCTGCTTCAGTGGCTTCCCCTTTGCAAACTGAAGGGTTGATCACTTGATCATTTCTGGTGCCATGCCTTGTATTTTTTTCAGTGAATACAAGGCTTTCTGTGATTGGATGAGGCAATGCAGAGGTCATGATCTGCACCTCTTCCAATCAGAGCACACCTTGTATTCTTTTAAAGTGGAAGTAAACCCTCCTATCATTTTCAGGCAAGGAAGCTGCCATCTTGGCCTCTGTTTAATCTTCAACTGCCATGATGCTGCACATGTGATCAGTTATGACACCAGCCATTGGATGGTTTGACAGTTTGGTTGAGAGCACAACCAATGTGACAGTTGGCATTCCCGGCATGCCGGGAATATAATTGCTTTTTGAAACTGTTAAAATCGATGAGTTTACTTCCGCTTTAAATAAAAAAATAAAGATGTTCTCTAAATGTTGGCAGTGCTGAGTGAGCAACCCCATTCAGTGTGCAGAGAGGAAGCCGTTTGAGCAGCACCCGGAAGATCATGACCATCACTAAATGTAGTGTGGCCTACAGTACTACTGCAGTTTTCAGCAAGTGCCCCTCTCAATCAGATGATATGGACATTCACACTTCACACAATGCAGGTATGGAAATAAATAAAAATCCTAGCGTTCCGATGTTGAATGTTTGCAAATATAATGCACAATTACATTCTATTGCAAACATGTTTTGCAACTGTAAAAAGACCACTTTATTTAATCTTTGACATTATTATAAAAAGTCAGTTTAAAGCGGAGTTCCACCCATTTTTTTATTGTTGCAATGTATGTTAAAAGTCAGGATGAGCTCCGGCGTGTTCGCATAGTACACGTACAGAGCCCGCCAGGAAGTCGGCACCGCACTGCGCTAATGACAGGCAGGGAAACATTTCCCGATGCTCGGCTGCAGAGATCGGGAAATGTCTCCCTGGCTGTGATTAGCGCAGCACGGTGCCGACTTCCTAGCGGGCTCTGCACGTGTACTATGCGAACACGCCGGAGCTCATCCTTAGTTAAGAGCAGTGCTAATGCTTTTACCAATGGCAAGTTATTTTTTCTTTTTCTTGTAAGTATATATTTTTTCTTTTTTTTTCGGCACGGCCGCCTAGGCGATTCACAAGGACTCCCGGAATAGCAGCGTCATGTATCCCAGAAGTCCTTGCGAATTGCCTAGTGATGAAATCTTGCGTTATTTCCAGACCGGAAATGATGCAAACGGGAGGAGTAAGGTGCCATTTTCAAAGAACTGCAACTGCTGAGAGAAAGTGGCGCATATTTGCTCAGGACCATTCTGGCATTACTGTGCAGGTGCAAGATCAGGCGGTGCATGCTGGGTAGCCAGCTGCACCGAAATCCCTGAAATGAAGAGAAAAAAGGGCTTCTGATGCCCACAACTAACATGAAACCTGCCCGCTTCCAAGATCTGGTTAGTAATCAAATATTTTAACACAAATTAAAAAGGACCACACATGACATATTCTAAATGGTAAGGTATAGGTTTAAAACAAGTACAGAGGCGTCTTTTAAAGAAAAAAAGCGTTTGGGTGACTGGAACTCCGCTTTAAGATTACAGGCTCTTTAAACAACTCAGTCAGCATTATCTGGACTCACGTTTTCAGTGTCCCTGATGTCATGAGCTCGGTCACCAAGACAATGCATTTCTTCCCCTTCAGGCAGGATTCCCAGAAGTCGTAAAACCTCACAATGTTTGGATGTTGCAAACCTTTTAACATTTCCGCCTCCTCTTTAAATCTCTGTCTCTCAACTTTTGTTAATTTACGGTCCTGCAGAATGTAACAGAAGATGAGTCATTGCAATGTACTGAGTACCCTATATTTCAAAAACACCCTGTCAAAACAAGCTGATACATATAAAATCCATGAGGGGTTGTGTACGCAAAATATAGAAATTTTGCCTAAAGTAATCACCATTAAAAGATGTATTTTCCACTCTCAAGTTACCATTTTTCATAGTTTTTATAATTTCCACATAAGTCAGTCACTGGGCTCATTTACTAGTACTCCACTGGCAACAGAAATGACAAAGCCATTAAATCATATTGTAAACAAGAGATACTTAAACAGCAATATAGTATTACTATGGAGCGTAGAATGTCTCAAATCCAGAGTGTCACTATTGGTCCAAAAATATAATGTAGGCTATGGAAGCATTAGAGCTCAGAAGTTAAAATCAAGAGTTGCTTAAAAAGGGCCGTACAATGCGGAGTTGAAAATCCAGTAGGAGCAATTTTAGCTTTTTCTCCTTTCTTTTGGTCTTGAAGGACCTGAAACATTTTATTTTTTTCCAATTTTTTTAAATTAATTTTTAACATGTACAGAATTATAACAGAAGAGTAAATGAATCATCCATACAATTTATCATAACACAACTTAAGAGATGTAGGAAAACACGAGATCCACGGATGTTCCACGTACAATAGAGTTATGTAAACAATCCAGCTCAGTAAGTACCAACATAGTAATTGGGTATTAACAATAACCAAGCATATAGGAATTCTAATCCAGGTGAAAGCATCAAAAACTTCAGAAACAGGGGGTGTTGTGTAAGGGACAAGGAGTGCAAGAGAAATGATATGGAGAACCATTACAGGTCGACCCAAAACCCGGTCACCCCTAAAGGGCTGAAACATTTTATATACAAGAATAAATAGATCATGTCTAGCATATCTGACACACTGAGCAGATAATTTATTACATCCGCCTGTTCAACAACATTTTAATGATAGTCTTGAAATTAAAAAAGACTTGATAATAGAAAAAAAATACAGGTAGTAAAAATTGTGCTGTCTCCTAATATTCGAGTTCAGTGTAGAAGTGTTCCCTTAGGCCCCTTTCACACTGGGGTGGGGAGGTGCGCTGGCGGTATAGCGCCGCTATACCGTCGGATTTGCCGCGATATTCGGCCGCTAGCGGTGCGGTTTTAACCCCCACTAGGGGCCGAGAAAGAGTCCCATTGATTTTAATGGGAAGGAGCGGTATACACACCGCTCCTTCACTGCTCCAAAGATGCAGCTTGCAGGAGATTTTTTTTCCTCCCGCCAGCGCATCGCCTCAGTGTGAAAGCCCTCGGGCTTTCACATTGAGAATGCTGGGGCAGGATTATTTCAGGCGTTATTTATGCGCTATTTTTAGCACTAAAACGCATGAAATACGCCTCAGTGTGAAAAGGGCCTTACATTATTGGTCAATGTAGGCAACAGATCAATTCACCATTGCTCACTGCTCAGTAAACCCCAGTACCCTCAGAAGAACCCCTAGTTGAAAACGGCACCTATAAATTATATTGTTTTAAAAAAATAAAAACAAACAAACACACACACACACACACGTCAGCATTCATAACATAGCAATGACTAGGCAACAATATGCAGATATTTCGGGTTTCAACATTTTTATTGGTTTTATAAAAAACATGAGTGCAAGTACATTCATGTCCTAATACCACCAAGTATCACATATCAATCAATACCTATCTGGAAATTAAATTTAACTCTCTCAATATTCTTTTCTGCTTTAGCGGTTCTTAAAAAAAGTCAAATGAAGAAGCCCCAAATGGGGAAAATGCAACACAATCAGCTTCCCCCAACAAGAGCTCTACTTCCTTCTGTAGCTCTCGGTTAGGCCTAAGGAAGGGAGAGAGGTGATGCTGAAGGCACTCATTAGGGATAGTTAGTTTATAGTGTATATCATGGATGTCCAACTTGCGGCTCAAGACGGCTATGAATGGAGCCCGACACAATCGTAAACGTACTTAAAAACAAAAGATTTTTTTGTAAAAATGCATTTACACTTCGCGAACATGTCCCCAGTCTCTAACCATCTGATACAGAAGGTGGTCAGAGACTGCGGGCATGATACAGGAGGTGGTCAGAGACTGCGGGCATGATACAGGAGGTGGTCAGAGACTGCGGGCATGATACAGGAGGTGGTCAGAGACTGCGGGCATGATACAAGAGATCAATGCAGCCTCACCAGTGCCCGTCATGCAGCCCGCGCGTGCCCACAAGATGCAGCCCGCGCGTGCCCACAAGATGCAGCCCCAAAGCATCCTCCCTATGTTGAGGGCATGTGGCCTGGTACAGTTCAGAAGGGGGGGGCGCTCTCTTGTTCCCCCCCCCATCTTTTCCTGCAGCCTGCCAGGTTGCGTGCTCGGATAAGGGTCTGGTATGAATTTTTCGGGGAACCCTACGCCATTTTTTCTTTTATTTTGGTGCAGGGTTCCCATTAAAATCCATACCAGACCTGAAGGTTCTGGTATGGATTTTGAGGGGGACCCCTACGCCATTTAAAAAAAAAAAATTGCCGCAGGGTTCCTCTTAATATCCACACCAGACCTAAAAAAGGGCCTGGTATGGAATTTGGATGGGACCCCCACGCAATTTTTTTTTAATAAATTTTGGTTCGGGATTCCCCTTAATATTCATACCAGACCCAAAGGGCCTGGTAATGGACTGGGGGGGGGGACCCATGCCGTTTTTTTCAATTACTTTCATCTGTATTGCCGGGACCAGACAATTCATTATAGCCGCAAGTAGTTTTAAATTACTTTTTTTCCCCTTTAGAAATGTCATTTTGTGTAGGGACTGTTCTAAACACTGGAAAAATGCGGCACTTTACAGGCATACTATGATCCCCCCACCCCTGCATGCTTTTCATCAGCTGCTTTTCCTCTCGCTCCCGCAGCTTTCACCTGAAAAGCATGCGGGGGGGGGGGGGGGGATCAGTGCTCACAGCTGTCCCCGTCGCACCGATCATCCCCGAGTGTCTTCCTCCTACAGCGCCCTGTTCTCCTCCTACCCATCCCCCCCCACTGTTTCTTCCTCCTCCTCCGCTCCCCCCCCCCCTCATCCCGCTCCGTGTGTCCACATCCCCCTCGTCCCGATCCGTGTGTCCACATCCCCCCACTGTCTTCCTCCTCCGCCCGTCCCCCGCAGCCTTCCCTCTCTCCTCTCCTGCGGGCTGCGAGGGGGGGGGGGGGAATGTGTCAGGATGGAGAGCGGAGAAAGGAGACAATTACCGGCCCCTTCCTTTTCTGAATGCGACACAGAGCGTTCCTTACTGATCGCTCTGTGTCCTGTGATAACTGAGCAGAGTAACCTGTGTGTTACTCTGCTTCAGTTTATGAATGGAGAGGAGCCGCCGTCTTCTCTCCATTCATCTTCAACACAGAGAAAAGGACTGGGGAATCTGTCCTCTGTCCCTTTCTCGGTCTCAAATGGGAGATGTCAGGGGTCTCTGTTTAGACCCCTGACATGTCACCAAAGCCCCCATCAGTCCACTATGCCACCGACACCGTCCACTATGCCACCGACACCGTCCACTATGCCACCGACACCGTCCACTGCTGCCGGAAAAAACGTCCGTTTTTAAAACTTTTTTTTTAATTGATACATGTCCCCTGGGGCAGGACCCAGGTTCCCAAACACTGACAATAACTTGCCTATAAGCTTTTAAAATTGTCACTTTTGATTTCTCCCATAGGACTTTTAAAGGGTGTTCCGCGGCTTTCGAATTTGTCGTGAACACCCCAAATTGTTCGCTATTCGGCGAACAGGTGAACATCAGGCTCATCCCTAGTGAGTATTAGAAAAAAACATTTAGCAACCAGGGTTAAAAGACAAGTTTGCTTTTTTTTTTTTTAATTAAACAAAATGCACATATATTTGCAGGGAAAAAAATGTGAATGAGTTTTTTTTTTCCAAAGCCTGCACAGCATTGCACCCGTGATTAGCAGATCGTAGGTGCAATGCCAGAATCCTGCAGAATCTCGGTATAGCCATCTGCCTGTACCCCCCCCCCCTACAAGAGCGTTCACCAGAGCCCTCACAGTTCATTCAGGACTACAAGCCATCTGCCGCAGTGTTAGATGGTAGCTGTAGTTCATGCATTCAGAGAACTCCATGTGGGCAGAAGATCAGAGGGGCACAGACTGGTGCTCTTTGGTAACATGTTACACCATAGATACATGTGCAATATGTAGCATGTTATTATATCCTTTAAATAAGGAAGGGTAGGCAGCAGTACAGTGGAGATTTCATCACAAATTGTATCAATCTTATTTAAGTGATTGGCAATCTCCTGGGCAGTGTGTGAGTTAGTGGGTGGTGGCACTGGAGGACGAAGTAGATATTTAAAGATAGAATAGAGCTGATGGGGACTGGACGAGAAGTTGAAGTCGGAGACTTTGTCTTACACCACAGATGCCAAAGAGCAAAGCTATGTTTTTTTTGAGACTTCTCTTGTCCTCTGCTTGACAAGGTTGTGGCGGTCATTCGGTGTCGTCAGTGAACTGTTGTAGACAGAAGTGGCTAGGTTGGGGCAGGACAGGGGTGAGATTTTGTCAGAGGTGGCCAGTAACAAAATAGAGACAAGAAGGGTTAAAGTGGCAAAGGGTTTCTAGGGGTAACTGTTAAAACGGTTGGAGGGAGAGGATCATTGGGAGAGGTTGCACAGAGTGCATAGGTAGGAGAACACAAAGGTCAAGGGTGTTGCCATCAGAGTGAGTGGAAGCATGCATCCATTGCTTTAGGTCAAAACAGGAGGTTAGACTGATACATTTTAGAAGTAGCAAGAATGTTATTACCAGGGATGCTGAAGTGTTGAATTGAACGATTATGATAATTTCAGAAGAAACTAGGGTAGCCAGGCAGAGAATTCTTCAAGGAAGGTTGATACCAGATCAGGAGGTTGGCAGATCACAGCAATTCTCAAAAGATGGTCATGGTGATCATATGCCCAGGAACTACATTGATTGGTTCCCAATTTTTAGTGTAGCGCATTAGCCATCAGTAACAGCGCAGTCTCTAAAAAGAAGGATGGGACCCCTCATAATGGCTTGTGGTGTGAAGACACAGTAACCTAAAGTATATTTGCACTCTTGCAGTCACATTTGAGAAAGCACTACTATGTTATCTGTTCCCACCCACAAAGCATACCCAATAAAATAATAAAATATTATATATATATATATATATATATATATATATATATATATATATATATATATATATATATATATATATATATCCTTCCCCAACTTCTCCCCTCTCTTCACGGCTGGTTCTACTGGTCTAGGGGTATCTGGGAGAAGGGGAAAGATGCACACCACCAGCTCGGCTCTCTGATGTAGGATGCAGACATATGAGCTAACCGTTTAGCATCGGGTCTGCGCTTTAGGCCGGAACCTCAGCTTCTCCTATGGAGGATGATTGTCACTGACAGGGACACTTGGCTTCCAGTAACACGAGTTCCACACCAAGAAAAGTCCAACACTGTTTTATTGACTCAAACTGGTTGACTTTTAAAAGAACAGACAAGGTGTAGGGAAGAGTAGGTCCAGGCACAAGTAATGAATAAAGTTTTTCCTGTTCCGTTCAGTGCAAACAGGCTTGGCGCACAGTCACTGTCACCGACCGTGAGTTTGGTCACTGCCACTGACCTGGGTGAACGTTGAGGCCCCTGCCACAGGCCTTGGATGAGGCCTGCCACTTACCTGAGAAAGATGGGTCCCTGCCACAGACCATGAGAACATGAAGTACCTCCTTTAGAACAAACGACCCCTGTCAGAGGAAGACATCCATCTGGACGGTCACCAGAGGCCTCCACCGGCACCAGCAAATGCTGCGCTGGCTCTACGGGGAGGTCACATCTCCGGTCCCTTACGCCCAGGATTCAGGCACCCAATACCGGGGGCACCTTAGGAATGCTTCGCCCTCGCGGGACCCAGTCGAAGGTACTGGGCCCCAGGCCTCCTGATGTAGTACCTCACCCCAGGCTGAAGGTGCCTGGGATGGAACTCGACTCCACGCGCCCAGGCCAAGGGTGCCTGGGCACAGACGAACCACAGCAACCCCCAGGCCGAAGGTGCCTGAGGAATGGACCTCGTGCGCAAGATGTCCGCCCCCTCTATATCCTCTCCCAGCAGGCACAGCTGCCGAGAGAGGACAAAAAGGGCATGGTTCTAGAATGGTAGTTCAACCCCGGTCCCAGGTGACAGCGCCAGGGACAGCAGGGAACATGACACCATTCATAACTCACACACACATTATATATATACACATACACACACACATACATACATACATACACACATATATATATATATATATATATATATATATTAGAGGTCGACCGATATATCGGCTGGCCGATATATCGGCCGATATTTGGCCATTTTTGATAAATCGGCATCGGCCGATTTATTATCAAGATTAGGCCGATATTTCAGACTGACCTCCGCTCATTCTTCCTTCTCCACACTTAGCGGCTCTGGCAGCATCAAGCGCCGCGCTGAGTGTGTGAGCAGAGAGGAGAGAGAGACAGAGAGGAGCTGTCAGCTTGATGTCGGGGATGGGCAAGACCCGGCAGCTAAATTACACCAGCCAATGATTGGGCTGCTTTAGAAAGGGGGCGGGCCACATACACGTAGCGACCCGCCCAGATACCATCCCATTAGCTGGTGTAATATAGCTGCTGGGTCCCGCCCACACCGACATCGAGCTGACAGCTCCTCTCTGTCTCTCTCTCCTCTCTGCTCACACACTCAGCGCAGCTCTTGATGCAGCCAGAGCCGCTGAGTGTGTGAGCAGAAAGGAGAGAGAGGAGCTGTCAGCTCGATGTTGGGGTGGGCGGGACCCGGGCCGGGGTGGGCGGGACCCAGCAGCTATATTACACCAGCTAATGGGATGGTATCTGGGCGGGTCGCTAAGTGTATGTGGCCCCGCCCCCTTTCTAAAGCAGCCCAATCATTGGCTGATGTAATTTAGCTGCTGGGTCCGCAAAATCAGTGCAATCTGTCAGTGCCTCCAGCCAGTGCCACCCGCCACCGCCAGCCAGTGCCGCCAGCGAGCGCCAGCGCCACCGCCAGCCAGCACCACCCGCCGCCACCGCCAGCCAGCACCACCCGCCGCCAGCGCCACCCGCCACCGCCAGCCAGCGCCACCCGCCACCGCCAGCCAGCGCCGCCCGCCACCGCCAGCCAGCGCCGCCCGCCACCGCCAGCCAGCGCCACCCGCCACCGCCAGCCAGCACCACCGCCACTGCCAATCAGTGCCATCTGTCAGTTCCAAACCAGTGCCACCTGCTAGTGCCAATCAGTGCCATCTGTCAGTTCCAAACCAGTGCCACCTGCCAGTGCCAATGCCATCTGTCAGTTCCAAACCAGTGCCATCTGTCAGTTCCAAACCAGTGCCACCTGCTTGTGCCAATCAGCGCCACCTGCCAGTGCCAATAGTGCCATCTGTCAGTTCCAAACCAGTGCCACCTGCCAGTGCCAACTGTCAGTTCCAAACCAGCGCCATCTGCTAGTGCCAATCAGTGCCACCTGCGAGTGCTAATCAGTGCCTCCTGCCAGTTCCACACCAGTACCACCTGCCAGTTCCAAACCAGTGCCACCTGCCAGTGCCAACTGTCAGTTCCAAACCAGCGCCATCTGCTAGTGCCAATCAGTGCCACCTGCCAGTTCCACACCAGTGCCACCTGCCAGTGCCACCTCCAAACCAGCGCCATCTGCTAGTGCCAATCAGTGCCACCTGCCAGTGCTAATCAGTGCCTCCTGCCAGTTCCACACCAGTGCCATCTGTCAGTTCCAAACCAGTGCCACCTGCCAGTGCCAATGCCATCTGTCAGTTCCAAACCAGTGCCAACTGTCAGTTCCAAACCAGCGCCATCTGCTAGTGCCAATCAGTGCCACCTGCGAGTGCTAATCAGTGCCTCCTGCCAGTTCCACACCAGTGCCACCTGCCAGTTCCAAACCAGTGCCACCTGCCAGTGCCAGTGCCACCTCCAAACCAGCGCCATCTGCTAGTGCCAATCAGTGCCACCTGCCAGTGCTAATCAGTGCCTCCTGCCAGTTCCACACCAGTGCCACCTGCCAGTTCCAAACCAGTGCCACCTGCCAGTGCCAACTGTCAGTTCCAAACCAGCGCCATCTGCTAGTGCCAATCAGTGCCACCTGCCAGTTCCACACCAGTGCCACCTGCCAGTGCCACCTGCCAGTTCCAAACCAATGCCACCTGCCAGTGCCATCTGTACTGAGGACATCAAGTGTGTGCTAGAGTGACGGGAGTAAGCAGGAAGGAGTGGAGGAGGTTTTTTTTTGTTTTGTTTTTTTAATCGGCCACAAAAATCGGCATCATATATCGGCCATCGGCCGCCCAAATTTCTAAATATCGGCATCGGCCAGCGAAAAACCCATATCGGTCGACCTCTAATATATATATATATATATATACACACACATATACATATATACACACACACACGCACACACACACATTATATTATATATATATATATATATATATATATATATATATATATATATATATATATATATATATATATATATATATATATTACACACACACACTATATTTAATAAAAATATTTCTTACATTTTAGATGAATCTCAGGAGAGGGCCTCGTAGTGGACTGTGCAACGATGAGTCAGTCTGTCACAGCATAAAGTCTTGGAACAGACACTCTTCTCTCATTAAATCTGAAGTTTAGATATAGTTTTTTTTTTACATGTTTAGCTTGGTCCAAAGTATGTATGCATCAAATCATACTTGGCTGATCCCCATGAAAGCTGGAAATCACTGTAGTAGGCAATGCTACCAGAGTGATTGCGGCCATCTTCCATGTCCTGTATTGGACTGCCCTGCTGCATAGTAAACACAGGAGTTTGGTTGCACAGTATGGACACCATTCACAGAACGCCTTGTTATTTTCTCCAGGAATGCAATGCGTTTTCCAAATGGATGAGGTTGAGATTGTGACATCACCATTTCTCCTCTCCATGTCATTCATTTGAGGAAATGTAGTGTTCTCTGAATGCCAACTGTGCCACACAAGTCACCTCCAGTTGGCCCCTTTCACACTGAGGCGTTGAAAAAACGCTTAAAAATAATTAAATTTTTTACCGCGATTTTACTGCGTTTTTACCGCGATCGCGGTAAAAATAGCGCTAACGCCTATGCGTTTTTACCGCGATTTTACCGTGTTCGCGCTAAAATTAGCGCGAAAGCGGTAAAAACGCGGTAAAAACACATAGGCGTTAGCGCTATTTTTTAACATAACGCTTATGCCTATGCGTTTTTGCCACGTTTTTACCGCGAATCCCATTCATTTCAATGGGGATAGGCGTTTTTACAGCGCTATTTTATGCGCCCTAAAGTTGCTCTAAAAAAGCTGTTTGCAGGATTTTTTTCAACGCCCAGCCAGCAAAACGCCTCAATGTGAAAGCCCTCAGAGATTTCACATTGAGAATGCTGGGGCAGGATTATTTCAGGCGTTATTACAGCGCTATTTTTACCGCGAAAACGCGGTAAAAACGCCTCAGTGTGAAAGGGGCCTAAGCAGCAACTTGACATAGGACCCAGGAGCTAGCGGTGATCACGGTAGTAACGTACTACAGTGATTTCCAGGAGGACTTGGCACTATATTGAAAAGAAACTCCCGAATGTGTATTTTAGTGGTTTGCCTGAAGTTCAGTTTTAACTGACCAATGTACATGGACTTTGTTACACTGTATTTAGAAATTCATCAAAACATTAGAATATAAAGGGATTCATATCATCTAGCCTGTTCCAGCACAAAAGCCTCAGTGGACAGATGTGTGCAGCTTTCACCAGCAAATTAAAGAGCCAATGTTTTCTCTGGGGGTAAGCATAAAAGTGTAAAGCATGCAAAAGAAGCAGAGACTAAATTTAAGAATTCCAAATATCCTATATATGGTAAGGTTTGTAATGCATCAAATTCCCAGAACTGAAAACTATTACTGCCCATGAAACACATTGGGTATCCAAGTAGACCATTATCCCTGGCCTAATAAAAAAAAATTACTTGCTATAGTATACCAGCCATTATGTCGTTTAAAGTGTATCAGTCACAAATGTTATCTAAATATTCAGTCAAGTATGATTGTGCAGCCATATGTATGAACATTGTATATTTAACCCCTTATTTAAAGTAGTTGTAAACCTCAGACATGAAATATAAACAAAGCATATCCCTCTGTAATGTGTACTTGTCTCAGTTAAGAGCACTAAGAGTCACTTTCGTCTGCTGCTTTGTTCCTCTGCTATCAGAGATCACTTCTGACAAGTTTTCCTGACACCAAGAGAATAAAAGGGTGAGGCGGGGGACCTCCAGCCTAAGCTCGGTTCCTGTGTGCAAAGGGGGGGGGGTGTATGTCCCTTACCTCCAATCAGCTTTCAGAGCTCTCCAAAGTGTAGCTTCAGCTCCCCACCCCCTTTTTTTCTGAACTCAGACAAGCTTTATAATTCAGCACTTTAAACGGATGTAGAGAAGAAAGGGATGCAGATAAACAGGTACAACTTGCGTAGGAGGATTTGTTTCATCTCTGTGTATCACCAGAGGCCAGTTACTTCACTGGGTATATTTAAGGGTTTACAACCACTTGAATATTTTCTCTGTGTCTGACACAGCAGCTGGAGTCAGGGGCTAAATGGTCAACATAAATTTAGGCACTTTTCTTTAAAATTTTGGATAGAGTAAGGTATTGGATAGAGTAAGGTAAAGACAGACCCTTTGTCAAGTTTTTACAGTGGTCTGTGTCCTATATAGGGATAATAAATACTAAGTTTGTCCTAGCGACCACTGTCCATGAGACTGGAAGTGAGGGGTAATCCAAAGTTTTAGAATAGTCACTAGAGCAAAAGGCGAGGAAGTCTTCAATTGGGCACTTGTTCCCACAATAGGAATACCAATCAGTTTGGAGAGATTCCTTATTATCAATCCACTCCCCCGTTGGAAACTGAGCACTGTCTCAGTGCAGAAAACTGCTGAGAGACATCAACATGTCTCCCAATACAATACTGACTGTTTTTACAGCCAATGGATAAGCGCTGGACTACAATCATCAATATTTAGCTCTAGTTTATATATACTAAATATCACCTATACATCAATTACTCAATACTGATTATAAACGCATGTAATTTTCTGTTCACACTGTGGTGTTATGCAATTTGCGCTTGCTTTTTTTTTGCTGCCTCCTTGACCTGCGTCATCCTTCCTGTGGGCGGCGCATGCGTGTGCGTCCTCCCGACAAGGGGGGAGGGAGAGCATTGGTCTCCCATTATGCTCATTGAGCGGCAGACCTTGTTGCGCCCCCCATTATGGGCGTTTCTCTCATGTCGGCAGCGTCCCTGATCCCCTCTGGACGTCCTTGTCATCCGCGCGTGCGTGGGAAACTATGCACGCGCGTGATGCCAAAACGTCACGCTTTTGCGGCGGAGAAGACGGCAGCTGTCGGAGATCTTGAGTCCTTCCGGAACGCCGAGGGAGCCACTCAGGGAGGACCGCACACTGCGGTGGGGATATCCCTGGAGGATGATGCATAGACGAAGGCGGGGCGCCTGCTGAACACACCAGGGCCTCCCTAATTAAGGGCAGTACTAATACAACCTGAGAACTGTGTTGATCACACTTTGATCCCCAGCTCCTCTATGTGGACAACTAGACTCAGCCTGGAAAATGTAAGTACACCAGCCCTACACAGGCTGGCTGCCAAATTCCTTCCAGACCCATTCAAGCACCATGCTTTAGGCCTGATTAGCATTACTTTTGACTAATTTATAACCAATTACAGCTTCATCCGTGGTGTTGGTCGGTCTCCTTGGCTCATAAAATGAGCATGGGACCCTCCAAGACAAATGGAACCCATACATTTCTTCACACAACACTGTGGCTTGCACAACATACATATCCAGTACATTTGATCTGAATGATCTTCATCTCACCTTGGTTTAAATCTCATTACTACTTTCACCATTGTTATCTCACTAACACACACACACACACACACACACACACATTCATTCCAATTTATTTTCACTTTTCACACGCATCACATTTTTCTACACACATCATACACCACATCACCATCATCAATTTTCACACTGCTGACGTTTTATTTCACCTTTTTTCCACTTTTATTTTTTTGACATTCGTTTTTGTCCTGCACCATCCTATTCATAGTGCACATCACCTTCATCATTTTTCTCACAACCTTCATATTTATTTTGCTTAGAATATGGCAAACATAACTTATTAGTTAAATACCACCATAGAAACACATCGATCATATTCCATTCATTATCCTTAGAATATGACAAATATACCTTATTAGCTAAATATTACTACAGAAGTACATTGACAAATATAAATATATATATTTAAGGACATACCACTGCTGACCTCTAGTCTGTCCACGTAATACTCATTAACCACATAGTGTATGTAGCGGGTATATACTTTTAAAACTGGTAAGGACACCAGTGATGCATAGTTCCCTGCGGCCCAGCAGGTGGCGCTGTCACTTTGGGCCGGGGTTGAACCATCGCTGCAGTGCCATACCCCTTTGTGACCTCTCGCAGCGGTTGTAGGGCGGGGCGGGGAACCCGCCGTGCTTGCTGGGACAGGGTATAAAGGGGGCAGACATCTTTGCCACGAGGTTAGAGTCCCACGAGGTTCGAGGGCTGCTGTTCGCGGTCGGGAGTTCGTATTCCATCCCAGACACCTTCAGTCTGGGGTGAGGTACTCGGTTGGAGGCCTGGGGCCCAGTACCTTCCGCTGGGTCCCGCGAGGGAGGGATTGTCCTAGGGAGCCCCGGGAGTGGGGCACCCGAATCCAGAGGCATAAGGGACCGGAGGAGGGACTCCTCCGAAGACCTGGTGCAGCAGATTTACAGTGCAGGGTGAACCTCTGGAGACCGCCCGGAGGGATATCTTTCTCGAACAGGGGCCAAGTTCAAAGAGGAAGGTGGTTCATGTTCAATGACCGGTGGCAGCGGTCCAACTATTCAACTCAGGTCAGTGGCAGAGACCTGCTATTGAGGCCCCTGCCACAGGCCTCAACGATTCATCCGGTCGGTGGCAGCGACCAAAACTCACGGTCGGTGGCAGAGACCGTGCGCCCGGCCTATTCGCTAGCAAAGGAATAGGAGAGCTCAGTTGTGCTTGAGCCTACTCGTACCCACACCCCTGTCTGTTACTGAACGTTCAACTGTTTGTGTTCACCCTGAAAGTAGAGAAATAAAGGAGTGTTGGATTTTCGATTGGTGTGGGGCTCTATGTTATTGGCAGACATCTCCATGGGACAGCTGGAGGCTTCGTATGCAGTGAACAGATCCGGAGGTAATTCAAGTAACTCTGCTCAACCCTCATACACATACAAGGGGAGAGCTTGGCGTAGTGTTCCTGTACTCTCCTCTCCAAGGTACCCCTAGACACAAGCCAATCAAACGAGAAAACCCAAGAGGGAGAGTGAGGCTCCGCTACATGTATATGGATGCATCCTACATTGATGCCCTTGGTGTTTCATTACAGGTGCCGGCTGTCCGTCCGTGCGCGCCCCCTCTTGGGTCTCGCCCCCTCCATAGGACTCCTTGCAGGTCGCACACGCCTTGGTGGCGCCCTACTTTTGGGTGTCAAATGTCCGGGAGGCTGCTCATCCCCCTTGAGATGCCAGTGATGGAACTCCGGTTAGAAACCATGGTTCTAACACACAGTTAGGAACGTGCAGTTGCGCTGCAAAATATAAACGCATAGATTAAGGCAATATAGAATATTACCTTGTTAGAACCAGTGAAAAATGCATGATAGATAGTGAACAATATTCAGAAATTATCCAATAGGTGACTATGGTGACATGTGACCATCTTAAATCTTCCGTACAATGTCCACAATGTAATAGATATAAATAAGGAGCGGCGTGCTGACGTCACCGGCGAACACAACGCTATCCCGGAAGGAACGAGCGGATAGCAAGAGCCGGCCGGCTTGAAATAATTTTTACAGACGCTTTTATATTTACATCAATGTTGTAAGTGTATTTCTTTTTTCTTTTAATTAAACTTCATTACGTACTTCACTATGATGGCCTTATGTTTTTTTGGGGATCACACTCCCGGGAGTCATATTGAGGTGCCACAGTGTTGAGGAAGATATCACCCTGCATGCTGGTTTGCAATTCAAAGACCCTTGGCGGGGGAATAAGCCACAGGCGGTTGTGATCTCTTCATTTGAGATCCATAGGAGCTGGTAAGCAGATTTGATATCGAAGGTGGAGGATCCTTGTCTTTACCATCACTGCACTTTTTCCTCGGGTGTTTAAGAGTGTGAAGTCACGAATATCAACTTGCACGAGAGAGCTTTTGCTACAGTGTTATTGTGGAACTTCCCTCATATGATTTCCCTTATTTAGATCTATTACATTGTGGACATTGTACAGAAGATTTAAGATTGTCACATGTCACCATAGTAATTATAATAATAATAATAATAATTTCTGAATATTGTTCACTATCCATCATGCATTTTTCACTGGTTCTAACAAGGTAATATTCTATATTGCCTTAATCTATGCGTTGATATTTTGCAGCGCAACTGCACGTTCCTAATATTGCTATTGTGTGTATCCACATTTTCAGTTGCAGCAGCGGTTATTAATTTACCACCCATGTTTGGCATTTTTTATTCATATTTTTTGACATGCGCAGTAGTTTCCTTTACCATTTCTAACACACCGTTGACTGGTAATCATACACTCTATATTTTTTATATCATTGGGCCTACACCCATGTAGAGAATTGAAATCTAATATATATGTTTCCCACAGCAAACCACCCATCCTCTGAAGAGATCCATTGGGATCGAAACGCGTCAGTCCATATACAGATGCATGTGAAATGTAAAACTGTATGGCAATGTTGTGTCTTAAATCTGTGTGGTTATTATATACATGTTTTTACCAGAGTATATACGTGTTGGGACTGTACTTAATGTGTATACACAATACATTTTTAACATGCATTATTGTAAATCATTTTCGGAATTTTGCTGCAAAAAACCCCTTGGGGAAACTTCCTATTCTACTGTTGATTTTCGGGGTGCGCAGCGCCTTTCACTCCCAGTATACGTGTCCTTCCCATTCTTCCTTATTATCTGTGGTATTTCCAGGGCAGGAAGTAAAAAAAGGGAAATCTCCACAGCCATCACAGGCAGCAAAAAAAAAAAAACGGGGTTTTAATCCTTCCCTACTCCACTCTAAGGCTGTATTCACACTTCAGCGCTTTGATTCGCGGGCAGATTTGCTGTGATTTGAATTCTTATCCCGAAGGGTCCCGACGCGCATAGAGTTTCTGAGAAAGGAACCAGGAACCAGAAGCAGCACGTAGTGGCAGAAGGGTGGAAGAGAGGCTACGCAGGGAAGGCTTGCGTGAAAAGCCAAGTCTTCAGTAACCCAACTCAAACTTATTTCTACTGAAGCTGACATGGACACCTCTACAACTGGTCCTGGTTCTACTAAAAGACCTACTCCAACAAGCCCACAATCTCCCCTTTGGAACAAAGGAAAGAAAAAGAAGATTAAAGACAATAGCCCTACTTGACATTGCTCTTTTTCACCTCTTTTGTTACTACCTTTTTTTTCCTCGGATCTAAAATCCGAGCACAGATTTTTCTGTACCTCAGGCGTTAGGATAAATCCATCCTAAATTCAACCTGCTCTCTGGTTCAATTCTCACAGTTTTTTTCTGTTTTTTCTATAAAGCTCTATGCTCCCTTTTTTTTTATCTAGTAACGTATTACTTACTAAAATTTTATGATAATTCTACTACTGTAAAGTATTTACTAGGTTATAGAGCTTTACATAAGCCTACTTTTGTTTTACCGTGCAAAAATAATTTTATTTTTTATCAGATTTTTTCTATGGGTGCCCTGTATGGGGGTGGTCCTCGTGTGTACCCACCTATCGTCTGGAAATCTTTGGGTCTTCAGGGGATAGGTTGTCTGGCCGTCTTAGTCCAGACTCTTTTTTTGATCTGGTTAAAAGGATTCGAGAGGAGTCTCCTCTCTCGAGTCCTAACCTTACATGTTAGGAGACTTCTTTTCTATATTCCATCTCTTTTCTTACTTTTTTCTATGTTATGTTATTTATTTTTTTCTTTTCCCTTGTGTGTCTAACCCAATTGTCTCTTTTAGAGTTGCCAGCTCTCGGATCAATGATGACCGTTAAACACCTCAATCTCCACTTGGAAGTACACCTGATCAAGCCTCAGTACCAAGGTCCTCTAAGGGTGAGTGGGGTCAGTAATAGCGATATGCCCCCCCTGAATATCATGGCTAGCAACCAACAAACACACCTTAAAATAGCCTCTCACAATGTGCAAGGCTTGAATTCTCCTGTCAAAAGGAGAACATTTTTAGATTACTATAAATCCCTTAAAATAGATATTCTTTTGCTCCAGGAAACGCACTTCCCCATACGATACAGTCCTAATTATATTCACCCTCATTTTCCGCAATTCCACCTTGCTAGTGCGGAAAATAAAACTAAGGGAGTAGCCATTCTATTTTCCAAATCCTGCAAATTCGAGAAGTCTTTCGACTATGTTGATCCAGATGGAAGAATTCTGTTATTACAAGGTTCAATTGATGGTCAACTATACACCCTAGTCTCTTATTATGCCCCTAATAGAGGCCAAGCCCCAGTCTTCAAAAATATGATGAACAAACTGAGCCCTATGTTAGTAGGAATGGTCATTTTGGGTGGAGACTCGAATGAAGCTTTTGACCAGGCTCTAGATAAGTCCAAACCCTCCAAAGACCAATTGACCCGCCCGACCAATGAAAGCGGCAAAATCGCAAAAATTCTTTCAAATCACAATTTAGCAGACGTTTGGAGGGAATTAAACCCTTCCATACGGGACTTCACACATTATTCACACCCCCACAACACATACGCAAGAATAGACCACATCCTTACCCCTTCACACCTCATTCCGCTCATACTAAATGCCCACATCAAGGATACGGCCCTATCAAATCATTCGTTGGTAATGATTTCCCTAAACTCCAGTTCTCTTAGAAGCTCGAAAGGGTTTTGGAAACTTAACGAATCAATCCTTACAAATCCAACCACAAATGAGATAATAAATAAAGCCTTACATGAATATTTTTCCCTCAATGACACGGAGGATATCTCCTCTGAGACGCTTTGGGCGGCTCATAAAGCCTTCATTCGTGGAAAAATCATTAAAATCTCTACTCAAACTAAAACGCAACCGCAAAGCTCAAATAGAACGTTTGGAAGAAGAGTACATAACCCTTAGAAATCGTCACAAACAAGATCCCTCTAAGTTCCCCATATCACTCATAGACAAGGCCAAACTTGAATTAAATTTAGCCCTTACAACGCAAGCGGAAAAAGTGATTAGATGGAGTTGCAACAAATTTTACACAAATGCAAACAAAATAGGGCCATTACTTGCTACAAAACTCTCTCCTAGAGTTAGAATTCATTCTTTACCTAAAATCTGAATAGCAGGTCAACCGCTTACTGCAAACCCCGTCAAAATTCTAGAAGTGGGAAGGGGAAGTCCGCTGCATCACCCAGAACTTCTCGGACCGTACTGTACCGGACGAGCCAGCCTATTTCCTCCTCCATGCGAATGACACACCTGCAAAGGTCTATAAAAATAAAATAAAAAAATCGGTGGTTCGACACCTTCTTAATTCAATCTTATTTTATTTGTTTATGCAATGAAACGACAGAAAAAGACATACATTGTCTTAAACATTACAAACATTAATAGGATACATCCTCAACAGGCATCATGTGTGTCAGAACAGAGCAGGGCTAAGTACCATCAGATGAAAGTATACACAAACCTATTTGGAGAGTATGAAGTAGGGTCACTCAATGGGTTATAGGTAGTAGGTAAATTGAAGCCCTGGTACGTTATCCTACTGGGTTCTTAGAGGTGTATTTATGTGTAGAGAAAAGAGAAAGAGTCAGAGTCAGGGGCAAATAGTAGGGGTACACAGATAGGGGACAGGGATCAGAATCACTCCATCAAGGTCCGAGAGTGGTCTCGTCCAGGGCACACTCCGCCCAAGAGATAAACTCCGAGGAGTACCGAAACACGGACCACGAAGTCCATGTGAGAGAGAACTGTTCACTTTTGTCATTTTCCTCCGCCACCAGGCGCTCAAGGTCCCTAATGCGGTCCACCTCAACAGCCCAATCCCCCAGGGAAGGCATGGTTGCCGTTCTCCAATGACGGGGAATCACTACCCTGACCGCCGCCAGAAAGTGTCGCAAGACATCATTTCTGATGGATTTAAATGATCCTGGGATAATAGACAAGAGAGCCACCTCAGGTGAAGGGTGGATAGAGGTCGCCATCAATTTGCAGTAGAGTGTGAAAATCCGCTGCCAGTACCTCCACACAGGAGGGCACTCCCACCAAATGTGGAGCATGGTTCCCCGGGAGCCGAGGCACCGCCAGCAGGCATCCGACACCTCCGGATTGAAGTGGTGAAGAGTTGATGGACATCTGTACCATCTTGTTAACAGTTTAAACCCCTTCTCCTGGGTCTTGGTGGCTATGGACAATTTGTGCGTCAGGGTAAAACATTTTTGCCAGTCAATAGGGGAGATAGTGTGACGGAGGTCTGTCTCCCAGGCCACCGTAAACGGTGGGAGGCCAGGGGAGTAAACATCGAGCAGAAGGGAGTATAGTTGCGATACAACATGCGTTGGAGGTTCCACCTGCAGGAGCAGTTCCTCGAATCCCGTCGGTTCAGCAAGAATGTCTGTAATAGATGGGAAAGTCTGGATGTAGGAGGCAGTCTGTTGCCTCTGAAGCCACTGCATGGGGTGACGGGAGGTCAGACCGGTAGAGGTATCTGACCTCAAAGTGGGGTCTGCACGAAGGACCTGGGCAAGTCGCCTATGATCCTCTCTTCGCCATGGTCCGAATCTTGCTACCGACATAGCTGGCGGAAAGGCCGGGGTCCCAAAGAAGGGAGTCATAGGCCCCATGCGGTTTGATAAGCCCCTTCTGGACAGCATGCGATCCCAAATCTGGATCGTTTGATGGGTAAGGTCAATAAGAGGGCCCGAACCCCCCCGTACCGTAGGCAAGGTCCAGGGGAGAGCGGAGAGCTCAATTGGGCTCATGTGGCTTTCCAACTGAACCCAAAGCTTGGTTGAAGAATGATGGAACCAATCTAGTATGCGGGTGAGCACCGCTGCTTTATGGTATAGGGAGGCATCTGGGGCTCCAGCCCCCCCCCCCCCCGAGCCTTTGGAAGAGAAAGTGTTTCATACCGTATCCTGGGACGGGCCGCATTCCAAATAAATTTGGAAAACAGTTGGCGTATTTTCTTAAAGTACGAATTAGGTATGTGAATAGGGATGGTCTGAAACAAATACAGGAACCTAGGGAGAACATCCATTTTCAGGGCATTCACTCTACCTAGCCATGAGAGCTGTTTGGACGCATAATTGATTAAATCTGCCTGGGTCCTAAGAAGTAGGGGGGCAAAGTTCAAGGAAAAAAGTTGGGAAGCATCCGCCGGTATTTGAATTCCGAGATACCTTATGGAGGGGGAACCAGTTTTGAAGGGGAAAGAAGACGATAGTCTTCGCAGGGCCGACGTAGGCAGAGATATGTTGAGGATTTCCGATTTATTGTAGTTGACCTTGAAGTTGCTAACTTCTCCAAATTTCCGAAACTCCTGCAATACCAAGGGCAAGGATGTGTGAGGGTGTGTCACGAACAGGAGCAGATCATCTGCAAAGAGGGCAAGTTTAGTATGTGTGGGCCCGACTGTTATGCCTTGGATAGAAGAATTGTTACGTAGAGCAATAGCTAGGTGTTCCATAGTGAGAACGTAGAGGAGGGGGGACAGTGGGCATCCCTGTCGCGTCCCGTTAGATACAGAGAAGGCTGGAGATAGCGAGCCATTTAGTCTAATCCTAGCATATGGAGAGGAGTAAAGGGACATTATTCTCGCCATCATATTGGTTCCCACGCCTATTTGTTGCAGGGATAGTCGAAGGAACTGCCAGTCTACTCGGTCGAATGCCTTCTCGGCATCGACTGTTAAGAGGCATAGTGGGATATCGTGGGACCGGGCATAGTTGGTTAAAAGAAGGGTCTTCAGGGTATTGTCCCTAGCCTCACGGCCACTCACAAAGCCGACCTGGTCTAGGTGTATTATCCCAGGCAACAATGGTTGTAATCTATTGGCTAGGATTTTAGCAAAGACTTTCAAATCGACCCCAATCAAGGAGATCGGCCTATAGCTTGCACAAAGAGTGGGGTCTTTGCCTGGCTTTGGGATGAGGGATATGTGAGCCTCAAGTGTTTGTGGAGGGAACACTGAACCCTCCGACAAAGAGTTGAACACCTTAGTTAGAAAGGGCGTGAGGAGGGCGGCAAAAAGTTTGTAGAACTTAGGAGTAAAGCCGTCTGGGCCCGGGCTCTTTCCACTCGGTGTACCCGCTATGGCTTTGGTGACTTCGTCTTCTGTGATTGAGGTTTCCAGATCAGCGATGACGTCATCTTCTAACGTAGGGAGCGCGGTTTCCAATACATATGACATCTGGTCCTCCACCCCGGAGGAAGGGGAACTTGTCCCTTGAGTCTTAGGGATATTGTACAGGGACTGATAAAAGTCCCTGAATTCCCCCGCCATCTTAGTGGGTGAGGATACCATTTCCCCCTGTGCCCCCCGAATATGAGGCACAAAGGCGGAGGTTGTTTTTGGGTGCAGGGAGCGAGCCAGTGGCCTACCACATTTATCTCGAAACTTATATTGATGGAAAGTGAGCTTATCTGCATATGTACGTGCAGAGGCTTCATAAAGTTCTCTAAGTTGTGATCGTGCCCTAGAAACGTCCGCCAGCATTGTCACTGTCGGGGATCGTTTGTGCTCAGTTTCTAAGCGTTTTATTTGCTGCCTCTATGGCGGCTGAGCGCTCCTTTTTAAGACGCGTACCCATTTGGATAAAGGTACCACGTAGGACAGCCTTAAGTGCCTCCCATTGAAAGGGCAACGATGTCGTATCCAAAGCGTGGTCCGCAAAAAAGTTAGAGATTGTATCTGAAACCCTTGTCACACATTCCGGGTTCGTAAGCAGCGAATCGTTCAAGCGCCATGACCATTCCCTAATCGGAGTGGAAGGGAGCGAGAATGTCATGTGTATAGGAGAATGGTCAGACCAGACCATTGGGTCTATGGTGCATTCCGGGGACCAGTCCAGGCAGCTATGGTCACTCATTAGGTAGTCTATGCGACTATAGGTGTGATGAACATGGGAGAAGTGGGTATAGTTACGGACCGTGGGGTACAGCACTCTCCAAACGTCCACCAGACGCAGATCGTAGAATGCCCGTTTCAGAGCCCTCAGTTTGGGGAAGGAGATACACGATCGCGAGGTGGAGGAATCTAAAAGTGGTTCAAGAGGGGTGTTAAAATCTCCCCCCAATATGAGCTTACCCTCCCTGAATCCTGACAAAATCCTCATGTATTGTAACGCGGCCGATACTTGATTAACATTAGGAAGGTAAATGTTAGCTACTGTAAATTTGGTACCCCATAACACGAATTTCACAAAAACATACCTCCCCTGGGGGTCCGAGAGATGGCCAAGCACCTCTATAGGGAGCGTCTTATGGAAGGCCACAGACACTCCCTTGGCTTTCTGGGTTGGGCTAGTGCTGTGGAACCACCTGTTGAAGTATCTGTTGGAACAGGAAGGGGTGGAGGCAGAGTGAAAATGTGTCTCTTGGAGAAGAAGCACATTGACTTGGCGTTTGTGCATTTGATACAGGATTTGTCCTCTTTTGGAGGCAATATTGAGCCCATTGACATTGTAGGAACAGAATTGTAACCTAGGGTGAGAGGTCACTGTGTGGGCCATGATGGAGCGATGGGGGGGAGGGGGGGGAAGGAGAGAGAGAAGAAAAAAAAAGAAAAGCGGGGAAGAAAAAAAGGGGGGAAACACAACAGGGGAGGAAGAGAGAAGGTAGAGCGAGGCGGGGGAGAGATTGAACGTAGAGAGCACCTGGGGAAGGCGGCTCAAGAATACTAAAGTGTGCGCAAAAACGTAACACTTCGTGAAATATCACGTAGTAGGCACTAACTGTGCCAATCCTATTTAGGGGGAGAGAACGGGGTTAGAACAGCTGAGTTGTGATCCCGACAACCTAACAGGCATATATAACATAACTGTAAGTGTAACACACCCAATGACCGTGGCATCTAATGCTCAACTGCCTAGTCACTAAAGGGCAGAGTGTCAGACTAATACCATTGGTACGCTGGAGTGTAATAAACAGTCTAAAATTACATAGAAAAATGTAGAACAAGGTGTACACAAACTGGTGACAGAATAAAGGCACAGGTATTCCCGCGTAAGCATGCGAGGGTTGGAAGCACCAATTACTACATTTATAGCAGCATTAACTATGATAGTTGTCACGGCTTAGCTCAGATATCTGTGTAAACGCACAGAAGGTGTCAGTGATAAGGCCAGTCAGTCCCAAGCTCCAGGGACATAGATGTCCAGAGCCCGAGGGAAGACCCGGAGGTCCCCGGACAAGCCAAAGGGCTATGCCCGGGAAACACCAAGCCAGCCAGTAGAGCCAATGCCGTGAAAGAACATATCAACACCACCGACCGCCTTTCCAAAGCCCCCGCAAGCACAACCGCACCAGCTGAGGGCAAGGAAACATTCTCCGTGCCAAGCGAGACAACTAAACCGTCAGCAGCACTTAGATAACAAAGTGAGCAAGAGTCAGCGGGGTGGATACGCAAGTAAAACCGTGAGTACAAAACAAAATAGAGAAAACAGTAGGCAAACCTGGCCGGAGTCTCATAAAGGAACTGTAGTCACCTGGTGGACTAAAGGACATATCAAAAAAGAACCATTTCAGGTCTCGGACGACAGAATCTGGATCAGTCTTCTGGTGACGTGGCTCGCCGTACTCTAGGACCGGAAGGTACCGATCTAGACTGTGGGCGTCCTCGACGCTGTAGAGGAGGGCCCGGTAGCCGCTGACGGTCATCTGGGGGGTCCAACCAGTTCGGGATGACAATAGGGTCCCGGTCCAGGAACAGGAAGAAGGCAGGAAGCTGGTCCGGGTCTGACAGCACAAATTTGTGGTTATCTTCTCGGGTCACTTTGATGCTGAAGGGGTGGCCCCAAGTGTACGTGGCGCCTACTTGGCGAATCAAGTCCAGCAGAGGACGGACCGCTCGCCGCATGTACAGCGTGTTGCGGAAGAGGTCCGGGTAGAGGTGTATAGGTGATCCGTGAAAGTCCAGTGGCCCCAGGCGCCAGGCCTTGCGCAAAATTTCTTCCTTCAGGGTATAGTAGTGCACCCGGCAAAGTACGTCACGAGGGCGGTCCCTGCGGTCACCCCCCATGCCTCCCACTCTATGCACTCTGTCCAATTCAATGGGAGATGTAACTTCCCTGCCCAGGACCTGATTGAGGATAGCGATGACAGTGGGTTTGAGATCGGCACCTGATGTAGCCTCCGGGACCCCCTGCAGCCGGATGTTGTTCCTGCGGCTCCGGTTCTCACTATCTTCTATCCGGAGCTGGTGTTGCCGTAGACGGGAGAGGTGAGCCGTAGATGCATTTTCAAGCGCCTTTATGCGGGCTGAATGGTCCTCCTGGGTGGTGGCCATAGCAGAAACCGTGACCTCCGACGCGGAAACCCGTTGTTTGAGGGCATTCAGTTCAACATGGAGAGAAGTTTCCATTTTGGAAGCCCAGGAATCAAAGTCAGCTCGGAAAGCAGAAAGTACGGCAGCGGATGTGGAGCCCTGGGAGAGCATCTCTGCTGAGGCCGTGTTCACGCTAAGAGTAGCGGGATCCATCGGAGGGGTCGGGTGTACACCTGGGCCGGTCCCACCGACAGAGAAAGCTGCTGCAGCCGGGGGAGGAGGTGTTGGTTTGCCTGGAGTTCGGGCTGATGAAGCCCTGTCTTTCCCTGTACGGGAGTCCTGTGAGGCTGTGCGTAGCAGGTACCGTTGGATATTACCTGGTTGCAGTGCAGCGGAATCAGTAGAGGTAGAGCTGGAAGCCGCCATCAGCAGATTGGGCGTGATTGGTTGGGAACACAGCCTGCGGTCGTCGGGAGAGCACAATGCTCAGCAGTACATGTCTTCAGCCGTCCATCCTCAGCCACGCATCCCCATAGGTGGAGTGGAAGAACAGAAAGTGCGACCCGTGTCGTACATGGGAATAGACGCTTGCTTTGCTGCTACTGACGTCTTGGAGCAGGCGCAGGGGAGTGCCGGTGTTTGCGTTACAGGACAGCGGTACGGCAGCCTGGGCAGCACTGGCGGCTGAGGAGGGGGCAGAGCAAGGCTAGTGGCAAGGGGGAGCACGGAGTCCGGGTGGAGCAAGATGGCCACTACACTGCTTGCTAGTCTGTGACTGGAGGGTTACGGGGAGGGCAAGATGAATGAGGTGGAGGCCCAGCCGCCCCGTACACCAGAGTAATCAGACCTTGATGGGTAGGGCAAAGCGGTTTTAAACGGGCAAGGGGGGACCCAGCAGTCCTATGGTCGGGTATAGCAAGATGGCCGCCCCTCGAACCTATGGGGTCAGGGCTCCCACCGAGTGCTCCTTTCCGACTGCCAGCTGGGGAGGGATCAGCCTACTTCTGGTGCCTTTTACTCTGCCCCCGCCCTGCTTACCCCGTGCGAGATGGTGCTTTGTGCTGGATGTTGCTCTGGGTGTATTGGGAGCAGCAAGATGGCCGCCAACTTCCAGGAGTAGGCCGAAGCCGCGGACTTTCCTAGAACTGGCCGCCGCGGGTGTGTCAGGCCGAACGTCCCGGGATCCCTCAGGTATGTAGACCAGACCAGTGCAGGCACACTTGCGGCCGATCCGCCCGCCGCACACTCCGCCGACCGCAGCACTTTAGGCCGGAGGATGCTGCTGTTCCCGCAGGCCGCAAGATGGCGGCCAGGCCCCGGAGCCGGCCACGGGCCGAAAAGAAGACCGAGGGGGTTCCCTAAGAGTCAAACACCTCCATCCGAGCCTGGATGGAGATGTAGAATGTCCGTGGGGTATCCGGAGACCCTCCGGGAGGCGGTGGAGGCTTTGTGGGCCCCAAGATGGCGTCGGGCCTGGGCTGTGTAGAGCAGGCCTGGTAGTTGCCGCACGGCCGGCCCGGAGTCACAATTCAGGCTGGGTTGCAGGTATGGAATCCTCAGGAACGACAGGGGAAGAGTTGGAGCAATTTCCAGTGGATTAGGAGCGAGGATGGCTATAGATTGAGGGTGCAGTTGTGGAGCTCAATGTCTGCACGTCCTCCTCAGTCGGCTCCCGGACACGCCCCCCGTTCGACACCTTCTTGACGCGGCCAAAGCCTGCATTCCCCTCAACTGGAAATCCCCAAACCCACCGTCAATTGCCCAGTGGCTCCATAGAGTAGACGACATTAACCACATGGAAGACCTAATCCTCACTGGCCAACATAGACAGGAAACATACACCAGGACATGGCGACTGTGGAATATATTCAAATATTCTGACGAGGGACAATCCCTTAGAGGGATTGAGCTACCAACATGACATTCTACCCGACATCTACTCTCCTAGACGCTCGATCACTGGTGAATTGAGACGCCCTGGCGAACCATTGGGGTCTTACTGCCCCCATGGGGTAAAGACCCATACCCTGATTTTCTGCTTGCCCTTCCCCTTCCCTACCCCCCCCCTTCCACCCCCTCCTTGCTACTCTCTGTACTATTTTTTACTTAAATCTCTATAGGATATCTCTAAGGGTCTTATTTTGTTTCTTTATTCCTTTTCGTTTTATTCTTTTTGTGTTTTCTTTTTCTCTCAATATTACTAAACTCTGTTACTGTAATTTTTCTCTTTTCATTCTATAAGTAAACGGGAAAACTAGAGGGGAGCCTGTCTCCACGGGACTCAGACACTCTCATACCCTCTTCCCACAGACATGCGTACCCATATCTGTCACTGTTAGAGGCATCCCTGTTGTGGACCCTCCTCTCAGGGGAGATACACCTCTGCAGGACTTATTAGGCAGCCCAGTGCGGCTAGGGTAGGGAACTCTCGGTGTATCACACTGCTTTATTGTATTGATGTATGCAATGTCTGTCTATTGTTGGGGTCCATGTGGACCAGTTCCTCTGTTATAAATAAAAAATAAAAAAAATCCTAGAAGCATTTCAAGAGTTTTATTCTAAATTGCATGACACTCACTCGAAGCCAGACAAAGATTTTCTATCTAGGTATTTAGACGATCTTCCCATTCCTTCCATAACCCCCTCACACAAAAAAGTTTACTTGAGGCTCCCTTCACAATAGAGGAGGTTATGGGGGTTATTAAACACCTCAAAAACGGATCAGCCCCTGGCCCTGATGGTTTATCCATACCCTATTATAAGACTTTCGCCAACACCTTAGCCCCCTATCTAACCAAATTTTTTAATGACAAAACAAATGGCTTACCATTAGAGACACATCTTAATACGGCATTTATTACAGTTATACCCAAACCAGACAAAAATCCTGAAGACATCAGTAATTATCGCCCTATTTCCCTAAGAAACAACGATATTAAAATTATGACAAAGATCATGGTCAATCGATTAGCATCTTTTTTATTAAAAATGATATACATAAAGACCAGGTGGGCTTCATCCCAGGAAGACAGGGCTCAGACCAAATCAGACGAGCAATAGATATTGTATCTATTCTGCAATCCAACTGAGAGGGAGGAGAAAAACAACAAGGATCTGGATATGCAAAAGGCCTTTGACTCAGTGTCATGGCCATACCTGTTTTACCTAATAGATCGATGGGGCTTTGGAGTTCGCTTTAAGGGCCTCTTACATTCCCTTTATTCTCACCCTCAAGCTCTCATTCGTTTACAGGGTCATTATTCCAACCCAATCAATATAGCACGAGGCACTAGACAGGGATGCCACTTTCCCCTCTCATATTTGCTATTGCCATTGAAACATTAGCCATAGCCATCAGACAAAATCCCAATATTAAAGGAGTATCCTGTGGTAATCAAATTCACAAATGTGGCCTATTTGCAGATTATTGTTCGTGACGTCTCCGCTGATATCCCTTCCTAACGTCTGCCAGGTTATGAATGCCTTCTCTGAGGTCTCAGGCCCTAGGGTAAATTACTCAAAATCACAAACTCTAAATGTTTCGCTTCCATTGTCTAGTGTCTTGTTGCTTAAACAATACTTTGGATTTGAATGGACAGACACCTCAATCAAATATCTGGGCATTAACTTAGCAGCCCGCATTGAGACCCTTTTTTTACATAATTATCCACCTTTATTCAAAAAATTTGAGAATGATCTAGCATCTTGGTCCAAAAACAAATTATCTTGGTTAGGTAGAAGTAATTCTATAAAAAATTACTCTGCTCCCTAGAATCCTTTATTTCTTTAGATCTCTTCCTATTCCCATTACAAAGAATCACTTGAAAAAGCTCCAAAGTAAAATGATCAAATTTATCTGGGGTGCTTCAGGTTACTGCATCCCCCAAAACACATTACTTCGTCACAGAAAACAGGGAGGTTTAGGTCTACCTGACCTACATAAATACTACCTAGCAGCTAGACTAGCCCAGACTTCTTTGATTTATTCTGCAACAGAAAAACCAGACTGGATCAATATTGAAAAAGAGGCTACACCAACACTATCCTTAGAATACCTTTTATGGTGCCCCCCCAAAAAAAGACCCCCATAATGTCCCCGACTCTATCTCAATCATTTGCACTATGGAATTCCCTAAGAAACCTCCCAAACCTTATATCCTCTGAAAGACCTCTTTCTCATTTATTCAATAACCCTGACTTCCCCCCTGGTCTAAATGTAGAGGCATTTAAATGGTGGATAGATAAAAGGATTGTATCGTATAGGACAATTTTTTAATCCTGGAGGGCCTATAGCCCTTAGTTACTGCATCAAACATCTGAAACTTCCAGATTCTGAAAAACCGCGGTTTAATCAAATTTTCACATTTTTAAACCAAATCTGGAAGGAAAGACTCCTTCCTCCCCAATTTACGAAGTACGAGTTATGGTGCAGCCAGGCCGGTTCACAAAGGGGAGGCATATAGGGCTGCAACTAACGATTATTTTCATAATCGATTAGTTGGCTGATTATTGTTTTGATTAATCGATTATTCGGTTAATAACCTTAAAAAAAAAAAAAAAAAAAAAAAAAGTAATTTTCCTGCGATTTGCATATTTGCAATTTTTTGGGCCAATTTGTTGTTGGGCAGATTAAAAAACACAAATTGCTGCAAAAACGCATTACATGCTTTTCTGCAGCTTCTCCATTGAAGTATATTGAACCAAAAAAACAAAATGGCATTTTTTTTTTTTTTTTTTAACAGAAAACAAAGTCCTTGCCCTTTCCAAATATGCAGCAGCTGAAAAAAAATCATGGATGTGAATGTATCCCATAGGAAACCATGTAAATGAACTGTAGCGTGTTTCTGTAACATAATGGGGCCTGAGATGTTTAGTAACATAATGGGGTTAAAAAAACAAAAATTAGTACAAAAAGAGCAAATCTACTGTGAGGGGTTCATTTTTTACTGTGGGGCAGTGAAAGTAATATTTACAGTAGCAATTTGCTCTTTTTGTACTATAAATAGCAAATTTTTTGTTATTTTTTAAACCCCATTATGTTACTGGCCGATTAATCGATTATGAAAATGGTAATCGATTAGTTGTCGATTAATCGATTAGTTGTTTCGGCCCTAGAGGCATATCTATGGTATATTCATGCCTCACTCACCCTACATCAAAATCTTCCTATATGGAGGCTTGGGAAAAAGACGCCCAATTTTGTTGGAATTTGGATACCTGGCACTTGGCCTTCTCTAAATCTTTTAAAAGGGATTCTTAATGTCTCTTTAATGGAGGCAAATATTAAAGGTATAACCATATGGTATCTAACTCCTTCCAGACTGGCATCTATATATCCAGCATCAGATCCAACGTGTTTCAGAGGTTGCCAACTTTACGGCTCTATGCCTCATATTTGGTGGGAGTGCCCCAGAGTTCGCCCCTTCTGGAGAAAAATATTTTTATTAATTTTTAAGGTAACGGGTTTTCAGGTCCCTAGGTCCCTACCAGTAGCCATTTTGAACGCTCATATTCCTCATATACCAAAGGTTACACAAAAATGTATACACTTTATCTTTACAGGCGCCAAAATCACAATTGCCAAATCATGGAAAAAAACAAAACCTTTCCGGTCAGATGCCAAAACCAAAATATCTTGGATACTAACTCAGGAAAAATTGGCTAGCATCTTATCTAATACCATTCCCAAATTCGAAAAAATATGGGAACCTTGGGCCAAATATATGGGGATTTCGATTGGTGAAGATGCGGTTTTACCTTCTATTCAACATTAAGTTGGACACATACCCATCCCTTTCCCTCCGTCCTCTTTTTTACCCGCTGTCTTTATTTTCCTCTTCTTTTTTTCCCTTCTAAAAGGGATTTATGGAAACTCTTTTTCTGGGAATTCTAGTTTCCCATTACAAGTTATGTCTCTTTTATTTAGATTTAATGGGATACTATCAAATGTTTTGTTCGGCCTTGTTTAGTCCATCCCGATCTGTTGGCCCTGATAATCTTCTCGAGGCCTAAGAGTCAGAAGGAGGTCTCTATGCCTGGAGCAGTTAGTTCCCGATAAAGGGGCTCTAGGTTACCAAGGAGAGAGGGTTTCCCTTCTCCCTTCCATTATATTATAAGGATGAAGAGATCTCCCCCTGACAAACTTTTGATTGCTTACATGAATCTATCCTTTTTTCTAGGATGTGTTTATTATTTTATCCATTTATTGACTTAGACCCGGTTCACAAAGGGGCGACTCCGGACGCGACTTCAGGTCGCCCCGAGTTGCCCCAAGTTGCGCTATTTTTAAAACAAATTGAAGTGAATGGAGATGTTTTAATGTACACGACTGCAGTCGCTCAGACTTCAAAAAAGGTTCCTGTACGACTTCAATCAGACTTCTAGGCGACCTGTAGGCAACTTGTACCCATTGATTTCAATGGAAGTCGCTTAGAAGTCTGATCACTGTTCATTTTGAAGGCAACTTTACAGGAAGCAGAAAGGAATTTACCCAGAAGCCACAAGGAATTTACTTCGTCGTGTTGTTAATGACCACAAGTCGCGCTGAAGTCTCATCCAAGTCTCGCTGTGATTCATGCTCAAGTCGTGTCTGAGTTGCTCCTGGAAGTCGCGCTGGAAGTCGTGTTGCCCCAGTGTGAACCGGCTCTAATGCTTTTGTTTATTTTGTTTATTCCTAAACATAATCTTTTTCTTTATTTTTCTTTATTTTTTTTATATAACATGATGTAATTGTTCTGTATTACTTCTTATGAAAATAAAATATTTTGAAAGTAAAAATATAAAAAAAAAAAAAATACAAAATACATTTCTGCTCAAAAACATATTTTGACACAATGCCACTTTAATGCCTACGTGATGTCAAACCTTTGGTTCACACTTTTGCGATGCGATAACCCAGCGAATCCACTGCAGGTTCCCGCATCGCACCCGACTCGCACGGCAGTTCACACTGCCATATGCAAACTGCTGGGGAGTGTCATTATATGTTAACGACACCCCTATTTCAGCTTGCGTATTGCACTGACAGTTCGGACATGAATCAGATCGCATATGCGTGAACACACATGCGATCCGATTCTGGTCCGAACAGAAAAAAGGGTCCTGTGCGTGTTTGGACCGAATGGGGTGCAATATCAGCCATACTATCTGTATGGCTGAAATTGCACTGCACAGACATCGCATGTAATGTGAACAGCAGTGTGCTGCGAATTACGTGCAAAGTCTGGCATCTCACAAGTGTGAACCGGGCCTTAATATCTCCTAAAACGTGCACCATTCAGGAGATATTTACTGTTTGTGCCGATGATGTCATCCGCTCATGCACTCTAAAGGAACGGCCGCCCGTGCCGTTTCTTTAGGCGAGGGTGCAGTGACCGGCGGCTCCCACGCGCATGCATGGGCGTGACGTCATGCGACTCCGGGCAGTCACTGAGCCGGAGTCCACAGCCCCGGAAGGAAGAGGGGTGAAGATGGACACGGCCACCAGCAGGGACATCGCTGGCTTTGTGTGCAGGAAGTGGCACATAATTGGCTCGTATGCGATGCATACGAGCCCATTATACTTTTACTTTGCAGGGGAATAAAGAGGAATTAAAAAACACATCATTTCTCTAAGTTCCGCTTTAAAGCTGGCCATACACTATGCAAATTTCGGCCAGTTCATCTGCATGAATAGATCACAGACTTGCTATAAAAGATATCCTTTCCTTTTAACCTGCAACTATGTAGACTACAGTTGTTTAGTCAAACGAATACTCAAAGTTGTAATTGGACCATTCACACCTAATTGAGGCCCAACAAAACGAAACGCTGAAATCCATTGTTCCCAATAGGCCACAATCCCATCACTGCGCTACACTGATGTCTGCTGGGTGAAAAAGAAACCTACTGCATTAAAATCATCACAATGTGCTGATGAAAACTACAAAATGTCACACTGCAATGCAGTGCGATTTATGGAAAACAAAATTAAGTATTTTGGCTTGTGCAGTGAAAAAAAAAAATGAAAAAAAAAAAAATCACATCAAATACAATGCATTATTAAAAATGCATGTCAATGCACACATCAAGTGGTAAAATGTACATTGTGTAATTTCAGCTTAAAAGGGGAATGTGGCAATATTTTAAAGTGGTTGTAAACACCATTCATGAGATCTGACCTAGGCACATATCTGGAGTGTTTACTTATCTCTGGCCAAAGCTCTAAGTGCCGTGTCTTTCTGCTGCTCCCTTCTCTGTTATCGGCATGATAACTTCTGACAAGTTCTCAGACACACGAGAAAACAGTAACTGAAAATTTGTGTGTCGGGGAGGGTGCTTAGAGGTAGACAAGCAGAGAGCTTGTCTTTTCACAGCACAGCTCTTCAAGTTTCTTTGTTTCTCTGCCTATGTGGAGTGGGAGTTTGCCCTTTCCTCTAAATCAGCTCTCACACAGTGTATGCCAAGACTCCCCTCCCACTGCTGAAAGAGGAAACACGATTTCGAACATGCGCACTTTCTAAAAGAGTGTAGAAAGGGAAAGACAGCAGATGTACAAGTAAAAAACGTATGTAGGGAGATTTGTTTAGTCTATGTGTATTATCTAAGGCTATTCACTTCACTGGGTATAGGAGAGGGTTTACAACCACTTTAAATCAGGGGATGGAGCAAAGTGCGCTTTTCTGTTTGGCAAAACTGCCAACCAGTGGCGGCCCGTCCATTAGGGGCACCTGGGTGCCACCCCCTATATGCAAGGGAGGCCGCCGTCACCAAGCAGGGGAAGGGGGAAGCCACCGGTTATTGGGTTGTTGGGTAAGTGCTACCGACCGAGCGCGGGGGGGGGGGGTATCGTACTGTTGGGCAACCCCTCAAAAAAAAAAAAACATTCCACCGGCCGCCACTGCTGCCCAGGGTTTGTTTTGCCTACTGGACCAAAACAATGAGAAATGTGAGGTTAAAATACAGTTTAAAAACTCCCATCAATTATCCCCATCCTCAAAGCACTGGTTCACTTTCAGGACTCTATTCAAGTGATGCTCAGGAGTCAAAGTATCTTTATTGTTCAGGAAGCGTGAAACCACCTTTACTTTCTCTTGTTTAGTGGACAGTACAGTTGAAAAGTAGCTCCAAAATGTACAGACTAACTTACCTCCAGTGGGGCATTTTACAACAAAGGGTGGAGCTTGTGGAAAAGAGCATCCTCACCCAGGTGTATCTAGGGCAGCACAATGACAAAATAGGACTGCTTGGAATGTTTCATTGCACCGCCTTCAACTCTTTATGGTTAAAGCTAGCCATACATTAAGATTTTCAAATGAACATTTGCAGAAACATAGTTTATTAAAACATTTTTTTGTAAGCCCTTAAAAATTCATCCAGATTTATTTTAACAGAATCCAAGGCATATCAAGCAGGTTTCTTGAAAGAAAACCACATTCACATTTAGAAATGTATTTGTTCAAGAAAATAAAAATCCATCCTGCTCCTTACATTTCAAAATGAGCATCAGTTTGACTCTACTAGCCATTAGAAACTTGACATAAGGTTCCAAAAATTAAAATCTTTGAACAAACTTTTACTGGTGTTTGGCCATCTTAAAAGTGATACTATAGGTTCAGATAGAAAAAAAAAAAAAAATAATAATAATAACAAAACATGTCAATACGTAAATTACCTCCACTGTGCAGCTAGTTTTGCACAGAGTGGCCCCGAACATCCTCTTCTGGGGTCCCACAGCGGCTCTATCGGCTCCTCCCCGCAATGGCCAACCCCCTCTGGGAAGCTCTCTCCCGAGGGGGTTACCTTGCGGGCACGCTCCCGTGTCATAGCCTCGGCGTACATAGCTGCCGAGTGCATGACTTGGCCCCGCCCCCTGGCACCCGAGCCAATGGCTGCGCTGCCATCAATCTATCCAATGAAGAGCCGAGAAGCCTGTGCAAAGATCGAGCACATTCGCAACGCTGGACTTTCCAGGGCTCAGGTAAGTAAAACGGGGGGGCTGGGGGGTCGACAATCGTCAGATGTTTTTTCACCTTATTGCATAGGATGCATTAAGGTGAAAAAAAACATGAACCTTTACAACCCCTTTAAGGAATCAAGAAGCTTTTTTACAATATTGCAGCTCAGCATTTGTTTAATTACTTCACGCCCGGCCTGTAGACAAATGACAGCCGGGCGGTGGCTTTCCCATCCTGACTGGATGTCATATAATGTCCTGTCAGGAAGCATAGATCGTGGGGACACAGCCGATGACTGATCAGAGTACCGGCTCGCTGCTGGTACCATGTGAATGCTGTGACAAATCACAGCAGGATCCCATGACAGTTGTACACAATGGATGGCTTCCTTTCATGCCATCCATTGTGTACAATTGTGTTGCTATTGGTCACATTTGATCACATGGTACATACAGGGCCAATCACAGCCCATCTGTACCATGTGATTAGCTTTGCCAGATCCCAGCTAAATCACAACAAAACATACTGAATGATTCAGTTTCATTCAGTAAAATGCTTGCTTATAGCAATGCAATTCACTGCAAGGAAACAATGTGTTTTAAAAAAAAAAAAAAAAGAATCCTGATCTCTTCCCCAGAGCAATACAATGTTACTATGTTATTATATTGCTCTGGCCACAGGGTTTAAAAAAAAAATAAAAATCGTCAAAAACACAAAAAAATAGGATTTTTTGTACTCACCGTAAAATCCTTTTCTCTGACATCCATGGACTGACACGGTGTCTCTTTACACTTTACACGTGGGTTATGTCCCTGCTTGCAGGAGAAGACCTAGGCAGAATGTCAGATGTTATACATACATTCTAAAAGCCAGAGCTGAACAGCCCCACCCAGGGGGCGGTCCCTCCGGACATAACCCTCCCACTTCAGTCAGCAGACCTCAGTTCGTAACAAAGCAGTACAAACTTAAAAGGAAGGGTGGGTGCCGTGTCAGTCCATGGATGTCAGAGAAAAGTATTTTACGGTGAGTACAAAAAATCCTATTTTCTCTTACCATCCATGGACTGACACGGTGTCTCTTTACACTTTACACGTGGGATGTCCCAAAGCAGTGTCAAGAGGGATGGGAGCAGTATAAATGGAAAAACCAAAAAACTTCACTCCAAAGAAGGCAGAGCTCCTCAACGGAGGAGTTGCAACTTTAAACAGTGGCCTGCAGCACCCTGCGGCCGACGGAAGCATCCGAAGATGCAGCCAGATCAACCTTATAAAACTTAGAAAAGGTATGAACGGACGACCAGGTCGCCATCTTGCACCACTTGTGCAACCGACGCTTGATGTCAGGAAGGTCCAGGAAGCACCAATTGCCCTGGTGGAATGCGCCGTAACCGGCAAGAGAGGCGCCCGCCCCTTGAGAGCATAGACTTGAATGACGGTTTGTCTGATCCACCTAGAAATGGTGGCAGACGAAGCCGCTTGGCCCTGTTTTGGACCAGAGACAGTCACAAACAGTGAGTCAGACTTCTGAATAGAAACAGTAGCAGACAGGTACACCCGCAAGGCTCGTACCACATCCAATGCGTGAAGCGCAAACTCTCTGGGATGCGATGGGTGAGGACAATGTCCTCATTTAGGTGAAAGGCCGAGACCACCCTTGGCCAAAAGAAGGAAGCGGACGCAACACCGCCTTATCCTTAAGGATGACTAAATATGGCGACTTGCAGGACAAGACTGCCAACTCAGACACTCGTCTAACAGAAGTGAATGCCACTACCAAGGCCACCTTCTGAGACAAAGTCAAGAGGGGAATATCCCTGATAATCCCAAAAGGAGGTTTCTAGAGGACCGAGAGCACCAAATTCAGATCCCACGGTGGGAGAGGAGGCTAGACAGGAGGGAGCACATGGCGAACCCCCAACACAAGGTGCTAACCAAGAAATGACTCGCTAGAGGTCGCCGAAAGAAGACGGCCAAGGCCGAAATCTGATCCTTAAATGGTACTCAAAGCCAGCGTTTGAGTCACTCCACGCTGCGGAAGACGCAGGATTCTAGGGACGGAATACGTCCGAGGACGCCAGTCCAGCTCTTCGCACATTGCGATGAAAGCTTACCATGTATGGTGAAAGATCCTTCTGTGCTCTAAACATGGTCAAAATGACCGAGTCCGAGAGACCTCGGTCCTTCAACACCTGGCTTTTTACAGCCATGCCCTTAAAGCCAGAGACTGTAAAGCCGGAGACTGTAAAGCCGGATGAAATATATGACCTTGAGACAAGAAGGTCCTTCCTTATTGGCAACCGCCAGGGAACGTCCGCGGCGAGACGTACCAGATCAGTGTACCAGTGACGCCGAGACCAATCCGGAGCAATTAGGATCACCGGAGTTCCCTCGGTCGCCACCCTGCGCGGCAGACGAGGGAGCAGCTGCAGCAGAGGATAAACGTATATCAGGTGATAAGGACCCCATGGGGCCGCCAACGTATCCGAGGCATCCGCCAAAGGATCCCTAGATCTGGCCACAAACCGACACCTTGCAATTGAGTCGAGAGGCCATCGGTCCACATCCGGCGTGCCCCACCGTCGGCAACGGAGCTGAAACATGCAAGGACCACTGTCCGTGGTCCAGCGTTTGGCGACTCAGATAGTTCGCCAGCCCATTGTCTATGCCCTAAATGTAAACGGCCTACAGAGCCGGCACGTTTTTGTGGTTAACATACGCCACCGCCGTGGCGGTGTCTGACTGGATCCTGATGGAGCGGCCCTGTAAGCTCTCCGATCCCGAGGAGAGGCACCATCCGATTGCCCGTAATTTCCAGAACAGCGATTGGTAAACGGGCTTCGTCCGGAGTCCAAAGCCCTTGGGCCGACAGGACTCCCCAGACTCCACCCCAGCCCGCCAGGCTGGCGTCCGTCGTGAGTACCGCCCATCGGACGGTTGAGGAACGACTTTCCGGACCGAAGAGCCAAGGATCTCAACCACCATGTCAGGGACGCCCTGACCAAGTGACTCCCCTGGACCTGAAGATCCAAGGATAACGGGAATTTGTCCCAGGTGGGCAAGATCTCCTTCTGCAATGCCCTGGTGTGATTGGGCATACGGAACGGCTGCGAAGGAGGCCACCGCGAGTCCCGGGACTCCTATGAAAAAACGGATTGACGACCATTGTTGGGACGACAGCACCCGCACTGCAGACTGAGAGTCAGCAACTTCCCTGGAGGAAGGATACCTTTGCCTCCAGAGTCCAGAATCAGACCTAGATACTCCAGACACTGAGTCGGGACCAGGACTGACACCTGAATGTTCAGGAACCACCCAAAGTCCCAGAGGGTCCGATTGACTATAGTCACTTCTAAGTCTGAGACACTTACTGCTCTTAGCAGAAGATCGTCCAGATAGCCCACGACAGCAATGCCTCGCTGTATCAGAAGGGCTAGAACCGGAGCAAGCACCTTGGTAAACACCCTTGGTGCCGAGGCTAGGCCGAAGGGAAGAGCCACAAATCGATAGTGGACTTCGCTGATCGAAAAGCGCAGAAACTTCTGGTGACATGCGCAGATCGGAACATGCAAGTAGGCGTACTTGAGTCCAAGGACGCCAGAAAAAAAACTCCCCTCGACAGAGTGTATTGATCACCTCCGAATGGATTCCATGCGGAACTTTTGCACCTTCACCAAGGCCTTCAGGGCCTTGAGGTCCAAGATAGGCCGAACCCCGTCCCATTTTTGGGACGACAAACAGATTTGAGTAGAATCCCAGAAAACTCTCCTGTGACGGAACCGGCACAATCACTCTGGACCTGATCAAATCCCATACAGCCCCCAAGAGGGCTGCCCGACGGGTAGGAAGGAGAGGAAGATGCGAGGGAAGGAATCTGTCTGGGGGCCAGGATGGGAATACCATCCCGTTCCTGAGGTGACCACCTCGCACACCCACCGTTCGGAAATTCGGGAAGTCCACCGATCCGTGACCTGCGAAGTTGTCCCCCCACCCCAGAGTCGGGCGGAGGCAAGACTTCACACGGAGGCAGGCTTGTGGGCCTCTTGTTTGGCTTACGCACCCAGAGGCACTTGTGCCCACCAGCCGCACTGCCGTCAGTCTGAGAGGGCCTACCCGTGGACTCCGATTGACGAAAAAGACCCCTTTATTGCTGGAAAGGAAGGACCCTGTTTGCGGCAGGCCTCCTTACCCTGCTAGTGTAAGGAAGAAGAGTGCTTTTACCTCCCGTGACATCCTTGACGATGTCATCCAGGGCAGCACCGAAAGGTCTACCACCTTGAATGTTAGATCCGTCAGGAGTTTCTTAGAGGCTAGGTCAGCAGACCAGCATTTCAACCAGATAAGACGACGCAATACCACCGCCGAGACAGAGGCCCTGGATATTAAAGGGGCCGTGTCCAATGTGGCGTCGCACACATAAACCAGGCCCTGCACCAGTTGGTGGGCCAGAGCAACTGTGTCTGGAGGAAGATTATGCTCCTGTACGGCTAGGTACAACATATTTGTCCAACCTGCAAGTGTCTGAGACACAAGGGTCGCCGCTACCACAGGCCGTAGGGCGGGTCCCAACAAGGCAAAACATGACTCTGCAAACCACTACTGACCTCCTGTCAGTGGGGTCCTCAAACCTAGGAGTCCCCTCCATCAGGAGAGTGATGGCCTTGTTTAAACCGGGCGACTGGAGGGTCGACCACTGGGGGAGAAGCCCACTTATTAAGTAGGGCATTCCAAAAGGGGCATCTGATAGACAACGCCGCGGGACCATAAAAATCTTCTGCGGCTTTTCCCAGACCTTATCAATGAGCTAGTCAAAGAAAGTTACATATGGAAAAACCTCTTTAGAAGGCCTGGCCTTAAAAGAACCAAAGGAGACTGAATCCGCCTGAGGTCCTGCATCCGCAGCATTTAGCTTGAGAGTGTCCCTCACCGCAGCCATGAGTACACTAACAAGCGCCCTGTCATTTACTGACTCAGAACTGGAGTCTTCCGCAGAAGGAATGTCCTGTTCAATACCATAAAACATATTCAGAACTAGGGTCCTGAGCGGTAGTGGCTAGGCCCATATCTGAATCAGCGCACACCCCTTGTGTAGATAAAGTGGGGAGAGAGCACCTTTTTTGCTCCCTTGCGCTCGCACACCACTCCCATCCTGGTCAGAAATGATTCCAGGACTGCCCACAACAGGTCCATAGGAACCGCAGGTGCTGAAGCACTGCCTGTTGCCACTGACATGTTAGGGAAGCTGGTGACACAGACTCCATATTGTCCCCCTCTGAGACTCCTCAGATAAAAAGTCCACCCACAGGCTGTGCTGACTGAGGAGGGGGCGCCCAGGGCACTCACCAAACCGGATCAGGGACCGCTCAGTACCGCTGTCTGTACCGCGCTGTGTCAGCGCTGGTGAGCTGTGAGGAGACTGAGGAGATATGCGCTGTTACAGCAGCGCTAGAGGCCAAAACTAGTGCTGAAAAGCGCGCGGGCTACAAGAAAATGGCCGCCGCACTTCACTGAGGCGATCCGCGGCAAGATGGCCGCCATGACACAGATAAAGTGAAACAGCACACACACACACACACACACACACACACACACACACACACACACACACACACACACACACACACACACACACAGCGCCGCTCAGGCCCCAAAAAACACACAAAAAGGCCCCAAAGCATATATTGCAGACCAGCATGAGCCTTCCCAAGAACAGTGTGACCCCCAAGCACCCCACACAGCCAGCGCCAGTGATGGTGACAGAGAGCGACAATAAAATACAGGGGAGACAGGGAAAATCCCCCACAGAGAAACACACAGCCTTTTGGAGAGACTACTTACCCGTCCCCTGAGGGACACACTGGTGTGTTTCTGACAGGACTATCACAGTGCAGTACTGAGTAGCTGTTGGCCCGGTCCACCGCAAAAGATACAGTCAGTCAGGAGCTGTTCAGTCTTGAGAGGACCGTGGGAGCATGAAAGCAAACCCGGCCACCCCTGGAGTCATGGGGCATGTGGTGAACTGAGTCTCACACACACAAGGCAAGGATCAGCACGCTCGATGGTCGGACAGGGAAGACTACGAGGATATCTTGTACCCAACCTGTTGCCCAGCCGACAGTTGATAGAAGATTCTCAAAAATAAAATAATAAATAATTCCAAAAAGGAACAAAAATAGGTCAGGAGACTGGCTCCTGAGAGAGCCATGTCTTCTCCTTCTGCTAGGCAAAAAAACTGAGGTCTGCTGACTGCAGTGGGAGGGTTATGTCCAGAGGGACAGCCCCCTGGGTGGGGCTGTTCAGCTCTGGCTTTTAGAATGTATGTATAACATCTGACATTCTGCCTAGGTCTTCTCCTGCAAGCAGGGACATAACCCACGTGTAAAGTGTAAAGAGACACCGTGTCAGTCCATGGATGGCAAGAGAAATAATGTTTTTTTTTGTTTTTTTTGGAACCTTCACCAGTCAGTGTCCCTGATAAGTGTCCCAATAAGCGTACGTTATAGCGTCTACAAACTATGGGATAGATTTATGGATTTTTTTTCTACTAGTAATGGCGGCGATCGGCGACTTATAGCGGGACTGCAATATTGCGGCAGACTATTGTACACTAACTGGGACTTTTGATACTTTGCGGCAACCAGTGACACTAATACAGTTATCAGTGCTAATACTATGCACTGTCACTGTACTAATGAGGCTGGCTAGCAAGGGGTTAAACATCTAGGGCGATCAAAGGGTTAACCTGGCTAGCCAGTGTTGTGTTTACACAGTGTGGTGCTTTCACTAGGGGAAGAAAGCAATTCCAGTGAGATAGATTCCAGTCTCTGCTTTGTAGAGACACAGGATCGTCCCTCCCCCCCCCCCCCCCCGTCAGAACTGAGATAAGCCTAGTTTACATAAGCATATCTCAGTTCTTCGTGGTTTACTGATGATCGACAGGTGTCAGGCAACACCTGCAGATCAGCTGCTGCTGTGAATGATCACAGCAGAAGCACCCCTTGTAGGCAAAAATGCAGAATCGCATATACACACACATATATATATATATATATATATATATATATAAATAATATGTATTATATATACACATATACACACACACTATATTATATATTATATATATATATATATATATATATATATATATATATATATATATATATATATATATATATATATATATATATGATTCTGCCCACAGCTGCCCCATGTAGCACTAAAAGTGCTATAGGGCGGTCAGCAAGTGGTTAAAATAGAAATGAAAGGGAAAACATTTATGTATAGATGTAAAATAATAGGATTTTTGTACTCACCGTAAAATCCGTTTCTCTTACGTCCATGGACTGACCCAGCTCTCATACTGTTTACGTGTGGGTATATGTCCCTGCTTGCAGGAGAAGACCTAGGCAGAATGTTAGATGTTAGAAACATTCTAGAACAAAACCAGAGCTGAACAGCCCCGCCCAGGGGGGCGGTCCCTCCGGACATTACCCTCCCACTTGCAGCTAGCAGCCTCAGATCGTAACAACGCAGTACAAACCTTAAAAGTTAGAGAGGGGGCTGTGTCAGTCCATGGACGTCAGAGAAACTGATTTTACGGTGAGTACAAAAATTCTATTTTCTCTTATCGTCCATGGACTGACACAGCTCTTATACTGTTTACGTGTGGGACGTCCCAAAGCAGTATAAGAAAAGGGTGGGAGCAAATAGTAAAGGAACAACCAAAACTGCACTCCAAACCAGCAGAGCTCCTCAACGGAGGAGTTGCAACATTAAGCAGCGGCCTGCAACACTTTGCGGCCGAAGGAAGCATCCGAAGATGCAGCCACATCAACCTTATAGAATTTTGAAAAGGCATGAACGGACGACCAGGTCGCCGCCTTGCACACTTGTGCAACCGACGCTTGATGTCAGAAGGCCCAGGAAGCACCAATTGCCCTGGTGGCATGCGCCGTAACCGGAAAGGGAGGGGCCACCCCCTTAATGGCATAGGCCTGTATAACAGTCTGTCTGATCCATCTAGAAAAGGTGGCAGACGACACCGCTCGGCCCTCTTTCGGACCAGAGACAGACACAACTAGTGAGTCATATCACATACCACATAAAATGAAGTGAAGCGCAAACCTTCTGGAATGCGATGTGTGAGGACACAAGGACGGGAGGACAATGTCCACATATAGGTGAAAAGCCGAGACCACCTTTTGCAAAAGGAAGGTCGCGGACGCAACACCGCCTTATCCTTATGGATGACCAAATAGGGTGACTTGCAGGACAAGGCCGCCAACTCAGACACCCGTCTGACAGAAGTAATGGCCACTAAGAAGGCCACCTTCTGAGAAAAGGTCAAGAGGGGAATATCTGTGAGGTTCCTGGAGAACCGAGCGCACCAAATTCAAATCCCGAGGAGGGAGAGGAGGTTTCAACAGGAGGGAGCACATGGCGAACCCCCTGCACAAAGGTGCTACCAAGGAATGACCCGCTAGCGGTTGCTGAAGGAAGACGGCCAAGGCCGAAAACTGACCTCTAATGGTACTCAAAGCAAGCATTTGGGTCACACCACGCTGCAAGGACCGCAGGATACTGGGGACGGAATACGTCCGTGGACGCTAGTCCAGCTCATTGCACATAGCGATGTAAGCTTCCCAGGTACGGTGATAAATCTTTCAAGTGGAAGACTTCCGTGCCCTGAACATGGTCGAAATGATCGAATCCGAGAGACCTCGGACTCTCAGCACCTGGCTTTCAATAGCTATGCCGTCAAGTCAGAGACTGTAAAACAGGATGAAAAATAGGACCATGAAACAGAAGGTCCTCCCTTATTGGCAACCGCCAAGGAACGTCCGCGATGAGACGTACCAGATCAGCGTACCAAAGACACCGAGACCCACCCGGTGCAAGGAGGATCACCGGAATCCCTTCGGCCACAACCCTGCGCAGCAGGCGAGGAAGCAGCTGCAGCGGAGGATAACCGATATCAGGAGATAATGACCCCATGGGGCCCACCAACGGATCCGAGGCATCCGCCCAAGGATCCCTGGACACGTTACAATTGAGTCGAGAGGCCCTCAGGTCCACATCCGGCATGTCCAGGTGTAAGGACCACTCTCCTGGTCCAGCGTCTGGCAACTCCGATAGTCCGCCTGCCAATTGTCTACGCTTGAACGTAGACGGCCGATAGAGACCACGTGGGGAGGCATATTCTGATTGCCCGTATTTCCAGAACATTGATCGGTAAACTGGCTTCGTCCGGAGTCCAAAGCCCTGGGGCTGACAGGACTCCCCAGACTCCACCCCAGCCCGTCACGCTGGCGACCATCATGAACACCGTCCACTGGATGGGGAGGGATGACTTCCCGGAACAAAGAGCCGGGGACCCCAACCACCATGCCAGGGACGCCCTGAGTGGGTGACTCATCTGGATCTGAAGATCCAAGGACAACAGGGATTTGTCCCAAGTGGACAGGATCTCTTACTGTAATGCCCGTGTGTGTGATTGGGCATATGGAACAGCCTCGAACGAGGCCCTCATGAGTCCCAGGACTCTCATACAAAAAACGGGTTGACGACCCTTCCCGAGACGTTAGAACCCGCACTACAGACTGAAAAGTCAGTAAGTTCTCCAGGGTTAGGAATGACTATGCCTCCATGGAGTCCAGGATCAGACCGAGATACTCCAAAAGCTGAGCCGGGACCAGGACCGACTTCTGAATGTTCGGGAGCCACCCGGAGTCCAAGGGTCTGACTGACAATAGTCACACTTCTTCTAATTCTGAGCCATTGTCTGCTCTTAGAAGAAGATCGTCCAGATAGCCCATAATAGCAATGCCTCGCTGTCTCAGAAAGGCTAGAACCGGAGCAAGCACCTTGGTAAAAAACCTTTGGTGCCGAGGCTAGGCCGAAGGGAAGAGCCACAATTGATAGTGGTCTTCGCCGATCGCAAGCGCAGAAACTACTGTTGACGTGCGCAGCTCGGAGCATGCAAGTAGGCGGCCTTGATGTCCAAGGATGCCAGAAAATCCCCTTTATGGGAGTGTAGCGAACACCGCGCAAATGGATTCCATGCGGAACTTTTGCACCATCACAAAGGCATTCAGGCCTTGAGGCCCAGGAGTGGCCGAACCCCCGTCCACCTTTTGGGACTACAAACAGATTTGAGTAGAAACCCTGAACAACCTCTCCTATGATGGAACCGACACAATCACTCCGGACCTGATCAATCCTGTACGGCCCTTAAGAGGGCCGCCCGACAGGCAGGAAGGAGAGGGAGAATTGAGGGAAAGAATCTGTCTGGGGGCCAGGAACGGAATTCTATCCTGTATCCTGAGGTGACCACCTCGCACACCCACCGGTCGAAGATCCGGGAGGTCCACTGAACCGTGAACCAGCAAAGACGTCCCCCCACCCCAGAGTCGGGCAGGGGCAAGACTCCATGCGGCGGTGGGCTTGGGAGCTTGCTTGGTAGGCTTACGCACCCAGGGATGCTTATGTCCCCCAGCCGCACTATTTCCAGTCTGGGAGGGCTTACCTGTGGATTCTGACGAGAAGAAACTCATTCTTCTTTGCCGGAAAGGAAGGGCCCGGCCTACGGTGGGGCTCCTTTTTCCGTAACAGACTGAGGAAGGAAGGTGCTCTTACCCCTTGTGACATCCATAATAATGGCATCCCCCTTAAAGGGCAAGTCAGCCAGGAGCTATGTGGAAGCTAGGTCGGCTGACCAGCATTTCAGCCAGATAAGGCGATGCAGCACCACAGCAGATAGAGGCCCCAGAAATTAAAGGGGCCGCATCCAAAGTGGCATCGCACACAGAGACTAAACCCTGCGCCAGTTGATGAGCCAGGGTAATGGTCTCAGGAGGGAGATTATGCTCCTAAACCGTCTGGTGCAAAATCTTTGCCCATCCTGTGAGTGTCTTGAGACACAAGTGTCGCCGCCCCTATAGGGCATAAGGCAGACCCCAATATGGTAAACATAGTTCTAATCGCCACTCTGACCTCCTGTCAGTGGGATCCTTAAATGCAGGAGTCCCTTCCATTGGGAGCGTGGTAGCCTTATTCAAACGGGCGACCGGGGGTCGACTACTGGGGAGAGAGCCCCTTCCCTAACCAGGTCCTCCTTAAAAGGGGTACCTCATGGCTAGGCGCCGCGGGACTGTCAAAGTCTGCTGCGGCTTATCCCAGACTTCGTCAATTAATGTATCAAAAAAAGGCACATATGGAAAAAACTTTTTTGAATAAACGGCTTTAAAGGAACCAAAGGAGACCGCTTCTACCCGAGGTTCCTCAGCCTCAACATTCAGCTTGAGAGTGTTCCTCACAGCATCAATGAGTTCACTTACAAGCACCCTGTCAGTTTTTCAGAACTGGGGTCTTCCTCACAGGGAATATCCTGTTTAAAAACATGAAAATCCTCAGAGCTAGGGTCCTGAGCAGCAATAGCTAGGCCCATATTCCCTACAGGAGGATGCTCGCACACCACTTCCATCCTGACAAGGATGATTCCAGGACTGTCGAAACTAGTCGCTAGGGACCGCAGGTGCAGGAGCACTGCCAGTTGCCTCAGACAAGTGTGGAGAAGCAGGTGAACTAGACTCCATACTGCCACCCTCTGAGACTTTTAAACACTATCATAGTGAGTAACAGTCCACCCACTGGCTATGCTGAAGCTGAGGAGGGGATACCCAGAGTACTCACCAACCCCTGTAAGGACAGCTCATTCCGCTGTATGAAACTGCGCTGCCGTGCGGGTGAAGCCTGGGGAGAGTGAGGAGACTGGACTGTGAGGAGATTGTGAGGTTCGCGCCGCAGCAGCGGCCGATAGAGGCCGAAACTGAAAGCAAAAAACCGCAGCGGCTTCAAGAAAATGGCCGCCGGCCGCATACATTACTGCACCATCGATCCACGGCAAAATGGCCGCCGAGCGCGTTTTCTTTAAAAAAAACTCACAGCGCTAATGGCGCACATGTTTAGCGGTTGCTCCATGCGGAATTGAACCTGTGAGGTTCTGCATGCCAGTCCGGTTCACTAAGCACAAGGCAGGAGCTCCTGCCCTCACTGGCTGTGGCACGGCAAGCGCTGGGGCGGCTGTTTGAACACAAACAGCCCCCCTCAGGAACTGAACCTGTGAAGCTTAGCTTTGCCAAGCATGCATGTAAACCACTACTCCACAACAGTATGTACAACACTCACACACCAGAACACTGCCCCAGGGCCATTAAAACAGACATGAGCGCCCCCAGCCAGGCCAGAGTGACCTACTTACCCGTCCCAGAGGGACCCACTGGCTTGTTCCAGACAGACCTATCACAGAGCAGTACTGCGTAGCTGTCGGCCCGGTCCACCACGAGAGATACAGTCAGTCAGGTACTGTTCAATCTTGAGAGGACCGCGGGAGCTAAAAGCAACCCGGCCACCCCTGGAGTCATGGGGCATGTCGTGAACTGAGTCTCACGCACACAAGGCGAGGATCAGCACGCTCGATGGTCGGACAGGGAAGACTACGAGGATACCAGTGTACCCAACCTGTTGCCCAGCCGACAGTTGATTGAAGGTCTCAAAAATAAAATAATAAAAAGGAATAAAAATTAAAAAAAAAAGTTAAATCTTCCAGGAGACTGGCTCCTGAGAGAGCCACGTCTTCTCCTTCTGCTAGGCAGAAAAAAACTGAGGCTGCTAGCTGCAAGTGGGAGGGTACTGTCCGGAGGGACTGCCCCCCCCTGGGCGGGGCTGTTCAGCTCTGGTTTTGTTCTAGAATGTTACTAACATCTAACATTCTGCCTAGGTCTTCTCCTGCAAGCAGGGACATATACCCACACGTAAACAGTATGAGAGCTGTGTCAGTCCATGGACGATAAGAGAAAACATATTTTCCACCCTTTTTAAAATAAGTGATCACATACTCTGTTCTCAGCTGCATAAGGAGCTTAGAGAGCTGGGAAAGGAGAAGCAGCCAAACACTGATCTTCCCAGGATATGGCTGTGCATTGGGTGTGTTCAGAAAAGTCTGAAGATTGGAAAAGTGCAGGCAGAGTTCCAAGCACAGCCAAAAAACTGACCAAGCTGGGCTCTCATGCCTAGTGTGGTCCGTTTTTGATAGGAAAGCAGGAGGACTGGCAGGAAGACCAGGGATTTTACACAAATGAAGCAATGCAGAGAGAACAGGGTACTTTTTCATACAAGTACATCATACGCATATCAAGAATATGAAATGTTAGGTTTACATAATCTTTAAAGTAAAAGCAAAAATAAAGCATTTGTTGCCTACAACACAATATAACAAAGCAGTTCTGCCTATAAAAGGTTGCCTTGAGCACATTAAAGCCCTGACCTAGAAAACAGACAAGTCATTTTTAGATCCAATTCAAGGCTAGTTGGTTATACAATGTCAATGATATTTATAGCTATCGTTTTTCATTGAGCACAGAACGATCCATGGTATAGAAACGCAACTGAAAGGCTGGATGTATAACGAGGAAAGGTGAGAATGAGATTGTTGCAGGGGTGAAACAAGTGCTAGTTTTACATCTACATTCTCTCTTCCATGGAGGAGAACAGGGAAATGATGAATGGCACTGTTACAGGAGACGAGTAATAAGTAGGAATACAACTCAACAACTTGCAGAGATAGAAATCATGTAAACTGCACACATACAAAATTTTAACGTCAAAAGACACCAGAACTAAAGGGTTTAGGCACGTAAAATCTGAAGAGACCCTTAAGCATGTTAGTATTGTGATTGCAATTGGTTTTCAATACTTCTATAACTGTAGCGCCCCCCGGACCTACAGAGGCATGGTGGCAACCCCCAGATACAGGAAGGGCTGACATTTCCCCTCAGGGTGCAGGCTACTAGGCATTGTGGGTGGTGTAAAAGGTAGAAAGATGGGCGCCAGTCACTTTTATGCTTGAACAAAAAGGAGTTTTATTTCTCACAACAGGAAAAAAAATGTGGGGGACAGGTGTAGGGCACAGCACACCCTTAGTCAAATAAAGAAGCAGACGCCTTAGACAAAAAAAATGTAGAAGAGGTAGACAGCAGTACAGAAAATATAAGCCTTTAACCACTTAAAAGGGGTTGTAAACCCTCAAGTTTTTTCACTTTAATGCATCCTATGCATTAAGGTGAAAAAACACCTGGCAGTCACCGGCCCCCCAGCACCCTCATTTTACTTACCTGAGCCCTCCACAGGGACGCACTGTCTCTCCACGGGGTCCCAGCTCTTTATTGGCTAGATTGATAGCAGCGCAGCCATTGGCTCCCACTGATGTCAATCAAATCCAATGACGCAAATGCTGGACTCAGGAACGTGCCCGCAAGGTAACCCCCTCGGGAGAGAGCTTCTCCTAGGGGGTTATCTGAAGCGGTGAGGAGCGGCAAGAGCCGCTGAGGGACCCCAGAACAGGTGGATCGGGGCCACTCTATGCAAAACAAACTGCACAGTGGAGGCAAGTATGACATGTTTGTAAAGGATTTTTTTTTTTTTTAACCACTTCAACACCGGGCTTTTATACCACCTCAATACCGGGCCTATTCTGACACTTCTCTCCTACATGTACAAATCATCATTCTTTTGCTAGAAAATTACTCAGAACCCTCAAACATTATATATGTTTTTTTAGCAGACACCCTAGGGAATAAAATGCCGGTCATTGCAACTTTTTTCCTTACACGGTATTTGCGCAATAATTTTTCAAACGCCTTTTTTGGGGAAAAAAATGGTTTCATGAATTAAAAAAAAAACAAAAAACAGTAAAGTTAGCCCAATTTTTTTGTAAAATATGAAAGATTATGTTACGCCGGGTAAATAGATACCCAACATGTCACGCTTTAAATTGCGCACACTTATGGAATGGCGCCAAACTTCGGTACTTAAAAATCTCCATAGGCGACGCTTTGAAAATTTTTACAGGTCACCAGTTTAGAGTTACAGAGGAGGTCTAGTGCTAGAATTGTTGCACGTGCTCTAACGCACGCGGCGATACCTCACATATGTGGTTTGAACGGCGTTTACATATGTGGGCGGGACTTATGTGTGCGTTCGCTTCTGATCGCGAGCTACCGGGGACAGGGGCGTTTTAAACTTTTTTATTATTTTTTTTTTTATTTTTACATATTTTTTTTTTTTGATCACTTTTATTCCTATAACAAGGAATGTAAACATCCCTTGTAATAGGAATGGTGTGTGACAGGTCCTCTTTATTGAGAGATGCGGGGTCAATTAGACACCACATCTCTCCTCCAGGCTGGAAAGCATGAGATCGTGAAAAAAAATAAATCACGATCTCATGCTTACTAGCCGCAATCGCGGCTTTGTTTACTTCTGAGAACCCGGTCGTGACGTCATCACATCGCGCCTGGGCCTCCGACAGTCATCTCTATGCTTCCCATCCGGCGCTGGACGATTCACTCTCCGGGCCCCTGATGGCACGGGAGAGCCCGGAGAAGCACCGGATGGCGGTGGGAGGGGGATGTCCCCTCCCGCCGCCTACAAGAACGATCAAGCGGCGGAACTGCCGCTATGATCATTCTTATTGTGCGCAGAATCGCCGGCTGAAGAGAAGGATATCTGAATGATGCCTCTAGCTGCAGGCATCATTCATATATCCCCCAACAAAGCCCAGGACGTCATATGACGACCACCCAGGATGGGAGATCCCATCTGTGGACGTCATATGACTATGGGCGGTAATGAAGTGGTTAAATAACAATCACTTTAAAGCACCATCCACAGTATATATACTGTGGCAGGGCAGCCCTATTGCACGAGACACTGTGGCCCTGCTGCACAGCGGGGGAGCTGATGAGTGGGTCAGGCAGTCGCCATGTCTGCTGGCCACCCACGATCACTCCTCAGAGGCAGAACGGGGATCTGCCAATGTAAACAAAGCAGATACCAGCAGAGTGCAGTGTGATCGTCTGTTCCTAGTGATTAGGAACAGCAATCTCTTTGTACTCCCAGTCAGTCCACTCCCCGCACTGTTAAGCCCCATACACACAATCAGATTTTTTGACAACAAACTTCTAAATTCCAAGGTTTTTAAAAAAATCCGACCGCGTGTACGCTCCATCGGACAAACTTTTTCGGTTTTCATCGGACAAAATGTTCGCTTTGAAAACGGACAAACAAAAGTCCTACGGTGCAAAATCCTATCGTGTGTACAAAAGTCCATCGGACTTTAGTCCAAAGTACAAACACGCATGCTCAGCACCAATGTTAAAATCAACCAACAATAGCAGAATTTGACCAAAGGGTGGCGGTAAAGAGCAGAAAAACCATGTGATTTTGAGAAAGTTTGCTGAAAACGTCCTGCCGTGTGTATGCATACCAAGTTCACGGCCAACGCCCTTCAAAAGTTTGTTTGAAGTCCGACCGTGTGTATGAGGCTTTAGAAACACCTCCTTAGGACACACTTCACTTGATTGCCCCCTAGTTTTAACCCCTTCCCTGCCAGGGTCATTAACCACTTTAGCCCCAGAAGAATTTACCCCCTTCCTTACCAGAGCACTTTTTGCGATTCGGCACTGTGTCGCTTTAACTAACAATTGCGCGGTCGTGCGACGTGGCTCCCAAACAAAATTTACGTCTTTTTTTCCCCCACAAATACAGCTTTCTTTTGGTGGTATTTGATCACCTGTGCGTTTTTTTTTGGTTTTTTTGCGCTACAAACAAAAAGAGCAACAATTTTGAAAAAGAAAAATGCAACATTTTTTACTTTTTGCTATAATAAATATCCCCAAAAAAAATCTATAAAAAAAATAAATAAATAAAAAAAAAATCACAGTTTAGGCCGATACGTATTCTTCTACATATTTTTGGTATATAAAAAAAATATATATCGCAATAAGCATATATTGATTGGTTTGCGCAAAAAGTTATAGCGTCTACAAAATAGGGGATAGATTTATTGCATTTTTATTTATTTTTATACTAGTAATGGTGGCGATCTGTGATTTTTATTGTGACCGTGACATTGCAATGGACATAATCGGACACGCAACACATTTTTGGGACCATTCACTTTTATACAGCGATTAGTGCTATAAAACTGCACTGATTACTGTGTAAATGTGACTGGCAGGGAAGGGGTTAACACTAGGGGGCGCTAAAGGGGTTAAATATGTTCCCTAGTGAGCGATTCTAACTGTAGGGTGAGGGGACACACAAGGGAAGGAGTCCGATCAGTGTTCCTCTGTACTGTTCCTCTGTACTGGGAACACACATCGGTCTCCTCACCTCTGACAGGACATGGATCGGTGTGTTTACACACACAGATCCATGGTCCTGCCGTGATTGAGGGCAATCGCGGGTGCCGGGTGAAAATCGCGGCCACTGGGCACGCGCACCGGGTCCCGAGCGATGCCGCGGCGCGTGCGCGCCCCCTAGACGGCCGAGAAGCCCAGGACGTCATATGGCGTCCACCCAGGATGGGAGATCCAATCTGTGGACGTCATAGGTCTATGGGCGGGTACTGAAGTGGTTAATACAGCGATCAGTGGATATTTTTTAGCTCTGATCACTGTAAATAATGTCACTGGTCCAAAAAAAAAAAAAAAAGTGTCCGATCTGTCTGCAGTAATCCCACTAAAAATCGCTGATGATCGCCATTACTAGTAATATAAATAAACATTCCATAAATATTTCCCCTATTTTGTAGACGCTATAACATTTGCGTAAACCAATATATGCTTATTGCGATTGTTTTACCAAAAATATGTAGTAGAATACATATTGGCCTAAACTGATTTTAAACTGACCTTTTTTTATATATTTTTTTGGATATGTATTCTAGCAGAAAGTAAAACAATTTTTTTTTTCCCAAAATGGTCGTTCTTTTTTTGTTTAGATCGCAAAAAATAAAAAACCGCAGAGGTGATCGAATACCACCAAAAGAAAGCTCTATTTGTGGGGAAAAAAGGACATCAATATTGTTTCAGTACAACGTCGCATGACCGCTCAATTGTCAGTTAAAACGACAGTGCCGTATTGCAAAAAATGGCCTGGTCATTAAGGGGGTAAAACCTTCTGGGCCTTAAGTGGTTAAAGCAGATGTAAACCCTCACATATACCCAGTGAAGAAGTGAACAGCCTCAGATGACACAGATGAAACAAATCTCCCTACACAAGTTTTACATGTATATCTGCTGTCTTCACCTTTATATACTGTTTAGAATGTGCACGTTCTGTAGAATTTTTCACTACCTCATTCCCATGTAGGAGTGGATTATTGATAAACACTGAGACAGCCGATTGGAGAAAAGGCACTCACCCCTCCCCACACATGCAGAGGTTGCTTGTGAATAGTTTAGCAGTCTGCTAATCTATTTATAGCAACCTCCCCTGACACACACTTCTATCTGCCATCTCTGAGAGCTTGTGAAAAGTTAGGCTGATAACAGAGCGAGGGAGCAGGACAAAGCTATGGGACATTGCTTTGAAGAGAGATAAAAATAAATAAAAAATACAGATATATGTGCCCAGCTCAAATTTCATGAATCGGGTTTACATCCACTTTAAAGAGGAAGTAAACCTAGCTATAAAAAAAATAAAAAAAACCCTGCAAGACAAAGGCATAATGAGCTAATACTAATTAGTATTAGTATACATAATACTAATGCATGGCATACTAGCTCATTATGTAATACTCCCCTCCGATCGAAGCCCCGCAGCTGTCCTCTTCCAACGCCTGGGCAGCCGACATCTTGCCCGGGGGTTACTTCCGCGTATCGCGGCTCCGGCGCTCTGATTGGCCGGAGCCGTGATGACGTCACTCCCTCGCATGCGCACGGGAGCCGGCAGTGACGACACGGCCTCAATGAGGAACGGCACGCTACAGTGCGCCTGCGCCGCTGTCTACGGCGCATGCGCCGTAGACAGCAGCGCCCGTGATTTTATTAAATATCTCCTAAACCGTGGAGGTGAAAAAACACGAAGCTTTACAACCCCTTTAGGTTGTAACCAGCAATCTGTACTTCGTAGCAAAAACGGTCTCCTATAGCAACTGAAAAAACTCACAAGGTGCAGGAATTCTATGGGGATGATTCGGTCTTGATGCTTTCCCAGGCTCTCCAAGGTTCCCTGGTTCATGCAAGAGTAACATCTGGTACTTCATCTCTGGTCAGAACACACAAAAAAAGAAAAACAGCGCCGTCTCCATACACACTTTACAGTCTATATGAAAGTCTATATGAAAAGTTCTCTTGTCCTAGGTGCTACAGCTCTCACAAATCCACTGGGTGGCGGACATGAATCTGAAACAATACAAAGAGAGAGAGAGCGCAAAGGCTACCCTAGTATAACACTGTTTTTATTGTAAATTAGCAATTAAAAATACGAGGATTGCACTCACAGACATATGATGTGTATTCACATATACAGCTCAATTCAAGCCTCCTCTCCTGGTGTATATAGATCGATTGGCTCACAAGGCAGTGGTGTTGTATGGAGATGTTGGTGTCCTAGGAGTCTGCTTACTCTTCTCATGTGCTGTTCAGTACTTGCACGGACCAGCCGGCTCAGCATGACGTCACTCGTGGCCTGCAGGAGCAGACTCCTAGCTTATACACCAACATCTCCATACAACACCACTGCCTTGTGAGCCAATCGATCTATATATACATCGATCTAAATCCTTTTCTCTGACGTCCATGGACTGACACAGCATCTTCATCTTGACAAAGTGGGTTATGTTCCTGCTCATAGGAGAAGACTAGGCAGAATGTTAGATGTTTTAACATACATTCCCTTACCAGAGCTGAACAGCCCCGCCCAGGGGGCGGTCCCTCCGGACATAACCCTCCTACCTGCAGCCAGCAGCCTCAGTTCGTATTAAAGCAGTACAAACTCTAAAAAGCAGGGGTGGGTGCTGTGTCAGTCCATGGACGTCAGAGAAAACCGACCGTTACTTATCGATAACGGTGTTTCTACGAAACCTTCCAGGACGGCAACACATGAGATGATGGGGGCTCCACTCAACAGGAAAAACAATCAAATCACAGCTGTTTATAAGGCCCCACCTTACCCCTTGTCCCTCAGTAGTTGTAAAGTAATACTCCCACCAATTCGCAAGGGTTATTCCCACATTTAGGTACTTACCATTTAACGTGTACATACTCCTCCACCCATAACAGGGCGGGAAGTAGGCCTGCCATCCTGGAAGGTTTCGTAGAAACACTGTTATCGTAAGTAACCGTCGGTTTTCTCACCTCACCTTCCAGGACGGCAACACAGGAGAGGATAATAAAAGGAATCCACAGGCCTACCTTAGGGTGGGACCAGGGGCGTACATAAAGCATTTGGCACCCGGGGTGGATCCTATATCTGGCACCCCCCCACCTTAAAATGTAAAAACACCCCACTGTGCCCCCTGCATACCTCTGCATCCTTCAATATCTCTTTGGCACTACTGTGTACCCCCTCTCCACAACTGGACCCCTTTAAATTACACAGCACCCTACACCTCTGGACCCCTTTACATTACACAACATTTTGGACCCTTTTCCATTACACAGCACCATACACCTCTGGACCCCTTTAAATTACACAGCACCCTACACTTCTGGACCCAATTACATTACACAGCACTCTGGACCCCTTTACATTACACAGCACCCTACACCTCTGGACCCCTTTACATTACACAGCACCCTACACCTATGGACCCCTTTACATTACACAGCACCCTACACCTATGGACCCCTTTACATTACACAGCACCTCTGGACCCCTTTAAATTACACAGCACCCTACACTTCTGGACCCCTTTACATTACACAGCACTCTGGACACCTTTACATTACACTGCACCCTACAGCTCTGGACGCCTGCATGTTACACAGACACCCCCCTACAGTGCAAACCCCCCCTTACAGTACAGTCCAGACCCCCTTCAGATCCATAATGTACCTTAGAATATGATCAGCGCAGGACATGCACAGTGCTGCAGCACTGGTCGGGTGACTGGTCCCCCTCCCCCTGTGTAGGCATAAAGGAGGAGGGGGAGGCGGCTTCACTCTGCTCGGCTGAGCCGAGACTGATCAGAGTTGCGGCAGATAGCCACGAGAGAAGGAGGGGGGGGAGAAGGGGGATCGTTGCGGGTCCCAGGTGCGGCTCGCACACCCCCCCTCCTCCTTGCAAAACCACTACAGGCTGAGCTCTCCATCGCGTGTTCTTTCTTTTGCCACCGCCACGGTCCCGCTGCTTAAGCCCGCAGGGCATCTGCTGTCTCCGCTTTAGTGGGGGGGGGGTCGGGAGCGCCGGCCTGACACCCCCCCAGCGTGTGGCACCCCTCCACTTAGTACGCCACTGTGCGCAGGCAGCTTCATCACTAAATTTGTCCTTGCCTCTCTCCCTACCTCTCCCTCCAGCAACTAGTGTGTTCATGCTGTGGATCCTCCAGCCGCTATGTCACTAAAATGCCCTGCTGCTTAAGCCCGCCCAGCGCCCGCTCTCTCTGCTTTAGTGGGGGGGGGGCGCCGGCCTGACACCCCCCAGTGTGTGGCACCCGGGGGCGGCCCGCCCCCCACTTAGTACGCCCCTGGGTGGGACCACTGGCTGCACGATTTTTCTGCCAAATGCCACGTTCTGCAGCACGTTTACCTCCACTTCATTATGACTGATGAAGGTATCTTAGCTGGCTCAGGAGGCTGATCAGCGGTTTGCTCCACCGATGTCCCTGCCTTCTCCACTTCGGATGCAGGATCTATGTGGAGTGCTTTTAAAGATGGAATCAGAGAAATCTGGGAAATTAGTAAATTAGCATGGTTTGACTGCCTCAATCAGCTAGCAGTTGTGGCCTAATATACCTGTAACAATTTATAGGGCCACTAAAATGGATTCAAAGACTTGCTTTGTGACACGGGGATACTACTTTGATCAGCAAAGAGGATCTGACCTAAGCACTACTCTGTTCAGGAGATTTATTTCAAAAAGGACTCCCTGACAGACAGACCTGCATGTTCCCTTTAATTTATTACGTATTCCTGGTGATGGGTAAACGGAAGCTCACCTAAGGAAAAAAACAAACAAGGGAAGGTAGTTCCCTGGGTTCAGAAGCCTGGACAGGTATATATTTAATGCACACCAAACCTAAGACTTCCCTCACATCTGAATTCTGGCATGTCAGCTGTGAAAGTGTTCTACATTCCAAGCCCCCTATACACCTGCATGTAAATGCAAAAATAAATTGAAAAGGAGCTTGGTAAACACCTGATTGTACCAATTTGGTTAATATCAGGTGTCCTACCTGATGTCTGAAAACATAACCCACTCCAAAACCATAGGGTGCCCTTTTGGTATTAAAGAGGGATACATTTAAGCAGACCCCTACTACAGTAGGTTAAGTCTATATAGCAGGAGCAGAACACTCACGCTTGTGTGCTATGACCCGTTCTGCTTAAAAAGTGATATGAAGAATACATATAGTACTGTAAACCTTATGAGTTAGGTGTATGGGTCAGATAACTTCTGCTACTATATATTCGGGTAATACTCATATGAACGGAAATTGTTACTAAAGAAGGTGATTTTATAACCTTCTTCCAGTGTCATAACCCCACTGGGTTACAAGCACAGGGAGTGCCTCAGGTATGCCTGAATGTAAGGGACTGAGTTCCTGGCCCCTTCCATGTCCACAGGAAAATAGGGTCTGAACTAAAAGTGATACATGTATGATTAATATTATAAAATATAAATATCATAGACAACAATGTTGTGTATTTTTGAAACTGGATAGACCATCACAGAAATGACACCGAAACTTGCAGTGTTGTGTATTTCTGAAGTGTGGCAAAAAAGCAATATAAAGGACATGAACTTCAGAGCCGTGTACTGCTGGCGCTCATCAAGGTACAGGCGTATAACCAATACGAAACAGACAAAAAAGGTTCAACGTTGTGCCCTTCTGAATAGTAACAAGGTGTAGTTATAACCGAAGACACTGACAAATTTTAATGCTGCGCGTTTCTGATTGGCAACAGCGTATAGCCATCTAACCAATCAGAAATGTCGCCAGCAATTCCACTGCTGTACCTTCTGATTAGCAACAGCATACAGACATGTAGCAGAAATGTCACCAGCAAGGCCAATGCTGTGTATTTCTGGTAGAAACTGGGTGCCGTCTTATGATGGACAAACTTTAAATGCTGTGCATTTTTCATTAGCAACCGCGTACTGTCATAAAACCAACAGAAATGACACTAGCTACTTCAGGCTGTCCATTTCTGAATAGCAACAGCCTTAAGATCAACAGATCTGTGGCTAACAGACTTCCAATGCTGTGCATTTTTGGTTAGTAACAGCGTATCGCCATATGACCAGCAGAAATGTCACTAGCAACTTAAGCTGCAGTGTATTTCTGATCAGCAACCGGGTACAGTCCTAAGACCAACAGAAAGTTGCTAACATCTTAAATGCTGTGCATTTTTTGTTAGAAATAGTGTACAGTCCTAAGACCGACAAAGTCGCTATCGACTTAAATGCTGCGCATTCTTTTGTAGCGACAGGGTAAAGTCCTAAAACCAACAGAATGCTGCTAACAACCTTTTTATTAGCAACAGCGTAGAATCCTAGAACGGAAAATTCACTAGCAACATTAATGCTGTGCATTTCTGATTAGCCACAGGTTACATGCTTATGATCGACAGAAAAGTCACTAACAAACTTTAAATGCTGTGCATTTTTGACCAGAAACAGTGTATATCACTAGCTACTGAAAGGAACTGTGCATATCTGACTAGCAACAGGGTACAGTTTTATGATCAACAGAAAAAGTCACTAACAACCAAAGCTCTGCATTTTCTGATTAGAAACAAGGAACAGTATCATTTACTGTGTATTCTGATGAGCAGCAAGACAACCAGAAGGACACAAATGACTTCCACATTTTGTGTTTCTGATGTGCAACCAGGTAAGGCATGAAGTCAGAGTCCTGGTAATTTCCACTGCCCTACCAAGGGCAAAATCTACCAAGGCAAAAGCCTGGACTTAATATACTAACCTTCATCCACCAGAGGAAGATCAGGATAGTTTCAAATAATGGAAATTTAAACGTGGGTGAGTTATTCCCCATAACAATAGCTGTTGCCTCACCACTGACAAAAGCGTGAGTAGGTGTAGTTGGACACATACCCACACCTGCAGGTGAGAGCGAGTCCAACCCGTTTAAGCTCTTTAACGAGCACAGACCTGGAAAACAATTAAGCCAGCCTCCAGAAGAGTTGGTTACAATCTTAGGCCCCTTTCACACGGACGTTCCGTATGTCCGTTTTTCATCCATCCGTTTTCGGATAAAAAACGGACATACATGTATCCCTATGGGATAGCGGATGTCAGCGGATGAACATCCGCTGACATCCGTCTCCGCTATGGTCCGTTTAGCATGACGGAGGAAAATCCTACTTTTCCATCCGTCTGCGGATCGGATGAAAACGAACAGACGGTCCGTTTTCATCCGATCCCCCCATAGGAGAAAGCGGCGATTCGACCGGTCTGTTTCTGCACAATGTGCAGAGACGGACAAGTCATCCGCTGGCTCAGCGGGGATCAACGGAGCGATCTCCGCTGAGCAAGCGGATAATCACGGGGCGGATCATGACGGGATCCGCCCGTGTGAAAGAGCCCTTAGCCTAGAGACAATCAGACACTTGTAGGACTTAACAGGCGATCATTAGAAACAGGTTAGTATATATGTAGCTCTTGTATAGAGGTTTGCACCAGGAACCCGTCAGTTGAGGGTTGCAGGAAATTTTTTTAGGCTGGGTTCACACTGTTAGGACACGACAGTCATACAACTTTCATCCTACTTTGCTCTGCGACATCAGTCCTACATTGATCCTACATTGGTCCGACATCCATCCGACTTTCATGAACAGGATACTACTTTGATCAGACTTCGTGCTAGCCTGACTTGTCCTTTGACCAATCAAAACAATCCCAGGGTGAGATAAATTCCTTTTACTGCTGCTGTAATCACCATGTCGGATGTCAAAAGTCAGATGGTTAGGACAAGGATCCTACTTTGATCCGACTTCAAGGATATTCAATGGGCTGAAGTAGGATCAAAGTCGGACCAAAGTAGTACAGGGAGCATTTTCAAAGTCGGACCGACTTGTGTCGAACCAGTTAAGACGGCTCTCATAGGGAAACATTGATTTTCACACGTCATGCGACATGAGCTCCCAATGTCGCAGCGTTTGTCGGACCAGTGTGAACCCAGCCTTATGGTTCCAATTCATCCAAAAGGTGGGCTGTAGCCCAAACCACAAGAGGTCCCAATCAACTCTTACACACCACAGTATAACAGTGTAAGCAGGAAAAAATAGGTTGGAGCTTGTTAAGCTGTTACACATACCCAGCCAACTCCCCCAAAGGGAATATGTTCACAAGGGTACCTCTTGCTGTGCCTCCCCCTATTTGGGCAAAAAGCTAGGAGGCACGCTATTAAGGCCAACAAATTCTAAATGAACCCTCTTGGAGCTACATGCCAGATTCATAGCAGCTAGTCTAATGTATTAAGATGACCTGGTGTGCTTGCTGACCAGGGAAACCCTGTACTAATGCTCCTGGAATCACCAGGTACTTGCAGACCACTTTACACCACTTCCAATTAACCCTTTTGTAATGTGCAAGTTGTTTAGTGGCAGAAATGGCCTGTAACAGGTCATTTGTGTTTAACAACTCCTCACTATATTTATCCTTATTAATGGATTCATAATGAGAGGCTAGCAACTAAATGTTGTAATAGCCACAGCCACAGGGCTTACTTTTCTCTCCTCAAGGCACATGAGAAAGGGATAGCGGCCAAAAATTCACCCCTTTCCAAATTGCTATCCCAACTAGGGAGCTGCCAAGTTAGGCTGTGTGCACTGCAACAGTAGCATGCCCACACACCTCTTCTGGGATCCCAACCTCTTCCAAAAGGAGGGGGGGAGAGGCCAGGGCCATTATCCTCTTTAGGGGTGAGTTGCTCTGGGGCTACCACCTAAGGTGTGGGTACAGAGGTGCGGAAAGATTTAAAGTGGCCAACCCCTGCTCGAACAGATTTAAGAAAATCTTTCATTAATCCTGAGGCCTCTTTCCCAGCCAGTCTGCTATACACCAATAAAATGGCTTGGTCTAGACAATCTTTCCCTGCAGTTTAACGCACTTTCTACTGGCATCAGTGCTAGCGAATGCAGAAGGAGCTTGGTCAAAAGACCTCCTGTGCTTCGCTGGGGGAAACTAAGAAAAGAGGGAACAAACCATAGTCACTCTTCCTGCCCCCTGCATCATGGCTGCAGGCCCCTTCTCCCAAAGGAGAAGGCATAGGGGATTACCAGGGACCATCTAATCTGGTATCAAATAACCCCCAAGTAGGTAAGAAAAACGGCACTTACCCCATCCTGGTTTGCTTTTGCCTACAGCCACCTGTTCTGTCTTTCCATCCTCCTTGTCCATGAGGTGGGCTCAGACAGTCTGTTAGCTCCTCGCAGCTCACAGAGTCCTGTTTGCACAAAGAATGTCTCAGTCTCCGCAGCCACGCGGGTCCGGCGTCTCCTCCATGCTTTCGTGCATGTTGTGGGCTGCTCCATCCCTTCTTGCTGTGACCGGAAGTTCAGCCTGGAAATGAGGCTTGGAGCGCGCCGAGTCCTCCACTTCTATCAGCCGGCCAAATGGCGTCGCTGTATCTGGGGAAGACCAGGGAGGAGACCCGAGCTGCTGAGCGGCGTGCAACGGCGGGGAATTTAAAATGCCAGAACCGCCTGCACGAATGTCGTTTTTTTGGGGGCGACCTGTGAGAAGCTCTGAGGTGGCAGGTAAGTGCAGCCTTGCTGGCATTCCTACACCTGGCTCACAGGGGTACCAACCGACCGACTGTAGTCTTTTGGTTCAGAAGAAAAGAACAAATGTTTCGCTGTGGGAAACACAATCAATACTGAGGGACAAGGGGTAAGGTGGGGCCTTATAAACAGCTGTGATTTGATTGTGTTTCCTGTTGGGTGGAGCCTATCTCATGTGTTGCCATCCTGGAAGGTGAGGTGAGAAAAGGATTTTATGGCGAGTACAAAAAAATCCTATTTTCTCTTACCGTCCATGGACTGACACAGCATCTTCATCTTGAAAAAATGGGAAGTCCCAAAGCAGTGTCAAAGAACGAGGACTGGGAACAGTATCAAGGAAAAAACCAAACTTCACCCCAAAACAAGCAGAGCTCCTCAACGGAGGAGTTGCAACATTAAACAGCCGCCTGCAAAACCTTGCGGCCGAAGGAAGCATCAGAAGATGCAGCCACATAAACCTTATAGAACTTTGAAAAGGTATGTACGGACGACCAGGCGAGTCCACTTGTGCAACAGACGCTTGATGTCGGAAAGCCCAGGAAGCACCAATTGCCCTGGTAGAATGCGCCGTAACCGGAAAGGGAGGCGCCCGCCCCTTAAGGGCATAGGCCTGTATGACGGTCTGCCTGATCCGAGAAATGGTGGCAGACGAAACCGCCTGGCCCTGTTTCGGACCAGACACAAACAGCGAGTCAGACTTGCGAATCTAAGCCGTAGCAGACAGGTACACCCGCAGGGCACGTACCACGTCTAACGTGTGGAGCGCAAACTCTGGGATGCAACGGACGAGGACATAAGGACGGAAGCACAATGTCCTCATTAAGATGGAAGGCCGAGACCACCTTCGGGAGAAAGGAAGGCTGCGGGCGTAGCACCGTCTAATCCTTATGGAGAACCAAGTATGGCGGTTTGCAAGACAAGGCCGCCAATTCGGAAACCCTTCTGACAGAAGTAATGGCTACCAGAAAAGCCACCTTCTGAGATAAGGTTAAGAGAGCAATCTTCCTGATGTTTTCAAAAGGAGGTTCCTGAAGAACCGAGAGCACCAAATTCAAATCCCAAGGAGGAAGAGGTGGCTTAACAGGGGGGAGCACATGTCGGACCCCATGTATGAAGGTACAAATCAAAGAATGGCCCGCTAGCGGCCTCTGAAAGAAAATAGCCAAAGCTGAAATCTGACCCTTAATGGTGCTTAAGGCAAGCTTTTGGGTCACAGCACGCTGTAAGAACAGCAAGATTCTGGGAACGGAATACATCCGTGGACGCCAATCCAGCTCCTCGCACATAGCGATGTAGGCCCTCCAGGTACGGTGGTATATCTTCCTGGAAGAAGATTTCCGTGCCCTCAGCATGGTCGAGATGACCGAATCCGAGAGACCCCAGTCTCTCAGTACCTGGCTTTCAATAGCCATGCCGTTAAAGCCAGCGACTGTAAAGCAGAATGAAGTATGGGACCTTGAGACAGGTGGTCCTCCCGCACAGGCAGTCACCATGGAACATCCGCCACTAGGCGCACTAGATCAGTGTACCAAGGACGCCGAGGCCAATCTGGCGCGATGAGGATCACCAGAATCCCCTCGGCCTCCACCCTGCGAAGAAGGCAAGGAAGCAACTTCAGTGGAGGATAGGCATAAATCAGCCGATACCGACCCCACAGGGCCACCAACGCGTCTGGCGCGTCTGCCCAGGGATCCCTGGACCTGGCCACGAATCGACACTTTTCGATTGAGTCGAGAGGCCAATAGGTCCACATTCAGTGTGCCCCACCTCCGGCAAAGGAGGTGAAACACCTCCGGATGCAAGGACCATTCCCCCTGGTCCGACATCTGGCGGCTCAGATAATCTGCCCGCCAGTTGTCCACTCCTGGAATGTAAACGGCCGGCAGAGCCGGCACTCTTTCCGACCACCTTAGGATGTGAGCGACCTCGGACGCCGCAGCTGAGCTCCGAGTTCCCCCCTGATGGTTGACATAAGCCACTGCCGCGGCGTTGTCCGATTGGATCCTGACCGAGCGTCCCTGCAGTCTCCTCGACCACGAGGAGAGGCACAGTCTGATTGCCCGGAGTTCCAGGACATTGATCAGCAGATGGGACTCGTCTGGGGTCCAGAGCCCTTGGGCTGACAGAACTCCCCAGACTCCGCCCCAGCCCGAAAGACTGGCATCCGTTGTGATCACAGTCCACTGGACAGGAAAGAACGACTTCCCCGACCGAAGGGCCGGGGATCTCAGACACCACTTCAGGGATGCCCTGACCAGGTGACTCACCTGGATCTGACGATCCAGTGATAATGGAGACTTGTTCCAGCAAGATAGGATATCCTTTTGTAAGACTCAAGTGTGGAATTGGGCGTACGGCACCGCCTCGAAGGAAGCCACCAGGAGTCCCAGGACCCTCATGCAAAAACGAAGTGACGACCATTTGTGGGACGTCAGCACCCGTACCGCAGAGTGAAGAGTCTGTAATTTGTCTAAGGGTAGAAATACCCTTGCCTTCGAGGAGTCCAGGATCAATCCCAGGTACTCCAGACGCCGAATCGGAACCAGGACCGACTTCTGAATGTTCAGCAGCCATCCGAATTCTCGTAGGGCCTGACTGGCTATCTCCACATTTTCCTCTAATTCTGAGCCAGAGTCTGCTCTCAGAAGAAGATCGTCTAGATCGCAATGCCTCGCTGTCTCAGGAAAGCTAGAATCGGGGCAAGCACCTTGGTGAAAACCTGCGGCGCTGACGCCAAACCGAAGGGATGAGCCACAAACTGATAGTGGTCTTCGTCTATCGCGAAGCGCAGAAACTTCTGGTGACCCGCGCAGATTGGGACATGCAAGTAGGCGTCCTTGATGTCCAAGGATGCCAGAAAATCCCCCGGGTGGAGCGCAGCAATCACCGAGCGAATGGATTCCATGCAGAATTTCCGAACCTTCACGAAGGCATTTAGGGCCTTAAGATCCAGAATTGGACAGACTCCGTCCTTCTTTGGGACCACAAACAGATTAGAATAAAATCCCTGAAACCTCTCCTTTGACGGTACCGGCACAATTACTCCGCATCTCAACAAGTCCTGCACTGCCCCTAATAGGGCAGCTCGACGCACTGAAAGGAGAGAGAGATTTGAGGGAAAAATCTGACTGGTGGCCAGGAAAGGAACTATCCTGTAGCCCGAGGCAACCACCTCGCACACCCACCGGACGGAGATCCGGGAGGTCCACCGATCCACAAACCTGCGAAGCCATCCCCCCACCCCAGAGTCGGGCGGGGGCAAGAATTCATGCGGTGGCGGGCTTGGTAGCCGGCGTGGTTGGCTTACGCACCCAGGGACGCTTCTGTCCCCCAGCCTCACCCTTGTCAGTCCGGGAGAATTTTTCCACGGGATTTGACTGACGAAAAAAACTCTTCCGAGTGGGAAAGGAAGGACCCGGCTTACGGCGCGGCTCCTTCACCTTAGGCGGCTGAGGAAGAAGGGTGCCCTTACCCCCCCTTGACATTTTTAATAATGTCATTCAGGGAAGTACCAAATAGCCTTCCGCCCTTGAAAGGCAAATCCGTCAGGAGCTTCTTAGAGGCCAGGTCAGCAGACCAGCATTTTAACCAGATCAGGCAACGCAAAACCACCGCAGACACTGAGGCCCTAGAAATTAGGGGGGCAATGTCCATAGTGGCATCACACACACATACACTAGGCCCTGTACCATTTGGTCTGCCAGTGTAATGCATTCCGGAGGAAGATTATGCTCCTGCACATACTGTTGCATAATCTTTGCCCATTCCGTGAGCGTCTGAGTCACCAGGGTCGCCGCTACAAGAGGACGCAGCGCGGATCCCAGCATGGTGAACATGGCTCGGCTCACCATTTCCGACTTCCTATCAGTAGGGTCCTTATAAGCAGGGTGCCCCTCAACCAGCAGAGTTGTAGCTTTATTCAACCGGGCGACCGGGGAGGGTCGACCACCGGAGGAGAGGCCCATTTTTTAATCAGGCTGTCCTCAAAAGGGTACCTAACCGCCAGACGCTACGAGACCGCAAAGGTCTTCTGTGGTTTGTCCCAAACCTGGTCAATGAATCTATCAAAGAAAGGTGTATAAAAAAAAAACTTTTTAAAAGGCTTAGCTTGAAAAGAACCAAAAAAGGAGACTGACTCCACCACAGGTTCCTCAGCCGCAGCATTCAGCTTGAGAGTGTCTCACAGAATCAATGAGTTCACTAACAATCGTCCTGTCATGTACTGACCAAGATAAGAAGTCTTCCTCACAAGGAATGTCCTGGTCAAAAATATCCAAAAATTCAGAGCTAGGGTCCTGTGCCGCAGCAATGCCCATATCTGAATCAGAGCACTCCCCTGGAGATGGTGAGGGGAGAGGGCGCTTAATAGCCCCCTTGCACTCGCACGCCGCTTCTATTCTGGCAACAAATGTTTCCAGGACTGCCGACAACTGTTCCATAGGGACCGCAGGTGCAGCAGCACTGCAAGTTGCTTCTGACATGAAAGGGGAAGCAGGTGACAGACTCCATACCACCACCACCCTCTGAGACTTTGTCCATATGAGAGATAAAGTCCACCCTCCGGCTGCACTGACTGTGGGGGGGGGGGTTACCCAGGGGACTCACCAACCCGGCAGGGACCGCTCAGTTCCGCTGTGTCCGTCCACTACAGCGCGGCTCCCGCGAGTGAACAGTGAGGAGATTGTGAGAAGAATTGCACCATCCAATCAGTGAGAGGCCAAACCAGCACAAAAGAGCGCGCAGCTACAAGAAAATGGCCGCCGCAATAACAAGTGCGCCACAGGCGGCTACGGCAAGATGGCCGCCAATGCGGTTTTCAATTGTAAAATAAAACAGTAAAAACATGGCGCCGAATGGCGCGCAAGGCCCCCGCTGACACAGCTAATCCCACACCTCATGCAGACCCCTGTGGACCCCCACCAGGACAGAGACCCCCAGGCACCCCCAGTCAGTGCACCATAGTGTAGGTGACAGAGTAGTAAAAACACAAGGGGTAGACAGGGAAAACCCCCCTACCATAGGAACACACAGTATGTACTCACTTGTTGAGGCGGGGGAACAGTACATACCCATCCAGCTAGGACCCACTGGTGTGTTCCAGACAAGCATATCATAGTGCAGTACTGAGTAGCTATCGGCCAGTCCACCGCGAAAGATACAGCAAAACGGTTCAATCTTCTGCGGACCCTGGAGCAAAAAGCTCACCGGCCACCCCTGGAGCCATGGGCTATGTCGTGAACTGATCTCACGCAGAGCGAGGATCAGCACGCTCGATGGTCGGACTGGGAAGACTACGAGGATAGCGAACTACCCAACCTGTTGCCCAGCCGACAGTTGATAGCAGAATCTCAAAAATAAAATAAATGTTCAAAAAAGAACAAAACATTTCTTCAAGAGACTGGCTCCAAAGAGAGCCACGTCCTCTCCTCTGCTAGGCAGAAAAAAACTGAGGCTGCTGGCTGCAGGTAGGAGGGTTATGTCCGGAGGGACCGCCCCCTGGGTGGGGCTGTTCAGCTCTGGTAAGGGAATGTATGTTAAAACATCTAACATTCTGCCTAGTCTTCTCCTATGAGCAGAAACATAACCCACTTTGTCAAGATGAAGATGCCGTGTCAGTCCATGGACGGTAAGAGAAAAAACAGTGTTACACTAGGGTAGCCTTTGCACTTCATCTCTGGTGCCCATCCTTTCCTTCATCATAGCTCCCAACTGTCCCTGATTTCGAGGGAACAGAGTCCCTCTGTCCCTCTTTCCTCCTCATGTGTCCCTCATTTTGGTCTGATCTAAATAGTTAAATATAAAATGCACTTTTTATCTTTCAAAAAGTGTTTCCCAGGGCTAAACCTTTCATCCAATTTCTAAATTGCTGCACTTGTTACATGTCAAAAGTCAGTATAAATAAATAGTAGTGGTAATAAAGCACTTGTGGGTGTAATTTTTTTTTTTTGTATAATTCTCCTTTAACCACTTGCTTACTGGGCACTTTCACCCCCTTCCTGCCCAAGCCATTTTTCAGCTTTCAGCGCTCACACTTTGAATGACAGTTGCGCGGTCATGCAACACTGTAGCCAAATTACATTTTTATCAATTTTTCCCCACAAATAGGGCTTTCTTTTGGTGGTATTTGATCACCTCTGCGTTTTTTATTTCTTGCGTTATAAACAAAAGAAGAGGGACAAGTTTGAAAAAAACAATATTTATAAGCGTATATTGATTGTTTTGTGCAAAAGTTATAGCAGCTACAAAAAAGGGGATAGATTTATAGCATTTTTATTATTTTATTTACTAGTGTAGTGGGTATTTGAATTTAGGGGAAGCATCTGGGTGGTAGTGTAACCCAGATGCACTGATTGCTAGGGAATCGGAGGTCCTTTTATGGTTCTTGAAGGACTCTGGTGGTGTGAGGTTCCCTGGGCCTATAGGTAGCGTTGTTGCCAGGGGCCGGAGGTGAACTCACACCGCAAGACTGTGCCTTTTTGTCCTTCCCTGGAGCTGGTACAGCGGGGCGGGGAACCGGCTGTGGCGCGAAGGGAGAGGAGATAAAAGGGGCGGACGCCCTTACCACGGGGTTCAGAGTGCAGAGTCGGAGGATGTGGCCGCACCCAGGCACCTTCAGCTTGGGTGCTGGTGTCCCGGTGTTCCGGCCCAGGTGCCCTTGACCTGGCCGGAGCGGAGATGGAGTCCATCTCAGGCACCTTTAGCCTGGGGTGAGGTATTATGGCGGATGCCTGGGGCTCAGTACCTTCGACTGAGTTCCGCAAGGGTGGAGGAATCCGAGGGGGCCCTTACTCCTTGGGTGCCCGTGTCTGAGTTTGTGAGGTCTGGTGTGCAGAACTTCTCTGGAGAGTCCGGTGCAGCATCGCTGGTGACAGAGAGGCCTTCGGTATCTCCCTTGGACGGATATCCTTCCCCTGACAGGGGCCGTGCCAGCGAAGGTAATTCACGTTCTATTTCACATAGTCAGTGGCAGTGACTATTCGTCACTGGTGATACCACAGTGGTTGGCAAGAGAAGGGAAAGGATTGTGCCTCGACCTATTCCCATTAAGACCAAGTTGTTGCGAAAGAATCCAACTTAACCGTACTGTGTGTTTATTCGCTGAGAAGAATAAAACTGTGTTGGACCTATTCACTGTGTGGAACTCTGGTTACTAGGAGCAAAGGAGTCAGGGACGAAGTATAGGACTTGACTCTAGGACATCTACACAAAGCCCGATCTTTCTGGCCTTCACCTTTTCACTATGGAGGACATGGGCCGTGGTGTATCTCACCCCTTCCCCCAGCACTAACACCCCTAGACAAAGAAAGACAAGCCGAGAATGAGAAGGGGTGAGAGGGGTGAGGTCACTACACTAGTAATGTCGGCGATCAGCGATTTTTATCGTGACTGCGATATTGCGGCGGACACATCGGAAGCTTTTGGAACCACATTTATACAGCGATCAGTGCTATAAAAATGCACCGATTACTGTATAAATATGACTGGCAGGGAAGGGGTTAACACTAAGGGGCGATCAAGGGGTTAAATGTGTTCCCTAGGTTGTGATTCTTACTGTCGGGGGAGGGGACTGACTGGGGGAGGTGACCGATGGTTGTCCCTATGTACAAGGTACAAACCATCGGTCTCCTCTCCCTGACAGGACGTGGATCTGTGTGTTTACACACACACAGATCCAAGGTCCTTCTCAGTTACTGGGCAATCGCCGGTGCCCGGCGGCCATCGGGCACGCACATCGGGTCCCCAGTGACGTAGCGGGCATGCGCCCCTAGTGGCTTGTGAAGGCGAGCACGTCATATGACGTCCGGGCAGTTGACAAGTAGTTAAGGGGGTGTGCGGCAGGGGGTGAATCTCCTATGCCTAAAGACTTTGGTCAATAGGTGTCCCTCGTTACCATTTCAAAAAGTTGGGAGGTATGCCTTCTTGCCTCCAGGTAGTGAGCAGGCTCTCCCTTGCAGAACCTTGAGCACATGGTTAAGCATCAGGCTTCATGCCTACCCAGCAGCAGCTGTTTCTCACAAGGTGGAAAGAGCCAGATCACCTGACTGCCTCCAAATAAGTACCCTCTCCCAGCATCCTCAGCGGCCAGAGAAACTCCTGATTGGCTAAGAAAAGTATGCATATCCATAACCTAGATTCACTGTAGCTCATCATACTAAATGCCAAAGGCGACAGTGCCACCGATTGACAAAAGGGAGGAACCACAGCTAAACCAGGCATAGGAGAAAACCCAAAATGATCACAAAGACTATAAATCAGCCAGGGAAACTGCAACCCAGCAAAGCTAAATTTGCTTGTAGCCCTGTTTAAGACAAGGGTGCTACAAACACTGCACTTTGTTTTTGGGTATGAAAAACTATGTTATGGAATGAAAGGGAAAATAGGATGGCGACAGACATTGCGGTCTATGTAAAAGGGAAAAAAAAACAAAAAACACAAAACTACACTATAAAAAAAAAACCTCTAGATTGGTTAAGCAAAAACACTGTTAGTAAAATATTAAATATGAGAAAGAGGGGGGGGACAGCGGGTATACTCAGTACCCAGGGATTTTTTGAAAACACGGTGCTTGATAGAGATAAACACAATTGTCAAAATCAATAAAAGATTATATTTTATTACATAAAGCATAAAAACAATACACAAAATTATTAACCATCCTTCAAGATATGTAGGTCAGTTTTCAAAAAGATGCAATTCACTGCTTGATTTCCACTCAACTAGTTTCGCTCCCAGCGGAGCTTCTTCAGGAGTGTAATAGAGTAATATCAGGTTTAAACGATTTACATGTGTAGCTACAAACTGGAAGAAAAAATGGCATTTCCACTGGTATTAGTTGACCGATTTGCCCAATCCACTGAAACAACCCATAGGGTTAGCAACCACAAGGGTAAAGAAAATCTATTGAAAACTTGAGAGGTTGTTGGTATGGGTCACTAGATCCAAAGTCAGCAGTATGCCAATAGGGAGTTGTAAAAATCCTCATAGAGCACAGAGTGTCTATTTGTGCTAAGAGAGACAAACCCTCAGGCTGAATGATTGGAAACACATAGTAAAAAAATAACTTCACTGGTTACATTGCACTCAAGATGGTTGGGTAGAATGGATGAGCTGGTCACCGCCGCTCTGGGGCTTGGAGATATCCGTCCGGCTGGAGCAGGTGTTTTGACCCCTTTCAACTTGCCCAGCTGGTGACCAGCTCATCCATTCTACCCAACCATCTTGAGTGCAATGTAACCAGTGAAGTTATTTTTTTACTATGTGTTTCCAATCATTCAGCCTGAGGGTTTGTCTCTCTTAGCACAAATAGACACTCTGTGCTCTATGAGGATTTTTACAACTCCCTATTGGCATACTGCTGACTTTGGATCTAGTGACCCATACCAACAACCTCTCAAGTTTTCAATAGATTTTCTTTACCCTTGTGGTTGCTAACCCTATGGGTTGTTTCAGTGGATTGGGCAAATCGGTCAACTAATACCAGTGGAAATGCCATTTTTTCTTCCAGTTTGTAGCTACACATGTAAATCGTTTAAACCTGATATTACTCTATTACACTCCTGAAGAAGCTCCGCTGGGAGCGAAACTAGTTGAGTGGAAATCAAGCAGTGAATTGCATCTTTTTGAAAACTGACCTACATATCTTGAAGGATGGTTAATAATTTTGTGTATTGTTTTTATGCTTTATGTAATAAAATATAATTTTATTGATTTTGACAATTGTGTTTATCTCTATCAAGCACCGTGTTTTCAAAAAATCCCTGGGTACTGAGTATACCCGCTGTCCCCCCCTCTTTCTCATATCAAATTACAATGGGATGTGGTGCTTTTTGATTTGACCAAGAGTACCCCAATATATTAGTTTAGTAAAATATTAAAGCTGAACTCCAGGCAAACATTCCATGCAGTCCCGAGAGTTACACAGCCTTACTTGAAAACAGCGGCAGTTAAGAATACAGTGGCATGATACAGAGCTGCATTTATTGCATCTTTTGTATAAACATGGAGTTCAAGGATATCCAAGAACATAAAGTAAAAAGTTTGCAGAGTACAAGTCCTTAGATGTGTTGGCTGCAATCTTTTTTTTTACTTTTTCAGGCCAAGAGCATTCTCAACAAGAACAGATTAGATTTGTTGATCCTGCCAGAAATACAGTGTCCTGGTGACATCCTGTGAGATGACCTGAATGTTACCTCTTTTTGGAAACAAAGGCAGACACGCTGAGGTGGTGACCACTATAGATCCTTTCATTGACAACAAGAACTCCTAGAACTCTAAATTAATGGTACCAAATGAAAACATAAGAATCCTGCCAGAGACCATGGCATATGGTATATGTATATGATGATCATCTGTAACATGAGAATAAAAAAGGTTGGTCTAAAGCTGGCCTTACAGTTCACCAAAAAATGCATCTTTTAGGCAGTTTAAATTAATTTGATTATTTATCACTTAAATCACCATGACACCAATCCCCTTTATCAGTATTGCCATATGCCACCATGGCCTCTCTGCCACATTGAAACAGTTTTTTTCACTGCACCATTATGTTACTGCGAGCACAATGCAAAACATTAAAAAACAGTTCCTATGATATTCTTACTAATGTATTACAAAAGAAAAACAAATAGCAGCCCTGACATTGATGATGGTAAAATGTGGTATATATAGATATGAAAGCACACAGCAGTCCTGACATTCATGCTGGTAAAATGTAGCATACAAAAACCAGTTAAGGTTCAAGGTTCCCATTTCTTCCTTCTATAACTATTATATTGTGGATAAAATCACGTTACAGAAAAAGTACCATAGCAAATTAAAAGTCCCTATTTTGTGGGATAACCAAGGGCCTGTTCACACCATTGCACTGCTAAATGGCACCCTAACGCACCTTGCTGACCAATGTGCTTTGAGGTGCTCTGCCAAAAGCGCTACATGCACTCTCTTTGATGTGTTTGCTGCATTAGGCAACCCCTTCAAAACGCAATTCATCCTAAAGCAAGGCATAACACAACACACGTTATTGTGTGATTAGACCCCAAGTTAGATGTGAGCTTTTGGTCGGAAATTCCGACCGTGTGTAGGCTCCATTGGACTTTTTCGGAATTTCCGATCGTGTGTACGCGGCGGCATTAGGGTCTAATCACACAATAACGACAGCAAAAATTTGAGAGCTGGTTCTCAAATTTTCAGACGGGAAAAGTTCTGGTCGGAAATTCCGTTCGCCTGTATGCAATTCTGACGCACAAAACCAAGCACGCTCTGAATCATCGAACTTCATTTTTCTCGGCTCGTCGTAGTGTTGTACGTCGCCGCGTTCTTGAAGGTCAGAATTTCAGACAAAATTTGTGTGACCGTGTGTATGCAACACAAGTTTGAGCCAAAATTCAGTCGGAAAAAAATCCACGGTTTTGTCGAAATTTTCTTGGCGGCATTAGAGAGGATTTCCCGCACTTTGTAGGGCTCTGCTCTCACTTTCTATTAGGTCTCATGACAAGCGAAGAAAAAACTCTTCTCAATAAACCACAGAAAAAAACAAAAAAAAAAACAAACAAACACACACAAAGTTTTAACCCTCTTTCTATTAAAAAAAAAAAAAAACGTTTGGACTTAAGACAATAAAAAACACCATAGATTCACCTTAAAACTATGTGCTCTTCCAGACACACAGGTACATAATCTAGGTTTTGTGCACCTCTTCCACCCAAAGTCTTCGGATTGGTCATGTGTTGCCAAAGGATCCTCTTTGCTTCTTCTCGAAGCTGGGCAGTCCTCAATGATGAACAGCTACTGATAGCTATACTATAAATCAGATAAGCTAGAACCAGGACTTGTACTCTGCAAACTTTTTACTTTATGTTCTTGGATATCCTTGAACTCCATGTTTATACAAAAGCTAATAACATGTTTGTTTTCTGCAGGAAACCAATAAATGTAAAGGCATAAAATGGTAAATGGCACAACAAACGCCTACAATTTTATTATATACACATAATATCCAAAGCTACTGTGCAGAAAACCTGCACCTAGAGAACTAGCTAATTTGAATTAGATGGATGAGAACTTGATTTCATCTTCCTCTTGACACCTTGATAGGCTTTTCTCTGGAGATTGCATAACAAGTGCCATCATCGCACCTTCAGAAAGAAAAAATGAAATGTTCCTTGTGTTATCCATCTACTTTTGATTTCCAAACCCGTGTGATTGTAAGTCAGTAAGGTGAGAAACGCAACATAACAATCACGGTCCTTTTTTAATGAGGTGAACACCTTTTTCAAATGAATAGAACAGAGAAGTTAATATAGTTTATTCACTGAATCTAAATTCATTCCCAGGATATACATTTTAGAGTTGTAAGGGCCCGGGCTGATCTGAATTCTCTACAAGAATGGTGCACTTTAACCACTTCAATACAGGGCTTTTTGTACCTATTCAATACCGGGCCTATTTTGGCACTTCTCTCCTACATGTACAAATCATCATTCTTTTGCTAGAAAATTACTCAGAACCCCCAAACATTATATATGTTTTTTTAGCAGACACCCTAGGGAATAAAATGACGGTCATTGCAACATTTTTTCTTGCACAATATTTGCGCAATAATTTTTCAAATGCCTTTTTAAAAAAAAAAAAATGGTTTCATGAATTAAAAAATAACAAAACAGTAAAGTTAGCCCAATTTTTTGGGAACATATGAAAGATAATGTTACGCCGAGTAAATAGATACCTAAGATGTCACGCTTTAAAATTGCGCACACTCATGGAATGGCGCCAAACTTCGGTACTTAAAAATCTCCATAGGCGACGCTTAATTTTTTTTTACAGGTTACCAGGTTAGAATTACAGAGGAGGTCTAGTGCTAGAATTGTTGCACGCGCTCTAACGCACGCGGCGATACCTCACATGCATGGTTTGAACGGCGTTTACATATGTGGGCGACTTACGTGTGCATTCGCTTCTGATCGCGAGCTACCGGGGACAGGGGCGTTTTAATATATTTTTTTTTTATTATTTATTTATTTAACTTACTTATTTATTTTTTTACAATGATTTTACTTTTTTTTTTTTTTTTTGATCACTTTTATTCCTATTACAAGGAATGTAAACATCCCTTGTAATAGGAATGTGTGTGACAGGTTCTCTTTATTGAGAGATGCGGGGTCAATAAGACTCCACATCTCTCCTCCAGGCTGGAAAGCATGAGATCAGTGAAAAATTTTTCACTGATTTCACACTTACAGCCGCAACGGCGGCTTTGTTTACATTTTTGAGACCCGGGCGTGACGTCATCACATCGCGCCCGGGCCTCCGACGATCATAGAGATGACTGGTGACCATCTGGTCACCAGTCATCTCTATGCTCATCATGTGACTCCACCAACGATGCCGGAAGATTCGCTCCGGGTCCCCGATCGCACGGGGGAGCCCGGAGAAGCACCGGATGGCGGCGGGAGGGGAGGGGGGTGGGGTGTCCCCTCCCGCCGCCTATAAGAACGATCAAGCGGCGGAACCGCCGCTATGATCATTCTTATGGTGCACAGAATCGCTGGCACTTCAAAAGGATATCTGAATGATGCCTCTAGCTGCAGGCATCATTCAGATATCCCCCTACAAAGCCGAGGACGTCATATGACGTCCACCCAGGATGGGAGATCCCATCTGTGGACGTCATTTGTCTATGGCTGGGTAGGGAAGTGGTTAAAGAGCTCTTAAATCCATTCACATTTGTTCCTGACAACTGAAGAAATCCACAGTTTGTGTTTCTAAATGTAAACTAAGACAATTTGGATGGAGCCAATTAATTTACTTAGATTGCGGAAGCAGTGCTTGGATGGCAGAAGCAAAACATTTACCATTATGTTTTTGGCTTGTGAGAGTGTCCCAGGCTAGATTCAAATCCTGGACCTCAAAGTTGGAGCAAAAGTGCTAACCACTGTGCATCTTCAAAATTGTTAAGGCACCAGTTTCCACAGAAAATATTCTGGAGCATGGAGTAAGCGTGAAGGGTGGCCACATAAAAAAGTCTTGTTGCAGCACAACTCTCTAGGCCAGTGGTTTTCAACCTTCTAATGCCGTGACCCCTTGTCAACTATAATGGCAACTATAATCGCAGGTAGTGTCACTGTGCTTCCGACTTTGTGGTGTCTCGTAGCAGGGACACCCATGCCGAAATCAAGAGATAGGGTCTCCTCCAGCCCTTCCCACTTCACATTCCTCACCAGTCAGCTGACCTCTAGTTTTTGCCCCCCAGTCATACCGTGAACTGAATGGGCACCTGCGAAGAGGCTGAGTGGGCGGCCGCGGGCTCCAGGAATAGCCCAGCTGGGTGGCTGCAAAAAGGCTGGGAGAGTGATGCAGGCTTCAGGAACAGCCCAGGATTCGGTGACCCCTGGCAAATCATTTGACCCCCGAGGGGGTCCTGACCCCCAGGTTGAGAACCACTGCTCTAGGCTAATGCCATCTCTGCCAGCACCTAAAATGTCCTATATTAGTATAAAATGTGTATATTCCCATAGCATGCCAAAGCCACCTCAACAGTACATCATCTTTCTGCACAAATTCTTCCTAACCGCGACAGTTAGCACAATAGGATAGGAACATTTCTTTGTTGCCCGACACCTCTCTGCAACCTACCATGGCTAACAGCCATTGGATTGTGCTCCTTCAAACTTATTGTCATCTCCATTGCTCAAGGCAGAGATTCCTGACCATCCTCCACAACTGACCAAGATCTACCAACATTTCCCCAGTCTCAGAAGGCAGTAAATCCTGGAAACTACCTGCGCCTTTCCATACCAATGACGCTCTCTAGACCATGTCGACAGCTAAACACGTTCACATGTCAGACCTTATCTATTTCCCATTGATGCTTCTACTAAAAAAACCTTCATGCCAATTAAGGTTTTTAGACTGCTTCCTAAATTGCTACTCAGTTTTTCAAAATACGTTTGACTAGCAAGGAAGGTACTTCTACTTACAATGGCATAGTGGTGGGGGCACCAAGCGTTGATCGTGAGTGAGAATATTGGTCTGTCTTTCTTATGGCACCAATGGATGCATTATCATGGTAGCCACCGTGAAAGACACCTTCACATGCCTCTGTTTACTTGCAGCACAATGCCTTTTTTGGTTTAATAAATTGCAGAGCATCTCAAAGCCAGGTCAAACATAATTCTTCAATCTGTTAAGATCATTGTGCCAAGTTGCATTGCAAATAAAAAAACCTGCACTTTTTCCTATTGTAGAGACTGTTTAATAGGAATCCACTGAAATTAATTATACTGGGTGAAAAAACGTGTCAGGCGTGTGTGCGTTTCTGTGCCGCAGGTTAATAATGTGCACAGATCAGTTGTTTCCAGTTATTAAAAATCCTGCACTACTGCAAGATGACAAAAATGTGCTAATGCACATAAAACATTAAGATGCTCAAGAGCATTGTACTACATGCAAATAGATGTCAACAACCTTTTTGTTTCATTAACAGTGAAAAGTAATAGGGACTTAAAATATTGAAGTGTGGCATGAAGTCGTTACACCCTTGGCAAATGTTTCAATGGATATACAATTTACAAGTGTGTATGTATAGACATTAACAAGCATGGAGTTTTCCCTCGAAGACACATTGCACATGATATTCTACAGAATATTACCAAATCCATCAACACTATCACACTGTCTCAGGGTTGTACTAAAAAGGTACAACACCATTATCAATTCTCACTTTTTATAACTGCATGGCGATTTGTAAATTGAGATTTCAATAACAAGCAACACAGAGGCTCATCCCAAAGATACAATCTCAAATCAAGGGATTAAATCTTCAATCTCCTCCAGAAACACGGAGCACAGTGCCAAGGCACATACGTCATACACAAGTCTAATTACTGCTACAACTGAGAATACTGCATCCAGAGTTCACCTCAAACCCAATCCCAGAGGACTCCCTCCAACAAGGAACTCACTTGGGAGTTGATGGCTATCTAGAAAACAATGTTCATTATTCAGTTTCAGCCTTAATGCTTCCCAATGCTGCACGTTAGCCTGAAGTGCTGTTGGAAGACATTACAGATATGTACTTTTGGAGGAGATCTGTAGAACAGCTCATTATAAAAAAGACATGTCAGCATGTATATCCTAATAAAGATCCAAAGACATTCGTAGCAAGAAACAATATGAAAGCAGCAGGGAAACAGCTTATAATTAAAGGGTACGTCCACTAAGATGCAGCTGTCTTGCCACCTAAATATCCAGGAAAATAAGCCAGTGGGTGATTCAATCTGCTGGCATCTACATACAGTGTAATTATAAGTGTTGGAAGGCTTTTTTCTTCTGATTCTGAACTCAAGACAGACGCAAAAAGCACCCCTTCATCAGTTCTACAGATTGCAAAAGCAATTAAATGCATTTAAAGTGCTAGTATATGTACCCGAAAACCTGCCCTTGTATATTCTTCCCTGGAGCTCCTAAACCCAGACTCAAGAGAAGGAGGAGCAACAGTGTGAGCCAATCAGGTTCTATAGTATCACACAGTACAGTTTGACAATAGGCTACCAACTCTTCAGTATATTGCTGCTACTTTCAAGCAGGAAAATTGGTACAGCACAGGCCAGACCACATAGTTCTTTACAGCATTTAATTTTTCTAAATATTAGGGCTTATATGCATATTCACTCCATGGTCTTAGAGCAGCTTGACATCGGCTTGGGGTTGGAATTTATGAAAATGAGGTTGGGAAGGATGGGTTAGAATCAGTCAGGTTTTAATACTGGGGAGTGTAGGAAAAACAAGAGCACAAAACACCATAGGTTTAGGAGTCCAAAAGTATCTACATCATAGAAGTTCAAAGGTCACAGGCAAACGCCTTTCAGGGGATCTACCTGTAGCATTTTCTGTTTATTAGGGCTTTAAATGGTGGTTTGATACACTTCCACTCACTTTTTCGGATGACGATTGTTCTACACAACAAGAGCAGAAGAGAAAACCATTCACACAGGGGAGGCACAACTTGTCCCGCGACTCTGCTGGGCGATCTTCACACGACTTCAAAGGTGACTTCCAAAATGACTTCTGTATTAAGTCAATGGAAGTCACCCTGAAGTCGTCTCGAAGTAGTACAGGAACCTTTTTCCAAGTCGGAGCGACTTGAGTCGCTCCTATTAGAACGGTTCCATTGTACAGAATGGGACGTGACTTGTCAGGCGGCTGAGTCGCCTGACGAGTCGCCCCTGTGTGAATGGGGTCTGAACAAAGAATTTACAATCCGACATAGAAATCCTCTCAACGGGAATATACACAGTATTTAACACCAGGTAGAAGTTTTAACCCTTCTGTATCTATCAACAAAGGATGAAAGTTTACACATTCCTATCTTTCCAGGTCACCAGCATTTTCTTTGCTTTGTCATGAGCAAGAACCCCTATTCAGTTTGGCTCTTCCCTTCGGTCTGGTCTCAGCCCCGAGCTTTGATAAAGGTCCTCACACCAGTTGTTCTGTGTCTCGCTTTCTGGTTCTTTAGTGAATAGGGAAAGCTAGGTAAAGATGTACATATAAGGGAATCGATCAGCCAAGACGCTACAAACTGCAGCCAGATGTAAACCCATTATTACAAGGTAGGACAAACAATCCACAAAAGGCAAAAGAATTACAGTAAAACCTAGTAAAAATAATAAAAGAGGTTTCAAAGTGTACAATGCCTTTAGGCTTTGCTTTCGTGGTCACCTCTTGTCCATTAGCTTGCGGCTTGAAGACAGATGATGGATGACAGAAAAATAGCAAGTGGTCCATCGAGTCTGTTCCTTTATTGATTTATTTTTTCTTTAACCTTCTTTCTTGGAGTATAGATCTAGGTTTGATATATAAAAAAAACCCACGCCAATTGATAATTGGTAAATTGAGCTGCTCCTCAGATAATCAGTGATCGCTGAAAACAAAGTGAAAAAATGGTAGAAAGTGAGGGCGCTGATTACGGGTCCCAAAATAATTGTATAAGGACCCCTATATATGTAAAACGTGAAATGAGATAAATGACACCCACCTATCTCATTTTGTGCTAATAAAAGTGCCAAAATGGAAAAATTAACAATAATATATTCGTAGAGTGATAAACGCAGTCCTACCCAAGAGATAGGAACAAGCAATAAGGTGACACACTCAAAATGTGAATTGTGCAATGGACAATGTGCAGAAAAAAAGTCCAAAAATAAACAAAAAAGTCCTCCACAGTAGTTCACGATCTTAATCAAAAGAACTCTCTGCATGTGTTAGGAATCTTCCAAGTGCTCAATGTTCAAAGTGATGATCAAATGAATCTCGTGACTTTATAATCCACCTTCACCGTATTCAATATCACCCGATAGTGCTATGATAAAGATGGCAGCTTACCCCAAAGAGTTGACTCTTAACTAAAAAAGAGGTCTAGTACGCTTTCTGCAAGTATCCACTTGCTGGGTAGTATGGAAGGTGGTATCAGCTATACAGGCGATATAAGGCTCTGATATAACTCCAGTGGTATGCAAATGAGAAAAGAGAAGCCGAAAATAGTGTAATCCTATTTAATGAACAATAAAATTGTACAAAAACGCGCTTACTTTGAAAGTGCCCCAAACCGGCACTGAGGCTGTAATGGCGTGGATCAAATGAATGGAAGTCGCGGTCCTGTGAGAGCTGGCGTGCGTTCCACCTCTAGGAACAGACAACCAAGCGGGACCGGAAGTGACGTCAGTTGCGTGACCTGTATTGCGCCTCTAGGTTTGTCTTAAACATGTTTAAATTCACTTACTGTTGACTGACTCACTTTGTTTCAAACATCAACTACTCTTTTCGGTAAAATAATGCAGCTTTATAAAAGGTTGGATTTGAACTTTCCTCCTGCAGGTTTGAGGTCATTTCCTTGTGTTCTTAAAAGTGATCCTAAAGTAATTTTTTTTATTTAAAATAACATTATACTTACCTGTTCTGTGCAGTGGTTTTGCTCAAAGCAGCCCAGATCCTCCTCTTCTCACGTCCCTCGCCGGCACTCCTGGCCCCCTCCTCCTGTCAAGTGCCCCCACAGCAAGCAACTTGCTATGGGGGCACCCGAGCTGAGCTGCTGCTCTGTGTGTCCACTCAGACACAAAGTTTTGGTTTGGCCCCGCCCTCTCCTCATTGGCTCACTGACAGCAGTGGGAGCCAATGGCGCCCCGCTGCTGTCTCAACCAATGAGGAGGGAGAGTCCCAGGCAGCCGAGACTCGTGCAACAATGCTGGAGCGAGATAGGCTCAGGTAAGTATTAGGGGGCTGCTGCACACTGAAGGTCTTTTTTATCTAAGATAAAAAAAATTCTGACGTCAATATCTTTTCAAAAGTAAGCAGAAATGGACACAATATTATTATATGGGGGCATCAGGATCTTTTTCCTCTTTCTGGTGACCCATCTAGTGATGCATCCTAGAACTCTTTTCACTTTCCCCACTACCTGGCCACACTGTTTGCCAATTTTGCAATCATATGAAAAAAGAATCCCCAAACCCTTTTACTCTATACTTCTGCCCAACACTGTACCCCCAATATTTGCATTTCCAAAGCATTCATAATATAAAATTTTCAACCAAATTAGTCTGACACGATTTGCATGTAGATGCAGGTTTCTTCCTTACTATAACCTTGTGGATAGATACAATATTGGCCCTCCACCAGTCATTGTGAATTTCTCCTGTTATGCCGCGTACACACGACCGTTTTTAATGTCATTGAAAAAAACTGCATTTTTCCTCGACGTGATTTTTCGTGTTTCCTCTCAAGCCTGCCTTGCCTACACACTATCGTGGAAAAAAAATGTTCGAGTAAAGCGTGGTGACGTACAACACGTACGACGGCACTATAAAGGGGAAGTTCCATTCGGATGGCGCCACCATTCATGTTAGTAAAGTTTGTTGAGCGACGATTCGCGCTTTTCAGCCTTGTGCTTTTCAGTCCGTTACAGCGTGACGAATGTGCTATCTCCATTACGAACGCTAGTTTTACCAGAACGAGCGCTCCCGTCTCATACTTGATTCTGAGCATGCGCATTTTTTTCTCACGTCATTAAAGCCCACACACGGCCGTTTTTCATGACGAGAAAAACGACGATGTAAAAAAACCACGATGTGAAAAATTAGAGCATGTTCCAATTTTCTTATGGCCGTTTTTCACGTCGTGAAAAATGCTCTGAAGCCCACACACGATAATTTTTAATGACCATTTTAAAAAATTTCATTTTTCTCGTCATTAAAAAACGGTCGTGTGTACACGGCATAAGAAGAGATTCTCTTCTTTATTTTCACCTGGTAACCCAGCCAGTACACTATGGTTTAACTTCCCAAGTTAGAGAGCCGAGACAAACCAATACTGCTAGGGTTGCTTACAATGGTCAACCATCATTGTAAAACCTTGGTCTCAAACCCCCCCCCCCCCCCCCCCCCACACACACACACACACTTTTGTTTAACTGCCAAAAAATGTTACCTGGAGTTTGGCTTTAATTTTTAGTCAAGTACATCTACTAGTGCATCCAACACTAACCTCCCCCAGACCGACAAGGCTGCTGTCCAAAGAGGTCTAGACACCTAAGACAGGACGTGTGTTACTAGCCAAATTACCAGATGTCTTGTAAAAGTATACACCCCCCTGGCATTTTCTGGTTTTGTTGCATTACAACCTGGAATTCAAACAGATTTTTTGGGGGCTTTGTAACCTGTGATGTATACATCACGTCTAAAACTTTGAATGTGACACAAATAATAATCAAATAGAGTGTTCATAAGTATTCACCCCCCCCCCACAAAGTCAATACTTTGCCAAAAATTCAATACTCTTTAAAGTAGGGGTCTCAAAGTAGTTATAAATGGCCCGCAGGCAGGGCGGGGGGTGCCACGGAAGCGGGGGGCACCACAGCATACCAAGAGGTTGGCGAGACCGGCGCCTGCCAGGGGCGCAAATTGGCAGTGTTCCACTGCCAGGCATTTGCTGGCCAGAGATCCGCATCGATTTACCTGTCAAATCGCCGACAGCTGGCGCCTGACGGGGTAGATCAAGATGCATGCAGAGTAGCGCAGGAAGCGTCTGTCATAAGTTCACTTCTCTCTCATGTCACGCTACTGCTCCCCGGCGGCCCCTCCTCTCTTCTCGTCCATCCCCATTTGCTTGTGACATCATCTGGGATGGACGAAAAGAGAGGGGGCTGCCGGGGAGCAGCAGCTTGACATGAGAGAGAAGTGAACTTATGACAGACGCTTCCCGCGCTACTCTGCATTTGAAGAAAAACTACAAGTAAACGCTGACCTGTACCCCGATGTGCCATGTGCCTTGTCCTGATATGCCCTGTCCTGATGTGGCCTGTTGTGCTGTGCTCTGATGTGCCCTGTACCCTGATGTGCTGTGCCCTTTTCCCCCAATGTGCTGTGCCCTTTTCCCCCAATGTGCTGTGCCCTTTTCCCCCAATGTGCTGTGCCCTTTTCCCCTAATGTGCTGTGCCCTGATGGTGAGTGGTCAGTGTTGCGGTCAGTGTGCAGTGTAGTGGTCAGGGTTAGTGGTCAGTGTGAAATATTCTAGCAAAAAATACTGATTTTAAACTTGCAAGCAACATATGTCAGAAAAAGCCCTGGTCTTTAAGTGGTTAAAACACAAACAAGACAAAAACACAGTAGCAATTGTTAAGAATACACAATGCTTTAACCACCAACATGTCATTTAAATGGTGATATAAAATATATACCAGGAATTCTACTTTAGGAAACCGTAATTTCATATTCCAGCTATGTATCCTTGAAGGATGAAAAAGTAGTTAAGAGAAAAAGAATCACTATTTCATCATATAGATAAGGGATTATAAACAATGTCACATCAATACATTTTTTAGAATTTTTATTTTTTTATTTTTTAATGTGAGGAAGCAGAAAATGAAATCTGCAAAATTCCAAGCATTTTAAATACCGTACTTCTCTTTGAAAAAGGTCCCCAAATCAGCAAGATGCACAAGCCACTGAGAGATTGGCAGCTGTTTCATGCCAATGCATTCCACTGCATCCATCACTTGCCAGCATGGCACTCTGGGCACGATGTGCTCAGGGCATTAATGGCTCAAAGCCGTCACTTTAGTTCTGAAGCGTTATCCATTTGTGAACATTAATATAAATCTTGAACCACTTCCAGAAAGTGGATGATGTGCTGATCATATAAACAAGGCCGGTCTGCTCCATAATAAAAGATCTTGTGCTGACAAGCAGATGTACAAAAAGCATCAAGGCACATCCTAAGTATTGATCAGTCATTCTTTTTTGGCAAGAAATAAAGATCTTCCCTAAGGAAAAACATTGTATTATACTTCTATTTTAATTTATTTAAGTAGCTGTCCCTGGAGTACTCTGTTGAAGGTCAGTACCTACATGCATAGTACCTACAAGCATAAAAAATAACATTTTCAGAAATTATAAACAGATAAGAACCAAATAAAAGTGCATTTAAGCCAGAATAAAAATGTAATTAAAAAAATTTAGTTTTTTTTTCCACGGAGGACAGAATAATGGGAGCTGCCATCAATGAACTTCTTGCAACAATGCTAGTTACCGTTACCTGGATGTCACTATTTTAATAGAGTTGCTCATTTAATTACTTATGCAGGGCTCCCTCCCTTCTCCAGCTCTACATCCGCGACTTCACCATCTTCCAGGCCTGTGCAGCTCCTAAACCCAGGTACTAATGTGCTTTAAAAATAGTTCATTAGGAAAAAGCTGGTCCAAATGAACCATTTCCATCACCAACATATGCGGCTACATATAGTATACAGCGTTGTTTCCCAGGCAGTGGTGCGAGACTTCCCGTCCCGCTCCCGAAAAAAACACATCAGTCAACCAGAGGAAGCCTTGTATTCATTCAGAAAATACAAAGCTTCCTGTGAATGGCTGAGCAGCACTCTGCCTGACTCCATTTTGTCCTGGGAATGGACGCAAAGTCACCATTCCACTGCCGGTACACAGCGCTGTATCATATATAGCAGATGCTACTGACCATTTATACAATGCTAACAGCTGGTGCATTTATTAGCATTAGAACTCATTCATTTGGACCAAAGGACTTAATTTCACTAAAACGCAGGTTTAGGCTGTACTGTTCTTAGATTTTTACAATTGCACCAACAAGGCTACACAAGATAGCCACTAGAGGACTGACGACAGAGCACAGACCTGCCAGTCTGCCATTTAAAAACTAGCTGGCATCTTGTGTTATGAATGATGGACAGTGCCAGCTATTACTTTAGTCTCTCTACAATCTCCCTTGGAGTAACTTGGGAGTCTCTACATAAAGACAGCAATGGTCTGGACAAATATCGCTCACTTCTGTGCATCATGCGATTCGAGATCCTGTCACCCCAGGTGACTGCAGTCCCATTGCTTCCCTCTTCTTGCTGTAAAGCAGCTCAATGCAGCTTTGCAAAATCGTGAAGTTATTTTCAAGTCATTTCAGTGCAAGTAAAATCTATGGCTGATTTAATGCAAAGCATAAGCTATAAATTAAAGTTTTTAAAAAAACTTCACCAAGAGCTCTAGCTTCTGTAAACGCACACAACGCAATCAAAAGGTTTAAGAAATGTCCCAATTCTATAATCTTGAACATCTGTTCCAGACATCTGTACAGACTGAATAAAGTATTATTTCAAAATATCTTTTTAAAATTAAAGCAATTTGGATAAGAGGTTTTGTCTGTTTTACTTATTTTATTTCCATCTTTGAAAATTGTATAAATACACACTTTTTTTTATATCATTAGTTTATTAGCTTTGATATTGTACAGTTCTAAATAGTTCAGAATTGCCTCCTTCATATGGTGTTGGAAGTAAGTGCAAAGAACCCAACTCCCAAGAGAACATAATCGCACCAAATAACTGAACCACATAGTTGTTTAATTTCCTCTTAAAACCTAATTGATGTTGCAGAAAGATATTCAGTAAGACAGACCCTTTTACTACCAGCTTCCAATTTCATGGTCTTACTTTCCAGTTACACAGTATAAATATGCCTGTGCAGTCGAATAGGTACCTTAATTGGACCACGTACTCCCATCACCTAACAGACCTGGTCAGCCACCCCTCTCTTTCTCAACAGTGCAAGTTTTTTTGCAAGGACCCTTGTGATTTGGGTTGTGGCTGGCATTCATCTAAGGTTCGTTAAGCAGGTATTCTAAACACATGCTCTGACATATAGAGGTACAGTAGAAGGTACTGCATAATAAAATATAAATGCAAATAAAACAAAGCAAAAAAAAGGAAGATTCTTCAAATCTCGGTTCACACTGGTACGATGCAGGAACCAGCGCGATTCCTGTGCAAGTTCCTGCATCACATCCGACTCGCAGGCAGTTCAGTGACATCTGCGGGTGTCAATAGAAAGTTAACGACACCCCCCCAATTCGGTTCGCAGAGCACAGTGCAAACTGTAGAATCGGATTGCATGGGTCTGAACACCCATGCGATGATACTCCAGAGCGGACCAAAAAAAAAAAAAGGTCCTGCAATATTTTGGTACGAATGCAATTTCAGCCAAACTGTATGGCTGAATTTGCATCAGACTTCACATGCGATGTCTGGGATCGCATAAGCGTGAATCATTTTCAGAAAAAGTTGCAGTGTAAATTTAAAAATTCAATTGTACTTTTCTTCTATGTGTATCATTTGCTGAATATGTCAGGCATTGTATCAGGTCACTGTGTATGATCTTATATTGTTTCTACAATTGTTCAAATAAACCACCTCTATTTTGTAAAAAAAACACAAAAAAACACAAAACAAAAAGCAGGTTTTCCTTTAAATTGCATGTTTTTTTTAAAAGTATAGCCAAATATAAAAAAAAAAATTAATCCAGTTATGCATTCATAAAAAAACATAGAAGTGTATTTTTAATGTTGTATCCCAACTACTCTTTATACTAGTTGTCTGTAATCCCTTGTATACAGGAATCAGATTGGAAAAGCAAGCAGCATCGTTGTAAGGCAGTTACACTTGAATCGAACAAAGCTTTCTGATTGGGAGGGGACAGTTCAGATAACCTCATCAGTAAGCTGCAGCTTCCTCACTATACAAATCACAGCCTTGATCAGACTGTATTGCTTTGACTGCAGTAAGGCCAAGTGAATGGTCAATGGGCTCCATTCACAGAACTAGAACACATGCAGCATTTAGGCGGTTTCCCACATACCGCATGCAATCCTGCAAATGTCAATTCATTACTGCTTTATGTGGCATTTACTGCATAAAGCAAAAACACGTGGAAAATACTGCACAAAAAAAGAGTGAAAGTCAATTACTAAAAAAATAAATAAATGCATGCAGTAAATAAGTAGTGTTCCCAGCATGCGATATTTAACCACTTCCATACAGGGCATTTTCACCCCCTTCCTGCTTCCCAATTTTTATAAATCTGTTTTTTTTTCCCCACAAATAGAGCTTTTGTTTGGTGGTATTTGATCATCTCTGCGGTTTTTATTTTTTGGGCTATAAACTTTTTGATTTAATTAATATCACAATTTTTTATTTTTAAACATTTTTTTCCCTCAGTTTAGACCGATATGTTTGGAAAAAAAAAAAAATCGAAATATGCGTATATTGATTGGTTTGCGCAAAAGTTATAGCGTCTACAAAATAGGGGATAGATTTATGGCATTTATATTTTTTTACTAGTAATGGCGGTGATCTGCGATTTTTATTGTGACAGTGAGGCGGGCACATCGGACACTTGACACGTTTTTGGGACCACTCACATTTATACAGCGATTAGTGCTATAAAACTGCACTGATCACTGTGTAAATGTGACGGGAAGGGAAGGGGTTAAAACTAGTGGGCGCTGAAGGGGTTAATATGTTCCCTAGTGAGTGATTCTAACTGTAGGGGGAGGGGACTCACAATGTGTGTTCCTCTGTACTGAGAGCACACATCGGTCTCCTCCCCTCTGACAGGTGGTGGATCTGTGTGTTTACACACACAGATCCACACTCCTGCCATGATCGCGGGAAATCGCGGGTGCCCGGCAAACATCGCGGCCGCCGGGCACGCGCACCGGGTCATGAGCAGTGCCGCATGCGCCGCCGGGAAAAAAATTACATCATATGATGCCCGCCCAGAGGGAGGGTTCCTGCTGGTGTCATGACTATGGCCCGGTACGGAAGGGGTTAAGGAACCACCTGGTTGTTAAAGTGGAGTTCCACCCAAAAATGGAACTTCCACTTTTTGGAATCCTCCCCCCCCCTTCCGGTATCACATTCGGCACCTTTCAGGGGGGAGGAGGGAGCAGATAGCAGTCTAATACAGGTATTTGCGCCCACTTCCTGACATAGATCACCTCGGTGATCTACGCCACTTCGGGCGCCTATTCTGTCCTCCCCCGCTGTCTTCTGGGAGACACACAGGTCCCAGGAGACAGTAGGGACCAGTGAGAACGCGCAGTGTGACTCGCGCATGCGCAGTAGGGAACCGGGACTTGAAGCCGCGAGGCTTTACTTCCCGATTCCCTTACTGAGATTGGTGGCGGCTGCCGCCGATCCTCGAGCGACAGATTGGCTTCCGACATCGCGGGCACCCTGGACAGGCAAGTGTCCATATATTAAAAGTCAGCAGCTGCTGTATTTGTAGCTGCTGGCTTTTAATATTTATTTATTTTTAGTGCGACCTCCGCTTTAAAAGGAGCAGGCAGCCACCACGTCCTTAACAACCGACAGCAGAATGTTAAAAAAAAAAAAAAAACACGCATGGGGGGTTTTGGGGGCCCAATTCATACCAAATCCTTCCGGTCTGAGAGCGGGAGCCTTTGGTGCGAGCTGTGCTTTTTTTTTTTACCTTTTTCGAGTCGGCGGTGAGTGGCATGATTGATGATAGATCTACACTGGCGGGGATTTATTTTTGAATAAAGGACTTGTAAAAACTTGTGTTATGTTTTTATTTACCTTTTACACTTAAATAAATACTCGCATACTCGGATGCGGCAAGATACTGCTTTGTGAATAGAGTCCATTGACTGCATGTGGTGCCTGAATATGAAAACTAGCTGAACAGAGTTACAATTAGGCAGATGAGATTGTGAACACACTGTAAAATTAGTGGTTCATCTACATTTGTAGACTTTAAGGGCAATCAACCTGATAAAACAAAGTAAGTAATACTGGAGCCATGATTGATGTTAAATAAAATTACCAGAATAGTAGGCTATTTACTAAAAGTCAAGACTGAGCATTTTATAGCTTTTCATTACTTTCTCGGTCTTGCCATGAAATTGATTTTTGGCTCCATCCCAAATGCTTGAATTATAGAATTTAAAAAAGGTTACAGTTCTACAGATCACACACACACACGCACATCAGACTAAAAAATAAATTTTTTAATTGGAAAACCTTTTTATAAAATCAATTTAGGTCTTTCTGTTCTTCCTCCTTCCGTTAAATCTCACCCCTGGGTGGATTACATGGCCCAACTTTTTTGCTGAACAAGGACATGCACTGGTCATGGGCCACCCCAACGGTCTCCCGGGTATTACTGAACAGATCTTTCCATCTTTAGTTAAAAAAAAAAAAAAAAATGTTCTGCCTTGAAGCCTTCCTCACCTATTCAGGGATATACATCCCTGGCTGAACTCCAATGAATGGCAGAGCCCACGTTTTCATTTTAGAGGGCATTACAATTGAGATATTTCTTATTGATCATGGGGAATCTTTCCTCCCCACTCCCTCTCCTAACTGGCTTTGAAATGCTATGTACCTCTGCTTCACCAATGACTTGTCTCCATCTTACAAGCTGCTTGCCCCCCCCCAAAAAAAAACAACCTGACCCCTCCTACATCACCATATGGGAGATGGACCTGGGCATCAGCTTTCTGGACCAATAGGAAGATCGCATCATGTGTTTTATCCATGCTGCATCTATCTCCAGCTCAATTCAGAAAACTGGCTTCAATTTCAGCTTGATGGTACAGAGTCCCATCGTTCCATCATAAAACTTTCCCTCAAACTTATTTACATGCTGGAGGGGTCCTCCCTAGGAAGGTACTAATCAGCACATATACTTGAGTTGCCCACTACTGCGATCTTTTAATCACAAGTGCGTGACCTTGTGTTCCACCTTATAGATATATAGCTAGGTGACGAGGTGCTATAAACAATCATTTACAATCCATCTACTTAATGCAGCTAAAGCCTCTCCTGTCTTGGCAGCAGACAATACCACCCCTATGAGTGTTTGGGTATGCCAAACTAATGAAATCTATAAAATTGAAAACATACTAGCCTCCTCCAACTGTAAAGAGGAACAATTTTTCAAACCGGTTTCTATTGGACCGATTAGACCGTCTTTTCCAATTATACTAGAGATCTCACTGGAGATCCTATGTTTCCTACCAGGCCTGACTGCAGATTCTTTTTTGCAGAAGTCAGCATGCTTCCTGTGGGCAATAACAGCCCTTGCCCAAGAGGAGCTAGTGCATCGGAAAGTCGCCTTCCGGAGGATTTGTGCAACAGATCTGGGATTGTGCGCCCTCTGTTCTCTCCTTCCCTCAATTATTATTTTTTTTCTCTTGCAATTTGCAAAAAGTCCCTTCCGTCAGCAACTGCCTTGTGTATTGCAAATTTTGGAAAGTGTTAGACAAACCCTTTAATTTTCATCATTATTGCAGTGTTCATATTAGATCTCGGGTGACTTATGGGTTTTGTCCTAAAGTTTAGAGTTAAGCTATAGAGTTCGTTGGATAGGAAAATGTACTAAGGGTTAAAGTATAGGTGCTTTTTCAGAGGATTCAGCCTTTAAGAAGGCATCTGAGGAATAAAGGAGACCTTTCAGATGAAAGTTCTGGTGCTCCACCAAACCGTAGTTACAATTCAAACCACTTCTGTTTATTGAGGTCAATTTTATTTGGAAGCTCTTGTTCCATCTTCACATCCCCTTCAGCCTCATTTAGATGTCCCAGTGTTTTTCCCTCCTCCACTGCATTGGAAATCGGCTCTCTTATAAAAGCAATCCAGCGGCTAACTTGCCACTTGATTGCTTTTACAAGCAACGGAAAGCAACGTCCCCCTCCTGCTGCCTTAATTGGCTTTACCAGGATCTCCCGTCCCACCGGAAGTCCCCATCGACCAGCCAGCACTTCCACCGGCTGATCGGAGATCTTAAAGACTGGAATGGCTTTGTTCGGCTCTTGGCTTTGGTAACCTGGAAGCAAATGGCACGACATCACTTCCGGTTTACTTGGATGTCAGCTGCGCCATTTTCAAAAATCAAAAGCATTCAAACGCACCAATCTTGGTGTGTTCAAATGCTTTTAAGGGCAGATGAGTGATCTGTGGTCTTCTAGAGCCCATATCTCTCCATAAGGAGTACCTGTCACATGCCTATTGCTGTCAGAAAGGAGGTTTACATTCCTTGTGACAGAAAGGGCTACATTTTTTTTTTAAAGTGACAGCGTAAAAAAGAAAAGAAAAAAAAAAAAAAAGTGCCCTCATCCCACCCGTGCAAAGGGGAACACACACATCGGTCCCGCACGTACACAGTGATCATCCCACACACACGCCAGGTATCACCGCAAACATCAGATCATGGGCAGTAATTCTAGCACCAGACCTCCTGTGTTTATCTAAAGTGGTATCTGTAAAGGCTTTTAAACCTTCGCCTATGGATTGTAAAATTTCTGTTTGTCACCTTGTCACGAGCGTGCACAATTTTAAAGTGTGACATGTTTGGTATCCATTTACCGTATATACACGCCAAGTTTTTCAGCACATTTTTTTGTGCTGAAAATGCCCCCCTCAGCTTATACTCGAGTCTGTGTCCATCTTCACATTTGTGAGCCTGTTCCTTGGCACACATGTAGCCCCACTCTTCCTCTACAAATGTGCAAAGTTTGTTGTCCAGGAGGACCTACGGCCGGGGAGCACCGATTTTTCAAACCCGGGCTCCCCTTCCATAGACTCCCATATTAAACTGTAATTTCTCTGGTGATTTTGGGGACCCGGTATCGGCTGGCCCTAGGTCCCCTGGACCCCAAACTTAGCATACATGTAGCCCCACTCTTGTCCAGGGGACCTACGGCCGGGGAGCACAGATTTTTCAAAGCCGGGGACCCCTTCCATAGACTCCCATGTTAAACGTCAGTCTAGTCACACAGCGCCGGAGATCATGTAGGGAGATTGAGCACAGTGACAGTGAGGCATGGGCACAGTGAGGCATGGGCACAGTGAGGCATGCAGATGGACACCCTAGGCTTATACCTCGAGTCAATACGTTTTCCCATTTTTTTCTGGTAAAATTAGGTGCCTCGGCTTATATTCGGGTCGGCTTATACTCGAGTATATACGGTACTCAGCACAACATTTTATATTTTACCAAAAATTGGTTATGTATTGTGTTTTTTGTCCAAAACAAATTATGCTTTAAAAACCGCTGTGCAAATATCGTGTGACCAAGATTAAGATTCCACCATTGTATTCTGTAGGGCCTCTGCTTTAAAAAAATAAATACAAATATATATATATATATATATATATATATATATAACACTGAATTTTCTAGCAAAAAAAATAGGATTTTTGTACTAACCGTAAAATCCATTTCTCTGACGTCCATGGACTGACACAGCTGGATACTGTAAACGTGTGGGTATATGTCCCTGCTTGCAGGAGAAGACCTAGGCAGAATGTTAGATGTTAAAACATTCTAGAACAAACCAGAGCTGAACAGCCCCGCCCAGGGGGGCGGTCCCTCTGGACATTACTCTCCCACCTGCAGCTAGCAGACCTCAGTTCGTAACAAAGCAGTACAAACCATAAAAAGGAAGGGTGGGTGCTGTGTCAGTCCATGAACGTCAGAGAAATGGATTTTACGGTGAGTACAAAAATCCTATTTTCTCTTATCGTCCATGGACTGACACAGCTGGATACTGTAAACGTGTGGGACGTCCCAAAGCAGTATCAGAAGGGTGGGAGCAGTAGTAAAGGAACAACCAAAACTTCACTCCAAACAAGCAGAGCTCCTGAACGGAGGAGTTGCGACATTAAACAGCGGCCTGCAATGCTTTGCGGCCAAAGGGAGCATCCGAAAATGCAGCAACATCAACCTTATAAAATCTTGAAAAGGTATGAACAAACGACCAGGTCGTCGCCTTGCACACTTGTGCAACCGACGCTTGATGTCGGAAGGCCCAGGAAGCACCAATTGCCTTGGTGGAATGTGCCGCAACCGGAAAAGGGAGGTGCCCGCCCTTTAAGGGCATAGACCTGTATGACGGTCTGCCTGATCCACCTAGAGACGGTGGCAGACGACACCGCTCGGCCCTGTTTTGGACCAGACACAGATTTCCGAATGTAAACAGTAGCAGACAGGTACACTCGTAAGGCTTGTACCCATCTTAATGTATGAAGCGCAAACTCTCAGGGATGCGATGGGTGAGGACACAAGGACGGAAGAACAATGTCCTTCTTAAGGTGAAGGGCCGAGACCATCCTTAGAAAAGGACGGTCGTGGGCACAACACCGCCATATCCTTATGGAGGACCAAGTAAGGCGACTTGCCGGACAAGGCCACCAACTCAGACACCCGTCTAACCGAAGCAATGGCCACTAAGAAGGCCAACTTCCGGGACAAGGTCAAGAGAGGAATCTCTCTGATATTCTCAAGAGGATGTTCTTGGAGAACCAAGATGCATCAAATTCAGATCCCAAGTAGGGAGAGGAGGCTTGACAGGGGGGATCACATGGCGAACCCCCTGCACAAAAGGTGCTAATCAAGGAATGGCCCGGTAGCGGTCGTTGAAAAAGACAGCCCGGGCCGAAATCGGACCCTCAAAAAAAGGTATGGAAGGCCAGCTTTTGGGTCACACCACGCTGTAAGAACAGCAAAATCCTAGGAACGGAATACATCCAAGGACGCCACTCAAGTTCCTCGCACATAGCGATGCAAGCCTTCCAGGTACGGTGAGATATCTTTCTGGAGGAAGATTCCGTGTCAACAACATAGAAGAGATGACCGAATACGAGAGAACTCGGTCCTTCAGCACCTGGCTTTAAACAGCCATGCCATTAAAGCCAAGGACTGTAAAGCAGGATGAAGTATGGGATCATGAGAAGGTCCACCCCAATAGGCAGTCGCCAGGAACGTCTGCGACTAGCCAAAGTAGATCGGCGTACCAATGTCGCCGTTCCGGAGCACTGGAATGGCCTTAGCCCCTACTCTGCGAAGCCGGCGAGGCAACAACAGTAGCGGAGGGTAAGCATATATCAGGCGATACTGCCCCCACGGGCTTCCAACGCGTCTGACGCGTCCGCCCAAGGGTCCCTGGACCTGACCACGATCTTGCCACCTTGCGAGTGAGTCGAGAGGCCATAAGGTCTACTTCCGGTGCCCCACCTCCGGTAAAGGACAGGGCCGACAGGACCGTCTTGCAGCGAGATGTATGAAAATCCCAAAGAGACTCCGCAATGTATCGGAGAAGGGAGGCCCCGGTGTACAGGGTGCCTCAACTGTTGGCCAATAAAGGCAACTTGACGGAACTTCCCTAGAAACTCGGTCAGAGGACTAGTACCTCAGCCTCCACAGGTGGCGCAAACCCACCCCGGGTACAGAGACCCTAAAGGCTAAAGCAGTTGCAGTGCACCTACTAGACAACTGATGGTTGAAGCAGGAGGCTTTTGCCCAGTCATTGAGCTACAAAAAACGCCAGAGACACAGCCACTAACGGGCGTAACGCTAACCTCAGCCTGGCGAACACAGTCCAAGCCAGCGCTTCTAATCACCACTGAAAGCAGGTGGAAAGTGATACCCCTGAAACCAGGGATCCTTGTTACAATGCTCCATCCAGCAGCTACCCATGGATAAGTGCTGATTGTACAAACACATAGTTTTACTATGTATTGCGTCAAACGCGTAAATAGAGTGTGGGAGGAAACCCACCCAGCCACAAAGAGCAGAATACCACCACATACGGCGTATGTAGTTTAGTATGTGTGGATAAACCTATTAAACACGTATATACTATGCCAGCGACGAAGGCGCGCACATCATCGGGGCTTGGACGTAAACCAGCCACGCAGATTGCGTACACAACCGTATAGGTATGTTAGTCTGCGAATAAACAAATTGCACATGTTTATACTGTGCCTAGCGCTGAGAATGCGCACACCATTGGAACGCAGGGGAGAAACTTGAGCACCCGGATGAAACCCATGCAGACTGCATATGCATACCGTGTAGGTATTATAGTATGTGTGCTAAACATTTTGCACAAGCCCATGTGTACATAGCACCGAAGGCGCGCACACTGTTGGCACGTGGGAGGAACCGAAGTACCCCACGCATACTCAGAGAATGCAATACCTACAACTACTGTGAATGTATTTAGTGTAGTGTATAAACATAATGTGTATGTTTACACCGTGTATTGCACCAAAGACATGCATGTCATGTAGCGTGGGCGGAAACCCACGCAGACTGCACAGACATACCAGGTAGGTATGTTAGTATGTGGATATCCAATCGCACAAATTTAGACTGCGCATAGCGCCGAAGCGCCCATACCAATGGAGTGTGGGAGGGAACCGGAGTACCCGGAGGAAAAAAACAAACACACAGACCGCCTACACATACCGTGTAGGTATTATAGAATGCGTGATAAACATTGAACATGTTTAACTGTGCAGAAGGCCAAAAGGCGCACATACCGTCAGCGCGTGGGAGGAAACCGGAACACCCGGAAGAACTCCACGCAGACAGCACACGATACCGTGTAGGAATGATAGCATGTGAATCAACATATTGCACATATTGCATTTCCATTGGAGCGTGGGGGGAAACCAGAGTACCCGGAGGAACCCCACGCAAACAGTATACCCATACTGTAAACATATATAGTATGTGCAATAAACATATTGAACATGTCTATACTGTGCGGAGAGCCGAAGCGCACATACCATGAGAGCGCAGGAGAACACCAGAGCCCCCGCCGACCCAGAGTATAATACATACATACATACATACATACATACATACATATACTGTGAATGTATCTGTCGTGCATAAACATATTTTGTACGTTTATATCATGCAAGGCACTGAAACACAGCATTGGAACGTGGGGGAACACTCACGCAGACACAGAGACCAATAACACATACATACACTGTGAATGTATGCAGTGTAGAGGTATAGGATGAGTTTAAATTATGGCACAGAGGCGCATAATCTTCTCTGTATCATTACAACCTGCTTGACTGTGCTGCCGAAGCAGCATGCAGGTAACAGGTAACCTCTGATCCTCAGACCGTGTGTCTGTCAGAGCTCAAGCGTTCCCCAGGAAATGGCGGGAAATGTTGCCTCAGGATATCACACAGAAGGCCAACAGGGACTAGAGACATAAATGAATAAAGTCCTCCCCCCCACCATGTATCATCCATGCTGCTCTGAGGCAGCGTGTGTGGAAAACAGTGAGGAAGCTGTGTAAAAGAAAGGCTTGTCACAGCAATTCCAGCTTGAGAGTGTTCCTCACATCATCAATGAGATCACTTACAAGCGCCCTGTCATTCACTGACACAGAACTGGAGTCTTCCTCACAAGGGAATGTCCTGTTCATAAATATTAAATATTCAGAGCTGGGGTCCTGAGCCCAGTAGCTAGGCCCATATCTGACTCCGAGCACTCCTTCACTAAAGATTTTTGTGGGAGGAGGGGGCTTATAGCTCCTTTAGCTCACACACCGCTTTCATTCTGACAAGGAATGATTCCAGGACTGCTGACAACTGGTCCATAAGGACCGCAGGTGCAGGAAACATATGAACAGGTTTAACTTGCAGCACTGCCAGTTGCCCCAGGCAAGTGTGGAGAGCAGGTGTATCAGACTCCATAACGCCACCCTCTGAGACCTTATACACTATACAGTGAATATACAGTCCACCCACTGGCTACGCTGAGGAGGGGATACCCGGAGGACCCACCAACCCTTAAGGACCGCTCAGTCTGTGAGGAGATTGTGAGGGGATTCGCGCCGCCGCTAGAATCAAAAATAAATGCGCGGCGGCCACAAGAAAATGGGCGCCGGCTGCAGCTACAACTGCGCCATTGAACGCCAAGATGGCCGCCAAGCGCGAAATTCAAAGCTCCCGCTAATGCGCGCACTAACGGCGCACGCAATAATCACCTCACACGCCAGAAAAAACTGCAGACATGAGCGCCCAGCCAGGCCAGAGTGACCCCCAAGCACCCCACAGCACAGCACCAGTACAGGGTGCAGAGAGCAGCATAACAGGGGGGAGACAGGGAGAACCCCCCACACACACACAGAAACACAGCCAGTATGTACTCACCTTGCAGCACTGGCTCGTTTCAGACAGACCTATCACAGAGACGTACTGCGTAGCGGTCGGCCCGGTCCACCGCAAAAGATACAGTAGGTACTGTTCAATCTTGAGAGGACCGTGGGAGCATGAAAGCAACCCGGCCACCCCAGGAGCCATGGGGTATGTCGTGAACTGAATCTCACGCACACAAGGCGAGGATCAGCACGCTCGATGGTCGGACAGGGAAGACTACGAGGATACTAGTGTACCCAACCTGTTGCCCAGCCGACAGTTGATTGAAGGTCTCAAAAATAAAATAAAATTCCCAAAGGAATAAAATTTAAAAGTAAAATCTTCCAGGAGACTGGCTCCTGAGAGAGCCACGTCTTCTCCTTCTGCTAGGCAGAAAAAAACTGAGCTCTGCTAGCTGCTGGTGGGAGGGTAATGTCCAGAGGGACCGCCCCCCTGGGCGGGGCTGTTCAGCTCTGGTGTGTTCTAGAATGTTTTAACATCTAACATTCTGCCTAGGTCTTCTCCTGCAAGCAGGGACATATACCCACACGTTTACAGTATCCAGCTGTGTCAGTCCATGGACGATAAGAGAAAATAGGATTTTTATTGTACTCGCCTTAAAATCCTTTTCTCTGACGTCCATGGACTGACACAGCATCTTCAATCTTGACAAAGTGGGTTATGTTCCTGCTCATAGGAGAAGACTAGGCAGAATGTTAGATGTTTTAACATACATTACCTTACCAGAGCTGAACAGCCCCGCACAGGGGGCGGTCCCTCTGGACATAACCCTCCTACTTGCAACCAGCAGCCTCAGTTCTTATTAAAGCAGTACAAACTCAAAAAAGGAGGGGTGGGTGCTGTGTCAGTCTATGGACGTCAGAGAAAAGGATTTTACGGCGAGTACAAAAAAAATCCTATTTTCTCTTACCGTCCATGGACTGACACAGCATCTTCAATCTTGACAAAGTGGGACGTCCCAAAGCAGTGTCAAAGAACGAGGGGTGGAAACAGTATCAAGGAAAAAAACAAAAAAACTTCCCCCCAAACAAGCAAAGCTCCTCAACGGAAGAGTTGCAACATTAAACAGCCGCCTGCAAAACCTTGCGGCCGAAGGAAGCATCGGAAGATGCACCCACATCAACCCTATAAAAACTTTGAAAAGGTATGTGCGGACGACCAGGTCGCCGCCTTGCACACTTGTGCAAAAGACGCTTGATGTCGGAAAGCCCAGGAAGCACCAATTGCCCTGGTTGAATGCGCGTAAACCAGAAGGAGATGCCCGCTCCTTAAGGGCATAGGCCTGTATGACGGTCTGCCTGATCCACCGAGAAATGGTGGCAGACGAAACCGCTTGGCCCTGTTTCGGAACAGACACAGACACAAACAGCGAGTCAGACTTGCGAATCAAAGCCGTAGCAGACAGGTACACCCGCAGGGCACGTACCACGTCTAACGTGTGGAGTGAAATACTCTCTGGGATGCGACAGACGAGGACATAAGGACGGAAGCACAATGTCCTCATTAAGATGGAAGGCCGAGACCACCTTCGGGAGAAGAGAAGGCTGCGGGCGTAGCACCGCCTTATCCTTATGGAGAACAAAGTATGGCGGTTTGCAAGACAAGGCCGCCAATTCGGAAACCATTCTGACAGAAGTAATGGCTACCAGAAAAGAGACTGGCTCCGAAGAGAGCCACATCCTCTCCTCTGCTAGGCAGAAAAAAACTGAGGCTGCTGGCTGCAGGTAGGAGGATTATGTCCGGATGGACCGCCCCCTGGGCGGGGCTGTTCAGCTCTGGTAAGGGAATGTATGTTAAAACATCTAACATTCTGCCTAGTCTTCTCCTATGAGCAGGAACATAACCCACTTTGTCAAGATTGAAGATGCTGTGTCAGTCCATGGATGGTAAGAGAAATACAGATTTTTACATGTAAACAAAGTGCCAGAAAACGCCTGGTCTTCAAGTGGATATATATTGTTTTAAAGTGGTTGTAAACCCTGTTACACCACTTTTACCTACAGGTAAGCCTATCACAAGGCTTACCTGTAGGTACCTTGAATATCTCCTAAACTTGCACAGTCTATTATATATAATATAGACATATTCAGTATATGTGCTGCTGCCGACGTCATCAGCGCACTGAAGAAAACAAGCCGCTAGTGGCATTTCTTCAGGAGTCGTGCCATGACCGGCAGCTACAGCGGGAGTGGTGTCATCGCGGCTCCAGACAGACAATCACAGCGCCAAAGCCGTGAACCTGGAATTAACTCTGGTGGAAGATGTCTGCAATGTACTCAGAGGGCCGACGCCAATCCAGGGCATCGTTCCAAGGTAAGCATTTCATAATGAGCTAGTATGCAATGTTTGTTTGTTTGTTTTTTCCGAGGTTTACAACCTCTTTAATGCAAGCAGTAGAAGTAATTGAATGTTTCAGCCTCTTGTATTCCACTGTATAACAGAGCTCATACTGAGAGAGGGAAAAGCAGTGCAAAGAGTCAATCTTTTGTGCTGCAGAGCTCATGTGTTAAAGGACATGCAGATATGAGAAGAAAGCAGTGAGATGAACTCCTCAGTCTGCCGTTTAACCTTTTGCTGTCCAGTTACAGGCCGAGGTAGGGAAAGACCAGGAGGTGTTACTAAGCTGCAGGGGAGAAAAATAAGGTCCCCTGACGTGCCAGAAAGGGCTGGGCTATGTGGCAGAGCTGTGTAAATCTCAAGCCTCAGACATAATACAGATCCTTTGGCAGGTAAAAAATGAAATGTAAACCCATTACTTGGGAATATTTGTATTCTATGGACAATCAAATGATGTGTAAATTTCTACTTGTTAAATAAGGGAACCTGTAGCAAGCATTTTGCAATAATTTTTCTGGCAGTTCTAAACCCATAAGAGAGGACTGATGGGTTTCAGGACACGATTTAAATAAAGCCTGCTAGTCATACCCAATACAGTCCTAGACAGATTATTACAAAGGTTTAATTTACCACTGCCCTATGATAGTCATACAGCGCACAAACCAATTACAGAAAGAAAAGTAAAGTAAAGTAATGGAAGCCAAATGAATCATTCAACCTAAAAATGGCTCCTGTATGAACATGAATATTTTTCAAGGGTAAATTGCAATTCCCTGATAGAAACAAATATAGAAGATGCATTTAAAATTGAGTCAAATAGAAACCTGGAAAGAAACATAAAAAAGGTCACACAGCCTGGGGTAGGCCACAAATCAATTTTATAGCTTAGGGAGAAAGAGTCATCTAAATGCCAGCTTTGTAATATGTCCTTCCTCTGAATACTATGCCATAAACGGGGCAGCCATTAATGCATTTTAGCCTCAGCCATAAAACATTTCTGTCTTATCAGAAAACCAAGCACATCTTAAGGGCCACTTTTTAAAACATCCTTGAAAAAAAGCCATGTCTCTGCTGCATAATTGCACCAGTTGTCTGCCTAAAAGATTGTGCAGGCTAACAAAAAATAAAAATGTTTGTACTTACCGTAAAATCCTTCTTTAAGCCCATTGTGCGGCACAGGAATTCAGAAATTTTAAAAACAAATGAAATTATACTGCCGCATACAGGAGGTTTGGACACTGGCAAGCAGAAAACATATCAAACATTCAGAGTTTGCCCAAGTTCCCTAAAGCAGTGGTTCTCAAACCACTGGGCCATGGTCTCCCACCAGGGCATCCAGCGAGTTGGAGATTCTCTTACCCCTCAGTGTCTGCCAGCTCCCATAATGTCCCTCCAACCTTTCATTCTGAACGGCAGTGCCCCCCCCCCCCCCCAACATCCCACAGTGCCCTCCAGCTCTCAACAGCACCCCTTAGCTTACTGCAGAGCCCCCAACCTCTGTGTCCTACACTGTCCCCTGCACCAACCCCCGACTCCTGGAGGGACCCCCTGCCCCCTCCAGAGACTCCATCCACCACAGTTTCCCCCAGGCACTATCAGAAACCTTATTCCCTACAGGGATGCCAAGTCTGCTGTAGAGCTTCTCAACCCAAATTTGCCCACAGTGACACAGTCTCATCTAGACCATTCTAGCATTTGAATACATACGTTGCAATCCCATACTTTTATTGTGGGTGTTTAAACTTTTACTTTTACTGCTGGGGTATTAAATGTTTTTCAACCATTTATGAGGCCTTGGTCTCATAGAGAACTACTGCCTTACAGGACAGGGGAACGGTTAGGGACCCAATGAAGATCACAGATCTGTCTGATCCTCATATCAGGATAAGAATCTCAAAGTGAATGATTCCTTGGAAGGACAGGGTCCACTTTAGCAGAAGGTGTGAGCTAAAGCAACTACCAACAGATGGAGAACTACAACTATCCAAATGGGTAGAACAGACCAACAACAAGCATGGTCAACAAAATGAAAGAGTTCCTGCCCTTAAAATTGGTCTAAGAGAAAAATGGACAACAGGTCCACTAGGTAAGACCTGCCAGGCAAAGGTTGAAAGGACCCAACCCTTAAACTTCCAATCTCAGGCATCAGGAAAATGAAAGCTCCAAGAAGTGTGAGTGTCTAGGACAGCCAAGTAATCTAGCATAATAATGAGGTGGCAAGACAGCCACCCCATACTGGCGCAGAAACACCAGGAAAAAAAAAAAAGAAGGAGGAATAGATCTGTCCATGAGGACATCCGGTTGCATCACTAAAACCCCCACATCTCCCCCATAGAGCCTGCCCAAATCAGGACATGGGATTACAAGTCCTCTGTCCCACACCAATCTAGTGAAGAGTCTACAGCCGTGGAACGAGGAATGACAGTGTCAAGGGCCAACTCCAAAGAGATGTCCCTCAAAAAGAAAACCAATCAGCTGTTTTTTGGATGTCTCATCAGCATCCCACCCATGGACTTTACCAGCTGGCTGATCTACCAAATGCAGGATGATGCACCCCATCTGTATTCACGTCAACTGCAGGAGACTGCCGTGACCCAAAAAAACAACCTCTCTCAACTATTGACATTCTGAATCTAAAAATCAGAAATACCAGGAGAAGCAGACCTGGTTTGACTCTAGGTCATTCTATCTCTCTTCTGCAATAAAACAAACGTATTTGCCTGTCTGCAAGGTTCATTAAAATGTACACTGCATGTGCAATGCCCACAGTATATTGATTAATTGTAGTCCAAGGTCTACAACCCCAATTCCAAAAAAGTTGGGACAATGTAAAATCTACATTGAAATGGAATGCAATGATTTGAAAATCTCAAACCCATATCTTTTGTCACAATAGAAAATATAAAACACATTTGTTTAAACTGAGAAAAATGTACCATTATATGAAAAAAGGCAATTTTAAAATTGATGGCAGCAACACACTCCAAAAAAGTTGGGACAAGGCAACAAAAAGCTGGCAAAGTAAGTCCTACTAAAAAGGAAGAGCTGGAAGAACATATTGAAACTAATTAGATTAATTAGCAACAGGTCAATAACATGACTGGGTATGAAAAAGGAGCATCTCAGAGAGTCAATGTCTCATAAGTAAAGATGTGCAGAGGTTTACCAATCAAAAAAGCTGCAAAAAAATTAACAATTTCAGAATAATGTTCCTTAATTGCAGACTTTAAAGTGGTTGTAAACCCCGGTACACTATTTCTAGTTTTCACATATTATGGTGCTCTGTTATCACAATGCTTGTGCAATGTATTCGTTATTGTCTTCTCTCTTTATTTCCGGGTATCCAAATCCCCATTGCTACTCAGACGTCAGTTCCGCCCTTACTAGGTCCCTGTAAGAACTCGTTTGTTCATATTATAAAAAACACACATTCTACTTACATATTGCCTTTCAGGTGTGATGCTTTTCTCTGCTCTGAGGAGACTTGCTTCCTTTGTTTGTTTTTTTTTTTCCTCTCAGGCTTCAGTTTCTTTTTTTTTGGGTGGTTTTTAATAGCGCGAGACTTCTCCTGTGTCTGACAGAGGGGAAGTTCTCGCATACTAATTTCCAGAATTTAAGCGAATGAAAACCGGCTAGCAATACTTGCTGGTTTTCACGCTGTCATCTGCACATGCGTGGTGACGTCATCACAAACAAAAAATATCATTTTTAAAGAAAGTACAGCGGTGAGTACAGTGTACAGTGACACAGGCAGCGATCAGCTGTCTGTGTTATGTGTAATATATTTAGGCAATGTTGTTCAAGAGGGTTTACAACCACTTAAAATACATCATCTATAGTACATAATAATCACCAAAAGATTCAGAGTCTGGAGAAATCTCTGTGCACAAGGGACAAAAACTTGATATTGGAGGCCCTCAGGCGACAATGCAATAAAAAAAAGGCATGGTTCTGTGGTGGGCATCAGGAATACTTCCAAAAATCACTGTGAACACAGCTGGCTGTGCCATCCAAAAACGCATGGTAAAGCAGTGACTGAACATGATCCAGAAACACGGCTGTATTCTCTGGGCCAAAGCTCATTTAAAATAGTCTGTTGCAAACTGGAAAACAGCTCTGTGGTCAGACGAAATAAAAATTTGAGATAATTTTCGGGAATTTTGGGCACCAAGAGGAGAGGGACCTTTAAGTTTGTTATCAGCACTCAGTTCAAATGCCTGCATCTCTGAAGATATGGGGGTGCATTAGTGTTTATAGAATGGACAGCTTGCACATCTGGAAATGCACCATCAATGCTAAAAGATATATGCAGGTTTCAGAGTAGCATATGCTCAGGAAAGAATAGGACAACATCCCTTTTCCAAAACTCCAGCAACTGGTCTCCTCAGTTCCCAGGCATTTAAAGAATGATGTTAAAAAAAGGAGGCGCTGCTACACCATGGTAAACATGGCCCTAGCCCAACGTTACTCTGAAATTGTTATACAATTTTTAGCCGTAGCTTTTCACAGATTGGTGAACGTCTGCCCATTATGAACCTCTGCCCATCTTTACTTTTGAGACACCAACTCTAAAAAAAAGGTAAATGCAATGATTACCTGGTCAATGCAATATCAAGTTGAATTTCAACACCATTAGACAGTGTTTTAACCCTAGCTTGCTTAAATATGATCAAGCTGTATCCTCCAATGAAAGATGGATACATTTTAGTTGAAATTCTAAGGGTGAGAACACCTGAGTTTTTACAGTCTGTGCCTTCCTGCCTCAGGCACCCACCACACCCTTCTTGACCCCAATGGAGTCACGAAAAAGTAAAAACCCTGAAAGTGGTTTAAACTCTTTCCCATTCTGTTAACTATGAAATAGGTTTTGGCTGGAGCTGGCCTTTATTACAAGATCATGCTTTTTCACATGTGCAACATGGAATGCGTGTCTTGAAAAGGGCCGAAACATGTAGAGCACGTATGACCACGCATGCAACACGCAGCACACTGTGGAAGTCAGCTTGTGCTCTGCTGGAAGAATGAGGATTCCTCTGGTCTCCCTGGGTTTGATGCACCATATTTATGACTACACAATAGCCATATTACAATGCATGTTACTGTAGTGCCACTGATGCATTGTGCGAGTAGGATACTTACTTGCTTTTACCTTATTTTTAGTAAACAATAGTATTATATAAGAAGCAATTCTGTCCTTTGCATTCCTCAGATGACTATGAGCTGCGGTGTACAGGATGAACGTTCCAGCGTATGGATATACATGGATCAGCCTTAACTTTATGGCCACCCACCTAGTATTGAGTAGGTCCCCCTTTGCTGCCAAAACAGCCCTGACCCATAGAGGCATGGATGGTGCTAGATCTCTGAAGGTATGCTAGTATGCGAACCGCTAGTAACAGATCTTTTCGGTCCTCTAAGTTGCAAGGTAGGGAATTGGACTTGTTTTTCAGCACATCCTACAGATGCTCGAAAGGACCGAGACCAATTGAGGCCAAGTTTAAGCCTCAAACTTGTGTTGTGTTCTTCAAACCATTCTTGACCCATTTTTTGCAGTGTGGTAGGGTTTCCATGAAGGGGTGTACTTGGTGACCAACAATGTTTAGGTAGGTGGTATGTATCAAATAACAACCACATGAATGGCAGGACCCAAGGTTTGCGAGCCGGACATTGCCCAAAGCATCACATTGCCTCAGCTGGCTTGCCTTCTTCTCGTACTGTATCCTGGTGACATCTCTTCCCCAGGTAAGAAACAATGCAAAATAAAAAAATAAAAAATTGGATTCATCAGACCAGGCAAACTTCTTCCATTGCTCCATAGTCCAGTTCTGATGTACATGTGTCCCTTTGTAAGTGTTTTTTGGCTGTGGGCTAGGGCAAGCATGGACAACCTGACCGGCCTGCAGCTATGGAACAAATGCCCTTTTTTCTCCTTTCAAGACATCCAACTGCAGGGACAACATGTTTACTTGCTGCCTAATACATCCCACTGACTTTCAGATGTCATTGTGACGCAATAATCAATGTTATTCTCTTAACTTGTGGTCATGGTTTTATTCACATTGTATGGAGGATGTAAAAGCGCAGTTCCAAGATTAAGGTATTAAATATCTGCCTTCCTCATGCAGAAAAGTGAATACACTAAACTATAACTTTATCATCCCTACTGTCCTCCTTAAAGCATGCCCTTTCACTACCATTAGGTCCTAACCACCACATCTAAAACATGTTTGATCAGGCACTGTACTGGAGCACATTCTCCAGAGATTTGGCTTTGGACTTTCCCAGAAGGCTGCAGGAAAGCCAAGTGACATCACTGGAGCTTGTTTTAAGCTTATTTAAAATGTGAATGGCTAAGAAAAAGTTTAGTGCTACCTTAGTTCAAGGTTAACTTTAAAAGTACTGTTACTGCAGAAAAAAAAAAGCATAAGAAGGTTATTTCTGCCACACTATCCTAATTGAGACAGAATACTAATTAAAGTAGAACTATAGGCAAGCCCCCCATTTTGGATAGAGCAAGGGCGGGCTACAACCTTGGTTGTTTAAAAAAAAAAAAAAATTGCCACCTGTGTGCCATCACGGACGGAGATTTCCCTTCTCTTCCTGTCCCACAGCCAAACAGGAAGCAAGAGGAAGTCCCTGAAAAAGAGGGGGATTCCTTGTGGACCCCCAAGTCACCAGAACCAGTGTCCCCATGGGAAGATTGCCCCTCTTACTTTTTTTTACTTTCAATGATAAATGGTAAACAGAACAAATAGAGAGGGTGAACCTCCTTAACCGGAGCACAGACAACAGTAAAAACTGACAAAACGTTCTACTCCCTCTCCACTCTATAAAAAAAAAAAAAAAAAAAAAAAAAGAAGTTTGGCTTTTAGTTATACTTTCATTTTTGGCTGACCCTCGATTTAGCAATGTTTTGCCACTGGTAACTGAAAAGATGTGAACAGGACCCAAGAATAAAATAAACAGATAAAACCAAGAAATTCTTTGAGGATTAATGTCTAGTGCAAAGACAGCAGGCTTCATCTGCAACAACAGAAGTCTTTGACCCATGTCTTAAAACCATCAGTAGTCTGTACTAAGGAATCAGGAGATAAAAACGAGGAACCGTTTCCTTTTTTCGATGCAGTCTCACAGATTTCTGATGAAGCACGTCTGCAAACAAGAGACCATAGTGAACAGGAGAGCAACTTTAAGCTGCTTCAGTAAAACAAAGTTGCAAATGTCTGCAAAAAAGTCACAGAATACTTACCTCTCCTGCTATCCACGCCTCTGAAATATTGATGAGAAATTGACCGTAGGAGGCAGCAGTGAGTTGTGGGAGACCCAAGAGATCAATGATCCCAGAAGTTTTAGTTCTCCAACAGACTTAAGGGGGCCTTTTCACAGCAATGGTGCAAAGTTTGGCAGCACAGGCAGCATGAAAGTCCAGATATGTTACCGGGTAAACTGCTGAAGCAGATGTACCCCATTTCTTGGGCTTCTTGCCGTGTTCTCTTCCTTTACACAAAGCAGAGTATGTGATTTTAACCACTTGAGGACCTTTCAGGAGGGGTGGTAGGAAATCCATCCTAAAAATCTTCCAACAAAGTTTCCAGAGCCCATCTTCTAAGCCCTGTGACTCTCCCCCTTTAGTAGCGCATCAGTCGTAAATACCAGCAATTTACAGCTTTTAAAATGACTGACTTACTATAACAAAATGCAGCCCTCTAGTGCAAAATGACACTTACAGAAAATATACAAATATCACTGGGTAAATACAATCTTGCAATAGTTACATTGCATTTACTTTGTCACTCATATATAAAAGATGTGACCTTTTGATCTGCATATGACATCAGCTCAAGGAAAAAAATAAAATTAACTAAAGGGGTTAAATAGGCATACAGATCATTATAACAAGCTCTAATTACCTCTAACATTTTATTGACAATTTTTCATTATTTAAAAAAAACGGTTATAGTTTTCGTTTTGTATGCTTTTTATTCCTTTAAGCTTTTTTTTGTTTGTTTTTTGTTAGAAAAGCCTTTCATTTGCAAATACCTTTGCCATTTTGTCCATAGCTTTCATAAAGAATAACATATTTGCAAGACAGTACTGTATTGTCTGTATTGTAAAGAAAGTCTTGTTCGTCCAGAAAAACAAAACAAAAAACACCACTATGTATTACTTCATGATCTTAAAATTATGACAAAGATATCTCTTCTTAAAATTATGACAAAGATATCTCTTCTTAAAATTATGACAAAGATATCTCTGAATAAACAGGCCCACAGTGAAAATGCAAACAAACATTGCTCTGGCCTTTAGAAGTATACAAGCACAAGATTTTAAGTGGTTAAAGTATGCCTTCCACAAAGCAGAAAACGGCATATCAAAAAATCATACCTATTGATATAAATTCACTTTTCCTGTAAAGCTGGTCTCCTCCTTTCATCTTCTAAACCTCTTTACTGGATACTGGGGCCACCCATCACAATAAAAGATCTGATGGGTGAGAACAGTGGTCAAGCTCAATTTTCACAGAAAAAAAAATGAGAATTGCATATAGCTTCAGCTGCCATTATTTTGGAATCTACGAATTGTTCTCCTTAAAAGGTAACCATTATTATGCTCCATTTCCCAGTTTTGGGACAGGTTTACTTTATATTACTCATGCTTATTCACATTTTTCCTATAGAAAAAGAACACAATCATCACCTGCATGCACAGAGATTTACTAAAGGTAAACCTTTATTATGCATTTTTTATCATATGCTCAATTTCCTAGGTTTACTTTAATCCTTTAGAAAAAATAAATAAATTAGTGCCTGCATGCATAGAAATTTTCCAACAATCAAAATCCTCTGGGGGCAATAATGGGTTAGAATTAAGCCATTATTACAAGTGCATTACAGACTTCCCTATACAATTTAGGAGCTCAATAGTATACTTGGTAGTATAAAAGCCAATAAGCTTGACTCTCCGCCTCACTTCTGTTTGAGGATAACAAAGCAAATCAGCACCCCAGATCTGCATATAAGGTCTGTGACTCAAAATACTGAAGCAAGATCATCATGACAGCCAGGGACTAGACTTTTCAGAGGAACATTGACAGTGGCAGTCCAAGTACTTTTTTCTTTCCATGGCTTTCCTTTAGAGAGCAGCACAATCTAGTGGAAAGTGAAGCATTAAATGTGGCTCCTACATAGTTACAATACAACCTGTATAGAATAAAGCAGTATTTTATTTCCTTTGTCTACTGTTAGAACTTCTGGTAGCCTTGTCACAGAAATGGTGTAATTAACAAGTGCAAAGAGTATTCCATTGTTTAACTTTCTAAAAAAAAAATTGTATTACTACATTTCAAGGCTTGAAATGCAAATTCAAATGGGTTTCTGTGCAAGAGGACCGTGCTCGGATTTTCTGATAAGTGCAGTTTTAAACAGAATCACACAATCTGCTTCATCCCTATAAATTGCCTCAGTATACTTGCAGGCCCTAGATACAGCCAAGGTGGTCAATTTATTGCCCCATCTTGTGAGGTGTTGGATTTCTATGAAGTTTTCGTATTGTCTAAGGTCTGGTTCACACTTGTGCGATGCCAGACATTGCATGTGATTCGCAGCGCACTGCTGTTCACATTACATGCGATGTCTGTGCGATGCAATTTCAGCCATACAAATCGCATTCGGTCCAAAACACGCACAGGACCCTTTTTTCTGTTCGGACCAGAATCGGATCGCATGGGTGTTTACACATATGCGATCCGATTCATGTCCGAACTGTCAGTTCGCAGTGCGATACGCGAGCTGAAATGGGGGTGTCGTTAATATATGACACTCCCCAGCACTTCGTATATGGCAGTGTGAACTGCCGTGCGAGTTGGGTGCGATGCAGGAACCCGCAGTGGAATCGCAGGGTTCTCGCATCGCACCAGTGTGAACCGGGCCCAAGTCTTTTCATGCATTGTCTTTGCAAGACATCGACACTTCCTACTGGGGAGAACAGGTTGACATCACAAGGGAATGGCACTTGTCTTGGAGCCATGGCATCGCTGGATTAGAGGTCCCCCCGCACAGGGACCAGTGGCAGTAAGGGACCTGGACTTAGCCACTTGACCTCCGGAAAATTTACCCTCCATGACCATACAGTTTTTTCTATATGGCACTGCGTAACTTTAACTGACAATTGCACGGTCATGCAATGCTGTGCATACATGAAATGTATCATTTTTTTCCCCTACAAATAGAGCTTTTTCTTTTGGTGGTATTGGATCAATACTGGGTTTATTTTTTGCGCTAGAAATAAATAAAAAAAAAACTGACAATTTTGAAAAGAAATATATATATACCGTATATACTCGAGTATAAGCTGAGTTTTTCAGCACTTTTTTGTGCTGAAATTGCCCTCCTCTGCTTATACTCGTCACCTTTTTGCGCTTGATCTCCCGGGCTTTGGGGACCCGGTACAGGCAGACCGTAGGTCCCCTGGACCCCAAACTTGGCACACATGTAGCCCCACTCTCTCTACAAGTTTGCAAAGTTTTTTGTCCGGAGGACCTACGGCCGGGGAGCACCGATTTTTCAAAGCCGGGCACCCCTTCCATAGACTCCCATTATAAATGGTAATTTCTCTGGTGAGTTTGGGGACCCGTTACCGGCCGGTCGTAAATCCTCTGGACCCGAAAATTGGCACACATGTAGCTCCATTTCTCCTCTATAAGTGTGCAAAGTTTTTCGTCTAGGGGACCTACGGCCGGGGAGCACCGTTTTTTCAAACCGGGTACCCCTTCCATAGACTCCCATGTTAAATGTCAGTCTAGTCATGGACACAGTGAGGCATGGGCACAGTGAGGCATGGGCATGGACACAGTGAGGCAAAGTGAGGCACAGTGAGGCATGCAGATGGACACCCTAGGCTTATACTCGAGTCAATAAGTTTTCCCAGTTTTTTGTGGTAAAATTAATTGCCTCGGCTTATACTCGAGTATATACGGTATATATTTTTTTACTTTCTGCTATAAAACATATCCAATAAAAATATATCTAAAAAAATTAAATAATTTCTTCATTTAGGCCACAATGTATTCTGCTACAAATTTTTGGTAAAACTAAAAATCACAATAAGTGTATATGGATTGGTTTGCGTAAAAGTTATAGAGTCTACAAACCATGATAGAAATATAATATAATATAATATAATATAATTCAATTCAATTCAATTGAATACTAGTAAAAACGTTGATCGACTTGCTGTGGACTATCGCAGCAGGACTGCAAAATTGCGGCGGACAAATCAGACACTGACACTTTTTGGAACCAGTGACACTAATACAGTCACTGTACTAATTACACTGGATGGGAAGGGGTTAAATATCTAGGGCGCGCAAAAGGGTTAAATGTGTGGCCAACGTGTGTTTTTGCGTTTTACCTTCAGGTGCCTTTACTAAGGGATGTGCTGAATTTTATTCCCTTCCAGCACGTCTCGTCAAAAAAGCCAATGATGTCCCCCGGCACCCGCTGATTGGAATCGGCTGTGACTAATCACAGCAGAAGCAGCACACGCGCCCCCCTGGAAGTGCAGAATCAAGTATATATAAAAAAACACACACACACACACACACACACACACACACACACACACACACACACACACACGTGATTCTGCACAGAATAGCCACCCTGTAGCAGTAAATCTGCTATAGGGCAGTCGGCAAGTGGTTAGCTAGTGAAGACAGATATACTGGATTAGTCGTCAGGATTAAAAAGGGGTGGATGGGAGGTTATTGCGCTGAATGTGAATTTAACAAAAAGACTTTCTAAACAAGTTTTACACAGTTTGCATAAAACCTAGTGCTTTAGGTCATTTTACTAGCTTTATTTTTTAAAAAAATGTCCATCTTGTACCAGAAACATAAAAAAATAAAAAAGGGGCGTGGCTTGGCACGCGGAGGAGATGGCAGCTTAGCTGAGATGCTCCGTCGGGACCGCGGCTCTAACCAGTCTCTCTGCACGGTAGACACTCGATGATGCGTAAACAGAATCGCCACTCACATCACACCCGTTCCCAACCCTACACGGCGGTTAGTTCTGGTCGGAACATATCAGAAATCTTTAAGAACCAGGCCGCAGTATTGAAAGTCACGGCGGGAGGCAAGATGGCGCTGGTCCACACTTAGGAGGCTTTCAGCGAGGACTCGCAGCCAGCCATGGAGGATAACGGTAGGAGAAACACTCGTTCTGACCATCCCCTCACATATGATGATATGTCAGGCTTCGCAGCAGACATCAAGGCCTCCTTTTCAGCCGCGATCACAGATCTGAAAACCAGCTTGCTGGTGTTGCAGGAAAAGATGGCCACTGCCGAGACTGAAGGGAAGCACAGGGACAGAGCCATACAGAGACTGGACAGAGTTACCTCTACCCAAGCTCTCCAATTCATAGAGGTTACTAGGCATTTAGAGGACCTCGACAATAGAGGGAGGCGCAATAACATCAGAGTCCGTGGTATCCCAGAGTCGGTCGACACTGATCAAATTGTTCCTGTCCTCCAGAGAGTCTTCAACAGCCTCCTTGAACGGCCGGAGGACGCGGCCATAGACTTTGTCAGAGCACACAGGGCTCTCAGAGCTAGAGGCCCAGACATGCTGCCGCCTCGTGATATAATATGCAGTTTGCAAAACTTTGGCCTTAAAGAGGACATTATGCTAAAAGCGAGGAGAAGTGAGCATATTGTGTTTAATGGGGAGAGCATTAAACTGTTCCAGGATCTCTCCCAGATAACCCTGAAAAATCGCAGGGCCCTACGGCCTCTTTTGGATAAGCTGAGGGAAAGAGATCTCCGTTACACGTGGCGCTTCCCTTTTGCGCTGCTGGTCACTCATGGGGGCAGACAACATACACTCCGCACGCCTAATGATTTCTGCAATGCCCTGCAGCTAGGTCGGGTTGAGCTTCCGGAGTGGTACCAGGAGTTCGCTTTGCCACCTAAGGACAGGAGCCCTCCACACTCTCACCTAATGTCACCTGAGAAACAAATCGTCAAGAAGCAGAAGCCCAACCGACATGATGGCCAGTTGCCAGGGACCCCGAGCGGACGTGCTCACTCCTCCAGGAACTTGATGGAGGCCTGAGATCTTGATTTCATTTGACCCCGGGGTGGCATAGTTAGTTTGCATTTAATGGTGAACCTGAACCTGAATTAAAATTCCTCACCCCCCCACTTATTCAACGTTTTTTCTAGATTTTTTTTTTCCCGCTCCCCCTTTTTATTTTTACTTTTATTTTTATTTTTTGCTTATCGGAGGAACTGAGGTTACATGATTAGGCTCCCTGGGATACTTCTGCCTCACCGTTCATTCGCGGTCATCTTTGCTAATGTTACAGTCAGCTTTTTCCTTGTTTCCTCTCATAATTTTTACTATTAAGTTTATTGAACTACAGTGGATATTACGGTTTCTGATGCACTATGACAAAGTTAGCTTCTTGAGCCTTTTTACTCTGGGGGATTGTCAACATCTCATTAGACCGCTGGTTAGGGAGGATACTGATTTAGGGGTCACGTAAAGTTTGCATTGTCATCCGGGCCATTTTGAGAGTTGCGGGGGGCGTGATTGGAGGGGGGAGAGTTCTTGCTCCCGCTCAGATCACGCCACCTGATGACCATTTTTGAATATGTCTCAGTTTTGTTTTGTCTTCTGACCAGTTTATTCGCTGCTAACGTTACCTCTACTTGTGCAGAGTAGACCCTTAAGCACGTTATGTCATATTTCAGGGCCGATGCCCGACTGTTTTCAAGTTTTATCCAAGTTACTTTTTACACATATCTCTACGAGATACAGATACAGCTGCCAGACCCTTGGTGCGTCTCCCTCGTAGAGTACCTGGATGGACCTCTTGGGCTCATCTAGGTACACTAAATTGGGTTCTCCGGGACGTTATATACGCCTAGGAGAAGTGTTCTCCTCACTCTCTTCTCACTTACTTCTATATATTTTCTATTTCTTTTTGTTCTCTTTCTATCTCTCTACCCTAATCTAGGGCTCTTCAGATAGGATCAGTTGGTGATTTCTGTGAATTAACCAATATATTCTGAGTTGATCTTTAGGTGTGGGGACCTCTCTCTCTGCGTCTGTGTCATGGCATACTCCAATCTTGGCCGAACTTTTACGGTGATTTCCCACAACGTGAGGGGCCTGAACATCCCCGAGAAGCGCTCTACATTGCTGAGGGAACTCAAAAAAGGTAGGCCTAGCTGTGTTTTTCTGCAAGAACCCCACTTTATAACAAACCAGGTTCCGAGGCTCACTGACTCCTACTTCACAGAAGCTCACCATGCTACCAATGACGCGGCTAAATCCAAAGGGGTCTCCATTCTAGTTAGCAAACATGCATCATTCGAGTTAACTGACAAAGTAGTGGAACCTTGGGGTAGATTTATTTTTCTTAAAGGGAGTTGTAGTGGGATTCCCATCACTTTAGCGAATGCCTATTTTCCTAACACATCACACCAGACCTTCTGTCAGAGATTGATTAGGGAATTGAAAGGCTTCGGCACAGGTCGATTAATCCTTGGGGGCGACTTTAATGTCCCTCTCAATCCCTTAGAAGACACGTCGTCCGGGAAATCTTACATTACTTACAGGATCTTGAAAAAAATCAAGTCTTTGTTAAACTCCCTGGACCTGATAGACTCCTGGCGCTTTATGCATCCAGATGACAAAGACTTCACCTATTATTCCACCCCTCATGATCGATACTCTAGGATAGACTACCTATTAATTTCACAGCAGGACCTCCACGTGATAACGGAGACCCGCATAGGAACACAGACCCTCTCTGACCATGCTCCTGTCTCCCTCTCCTTAAACCTTACGACCCCCCCAGTTAGATCTAATATGTGGAGATTAAATTCTTCCTTATTGTCAGACCCAACCTTGCTACCAGTCTTAGATTCGAAACTCCTTGAGTTCTTCAGGCTTAACATTACGCCAGACGCTGATCCCCTGATGGTGTGGGGGGCTCATAAATGTACTGTCAGAGGAGAATTAATTAAAATGGGCACACGGAAAAAAAGAGAGACAGAGAAATTTCACAACTTCTAAAACACATCTGTTCGTTGGAAGCTTCGCACAAACAATCTGACGACTCAGTCGGCAACTTCCCTTCTAGAATCTAGAAAGGCCCTCAGACAGATCTTAGATACCAAAACTAAACGGTTCCTGTTTTTCAGGAAAAACTGTACTATGAACATGGGGACAAGCCAGGCAACTTATTAGCTAGGGCCCTGAGGGGCTCGGCCTTAAACCGTAATATCTCAGGCATACAAAACAAGAGTGGTAAAGTCGACAGGGAGACAGAGAAGATAGCGCAACACTTCCAAGAGTTCTATACCAGCCTATATAACCTTCCGACACAACACGGCTCAGCCAACACTGCTAACTCGAGGTTACAGGTTATTAAGGAATATCTGAGAGACTCCTCTTTACCTACACTTAATACAGAAGATGCCTCACTTCTCGAGAGCCCTATAGAAGCCTCTGAACTTAGGCTTGCCATCAAGGCTCTAAAGACGGGTAAAAGCCCGGGCCCTGACGGGTTTAGTGCCATATACTATAAGATATTTACTGACATTCTCGCCACCCCTTTGAGAGACGCTCTGAACTCCCTTAGCGAAGCCGAGAGACATACCCACTGACTTCTTATCGGCACACATCACTGTCCTACCCAAGCCGGGCAAGGACCAATTACATTGCGCAAGCTACAGGCCGATCTCTTTGCTGAACCTGGATGTCAAACTGATGGCGAAAATTGTCGCCAACAGGTTGAGACCCCTTCTCCATGACTTGATAGGCCCCAGTCAGGCCGGCTTCATGCCGGGTAGGGAGGCCAGGGATAATGTAACTAAATCCCTCAATCTCATCCATGCGGCCCACGAGCGAAAGATTGAGGGCTTTCTCCTATCGACGGATGCGGAGAAGGCCTTCGATCGAGTAGTGTGGGACTACATGTTGGAAGCCTGTAAACATATAGGGCTGGGTCCCCACATGATGGCGTGGATATCCTCGCTCTACAAGAATCCATCAGCCAATCTCAAAATAAATGGCTCCCTTTCAAATAGTGTGAATATTAAAAATGGAACTAGGCAGGGTTGTCCTTTGTCGCCCTTGTTCTTTATAATTTCTTTGGAACCGTTTATTAGGCGAATTCTGGCTAACCCCTCCATCAGGGGATTTCGGTTGGGAGAACAGGAGTTCAAAGTTGCTGCTTACGCAGACGACCTCCTCTTTTTCCTGACTGAGCCACACATCTCTATACCATCTCTACTTAAGGAACTCTCGATATATGGCCGCATCTCCAATCTCAAAATAAATTATTCCAAGTAAGAAGCGTTAAATATCACATTGCCAGAGCCTGATCCGATAGCTGCGCAAAACAACAACTCCTTCACACATGGGTAACGTCCACCATTAAATACCTTGGAGTGTGGCTTACTCCCAGGCTCTCATCAATCTTTGGTCGCAACTTTATTCCTCTCCTTAAAAACATTGAAAACGATCTCCGTGTGTGGCATGCGGGACATTTCTCACGGTTTGGCAGGGCAGCCATCTGCATGATGACGGTCCTTCCAAAAGTTCTTTACTCAATCTGCACTCTGTTAGGATTCCCCAAAGCTTTTATAAATCGATTCATGCCATACAGATGAGATTTATTTGGGTGCACAAATCACCTCACATTAAAGCATCTCTACTAACCAGACCCAAAAGGTTGGGGGGTTTAGGTATACTGGACTTCAAAAAATATTACTTTGCTTCGCACATTGCCAGACTCGTCGATTGGCATTGCCACTGCAGCTTTAAGGATTGGGTTGCGATCGAATCAAGTCTCAATCCCATTCCCTTGCAGTACTCCCCTTGGATATCAAAAGCCAATTACCCTCAGGCTATGACCTCCCACCCCTTGATTGGTACTACGTTCGAAATTTTCCACCAACTGACCAAACATCCCCAATTTTCCTCACCTCTTAGCCCTCTCACGCCACTCACGAATAACCCGGCCTTTCCACCAGGACTAGGGAACCCCCGCATGAACACCACTGATACCAAGATGCCTCTCCTTGCCCGACACCGTTTTGACGGCAAAACAATGAAAGACATGACTCAATTTAAAAAAGAGATAACAATACGCCCCTTCTACCCATGTGGCCATATCTCCAAATACGAAGCTTTGTTAATGGCGGCACAAGCAAGAGACACTTCACCAGAGATCTCACTGAGTTGGAGTCGGTGTGCCTCAGCGGGGAAACTGGTTCCTAGATCAACTTCCACCGCCTACGCATGGATACAGGAGTTGGGGGTGCCTGACCGGGACAGAGGCAGAGAGATGGTCGGACAGTCTTGGTTTGACAATTTCAGAGGCTCAGTGGTCTCGAGCCTGCATTTTAGCACACAAGTGTTCTCTCAGCACAAAAATGCAGGAGACTGCATACAAGATTTTGACCCAATGGTATGCCACTCCAGAGAGGATAAATAAATGGTATCCCCAGTCATCCGATATGTGCTGGAGATGTCACAAAGCCAAAAGGAACCTTATTACATATCTGGTGGCATTGTGATATGATAACTGCTTATTGGTCTAAGAAAAGGGAGATTATTAGACAGATCACGGAGACCAAGCTTTCCCTTGATGCGGCGTGCTGCCTGCTACATATTTCACATTTCTCCCTCAGGAAATATAAAAAATCCCTTTCCAGGCATATGTTAAATGCGGCCAAGTCACTCATTCCACTGTACTGGAAATCCACACAGGTCCCTACTGTATCACAATGGCTGCACAGAGTGTCCAAAATCTGCGAGATGGAAGATACTGCTGCTCAGTCCAGTGAGAACATTGACAGATACCACGAAACCTGGTCTCCCTGGTTTGCTTTTAGATACTCCCAGGACTATGAGGTTCTACTTGGAAGCTCCCCCCAGATGACTAGCAACAGGGGATTTGTGACTTCCCCTTCCTTGAGGGTTTTGTCTTCTGTATTCAAAAATACCTTGCATGCTCTAGTAATATAATATATTCTGGACGAATATCTACCTAACTCACGACACGAAAATCAGACATAACCATTTGATTGATGTGAATTCTAATATTCCTCTATTATCACCAACAGCCCCACAATGGGGACATACTCCTCTTTCCAATTTTCTGATCTTTCCTTTTTCTAACTGACTTACTCTCTATTATTTTTCTCCTGTATTGTAATTTGTGGAAATGTTAAATGGTTGCGGGAGATGCTCTCTACCTAAATGAGGCCTGAGATGATGCCTCTGGTTCACGTTCGGCAGAAGCATCTACCTACTATGATGATTGTACACATACTCAACATGTTTTTAATGTTTTACATATAAGATTTCAGATGCTAGTTCCATATTTGTATGCACATCTTATTTTCCTCAATAAACTTTGATGATAAAAAAAAAAAAAAAACCACAAACACACACACACACACACACACACACACACACACCACAGGGACAAACCCAAGAACAAAATGTGTAAGTGACAAGTGTTGAAGCGAAATGCTTCAACGGAAGCGTACCTTCATTGAAGCATGAATTTGTACAAATATGTACAAATATGTTTTAAGCAGAAAACCTAAAAAGGGTGCACTATATACAAACACATTATATATATATATATATATATATATATATATATATATATATATATATACACACATATATACACACACACACACACACACACACACAAAATCTAGGCGATCATGCAACTTATATGTGGTTTAGCATCTTGATGTGACAACATTTAATGCATCTTAAGCATTATCGTGCGGACAAGCATCCTTGTGAGATCAAGGACTCCTGAGTGATTAGACACCCTTGTGTGATTCAGCAACTTTTATGCCATCAAGCATCTTAAAGCGTTTTTAGGCATCTCTGTGGATCAAGCCTCTTTGTGCGATTAAGTACTCTTGGGCAAGCAAGAACCAAGGCCCCATTATGCAATCATGCAAAATCTAGGGGAACATGCAACTTTAGGCGATCATGCATCCTTATGCGATTCAGCATTTTTTTATGCGATCAAACATCTTACGCATTTTAAGCACTACTGTGCGGATAAGAAACCTTGTGTGACCAAGGACTCTTGTGTGATCAAACACCCGTGTGATCCAGCATCTTTATGCAGTCAATCGATTTTATGCAATTTTTAGGCATCTTTGTGAAAACAAGCCTCTCTGTGTGATCAAGTATCCTTGAGCATCTAGGACTCTTGTGCGACCAAGCATGTTTATGCGGTCAAACATCTTTATGTGACTAAGCACTTAAATGTGACCAAGCATCCTCATGCGACTATGTAAAAGCATAAATATCCATACCAGCAAACGTGTATCTTTATGTGATTAATCATAAACATGTCCTTGTTTTTACCCCACATGCATCTTTGTGCGATTAAATACTCATGGGTAACCAAGGACTTTGTGAGACCAAGCACCTTTGTGTGACCCCGCATCTATATGCAAACAAGCAACTTTATGCGTTTTTAGGCAAAACATTTCATCCATCAACACAAAAACATGTAAACATGTGGGCTGGTAAAAAGATTTTCCGCAAACATGCGATTTAGCTTTTTAGCAACAATGTGCACCAGCAATTGTACACCCCCACATTTTTTGGAGGAGAAAACAGCTTATGCGGGTGCCCAACCAGCAGGTATAAACTGTTGCAGTCAGGGATTGAGAAGGTACAAGCAACCCATCTTTTTTTTTTTTTAAAAGAGAAGACAGATGCTTTTGGCCGTTGGGCTGAGGGGAAGTTTATACGCAGCAAGAATCTCTGTAAAAGATTGCAGCTGAAACTTCAGAGCTTGTGAGGCTTCTAATCCCTTCGCCTCATCAAATTGCACCTGTTCCCTTGTCCTCTGACAGTGAACTCTCATCCTCAGGATTTTAATCCTCTCGTTTGAGGTTTCAGAGCAGGGGAAGGGACACACCCAGCTTTCTGCTCGTTGTGAGGACGCTGTGATTTATAGCAGTGAACCTCTCTTATGGACCAACAAATGCAAATGCAATGTTGGGGGGAAGCTGCAATACCCGACATGGCCGATGGCTCTGTGCGGCTGCCTCAAGTCTCTCAGGGGAGGATGGTATCATGCTTTCCTGCCACTGAACCTGTTTTACAGGGAGACATAGTCCAATGCCAAAGCAGAGGTACAAACAATGCATATACTACTATGCTAGTTTAGCAATCTACATAAAGTATGCAACTAATCACACAGTTTCATGCTGAGTAGGTGTGTCCAGGAGTGCCTGAATCCAACCACATAGAAAAGCTTACCCATGGCAGAGCTTGCAGCGGACACTATTCTTGGAGCATGGTGAGTGAAAAACTCAACTCTTTACTCTAGTGGTGGATGCAGAAAAGACATCCCACTCAAAAGGAAAGTCCTTAAGATATTTGCTTAGGACCTTTCCCAGGCTTACCTTATCCCTACCGCAGGTCTGCTGAAGATCAGACAGAACCAATATTCACCCATCACGGCGGGTATGTTGTGCCAACCTTCAGGGATATGGGTTCCTACTTAAAGGAGGCCTCTTCCCTGGGCCTTGTAAAAGACTTTGCCAGGACTTTTGCGCATATTATAGCGAAAGTGCTGGACCCTAAAGCCCAGTCCTCCAAAGAGAGACATTACAGGCAACACCTCGGCTCCCACAAGGCCCGGATACCATCCAGTTTTGGAGTAATTAGGCGTCTTGGATGAATCCGAAAGCGTAGCTCTTTGACCACCGGAGGGCTTCTTAGTAGAGCTTTTCCTTAGCACACCTTGTTCGTGACCAACACCTTAGACACTGGTGAAAAAACTGAGGAGCTCCCAGTATGGGAAGGGTTATATAGGGAGGAAAATTCTTGTCTAATTGATTACACCAGTGTCCACCACCTGCCGGTGGATATAACCCATTATGTAATGATTAAACCTCTGTGTCCCGTGATGTACGATAAAGAACAAGTGCTTTTTCTCCCCTAAGTTTATCCGGCTTTTAACCTGTAAAATAAAAAAAATTCAAAAGTTACGTTTACCACCTACTCCTCCTCGATGGATGCTAATCATTCACATTTGAGCACTCGATTTTAGTATATTCTGCCATATATATAGTTTCACATTATTATGTTCACTCTCATGGTTCATCCATGCACACACCATTACACATTCATCTCATTTACTTCACTGTCTACAAATTTCCAAGTCCATCAAGCTTTGAACAACATTGATTCATTCATAATATATTTTTTATATATAGCCCTCATTGCGAATGTCTGTTATGACGAAACGCGTCTGAGGAGGTACGTGCTGACGTCACCACGCTGTCGCGTTGAGGATGGGAGCTTTGCATTGTAGCCGGCCGGCAATTGTACTACATGCTACTGTTTATCGTTTATATCGTAAGTGTAACCGTTTTATACTATTAAACCCGGTTGTATGGTTTTAAACTATGGTCCATTACTGTTTTTCCTTGGGTTAAACATCTATTCCACGAGTGCCAAGGAGTATACAAACACACACGGAGTTCCTGGATCCATCCAGCCATCAGCCTGTAGCCTGGTCTTGATTACAACTCCTATCAGTATATGAATTGCTTTCAACTGCCCGTTGTCCGGTAAGGGGACATCTTACATGGTGGTGGTGTACACTGCGGTGGATGTTTGGGTGCCTTTGGCTAATCTCTGTGCAGGGTCTTTCATTTACAATCTTAGCCGTTTGGTAAGGAGGCCTTTCATGTGGTGGTGGAACACTTGTGCAAGTCGTTATCACTGGGTGCTAATATCTATACAGCAAGTGTAGCAGTCCTGACTTATGTTCAAAAGATCTGACAGGATTACGCTATGACATTTTTAATTTTTTTGGGTTATTATACATGTTGTAGAGTCAACTTCTTACCCAATTGGAATCTACTATCACTGGATAAGTTGGTGTCATCTCACTAACCAAAGGCCTGGGCTATAGCCACCTGCATTAAAGGCTTACTTTCTGGTAAGCATGTCTTTTATCAGGTTCTGATCGATTCTCCAAGATAGTGTTTGTGTCATACCACATCAGCTGAACCTTTGGACTGTATTGATATTCAGATTTATTTGGATTTACTAATATATATATATATATATATATATATATTATATATATTTCAAAAACTTCGGGTGGGTTACTTCCCTCTTTTACTTTTTGGAATCCAATGGAGGAAAGTCAAGGTGGACTCCCAATTTCCACCAACCGTCAAATAGTCTCAACAAAGGGACAATCACTCCAATTTGCAACGATAATTTCTTTACTGGTATATCTTCAATCAATGCCATAGGTAGACAGAAAACTCAAAAAGCATAGCTACTGTACAGTTGCGAGCATCCCTGCTCTTCCTCAGGCTAACAGGCTAGCCTGTTAGCCTGAGGAAGAGCAGGGATGCTCGCAACTGTACAGTAGCTATGCTTTTGAGTTTTCTGTCTACCTATGGCATTGATTGAAGATATACCAGTAAAGAAATTATCGTTGCAAATTGGAGTGCTTGTCCCTTTGCTGAGACATATATATATATATATATAATCTGTATGCTTCGTGGTTACTCTGTTGGTATAGTACCAACTGACATACATATATTCTTATCTTAGCTGACATACAAACGGACTTGGATACATGCTATGCGGCACACACACTCGATCACTGTTTGTCATATTTTTTGATTTACACACTTTATTATTATTTATTTTTTCCTCTATTGTCCCCTAGATTCTAAGCCTATACCATTACTGAACCAGATTGGTTCATGCATATACATACTTATATCATATACTACTTTACTTCTATGCCGTTATGACCGCATCCATTGATACATATGCATTTTATGTTTCAGTTGACATTACTAATATATACTGTGAGATCTTTGGTGACACATTTCCCCCACCCTGGCCATGTCTTCCCCCCGTTTGCTCTGTTGGGTTTGTTTTTTCCTCTGCCTCCTCAGTTCCAGAGCCAAACGCTCATTACTGCCGCCTCTGGGTATCCAGCAATTGGTAGTCTGATCCAGCCTTTGGCAAGTATAGGACCATGCGTTTTGGACCCTCTTAACTAATTGTCACAATACCATCTCTGTGTTGATACTCATTTGGTTCATTATACCCCCTACAGATGTACTACACACGCGTCTACCCTTGATGAAGCGAGCATGGTCTTGCGAAACGCGTTGGGATACTTTTAATAAAAAAGAAGAAAATCGCGCTAAAGAGTCCTCATGAAAATTGTGTAGAATGAATAAAGTCCAATGTGGCAGGCTGGTATAAAAAAACGCAAAGATTTCCAATTACTAGATGGACCTTGAGAAATTCATGCTTACCAAATATGCAAGCCAATAAAGCAGATGGCTATAGCCCAGCCAAGGCCTTTAGTTGGCACCAAGATACCCGCTTCACCAGGAAATTATGAATGCGTTAGCTGGAACTACGACTCCACGATATGTGATATTAATGAGATGTACATCACTTTAAGGCTTGATATTATGGGTGAAGTTTATGGATTAGGATCCCATACATAACTGCAGGCTCAGATGGTAGAGGGATGAAGACAGACTCTCCCAGCTGGGACCGTAATTCCGTGTATACGGTAATACCATCGGGTACCTTCATAAGTCAGCTACCCAGCTTTTCTCATTCTTTAACATCCAGCAATGCACTAGTGTTTCATCCTCTCCCCATGTGTCTGGACTAGATACTTTTAATGCCTGTGTACTTTGCAATTTACATTTTATACCATGATACATGTAATGATTTTTTTTTACTGTATGTATCATTTCAGCGCCTTGGCTATGATTTATGTTTACGTTTATGTTTGCATGACAATTTTAATAAATTTTGAGACTGCATTTACGCTGTCAATTGTTGGCTAACCGCATTCACCTCATTTAAAGTCCCACGGCGATCTCCTATTTTTTGCTGCATATATTGGGATGCAGGTGGTTTGCGGTTGACATTTTCCTTTTTGTCTTGGAATATATTATACCACTATCAAACAAAAAACAAAAAACACTCCACCGTATACCTTGATTTTCTTTTCAAAAGGCCCACAGATCAAATATGAAAGTTGCTCAATTGTCCTGGAGCTCAAATAGTTACCTCCACAACACTGGGGAGAAATGGGTACATAAAGCACTACTCATGGGTAGGGATGAGCCGAACACCCTCCTGTTCGGTTCGCACCAGAACCTGCGAACAGACCCAACGTTCGCGTGAACTTTAGAACCCTATTAAATACAATGGACTCGAACGTTAAAAATCAAAAGTGCTAATTATAAAGGCTAATATGCAAGTTATTGTCCTAAAAAGGGTTTGGGGACCCAGGTCCTGCCCCAGGGGACATGTATCAATGCAAAAAAAAGTTTTAAAAAAAAAAGACTTTTTTCGGGAGCAGCGATTTTAATAATGCGCAACGTGAAACAATAAAAGTGAAATATTCCTTTAAATTTCGTACCTGGGGGGTGTATAGTATGCCTGCAAAGCAGCGCTTGTTTCCCTTGCTTAGAACTGTCCCTGCACAAAGTGTAATTTCTGAAGGAAAAAAAGTAATTTAAAAGCACTCGCGGCTATAATGAATTGTCGGCTCCCGGCAATACAGAGAAAAGTCATTGATAAAAATAAAAAATGCGTGGGGGTCCCCCCAAATTCAATTACCAGGCCCTCCAGGTCTGGTATGGATATTAAGGGGAACCCTGCATCAAATTAAAACAAATAAAAATTACGTGGGGTTCCCCAAATATCCATACTAGACCCTTCAGGTCTGGTATGGATTTTAAAGGGGAACTCCACCCCAAATTTAAAAAAAAATGGCATGGAGTTCCCCCAAAAATCCATACCAGACCCTTTATCCGAGCACGCAACCTGGCAGGCCGCAGGAAAAGAGGGGGGGGGACGAGAGAGCACCCCCCCTCCTGAATCGTACCAGGCCTCATCCCCACAACCCTTGCCCGATGGTTTTGGGGGTCTGCGGGCAGGGGGCTTATCGGAATCTGGAAGATATTTAACAAAGGGGACCCCCAGATCCCGCCCCCCCTATGTGAATTGGTAAGGGGTACATTGTACCCCTACCATTTCACGAAGAAAGTGTAAAAAAAAAAAAAAAAAAAAATTTTTAAAAAGCAGACACCTTGGAAAAGTCCTTTATTAAAAATAATAAGCCAATGACGTAGGTGTAAGGCTGAGCAGACCTGATGGGGAACTCGAGAAGGGGCGGGTCTATTCATTTTTTCCACTGCGGAGGAAGTTCCCCATCAGGTCTGCTCAGCCAATGACGTAGGCAGGGTCTAAGATACGAGGGCGCCCGCCCCCTCGTACCTCAGACCCCGCCTACGTCATTGGCTGAGCGGACCTGTTGGGGAACTTCCTCCGCAGTGTAGGTCCGCTCAGCCAATGACGTTTTGTCTGGAGTGAAGACTGCAGCGCTGGACATCGGATCGCCGCGGGACACTGGATTACATCGCTGGAATGTTTTTTTTGTTTTTTTTTAAAGGACTTTTCCCAAGGTGTCTTTTTTTTTTTTTTTTTACACTTTCTTCGTGAAATGGTAGGGGTACAATGTACCCCTTACCAATTCACATAGGGGGGGTAAGATCTGGGGGTTCCCCTTTGTTAAAGGGGTCTTCCAGATTCCGATAAGCCCCCTGCCCGCAGACCCCCACAACCACCGGGCAAGGGTTGTGGGGATGAGGCCCTTGTCCCCGTCAACATGGGGACATCCTCCCCATGTTGAGGGCATGTGGCCTGGTACAGTTCAGGAGGGGGGGCACTCTCTTGTCCCCCCCTCTTTTCCTGCGACCTGCCAGGTTGCGTGCTCGGATAAAGGGTCTGGATTTTTGGGGGCACTCCACGCCATTTTAAAAAAAAAAAATTGGGGTGGAGTTCCCCTTAAAATCCATACCAGACCTGAAGGATCTAGTATGGATATATGGGGGGAACCCCACGTCATTTTTAAATTAAAATTTGACGCAGGGTTCCCCTTAATATCCATACCAGACCTGAAGGGCCTGGTAATTGAATTTGGGGGGACCCCCACGCATTTTTTTTATTTTATTTTTTATCAATGACTTTTCTCTGTATTGCTGGGAGCCGACAATTCATTATAGCCGCGAGTGCTTTTAAATTACTTTTTTTCCTTCAGAAATGACACTTTGCGCAGGGACAGTTCTAAGCAAGGTTAACAAGCGCCGCTTTACAGGCATACTATACACCCCCCCCCCCCCCAGGTACGAAATTTAAAGGAAGATTTCACTTTTATTGTTTCACTTTAAGCATTAAAATCACTGCTCCAGAAAAAAAGGCAGTTTTTAAAACTTTTTGTTGGCATTGATACATGTCCCCTGGGGCAGGACCCGGGTCCCCAAACACTTTTTATGACAATAACTTGCATATAAGCCTTTAAAATTAGCACTTTAGATTTCTCCCATAGACTTTTACAGGGTGTTCCGCGGCTTTTCGAATTTGCCGCGAACACCCCAAATTGTTCGCTGTTCAGCGAACAGGCAATGTTCGAGTCGAACATGAGTTCGACTCGAAGCTTATCCCTACTCATGGCCAACCCCTGGCTTCAAACCAACCTTTACGGGATCTTCAATAGTCTATTCTTGTTCGAAGATAACCTGCCTCATTTTAATCTTTTAAAAACTTTAAAAAAAAAAAAGGAAAAAAAAATCCTACTTTAGACACAAGGCTTTCTGTGCATCCATTTGATCTTGGTTTCAATTTAGGACTCAGGACTTTCATAAAGGTTAAGACCCACCATGTCTCACGGTTCAGTGATTTGCTCAATAACCAGCAAAACTTGGCATGGCTGGTGAAAGGGGCCCTTACGTTGGAGTAAAGTCAAATTCATAGTAGCAAAGTCAAATTCATAGTAGCAAAGTCAAGGCAATGGAAGGACAGGCGGAAGAGGTCTCTATCCAACAAAAGGCAATAGCCGACTTTGTCGTTTACAGGTCATTTACTTTTTAAAAGGTTCCATTCAGACTGTTTGACCATTTCTGTCAGTACACTGCAATGCACATCCATCAGCAAGGTGCACTGGGGAGCAGTTCAAAATTTAAAATGCATATAACATGCTCTACCGCAAAGCAATAGTCTGAATAAGCCCTAAATGTTTAAAATGGCTGACAGGTTCACTTCAACTACATAGTGAATTTTATCCCCAATGAAGTAATGAATTTAGGAATATACATTTTGTTTTTGTAAACAAAAACAGGCAATACTTACCGTCTCTCTTCTGGGGTCCCCCATCGGTGCTCCTGGCTCCTCCTTGGGAGGGGGGTTTACTCACAGAGGCTCACTCCTGACTAGGGATGAGCTTCGCGCTCGAGTCAAACTCATGTTCGACTCGAACATTGCCTGTTCGCCGAACAAATTGGGGTGCTCGCGGCAAATTCGAAAAGTCTATGGGAGAAATCTAAAGTGCTCGTTTTAAAGGCTTATATGCAAGTTATTGTCATAAAAAGTGTTTGGGGACCCGGGTCCTGCCCCAGGGGACATGTATCAATGCAAAAAGAAGTTTTAAAAACGGACGTTTTTTCGGGAGCAGTGATTTTAATAATGCTTAAAGTGAAACAATAAAAATGAAATATTCCTTTTAAATTTCATACATGGGGGGTGTGTATAATATGCATGTAAAGTCGCGCATGTTTCCCGTGAACTGTCCCTGCACAAAATGTAATTTCTGAAGGAAAAAAAGTCATTTAAAACTCACTCGCGGCTATTGATGAATTGTCGGCTCCCGGCAATACATAGAAAAGTCATTGATAAAAAAGAAAAAAAAAGCGTGGGGGTCCCCCCAAATTCAATTACCAGGCCCTTCAGGTCTGGTATAGATATTAAGGGGAACCCCGCCGCAAATTTAAAAAAAAAAAATGCGTGCGGTTCCCCCCAAATATCCATACCAGGCCCTTCAGATCTGGCATGGATTTTAAGGGGAACTCCACCCCAAATTTAAAAAAAATGGCGTGGAGTCCCCCCAAAAATCCATACCAGACCCTTATCTGAGCATGCAACCTGGCAGGCCACAGGAAAAGAGGGGGGACGAGAGAGCGCCCCCCCCTCCTGAACCGTACCTGGCCACATGCCCTCAACATGGGGAGGATGTTGAGGGCCTCATCCCCACAACCCTTGCCCAGTGGTTGTGGGGGTCTGCGGGTAGGGGCCTTATCGGAATCTGGAAGACCCCTTTAACAAAGGGGACCCCCAGATCCCGCTCAGCCAATGAATAGGTGTAAGGCTAAGTGGACCAGATGCGGAACGTGAGAAGGGGCGGGTCTATTCATGTATTACACAGTGAAGGAAGTTCCCCATCAGGTCCGCTCGGGCCAATGACTTAGGCGGGGTCTGACATACGAGGGGGCGGACCTGATGGGGAACTTCCTTCACTGTGTAATACATGAATAGACCCGCCCCTTCTAAAGTTACCCATCAGGTCCGCTCAGCCAATGACTAGGTGTAAGGCTAAGTGGACCAGATGCGGAACATGAGAATGGGCGGGTCTATTCATTAATAGCCACGAGTGAGCCGACAATTCATTAATAGCCACGAGTGAGTTTTAAATGACTTTTTTTCCTTAAAAAAATAGGATTTTTGTACTCACCGTAAAATCCGTTTCTCTGGCATCCATGGACTGACACAGCGTGTCTTATACACCTTTACACGTGGGGTTATGTCCCTGCTTGCAGGAGAAGACCTAGGCAGAATGTGAGATGTTATACATACATTCTAAACAGCCAGAGCTGAACAGCCCCGCCCAGGGGGGCGGTCCCTCCGGCATAACCCTCCCACTGCAGTCAGCAGACCTCAGTTCGTAACAAAGCAGTACAAACTCGAAAAGAAGGGTGGGTGCTGTGTCAGTCCATGGATGCCAGAGAAATGGATTTTACGGTGAGTACAAAAATCCTATTTTCTCTTGTCATCCATGGACTGACACAGCGTGTCTTATACACCTTTACACGTGCGATGTCCCAAAGCAGTGTCAAGAGGGATGGGAGCAGTATAAATGGAAAACCAAAAACTTCACTCCAAACAAGGCAGAGCTCCTCAACGGAGGAGTTGCAACATCAAACAGCGGCCTGCAACACCTTGCGGCCGAAGGAAGCATCCGAAGATGCAGCCACATCAACCTTATAAAACTTAGAAAAGGTATGAACAGACGACCAGGTCGCTGCCCTGCACACTTGTGCAACCGACGCTTGATGTCGGAAAGCCCAGGAAGCACCAATTGCCCTGGTGGAATGTGCCGTAACCGGAAAGGGAGGCGCCCGCCCCTTGAGAGCATAAGCTTGAATGACGGTTTGTCTGATCCACCTAGAAATGGTGGCAGACGAAACCGCTTGGCCCTGTTTTGGACCAGAGACAGCCACAAATAGTGAGTCAGACTTCCGAATAGAAGCAGTAGCAGACAGGTACACCCGCAAGGCTCGTACCACATCCAAAGTGTGAAGCGCAAACTCTCTGGGATGCGATGGGTGAGGACACAAGGACGGGAGGACAATGTCCTCATTTAAGTGGAAGGCCGAGACCACCTTTGGCAGAAAAGAAGGTCGCGGACGTAACACCGCCTTATCCTTATGGATGACCAAAAAGGGCGACTTGCAGGACAAGGCCGCCAACTCAGACACTCGTCTAATGGAAGTAATGGCCACCAAGAAGGCCACCTTCTGAGACAAAGTCAAGAGGGGAATATCTCTAATATTCTCAAAGGGAGGTTCCTGGAGAACCGAGAGCACCAAATTCAGATCCCACAGGGGGAAAGGAGGCTTGACAGGGGGGAGCACATGGCGAACCCCCTGCACAAAGGTGCTAACCAAGGGATGACCCGCCAGCAGTCGCTGAAAGAAGATGGCCAAGGCCGAAATCTGACCCTTAATGGTACTCAAAGCGAGCTTTTGGGTCACGCCACGCTGCAGAAAATGCAGGATTCTGGGAACGGAATACGTTCGTGGGCGCCAGTCTAGCTCTTCGCACATGGCGATGTAAGCTCTCCAAGTACGGTGATAGATCTTTCTGGAGGAAGACTTCCGTGCCCTTAACATGGTCGAAATGACCGAATCCGAGAGACCTCGGTCTCTCAGCACCTGGCTTTCAATAACCATGCCGTTAAAGCCAGAGACTGTAAAGCAGGATGAAATATAGGACCTTGAGACAGAAGGTCCCCCCGTATTGGTAACCGCCAGGGAACGTCTGCGACGAGACGTACCAGATCGGCGTACCAGTGACGCCTAGGCCAATCCGGAGCAACGAGGATCTCCGGAATTCCCTCGGTCGCTACCCTGCGGAGCAGGTGAGGCAACAACTGCAGCGGAGGATAAACGTATATCAGGTGATACTGACCCCATGGGGCCACCAACGCATCCGAGGCATCCGCCCAGGGATCCCTGGATCTGGCCACAAACCTCGACCCCTTGCGATTGAGTCGAGAGGCCATCAGGTCCACATCCGGCGTGCCCCACCGTCTGCAAAGGAGTTGAAAGACCTCCGGGTGCAAGGACCACTCTCCCTGGTCCAGCGTCTGGCGACTTAGATAGTCCGCCTGCCAATTGTCTACGTCCGGAATGTAGACGGCCGACAGAGCCGGCACGCTTCTTTCGGCCCACCTCAGGATGCGGGCGACCTCGGACGCCACAGCTGAGCTCCGAGTCCCCCCTTGATGGTTGACATACGCCACTGCTGTGGCGTTGTCCGATTGGATCCTGATGGAGTGACCCTGTAGTTTCTCCGACCATGAGGAGAGGCACAGTCTGATTGCCCGTGTCTCCAGCACATTGACCGGTAAGAGGGCTACGTCCGGAGTCCAAAGCCCTTGGGCCGACAGGACTCCCCAGACTCCCCCCCAGCCCGTCAGGCTGGCGTCCGTCGTGATCACCATCCATTGGATGGGGAGGAACGACTTCCCGGACCGAAGAGCCGGGGACCTCAACCACCACGTCAGGGACGCCCTGACCAGGTGACTCATCTGGATCTGAAGATCCAAGGACAACGGGGATTTGTCCCAAGTGGACAAGATCTCTTTCTGTATAGCCCTGGTGTGCGATTGGGCATAAGGAACGGCCTCGAAGGAGGCCACCATGAGTCCCAGGACTCTCATGCAAAAGCGGATTGACGATCATTTTCGGGACGTCAGCACCCGTACTGCAGACTGAAGTGTCAGTAGTTTGTCTGGAGGTAGGAAGACTCTTGCCTCCAAGGAGTCCAGAATCAGACCTAGATACTCCAGACGCTGAGTCGGGACTAGAACCGACTTCTGAACGCTCAGGAGCCACCCAAACTCCCTGAGGGTCTGACTGACGATAGTCACACTTTCTTCCAATTCTGAGCCACTGTCTGCTCTTAGGAGAAAATCGTCCAGATAGCCCACAATAGCAATGCCTCGCTGTCTCAGCAAAGCTAGGACCGGAGCAAGCACCTTGGAAGAGCCACAAATTGATAGTGGACTTCGCCGACCGCAAAGCGCAGAAACTTCTGGTGGCTGGCGCAGATCGGAACATGCAAGTAGGCGTCCTTGATGTCCAAGGATGCCAGAAAATCCCCTTGATGGAGTGTCGCGATCACTGTGCGAATGGATTCCATGCGGAATTTTTGCACCTTCACGAAGGCATTCAGGGCCTTGAGGTCCAGGATTGGCCGAATCCCGTCCTTTTTTGGAACAACAAACAGATTCGAGTAGAACCCCTGAAACCTCTCCTGGGATGGAACCGGCACAATTACTCCGGACCCGATCAAATCCTGTACAGCCCCCAAGAGGGCTGCCCGACGGGCAGGAAGGAGAGGGAGATTTGAGGGAAAGAATCTGTCTGGGGGCCATGAGCGGAACTCTATTCTGTATCCTGAGGTGACCACCTCGCACACCCACCGGTCGGAGATCCGGGAGGTCCACCGATCCGTGAACCTGCAAAGTCGTCCCCCCACCCCAGAGACGGGCGGGGGCAAGACTTCACGCGGAGGCGGGCTTGGGAGCCGGCTTGTTCGGCTTACGCACCCAGGGGCGCTTGTGCCCGCCAGCCGCACTGTTGTCAGTCTGGGATGGCTTACCCGTGGACTCTGACGGACGAAAAAAACCCTTTTTTGCTGGAAAGGAAGGACCCGGTTTACGTCGGGCCTCCTTACCCTTGATAGTTTGAGGAAGGAGAGTGCTTTTACCTCCCGTGACATCCTTGATGATATCATCCAGAGCAGCACCAAAAAGTCTACCACCCTTAAAAGGTAGATCCTTCAGGAGCTTCTTAGAGGCTAGGTCAGCAGACCAGCATTTCAACCAGATGAGACGACGCAATACCACCGCCGAGACAGAGGCCCTGGATATTAAAGGGGCCACGTCCAACGTGGCGTCGCACACATATATCAGACCCTGCACCATCTGGTGGGCCAGAGCAATAGTGTCTGGAGGAAGGTTATACTCCTGCACAGTTTGGTGCAAAATTTTTGCCCATTCCGTGAGTGTCTGAGACACAAGGGTCGCCGCTACTACTGGCCGTAGGGCGGATCCCAACAAGGCGAACATGGCTCTACTCACCACTTCTGACCTCCTGTCAGTGGGGTCCTTAAACGCAGGAGTCCCCTCCATCGGGAGAGTGGTGGCCTTGTTTAAACGGGCGACTGGAGGGTCGACCACCGGGGGAGAAGCCCACTTTTTAAGCAGGGCGTCTTCTAAAGGGGTATCTAATAGACAAACGCCGCGGGACCATGAAAGTCTTCTGCGGCTTTTCCCAGACCTGGTCAATGAGCTGGTCAAAGAAAGGTACATATGGAAAAACCTTTTTAGAAGGCTTGGTCTTAAAAGAACCAAAGGAGACTGTATCTGCCTGAGGTTCTGCAGTCGCAGCATTTAGCTTGAGAGTGTCCCTCACAGCATCAATGAGTTCACTAACAAGCGCCCTGTCATTTACTGACTCAGAACTGGAGTCTTCCTCACAAGGAATGTCCTGTTCAAAACCATCCAAATATTCAGAGCTAGGGTCCTGAGCAGCAATAGCTAGGCCCATATCTGAATCAGAGCACTCCCCTTGTGGAGATAAAGTGGGGAGAGGGCGCTTTTTTGCTCCCTTGTGCTCACACACAGCTTCCATCCTGGTCAGAAATGATTCCAGGACTGCCGACAACTGGTCCATAGGGACCGCAGGTGCTGGAGCACTGGCTGCTGCCTCTGGCATGTTAGGGGAAGCTGGTGACTCTGACTCCATAATGTCCCCCTCTGAGACCACCCACAGGCTGTGCTGACTGAAGTAGGGGAATGCCCAGGGGACCCACCAACCTGACCAGGACCGCTCGGTTCCGCTGCCCTGTCTCTCCGCGCCGCTCAGCGTGAGTGAGCTGAGAGGAGAAAGACTGTGAGGAGATTTGCGCCGTTCCTGAGTGGCGCTAGAGGCCAAACTAGAGCTAGAAGAAGGTGCGGCTACAAGAAAATGGCCGCCGCAATGTGCTCTGGCGGCCACGGCAAGATGGCCGCCAATGTAAAAAACAGCACAGTCACCAAACATGGCGCCGAACGGCGCCCAGGCCCCTCACTCTCAAATAAACAGCCCCAGCAAAATGCAGAGCAGCATGAGCCCCCCCCCCAGGACAGTATGGCCCCCAGGCACCCCACACAGTACAGCACCAGCGAAGTGCACAGAGTGACATTAAAAAACACAGGGGGAGACAGGGAAATCCCCCACATAAGAAACACACAGCATGTACTCACCTGCAGCCAGGAGAGACTACTTACCCGTCCCCTGAGGGACCCACTGGTGTGTTTCTGACAGAACTATCACAGTGCGGTACTGAGTAGCTGTCGGCCCGGTCCACCGCGAAAGATACAGCCGGACTGTTCTATCTTGAGAGGACCGCGGAGCTGGAAGCCCACCGGCCACCCCTGGAGTCGTGGGGCATGTCGTGAACTGAGTCTCACGCACACAAGGCGAGGATCAGCACGTTCGATGGTCGGACAGGGAAGACTACGAGGATATCTTGTACCCAACCTGTTGCCCAGCCGACAGTTGATAGAAGATCTCAAAAGAAAAAAAAAAATAGGAAAAAATTCCAAAAGGAATAAAAATAGGTCAGGAGACTGGCTCCTGAGAGAGCCACGTCTTCTCCTTCTGCTAGGCAGAAAAAATCTGAGGTCTGCTGACTGCAGTGGGAGGGTTATGCCGGAGGGACCGCCCCCCTGGGCGGGGCTGTTCAGCTCTGGCTGTTTAGAATGTATGTATAACATCTCACATTCTGCCTAGGTCTTCTCCTAGAAGCAGGGACATAACCCCACGTGTAAAGGTGTATAAGACACGCTGTGTCAGTCCATGGATGACAAGAGAAATGACATTTTGTGCATGGACAGTTCTAAGCACGGGAAACATGCGCGACTTTACGTGCATATTATACACACCCCCCATGTACAAAATTTAAAGGAAAATTTCACTTTTATTTTTTCATTTTAAGCATTATTAAAATCACTGCTCCCGTAAAAACTAATTTTTAAAACTTTTTTTGCATTGATACATGTCCCCTGAGGCAGAACCCGGGTCCCCAAACACTTTTTAGGACAATAACTTGCATATAAGCCTTTATAATTAGCACTTTAGATTTCGAACGGTCGAGTCCATTGTACTTAATAGGGTTCTAAAGTTCACACGAACATTCTGTCTGTTCGCAGGTTCTGGTGCGAACCGAACAGGGGGGTGTTCAGCTCATCCCTGCTCCTGACAGCTGGGCTTTGCCCCGCCCCTACCTCAAAGGATTTAATTTACAGGAGCGGCCATCAATCCGTCCTGTGAGGAGGGAGAGAGCCGCTGCTCTTGTGCACAGCGCTGGATCATGGACACAGGTTTTTTTTTAACCTTAATGCAGAAAGAGAAAAAAGATCACCGCTCCAGGTGAGTGCAAGTAGATGGTCAGTGTCTTCCTAGGAACCAGGGTGCTGGCGATGCAATTGATGCAGAAAAAGGGCGTGTGGAATGAATGGACAGCCGCACTCCGAAAACCATGAAGGTTGCCTTTATTGGGTAAAAAAACTTACAGCACTGCAAGTCACAGCAAGAAATGGGGGGGGGTACAGCCCCATTTCTTGCTGTGACTTGCAGTGCTGTAAGTTTTTTTACCCAATAAAGGCAACCTTCATGGTTTTCGAAGTGCGGCTGTCCATTCATTCCACACGCCCTTTTTCTTAATGCAGAAAGTGCATTAAAAGTAAAAAAACTTTAGATGTAAAATTAAGTCCTGTTAGATCACTTCATGCTGGCCCTTTTTGCAGGTATAGCTATGTAATACATTAAAAATAAAATGTCTATACGGTTTAAAATCTTGTAATACATTGTCTCACCCTGCTCTGCTCTGGACATGCTCAGTTGCTCTTTATCTTTAGGCACTGTTCCGAATTTGTAGAGGCCGATCTGCTGACAGCCTAAAGGTTTATTGCCGTGCAGGGGCTCTGGGCTTCAGCAAAATGGTGGCCTCCGGCAAGAAGAAACCGTAAAAAAATGCTAGAGGCAATTTACAGCACACACTAATTTTGGTAGCATAATAATTATTGTGGCATGTAGATTTCTTGCTAAAGAACATTATTTTTTTATCAAGTTAAGAGTAAAGTCTTGCTTTAAAAGCCTCAAGGACTTAGAACCACTTTAATTAGCTAAACTGCAGGTATTCTTTAAAGCAGGGCTCAACAATCCCCGGGCGCCAGGTCGCCATTGCGACTAGAATTAGCGTATCCTGTGTCTCCGTGAAACCCCCCGCGCGCGATCGCGTCAGGCCGGCAGCTGCACCCAACAGCCGATCAGCTGTGTTTCCCGACATCGTGGGCCCCCTGGACACGCAAGTGTTCATATATTAAAAAAGTCATCAGCTACAAATACTGCAGCTGCTGACTTAAATTTTCGTGGGGGGGGGGGGGTGGACCTCCGCTTTAACCTTGTGAAGATTCCTACAGGTTTACTTCAGTTCTGTGTCACATTCACCATGCTCTGTGAGTAGTCACTGCTGTATCACACATTTCAACAGATCCTGCCTTCTGAACTACAGAGGTTCTGAGGGGGGGGGGGGAGTCAGAACAGGAATCATTGCTTGCAGGCAGCAAGGTACCATGGGATATGTAGTCCTTAGAAACTGAAGTAAACAGCAGAGGAGAAGCTGCAAAGCATGCAGGGAATCCAGGAAGTTGCGGAGAGAGATGGCCAGCAGACAGGCAGTTTTTACAACGTGAAAAGAGATTTTTTTAAGTAAGCTTATATTGGATTGTTAAAAAAAAACACCAATTGTTTGTATTGCTGTTACAGTGCTGATGTTATAAAATTAAAGTGTATGCCATGATCATTGATTTCCTTTATATATAATAAAAAAAAATAAAAAAAAATATGGGATTTTTGTACTCACCGTAAAATCCTTTTCTCTGAAGTCCATGGACTGACACAGCTCTAATACTGAAACACATGGGTATATGTCCCTGCTAGCAGGAGAAGATCTAGGCAGAATGTTAGATGTTAGAAATGTTAGAGATGTTAGAAACATACATTCTAGAAAAAAAAACAAACAGAGCTGAACAGATCCGCCCAGGGGGGCGGTCCCTCCAGACATGACCCTGTTGAGTACAAAAATCCAATTTTCTCTTATCGTCCATGGACTGACACAGCTCTAATACTGAAACACGTGGGACGTCCCAAAGTAGTATCACAAAAGCATGGGAGCCGTAGTAAAGTAAAAACCAAATCCAAACAAGCAGAACTCCTCAACTGAGGAGTTGCAATTTTAAACAGCGGCCTGCAACCCTTGCGGCCAAAGGAAGCATCCGAAGATGCAGCCACATCAACCTTATAGAACTTAGAAAAGGTATGAACGGACGACCAGGTCATATGTGCAACCGACGCTTGATGTCGGAAAGCCCGGGAAGCACCAATTGCCCTGGTGGAATGCGGCGTAACCGGAAAGGGAGGCGCCCGCCCCCAAGGGCATAGGCCTGTATAACGGTCTGTCTGATCCACCTAGAAAAGGTGGCAGACGACACCGCTTGGCCCTGTTTCACAAACAGGGAGTCAGACTTGCGAATGGAAACAGTAGCAGACAGGTACACCCATAAGGCACGTACCACATCCAATGTATGAAGCGCAAACTCTCAGGGATGCGATGGGTGAGGACATAAGGACGGAAGAACAATGTCCTCATTAAGGTGAAGGGCCGAGACCACCTTTGAAAGGAAAGACGGTCGTGGGCGCAACACTGCCTTATCCTTATGAAGGACCAAGTAAAGCGACTTGCGGGACAAGGCCGCCAACTCAGACACCCGTCGAACAGAAGTAATTGCCATTAAGAAAGCCACCTTCTGGGACAAGGTCAAGAGAGGAATCTCCCTGATATTTTCAAAGGGATGTTCTTGGAGAACCGAGAGCACCAAATTCAGATCCCAAGGAGGGGGAGGAGGCTTGACAGGGGGATCACATGGCGAGCCCCCCTGCACAAAGGTGCTAATCAAGGAATGGCCCACTAGCGGTCGTTGAAAAAGACAGCCCGGGCCGAAATTCGACCCTTGATGGTACGCAAAGCCAGCTTTTGGGTCACACCACGCTGTAAGAACAGCAAAATCTTGGGAATAGAATACGTCCGTGGACGCCATCAAGCTCCTCGCACATAGCGATGTAAGCCTTCCAGGTACGGTGATAGATCTTCCTGGAGGAAGATTTCCGTGCCCACAACATAGATGAGATGACCGAATCCGAGAGACCTCGGTCCCTCAGCACCTGGCTTTAACAGCCGTGCCAAATCCAAGGACTGTAAAGCAGGATGAAGTATGGGACCATGAGACAGAAGGTCCACCCAAATAGGCAGTCACCAAGGAACGTCTGCGACTAACCGAACTAGATCGGCGTACCAATGTCGCCATCCCGGAGCAATGAGAATCACCGGAATGGCCTCGACCACTACTCTGCGAAACAGGCGAGGCAACAACAGTAGCGGAGGGTAAGCATACATCAGGCGATACTGCCCCCCCGGGCCACCAACGCGTCTGCCCAGGGATCCCTGGACCTGGCCACGAATCTCTACATCTTGCGAGTGAGTCGAGAGGCCAAAAGGTCCACATCAGGTGCCCCACCTCCGGTAAAGGAGGTGAAAAACACCTCCGGATGTAAGGACCCTTCCCCTGGAATGCACACGGCCGACAGGACCGTCCTGCAGCGGGATGGGTATGATGAACCCAAGGAGACCCCGCAATGTATCGGAGAAGGGAGGCCCCGGCTTACTGGGTGCCTCAATTGTTGGCCAAGAAAGGCAACCTGACAGAGCTTCCCTAGAAACTCGGTCAGTGGACCAGTAACTCCGCCTCTACAGGTGGCGCAGATCCACCCCGGACACAGAGACCCTAGAGGCTAAAGCAGTTGCAGTGCACCTGCTGGTCAACTGATAAATGAAGCAGAGGCTTTTGCCCAGTCATTGAGCTTCAGGAACGCCAGAGATGCAGCCACTACCGAGCGCAACGCTAACCTCAGCATGGGGAACCCAGTCCAAGCCAGCGCTTCTGCTCCATTGATAAGTGCTGATTGTACAAATACATCGTTTATACTGTGTATTGCATCAAAAAACGCGCAATTAGAGCGTGGGAGGAAACCCCCTCAGCCCCAAAGAGCATAGTACAACCACATACGACGTATGAAGTTTAGTATGTGTTGATAAACATATTAAAACATGTTTATACTGTGCCAGCGACAAAGGCGCGCACATCATTGGGGCGTAGGCGGAAACCAGCCACGCAGACTGCGTACACAACCGTGTAGGCATGTTCGCATGCGAATAAACAAATTGCACATGTTCATGCTGTGCATAGCGCTGAAAATGCGCGCACCATTGGAGCGCGGGGGAAAAACCGGAGAACCCGGATGAAACCCACGCAGACCGCATACGCATAACGTGTAGGTACTATAGTATATGTGATAATATTTTGAACAATGTCTATGTGTGCATAGCGCCGAAGGTGCGCACACCGTTGGCACGTGGGAGGAAACCGGAGTACCCGGAGGAACCCCACGCAGACCCAGAGAATACAATACATACATCTACTATGAATGTATTTAGTGTTGTGTATAAACATAATGTGTATGTTTATACTGTGTATGGCACCGAAGGCGCGTATGTCATGTAGCGTGGGCGGAAACCAGAGGACCCGGAGGAAACCCACGCAGACTGCACACACATACCGTGTAAGTATGTTAGCATGTGGATAATCAAATTGCCCAAGATCCAGACTGCATACACATACCGCGTAGGTATTATAGTATGCGTGATAAACATATGGAACATGTTTAAACTGTGCAGAGAGCCAAAGGCGCACATACCGTCAGAGTGAGGGAGGAAACCGGAACACCCGGAAGCAACCCAAGCAGACAGCACACACATACTGTAAGTATTTTATAGCATGTGCAATAAACATAATGAACATGTTTATACTGTGCAGAGAGCCGAAGCGCACATACTGTGAGAGCGTGAGAGGACACCGGAGCACCCGAGGACACCCACGCCGACCCAGAGAGTATAATACATACATATACTGTGAATGTATTTACAATCGTGCTACTATAAACATATTGCGTATGTTTATATCGTGTATGTTTATATCGTGTATGGCACTGAAGGCACAGCATTGGAACGTGGGAGGAAACCCAAGCAGACACAGAGAGCAATAACACATACCTACACTGTGAATGTATCCAGTGTAGAGTTTATAGGATACGTTTTTTTTTATTTTTTTATATTTTATTTTTTTAAAGAAAAAATTCCATTATACATAGGACAGTCATTTCATTTGATCTAATACCCCTAGTCATCAACACAACAAAATTGTATCTCAATTCAAATATATCGCATCAGTCCAAATTCATAAACTTATATATACTATCATACAGAACGAACCAATCTGCCCATATCAAAACATAAACTTTAAATAGATCCGTCTATACTCTAGACTCAATCCCTTACTGTCCTAAATATACAAATTATCCACTTTACTTTAAACACTTTCACCATCAAGAAAAAAAAAAAAAGCCAAACAAACCACAAAAAAAAAAAAAAAAAACCCCCAACCGACCCCGCCAGTAGGAAAGGGGGAGGTTTAGTAAATCACCAATATTAAGTCGAGCCCGCTGCAAATAGGGTTTTTCCTTCCCCCGAAAATTTAAAGATATTCCAAAAAACCCAGGTTTGTAAATAAATCTCATATCGATTTTGTCCCAATAGTACCATCTCTTCCATCTTATTTACCTCTTCAATTCTTATAAGCCATGCAGATATTGTAGGAGATCTCACGTCTCTCCATTGCCGTGCAATACACGACCTAGCAGCATTAAGAAAATGCCGCAAGAATGATTTATTATATTCTTTCCCCGGTATGCTAGAAACGTGTAACAAAAAAAAAGCTGGATCTTCAGGTAGGGTGTAATCTGTAAATTCGGTATACCTCCCTCCAGAAGTGTTCCAGCTTCGAGCATGCCCAAAAAATATGAAGTAAAGTCCCCCTCTCTATTTGGCATCTCCAGCATTTATCCGAGATCAAGGGCGAGTATTTATGTAATAACGAGGGTGTACGATACCATCTCGTCATAATTTTAAAATTTGTTTCCTGTGCCCGGGTACATATTGATGATTTTAAAACATTATGTATAATCTGCCTTTGCTGTAAAGGAGAGAAAGACCTTTCTAATACTGTTTCCCATTTCTTTAAAAAAGGGGGGACATACTCGTCTGAGGGTGCCACTAGTAATGCATAGATTTGTGAGAGCGTATGAGAACATGGACCAGTCTCCTCGCATAATTTTTCAAAAGTAGTCATTGGTCTTTGAAATCTATCCGGGGGTGGTAAGGTTTTAAAAAAGTGTCGTAGTTGTACTCCACTCCAGAAGTCCAGACCAAAACGGTCATTTACTGAAGTCAGGGTAGCGAGTGAAGGCCACATCGCAGATTGTGCAAAATGCGATGCCTGGTAGCATTGTGACTCTAACAGTCTCCTAAAAGGTCCTTCTTGCAATCCCGGTACAAAGCAAGGGTTCCCCAATATAGGGTAAAGAGGGGAATATGCGGATGATAAATCGAGTAGTCGTACATATCCGGAAGCATATCCGCAAGGTAGGCCCCAAGGTTGGATGCTTTTTGAGAGCCATATCAAGATCTCCAAAACACCAACCTGCCCGTTTCAGTGGAACCCTACATTGTGATTGCTCAATCTTAGGCCATAATTTGAGCTCTGTATGCCTGCACCAATCTATTACTCTCCCCATATGGGCCGCCTGGTAATATTTCTGCATATCCGGGACTGCTAAACCACCGTATTGCTTAGGCATGATCATTAATCTTCGTTGTAGTCTCTGCCTCTTATAATTCCATATAAATCTAGTTATCAGCGCATTAATCTGTTTGAAAAAATTTGGGAGAATATAAATCGATAATGTTTGAAATAGATAGGTAAATTTGGGCAGGATTGACATTTTAATGATGTTGCATCTCCCAAACCATGAAAAAGGACTATGTTGCCATTTATCTAGTAAGCTCTTTACTCTACTAAGTAAAAGGTGGAAAGTTCCTCTCATACACTTGATTTAATTTAGGGGTGATATAAGTACCCAGATATTTAAGGGCCGTGGAGGTCCATCTAAAATTAAAGTTTGTTTTTAAAGTATTTATCTGCCTAACCGACATAGATACCCCCATTGCCTCTGATTTAACCATATTTATTTTAAAATAGGATAGTTCGCTGTATTGATGTAATTCTTTTAGGAGGTTTGGTAGAGATATGGACGGTTTAGTTAGTGAAAATAGAAGAAGATCATCTGCATACGCAGATACCTTATAATCTTCACATCCGGTTTGTATCCCCATTAGGTCTGAGTTCTTCCTTATTCTACACAGAAATGGCTCTAATGAAAAGGGCAAAGAGGAGAGGTGATAGGGGGCACCCTTGACGGGTTCCATTGGATATCGAGAAGGGCTCTGATAAGAGCCCATTTGCTTTGATTTGTGCTGTAGGTCTCAGGTATATACTCAAAATCCAACCCATCATCTTCTCTCCAAATCCTACATGTCTTAGGACCGAGAACATAAAGGGCCAATTGACCCTATCATTTTATAGGATACGTTTTAATTATGGCGCCGAGGCGCATAATCTTCTCTGTTATTCCAACCTGCTTGCATGTGCTGCCGAAGAAGCATGCAGGTAAAAGGTAACCTCTGACACCGCAGACCGTGGTCCTGTCAGAGCTCAGAGCATTCCCCAGGAAATGGCGATAAACCACAGGTGCAGAGACCCTGTTGTTGCCTCAGAGACATCAAACAGAAGGCTCACGGGGGGAGGCACTGTGTACCACTGTATCATCCATGCTGCTCTCGACGCAGCATGTGAGGAAAACGGTGAGGAAGCTGTGTAATAGAATAGGCTTGAAAAGAACCAAGGAGAAAGTTTCCGCCTGAGGTACCACAGCCACAGCATTCAGCTTGAGAGTGTCCCTCACAGCATCAATGAGTTCACTTACAAGCACCCTGTCATTTACTGACTCAGAACTGGAGTCTTCCTCACAAGGAATGTCCTGTTCAAAAACATTAAAATATTCAGAGCTAGGGTCCTGAGCAGCAGCAGCTAGGCCCATATCTGAATCAGAGCACTCCCCTTGTGTGAGATTGTGTTGGGAGAGGGCGCTTTATAGCTCCCTTGCTCGCACACCGTTTCCATCCTGACAAGAATTTTTTTCCCAGGACTGCCGACAACTGGTCCATAGGGACTGCAGGTGCAGGAGCACTGCCAGTTGCCTCTGACAAATGTGGCGAAGCAGGTGAACCAGACTCCATACTGCCACCCTCTGAGACCTTATACACATACAGTCCACCCACTGGCTGCACTAAGGGTGAGGAGGGGATACCGAGAGGACCCACCGACCCATATAAGGACCACTCAGTTCTGCTGTATGTAACCGCGCTGCAGCGCCAGTGAAGCCTGAGGAGAGTGTGAGGAGACTGTAAGGAGATTTGCACCGCAGTAGCGGCGATAAAGGCCGAAACCGAAAGCGCTGCGGCTCCAATAAAATGGCCGCCGGCCGCATGTATTACTGCGCAATTGAACCACGGCAAGATGGCCGCCGAGCGCAGTTTAAAAACACCACACAGCGCTAATGGCGTCTCCAAACGCGCACACACACACACACGGTGTCTCCAAACACTCACACAGGGCAGTACAGACAAGAGCGCCCCCCGCCAGGCCAGAGTGACCCCCAAGTACCCCCACACAGCACAGCACCAGTAAGCAGCATAACAGGGGGGAGACAGGGAGAAACCCCCCATATAGAGAAACACAGCCAGCATGTACTCACCTGCAGCAGGAGAGACTACTTACTCGTCCCAGAGGGACCCACTGGCTTGTTTCAGACAGACCTATCACAGAGTAGTACTGAGTAGCTGTCGGCCCAGGCCACCGCAAAAGATACAGCATGGTACTGTTCAATCTTGAGAGGACCGCGGGAGCATGAAAGCCTACCGGCCACCCCTGGAGTCATGGGGCATGTCGTGAACTGAGTCTCACGCACACAAGGCGAGGATCAGCACGCTCAATGGTCGGACAGGGAAGACTACGAGGATACCAGTGTACCCAACCTGTTGCCCAGCCGACAGTTGATTGAAGCTCTCAAAAATAAAATTCCCAAAGGAATAAAAATAAAATCTTCCAGGAGACTGGCTCCTGAGAGAGCCACGTCTTCTCCTTCTGCTAGGCAGAAAAAAACTGAGGCTGCTAGCTGCAGGTAGGAGGGTTATGTCTGGAGGGACCGCCCCCCTGGATGGGGCTGTTCAGGTCTGTTTTTTTCTAGAATGTATGTTTCTAACATCTAACATTCTGCCTAGATCTTCTCCTGCGAGCAGGGACATATACCCACGTGTTTCAGTATTAGAGCTGTGTCAGTCCATGGACGATAAGAGAAAAGGCATTTTGAAGGGCAAAAAACTTAAGAGATCAGAATTGTTGGGGGTTTTATGGGTCTGCTCAAAGAGCTTCAGCAAAACTGTCTTAACAGGGTTATGGTAGCAGCTATTGTATTCACACAGAAATCCTCATTACTGCAGGCACCAAGCATAGCATGGCGTTCTCACAGAAATTACATTTTCCAGAGACGATGCAGAGATCTGGCCTATGGTACAGGTCACCCAGTATTCATATATACACAGTGCACACAATCCCTTTACCTTCACCTCCCCCAGTAATAAAATGTTTGGCTGCGATCTAGATAAACTCATCAAATATTTAGAAGCTCGTGGAACCTCTCAGGCTGGGAACTGTGCCAGCAGCTGCAAGATGTGAGACTGCAGATATTTCTCCTCTTATCCGCAAGGATAGACAAACATAAATTCAGCGCCTAAAATACAATGTGCCATTCGGAAAATGTGATAGAAGGTACTTTCTTCCTCCATCAGAGGACGGATGGTGATTTATATCTGTGAACTTGTTCTAGGCCCAATGCATGCAGTAACGGTTCATTGCACTGCAGTGGAATGGAAACAAGGGTTAACGGAGAGCAGGTTTCAGTAAAGGAGGCCATGAGCCCCAGCTGATGATGCGCTAACTGTATTTAAACGTGTAGATTGGCAATGCTGAATTCATATGCACACAAAAGAATTTACTGTGAATTTATCAATTATATATGAAATAGCAAAGCAAGATGGCATTAAGGAACTTTTCTAAGCACTACCTGCATCTTAAATGGCCACATGTCATGAATGTGATGCATTTTCAGAAAAAAAGAAAAAGCTATAATCCTTTGTTGAGACTTAAAGCCATTAATACATCAATACAATACATCATAGAACAATATTGTCCAACAGGCTAATTCATTTTGAGGCCTTGCCTCTTCCACACATTATACTCAACTCGGTTGGCTCTAAGGAAGAGGCAAGGACTCAAAATGAATTTGCCTGTTGGACAATATTGTCCTATGATGTGATATGATGTATTGTGGACTTGAAGTTTCTGTTTTTTATATGACAAGCTCTGATGTATCTGTCAGTTTGTGAGTAGAATACTTACCACTTTTTATATATTAAAGATAATTGTTGAGGTTAATGCGCTAGGTCGGTGCGCCCTCGGTTTTGTTTTTTGGTTTCAGTGTTTCCCCAGTCTTATGAGGGCAGCAAGGAAAGACATGTCCAGGAAAGCCAAGATGGGAATAAAGGCAACTGTCATTTCTGGGCCCACTCAAGCCCAGGAGATTTTGTGTTTACCATATACTTCTTTTGATGGGATTAGAGTCAGGATTTATGAACTCAGCCCACCCACCTCAGTAAGGGGGGCCCCCCCCATTTAATTTCCAAGACTGATGCCGTCACGTCATAGCTAAATAAATATTTGTTTCCTTGCTAGATGTGAGCTCGGAAACAGTGCAGGGGGAAAGGGGAAATAACGGTTTACTGCACCCAGCAATGAGACAAGCTAGAAATATAGTACAAAGTGCTATATGTACTTTGTTGCCCGGGGGAAAAAAATCAGTGAGAGGCTACTTTAAAGTGGTTGTAAACCTCAGAGATTAAATATAAACAAATCATATCCCTCTATGTTGTGTACTTGCCTCAATCCAGAGCACCAAGTGTCATTTTGGTCTGCTGCTTCGTTCCTCAATCAGCATGAATCACGTCTGACAAGTTTTTCTGACACCAGGAGAAAAAAAAAAGTGACAGGGGAGGGATCTCCAGCATACAGCTTGTGACTGACAGCTCAGCTCTGTTCCTGTGTGCCGTGTGAAGGTGGGTGTGTCCCTTCCTGCCAATCAGCTCCCAGAGCTCTCCTCACTAAGCTTTGCAGAGTGTAACTTCAGCTCTCTACTCCCTTTTTCCTAACCCTCAGACAAGCTTTAAAGCAGGGGTGTCAAACTTAAATTTCATTGTGGGCCGCATCAGCATTATGATTGCCCTAAAAAGGGCCAGTTTCATCTGTAACATTAGATGTCCAGTGCATCCCCTTCCCTTACATTAGATGTCAAGAGCCACCCCACCATCAGAAGTTGAGTCCCCCACCCTCCCTTACATTACAGTGCACCCCCTTACCTTATGCTGCTGCTGGGAAGAAGCTGAATACATTGCTTGAAAACAGAAAGTACAGGGTCTGGAGAAGGACCAGAGGAGGGCTGGCGCTCTCCTGCATCTGCAGGAGAGGTGCGAGGGCCACATGAAAGTGTCACTAAACCCACATCATAAAAAAAAAATCAAATGCTGCATTACATGCTGTTCATAGTCACTGAGATTTTTTATTTTTTTTGCAGAATGCAGGAAACTAAAGAAAAGAAAACCCAGTTGAGCCTGCTGCTCTGCATCTATGGCTTCTGTTCATGTCCCCAATGCAGCTGGGGATTTTGCAGCTGTGGTGGCAGTTCTGCACATGCTCAGTTTTCAGTGAGTTTCTATGCTGACCATTTCCTCCCCATCACATCTGAGAAGCCCATGTGACTAGAGAGTCATACACAGCAGTAAATGACAGCTCACACCCTCCCTCCCTCCTCCATGCCCACTAACCAGCTAAACATAATAGGGGTAGGATATGATATGTAGACTATTGGAGGCGCACCTCCCTCTTATTCCTAGACACAGGCTGGAGAGGGCTGTGACTGGGCAGAAATACGCCCACCCCATGTTATTGCCAAAAAAAATAGGATTTTTGTACTCACCGACGCACCGTAAAATCCGTTTCTCTGACGTCCATGGACCGACGCAGCTCTCATACTGATTACATGTGGGTATATGTCCCTGCTCGCAGGAGAAGACCTAGGCAGAATGTTAGAGGTTAAACATTCTAGAACAAGCCAGAGCTGAATAGCCCCGCCCAGGGGGGCGGTCCCCCTGGACATTACCCTTCCACCTGCAGCTAATCAGCCTCAGTTCGTAACAAAGCAGTACAAACTTAAAAAGGAAGGGTGGGTGCTGCGTCGGTCCATGGACGTCAGAGAAACGGATTTTACGGTGAGTACAAAAATCCTATTTTCTCTTATCGTCCATGGACCGACGCAGCTCTCATACTGATTACATGTGGGACGTCCCAAAGCAGTATAAGAAAGGGGTGGGAGCAAAAAAGGTAAAGAACAACCAAAACTTCATTCCAAACCAGCAGAGCCCCTCAACGGAGGAGTTCCAACATTAGACAGCGGCCTGCAACACTTTGCGGCCGAAGGAAGCATCCGAAGATGCAGCCACATCAACCTTGTAGAACTTTGAAAAGGTATGAACGGACGACCAGGTCGCCGCCCTGCACACTTGTGCAACTGACGCTTTATGTCGGAAAACCCAGGAAGCACCATTGCCCTGGTGGAATGCGCCGTAACCGGGAAGGGAGGCGCCCGCCCTATGAGAGCATAGGCTTGAAAGACTGTTTTGTCCGATCCACCTAGAAAATGGTGGCAGACAAAGCTTGGCCCTGTTTCTGACCAGAGACAGTCAAACAGAGAGGAGACTTCCTAATAGAAGCAGTAGACAAGCACACTCGCAAGGCTCGTACCACATCCAAAGTGTGCCGCACACACTCTCTGGGATGCGAAGGGCGAGGACACTAGGACGGGAGGACAATGTCCCCATTTAGGTGAAAAGACGAGATCACCCTTGACAAGAGAAAGTCGCGGATGCAACACCGCCTTATCCTTATGGATGACTAAATATGTTGACTTGCAGTACAAGGTCGCCAATTCAGATACTCGTCTAACAGAAATGATCGCCACTAAAAAAGGGCCACCCTCTGAGACAAAGTGAAGAGTGGAATATCCCTGATATTCTGAAAAGGAGGTTCCTGGAGAACCGAGGAGTACCAATTCCGATCCCACGGGGGGAGAGGAGACTTGACAGGAGGGAGCCCACGGCGAACCCCCTGCACAAGGGTGCCAACCAAGGAATGACCCTCTAGCAGTCGCCGAAAGAAGACGGCCAAGGCCGAAATCTGACCCTTAATGATACTCAAAGCGAGCCTTTGGGCCACTCCATGCTGTATGAAACGCAGGATTCTAGGGACGGAATATGTCCGAGGATGTCAGCCCAGCTCTTCGCACATGGCGATGTAAGCTTTCCAGGTACAGAGATAGTTCTGGAGGAAGACTTCCGTGTCCTTAATATGGACGAAATGACCGAGTCCGAGAGACCTCCGTCTCTCAACACCTGGCTTTTAACAGCCCTGCCTACAAGGTCAGAGACTGTAAAGGCAGGATAAAATATATGACTTTGAGACAGAAAGTCCTCCCTTATTGGCTACCATCAGGGAACGGCTGCGACGAGGCGCACCAGATCGGCGTACCAGTGAAGCCGAGGTCAATCCGGAGCAATGAGGATCACCGGAATGCCCTCGGTCGCCACCCTGCGAGGGAGCCACTGCCGCGGAGGATAAACGTATATCAGGTGATAATAACCACATGGGCCACTGACGCCTTTGAGGCATCCGCCCAAGGATCCCTGGATCTGACCACAAATCTCGACAACTTGTGATTGAGTCGAGAGGCCATCGGGTCCACCTCCGGCGTGCCCCACCGTTTGTGTGGCAAGGAGTTGAAATGCCTCCGGGTGCAAGGACCACTCTCCCTGGCCCAACGTCTGGCGACTCAAATAATCCGCCAGTTCTATGCCCGGAATGCAAATGGCCGACAGAGCCGGCACGCTTCTTTTAGCCCACTTCAGGGTACGGGGGACCTCAGAAGCCACAGCTGAGCTCCGAGTCCCCCCTTGATGGTCGACATACGTCACCACCGTGACTTTGTCCGACTGGATCCTAATGGAGCGATCCTGCAATCTCTCAGACCACGAGGAGAGGCACAGTCTGATGGCCCGTATTTCCAGAACATTGTTCGGCAAACGGGCTTCGTCCGGAGTCCAATCCCTTGGGCCAACAGGACTCCCCAGACTACACCCCAGCCCTTCAGGCTGGCGTCCGTAGTGAACACCGTCCATTGGACAGGGAGGAACGACTTCCCGGACCGAAGAGCCGGGGACCCAAACCACCATGTCAGAGATGCCCTGACCAGGTGGCTCACCTGGATCGGAAAATCCAAAGACAACGGGGATTTGTCCCAAGGGAACAATAAATGGTAAATCCTTCAGAGGCTTTTTAGAAGCTAGGTCAGCAGACCAGCATTTCAACCAGATCAGACAACGCAATACCACCGTCAAGACAGAGGCCCTGAGTTATAAGGGGCTGCGTCAAACGTGGCGTCGCCACATAAACCCGGCCCTGCACCATCTGCGGGCCAGAGCAATAGTGTCTGGAAGAAGATCATGCTCCTGTACAGTGTGGTGCAAACATTTTTTGCCCATCTCGTAAGTGTTGGAGACACTAGGGTCGCCGCTACCACAAGCCATAGGGCAGACCCCAACAAGGCAAACATGGCTCTACTCACCACTTCTGACCTCCTGTCAGTGGGGTCCTTAAATGCAGGAGCCCCCTCCACCGGGAGAATGGTGGCCTTGTTCAACCGGGCGACTGCAATGTCGACCATTGGGGGAGAAGCCCACGTTTTAAGTAGGGCATCTTCAAGGGGTATCTGATAGACAAACGCCACGGGACCATAAAAGTCTTCTGCGGCTTTTTCCCCCGACCTTATCAATGAGCTGGTCAAAGAAAGGAACATATGGAAAAAATCCTTTTTAGAAGGCCTGGCCCTAAGGAACCAGAGGAGACTGTCCACCTGAGGTTCTACATCCGCATTTAGCTTGCGAGTGTCCCTCACTGCATCAATGAGTTCACAAAACAAGCGCCCTGTCATTTACTGACACAGAACTGGAGTCTTCCTTGCCAGGAATGTCCTGTTCAAAACCATCAAATATATTCAGAGCTAGGGTCCTGAGCGGTAGTGGCTAGGCCCATATCTGAATAAGCGCACACCCCCTTTTTTTTTTTGGTGGAAAAAAAGTGGGGAGCGGGGCTTTCGCTCCCTTGCGCTCACACGCTGCTTCCTCCTGGTCAGATTAATGATTCCAGGACTGCCGACAACTGGTCCCTAAGGACCGCAGGTGCAGGAGCACTGCCAGTTGTCTCTAACAGTGTGAAGAAACAGGTGAACCAGACTCCAATATTGCCACCCTCTGAGACCTTATTCACCATTACAGTGAATAATACAGGCCGTGCTGGGGCTGAGGAGGGGATACCTGGAGTACTCACCACCCCTAGGGACCGCTCGGTACCGCCGTATGAGCCGCGCTGTATGAGTCGCGCTGTAGTGCGGGTGCAGCCTGGAGGTGAAGAATCTGTGAGGAGGTGTGCATTTCGCGCCGTTCAGCAGCGCTGCTAGAGGCCGAAAACTAAACCAAAAGTGCCGCGGCTACAAGAAAATGGCCGCCGGGCACCAGTATAACTGCGTATTAGGCCCCAGCAAAATGTCCGCCAATGGCGCACCTTTTTAAAAATAAAACACCGCGCCAATGGCGCACAGAAAAAAGCACAGCCAGTCCTCCAGAACACTTCCCAAGCAAAATAACAGTCATGGAGCGGCCCCCCCCAGGGCAGAGTGACCCCCCAAGCATCCCCACACAGCACAACAGGGTGCAGAGAGCAGCATAACAGGGGGGAGACAGGGAGAACCCCCCACACACAGAAACACA